>CM048746.1:448153883-449511383 GCA_026315105.1 Locusta migratoria
AAATTTAGACACAGGCCACTACCTAGCCACCGGAAAATTACGACTGCAGTTGTGCTACAAAATAAATCGAGCAACACGGCCCAGAAACAGTTTGATATCAAGAAGCTGAAGGCTCTGGAGTTGTGCCAGCAGTATAACATCACAGTACATGAAAGCTTGAAGTATTAGCATCGAACGATGCTGATGAAATTAGGGTTAACAAGTGAGGAGGACATATAAAAACCTCTGTAAACGAAACAGATAAAAAAATTCTAGGGGAGGAAAACTAACAACTAACAAGCGATGGTTCAATGAGCCATGTGAAAAAGCGGTGAAGGGCAGGTAGAGACGAAGAACAATATATATGTCAGATAGACAATGTGCAAAAAAACAGGAAGCACTCAATACCATAAGAAGAGAAACAAATAAAATACTGAGGAAGGAAAATTCATGAGCAACATGATTGATGAGATTGAAAAGACTAATACATTGTCAGGTAGCAGTAAAATGTTCCAGACATAAATGTTTAGTTATTGGTGATAAGGATGAACGCATGAGAACAGACGAGGAAAATATACTGAATAAGTGGAAAGAATATTTTGAAAAGTTATTAAATGCTGAAGATCCCAAGATTGTCTTTCCAGAGGAGGGAAGTACAGAGGCTACAGGAGAAGAAGCAAAAACTGATGAGACTCTACAGCATATAGAAAGAGCAATGACGAAAGTAAAAGATAATAAGCACCAGGAACTGATGGGGTAACAGCAGAGATAGTGAAGACAGTAGGTGAAACTCTCCAGAAAGAGGTATACAATCTCATAAAAGATACATGGCAATAGGAAGAAAATACAGAGGAGTGGAAATCATCACTTTTTATCCCACTGCATAAAAAGAACATCAATAGGAATTGTGACAACTACAGAGGCATTTCTCTCCTCAATATGCCATATAAAGTCCTATTATTAATATTCCCGAAAAGCTTAAGCCATATACTGAAGATATTGTAGGACAGTGCCAAGCAAGCTTGTGGTAGGAAGATCGACCATTGATCAAATTTTCGTCTGGGAGAAGTGCAGGGAATTCAACCAAACATTTCCTGCGACACTGGAAATTTCTCAAAAGCTTATGACTCTATGTATCACATCCTGAAAGAGTTTGGTATACTAATGAAGTTAATAAATATGGTGAAGGTGTGCACAGTGGAGATAAAAGCCAAACTGGAACTCTAGGGGGAACAGTCCAAATAATTCAATATTAGAACAGGTATATGATAAGGTGATGTCATGTCACCACTACTATGTTATTTTGTCCTAGAGAAGGTAACCCAAAAAATAAAACAAAGGTGTGAAGTTAAACAGAAGATCGGATTTATTAGGATTTGCAAGCGACAGTGCAGTGCTAGGAGAATCACAAGAAGAGATGGCAGAAACTATGGAAGTACTAGTACAAAATGCAAGTAAGATTGGGCTACAGATTAATGTGGGGGAAAAACGGAGGTCATGGAGGTATCCACAGTATCCCCGAATGAAATCATATTACAGGTAGGCATTTGGAATTTTGATAAAGTGGAAAATTTTAAGTACCTAAGTATGTGGCTCAAAAGGCAAAATAACTGGAAACAGGAAATAAACCAACACATTGTGAATGGGTCTAAAGCTTATTTCAGAACTAGCTTATATACCCGTGCTTCACAACAATTGTTAAAGAGGGACCTGTGTATATCATGCTTTTATGGTTCTGGACCTAGTTCAGCAAAAACAGAATCCTTGTTGGATCGCTCTGTCAATAAACTCAGTTCCCCTAGTCAAGATGTCAAATTTAACTAGAAGTCATTGTCGAAAACAATGAATGTTCATAAAGTTTTTCATACAAAAAGTAAAATGAATTTAAGTCTATACTCTGGAACGATGTAAATTCATTGTTAGTTTGTGGTCATAAAGGTGAGGTGTGTAATTGTCTGTCTGGCAGAAACTTCTGAAAACACTTCTATCGTTGAGATGAGAAATAGTAATAATTATAAAAGTGCCATATATTGGTTCTATGCTGTAGTACTAAACTGTTTATCTCTCACAGTAAGTGTATGCTTACTGTGAGAGATAAACAGTTTAGTACTACAGCATAGAACCAATATATGGCACTGTTATAATTATTACTATTACAGATTATATTTTATTTAAATACTCTTTCGTTATATAATAACACTCTGTAAGGAGAAACATTTTGACAGCTTTTAAAGCAGTGCATACTAGTTATTTGTTTAATGTTGTGAATCAACTTATTGTACAATACTGTCCTGAGTTCTCACATTGCGTTTTCTTGTCAGGTGTAGGTGCATTCTAATTCGTGTATTATGGTTATGTATAGAGTTGTTTCTCCTATACAGTAACCAGTCGTGTTCCACCCACAGGAAATGTTGCAGTGTAGAAACTCTACATTAGCTATTATAGAGTTCTGCAATTGTGGGGCGGTAGGGTGGCTTATTTGAAAGAAAATTGTGGAAAAGCATTCACCACAGTGTAGTGCAAGAACAAATGGAAATGACTGTTAAGGGCATACAAAAATATTGACGTTAATAATGACAAGTCCTATTTTTAAGAGAACAACGTTTAATTTCCTGTCTCACTGTGATGAACGCCCAGTACTTCAGTACGGTGTCAACAAACGCCTCAGGAGGGGATAAGCGCTGTCATCCATAATATAAAAACTTTGGCACTTTTCTTCAGTGGTTTCCGACAGCGTAATCGTTCTGAATACTCTGATATTGTGGACCTATGCAGAATAGATCTCCAATGCATGTATTGCAGAAACCACTTGCAAGTGAACGGTAAAAAATCCTGGATCTTCTTAGGCCTGTCTATTCTGACGTGGGTCCCTTCTATTGCACCTTGCATTCCTTTATTGCGCAAATGGGACTCGATGTCATCTCTTTCCTCTGCAGGTGGTGACTTTATAATGTCCACACTAAGGCTACTGATAATTTTTGCAACTCTTTTAATTTGCAAACACAATGACCTGACAAACGTTGAACCTGTCTGCTATATTACGAAAACCTGTAGCTTCATGGCCAGCCAGCAAACAGTTGCTAATGCGCATGCGTGGCAAGGGTGACGTCATGTGTCTGTGCTTGATGTTTGGGCTCTACGAACACCATCTCGTTTTATTTTGTCTGTTTGCCATCTTCACTAGTGTAGTGTGAAAAGACAGCAGAATGAACAGCAACGGCACGAATGTTATTTACGTCATGTTTGATTTGATTTGTTTATTCGCCACTTATCATTTACAAAATTACATGCGATGGTTTTCGTCATAAAACAGAAATATGTTTAGACACATACTTAAGTGAAGTATTGTATTTTATTTAAATACTCTTTCGCCATATAATACCTTTTTGGAAGGAGAAAGGGTTCAACAGCTTTTTTAAAGCTATGCATACTAGTTATTTATTTAAAGTCATAAGTCAACTTATTGTATAATACTGTCCTGAGTTCTCACTTTGCCTTTTTCTTGAATGGTGCAGGTGCTTCGTAATTCGTGTATTATGGTTATGTATAGAGCTGTTTCTCCCACACAAGAAACACTCGTCTTCCACACACAGGAAATGTTGTGGTGTAGAAACTCTACATTAACTATTATAGAGTTCTGCAAGATTTACAGCGATAGATTTAAACGGAACAGCAAATTACTGAGTGGTAGGGCGGCTTATTTGAAAGAAAATAGTGGAAAGGCATTCACTGCAGTGTAGTGTGAAAACAAATGGAGATGACAGTGAAGGGCATTCAAAAATATTATCACAAATAATAATAAGGCATATTTATAAGAGAACAAAGTTGAATTTACTGTATCGCCGCTATAAACGCCCAGTACTTCGGTATGGTGTCAACAAATGCCTCAGGCCAGGATAAGCACTGTCACTCAAAATATAAAAATCTTGGCACTTTTCTTCAGTGGTTTTCGGCATCGTACTCGTTGTGAATACTCTATTATCGTGGACTGATCCACAATAGGTCTCCAATGTGTCTCTTGTGGAAACCACCTGAAAGTGAAGGGGAAAAAATTCTGAATCTTCTTTGGGTCTGCCTATTCTGTCATGGGTCCCATTTATTGCACCTGGCATTCCTTTATTGGGCAAATGAGACTCGATGTCATCTCTTTCCTATGCAGGTGACCACTTTATGATGTCCGTGGCTACTAATAAATTTTGCAGCTCTTTTAATTTCCAAACGCAACAAGTTGACAAACGATGAACCTGTCTGCTACATTACGAAAACCTGCAGCTTCATGGCCAGCAACACAAAAAGAATCAGATTTTGTTGTAATAGGAGTATTTCTCCCATTCCCGCATCCCGGTAATTACAAGAAACCGAATTTCTAAATAATTATATATTTCACTGTAATGTTTTTAAAGGAAACGCCTTTGCTACTGCGAATGAAGGGTTTAATTTTTATAATTCACCCATATGCGTTTCGCCTTTGTCTCAAGGCATCATCAGGGGGTGTCCTGAAATATTTACATGTTTCTGTTTACACATAAAGGTTAGGTTGCTTACACATGTACAAAACATTTCATTTCTGATTTAAAACACTTTGTTGTTTGCTATAAAATGGTGTATTTACAGCACTTGCTACTCCATTTCAGTCTCTTTCTGGCAACAAGGTCGTAAGGTTACACTATTTTCTAAAACACATGGCAGTTTTCTGGTTCCACTGTCACCTGCTGCCACACTGTGTCCACTGTTGTTTGTTTTGTAGTGTTGCCAACCTTAGCTTATTTGAAATTCGAGCGTTTCATTGAAAGTGTGTTGAAGGTATCTTTGTGTGTGTGTGTGTGTGTGTTTGTAATTTTTTTTATCTCTGTTTGTAGCAAAATGACCAAATATACCTGACCAATCAATCATTGTTCTCACTGATTGACCATATGATAGACACAAATCCCAACACATAATCACAACCCCTCCCCCACCACACACACACACACACACACATACACAAACAGAGATAAAAAAATTAAAAACACTCACACACACACACATACACACAAAGATACCTTCAACACACTTTCAATGAAACAGTTGAATTTCAAATAAGCTAAGGTTGGCAACACTACAAAACAAACAACAGTGGACACAGTATGGCAGCAGGTGACACTGGAACCAGAAAAGTGCAATGTGTTTCAGAAAACAGTGTAACCTTTAGACCTGGTTGCCAGAAAGAGACTGACGAAATTCAAAGTATTCGGAATAATTAGTCAGCTCTTTGAACTTTGATCTCATACCACTCAAAGCTTCATCGAAGATCACCAAGAAGTATTCGATTTTAAATCTTTCTTCGGCTTTGTACTGCTTTTGGCTCTCATCAGCGACAGTGTCTGTATTGTCTTCAGTCTTGTAGAAAAATCTTTTGCGCTTCTTTTGGCGGCAAGTTGAAAATTTTGCATCCCATCCTAAATCCGCAATCAATTCTTTTGCAGTTGACATAGCGGATGTGAACCCTGTCTCCCTGTATTTTTCGAGGAAGCCATTCAATCCACTTATTTCTTGTAAGGCGATGTCTAACTGCGTACTTGTGCTTGAAGAGTTTTACTCACCTCATTGACAGCTTGCAAGAGGTCGTACCATATGACAAGAGCCAAAATTAATTTGAAAGAGCTGAGGGAATGATTTACTAAAGACACTGATTCAGATAAGACAGATGAATCCTTCGTTGTTTCGGCAACCTTTTGGAGTGCTTCACAAATTTTCCTCAGCTGGTATCTGACAGGTTTGACGCTTTCAAGACTAGATTCCTAGCTAACTTTAGTATGCCTCTTTAAGGTTAGTTTAGAACAGTGAAAATATTCCACCTTTATGTAAATGACAAAAAATAGAGTGTACAATCGCTGTATTGTGCTTCCGTACTACATTTGGCCATGTCTCCAAGGACCAAGTTCAAGTTGCAACACAAGGTGTAAAGATTGCCTCTTGTTTATCTTCATAACTCGAGCCTGTACTCCTGAGATTTTCCTTTCATATTGGCTCCATTACCATATCCTTGGCCTCGACAATCCATGATTTTAAATTGTTTTTTGCAGTTGTATATCTCACTGCTAAAAACTGAATGAATTTTTCGACTATGGTTGGAACTGGAACACCCGACATCTTGATGTAACGGTTAATTAAACTCATTTGTTCTTGATGACTAATGTCTCAGGTGTAGTCGAGGATGACAGCGTAATATTTTGGAGTTCGAATATCTTCTATAATCCTTTCTTTAGTTGCCATAACTGTGAAAAAGGATTTTTTGAAGAATGTTAATGTTTTTACGTCAGTTTTAAATAACGTTAGGGGGGTAATACTTGGGAAAAATAATGTAGGCGTTGGAACTGTACAGAGTGTCCTATCTAAGACCGTGCACGGCTTTGAACACTGTGCTAGCGTTGCCAGACGTCCCATACTTCCTGCTGTGACAGGAGCATTAAAAATATAGCCTGGACTAAAATTTCATTTTCTGGAATTCCACAGTGAATGTACTCGTCTATTAGGAAATATAATCACAAGTGAAGAAGAGAAGAAAAAAAGGCGTATTTGTCGTTTCTTCGTAACGAAATGTTTTTGGTAGAAAATAAAGAAGATTGGATCAGATTTTCCATCAATTGTTGGAATACTTTCTGAAATGCACGTTATTCGTGGATAGAGTGAGCAAAGAATAAAAGGTACCTTTCTTGGAAGTAAGGCATGAGAAATAATGTCTTAATTAATAACTTAAGCAAAAGAATCTATTCTGAACAATTATCTATGACAATTTTGAAGGATATTTGTTACCACTTTTTTCTCAGAAAACGGCAACCTTTTCAAGATGCTGTTTTTAAACTAAATCGCCAATAAGTTACGACCATTTTCAAAAATTTGTGAGTCTTTACAGTTTGATCAACTGAACTCATGAACATGAACTCGTTATACGAAGAATTGCAAGTAATTAAAGAATCATGAATGTGACACAGCCTTTTGATGACAAAAATAAGGGTGTGATTCACAATAAAATTATTGAAGGGTTTACCAAGAGTGAAAATCATAACATTTTACAAGTCATAAAGTACGTCTTTGGAATCTATAGTTCCAATTGCTCCATAGAAAAATTTTATTTTATTTTTTTTTTTTTTTTTTTTCCTCGCAGATAGCATTGAAATGGACTGATGTTCGAAATAAATGTAGGGCTATGTCGAATTTGACAAAAAGTTATATGATGACCATTTTTAACTTTGATTATAATTGAATATATTTTTTAATATGGAAACTCAAATAAAGCGTTTTAAAACTTCAACATTCTTCATCTCTATATAAAAATGGCCCGTTGGTTTGTGTACACTTCAAAAACTCGTCCTGCACCGATAGAGGCCATAGTTTGAAACAACGTTGCATTCTAATACAGGAAGCTTTTCAGATACCTATTTTTTTGTATACAGAATTTTCATTTTAACTGAAGACATTGAAATATCACAGAATCTAAAAAAAGGTACAATATTAATTTGTTTTCATTGTACAGCGATATCCAATGAGACTAACATTCGCCTCCCCCCTCCCCCAATCCTCGGGTGGATGGCTGGAGACAACTTTGAAGTCTTCAATGAGAAAACCCATATTTTACTGCAGATTCGGATTCTCCAGGCAAAAACATGTAATTTTCGTTTGAAACATATTTTTTTTCTTTTCATTTCATGATAGATGGCGTTGCAATCAGTAAAATGAAAATTGTTGAAAAGTGTAATATCCGATCAGGATAATCAAAGTATTGTTTTTGATACTTTTGATAAAGCTATCATGTGACACCACTTCCACAAACGAATGAAGCACAGACTATAAGCAACCATGCTCTTAGTGTGCAGTCAGACTGTTCATTGTAGTTCAATGATTCGGACTGTACACATCTTCTATACCCAATTGTTCCATGATGTTAATGAATGCAGAGAGAGAAGATTTCCTCATACTTTGAGGCTCATAAAAATAACGAAGAAACTCGTCAAAGCTATGCTAATCTGTTCAACTCATTTTCATTTTTGCCGATTACAACACCATCTATAACGTTTTGTACAAAAGTTATGTATTTTTAAATGGGGAATTCAAATCTGCAATAAAACATAGAGGTTCCCATTGACGATTTCATAGCTTTCCTCCGCCACCCAAACTCAAGGTTGGGTGGGACGGGGCGGATGTACTTAACACTGGATATCGCTCTCCGAAAAAAGTTATTATTTTATATTTTTTTTTATCCGAAGTGTAGTTTCCGTCATATATGAATGTGTTCATGAAAAATGAACACCCTGTGTAATATATTACCTATATGTATGTCAAGTTTTCGATTTTTGCTATCAAGGTTTCCCATTATAAAATATATGTAAATATATAAATGATATATATAGGTTAATCAGTTGTTAACACAACCGCCATCGCGGCGAGCTGCTGGCTGGCGATGACTGCGTGATGCACCTTGGGGCATTCCATGTACCGAAAACCCAGACTTGTTGTTGTTGTTATGGTCCTCAAAAATGTTCAAATGTTTGTATAGTCTTTGAGACTTAACTACGGCGTCATCAGTCCCTAAACTTACAAACTACTTATGAACTACTTACGAACTAGGACGGCACAAATAGCCTTGCCCGAGGGGGGGATTCAAACCCCGATCATAGTGGCCGTGCAGACCATGACTGGAGCCCCTTAGTTCCCTTGGCCACCGCGGCCGGCTTATGGTCCTCAGTCCGGAGACTTCTTTGATGCAGGTCTCCACCCTACTCTATCCTGAGCAAGCCTTTTCATCTCCTCATAAGAATGGCAACCCACTTCCATTTGAATCTGCTTACTATATACGTCTCTTGCTCTCCCTCTGCAATTTTTATCCCAGACACTTCCCTCCAATGCTAAATTTATGATTCTCCTATGTCTAAGAATGTGTCCTACCAAGCGATCCCTTCGTATAGTGAAGGTATGCCAGAAATTCCTTTCCTTCCCAATTCTGTTCAGTACCTCCTCATTAGTTACACGATCCACCCACCTAATCTTCAGCATTCTTTTGTATCACCACATTTCAAAAGCCTTTACCCTCTTCCTGTTCACACTGTTTATCGTCTATGTTTCACTACAATACAAGGCAACACTCCACACAAAAGCCTTCAGAAAGGACTTCCTTAGGCTTAAATTAATATTCGTTGTTAACAAATTTGTCTTTTTCAAAAACGTTTTTCTTCCCATTGCCATTCTGCATTTTATATCCTTTGTACTGCACCATCATATATTATTTTACTGCCCAAGTAACAAATCTCATTTACCATTTTTATTGATTCGTAACCTAATTTAATTCCTTCAGCATAGCCTGATTTTCTGAGACTGCATTGCATTACCCTTGTTTGCTCTTGTTAATATTCACCTTACATACTTCTTTCAACACAAGGTCCATTCCATTCAATCTCTCCTTTGCTGTCTCTGACAGAATTACAAAGTCATCAGCAAAACACAATGTTTTTATTTCTGCACCCTGAACTTTAATCCGTATTCCAAATTTTTAATTGCTTTCTTTCACCGCCTGCTCGATGTACAAATTTAATAACATCGGAGAAAGACTACAACCCTGTCTTACTCCCTTCCAACTAATGCCTTCCTTTCACGCCCTTTGAGTCTAATAACTGCGGTAAGGCTTTTGTACAACTTGTAAATAACTCTCCTTTCCCTGTATTTTACCCATACTGACTTCAGAATTTGAAAGAGTGTATTCCAATCAACATTGTCAAAATCTTTCTCGAGATCTACAAAAGTTAAAATGTAGGTTTGCCTTCCCTTAATCTATCATCTATGGTAAGTCGTAAAGTTAGTATTGCCTCCTGTGTTCCTACGATCTTCCTGAATCCAAACTGATCTTCCCCGAGGTCAGTTTCCACTAGCTTTTCCATTCTCCTGTAGATAATTCGTGTTAAAATTTTGCAACCATGACCTATTAAACTGATGGTTCTCTAATTTTCATATCTGTTTGCGCCTGATTTCTTTGGAATGGGGATTATTACATTTATCTTAAAGTCTGAGGGTATTTCGCCTGTCTCATACATCTTACATACCAGGTGAAACCGTTTTGTCTTGGCTGACTCTTCCAGAGACTTTAGTAGCTCTGAGGGAATGTCACCTACTCCTGGGGCCTTGTTCCTACCTATGTCTTTCAGGGCTCTGTCAAAATCCTCTCTCAGTATAGTATCTCCTATTTCATCTTCATCTACTTCCTCTTCCCTTCCTACAACATTGTCTAAGTTCATTTCCTTTGTAGAGCTCCTCTATGTACACTTTCCAACTTCCAGTTTTCCCTTCTTTGGTGAGAACTGATTTTCCATTTGTGTTCTTGATATTGGTAGAGCTATTTTTCTAGTCCCCAAATGTCTCTCTTATTTTCCTGTATGCAGAATCTACTTTCCCCCTTGTTATACAGTCTTCATTAGATTTGCATTTGGTTTCTAGCAACTCCTGCTTAGCCATTTTGCACTTCCTGTCAATCTCATTTCTTTGTCGTCTGTACTCCATTTTGCCTGTTTCATTTACTGCATTTTTATATTTTCTCCTTTCATCAATCAAATCCAGTATGTCCTGTGATATCCAAGGATTGTTTGTAGATCTTGAAATTCTTAAGAACTTCAGGTTCCCTCAATTTATCCAAGTTCCATATCCTTATTTTCCTACGTTTCTGCAGTTTTTTTTTCCAGCTTACAGTTCATGAGCAATATGTTATGGCCAGAGTCTATATCTGCTCCTGGGTATGTCTTACAGTTTAAAGCCTGGTTCCAGAATCTATGTTTTACCATTATGAAATTTATCTTATACCTTCCGGTATCTCCTAGTCTCTTCTTTCGTGATTCTTAAATCAGGTGTTTGTAATGATTAAATCATGTTGCATGCAAAATTCTACCAGGCGACTACCTCTTTCATTACTTCTGCTCAGTCCATATTCACCTACTACTTTTCCTTCTCTTCCTTTTCCTACTACCGATTTCCAGTCTCCCATCACAATTAAGTTTTCCTCTCCCTTGAGAGAACGGCCAGAGAGATGAAGCCAGACGATGTATTCCATTGCAGGAAGTTCTGGAGGCCCAGGGTCGCTGACTCTGGAACCACCACTGTGGGGCGCCTCAATGTTATGCATCCATGCGCTGGTACCCTGCTCTGGTAGTTGTCCGCTCGTCAGGCGAACCTCCAGTACATAACATACCTTCCCCGCAAAGAGATGAGCCAGGCGAAGGACAGAGTCTGGATCGACGTCCATGGCATCGGATGAGTCTGACAGTGTGTGGTTCGCCATACATATGTGGTCAACGTCCATCGGTATTGGCCAGGATGCAGGAGTTGGCTGTCCACCCTCGTCCATTGACATTGTAGGGGCCATAGAAGAGATTGGTCTTGCAGGGTCTTCCGGCTGCCTGGTCGGCGGGCCTGCAACAACAAGAGGTGGTGAGTCGATGGCAGTAGTCAACTAACAGCTCTTGGGTGCACGTACTTCAGATTCCTGTGACAAAGGGAGCCATCTGAAAGTTGAACCTCTACCATTGCTCGTCCTGGCAGTTTTGTAACCGCCGCCGGATCCCAACGGCGGCCGCTGCTGGAGAACATCAGGACCCAGACAACATCGTGGATAGCAAACCGATGTCACTAACCTCGCCCATTGTGCTCTACAGGTCGTTGTGGATGGAGGAGGGAGAGGAGTAAACGCTGTGGGTGCCCATGGAGCCACTCCCCCGGACTGGTTCCCTCCTGTGGAGTTGTCCTGTACGAGCTCAAAAAGATGGATAAAGCATGGTCCAGTGAGTGGTGTGCATAGAGCTTCAACATTTGATACTTGAAAGTCTGTACAAACCACTGTGCCAGTCCATTGGACGCAGGGTGGAAAGGTGTTGTATGTACCAGGGCTATGACATTGGATGCACAGAAGGCCATGAATTCTGCGGACGTAAATTGAGGGCCATTGTCAGTCACAATTGTCTCTGGTAGGCCTTCAATGGCGAAGATGTGAGCACCTAGATGACATGGGTCGATGATGTGGAGGACATCCGGGAAATGTAAGGAAACAGGAGCCAGCATCGACTGCAATAAACCACGAGGAGCCCAGAAAGGGGCCTGAAAAGTCCAAATGGAGCCTAGATCAGGCTGTTGAAGCCTCTGACCTAGGGAAATACCGACGTGCTGGTGCAACTTGTTTGCTTTCGCAGGAGGTGCAGGCTGCTACCATAGAGGCGATATCTGTGTTGATCCCTTCTAATAGACATGTTGACCTGTGAGGGGTTTTGTGAGCATGACTCCCCAATGACCACGATGAAGCAGGCTGAGGACCTCGTAGGGATGGAGGAATGACAACCTGTGATCGGACGTTTTCGCACTGGATGGGAAGAACACCATCACGGACAGAGAATTCGTGCCGTTGATGCCAATAATTTTGACCCCTTTGGGTAACCACCTGCCGATATGACAACCAACCCTGCTGCATCAACCGAATGATATTGCTGTGGACTGTGTCCTCTGCAGACTGCTTGGCTATAGGGAAGAGACACGAGAGTGTGTTCTTCTTCTGTGTGTAAGTGGCAGCACACTTCTGGGTCAGCATCAAATGAAAGATCCTGACGTAATGGTAGCCAGAAGAGGAGATTGGCAATGGCTTGGCTGGTCGTCGAGCAATAGTGAATATCATAAGAGTAATTAGCCAGAAATAAGGCCCACCGTTGGCGGCATCTAGCCGTTTTGGTAGGTATGTTAGCATCACACCGAAAGAGAGGCAGCAGGGGTTTGTGGTCGGTCAAGATGGTAAAATGACGATCATAAACAGTCATGGAATTATGGCCAAGGCCTCCTTTTCAATTTGCCATAGCTGCACTGTGCCGGTATCAACTTTTTGGAGATGAAGACAACTGGTAGTTCCAGCCCATCGACCCTGCGCAAAAGGACTGCATCTACACCATAATCAGAGGAATCTGCCGCCATAATCACAGGGAGTGATGGATCAAAGGCCATAAGACATGTGGGCTGAAGAATGGCCTGCTGGAGATTGCAGAAGGCACATTCACATACCACGTCCCAGTTCCATGTCACATTCTTACGTAAGAGATGGTACAATGGTACTGCGATGGTCGATTCATATGGAATGAATTTTCTGTAATAATTCAGGTAGCCCAATATGGATTGCAGCTGCTTGATGTATGAAGGGGACGGTAAATCCTGCATGGCTTGGACATGATGAGGCAGCGGCCGAATACCCGTGGGGCTGAGGACGTGCCCTAAGTATTCGATTTGAGGGAGAAAAAATTGACATTTTTTTCTAAATTGCAGTGAAAGTTGGCTGTTTGGAGAACAGAAAAGGGTGTCCAGGTTGTCTGATAGGTGTTGAGCGGACTGTCCGGCAACAATGATATCAACCAATTTGTTGGCAGTACAAAGTACATCCTTGTAAGAGTTTTGAGGAACCTCTGGAAAATCGCCGGGGCACTCGCTATCCCAAAGGGGAGCCTATTATAGCGGAAAAGACCAAAAGGAGTGTTGATAACCAGCAAGTTGTGCGACGCCTCGTCTAAAGAAAGCTGTAAATATGCGTCCTGGAGGTCGATTTTCGCGAAGAGTTTGCCCCCATTGAGGCTAGTGAGGATCTCATCGACCTTGAGACTGGGATATGTATCAACAATCGACTGGGCATTGATGGTTTTACTGAAATCACCACACACACGGATGGAACCATCTGATTTGTTTACCAATAATATGGGCGTTGCCCACAAATTGTTAGAGACAGGTGTTAAGACGCCAGCTCCCTGCAAACGTTGGAGCTCTGCCTGCAATTTGTCATGAAGAATGAATGGTACAGGCTGAGCTTTGAAGAACTGGAGTATCGCCGTCGGAAGGAGCGTGATGTATGCCTCAAACCTTTGCCCACCAGCAACAGAAGGCTCAAAAGGAATGATACTTTGTGCAAAGAGTCTGGAGATAGTAGCTGACCGATCCTGGCTGGATGCTCTTAGTGGTATCGTGGACTTCCAGCCCCAAGACATCGAAAAGGTCAAGACCCAGCAAGTTCATCACTTCCGGACAAAGAGATGCATCCTGCAAGTTGTGGTGCCATGTTTGATGAGTACCGTAAACTGGCCTTTAACCATCACTAAGTAATTGCTGTAACTGCAAAGGTGGTGGGTGAATGGTTGAAGAGAGGGAGAGCCCAAGCTTGATAAGTTTTCCACACAGTGATAGAAGAGGTAGACCCAGTGTCTACCTGTAAGTCGACTGGGTGGCCATTGACCAACACCAATAGGGTTATCTGTTTAACGTGAACAGGAAGCACTGAATGAACAAGAAGATCCTCCTGATAAGCTGTGCCTGGGTCGTCGTCTGAAGCAGGATTGGCCTGAGTACATTCAACTAGCATCCTGGAGGAAGCATGACAGACTTGGGCCTTCTGCCCTGTTTTGCCACTCGAGTTACATTTGGTATGGCGAAACTGACACTGATGCCTAGGGTGTGTGACAAAGCAGTCTTTGCATGGGGGTAACTGCGTAAGGCAGCAAGTGACAGAGGTTTGTTTACCAGAAGAATAATCGGGAGGTGGTTGCTGAGGTGTCAGTGGGTGGGGCGGGCAGCATGCATCTGAAATGGCTCATGGAAGGAGGTGGACGCTTGGTGGGACGGTTTAAATGCCTGAATAACTGGAAGACATGCTTATAAGGAGGGGTCCCGAAGCTTTAGTAAGTCCTTCTGGAGGCCCTCATCAGGGGCATGAACCAAGATCATATCCCTCACGAGCGATGCCGCATATGATTGTTGGCAACTTTCATTGCAACATTGAAATTGGCATTCCCTTGATAATCCCTGAGTGTAGCAATCCATTCCCGATATGACTGACCTTGCTGCTTGTGACAGCTAAAGAATTTGTGTTGAGCTGTCGTAACATGCACTTGTGAGTCAAAATTATACTGCAAGAAAAACTTCAAGTTGTCATAGGGTAGGGGATGTAGTTCATGCTCCGGTTTTAATTGCTGAAGAAGACAGTAAACCTCAGGACCAATGGAGGCGAGGAAGAAAGCCAAACGGTGGGCATCAGCAGAGATACCGTATGCCAAAAAACGTTGTTCAAGTTGGGCCATGTAGTTTTCCCAAGATTCCACCTGCCTATCAAACATTGGGAAGGGCGGAGGGGCCCCCTGAAGAGAACGAGGCGTGCGATGGACTCCATCCATAGCTGAAGCTAACAGCCGCCATCGCCTGTACAAGTTCGTGCTGGACTAATTCCTTGTCCTATAAGAGGAACAAAATTTGCTGTGATACATCAGGGGTTGTGGTGATTGGTTGACCGTCCATGGTAACTAACGAGCAAGACAAAAAGAGGACACCTACTTGACCACCAGAGACCGAAAAAAAAAATCCTCGGCGCCACTACTATATCTCGCCTCGGAGATAATAACTGAAAGGCACTGTCTGATACAGAAATTGTGTTTATTGACAAGACAAACTAATCAACTTATGAAAACACAGCAAACTAAGAAACTTCTGTAACTAAGGCAAAAAAACAAACAGCAACTAAAAGTTTTCTTCTTCGCCAATTAGGTGCAAGGCAGGGAAATGACGACAGCTTTGAGAGGACGGCCAGGGAGACAGAGCTGAAGGATGTATTCCGTTGCGGGAAGTCCTGGAGGCGCGGCGTTGCTGGCAGAGACTCTTCCTTGGAGGTGTCGGTCGGGATCCCTCAGCCATGGTTTTCGTCAGCGGTCGGCAAACTGGCGTCGTGTTGCACTGCGCCCCCCCCCCCTGAATAGTCGGCACGCAGTGATACGTGGCAGTCTCGAGCTGGTCTCACGTGACTGTGTGGAGGAAAATAGTCCCGGTTTAGTGCGCTGTCTTGCAATGCCCGTTGGGTCCTCTGCTGACTCCGGAATCACCGCCGTGGGGCTCCTCACTGTTATGCATCCATCTGCTGGTACCCTGCATTGCGGGTTGTTTGTTCGTCAGGCGAAACACCGGTACATGACAATTTTTGTCTGGGTTTTGCCTGGAAATAATACAGCCCACTGTTTTTTCTAGGAACAAATGTTGTTCTTAGAATAATTTCTCATAGTTCCAAGCAGTCAAGGTCGATGTGTCCCTTATTAGAAAACAGGACAAGGAAAAGTAAATCTACGTTTATAGCTTTTGTAGATTTTGAAAAATCAATTGACAGGCTGATTGGAGTAAACGCTTTCTGGGGCAGTGGGAGTGAAAACCATGACACATGAGTTTGTATATAAGTTGTACAGAAATCTAACATTGGTTATAAGAACTGAACTGCATGAAAAAATTTATTGTGAAACCAGGGTTGCACCTTAAGGTAAAGCAGTAAACAATCCGAAGATTGGTTTGAACACCACAGAGCTTTACTAGGCATGGTCCTGTTTGGAGGTGGTATGCCGTTGCCTTCCTCCGACCTTCGAACTGACTTATCCAGCCAGTTATAGGAGGACCTACAGTTTAACGTGGGTTCCGAACCACGGTGCTGCTCGGTATTTTTCACATTAGCAATACTGCCAGAGGTGAAAGAAGCGGAAAGTGACAGATAAAAATCCTAGGTCCTGGCGGGGATCGAACCCGTGACCTTCGGATTTGTAGTCTGGTACTCTACCACTGTGCAACCGAGGTGCACCTTATCCAAATGTTATTCAACATTGAGCAAGGAGTGAAGGAAAAAGAAATGAAAAAGGACAACAAAAGATCTGAATAACAAAATGGCTACCACTACCACCGTTGTCAGGAGTTAAGAGCACTCACTGCTGGGGCTGGTCCAGAAGTGAACATGAAGAGAGCATATTGAGCTAATCAAAGAGGGATAAAGTTACACGAACGCCCAAGTTGGGAATCACAGCACACAGCAGCTAAGACCTGTGTTCAGGCAAATGATGTCAGCAGGAGTCAGGGCCAGATCTAGGACATTTATGAAGGGGGGAAACTTAAATTAGCTGCCCATACATTCACCCCCACCCCCATAAGAATCGACATTTTTGACACTAATTTGGGTTACATATTTCTAAATAAATGACACCATCTCACAACATTAACTTTTTATTGACTGAATTAAGGTCAAAGAAAAACAGAACAATTTTAATATATACAAAAATATAACATGATTACTCATTGTACAAAAATCAATTTAAAATTTCACTTTTCGAGCTTTTTTTGCTGCAAAAATGTTTATGATATGATCATAGTTTATAGAAGCAGCTCACTTGTGCTCAATGGATATTATACTCAGATTTGTTAATCTTTGTTGAGCACTCATGCTCCTCAAGTGATTTTTGATTAGTTTCAGCTTGGTGAAACTTCTTTCTCCAGACGAAACAGAAACTGGGATGGTCAGGTATATTTTTAACACTGTAGTAAGGTTCGGATACCCTTCTACCAATTTATTTTTATAAATCAAACTTAATTTGGAAGATGCAGTCGCATCTTGCAAGGCTTTCTCTATTGCCAGTGCATGATGTTTGAAACTTTCAATTTCAAAAATAAGTTCTTCCTTGTTACGATCTTCTGTGTAGGTATCTGCCAGGTCTGCTGCTTTGGCCTTTAAGTCCTCCACTTCCATTTCTTGAATCTGCAAACCACACAGAAAACTAAACTTTGCACTAATTTTCTCAAGTGTGGTATACCTGGTACTAAGCTCGATTATCACTCTGTCAGTTATTTGTAACAGGGACATCCTGAACAAATCTTCCTGTAAATGTTCAGATACTTCATCCTCGCAAAGCCCATTGGCCATTTTCTTCTTTCTTCTAATCCTTTTTTCGGAGAATACCGTCGATATCTCATTATCTCGTGCTAGCACTTTGGCCTCAGAAATAGCTTCAGAGATACAATCCCTGGAAGTTTTAAGAAAGCCCAAAAGTCCTTGAATGTTTCGTACAGCTTTATCAGTTGTAAGGGCTTCTCTTTGCAGCAACTGATTAACATGAGCAATTTTTTAATATTGCAAACCAGAAACGTGTTAAAGCAATGGATTTGAGTTCTCTCTCTCTCTCTCTTTCTCTCTCTCTCTCTCTCTCTCTCTCTCTCTCTCTCTCTTTTTTTTTTTTTTTTTTTTTTTTTTTTTTTTTTTTTTTAAAATAGACCTTGCCTCCGTTTTTGTTCCTGGTGTTGACAATTTATAAATTTCCATTTCTTCTAGGACCTTTAAAACTTTGTGAAAATGCTTGTAAACAGCTTCAACCGCATCTATTCTTGCAGACCACCTAGTCTTACTCTGGGGTTATAAAACTGTGGGTACATGTTTTTGTAAGATTTCCCATCTTGATGTGGAAGTCACAAAAAATTGATAAAAAAGATGGAGAGTTCCAAAAAAAGTTTGAGCTGCGACAGATGTGTCAGCTGCATGTGCTCCCACTAAATTTGAAGAGTGAGCAGCACATGGTACGAAATAGGTCAGTTCATTCTTCTGAAGTTATTCTTGACTGGACCCCTTTGTACTTTCCAGCCATGTTTGCCCCATTGTCATAAGACTGCCCCTGCAGTATTTAACGTTCAACCCATCTTGTACCAATTTTTGCAGTATCTCTTGACTAAGACCTTCTCCTGTTTGGTCTGTAAAACGTCAACAAAACCTTCCACAACTTCTGAGTCATTCGACTTGACATATAGAATTACTTGTGTCATCTGCTCATTGTGGCTGATATCTGGAGTGCAGTCAAACATCAGTGAAAAGTATTTAACAGCTAAAATATTTTTAATTATATCTTGTGTTATTTTGTCAGCAATTAAGTTAAGGAAATCATCTTGTATATTTTTGGAAAAATAGCTATTCTGGTCTTTCTTATGGCGTCCAATATGCAGATGAAGGGGGAAACTGTAGTGTGATATCTACATCTACATCTACATACATACTCCGCAATTCACCGTAAGGTGCGTGGCGGAGGGTACACCGTACCACTACTAGGCATTTCCTTTCCTATTCCACTCCCAAATTGAACGAGGAAAAAAAGAATGCCTATATGCCTCCGTACGAGCCCTAATTTCTCTTATCTTGTCTTTGTGATCTTTACGCGAAATGTAAGTAGGCGGCAGCAAGATCGTACTACACTCAGCTTCAAATTCCGGCCCTCTAAATTTACTTAACAGAAATTCACGAAAAGAACGTCGTCTTTCTTCCAGCGATCCCCAATTGAGTTGCCGGAGCATTTCCAAGACACTCGCGCATTGGTCGAACCTACCGGTAACAAATCTAGCTGCTCGCCTCTGAACCGCCTCTATGTCTTCCTTCAAACCGATCTGCTGCGGGTCCCAAATACTTGAGCAATACTCAAGACGTGGTCGTACAAGCGTTTTATACGCGGTCTCCTTTACAGGTGAAGTACATCTTCCCAAAATTCTCCCAATAAACCGAAGTCGGCTGTCTGCCTTACTCACAACTGTCCTTACATGCTCGTTCCATTTCATATCGCTCTGCAATGTTACGCCTAGATATTTGAACGACGCGACCGCATCAAGAAGCTCACTACTAATGCTGTATTCGAACATTATAGGATTGTTTTTTCTACTCATGCGCATCACCTTACATTTTTCTACATTGAGAGCTAGCTGCCATTCTTCGCACCAACTAGAAATTTTGTCTAAGTCAACCTGTATGCTATTACAGTCAGTCACAGACGACACCCTCCCATACACCACAGCATCATCAGCAAACAGCCGCAAATTACAACTTACTCTGTCAATTGTGTTTAGAAATCTGCCGCTATTTGTTTCTCTAAATGGACTTCCTTGCTTAGCTATAAAAAAGGACAGCATCAATAATACAGTGCAAAACTGCTCTCCAGTGAGGTTCCTCTTGCTTTATCTGGTCTTGCAGCTCTCTATCAATGCCCCCGGTACCAAGAGAAGACTCTAGAGCCTTCCAAGAGCGAAAACAAAGCTTATGATTTGGTGAGTTTTCGTGGGCAGGCAATTTTTCACTAAGCTTTTTACAGTTAACAATTCCTTTCTCTTTAGCTAAGTGTGATTTTGACTCTGGAACAGAAGCTAAGTGACAAAATAATCTGCAAGGAATACAATATAGAGCATTTTTACTTTCACTATAACCTAGCCATGATCTTTTAACTTCTATCCCATTTCTTCATTCCTTTCGAAACCAATCCTTATTTAAATTGCGGTCTTCTCTATAACTCTTACTAATGTCAGGATCACGTTCGTTCACTGCTCTCATTTTTATAATGTAACATCTTTCAGAGTCAGAAATATATATAATCCATACCAAACTTGATAGATTTACTGACTTGGAGTAATCTATTTATGTCGTTCTTGTTTGTTTACCTGGTGCTTTAAGTCGCTTATTAACTGCTATGTTCATGTTGCGACGATCTACAACTAACTTAAACTAGGCTAACCTAAGGGGGGAATTCGAACCCCCAGCAGGAGCAGCCTCTCGAACTGTGACATCCGTCAGACCACTTGGCTGTTCCCGGCCAGCTTACGTCGTTCTCTGTAGTTTTATAGTAACTGAAAGGGTGTAATCCCTGTTAAAATGGCGCATAAGTTTCGTTCGAGCAGCTGCCAGCCGGCTCACGTACATGCACAGAGATGAAGTCGCGTATGAGCAGCCCCTCTCCCGCTTCCCGCTTGTGGCTACTTGGAGAGTGCAGTGATGCGCTGCCAGAATCCACACAGAAAAAATTATCTGGCGCTCCCAAGCTGGCAGATTGACGCATGTGCAGAGCTATCTGAGGTGCAGTGGGGGCGTAGCCTCACTAGGACTTGTGGTTACGTTTCGTAACTTTTGCTGTTTTCTCGTCGTGTGTTAGTAACAGAGTGGCTGGCGTAACAATAGGGCCTCAAGGTCAGGCACGCTGTCTGCCACCGGCAGGGGCTGAGGGCTGCGATTTGGCCGCCTCACAGCTTGTTGGCGTATGGGTATCGTAAGCTGTGCGGTAGGCGACAGCCAGCTGAATGTTCAGTATGTCCATGCGACTTCGTGTGTTCATGTTTGATTTCAGTGTGTTGTGTATGTCGTAGATAGGTGCTCTGATATGTATGGCAGTTACAAAATGCAGAAGAAATGCCTTGGTGTAGTACTCCTCCCGTTGATGTACTTAAAGGGCGGAAAGACATTCGTAAACAATAAAAAAATCATCATATCGAATGTACTCAAGTTTTTTACTGATCTGGCCAACAGTGAATAAGCTAGGAATATTATAAATCTTGCCCAAATTCATAAACTGGCAGCAAAAGCGTGCGGTATTTCCAAGACGACTGTAGGCCGAATTAGCAGGTCAGTAACATCGACAAAATCTCTGGGTGTTGACAAGTGTTTTGATTCGCCAAGAAAGGAATACAAACGAGAACGTAAATGTACATAATTTGACGACTTCAAGAAGAGCTCGTGTGCAGAACTGTCCTTGGTTATTATGACAGAGGAGATCCAACGGCTAAGAAAATACTGGATGACTTCCATGAGCAAATTAATTATTCTGGCTCAGAGACCTCCTTTCTTCATCTTCTCCGCTCCCTTGGTTTCCGATTCAGGAAATTTGTAATGGAACGCAGAGATCATAGAATGAAGGCTTTCACGGCAGGTGTCGTCATTACTTAAAGCTTCCGGACTGAGATGCCGTGGTCCATACATAAAACTTTCCCCTGACGTTTCGCCCTCGTCTGCGGAAGGCATCCTCGGAGGTACGCCGCTTTACCTCCGAGGATGCCTTCCGCAGACGAGGGCAAAACGTCAGGGGAAAGTTTTATGTATGGACCACGGCATCTCAGCCCGGAAGCTTTAAGTAGTAGGAACGCAGAGAGATTGTAGCAGCAAGAGCCAAGTTTCTGTGTACAATGCATTTCTTTCGTGCTGACAACATCAGACATTTAGTGTAGTTAGATGAAACATGGGTTTCACAGAACCACACCAATAAATATACAGGGTGCCGCAAAAAAAAAAAAAAAAAAAAAAAAAAAAAAAAAAAAAAAAATCACCGACAACGCTTAGTACGTTGTGCGGGACGGTAAAGTGATCGCTTTTCAAGAAGGATCATATATCCGGAAACGCTCGGCTTGGGCGCTGGAGAGCAGCCTGATAAAGAATTGTTGATTGAAGCAGTTCAAATACATTCGCACGTATTTGTTCATGTGCTTGCGTCTCAGCACCGTCAATGTACGCTCTGCAATAACGTAGGAGGTACACAGTTTGAAGCCCTTTTGTAATGTAGACAGTGTGATGTGCTACTCATGTTGGGTTTATTCACTTAATGAGAATGCGCACTCATCTTAGACTTCGTATGCAGAAATGTTATTGGGATCAGGACGTCCATCCGCAAGACACAGATGTCTGAAGGGTTGCGTACTTCTGTAAGCCGACACCAAAACGGATCGGATGAGAACAGTTCGTTCTCAGACTTGAATCCTCTAGAGCAGGGCTGGGCAAATGCGTTTCGCGAGCGCGAGCGCTCTCAGCGGCTCACACGACCTGCTCGCGGCTCCCCCCCCCCCCCCCCCCACTCCGCCAGCCAGCAGTGCCCCCCACTCATACTCGACTAGCCGCGCACGTCACGACACCACGCGGAACCACTCGTTCTGTTTACTTGTGGACATCGCGTCCGGTGTTTGTGTGTTCGTGATAAAGCAGAACTAGTGTCTGAAAAATGGCTGAGGAGGACGTAAAATCTTTGAAAAGAAAGTCTCTTGAACACCCACAGTGGGAAGAAGAGTACTTTCTGTTGGAACGCAAAGCGGACCTCAGTGCTTTTTTTTTTTTTTTTTTTTTTTTTTTTTTTTTTTTTTTGGGGGGGGGGGGCAATTCAACGTTATTTTCATGGAAGAAGTACAATGTGAAGCGTCATTTTCAACTACTTCACGGAAAAGATGTAGTTAGTTTGAGTAAAGAAGAACGAAAAGTCAAACTTATATAAATGAACCAGGAAAAGGAGAAAGACCTAAGTATACCTGTAGATAACTACGTTATTAATTCAATTTACTGCTGTTATTAACATGTTGTGTGTATTTTCCGTCAATTTTACCTTCTCCTATACGTATTTACAGGAAGAAAACCTTCTAATGCACAACGCTGCAGCGATGAGAGTAAGCTATCACGTGGCTCTTAAAATAGCTAAAACTGCGCGGCCCTCCAGCGATGCAGAATTTGCGAAAGAATGTTTTGTTGCTGCCGCAACAATTTTGTGCCCAGAAAATTTTCCTCTTTTTGAAACCGTTCCTCTTTCACGGAGAACGGTTAGCAGGCGCATTGAAGAAGCAGGCGCATTGAAGAAGTGGCAAACGACGTGGAAGCTCAGTTGAGAGACAGGATCAAAGATTTAGTTTTCTTTTCTTTAGCATTGTATGAAAGCACTGATGTATGTGATGTTGCTCAACTTGCGAGGCGTTGATGGTCAGTTTAATGCGGTTGAGGAACTCTTAGATTTAGTGCCTATGCATTTCACAACAACAGCCGACAATATATTTTCTTGCTTAGAAAATATAATAGAGAAATACGAGCTTTGTTGGGAGCCGCGGTGGAGTAGCGAGCGGTCTGAAGCGCCTCGCTGCGGAGCGCGCGGTTGCTCGCCGTGGAGGTTCGAGTCCTCCCTAGGTTTAAGTAGTTTGTAAGCTACGGACTGATGACCACGCAGTTTGGTCCGATAGATTTACAGACTTCGTTGGGAAAAACTTTCATCGATTGCAACAGATGGGGCTCCTGCAATGATTGGTCACAAGTCTGGAGTGGTTGCTTTGATAAGAAAAAAATTGAAAGCAGTCGGTGTTCAGCAGGAAATACCAGCAATACATTGCGTTCTTCATCGTGTTAATTTGCTAGGTAAATGTGCCAAACTAATTGGCATGGATGTGGTTATAAAGACAATTAACATTCTCAGATCGCACGGTTTGGGACATAGACAATTCAAATCGTTCCTGGCAGCTCTCGAGTGTGAATATGGTGATGTTCCATTTTTTTTTTTTTTTTTATGTACGCTGGTTGAGTCGAGGTGTTGTTTTAGAACGATTTTTTAATTTACGTAAAGAGATATCATTATTTATGGATGCGGAAGGAAAACCAGTGAAAGAACTGGACGACTCACAGTGGATTTTAGACCTTGCGTTTTTAACTGACTTAACGAAGCATCTGAATAGCTTGAATGTAGCTTTGCAAGGTAAAAATAAGGTAATCAGTGACGTTTTTGACACTATTTTGGCTTTCAAGAGAAAATTGTTTTTGTGTGAAAAGCATCTGTAAGAAATGTCAAGTGTACACTTCCCGAGCGTTGCACTAATTGTCAGTGAAAACAATTTGGAGAAAGAGAGGCTCAAAGAACATTTTTATGAGTTTCTAACGGTGCTACAGTCTCTCAAAGAAAATTTCGACAGTAGATTTGAAGACTTAAATCGACTTGAAAGCGATTTCAACCTTTTTGCAACTCCTTTTGCAGTTAACGTGGAAAATGTTTCTACTGAAATTCAGTTAGAGCTCATTGACTTTCAATGCAATCGTGTGCTGAAGGAGAAGTTTCGCACTGCAGAAAATTTGGAAAGCTTCTATAAATATTTTCCACGTGAACAGTTCCCATTGTTATTCAAAACAGCTGCTCGTGTGTATAGTTTTTTTGGAACAACATACTTGTGCGAAAGTGTTTTCTCCATAATGAAACTGACAAAATCGAAGCTTAGAAGTAGTCTGTCTGACGTTCATCTGATTGGTGTAGTGCGCCTAATATATCAGCAATTTCACACCAAATATCGAGATGTTGGTTCAAAATCATTTTAAATAAATCCAGAATGATGTAAATTAATGCTTATTTATTTTTTGTTCGTAGTACCTCTCCTTTGAAATGACAATTGTTTTATGTGTATGTCACCTTGTTGTTTATCTTGACAGGAAACTTATAGGCTTTGCGATCATAGAGTTTCTTCCCCTTTATGTTTTCTATAAATCATAGGAGTTAAGTTTAGTTATCTCTTTTACTTCCTCCAGGAAGAAGGTTTTTGTTTTATACTTGATAAATTATACTTAACTTAATAGTTCCTAGGTTTTTGCTTCCCGCAGCAGAGATATTTTAATTTCCTTTTGCTTACAAATTTTCCCATGTACTTATTTGGTTATTTTTTAGAAGTTCTTTATCGTACCACGACAACTTCGTTGTACTACTTCGTTGGTACTACTGACATAAGCAGCGAACTTTTTCCATTGCTCTCAGGTCTTGAGTTCTGGAATTTTTTCCCCTTCAGAATGGTGTCACTTTTCATTCTTTCCTAAGGATGTAATGAACCTTAATAACGTTACCTTCTGACCGACCACCCAGTTTCTCGTCATTGTAATAAGCAAGTTTTTAGTTGCAGAAAGTTCGGTTTTGTTACATTTTATAAAAAAATCTACACAATTCTGTGAAACTAGAACGTAAAATTTAGAATAAAAGAGTCTTTTCTTAATTCTTTACGTCTATGTCCTATTTGTGGGCATGAAAGTAGGTTTTACAGTGGTTCGAAACTGTACTTCATCCTTACATGAGCAACCGTTGCATGGTACAGGATACACAATTTTCGAGTAAGCACTATTAACACTTACTTCCCTCTCAAAAATGCTGCCGGCCGTGGTGGCCGAGGGGACTGAGACGCTCCAGTCACGGTCTGCACGGCCACTGCGGTCGGGGGTTCGAATCCCCCTTCGGGCATGGATATTTGTGCCGTCCTTAGTCTTAGCTAGTTCATAAGTAGTTTGTAAGCTTAGGGACTGATGACTCCATAGGTAAGTCCCATAAGTTCTACAAATATTTGAATTTTTTTTTTTTCAAACATGCTGTGGCAGATATGATTGTACCGATGCCCTTTTCACGGAAGCCGCATCGGCTTGAAACGACCTCATGTGTTTTCTACGTGCAGTAAGTATTTCAGCTTGTCCTTACTCAGCTTTGGGCCCTCACAGCTGCACAGTTGCCCCCTTACCCGTGCACAGTGCATCAGCAAGCGGCCAGCCGCGGCGCACAGCCCTGCTGCCCGCACTGCTGGCTCTCAAGGCCGCTCAGCGCTGCCCTCGCGGCTCTCGCTGCTCGCGGGCAGCCGCGCGAGCAGCTCTCTTGCCCACCCCTGCTCTAGAGTCTAGAGCGTTTCCGGAAATGGGCTCCTTCTTGAAAACCGATCAGTTTGCCTTCCTGTACAACATACTAAGAATTGTCGGTGTTTTTTTGAGGCACCCTGTGTATGGCACGACTCCAAAGGGAACGGTGGTTTGGAAG
This sequence comes from Locusta migratoria, assembly GCA_026315105.1. Classification (NCBI taxonomy): domain Eukaryota; kingdom Metazoa; phylum Arthropoda; class Insecta; order Orthoptera; family Acrididae; genus Locusta; species Locusta migratoria. The sequence goes on from CM048746.1 coordinate 448,180,049, forward strand.
TTCCTACTGATACAGGTGGCCGATTAATCATCGCTTATGCTGGTTCATTGAACACAGGCTTCATACCAGAGGCCAAACTTATTTTTTGTGGCGGAAAGATTTCGCGCTATGCATATAAGATAGTTCACATGTACAAATCTAGGTCTCTAAATCAGTTTCATGCAGAGAACTCAAAAATTACATTATCACAAGTAAAGTCTGAACAGTAAATTGTGAAAAGGTCAACTTCGACAATGCAAAGCCATTTTAGGCCTTGTTATTCTGCCTTTGTGTATGTGTTCTGCCTGACAAGACAGTGTAATAATGAAAAAGCTGTATCTTTTGCAATTCCTAAGGTAATGGTCCAGAAAGTTACCTCCAAAAAATCAGAACATTACATTTGACCAAATTTGGGGGCAAATCTATTTATATAGGTCATCTCTGTTTTAATTTAAAATGCACCATTGGAAACAGCAGCTTTTGCTTTAACAGAATATTGTGCACAATGTGAGTGTGCAGCTATCATGCGGCAGTTTTCTGTGTCCGCCCACTAGGCGACACGGTTTATTGCCCTGTAGGAGGTGCCTGGCGCCACCCGCGGACAAAAGGACAGTCCGGCCCAGGTAAAAGCTTTTTCTGGCCGGGTCTCGCCAGTTCCCACCTTTCTTCTGGGGTGGACGCACGCCAAACGACGGAGTTATTTACCCATAGCGAATGACAAGCCACGCGGTGATAAGTGCCGGTGTTTCGCGCGGTCGCAACGTCCGACGTGCAGCGTGCCGCAAAGCCAACGCGCCTCCCACCTGCTCCGTGACACGTTTTCCTCGGGCCGCCTTCGACGCGTTTACGTGTCACGAGACCTCGTCGCCCTTGTGCCATCGTCATTGCTACCGTAAGTAAGAGCACCATGTTTCTGCTTATTAATACATACATTGCATATAACGAGTTGCGTCATCTTTCAAGTTCTATAACCATTCAACCCATTCATTAGGCACGCTGCCTAATGTTTTGTTAACACCCTTGTCTTTCTCTTTCTGGCAAGTAGGATCCATTTCGATCACATGAACTCGTTAAAAGGAAAATATCACTAAACTCAGAATAAATATGATTTTAAAGAGATTTAAAACGTAACTATTTTAATACAACTAAATGAAATACATTTTGTTACTTACCATACCCATCGCTAATCTATGTATGTCATTATGAAGTTATATTTACAAAATCGGTTATCTGGGGGATGCAGTCTGACTAAATAGGCTAGAAGTCCAGAACGACACACATGGATTAGCAACATCAGAAATCGCCAATGAGAGTGTTTCACAAATAAAACAAGGGAAATGCGTATAGCAGTTAACAAATTGTCTTTCATTTAATTGCAAAAATGGAATACACCTACAAGAATTTTTAATAACGGCGGAAAACGGATAAATGACGCTATTAATACAGCTTCACGGTATCCATTACGAATCATATTCGTATTATATAACCTTACCTGATGTTTTATTTTCTTTACTGGTTGCAGGCTTTGTGAAAAAGGAATCCAATTTTCGTGTCTGAGATAACACCTAATTTATTTTTTTCTTCTTCTCTTCTGATAATTTGCGATACGTGGCCTCAATACTCCGTTTACGACCATCCATTATTATACAAGTTATTATACAAATTTAAATACACAAAAGAGGAACAACGCACATCAGTACAACAGCAAGCATTTAGTACGTCACGTCACGCCAACACGCCCCAACAACGAATGTTCGAAGATGGGGGAGGATAGTCCGCTGCTCGCGCATCATGTCAGAGAGCTTCAGTGTGAAACTATTCCCCGGCAGTCGGTGTTCCCACCGCAACCGATTTTGGGAATGAAAAGCCGAAAAGTATTTTTGTTACCTGACAGCCAAAAATCTGACAGTTTTCTTGCATTGCTGAAAATACTATTAAATAATTTAACTAACTTGATGGACACTGTTATGAAAGTATTAACATTCAAACAAGAAGTTCCAATAACTTAATAATGGGATTAATATTTTGCATGGAGTTTTAGAACAGATAGCTTATTATGCTGAGTCAGTATTCTGATTATTGCTGTGAACTGCGTGACGTCTGTTGCAATAAGACTGCAGCGGTATTGCTCAAATAAATATCGCACTTCCTACATTACCACAGTCTAATAAATACAGTCGCGACACTCACTGCTGTGAAAGCTGTTACCGTCGGACACTTGGAGCGACACTAGCGCTCCTAGCGGTCGTAAAGCCGGCTGTCCCTTAACGCCGTATACGACACATTAATAATGCCTGCTTGTAATTACATTTCTGTGTGATTTGCTAAGTATTATATATATTCTTGCATTCCAAGCTTTATTTAAGTATCTTGACACATAATTGAGTGTAAAAGAAACGTAAACCGAGCAAAAACTCGTTGTGATCGGGCATAAATATGTTACGAAATAATTCTTTAGAAATTGCTTGCAGCTTACCTTACCGGCAGTGATAGATAAACAATTTTGTGCAGACAAGCCTACAATAGAACTTCTAAGGGTCAGTTGAATATCAACAAATGTAAATTTAGTAAAAACTCGTGAATAAACTGACGCTAACTGCAACATATTTATGACGAAATTCTTCAGACATTGCACCTTACTTTGCTGGTAAACACAGTATTTCGCACACGAGAAGCATGTAATTGGCCTTCCCGGTTTTAAAAGGTGCGAAACAATTTTTTCCCCTGCTTTTTAGTTATGAGAACATCCACTGGCTATGAAACTTTCATCTAATATAATTTTGCTACGAGGTTGTTTCATTTATATGATATTTTAAGATAATATTACGTCGATTATACGACAGTCTAAATGTCATATTATATGAATGGTCCTAAGTCATTATCACAGTCTGTCATTATATGGTTCGTTGATGAGGGAGAAGTAGGAGAGGCGGGGCGACAATCGTCTGTAAAATAAGACGGCTCTGTGGTTTCAGATAAATAGGTTTATATGTTAGACCTTGGTTTCCATTAGATAAAACAGAACACATTTAACCTTTCAAAAATTAATAACGTTAACAATGAACACTTCTTTTCCATACATTTCTTATACATTTGCCTCTATAGTGAATTACTTTAGAATGCCCAGACAAAAATGTTTCTAGCTGTGATGTAGCAGCAACCACAGTCGTAATACTTTTTTCATAACACAGTTTCATTTCTTCCGCCTTTATATTATCGCGTCTTTGCGGTAGTTTCCTCTTTATTCCCAGTTTCGGTGGTTTGTTTGGAACATCGAACAATGTATGCACAGCATTCCACACCAGCTTCTTCCGTTCATCATTCATGAACTGGTTTGCATCGAAGTGTAGCGAGCAGAATTCACATTATCATGTAAATACGCGGCAACTTTATCCAAAAGATCTTGTCTGCTATTTATAAGCCATTTCTTGACCCTAAAAAGAAATAATCTTCAATATGTGTCTGTTGCTCACAAGATAATTGTAAATAAGCATTACCGAATCTTTGTCACATACCTCTCAGGCTCTGTAGGAAACCTAAAGAATGATAAATGAGACGTATTCTTGTTGTTGTTGTTGTTGTTGCTGCTGCTGCTGCTGCAATTTATTGCACTACACACGCTTCCCTTCGTAAAAACCATTTCGTATACCAAAACACACAACAAACACACGTCTCGTATACGATACAGAGCAACGCGGCTTTACGTCCGCAAGGAGCGCTGCAGTCACCTAGTATAACAAAAATCAGCGGTAGTGTCGCGACTGTATATATTAGACTGTGACATTACTGCCTGCACTGCTTATGCTGCAATTCTTATCAACAATATACCTACAGCCAGGGCCGGCGCAAGGTCAAGTGCCGCTCCGTGCGTGCTGCTAAATTGCCGCCCTCACCATATATATATATATATATATTTTTTTTTTTTTTTTTTTTTTTTTTTTTTGACACATCTACCCAGGTTTCGGCCACTGAGTGGGCTAGTCTCAAAGCTTTTAATATGTGCTTACATCTAAACCGTCATGTTGACAGTTACGTTCAGCATGACGGTATAAATGTACACATAAAGCATTGAGATTAGCCACACTGTACCCGAAATCTATGTAGATATGGAAAATATAAACAAAAATTGCGACTGATTGGTGACTTTCTCTACAAATTTGTACAAAACAGTCGCCGGGCGCAAGCTCAAAAATGGAGTCAAACATTGTTGAAGAAATCTAGCTAATTTTAATAAGCCTTGTGAATTTACAAAAATGTTCAAATGTGTGTGAAATCTTATATTACTATAGCATACACTGTTCAAGAGATGAAGTCATTAGAATAGAGCCGCCTGACATTGAATTTCAGGCCGAATTCCACTACAGACGCAGGTGAAACGGTCAAAGAGTGGGGCGGAAGACAATGGAGAGAGGAGGAATAAGGAGATGATCATGGAATATAGATTACAAATCAATCATCGCCGTATCACTTCCCTTTTCATCGCTTTATTTTCATTCTAGCTATTGAGACGACGCATGCTGATTTGCCGACTTGCCAATTTTTGAAGTAATTGATAATATTCTGCAGTACTAATTGTACATTATATGAAAAGCATTTACGTATTACATCCTCAGTTGCAAGAAATTCGGACGCACAAATTCTTCTGTTCTTACGAAACGCAATGCAAGTGCTCCTGACCAATCTTAACTAGACAAACGAATTCTGTAGTTTTCGTTGTAGAGAACCCAACAATACCTATTGCCTGAAAGGGCGAAGTGGTGACGCGGCAGTGCCAGGAACTAGGTCACATGCCACGGTAGAGCGAGACTACAGTTAAACCAACGCTCAAGAAGAAGAAGCAAGAAGCTCACAATAAGTATGTGACCGATGATATGGATAAATGTATTATCAGGCAGCAATTTCTGTGGCATTACGAATAATAGAAAGAAATACGAAAACTACACAACTTTTGTCAAACAGAAATGAGCTTCAAAGCTAGCAAGGAAACCTTTAGAAGCAATGTTCTGTCTCTGGATTTTCGTTGTAGAAGGGGTCAAAATTAACGTTTTGTTTTGTGCGGATGAGAGGGCATTGTTGTTAAAAACCCATACTTTCTCAGGTTTTCATCAGAATCAAAGCGACCAGCAGTTTACTTAGATGAAATATGGATTCACACGTATTATATAGTAAATAAATTTTGCCGAAGTGATCGTGTGCGAGTAGTATTGTCAAACAAAAGTACCGGTCAGAATTTAATTGTTGTTCATACAAGCGGAGATAGGTGTTTCATGGCTCAAAAATCAAAACGACCATCACTCAGAAACGGATAGCAAAAATTTTAAAAATTTGTCGAAACTCAACTTATACCAGGCTACTACCAATGTCTTTATTCCTTGCAATTACTCGCAGCATATTTACCCATTCGGAATACTTCTAGCCACTGTAGGTGTTGGACATGTTTGAATGTAGTAATGTTCAACCATTTTTTTCCATAATGCGTGAATAGTAAAACATACGAAAACTGCCATTAAAGGGCTTAACAAAATTGCTTCAGGCTTAACATGTAACTGCAGTATCGAATATTGCTTTCGAATTTCCAAATTAGATTTCGCATAAGAATACTGGCGTCCGGCGTGTACGCCAGACTGCTCCCCCCTCTCTGTTCCTGCTGCCACAGTGGCGAGGAAGAAATTAGTCCTCCTCCCTCCGCTTGTTCAACAGGGGCGACCGGCAGGTAGTCGAGGCACCGTGCCACAGTTCCAGAAGACACTCCCTCCGAGGTTTAGTTTCGAATCCCCTCGTGGGCATGAATGTTGAGTTTGTCCTACAAAAATAAAAAAGGGGGGAGGGCGGCAGATTTGCCGCCCCTCGGAAAGTGCCGCCCCGTGCGGCCGCACGTGCCTTGCGCCGGCCCTGCCTACACCAGTCTCTAATCGTCACCAGTGCATTTATTTAACGCTTTTGATTTTCAATAAGAAGTATGTGCGCCTGAAATACTTTTTTATATGGACTGAATCTTTACATTGAAAATTTACCTGTTCTAAAATTATTATCTTGATATGAAATGTGAATATTCAGTAGTCTGAGAAAAGTAAATCTATGCAAATAAATTAACATTGTGCAATTAAGGAAACATGTTATTCTCTAGTAGATTTCGAAAGTATGATTAGCCGAAGTACCTGCGAAACAGGAATACTGCTATCAGCATCCAAAAACTTTAGTTTTATTAAATGATTCCGGTAATTTATTGCACTAATTTTACTTTTAATAATTCTGTTTATTAAGATATGGGCCTATGCTGCAGTGTAAATAAAAGATTCCCCAAAATTTGCCGCCCCCTAAGTTCTACCGCCCGGGGCAACTGCCCCCTTTGTCCCCCCCTCCTCCCTTCCTCTAGATCCAGCCCTGGCAGGAGTTAAGGAGTTTTGCCACGTTTCAAACTTTCTTCAAGTGTCTCACATCTGCCTTTACTTTCTCTCGCGATGTACAATGCATGCTCCTAAGCCATACTTATGTGTGCCCCTAATTTGTACTGCATTTGAGTTGTTCTTATTTCCTTCTAATCTTGACTGCCTTCTTTTTAACAGGAACCCAGTAATTTGATGAATGAGCCAAGACCCTTGTCTTCTCTTATTCTATGTCCGTTTTCGATGCAATGCTCACCTGTGGCGGGCTTGCAAAGCTCTCTTTGTTTAGTATGACACTTGTGCTCAGTACATCTCACCAGAATTGTACAAGTAGTTTGAGCAAAATAGAGACTGTTGCAATTACAAGGAATGTCATACAAGTCAGATACTCAAAGAGCCATGATGTCTTTAGCAGGGCATATTTGGCGTGAGGTTAGAACACAGGTCTTTTCCCATGTCTCTACCCTGCATGGGCTAATTTGCTGTTGGTTGTCTCACATTATGGCAGAAATATAACCAGTTGGCATCCCCTCCTGTACAACGACAAAATACTATGTACTCAAACTTTCAAAATGCAGAAAAAATGGTATTGAAAAATAATTTTAAAGACTATTATTTATTAGTTGCAATGCTATGTAATTGCCTTCAATAGTCTTACGTTTGTTTAATACAATATACATAATTGGAAAAATTTACTTTCATTACTTTTGCTTCGGCGTACTTGCCAAAGGCATTCTTTTCGCTGTCTTCCAGTTAATCACAACCATTCCTAATTTGAAGACAAAGTTCATGCCACTCATTCCTTGTTGCGTTCCTATCTTTAAAAATGTCCATGGTTTTGTCCCAGAGCACAGGCCTTTCATGTACAAAATGAAATGTTGGCTAATTGTCAATGACAACCGCTACCGCCATGATAAAAGCTGTTACTCGGCGTCTTTATATTGATTTTGGTTTGGTGGTAATTCGTCGTGGATGAAATGGCTCTAAATTTTATTTGACTTGCCTGTATGAAATGTAGGTTGGTATGCCTGATAATCATTCATAATAAAACACAGTCCCTTATTTAACTTGATGCAGTGCGTCATATTTATCTTTTTTCTGAGTCTATTTTTTCATTGAAGACTCTTGTAATGATTGAACATGAAGATTCTTTTTCTCAGGGGCTTCTAATTTGATAAGATAATATTTGAAATAATACACACACACGTCCCAGTAGTTCATTTATGTCAAAGCCAGTTACAAAAGAAATAGTTTATGCCAGATTTTATCTTCGGATTGACCTTGCAGATTAGATTTTAGGTAAATTTCCTTTCACTACGTAGCAGATAAGTCATTCTTCCACATACATTTAGCGATCTATTGAAAAACAAGGATATTAACAATGCGATGAAGAGTTCTAATTACTGAATGATTTTTAAAAATTTTTAGAATCTCACTCGTTTCTATATTGTTTAAACTAATACGGTTACAATACATCCACTCAGAGCTGAACGTACAGAAAGAACTGAATTCATAGAAAGCTAAAGTTACAGAGAGCTATTCTCCGGGTCTACGGGCCAATGACTCTCATCTCCGGGTTTGAATGTAACCTTCATCTTAACTTTTTTTTTTTTTTTTTTTTTTTTTTTTTACTAGGCTGTTTAAGTACTTTGCTCATGTAGCGACGATCTACATCGAACTTAACATAACTTAAACTAAGGACGAACGCAACATCCATGCCCTAGGGAGGGGGGGGATTCGAACATCTGGCAGGAGCAGCCTCGCGCACCGTGGCAAGACGCCTCAGTGCGCTCGGCCATTCCCGGCCGGCTCCTCTCTAGTAATAATGAATAACTTTATATAAATGTCAATTTCTTATTGCAACAAAACGCTACTTTTCTATTCTTCCTCTGAAAACATTTCATTGTTGCGTCCGTAGTAATCGGCTAGCGCATTATTAAGCAAACACTGTTGCGGCAACGTGTCAACTGTTCGTTCGTTCATTGTTTGTAATAAGTTTACTTGCAATTTTTGGAATACTCGGATCGTGAGTGACAACAGACAAGCTTACATTAACTCAGATTAGTGAGTAATAACAGTGAAATGAAGAGACGATATCTAAGTTCGTTCCGTGAATAAAGGTTGTAGGAAGAAAATAATAAAGAGTGGCTACAAAAAGTCGACACTGATGAGTGTATGTGTAAGTGCAGAATATGCAATATCTCATTTACTGTTAAGTACGACGGAGTGAAAGCTGCGAATAAACATTTACGATCAGAAAGATACAAAGCGAATATTACCACACAAAAGAAGAATCAGACGCTTCTTAAATTCTTGCGGAAACAATTTTCTGCAGAAGATGACAAAATCACTGCAACGGAATTAACTTTGATTTACCATGGTGTGAAACACCACCATTCTTACAATTATCAAGATTGTGGTAATAAGCTATATCTTTATGTTTTTAGAGATTCCTCGGTGGCGGCCGAACAAAAAGCGAGGCATTAGTAAAAAATGTGCTTCTGTTAAAGAGAAGCTACTAAGCGAATTAAAGCAAAATGTTCCGTTTTCATTAGGTTCAGACGCTTCAAACAAATAAAAAACATTATCCGATAGTTGTAACGTACTTCTCCAATGATAAGGGAAAATGTAATGATGTTCTTGATTTCTACGAAGATGTTAACGAATCTGCAGAAACCATCTCAAACAAACTAAAATTCATTTTATTGGAAAATGGTTTGACACTAAATAATGTAGTTTCGTATTCAGCTGACAATGCATCAGTTAATTCCGGGAAGCACATTTCTGTCTTCACTAAATTGGAAGAAGAAAATGAAAACTTAAAGCCAATTGTTGCTGTCAAATTTTACATAACTGTGCTAAGTTTGGATTCAAGCTTCTAAAATATGATGCAGAAACTCTAGTTCTTAAAATATATTCAGACTTTTCTTCCACCGGGAGGGGGGGGGGGGAGGATACTTGCTGGGAGGAAGGAGATGATTAGGGTTTTTTTTTGTTTTTTGTTTTTTTGTTTTTTTTTCTCTCTCTTTCTTAGTATTCACGTGCAATCCTGGTTTGGGGGGGGTTAGTCGCAGTTGAGGGGGGATGAGTCATTGGCCAAGAGGGAAGGGGGGCACGTCTGGTCTCCGGGCCTGTCTCGAGTTCAATCTGGCAACCCTAAATCTCATAGAAAGCTAAACTTACAGAGAGCATAACGTACAGAGAGCTAAACTCACAGAGAGAGTGAGTAACCCAACTGCGGGTATTATTTATACTAATATTTTGACAAAAGATTACCGCCATTTAAGTGTTTTGACTAGCTTATTCTATGGTCTTTATTACTGTAATTTACAAAGATGGTAATTGATTTGCTTAAATTTTATAAAAATACGTAATTTCTGCCTCGTAAAAATAATGAATTTACAAATGATGGAAAATGGCGATCCTAATGCTACGACCGCGATGTAGTGTTAAAAATCACACCACTAGATCACTCTCAACGCGAACACAACATCGGTCTGCGCCGGACTGAATGACGAGTGTGTAATCTCGCATTCAGTAATGTGGGCCATCACCTCGGCGGAGACGCTAAAAAATCCGCCCATTGTAATGACAGTGATCGGCTGCATTCTTGCCGTCGGTGTTAAATAATCCGATCGTCCATTTTTCCGCACAGTGTGCAAGTCACAATACCATTCAATGCGCCACTACTAGTACGTCGGCGACGGTAAAAATGCCGATCGGACAAAAACGCCAATTGTGTTACCGGCGTTAGGCTCATTGTAAAATGGCACCGTAATTTGAATTTGGCGCCCCCATTCGATTTAATTAGTTTCATTGTTGAACGGCGGGCAGCGTAGTAAATCGCTTTATCTCGTGTGCCGCCTCAGCGGGAGATGTCACATGACGTAAGGTCGAGCCCTTCTGTTCATCGATTGACACAACAGGTTCGAGTACTGTATAAAATGTTTTCATTTATCTAACTTGCAAGAGTACTCGCCGGAAGATACTAAACTCAACTAGGTAAGTTTATTGGTTCAGTTTGTTTGTGTTATTTCGAGTTTAAAGCAAAATTTGATGACGTTGTCTTTACGATTTTAAATATTCGATGCTGACATGTTCCAATGAGTTTAAAACGAATCATTGCCAACGAAAGCACACTCACGTGGAACGTGGACCACGATGCGTGGCAAATTGCAATAATTGCAGGGCTTTGAGAATGATTCTCTATTATTCTTGACTAACTGAAAACCCAGCGTTGCTTTTTATTCCAATCTTCACATCCTCATCCCTTCTCTCTCTCTCTCTCTCTCTCTCTCTCTCTCTCTCTCTCTCTCTCTCTCTCTCTCTACCTCCGATTTCCTTTGTCCATCTGCTCCTCTCCACTCCCTTTGTTCATCTCCTCCTCTCCCCTCTTTCTGTTCGTCTTCTCGTCCCCCTTTGAATGCCTGACTCCATCCTCCCTTTATCTGTCGCAAATGGCCTCATCTCTGTGTCTAACTCCTCCACCTCCTCAGCCCATTTACTCCTCCATTTATCAGTGAAAAATTAAATAACTCTTAATTTTAATGGTGATCAGTGAAGTGTCCAAGTTCACTGCAAGTTACTCTCCAAATGAAATCTTAAGTAGACAATGACGTGATGTATTGAAGGCTCAGTGTGCCAAATTTTATCAAGATTGGAACAAAACCGTAGATTTTGTCGAAGTCCGTAAGTAAAGTACCCCCCGCCATACACGGTACAAAATATTATGCACGCAGTAGCCTTCCTCCTAGATTGAAGCTCAAGTGTGCAAAATGTCATCAAGATCGGAATACAATTGTAGATTTGCCGAAGTCCATTGGGAAAGTATTCTCTGCGACGTACCATACGAAATTTTATGTAGACTGTGACCTAACTCTTGTTTTCAGTGAAGTGTGTAAAATTCAAATTCGCATTAAAACCATACGTTGGTAACAATAAATTCCTTCTGCTAGTGGTATGCATCTAAGCTGACAGCCAAAAAACCATCATTTAAAAATCTGAGTGAAGTATGCTTTCCACAGAAGCATATTTAAAAAAAAAATCTTACCTTATTTGCTTACATAAAATTCACATATTGTGAACCATATTTATGTTTTAAATGTTTCTTTGATGATTATCACCCTCAAAAATGTAACTTTCAGAGAGAGCTGCTAGAAATTTCAGAAATTTTATTTAATTCGAAACTTCACCGAAATCTGAAAATTAACTGTTAATCACTTTAATTAATTGAAATGATTGTAGGTAATCTGTATATATTAATACTGCACTAATAAACTGAATTGTTCATTCATATATAAAAATTTCATCAGGATCGGAATACTAGTGTAGAATCTGACGAAGTCTATATGTAAAGTATCCTCCGTCATGCACCATCCAAACTTTTATGTGACAGTGACCTACTTCTTGTTTTGAAGGTAAAATGTCCAAACTGTCATGAAGATTTTAGGATGAAGAAACTGTCCTTATTCGCATGATGCCAACCATATAATCGTTTATGACGTCATATCTCCTGAACTATACGTAGTAAGCAGTTCTTACGCCTGCATCAATTGTTACCTCATGGAAGGAATATGTGTACCAAATTTGGTTGAAATCGGTGTAGTAGTTTACAAGCAGACGTCGCATGATGCAGCACTTTTCCGCGCATTTCATTGTTTATTAGTCATATCTCTTGAAATATTTGACGTATAGTCATTTAATGATTCCTATGACCACCGAGAAACAGCAAGCAATATGTTTACAAAGTTTCATGACAATCGGTTGAATGGTACGGCAGCGCATAAAATACGAACACACAACATTCATTTTTATATGTTAGATTAAGGCCACTAACACGCCCACACGTCTCAATGAGTGACCCAGTAGATGCGATAGGACGGCCCTGAGGAGAGTATTGTGTGTGTGTGCTTATTTGTAGTAATTGCTCTAAGTATCAATCGTGTCTGTGATCAAAAGACAAATGACATTTAAACCATTATCTAATCTCCTAACTTCGTGTCTCATGTCGTATCGTGTTTTAATTTTGCCCAACTCTTCGAGAAATTGAAAATGAATGTGACTTCGTTAACATTACCATGTAATATTTCTGGCTTGAAGCCATCATATTAAGTTCGAAGTATTGCTTCCATGCAGCCGGTTAGGACCAGTAGGCGACAGATGGAAAAAGCTGGTGAGAACCACGACAGGTGGTACAATAAGTCGGGTTCTCATGGGAAAGAGCACTGGCGAATCTCCTCGAATTCTAAGGAAGTCCCCGAGCGGCAGGCACTGGACGCCAATTGCCTGTAGTACTGGCGGTCACGCGCCAAAACGAAATCATATTTTTATTAATATTTAATAAACTAATAATATATTCAAAGTCAAACTCAATTTAGATATACCCCTCAAATCCAAGTTATGCCCTGAGTAGGTAAAACATATTAACAATTGCTAAAGACATAAACAAAGCAGTTAATATAAGACGGACGATGCACGGCGGCCATGTTTACGCGCCAAATTGCGGAACATTTGCAGGCTTGCATCGAGCCGCCTCACTTCAGTTCAGAACAGGCACTCGGAAGAGTAACATGTGACTTCCGTACGCGCACTCGGTGGAGTAACATGCATACGTAGGCGGTCATAAAACATTATTTAAACATCTTAGATCAAGGGAAATAACTTTATATTTAATTTAATTTAAAACAATCTGTGTCACGTTGATATTATGCAGTTTGCTGGTTTTCTGCTCATTTTAAATAAACTAGATGGCTTCCCACAAGAAAGTATTATTTCGTAAATAGATCAGTTCCTGTCAATAGTTTAGCAATTTCAGCCTCATTCAAGAACTCCGACCTGCGTGGGGACATCTATAGAAGACGTCACGTTGGTTAACTTTTAAAGTTTCTACTCTTCACACGGTGCAGTGGGAAGTTACTACAACCCTTGCGCACACTGTTATTGCGGTACAAACGCAAACTGTTGTGCGTCATCCGTGGCAACATGGAGGAGAAAAGGCAATGATATAGGACAGGTTTAGCACAACCCCCCTGTAGACATTATTCCTGTTGTAACCGCTAAATACTTTGTTAGGTTATGTAGTACTGGACAGAAACGTTGCGGTTGCTAGCCAGAGCCGGTGCTAGCACTTTTCGTAGTGTAAGCAAAGAACATTTTGGCGAACCCCTATACTCATCAGAGTACCGTACCTTTATCATTTTTACTAAATACGCATCATGTGGCCAAACAGTAAAAGGCAAAGATATATATATATATATATATATATATATATATATATATATATATAAATGTTTTAAGTTATATATATATATATAACTTAAAACATTTATCGTTGATTTATTACAGACTGTTGGAACCTATTGAAATGATATTTTCCTGGGTATCGATATGGAAAACTTGTTCAGCAGCAAACCTGTTTCGATTTCGTTAAATAATTTTCAATGGAATAACTAGCTAATTCATTCAAGTTTTACAGTATGTCTTTAAAAGTTTTAAATTGGAAACACTTCTTTCGCCGCTGGCCGTTGATACCGACAGCGGTTAGCGGAATCTTCAATGGAACAAAAACATTTGGAAAAATGTTCACATAACCACGTTTGGTTATTAAAGAGAAGCCTCCAGCTGGGTTACTTCCAGGGGGTAGCAGTCGCTAAAAATTGTTCTTCAAACAGATCATCTTGGTTCACGTCACAGTTTCCTCTACCACTCTAAACGGTTTGAAGCTTCTTACAGGCGCCTTCATATTATTCGTTCGAACACATCTAAGGTCGCAGTGTCATAAAGAAATATGAAATTTCCACCACGGCGTTCCACTATCTCAAATCTCCACTTTAATTAGGCTACTGCTGGCTCAGTTACGACAAAGAAGTTAACTTTAAATGAATTTTTACCAGAATGTACAGTTTCATCTCCACTTCCAAATAATTTTTTAAATTTTTATTTAAAGATTTATTTTCCTCATCTTGGCCGAACTAGTGGTTCTTTTTCAAAGTTAGCATTATCCTGGAATTTTTATTCTGAAAGTTCTTTTGCATCTGCAGTGACACTGTTTAGTTCTTGATCTGATATTTTTCACAAATGACTTTACGTTTTAATAAGATTCATTGAACTTTGCGCGTTATTTGTGACTCTTTGCAACAGTTTGCCAAACATATTCGTTTTATGCAGTATTTCATGCCACGTCACTAAGCAGCTTAGAAATTGAAGCTTTGTAGTTTTCTTTTCTAAGTGCTACGGCAGTGTTGCTGCCAAATGCATGAAGATTCTCATCTTGAGAAGCATAATAAATATCTTCAGTGTTGTACCTGTAAGGCAACAACGCCAGGTTTCTACTTTTCCATCTAGTACTGCATAGTGGTTTTACTGTCAGACTTGAAACATGTTTCAACAAAATACTCAAGTTTTCCCAGTCAGAATACTCTCGGCCACCAGCAAGAAGAGAATTATCACTTCCGAAGGGTTTGAAAGCAAGCAATATGGAATATATTAAGCACAGCCTGCGGACTTGCTCTACGTTTCAAAGCTTCCTTGTGGGATGCTTTGAGGAAAATGGCCTAACTATAAAGTCCACAAGATTTATTAGCCTGTGATTGCTGTGGTCCTCAGTCAACAAGAATTTTTCGTACATAATCGTTTATTTTAGGCGACCATTCTTCACAGTTATTTGAAAAATAGTGATGTCGTTTCTACGCTCACTTGCTGCAAATAAACCACCGAAATTTTATCTTTACGTAACACACAAACTTTAATCGCATTGTATTGTATCAGCTACAGTTTCAATGGCCCGTTCACTTTCAGACATCAGCGTCAGATCTGTAACTTCGGATTAGATTCCTCGCCAACACGTTAGGTCCTGGTTAGGTCATAGACAATATATAGTGCCAATGGTGTTCCTGTAGTCGGTGTCGGATCCTGATCCTGCAGTAAAAAAAGCTTTTGGCCAAGCATCACTTTGTCTTCTAAAGTTACTACTAATGCCTAAATTAGTTTTCGAAATTCACAACTTAGTAATTATAGCGAGCCAAAGTTCACGTACACGCATGTGCGTTCGGGAATATTCGCTTTTATTTCGGCACAGCTCGCTGCTTGTTAGTCAGAGTTTATCAGTTGCTATGCGTGATGCGCGCCATGCTTTACATTTTGTCATTTAGAGACATTGTAAATTATTGATACCAAAGACGCTGCTTTTTTTATAAATTATTTAATACGACAGGCCCGTTTCGGCGAGAATGCCATCGTCAGGTGTACCTTGTAAGATCATTGCTTCTCTTATATGTATAGGTTGTTATTAACATATGCGAAAGAACTGTTGTTTTTATAGCTCTTATATAGCTTTATTTATATATTTAAAAAAAAAATGATTCTTATGTTGTCAACATAGCTGTCAAGCATCGACAACATAAGAATTTGGCATTCACACCGAAACAGGCCTGTCGTATTAAATAATTTATTAAAAACACTTATAGCTTTATTATCCTTGCTTACAATTCAATTGTTTATAGAAATGCTCATGAATTTATATTAATTTATGCATTTAGAGTCATTAGCAAAAAAATATAACTTAAAAATATTTGCAGTTACACTTACTTTTTTGAGAGACTCTTTAGTTGTTGATGGTCTAGGTAGCACAGATATTGGTAATTTGTCATCATCCTCATCGTTATGAACGGATTCAGTTAAATTAGTCGTTTCGTCGTTCAGTTTTGCACATGACGATGAAGCAAAAGCCATAAAAAAAATCTTTGCAGCGCTTTAGATGGCTTATCATCTTCTTTATAACGCTGCAACTTTCTTTTACGGTGAGATGCAACTGATGGCTTTTTATTACAGGACATTGTATGTCTAAAAACGGGCAATAACACAGTACAGCTTACGTCAACGCATCAATATACTACAAACTACATTGACGATGTGAAGGCTGTCAGCTACTGGCGATATTGAGCCACTGAACAGATAAAGACAGTGTACGTATGAGTTCACTCGGATGAGTCGATGTTCATATGTTCAAATGTTTGTCAAGCTTAATGACTTTCTACTAAAGACGGCACAAACATCCATGCCCGAGGGGGGATTCGAACCTCCAACGGGAAACGACCTCGCGCATCGCAGCATAGCGCCTCAATGCGCTCCGCCGCGGCACGAGTCTATGACACCAGGTCATTAGTGGAAGCGGTGTTACCGCTTTGGTGAATGGCCAACGGCTGTGGCCTGTCATGTTTACATTACCAACAACCTCTTGGACGCGGTGTAGTGTCCGAATGTTCTAAAGCGCCTTGCTGCGATGCGCGTAGTTGCTCGCCGTCGGAGGTTCGATTCCTCCAACGGGCATGGGTGTTTTAGTTGACCTTAACAGAAGATACTTTAAGTAGTTTGTAAGCCTAGGGACTGATGATCAACATAGTTAAGTCCCTTAGATTTACAAACATTTAAACAATTTGAACCAACAACCTTCGGGTCGGTAGCAGAAATCACTCAAAATTACTAATAATTTCCGGGCTGTTATGCCGTGGTCTAGTGGATTTATTATTAAAACCCAACGTTTCGTCCCCGACTGCGGACGCGCCCATACGGCACTAGTCGAAAACATCATAGCATCGATTTTGATCAAGTTTTGCAAGAACTATGTGTATTGAAAATAAAGACACCTGTTTCCTCTCTTTGCTGAATACTCTCTAGTTTCTTTCTTAAAAAATAAATAAATAAATAAATAAAAATTTAAAAAAAATCGTTTTGCGTTTTTCATGTTGTAGTTAGGCTAATCGTAAGTAAACACGCATAGAAGAGCAAGCTCTGTGGGAGAGCGGTCAAGGCGTTGGACTACCAAACTACTCCGGCTCGATTCTCCATCGAGGCTTTTTTTTTTTTTTTTTTTTTTTTTTTTTTTTTTTTTTTTTTTTTTTTTTTTTTTTTTTTTAGGCGATATTTCTTGATGTAGATTCTTAAGCGATTTATACTGTGAAAGTGATAAACCGAAATCTACCTCTCTTTGCCAGCTGTATAATGCTTACGTTATCTGAGAGATAAAGAGTTTCTTTACGAGAAGTCAAAATTTTGAGACACCACAGAATAGAGGTGTCATCTAAATTCATGCGTTGGTACATCACAAGTTGTCCGCAGTTGTCCTCCGACAAACAGTTTTATCGGAAACCGCAGTTACAAACTTTGAGGAGTTGTAGAAGGGAATATCACTAATATATTTTCTTATAGAACCCATGTACGCAAATATCTCCCAGTGACGCTATAAGCACTTCTTTGACATTAAGAACAAATCTCTTCTACTGCAAGCTCTGTCCAATATTTTAGGAGGTAGTATGGACCAAATGCCAAGTAAATATGGGATCTAAAATGCATACTTTAAGAGCTGTGAGCGCTTCTTCATCTTCCATACTGTGAACGCGTCTCTTCTGCTCAAGTGTTATGACTCTTAAGATGTGCATTTTTACTATACTTTCTTTAAAATTTTAAAGACCTGTGTGTGGCCGCGCTCCATAATTTTATGTTGTAGACATGTTTTAAATTTTACTTTTTATTCTACGACAAGGAGTCAGCCACATTTTATTTAACAACTACTTTAATGTGAGCTAAATGTAATATTTCTCAAGAAGGCAAAATTACTTTTGCCGAAACCTAGGTCAAGATTTATGCATGTAAACCATTTTTGCAACTGGTCGGCTGAAACTTTGTTGACTTTCGGATTATACTTTCTTTTCTTGTTTAGGTCGATACTATCTCCACATATAGGACCATTGGATCATATTTTCGGACATGGATCCCTTATCCAAATATCTGCAAGTTCTCGATGTTTGTAACACGAATTTTGGAACATACTGTATGCTTTTACACGCTAGTTACTCATTCAAATTAATATATGATAGACCTGTGTTTGGCACCGACTATGAGATATGTTTCGCACGAACAAATGACCGGGAAACATGTCAATGCGGCGAAATTTCGTTCGTTTAAAAGTGACCCAATTAACAGTTTACAGTGCGGATAACGCTTCTGCCGTGTGGGATGGGCGCTTAGTATAAGGCGTCGTGCTACGGTACGGAATGGGCGGTCGTTCCCGCCGGAGATCCGACTCCTCTCTCGGGCAAGTGTGTGTGTGTGTTGTCCTAAGTGTAAGTTAGTTTACCCACTCTGAAAGTCTATGGACTGCTGACCATAGCAATTTGGTACAATAGGTTTACAGGCATTTCAACATTTGATTATAAACAGTTCTGTTTTTAAAAAAATACAACAGACAAATAATCATCTCATAGAACTACAACTACCTTGTAATCAACAACTATGTCAAATATACACAACGTAATGTTGCAGCTTCAAGCTCAGTGATGCAAACACGATCATAGAAATATTGTACTGAGAAAATTGGTAAGTCGTCTTAAGAACACGTTGCATAATGATTTCTTCAGAAGCAAAAATAGGACAATATTAATAAATGTTTCCAAAAGCGAGGAAACCCTTTTTTGCGTCGAAGCTGAGCAGTTTTTCAAGCGAGCATTTCAATACTTGAAACTTGAAAGATATGATTTTCCTGAAAAAACTTGATATAGAAAGCATGCCATGTTGACTCTAATAGGATCAAATTTGTTTACCTGGGAAGAGCGCGCTACATTTCCTTGTATATACCTAGATTACTGTTGTCAAATGTTTGTAAATCTATTGGACCAAATTTCTATGGTCATCGGTCACTAGACTTACAAAATAAAGAAACTAACTGAAACTAACGACCCATGTCCGAGGCAGGACTCGAACATCCGTCGGGAATAGCCGTCCAGTCCGTAGAATGGCGCTTGAGCATATTTTCTAAGAAGTGCGAACAAAACCATCTAAAAAACAATATCGTTTATATTGTCAGTTCCTGTGTGCATTCTTAATGTAAAAAGGTGTTTAGACTTCAAAAAAAATTATATACGAAAGGCAGACATCGTATGGTCTTAGATAAAGTAAAGGCCGAATTAAAAAGAAAAAAAAAGTAGTTAAGTCTGTTTGTAATCTGTTGATTTGACAATAAAAAATAACGTTTCGTTTTATAATATTTATTTCTCCCGACAACAACTCCAAAATCATTACTTTTGAAATTTTCTCCAGATATTTTAATTTTCCCGTCTGCCAACCCTACTTTTGATGTTGTGACTTTGTTTATGAAATATTCCTTGTAGTGAGGTACGGGCGAAGGAAGTTGATAAGAGAATCGTTAAAGTTCCCCTGATAAGAAAAAAAACTTTGCTCTTCATGTTGCAAGAACGTAATTTCGACAGCTGCCGTCATTAGGCCTATCATAATCACACTGCGGAATTTACCGATGGCTTACAGAAATATTTTCAAGAAACGAAAAAAATTCTTTCGCAACATTAACACGGCATTTCTTCACTGTTATCGAAAATTTCTTGTGCCTTGGGGCAACTTCCACTAATGAAAGTAGAAATTGTTAGTTTGAACTAACAGCTTTACGTAACAATATGAGATGTACGAATATTCCGTTCGTTCTATTGTTGCGGTTCCGTCATTATTTGGATAGCAGACAAAAAACCTGCTCGGCTCAGTGCTCACAACTGTAACCGACGCGCGCTTGTTTCGTTCTTCGAGAGCTGCTGGCGTCTTTCTGAGGTAGGAAGGAAAGTAACGTATGTTCATGATTTGTTCCTTTGTACTCTCTTTAGGCATAATCATCAGTGTTTTGTTTTAATGCACAGTTTTCTTGCTGGCGAAAAGACTCCCAAGGAAAATATATTTTACGAGACTGAGTGTATATGCAACTTTTTGTATCTCTGACCATAATAAACGCGTAGTTATCGTTCAAACTGTTGCCGTTGTTTATTAGTACTCGTTTCTTTTTATTCGTCGACATAAAAGTGTTGCAGTTCAGATAAAAATATTGCGGTTCTTATAGTGACACGAAAAAAAGAGTTTTGCATGTAATTTGTACAGGCGCACTGGTATTTTGCAATTGTATTCTTATTTCCCGCTACTGTATCAATGCTTAATCGTGAAAAGTAGGAAGGTTTCTATACTCGTGTGTTGTCACGAACCAGCTAATTGAAATGATGATGAAATAATATTTTGTCTTAGCCACTTTCGTTTTCGTGCTCGCGGTCATCCTTCGCTGTGGCTCAGTATGAAGTGGGAAAAAAAAAGAAAAAAAAAAAAAATCCTTGCAGGTACACACTCGCCGAGAAAATACGTCGCTCAAGTCAATGGACTAGTTTACGTTATTTTTATACATGATATTTTGTCACAAACTGACATTTTGAGCCCGTGGTTGTGTATGAAATACAGGATAATTCTTACAAGGAAACTATTACGATGGAATTTTTTCGTGAATAAATCAATAGCACGAAAAAGTCTATCGTAAAAGTTTGTTTACTATATTTTTCAGTATCATGAGTCATATTTACGCTCGAGCAAGCAATTCCAATCGTCGTTTTGTATTGTAGGGCACCACATAACCAATGACTTTTCGCCACAAGTAAAATTATCTGCATAATCAAAATGTAAATGACATGTATGTGGACGTGAATAGCCGTCTGACGATGAACTGGAAAGTTTGACCGGTAACGGCGATATTTAGTAAATAAATAGCACGATAAAATGTCGTTGTTTGCCTTTTTTTTATTTTTTATTTATTTATTTATTTTTTTTTATTGTAAGAATCATCCTGTGTTTTTTATACAGCCAGTGATGAGACTCGTGTTTAGCATAAAAAGCAGACGGTTTACCGACTCTGGAGCGTACCCTACATTACTCGACATTCTGTTCATCTACTGCTCATCCATCTACCCCCTTCTCCTCCTCCACTGTTTCGATCCTTATATGTTCATATGTTTGTACAGCTTATGGGACCTAACTACGTGGTCATCAGCCCCTAAACTTACAAACTACTTATGAACTAGCTATTACTAAGGACGGCACAAACATCCATGTCCGAGGGGGGATTCGAACCCCCGACCGTAGTGGCTGTGCAGACCGTGACTGGAGCGCCTCAGTCCCCTCGGCCACCGCGGCCGGCTGTATCGATCCCATGTCTTCTCAAGTTCGTTCTATTACTCGGACACTATATCGTCAAGGATCGGGCCGCGAGCACGAGGCAGTTTCTACACATTGGAACCAACTTTGGCGCAAACAGTGTTCATCCGATGTATGGATTGGTGAAGTAGCACTCGAATCAACGCTGGATCCAATGTTGTTACGCCTCCGTTGCTTGACGGTATTTCGATCAACCATCAAAGAACGTTGGGCCAATATCGATATGCCGTCCACACATTGGCGCCAACTTAGATTCATTCTATCTTTGTAGTCTGCTTGTCTCGAAACTGTGTTTTTTGTTCGATTGTTCCACATCGCCGTTTATTTTAAAGTTTTGAAATGTTTGTAAACAATACAGCTGTATCAGAACGAGATTCATCTATGAAAGCAACTACAAAAATCATAATCATACTGCAAACTTTAGGCATGATCATGACAATATGAAGTGGATTTTATGCTTTTCAAACTTAATGATGCTTTTGAGACACTCGGTTATTGAATATAATTTTAAACGTTAACATTACCTAACTTTGCCCGTCAGAGACTCACAAATTGATTTGCAAACTTCAAGCGCTATTAGTGATATTACATACGTGGATATTTTAAAAAGGAAGTGTACGCTTTTGAGAATGTCAACTGTATCAAGAAATCAAAGCTTCACTATCAAAAGTCCTTTGACAGTGTATGTCCCCTTTCTTTTTAGAATTCAGTCATATTAAGGGGCAGTTCTAAAAATGGTATCGAAAACCTTTAGTGCTTCTTTTAACTTGCTGATTTCGACATGTACGGTATGAAGTGATATGATACAAGTGTGGTACAACACAATCATTTTGAAGGAGCAGGTCTAAATGTGAAATATTAATAATGGGTATCGAATACTTGTCATACGTTTCTTAAACTTACTGATTTCGAAATTTATGGTATGGAGTGGTACATTACAACCCATCATATTCTTTCAAGCTTTTTCCTTTTTAGCCCACTTCAGTTTACGTAGTAACATAAAAATTGGGTCATTGCGTTCACAGCTCGAAAGTGTAATGAAAATAACGAGTTAACCGTTCATCTGGCACGAAAACTGAAAAACGAATTTGTAGACGAGAAAATTCTCTACAATTTTGCTGCCTTGTGATTTTTTTTTTTTTTTTCATATCTCGCATCGCTTCAGAGATATTTGCAAAAATAACGGCTATTTGACACTGTCACTTGATTTTACGTTAACCAGTACAGGCAAAGGAAGTAAATTTGAAAAAGAGGACAAACTAAGGCAAGACAGGTGATATTTTAACAAAAAAATATCGTGATAATATGAGATTGAGATAGTAAAATAATTTTAAGAGGTAAAAGGGGAGAAAAAGGGTATGGTTGTCAGCTAAACTCAATATATCAAATAATTTTGGCTGTTTGTTAAAATACGGCCAGAGAGAATTTTACGTGTTTCGTGCATAGATTTTATCACAATATTAGAGACGTAATCGTATCGTCCATAATTTTTCTATTTATTTTTATTATTTTTGTTCGAAATATTTGCAAAATTCATAAAACTGCAGGAAAACTAATGTGGGATGTAAAACATGCCACTGTTTTTTTGTTTTTTTTTTTTTTTTTTTTGTTTTTTGTTTGTTTTTTTTTTTGTTTTTTTTTCCGCTAATTCACACTAAGCATCACGTTTCGTCGTGTCACGGTTTCTTACCAGCGTCGTTGTCTGGTAAATTGTCAGTTGCTACGTGTGAGTCATATTGGAGTAGCATCTCCGATGATTCGTCGTAGAATTCGCAGAAATGGGAGAAATCGCAATTCTAAAGGATCAAAAAGGATCCGCTGTGATATTTTTCTTTTTTTTATGTTTGTAAAGATTATGGGACTTAACTGTGGGTTCATCAGTCCCTAAACTTACAAACTAATTATGAACTAACTTATACTAAAGACCACACAAATATCCATGCCCGAGGGAGGATTCGAATCTCCGATGTGGGAGGCCTCATGATCCGCAACGTGGCGCTCCAGACCGCTCGGCTACTCCTGCGCGGCATTACGTTTTCATCAATTGCTCTTTTGATGTGTGACAAATCACAACTAAATATCGCAGCTATCAAAAAGTAGCAGTCACAGAAATCACAGTCATCGGACAGTCACTGTTTAGGTCATCCCCATTACACACAAAGATACGTCGTCCCGAGATGACCGTAACGGCAAGATGTGTTGAGAACACAAAATCTGTTTTGCGCTTCTCAGTGCTCACTCCAGAGATGTTTTTACTCTATGTACATGAACTATGGCCTTTAGATGGGAGCGGAGTGATCGGGGGTGAGGGTGGGCCTCCCTCTCAAAGTGCTAGGTCAATGTTCTATGCTTTTTTAAATATTTTTTAAATTTTTTTTAAATAAAAGAATTGCATAAAATATTTCATGATGTATGTTGGTCTCTTTCACGGTCACTTCGACCGTGTCGTCACGTGAATATTCCCTGTGAGTTGTAACAGTGTGAGATGAGCTCTCATGCTCCGCTGTGTCTATATTCGATGAATGGCCAATGGAATTATTAGCATGTACTATAATGTAGTTGGCAATTGCAATTTCCATGACACTATCGCGTTGCCTATACTCACGACAGTGGCGGCGCTAGGCGTCGGCGACATCGGCAACCGCCGACGGCCTCGCGCCTGCAGGGGCCTCGCAAAACATTGTTAAAATTTTAGTTTATATATATATATATATATATATATATATATATATATATATATATATATATATATATATATATATTTCAAGTGTAACGGCGCTTTTCAACTTCTTGGTTATTTAGCGACGACCTACATCTAACGTACACTAGCTTAACCAAAGAACAAACACAACAGCCGTACCCAAGAGTGGGATTCGACCTCAACAAGAGCGACCTCGCTCACCATGGTGTGACGCCTTACTGCGCTCGGCTATTCCCCGCCGGCATCTATTCAGTTTCCCTATTTATTTCCGAATGCGTGCAGCAGTGACAAAATTTTTAATTGAATACTTGAAAAACAACTTCTTCAGTACCTTTTAGAAAGCAATTTGTAAGTGGTACAGTATATCCAAATGCTTATATAACAATCAGAATCAAGCTCACAGTACAGCTTCGGCCGAAAAAAGCTTCTCAAAGTTAAACTTGATTAAGACTTACTTGAAAATCACAATGAGCCCCCCCCCCCCCAAAAAAAAAAAAAAAAAAAAAAAACTATCTGCTTTGTTAGTACTATTAATTAAAGCCGAAACAGCGGCTAGTATTAATTATGCTGTGATTGTTGAAAAATTAGTGAGGCGAAAAGCCGAAAATTTTCTCTATGTTAATTTGTGTTTGTTTATTGTAATTTTTGTCACTGCAATAGTACTTGTATATTATACTAATAAAAGTTTAGTATAATGATTATTGATGTACAATTCAGCTCATTTTATGTAACATTTTCTTCCTTACTGAAAAAATGAAAGGGGCCTCGCAAAGACGTGTTCGCCGACGCCCAGTTTTCGTCTAGCGTCGCCACTGACTCACGAACTTTCCTGTATTAGCGTAACGTTCCCCGTCGTTTGCAGTGACACAGTTAATAGCATCGTCTGTGGGTTTCTTTAGATTTGCTGTAGACATGTCGCCATAGACTTTGTGCTGCATCTACTGGTTTCTTTACAAAACCGTTTCTCAAGCCAACACTTGCAACTATCATTCCTCTCGAGTCGTTCAACCACTGCATAACATCCAATACATGCTGTGATCTCCGCAACATTTGCGGCATGTTAGATCGCTGCCAATTCATGATTACTCGCTATTAGAGCCTGGCCGAAACGTAATTTGCGGCCGAAACCGAAACTTACGTAATCAATTTAAAATTTCGTAAATTTTCGTTATACCACAAATGACTAGTTTTCGAACTTTCTGCAAGATCCTGTACTAAGCCTTCTTGAGTGTGTGCAAGCCTTACCGCAGAAGATGACACAGGTGGAGTACAGTTTTACTGCAAACATGCAAAGTAGATACTACGAAATGCTAGATCCTGGACATGACTACCAAATACAAAATACGCAGAAAGTAAAAATTTGTTTGTTTATACAAGTAGCCTTTAAAATTTTTATCTTGAGAGCACTAGCTTTATACACACATCTTCATTTTCGTTTTTGCAATCAATACACAACTTTACATATCTATTTTTCCTAATTACGCAATGCATATAAATTACAGTCAGTACATCAACTTAAATTAGTCCTGCAGAAAGTATTTCGAAAAATAACATAACAGTTCCGACCAACAGCATGATGTTGTCATTGTAAATTTAAGCAAAACAAACAGGAAAAGCTGTGTACCACATGATCAATGTTTCCCAAACCCATATTGGATATTAAACAAGCCCCTAGCTCTCAAGGAGACACATTAATAAATTTTTTAGTCTAACAGCATGATAACTCGTTTCTTCCAGCACCATACTGAATAAGTTAAATTGTTCGTAACACAGTATTACCACTCGATATGATTGGGTACTATTGTGATTAACAACAAAATAAAATTATGCAACAAACCGAAATTGTGATTGGAAGAAAACAAATGTTTGTAAACCTACGGGCCTTAACTTCTTTGTTTATCAGTCCCTAGGCCTACAAACTACGCAAACTAACTGAAACGTAAGACACACACCCATGCCCGAGGGAGGAACCGAACCTCCGACGACGAACACCCGCGCTCCGCACCCAGGCCCCTTATGGCGATCGGCCACTCCTCCGCGGTTGTGATTTCGGTTCAACAAAAACTTCAACTAGCAGATCAAAATGTCCAAAACAACATAAAAGTAGATACTAATAATAGAATAATGTTAATTATGTCAGCCTAATAAAATAGTAAAGACTGCACAATTATGGGTAATCGAAGTACGCTAGTAACATAAACTCTTCCGTCCGCCTCCGTAGCTCAGGCGACTGCGTCGCTGACTACCACGCAGGGGGCCCGGGTTCGATTCCCGGCGGGGGACTGGGCGTTGTGTTCGTTACATCGACATTCAAGTCGCTAAAATAGTTACAGCTTTAATCTAGCGGACACGATCATTACTTGATCACGAACACTGTGCAATATGACTAGCTCGCTTACGCTAGTCACTAATTTTGTAGACAATTTTACGTTTTTGTTTATTTGATTTTAAGGACGTTTTAAACTTGCAGAAAAGATTTATTTTATTACTTTAATTCTTGTTTAGTACTAGGCACATATTTTTCGATTACCTCTTTCTATTTTAGGTTGATTTACCACAACATTACGTACAAAATACGTGAACTCAATCATGAAGTACCGTTATTTAATCTCTATATATGTGTAAAAGCGAAGACACTCATTCACTTACTCACTCACTCACTTACTGACTAAACACGGAATCTGGGAAACTACTTCACCTATGAAGCTAAAATTTGGCAGGATTATATTTTATAGGTAGAAGAAGTCAACAATGAAAGGATTTTGGGATAGGAGCGATAGTTCATGAAATATGACGTTATTGCTTGGATACTGTACTTAAAATGCTAGACAGTCTTATTTCTTATGTATTCTCTAATAAATATAACATGTTATTAGAAAAAAGGAGATGGACAGAGATAGAAAGGGTAAGAGGAGGAGATGGACAAAGAGAGAGAGAGAAGGGGTAAGAGAGGTACTTACTCAAGGCTAGCATAAATACTCCGGCAACGCTGGGTTTTTCAGCTTGTCAACATATAAGATGGTGGCGCCTTAGCCAGTAAAAAAAGATTAATGCGCATTATATAGCTGGTCATCTTCAAATGTATAAACATACTTATTTATAGCAAGAAATACAAATGTAAAAGGGGCTTTAATAATGCAGTGCGGTTATATGAGGAGAAAATGACACTTCAAAGATTTGTTAAACGTTTGTGACTGTATTGCGTATTGCATTTAAAAAATACGACTATTATGGTTATTAATTAAACATACCCACTATTGTACTCTTATGGTTCTGAGTTCTCGTTGTACTTTCAAGTGTTTTCAGTTGTATGTGTATACGGTGATTCGAAAACATAAAAGATCGGTGCGATCCTATGTCACCTCTACCTTTGTGGAAGCACAAAATCGTTCATAATTTGGTCTCCTGCGTTGTGTTCGATTAGATGAGCTTCTTCCCTCATCGACCCACCAGTTCCCGCAATAAATACACAGCTGCATTTACGCGCTATATGCTTTCAGAGTTATGCAATGCATATTCATAAGTAATAACGAATAACGCAACAGGCGAAAGGAGAAGAATTTATCTTCTATAAAACCAAATTTGCATATCTTGCAATAATGTGTTTAAAACAGTTGACTAACGACAAGAATTTGAATATCTTACTTTCCATAAAACAAAATTTGCATATCTTGTATTGTTGTACCATATCCTGTAGAAAAATAATCTTTGAAACTTATTTTTGATTTGAAATATCTGCCAAAAACAATCGATATTTAATCGATATATCAAGAGATCAAATTTTTATCGATACTATAGCATGTGTCAACAATCGATGTTTAAGTAACAGTACCTTTTCCACCACACAGCTTAACACTTTTTGAAATTCGAAACCTAAACAAGAAGCAGATAGCATCGAACAACACAAAGGAAGCCGCGTAGGAAATACACGGACATTCGGTAATTGTTGGCAATACAGTAAAAATGGGAGACAAACATAACTTATAGAGGGCCGGCCGCGGTGGCCGAGAGGACTATGGCGCTGCAGTCACGGTCTGCACGGCCACTACGGTCGGGGGCTCGAATCCCCCCTCGGGCATGGATATTTGTGCCGTCTCTAGGATTAGTTAGTTCATAAGTAGTTTGTTAAGTTTAGGGACTGATGACCCCGTAGTTGGGTCCCATAGGCTTTACAAACATTTGAACATTTTTAACTTCTACAGGTGTCTTCACGAAGTAAATATCCTAACATGACCAGAAACCACTACAAAATAATGTCCGAGTAATACCTGAAAGACATCAACTAACAATGTTAGCCTATTTACATACTATGATGTCGTGATGTTCATTGCTGACAACGTAATCATCCTGGAAGTTGTGGCGTTATAAGTGCTCTTTATACGTATGTTACTGCTTATGCACCATTCAAACATATAAGTTCCGAGAATGCGATTTCAAGAACCGTTTTTACTGATGTTTGTCATTTATACCATGGCCGGAGAGCAGGGCAGAAGTTGGTAGGACTTCAATTATCAGTAGGCAATGGGAAATTTTAATGCGTGATAGAGAAGGTAACACCAGAGTGGAACAACTGACACACTCATCCCTGGAGTAGTTTAGCACCCATTGCGGTGTCCGCGGCGGAGTGGCCAAGAGCATTGAGGCGCTATGCTCCGATGCGCGAGGCCGTTCCACGTCGGGGGTTCGAATCCTCCCTCGGGCATGGATGTAGTCTTTAGTAAAAGTTAGTTCATAAGTAGTTTGTAAGTTTAGGAACTGATGAACCCGCAGTAAAGTCCCATTAAAAGAAAAAATGCTACAAACATCTTAAATATTTTTTTCTATAACAGTGGAGGGAAGCAATGTTTTGAAGCAAGTGCCTAAGTGAGAATAGTAAGAAGTAAGAATATTATAGTTCTGTTTTGCAAGCAGTTTTGATGAATGCAACCAAGTATACTTCATCTTTATAAATGAAATAATATAACTGATTTTTAATAAAGCAAAACAATCAAGATCACGGTTGTTTGTATATCTGTCGGACTAATGCTTGGTTATTAATCCGTAGCTTACAAACTACTTAAATTAAGGTAACTAACCTAAGGACAACACAAACACCCATGCCCGAGGGGAGATTCGAACCCCCCTAAGGCGAATGGCCGCGCGATCCGCAGCACAGCGCCCCAGCGCGCACGGCTAATCCGCCGCGGCAAGATCAACGTATTTTGGCACTAATTCACATAAGAGGTCCGTAATTGTCTTAAACAATGTGTTATTAAATCGAAAACTATCAATTAAAGTCGTTCATGGCATATTTTGTTCAGCACATTTCATTATTCCACGAATGGTTTCGAAAATATTTTTATTATCAGATGGCTCTATTACAAATCAAATGTTTGTAGAGTCTATGGAACTTAACTACGGGGTCATCAGTCCCTAAACTTACAAACTACTTATCAACTAGCTTATCCTAAGGACGGCACAAATATCCATGCCCGAGGGGGGATTCGAACCCCCGATCGTAGTGGCCGTGCAGACCGTGACTGGAGCGCCTCAGTCCCCTCGGCCACCGCGGCCGGCGCTGTATTACATAATGTCCTTGTAATGAGATGTTTGTGTTTGTCTTGCTATGATGTCCTATCGCGAAAATATGTTAATAGATGAATATATATAAGGCAAATGAGGAGAAATGAGCTTTGTAAATCAGACATTATGTAAACGTATCTTGAAATCTTTTTTGGCATGGGTTGCTATTTTTCTTATACCATCCAGTAATATAATAAACGTGTATCGGTTTTAGAAATACGGCAGAAAACAGTTCGGGTCTGATGCTAGACTAGTTGTATGATGGGATCCTGCTTCAGCATATCTGACGACTTGCAGCCGCCCCCCTTCCCCCCCCCCCCCCGAACTTCTCTAGCTCCAAGTAAATACAAGGTGCGTCTGAAAAGTTCGGGTCCCCCAGAGGGCTCAGGGTTCTTTCTTGAGTACGTGCGTGGCGAACATGGAGCCCCGAGCTAATGCAGTCATTTTTTTCCTTCTTTCCTCTCTGACTGCATTTCCTTTCCCTTCCCCTCCTTTCCTATCCCCACTCCTTCTCCACTCCACCGCGGGACTCATCAGTTGGGCCGACTGAAAGTTCGGTGAACGGTCCTATATTATACAAACCGCGCTGACGAGCATTGGTGCCTGCGCATACACATATGGTCCGTTCGAAGAGTTGCCAGAAATCTACTTGGAGGGCCAGCAAACAGGCGCCACTGCGCATGCGCGGTAATGGTGACGTCATGTGTCCGTGCATGGTGTTTGGGCTCTTCGAACACCAATCTCGTTTTATTTAGCCTGTTTACCACCTTCGCTAGTGTAGCATGAAAAAGCAGCGAATGTTAAATTTTATTTACATAACGTTTAATTTGATTTGTTTCTTCATCACTTACAAAGTTACACGAGATGGGTTTCGTCAATACTTAAATGAAAGATACACATAATATATAGAAAAATATATGCAATATATTACTGTATACTACTTACAAAATACACAGTTTCGTATTTCACTAAGGAAAGTTGTTGGTATTTTTTTCAGATTGTATTTTATTTAAATAGGCTAGTCTTTGGTCATATAATAACGTTTTATTAGGAGAAACGTTTTGACAGCTTTTTTAAAGCTGTTCATACTAGTTATTTGTTTAATGTTGAGTGAACTTATTGTACAGTAATGCAACAACATTGCGTAGAAATCGACGTCACTGGAGACGAAATCTGAATCGCTCGGCATTTGGAACAAATGTAATTTTGAATCCTGTTAACTTCTACAGGTGATTTTATAAGAATAAATAAGAGCGTACAATTACAGGAGGAACCCACAGTAGACAAATGTGTCCAATTCTGAGAAAACTTCCATTTTGAACAATGACGCATCGTGTATCCCCATTTCAAATAAGAGAGCTTCGCGCATGAGCGAATCTAGCTGCCAGAAGAATTTCCTCGGGCAGCATCTGGCTGCTTGGACCTGCTTGCTCGAAGCTCTTCGAACAGCTGGCGCCCTTCTTCAAGTAGCCAGATTCGGGGCCAGGCTCTCTTCAAACGCGAACTTTCGTACTGCGCATGCGCAGTAGTCAGAAAGCGACTCTTCGAACGAAGCTAGTGAGGCACATGTCAACAATCGCCCCCTATCGTGCAAAGGAATGCAGTGAAGTGGTGGTACACGCTGCGACCCAGCTAACAGGGTCACGGTGAGAGCTCGTGCAAGTGGATCATGGAGCGAAAAAAATGACAACGCGTTAACGGAGATGTTAGTGCAAGTGTATGGTGTTGAGCAGTGAGTAAAAATTGTGTTTGAGTGGTTATGAAGATCCAACAACGCGTGACCTAATTCCTTCGAGCGATTCTACAAGACGCCTTTGTTGAGTTTCCAACAGCTGTTCGACTGACTTCAGAACTGTATCGTAGCCGATGGCGATTACTTTGAAGACCAGTAAAGGTACTTTGTTTGTAACTCTTGTTTCGTAAGACCATTCCCCGAACTTTTCCGATGCGTCTTCTACGTGTAATAATAAAACAAGTTTCTTGTTTTGTTCTCCCCCTCCCCCGCAGTTACAAAGTTTGTGTATCTATACAAAGTGTGTAATAATGTTGAGTAGCCGCGGCGACATAGCCGTGCATACTGCGGTGCGCGCGGCCGTTCGCCATTCGCGCGCGTTTTGTCCTTAGTCGGCATAACTGTAGACTGGGATACCACCCGTCTGCTTTGACTCACATCAAGATGTCGGAAAACCAGTATACGGGATATCTTCTGTATTGTAGATACAAATAATCTGTAGTTATTATAGACAACAGAATGTACCATCGGTCACAGGTCTTAGCCCGAAAATTCACGCCTTCGGCGATCACATACGGGAAAAAAAAAAAAATGTCAGTTAACCTACACCTAACCATCAGAGAGAAGCTAGAGATCAAATTTTAAACACACAATATTAATCTGTTTTGATTGTAAACAAACTATTGTCTTTAACGCAACCATCACATAATCACTTCTACAAACACGCACGCACCTCACAAATACCGTGCTGCGATGACGTCACGGGTCAAAGCTGACCGGCGGTATCCCTGTCTACAGGTGAGCCACTTAGTCGTAGTTTCAGTAGTTTGTAAGCTAGGGACTAATAACCAAGAAGTCCTGTAGATTAAAAAATGTTGAGTATTTTATAACGGCTCCTTTGACTAAAAAGCTCTTTGTTTTCATAATTCAGATCAGAAAGATGTGACCGTTTCAGCACTAAAATTCGCAGTAAGTTTACATTAGTTGAAAAATGCTGCTGCCACAGGATGTTCTTTGTTAAAAGAGCGCGAAGACAAAATGAGAACTGATTCCACACTTTTGCCAGTGACTCTTAAACAGGATTATACTTGCCATATTTTCAGCTAATCTTTTCCATGGTATAATTTCATTATATATTTCGACACATACAGACTATTTACCGGGTATAAGGGTCAAATCTAGTCTCCGATACTGCTTTGACCAATGACTTCATGTTTTACGTCATTCCGTCCCACGCGTGGTTTCGATACTCACTGTGTCTGTTCTAGATACCTAGATAGCATTGTTATCCTTTTGGTGTTATTGTTGCAAGGTTTGTCTTGTTTGACGTGTACCTAACCTAAGTTTCACTTCAAAAAAAGTTATCTGTGGCGTAGCCCTAAGAAGGTTAGGTATATGTAAAACAAGACTTTTAGTACGTGAGGGCGCGTAGCTCCCGAGTCTACGGTTCAGAAAGACTCAATCGATTTAAAGTTGTATGTGGACATAAATATATCATTTCATATCAATCTTAACTACCGATACCATGTTGTGGTAATCATGTGTTAGTAGTATACCTCGATTATGTATGGCGTCATGTGACGTCATTGGTCAAAGCGGTATCGGAAACTAGTTTATCCGGATATAACGAATAATAAAACTAAAATCCAGTCGTTAATGGGGAGAAGATATCACACTGTGCTATGTCTAAAATAACTCTTTCATTTTTTTTAAAATGAAATAAGTATTTCATAACGTCCATGTGCGCTTGGATAGAGGTGCGCATAATGCACAGCTTTGTCCGCCTGATGTGAAACCAGTAACTCGGAAATGCAGTGAGCTATTGCGCTCTCAAATTTAAATAAAATTTAGATATATTCTTTGAATTCCATACACTGCTTTGTTCGAGCTAAAAATGCCTATGCTGTGTGGTTTACGTCTGTAAACCCCTCAAAATATCATGCACTACTTTGTTGTTACAAGTAACTGTGACGAATAACGAAACTAAAATCAATTCTTTATTTTGGTGTCGCACAAGTCCAAAGTACGCGCCACCTACTTTCGCCGCGCGCCGCCATGCACGCACGGCGCGGCGTTCTTACGTCAGCCACGAGCGCCCTCTGCTGCAACTCCGCTCGTGGCCACCACTGATGAACGACATCGTTCACTTGGGACTGAGATAGCAACCAGCGAACACTTCGGAATCAGATAGGCACCAGTGAAGACTTGGCTATCGTATAGGCACTAGGCAGACCTCTAGCTCAACTATGTATCAGCATTCTGCAATCTGCAGTACTGAGCTATGTAAAAGTTAAGTATTGTATAAATTCTGTGCAATATATATCTCGTTCTAATTTTCTCTAGTGTTTCTAGTTTCTGGCTGCTCCCTTCCGTACCTGCACCAGCGTGCTATCTTTATTCCAGTGTCGGTCTCATTTCACTCGGCCACCGACACCTACGACGGAAACGAGCACAAAAGCGGCGACGAAGCTGGGACACAAAATTTATCAAGCGAAGAAATCGAACTATATGATTTGCAGAATTTTTCGCATAGTGGATTTATTAAAAATCGCATGGTATGTTTCATAGTGGCCAAAACACGTCTCAGCAGTCCCATCGCTTCTGGCACCAAAACATTTTTCATGTGTATCTCCATAACAGATAGAGCTTGTGCTAACGAGAAAATGGAATTTCTTCATAAATATGTCTATAGCATATACAGTTAAATTGAGATATTGGCCCCGGCTAGTTGGTTATGTATTAACCACCAATCGAACAAAAATGGTTAAAAATCGGTTCTTGTTATTTTTTGGGTATGTGTACGGTAAATGGATCCTTGGACCTCAGTAACTGATAGAGGCCCCCAGGGGGCTCACGGTTCTTTCGTGGGTACGTGAGCGGTGAGCACGGAGCATCGAGCTAATGCAGTCTTTCTTTCTTTCTTCCTTTCTTTCTTTTTCTTCCTTCCTTCCTTCCTTCCTTCCTTCCTTCCTTCACTTACTGGACTGCATTTCCTCTCCCCCCCATTCTTTCCTCCTCCTCCTCCTCTTCCTCCTCCTCCTCACTGGGGGGGGGGGGGGGAGGGACATAACCTTCGCAGTTTAGTCCCCATATCCCAACCAAGCCAACTGATAAAGATCAGAAATATTTAATTTGTAGCTCTAGAATATCATCTTAAGAATAAATGATAAAAATTGCGACAATTTGCATTAGTAGTTTTGGTACCGGTAAGCAGTAATTGTGGTTCTTCCCGTTTCCACATGAACAGGCCATGAAAAAATTTTATAAGCCATATAAAGCCCATAGTAAACTGCACGTACTGTACGGAAACCAAACGATTTGCTGATTTTGGATGAGTTGCGTGAAGTTTGTAATGTTTAAATTAGAGGGGCGGAACTGGAAGCGCGTTGCGGAACGTTTCTACTGCCGCCAGCCTACATTTAGCGTAAATACCAGAAAGATAAGATCAGATAGATCAGGGCTCGTATGGATACATACAAGCATTAATTTTATCCTCGCTCTATATGGGAGTGGAACAGGAAAGCAGATAACCAGTAGTGGTACCGAGTACCCTCCGCCACGCACCTTCGGGTGGATTTAGGAGTATGTATGTCGATGCAGATAGCGGTAAAATTTAAATAGTTCCAAAATTTCATCTTAGTAAGAAATGGTAAAAAATAGCGACGGTTTGAATCAGTAGTTTTGGTAATCTGTAATCATGGTTTTTTCCGTTTTGACATGAACTGCTTATGAACAAATGGTGATTTTGAGTCGTATAAAGTCGATAATAGACCACATGTTATGTTCGGAAACTAACATATTTGTTGAATCTGGATGTGTTGCAGGACCTGTGTAAAGTTTAAATTTTAACCCTCATGTGTAGGATTTTTTGGCGTGTATAGAAATGATCAGTAGACCGAAGGCTATCAGAAGACCTTGTCTGTAATTAATAGAATCCCAGACATCAGACCCTGAAGAATGGAATTTTCGCACTCGCCGTTTTCGATCGTAGGTGCAGTGTCGCGCATCATATGATAATCGTATTCACGTTTTAAACCCCACCACTTTAACCTTAGAGAAACATCTTACACCGTTATCATCATCTCGCAAATTCCTGTGGAATTTTCGTGCGTGTTTCAAGAA
Organism: Locusta migratoria; assembly: GCA_026315105.1. Classification (NCBI taxonomy): domain Eukaryota; kingdom Metazoa; phylum Arthropoda; class Insecta; order Orthoptera; family Acrididae; genus Locusta; species Locusta migratoria. The sequence continues at coordinate 448,215,558 of CM048746.1, forward strand.
AAAAGTCAGGTTCCTTTTCTTATAAGAAAATAAAAAATAAAAAAATGAAATATTTACATACAATTTCATATACTTCCGTCAAATGATTTAGTTGTATATGAATAAATTTTATATTTTGAGAGCTATATCTTGCGGAAGAAAACAATAATCCGCGTTAGGTCACGTACGATAATAAAAGAATGCAAAAAATCGCGTGCGTCAAATGCACAATACTGACAATTTAAGCTAAAAAGAAAACTGATAACACCGAAAACTCCGATTGCACTAATACATTCAGACAGTCAAAAGAAACGGGCAATTTCATTTACGCACTTGTGTGTAAGCAAAGCGTCTGGGCTAGTTCCTAAGATTTTTATTTGCTCTTAGACTGCCACGTGTCAACTCGTGAAATGTTTTGTCACCACCGTGGTGCTGTTATCAAGTGCGGACCTTCCTACGTCACTGAGTAATAGATACGAGAAAGGTCGACTTCATTTATCACACCAAAATGCTGCAGACAAGAGTTTTTGTGCCCATATAGGGAAAAGTATAATAAGAATAAAAAATATCGATAGTTGATGTTCGAGTTGAATTATGTACGTAATGTTGTGCTAAATCAGGCTTTAAGAGTAACCGGCAATCGAAAAATGTATGCCAAGTACTAAACAATGATTAAAGTAATAAAATAAACCTTTTTCTTCAAATTTAAAACATTCTTCTTAAAATCAAGTAAACGAAAACGTAAATTTCTGCTATAAAATTAGTGACTAGCGTAAGAGAGCTAGTCATATTGCACAGTGTTCGAGATCAAGAAATGATCGTGTCCGCGAGATTAAAGCTGAGACTATTTTAGCGACTAGAATGTCGATGAAACGAACGCCCAGTCCCCAGCCGGGAATCGAACCCGGGCCCCCTGCGTGGTAGTCAGCGACGCAGTCGCTTGAGCTACGGAGGCGGACGGAAGAATTTCAGTTACTAATGTACTTGCACTACCCATAGTTCTAAAGTACCGTATTTACTATTTTTTTAGGCTGACATGATGAACATTATTCTATTATACATTTCCAATTGTATGTTTTGATATGCTGGTTGAAGTTTTTGTAAAACTGAAATCACGCCGCAGCCCCTCCTATTTGAGGTTCGAGTATTCCCTCGGACATGGATGTGTGTGTGTGTTTTGTTCATACGGCGAACGGCCGCACGCACCGCTCCTATAACGAGAAGTTTCCTGAAACAGCCTATCCATTTCTTATCTAACTCAGTCGGTCACCACCAGTGCGTGTGTTGCTGCCGTTTCTTAATTTCGTCGCCAGTAACTTTCTTAGTGTATTTTCGTACGCTACTTCTGTTCTCGGCTCGCCATGGAAGTGATAACAGAAAATGTGAAGCCGTGGGTTGTCAAGGTCATTGCAATCGTATCCACAACCTACCATTGATGTGTACCAATTGCCTGTCATGTTAAGACTGGAGTTGAAACGTGGTTTACGTAATAAAGTAAATGTTTCAGAGTAACAAAAATGGAAAAATTCCCATGGCTCTTAAGATATGCATTTTAAATCCCTTGTTGATGTTTTTTTGTGTTGGCCTGCACTACTTCCACCCAATAAGAGTATTAACTAGAGCAGCCGACGTACTACAACGTGTTGTTTTGATGTAAAGAACTTACGGCACCTTCCACGCTACACTATTAACGACTAAGTACATATTGCATTCATTATTGATTATGCGATACGCTCCATTTTTGAACCGAATTTTTTGGGTTTCTCGGAATGCATGAATCGGACGGTTGTAACTTGACTCCTTCGCTGTGGTTGCTGAAAGTGAAATCTTCTGACTCGTAGCACACTGACATTTTGGGCAATTTCCCCGAACTATTAGTTGACACGTTAAGGTCTGGAACTTAGGCCTTATAGCAGGCCAATGTTTTTATTATTATTTTCAAAATATCATTATTTTGGAATGGTTACAGGTAAATTGTAGCAGTTTTTCTGCTTTACCACTGAACCTTGAACTTAAAAGAAGTAACACAGTCTAGTTACCAACTTCAGTTGTAGTGACACTATTATCACAAGTTTGAATCTGAAACAAAGAAAATAAAATTTTGTAGGCCTAACAGGATTTATTGTAGGTAGAAAGAAAAATTACGCTTGTTTTTGTTTTATAAAAACAAACTGAAGGAACTTAATTATAAAAATCACATCACACAACTAAATTACATTAAAGCAACCATTTTTTATCATAAGTAATTACCATTACGAAATTCGCGATGTATTTGACGAGTTTCCTGTTGAGACGTAAACAGCGTCATGAAGCTCTTCTTCCTTAAAATAATTACTGTATTATCGTTAGAAGTTCACAATGTAGAGGTAAAGCAGTCAACAATCCGAAGATTGGTTTGAACACCACAGTGCTTTACTGTTTGGAGGTGGAATGCCATTGCCATCCTCCGACCTTCGAACTGACTTAACCGGCCATAGGGGGACCTACAGTTTAACGTGGGTTCCGAATCACGATGCTACACGATATTTTTCACACCAGCAACACTGCCAGACGTGAAAGAAGTGAAAAGTGACAGATAAAAATCCTAGAACGTGGCGGGGATGGAACCCGCAACCTTTGAATTTGTAGTAAGGCACTTTACCACTTTTTCTTTTTACCTTCTTCCTGAGGAGGAATACTAGCTGACGACTACAAGAACGTCCCTTCTCCTGGGTTTAATATTAACGTTAATAACAAACATTAGAGAAAAATAACATCCTTTTTGAGACAAATTTGAAAACTGAATCACTGATTTAACTTCCGCCAACTGAGCAACCAAGCCGCACAATTACGTTACACGAAAATGTCACAAAGTCGAGATTACAGTAGATAGGTTATAATTACCTGCAATATCTCCGTCATCTTCGAAATTGTCAATACATTATTCAGACCGCGGATCATTGAAGAGATCCGAAATTTCTTGATCTGTAAGTCATCGTCTGTATCGTGACAGCTTTGCGATTTACGCATGTATGTATCAGAATAAGAGACAGGAACATTTCTCATGCTGGTTTTGCCATCTAGTGGGGTTTTTGGATAAACCATCAAGCTGCATAATGAACGACACCAACTGCGAGTATAGCCCGTAGTTTTTGTGCATTTCTACACCCTATGTCACTGCGAGCACATCTCGTCACTCGTCGGCAATGCTTAGTGCTCGGATTGCCAGCATAGCTCGCAGACCGTAAAGTGTTAATAGGTAGGCGTAAAAATCAACGGAATCACGAATCGCTTCCACTGCTGTCTATCGTGGTCGTGTCAGCGAGCACAGAATAACATAGAGAGGCTATACCGCCTACATGAGCGTATAGGCAGTGAAGCTCGGCAGATAAGATTTAGATTGTTTCCCTCCATAGATAGGTGATCCTCGTGGATGTGAAACCTGGCTTTTTCTTTTTACAAGTTGATAATATTACTAATACATGTACATGCACTTTTTACAAGCTGATAATATAGTAGTATGAACACAGATTCATTTGGTTCTATTTAAGAATTCGACAGTGAAGTAGGAGTTGACCACTAGGAAGTCTTTTAGGCTTCTCTTAAACTGATCTTTGTTTGTAGCAAAATTGTTTATGGTTGTTGGTAAATTCTTGAACATATGTGTTCCTGAGTAGTGGACCCCTTTTTGAACTAAAGTAAGTGCTTTTAAGTCCTCGTGTAGATCATTTTTGTTCCTAGTATTGTAGGCATGAACTGAGCTGTTTGTTGGGAAATGTAATATATTGATTATGACAAATTTCATTAAGGAATAAATATACTGAAAGGCAGTAGTTAATATTCGAAATTTTTGAAGAGGCGTCTGCAGGATGACCGTGAATTTACACCAGAAATAATACTCTTTACACGGTTTTGGACTATGAAAACTTTTGCTTGACTTGAAGAGTTACCTCAAAATATTATATCATATGACATTATAAAATGAAAGGAAGCAAAGTATGCAAGCATTTTTATTTTAATGTATCCTATGTCTGATACCACTCAAATTGCAAAAACAGATATGTTAAGTCGATTCTGCAGTTCTATGACGTGCTCCTCCCAACTGAATTTATTATCAAGCTGTAATCCCAGGAATTTTATACTGTCAACCTCTTCTATCTGCTCTTCATACTATATGCATATACTGGACGGGACTCTCTTACATGTTGTGAACTGCAGGTAGAGTCTTTTCAAAGTTTAATGTTAATGAGTTGGCTTTAAACCATTTATTAATGTTAATGAAAATATCATTAGCAGACCTTTCTAAAACTAAGCTCGACATGCTGTTCATTGGAATACTTGTATCATCTGCAAACAAAACGAACTTTGCTTCTGGCTGTGTAACAGATCATTAATGTACACACGAAAAAGCAATGGCCCTAATTTCTCCCCATTCTTAATTCACTAGTCCCTTACACTGACACCCTTTGTTTCCTGTTAGTAAGGTACGACTTGAACCATTTGGCAGCAATTCCTGTGACACCATAAAATTCTAATTTACTTAAAAGGGTGTTATGGTTCACACAATCAAATGCCTTTGATAAATCACACAAAATATCTGCTGCTTGTAATTTACTACCTAATGAACTAAGTATATTCTCACTGTAGGTGTAAATAGCCTTCTCGATATCAGAACCTTTCTGAAATCCAAACTGTTGAGAAGCTGCTTGTACGTATTTAAGAATGCTGGTAAAAATGAAATCTGTCTGTAGTTTGATGGTATCTCTTTATCCCCTTTCTTGAATAAAGGTTTAATATCCACACATATTAACGAATTAAGAAATGTTCCAGTTATAATAGAATAGTTACACAAGCAACTTAAAATTTTGTTAAATTCACAAGATCATGCTTTAATTAACTTGTGGTTGAGTGAGTGACATATTCATATTCCTGAAGTTACTTGTAAATGCTACTATCAAATATTCACTCTTCTCATAGTGCATTTGTTTAGATGTCTGATTACTTTTTAATATTTTACGGTGTTTATTATGTGTAGCTAAGTCATCATCATTGAAACTACTCTTAGCTGATATACATTTTCCTTTTCGTCTTGCATGAAATCTTTATTCCTTGTGTAATCCGTAATTTTATTATAGACTTCTGTTTCCTTTTACGTTGAGAGGAAAAAGTTTTCAAACAAAATACTTTCATTATTAATAAATATGTTATATTTTTCATTCATGCCATGAGCACTATATACATCTATCCAGTTTATATTTTTTGCCTGTTTTCTAAAATTTTCGATTTTTGTTGGATTGACTATTCTCTTGCATGTTTGTTTAGGAGGAGCTGCATATCATGATCTGATAGGCCATTAAATATTAGTTTTATGATATGATTTTGTTCCTCTGATTTGTCTATAAAAATATTATGAATAACTGCCCTAGATGATTTAGTTATCCTAGTTGGAAAGTTTACAGTATGAGTTAGATTGAAAGTCAATGTTACTGACTGCAATTAATCTTCACTGGAAGAATGAATAAGAAAATCTTTATTAAAGTCACCACCAACCAAGATTTCTTTGTTTGTTCCTGTTAAATAATCCAATAGAGCTGGACGATTTAGGAATAGATAATAATTTCCTGCAGGTGCCCAGTAAATAGTTACTATTATATAGCATCTGTTATGGAACTCTACTTCTGTTGCACAAACTTTGAAATTCTGCTCCAGGCAGAATTTATTTATATCAATATTCTTGAACTATAGCAGTTTTTAATAAATGCAGCAACTCCTCCTCCCTCCAATCTACTGAAATATGAAGGTCAATGAGATCATGGAATATTTAACATATTTATACCAGTGGTCACATGATCTTCAGAGAGGCAAACTATGTCAATAGGGTTAGAGGACTTCATTTCATCAATACAAATGAGTAGTTCATCAAGTTTATTTCTGAGTCCTGGGATGTCATGTTGTAATAAAGATAACTGGTATTGCATACTAATGGTTGAACAAAGAATTTCTGGCAGATTCTGAGTACTTTTTTTGCTAAAATTTATCTCCTGTTTATATGTCTTCTCAAACTGAGAGTGTTTTCCAAGCTCTCTCAAAATTGGTTTTCTTCCCACCCCCCTTTCTATATCCTAAAAAGGGCATCCCTGTGACACTTGTAACCAGCTACATGAGGCTGATCCTATTAAAACTGAGGCTACAGGTAACATCTATTTTTCAGATGAATCACATAGCTGTCTGAAACTGTCCTATGTTGTTCCCCCTGTTACCTGTTGCGACTTCCCACCGCTGTTCACCCTTCTCCCTCTTTAACCTGATCAGGTTCTCCCTTGCTTTATCTAATTCAGCTTGAAGAGCTGCAATTTTCCCTGCATGCTCCACTATTTTCCTATCTCTAGTACAGATCCTACAAAACCACTGGTGAGCCTTATTTATCTCCTCCTTTTCCACGCCACTACATTCGTTCCAATGAAAGAACCCACTATAATTATCACATCACACCCCGGAACTAACGATTCTACGGCATATCACACACTTCTCACCCATTGTAAAAACAGATCTTAAAAACAGAAGTATTTAATGAGACGTAAAAGTTCCAACAAGAGGCACTTTAAAAAAACTGTTCACACAAGTTTAAATAGAATAAACCGAAAGGGCGCCGAATAAAAAGAAACTACCTCACGAAAACAAAATAAGGCCTACAAACACGGATAACTACACACTTTTGCTAAATAACGAAATTTTAATTACACCGTTCTACGTTTATTTTCGGTTGATAGACTTATTAAACCTTAAGTACTATATGCAGCGAGCGAAAAATAGAATGGGTAAATAGATAAAAGTTTTAGTCACTGTTTACGACCATTCGCGCGCGTTGAATTAGGCCTACAAATATTTGGCTGCAGGCGCGAGAAGAAAAATACACTTTTTACACCGTTCAACTTCTTTAACACTACACTAACACGTCCACTAATGTAACAACACTTATAACAACTTGAAACGTTTATAAATAGCTTAAAAACAACAGTTTTTGTGACTCTTTACTGAAGAAAATACTCGAATGTACGCGCGGGCGCAGTGTTGAGTGTAGAAACCGACTTGGGCCGATAAATGCGATCACCTTAGTTAAGTACTCATTTGAACGCCTTAGGATAAGAAGGAGAAAAAATAAATCCACGCAGACAGGTGAATACTGAAGGAATGCAATAGTGTTCTTAGCAAGTAGAATACGTATTGTTTGTATAAAAATAATAATTGAAACTATTACTTTTATATGAAATAAAAATTGTTACATGAAAAAGTCAGTCGCCAGCCACTTTTTGTTTTGGGATCAGGAAATTTTCGTCAGCGAGAAAGTTGTAGATAATTAAATGACATTTTCTTTTTATTTAAATAACTTTTTTATAACTCCCCTGGCTTTCTCACAAATTTGGATACAATAGAGCGGTGGAACTCTAAATTCTACTCGTTAGTTTCAGCTAGTTTGCCCACCAGCTAGCACAGATACTGTTACCCACTCAATTTGTACTTTGTGACCAATATTGATAAAAATCTGTAATTTGGAATAAAATTTTCGGTATCCATAATTCACTTTTATTTTATTACTAACTAGCTGAGCAGCTCCGGCTATGCACGGGTAATGTTCAAATTACCTCGAGAACTGCGGAACGTATCGTGATGCGGCTTCTTTTAATTTCTTCAGTATAATCCTGTGTTCTGTAGTCTGAAGCCAGCTGGCTCCAACTATTTAGAAATGATAAATGTTTTTTTTTCCCTTCCGTCCGTGTAAATGCTTGAGTTCATACTATGGACTCTTATAGTTCAGGCTCCAGAGGTGACTGAAATGCAGAAGCGGTAAAACGATTCAACGTTATGATTCTTATTTTAGTTTTTCATGTATTCGCATTGACATTAAATGTAGCCTAAGCTTATCCCAGGATTCTAAAAAAAGAAATTAAAAGAAAACGATACGTTCGGTACTCCTCCCGTTATAAAAGATTAAAGGGACAGACAGGAAAAAAGTGCTTCTATTTTATATAATAGTTTGATTTGCTCCCCCAAGCTGAAATCTGCAATTATTTATGGCAGAAATAGATTGTCAGAAAGGAATGTCTTAAAATATACGAACAAAGGATTAACAGACAGCGAACTCAATTAACTACATGTGCTCGCAGTTACGGCCGGCTGGCGCTAGTCCGCCATGTTGGTTGGGTGTCGCGCTCCCCACCTAGGGGAAGGGATAATAGTTAATATTAGATATCGATACTAAATGTTTGTGTTCACGTATTTTTATTACTATTGACACTTAATGTTCTGGTAAATTAATCTAAAATTGGTGCAGGCCATCGGAAATAAATGTGAAGTATTAACAACGGTTAAAGTACGAAATTAAACTTTCAAATTTTAAAACGGGTTTCTTAAAATCGACCACTCGAAAACCTAAAAATCTTCTGCAAAAATTAGTGACTAGCCTAAGCTAGTCATATATCACAGTAATATCACAGAGGGTTACAGACAACTTTAGCGACTTGACAGTCGATGAAACGAACACAACACCCAGTCCCCCGCCGGGAATCGAACTCGGGCCCCCTGCATGGTAGTCAGTGACGCAGTCAATGAGCTGCAGAGGCGGACGACAAAACTAACTTTACTAACAAACTTGCACAGCGCATAGTTGTTACTACTTTACTACACTGTCATAATAAACATTCCTTTTTTTTTTTTTTTGTAATTCAATGTTGTTTTGAACATGTTAATACTGCTAGTTAAGGTTTTTGTTGAATTGAAATAACAATTTTATGTACGTTCCAAAACTTCGTTAACCGGTTCCTTACATGGCTGCTGCTTTAAGACGCCATGATAGGGATTTTGTGGCCTCTCCCACCGGAGGTTAGTCCTCCCACGGACATGGGTGTGTGTGTTGTCCTTAGCATAAGTTAAAATATTTCGTAGTTATAGGGACGGTAATCTAATCAAATAGGTCTACTAGATTTACAAACGCATGAACAGTTTTTACCGTCATTTCATGCCTGCTGGATGATAGAACCCATGTCCAAAACGCGTTCTGTGGAAGAGACTGCTTAAATTTGGTTGACATGTTCTCTACAACTTTCAACCTTAGTTTCCCCAGTAAATTGCAGTTGTGATACTTCTTGTCTTTTATATCATAGTAGCCTACTCTCCTTCATAGTACTCATAAGCTTCTCTGCGTCCCATATTGTTAATTAGTGCGATAAACATCCATACAGTTGCTTCCACAACCTACGTACGACTGTCTACGAATCCCCTCTATTTCTGTGCATTTGGTCTAAGTTGAATGTTTGTACTATAATAAATACGTAATAAAAATGCTCACATTAGAAACAATATTTAACTTTGATCTCGTAGTAGCTTTGGAGGTATCTGCTTTCGTGCAATATTGTTCTCCCAAGGACCCAGCAAAAATAACACCGCTGGAAATTTTGTAAAAAAGCATTTTGCCACCGACTGGAGAGAACTCGAAAACTTGGAATACGTCGGAATCCTGCGTTAAGGGCGGCGAACGACGCGAATGAATTACGTAGACCAATCTGAAAATATGTTTATATAACCATATCTAATTTATTTTCTTACACACTGTACAAAATACGTACTTTCCTACTTGGTTTTAAATGCGTGGAATACTGTATTAACTTGAAATTTCTTCTTAACCAATCTAATCTCTGTACAAAACAGATAGGACAAATGTCTTAAAATTGTCTGTATTTCTTTTAATTGAAATTGGTGTGTTTCTTCTGGATATTTAACTCAGTTCTAGTAAAAACAGTGATGTTATGATGAAAGAAAGAAAGGCATTATTACTGCGAATTTTATAAAACCATCTCAATCTAACATTAAAACTTGATGTATGAACAAGCAAGAAAAAGGAAAACGTAAAATCTTTATGAATACCTCCAGTAAATTTGATCTTATGACAAAATGTTTTAAAATTACTGATCTGGAACTAAGACACTAGCAAAACATTTTTCACTTCTTCAGAATGTATGAAACTGGATTGAACTTGTTTCGATACTAAAGGCCTCTCATGGGAATTTAATGAATTCTTTATCGAATCTGAACTTTCTAAAGTTACATATTACATTACCATATATAATTTTAAGTCTTTTTATTTCAAAAATAATGACCGTTTGTTCCAAATCCATATGGGACTGATTCCGCAGTCATGGCTATGGCACATGATCTCAGAAATTAACTCTAGAACTATTTAAAATATTCTGTATATTGACAATCTTCTGTCTGCGATAATTGTCACCTTACGATGATCCAGGAAGCCATAAACACGTTAGTGACCGAGTAAATAAACAAGATTTCCAGAACGTTTGGAAGTGCTTTCCGCTTATAAAATTTCATCTTGTTCTGTCAAGCAGTGACGGAAAAATTAGAACTAAGAGTGTACAAGCTGTCAATGAGAAGCTGGCGAAATTGGTCCAAATTAATCTTGCGAAAGTGAACTCGTTTCTTGCGCATTGTTTTGGTTAGTATGTGACTTGTCGTATAAGGACAACAAATAGCACCGACCCGCCCTGTGATCGATCGGTCGCTTCATAGGTCGCAGGAGTGTCTGCAAACCGCAACGATGTACAGCGGTCTGAATTTCAGAAAAGTTGGCCAAAGGTCGTAAAAAAAAATTACGTTGTTTGGCCCTTTTAGTGGTTACATAGATTGTAGTGGTACACGTAATGTGTTATAACCGTAAACTGTTACCCACCTTGCTAATGAACTCAACCCGTTCTTGAGCATCGGGCCTGCTACGTTATTTACTCATGACCAGTGGAATGTAAGAGAAGTTCAAACGAGTGGAGATTCGCGAAAATTTAACGAATTTGGAGTCTGCAAAATGTATTTTCCTCCAGAGTGTAAATAAAATGTAGTCAAAACCCTTGCCGAACCCGGCTCTTAAACCGAATGTTAATTATAGCTTACATATTTCTTGAAAACATCGTCCGTCCAGGAACTGCCGCTGTCTGACTGGTATGTTTTAATTTATGGAAGACTCGTTTAATTATTGCTGCCATAACGCTACTATCTTATCAGTATTAAGTACCGATATGGGGCGGATTTTGTCATTGCTGGGGTATTCTTAGAGGGTAAGGGGTATTATCCCTTAATTAAATCCATCAGAAATAGTTTGACCCTCTTTAATTTCATTTTATTTTTCCAGGAAAGATGATTCCAGTAAATCGCACAAACGTTTATAAAATTCTACAGGTAATACGTCCGCTCCGTGTGATTTGTTTCCCTGTGCCTTCTTCATCGCCAATATAATTTCTTGTTCATGACATTCTAAGTAAATCCGCATCCTGTGCGACCAGCATGTCAGGAAGGTTTTTTTTTTTCAGCATTTGTCTGTTCAAATTGACATCGTTTGGCTCCGAAGCGTACAGGTCTTTGTAGTATTCAGCTACATACTTCTTTATTCTTCCATGATGTTCCATCCGACTTCAGTCCTGAGACTGTGTATCAATTTCCACCACGCGTGACTTTCCTCTTTGCGAGATGGTACAGAGGGCCAGCCACACTGCGGTCGTATCTCAAACGGCTTACGATGCTTTCCGTCTGTTTGCGTTTCAACGCCTTTAATTTTTTGACTCTTAGAAGGGTTTCCGCTGTTGGGCTGCGACTCTGGTAAAGTTTCTTGAGGCAACGGAAGTAAAATTCGAACATACTATTTTAATCTTGATATCTTTCGTAAGAATATATTCTCAAGAAGCTTATGAGCTTCGGTTTCGCACTTGAACACGACCCTTCGGTCGTACTGAGGAAGTTCCTTCGACGACTGATGCAGGTGTTACACACTTCTATAACACGTTATTTCAATACGTCACCATCCAGGACTGTTAAGTTCAGTTTCCAGATATTTCGACCGCGAAAAAAATTGATTTGACATGATCAGTTGACAGTGGTACGCCAAGTGGTCAGAGAAATACACTGGCCAAGTTTCAGTTCAGAAAATATTTGAATTGAGACACTGTGTGACATACATGCTGTCAAGTCGACTAGCTGAAGTTGGGGTGTAGAATGTAAAGCACTGACGATTACCATTAACGATTTCCTAACTGTCTGCAAATCGCAACGCTCGTATTACACCATCCAGCACTGTAATTTAAATTTGGTTGCTGATGTTTTTTGCTTCAGCACACAGTTAAAATCTCAGACTATTGCCTCTTCACCCCTTCGTATTAAATATAGGTCATGTTCATAAAAATGTCCTTTCCTCCCTGTGTTGGTTACCCGATGGAGCATAAATGTCTATAGAACGAACACCGTTAATTAAACAAGACAGTCCAACCGCTCAATATCGGATACTATGTCACCCTTAATAAGAAACGCAGTGCCTGATGCGCCACTTAACGTAGTGTTTAAAATCGTATCGTAACCCGTAATATTTATCAGAATCTCGCTGAAAACGTCTTGTAACAACGATGTCAACTTCTGCACAGTAAACATAATCCCTAAGGCTGTTGACCTTCAATGTCATCTTTATCTTCAATGTTGCTAGGATTGTAACAGTGGCATCTCCGTTTCCCATGGGCGTTCCCCCTTTTCTTCTGTTTGTCCTTATTTTCCCCTGCACCACGTCAGAACTAACTTGTTTATCTTCATCCATTTCCTGTTGCCAATCTTTAGGATAATTCTCCAGGTAAGTACGTGTCTTCAGCGTGGCCATGGCTACAGATAGTTTGTCCTTCTCGTGACAGTTGTTCCCTTTGTCTGCAATAGCAGTAGTTCCAACATTCCCTTTTGCACGGTCCGACACTTCCGTTCGTGTTTTGTGTGTTTTCGAACTTTGTGGGCTGTCTTCAGTCGTCGTACTGGCTATTTTCTGCCGAATTTGCGCCACCCTTCTTCTCAAGGGCGGTGCATATTTTTCTGCCGCTTCATGAGTGATTCTGCGTTTCTTCATGTCTTCGGAAGGTACCTCTCCAGTAATTTCATTCGTCTCCGAACTTCCTGTCGTCCGCAGTTCGTGAAAGGCGTTGGATACAACAGTTGACAGGCACCGAAATACTCCGCTCTTGTATCGGTCTAGTGTTCTTAGATGGCTTTGCTGTCTCGCAGGAATCCACCTGGACTTCCTCCAGTGAGTTGTTTTCAGTGTCTGCCGTGGCCGTCGCTACAGTCGGTGTTGAGGCTAAGTTCTCCAGATACCACCGCATGCCTCAACGGCAATGTGGTCATACTGACAGGCGCTTCGGTCTCGCCCACCTCCGTTTAGGCCACGCGTCGTCGAATACACTGCGAGCAGACGTGACCGATGGATCCAAATGCTCCGCACGTACGAGGCTGCCCGTCATACCTTAGTATCGCTCTGTATCCATAACCCTAACATACGATGATATATGTTCGTTCAAGTCAATTACTGATAAGTCTCGTAATTCTTTAACATTGAGTTGATTCCCAAAGCGGTAATTTCGGACAGTAATTCGAAAACTGACCGTGCTATTTCTGAGGCCTGCGTGTGAGACTTCTTCCACGTCACCACATTCTCATCGGAATGTTTAAACTGTAGAGTTCCTCCGCACAATTCTGTAATTTCACACATTTGGCGGCATCTTTAAGCTTCAGATGTACACGTAAATAGCAATTATATTGCCGCTGTTTATTGTCAAATAACTTCTACTGCATTAAGTTCGAAAGTTGTCGGCCGTACTAATGTCTGATCAAACGTCAACTTCAAATTATCTTTCCAGGGTCTTCATCATTATACCTTCAATCGGGTTTTAAACATTATATATAAGCACGTGAGCAGCACAAAACTCGCCAGACAGCGTTCAGTTAGCGGAAATGAGGACGTAAACAGCTCGCGTCCGTACAGCTCGCCCTCCATGGACAACAAAATTAGTGACTAGTGTGAGCTAGTCATATTGCACAATCTTCAACCAGGAGTATTTTAACGACTTGAATGTCGATGAAACGAACACAACACCCAGTCCCCCGCCGGGAATCGAACCCGGGCCCCCTGCGTGGTAGTCAGCGACGCAGTCGCATGAGCTACGGAGGCGGACGACTGTATTAACGGTTGTGGGGTACTTGCACTGCCCGTAGTTGTATAGTCCTTGCTGTATTAAAGAACGGACACAATGAACATCATAATTATGTTTATCTCTTATTCTATGTTATTTTGAACATTTTGATGTGCTAGTTGAAGCTGTTATTGAATTGAAATCACAGCCGCATTGGTGTGGCCGAGCGTTATTAGGCGCCTTGCTACGGAGCGCGTGCTTTCTCGTCGTTGGAGGTTCGAGTCCTTGTGTTTGTGTGAGAGAGAGAGAGAGAGAGAGAGAGAGAGAGAGAGAGAGAGAGAGAGAGAGAGAGAGAGAGAGAGAGGTGTGTGATCTTTATATCTTGTTTTCATATCTCAATTTTTCATTACTACGTGCTCTGCATCACAACTTAGGCAATCCAGTCTGTAAATTCCTGATCCTTGGAATATATCTATCATGGTTTTTGGTTGTAGATTTATCAAGTTAATATATTCTGTGTCCAATCCCTGTTTCTTCAATGTGTATGTCATGGTGTGTGTATGTCATGGTGTACCATTTGGTTTTTGTGTGGTTTTGTCATTCCGTGTGTTTGGGTGTTGTGTATTTAGTTAGCCGTTTCGTTTTTCTTTTTTTTTAATGTTTGTTCTATATTTGTGTTTTAATTTTCTGACTGTGTTTTTCTTTTGTGTGTCATAACTATTGTTCCTTGATATTTGTATGATTGTGTTAATTTCTGATGGTTTTTCTTAGATTCTGTTTAGCCTTTATAATATGTCTAAATGCAGAAAGTTTGTTTTTGGAGCAGATTGGAGGTAGAATGTATAATTGTCTGCCACTGTTCTGGTTTTGTGGTAAACGTGGAACAAATGTTCACCCTTTTATTTTTTCTATTGTTATATAAAGAAAATTTGTTTTGCTGTCATTTTCTTTTTCAATTGTTAACTTTGTTTTTGTGGGCTTTGTTTATTTCAAAGTGTAGTTCACCAGATTTTTTCCCCTTTGGCTTATCTATCAGACATATGTCATCTACATACCTGTGCCAATCGGCCTATTTAAATTTCAATCTTCCATCTGTTTCTCCCTTTTCAAATAACTGGTTTTCTAAGTGACCGGTGAAAATGTTACCTAAGGCTCCTGACATTGGGGAACCCATAGGTAGTCACTCATCCTGTTGGTAATAATCGTTCTCGAACTGGAAATAATTTTGTTTCGTAGTTACTTTGAGCAATCTTGTCATTTCAGATAGCACTTCTGTGGTGAGGTTGCTGTGGGCTGTCAGATTTTGTTGTGATTTCTGTTGTATCATTGATGTGTACATATTTTCTATGTCAAATGATGTGTGTGGTATCACTGTCTTGTGATTTTCTATTTTGTACTGCTTTGAGATGATTTTTTAGAGGTGTTTGGCTATGTGATAGGTTGGGGCATTCCTGAAATTTATAACTGGTGTTAGAGGGGTCTGCCGTATGTGTATTTTTGGTTGGCTGCGAAGTGTTTTTACTTGTGGGTTCTTGATATTTGTGTTTGCGCAGACAAGAGCTTTCAAATGCCCCCATAAATGAAACCCAAGAGGATTGAGGTCAGGAGAACGTGGAGGCCATGGAATTGGTCCGCCTCTACCAATCCATCGGTCACCGAACCTGTTGTTGAGAAGCGTACGAACAAGTCAACTAAAATGTGCAGGAGCTCCATCGTGCATGAATCACACGTAGTGTCGTACTTGTAAAGGCACATGTTGTAGCAGCACAGTACCCGTATGAAATCATAACGTGCCCCAGTGAGCGTAGGTGGAAGGACATGAGGCCCAATCAAGACAAGCACTGAAGTCAACATTACCTTCCTTCAATTGGGCCAACTGGCGATAAATCTAGGAAGTACAGCACATACTAACGAAACAATTTGGTATTTTGACAATTGTCTGCACAAGTTATTTCAATTTACATTTAAAGAGAAATACTAAAATGAGCTCTAACAAGGAAATTAAGCGTTTCCGGACACATGACATGTTTGTTACGGTTGTCCGTACGCGTTTGTTCGTAGGTTTCTTGGCTCAGTTAATTTAATTTTTATTTTATTACAGAGGACGTGGCCCTTCGAATTTTAGTATTGCACCAAAGCAGGTTCCCCCTAAGTTTCGACGAGGCGATTGTTAAATATTTTGCTTCTATATCATTCTAGACACATTTGAATTAGAGCAAATGTTCAAAAACAGACGGGGTTGGCCGGTGGTAGTCATACGTAGCCTGTGGAAGCTAACATGTGTTATTACTTGTATATAGATGTTTATCGCACTAATTAGCGAAAAGGAATGCAGAGAAGCTTATTTGTCCCCTGAACGATAAAAGACCTCTGTGATATGAAAGGCAAGAGGTATCACGACCACAATTTACCGGGGAAACTAAGGTTGAAAGTTGCAGACGACATGTTATCCAAATTTAAGCAGTCTCTTCCCCAGGAGGAGTCTTTGGACATGGGAGCACTGAATGGTTATATCATCCAGCAGACGTGAATGGACGGGGATAATTGTTCACATGTTTGTAAATCTAATAGACCTAACTGCTCAGACTATCGTCCCTATAATTACGAACTATTTTAACTTATGCTAAGGACAAACACACACACACACACACACACACACACACACACACACACACACACACACACACACACACACACACACACACACCACACACCTTAGTTGGCAGCGGCGGCCATATTGGCATCATGGCGGCTTAAAACATGCGGCCATGAAAGGAGCCGTTTAACGAAAAAGTTTTGAAACATACACAAAATTGTCATTTCAATTCAACTCAAACTTCAATTATCGGTATTACGATGTCCAAACAACTTTAAAATAGGAATGTTACCTGAAAGTTTGGCAGTACCTTCTTGTAACACCCTGTACGTTCGCAAACTAAACTTAGATTCTGGAGTTTCATCAAATGGCATACGAACCTACCGGTATCTGTGTGGCATGTATAACTTACGAAAATACGGCTTTAACGTTGTTTCTGAAGAAAGAACTTATAAGAAATTTGCTATTTACTGCATCTTAAACTCAACAAAACTGTGATTTGTGCTTCTTAAAATTTGTGATATCTTAGTCTCTCGTCCAGTAAGTGACAGTGCTAGCGGACAAGTAGAGGTGACGCAAGCTGGACATAGAATGAGCTGTCTGTCTTGTTTGTGAACATAAATGGTTTCAAAAGACACGGAGTATCAAGTGAGAATCAAATCTCGTGAACAGCACAATTATTCCTGAAATCAAGTTTCTTCATTTAATGTTTCTCTAGATATTTATGGTCAGGTCATCTCGTGAATTAAAGTCACGACATTGACAGCAACACTATTTTCAAGACATTGTTCAATAATATAAGAAAACTGTTTCTTGATATGTAGATGTAAAATGAGAAGTTCTTAGTGGTGGTAACAAACAGCCAAGTTACCTACGGCACCCGATCCGAAAACCACACCACCACCGACCGTTGCGCGGGGAAAGGGGGGGGGGGGGGCAAGAATTACTTCCTTCATAATTCTGTCAACAGACCTTTAAATTTCATAATGTTGACAGATAACTTTGATGTGTAGCATCAGTTGTCTGCCATGATATTACGACTGGAGTTCAAACTGGGTGGCAGTATATATATTTCATTAATTGAGATGGAATAGTGCCTCTTAAGATATACATTTTAAATCGTCCCCCCCCCCCCCACAAAAAAAAAGGATAGCAAAGAGCGTGCAGCTGAAGAAATGTTTTCCCCAGTATCGAAGGTGAACATCAGTGCCCAAAGTACATAGGGTATAGGTTTCAGAGCCCAGTATTAATTTGAAATATTAACCTTTTACGCTATACGATTAACGACCAAGTACATAAAGCCTTATTGATTCTGTGATAGGCTCCATTTTTGAACCGAATCGTTTTTTGTGTCTCTGAATGCATGAATCGCACGGTTGTAACTTGACTCCTGAACGGAGGATGCTGGAAGTGAAAGCTTGTGACTGACTCGTATTGCACTGAAATGTTGGGCTAGTCCCCCGACTTCGTCACAGACACCCAGCTCAAACTATTAGGAGTTAATAGGTAGGCGTAAAACCTAACGTAACTACGAATCGCTACCACTGTTATGGTCGGTGCCGTGATCTTGGTAACGGTGATAACGAACATAAACTTCCAGAAGTTTCATTTACGCAAAGCAAAGCGTTGAGGTCAATGCATTAGCTCTCGTTGCTCCCAGACTCCCGTCATGTGACAACTTGAGTACCCGGTGCCGACCTTTCTATGACCCTGAATGATAGATACGAAACAGATGTACTTCGTGTATCACTGCGTAGCCAGTTATTGTAGCGCCACCTAGAGGGAGGCTTAGCAATACTAAAAATTAATACTAAATGTTCACGTCGTAATGTTTCTGGTAAGACAATCTAAAAATTGGAACAGGCCATCGAGGAAAAAATGTGAAGTATTAATAACGATTAAAGTAATACTAAACGTTCTCTAAAATTTAAACCCTTTTTCTTAAAATAAAAATACGAAAAAAAAACCTCCTGCAAAAATTAGTGACTAGCCTAAGCTAGTCATATATCACAGTGATATCACAGAGGTTACAGACAATTTTAGCGACTTGAATGTCGATGAAACGAACACAACACCCAGGCCCCCGCCGGGAATCGAACCCGGGCTCCCTGCGTGGTAATCAGCGACGCAGAGGCGGACGAAAGAACTAATTGTGCTAACAAACTTGCACAGCGCATAGTTGTAAAGTCTTTACTACTTTATTAAGCTATAATAATAAACACCATTTATTTATTCCTATTTTAAAGTTGTTTGGACATCGTAATACCGATAGTTGAAGTTTGAGTTGAATTGAAATGACAATTTTGTGTATGTTTCAAAACTTTTTCGTTAAACGGCTCCTTTCATGGCCGCATGTTTTAAGCCGCCATGATGCAAATATGGCCGCCGCTGCCAACTAAGGTGTGTGTGTGTGTGTGTGTGTGTGTGTGTGTGTGTGTGTGTGTGTGTGTGGGGTGTGTGTGTGGGGTGTGTGTGGTGTGTGTGTGGGGTGTGTGGTGTGTGTGTGGGGTGTGTGTGTGTGTGTGTGTGTGTGTGTGTGTGTGTGTGTGTGTGTGTGTGTGTGTGTGTGTGTGTGGGGTGTGTGTGTGTGTGGGGTGTGTGTGTGTGTGTGTGTGTGTGTGTGTGTGGGGTGTGTGTGTGTGTGTGTGTGGGGTGTGTGTGTGTGTGTGTGTGTGTGTGTGGGGTGTGTGTGTGTGTGTGTGTGGGGTGTGTGTGTGTGTGTGTGTGGGGTGTGTGTGTGTGTGTGTGTGGGGTGGGTGTGTGTGTGTGTGTGTGTGGGGTGGGTGTGTGTGTGTGTGTGTGTGGGGTGTGTGTGTGTGTGTGTGTGTGTGGGGTGTGTGTGTGTGTGTGTGTGTGTGGGGTGTGTTTTGTCCTTAGCATAAGTTAAAATAGTTCGTAATAATAGGGACGATAGTCTGAGCAGTTAGGTCTATTAGATTTACAAACATGTGAACAATTATCCCCGTCCATTCACGTCTGCTGGATGATATAACCATTCAGTGCTCCCATGTCCAAAGACTCCTCCTGGGGAAGAGACTGCTTAAATTCGGATAACATGTCGCCTGCAACTTTCAACCTTAGTTTCCCCGGTAAATTGCGGTCGTGATACCTCTTGCCTTTCATATCACAGAGGTATTTTATTGTTCAGGGGACAAATAAGCTTCTCTGCGTTCCTTTTCGCTAATTAGTGCGATAAACATCTATATACAAGTAATAACACATGTTAGCTTCCACAGGCTACGTATGACTACCACCGGCCAACCCCGTCTGTTTTTGAGCATTTGCTCTAATTCAAATGCGTCTAGAATGATATAGAAGCAAATAAAATATTTAACACTCGCCTCGTCGAAACTTAGGGGGAGCCTGCTTTGGTGCAATACTAAAATTCGAAGGGCCACGCCCTCTGTAATAAAATAAAAAATAAACTGAGTCAAGAAACCTACGAACAGACGCGTACGGACAACCGTAACAAACCGATCGACCCGAAGAAGAAAAAAGCGGCATGGTACATATTGGCAGGCATCCCGCAGGCGTTTTGAGTTCTCCCTCAGGCATGGGTTTGTTTCATGTCCTTAACGTAAGTTAGATTAAGTAGTTTATAAGTCTATAGACTGAAGACGGTAGTTTGGTCTCTGGCATTCACAATCATCTGAACATTTCTTAAACATAAATAATGTCACGAAACTTACAAAATTCAGTAGAGTAACAAAAATGTAGAGTGGAAATAACAAGTGGCCATTGTTTTCTTTAAAGACCCTTTGCTTTTGAAAAAGTACGAGGTGCTTTCAGTAATGACGTTTTCCTACAGTTTCAAACAATAACCCAATTACTAGCCTTATTGGGATCAGATACAGGTATGTTCGAGCTATTTTCCGACATAGACAACTTAGAACTAATTGATCAGACTCAAATCAAGCTTCCTTTCCATCTGTGTAAGTTCGACAAAATAATAAATCAATATATTTCGTCAGTTATTACATGCACATTGAGATGAAGTACATGGTTTCCATTGTTGTTAATAAAATTCCACTTGTCAAGCTTTGTATCTTCTGTCTTTATATATTTGTAAGTCCCATATTTTATCTGTGTCTGCGATAATTGTCGATCAACTGATGATACCGATTAGTGACAGAGTAAATAAATAAATAATATCTGCAGAACGTTTGGAAGTGCGTCCTTCTATATTTCATCATGTTCTGTCAAGCAGTGAGAAGCTGGCGAAATTGGTCCAAATTAATCTTGCTAAACTGAACTCGTTTCTTGCGGATTGTTTTGCGTAGTATATGACTTGCCTTAAAAGGACCCTCATACTGACAACAAATAGCACAGATCCGCCATATGATTAATCGCTCGCTTTATAGGTCACACTTTTGTGTGTGTGTGTGTGTGTGTGTGTGTGTGTGTGTGTGTGTGTGTGTGTGTGCGCGCGAACCGCAATGATGAACAGTCGTCAGAATTCCCGAAAACCTGGCCAAAGGTCATAGAAAAATTATGTTTATAGGGAATTGTTGTAGTGGTACACCTAGTATATATTAAGACCGTAAAGTAAGGAGATTGGTCCCCACCTGGCTAAGGAACTCACCACGTCTTGAACATGGGGCCGCCTGCGTTATTTACTCGTCGCTCGTGATTTCTCCCGTTTGCACATGAACAAATGGTGATTGTATAAGCCGTATAAAGCCCATACTAGACAAACTGTAATTTACGAAGACGAACAGAATTGCTGAATTTGGATGAGTTGCAGGAACTGTGTAATGTTTAATTTTTGAACCTGAGCTGTAGAATAGCTGCAGTATGACCATTTTTCTCACAGGTAGAAGGCATAAGTAGACCGAAGTGTATCAAAGGACTTTACGTCTTATGTCTGTGAACAACAGCAACAGACACATCGGTCCCTGGAGAATGGAATTTTCTACTCGACGTTTTCGATCGTAGGTGCAGTATCGTGCATCCTATGATACATATCTTATTCACTTTTTAAAACCTACCACCTTTAAGCTTACAGAAACATCCTCAGGCATTATCGTCATCATGACAAAAAGCTCGCAAAACCATTTCTGGACAATTTTCGTGCATTGAGCATCAAGAAAAAAGAAATTGCGTGTCATTTTCCATAAGCAAAAGAGGAGGAGCAAAAAAAAGAAAGATAATTATTTACAAGCAATTTCATTTACTTTCGTAAAACGATTTAGTCGTGTATAAATATATTTTGTCTTCTGCGAGATCTACTTTGCGGAAAAAGACACTAATCCACGTCCGTTCACGCACGATTGTTAAAGAACGCGAACAAGCGAGGATCAAACAAATGTTCGAATGTTTGTATAGTCTATGGGACTTAACTACGGGGTTATCAGTCCCTAAACTTACACACTACTTATGAACTAACTAAGACTAAGGACGGCACAAATATCCATCCCCGAGGGGGGATTCGAACCCCCCGACCGTAGTGGCCGTGCAGACCGTGACTGAATCGCCTCAGTCCCCTCAGCCACCGGAGGATCAAACACACAGTATGACAATTTTGAGTTAAACAAAAATAAACTGTTGGTACCATCAGACCATCTAGCAGACAGTTTATTTATCAGTGCTCCATGTTAGCTCAAATTTTTGAACGTAATGTTGCGGTAAACCATCGAAAAAAATTAGCCAAGTGCTATACAAGGATTAAAGTAATAAATCAAAACTTTTTCTTAAAATTTAGAAATGTTTCTTAAAATGTACTAAACGAAAACTGAAACTTCTCTTACAAAATTAGCGACCAGCGAAAGCTGGTGATATTAAACACTGTTAGGCTTGGAGTATTTTAGCGACTTATTGTCGATCAATCGAACACAACATCCAGTCCCCGCCGGGAATCGAGCCCGGGCCTCCTGCTTGCTAGTCACCGATCCACTCGCTTGAACTAAGGAGGCGGACACCAGAAATGTTGTGAGGTACTTGCACTGCGCATAGTTGTACAGACATTACTATTGTATTAGGCTGATATAATAAACATCCGTATTTATTTCCAATGTAATTTTGTTTCGAACAGTTTGAACTGCCAGTTGAAGCTTTTATTGAATTGCAATCACATATTTGCCTAAGTACCGAAACTTTGTTTCGTTAACTTTTTTTAATGGCCGCATCATTAAGGCGGATTTCGCGTCCGCTGCCATCAGAGGTTAGTCCTCCCTCTGACCTAAGGTGTGTGTGTGTGTGTGTGTGTGTGTGTGTGTGTGTGTGTGTGTGTGTGTGTGTGTGTGTGTGTTTCTGTCATTCGCATGAGTTTAGGCAGTTTTTTTTTAAGTATAGAGGCCAATGACCTAAGCAGTTTGATCAATTAGGTTGCATGCTGGATAAAACAACCATTGTGTTCCAATGTCTTGTCCAGAGACGCGTTGTGGGGAAGAGACTGCTGTACCAAAAGACTAGAAAGTTGCACAGGTCACACCAATATTCAAAAAAGGCAGGAGGAACTATGGCCTACTTCTTTGGCATCAGTTTGCAGCAGGGTTTTGGAAAATATCCTGTATTCAAATGTTATATCTTGAACAGAATGATCATTGAACCTAGGTCAAATTTTGTTTGAATTTAACAAAATGGCTTTACAAGGGGCAGAGACTTCACAGCACAACCCAGTCGCCGGCCGCGGTAGCTGAGGGGACTGAGGCACTTCAGTCACTGTCTGCACGGCCAGTACGGGCGGGGGTTCGAATCCTCCTTCGGGCATGGATATTTGTGCGGTCCTAGTTCGTAAGTAGTTCATAAGTAGTTCGTAAGTTTAGGGACTGATGACCCCGTAGTTAATTCCCATAAGATTTACAAACATTTGAACATTTCAACCCAGTCCTATCATTCCCTCTACCGGTACAAAAAACATTGCAGTTTATAGTGAGGCGACCACCGTTCGTTCGTTACAGATTTGACTTCTCCATATTTATAAAGCGCTTCCCTAATCAAATCGTTCTCAATTTTTATTGGGAGATTCAAAACAGGAACAGTTGTATACACTTCAGGACTCCATATTGTGATTTCGCTTCTAGAAGAATCTCTATGTAAGGAACTTCTCTGCCCACTGTGCAAACAGTTTATCAATAGTAACAGGATCCACTAACTTAACAAAAATAATTTATCTAATTGCCAAGTGTGGACCAGTTCATTGCTGACACCTATAACCTCAGTTATCCAATCGTCTGCTTACAACGATGTCGGTTGCAATTGATGGATTTCGTTGTCGAAGGCGAAGACAAGGCTGCTTTTCGTTATGTTAGTAGTAGACATATTTGCTTACAGAGAAGAAATTTCTGTTAAACTGAAATTCCGGTGAATACCAAATCGTAGGAAGACAACAGGGATAACAGTAGATTATACTCCGCCACGAAGACTGGCGGACAGACACGCGGCGAAGCACACGTGTAGCTGCGTAAGGAGGGAAGGAAAAAAAGAGAGAGAGAGAGAGAGAGAGAGAGAAAAAAAAAAACCCACAAGCGGATCGTAACAGATACACACACTAGTGAGGTTCAAATGGTACAACCTGAGGACTGTGTGGGGTTATATTTTTCTCCATTTGTATAAATCAATTTTATCTTCTGTGAGCTATATCTTGCGGAAGAAAACACTAATCCGCGTTCGGTCACGCAAGATAGTTAAAAAAAAAAAAAAAAAAATTAAAAAAAATGCGAAAAATCGCTAGGTCAAACGCTCAATACTGACAATTTAAGCTAAAAAATATATAATAATTAATATTAAAAATGGATACTTAATGTTAGAGTTCTGTATTTTGTACATAATGTTCTGGTAAAGCACACGAAAATGTGCCAAATACTAAACAAAAATTGAAGTAATAAATTAACACTTTCAAGAAAAAGTTAAAACATGCATATTACCATCAACTAAACGAAAACTTCAAATTCTCCTATAAAATTAGTGACTAGCATGAGCTAGTCATATTGCACAGTTTACTAGATCAATTATGGCGTTCCTAAGACTACGGCTAATAACTATTTTAGCGACTTAAATGTCGATGGAACGAACACACCCAGTCCCCCGCCGGGAATCGAACCCGGGCCCCCTGCATGGTAGTCAGCGCCGCAGTCGCCTGAGCTACAGAGGCGGACGGTTAAATAACCGGATTTGAGGTATTTGCCCTGCGCATAGTTGTATATCCTCTACTATTTTACTAGGCAGATATATTAAACATTCTTATTTCTTTCCAATGTTGCTTTTAACAATTTTATCTTCTTTCTGAAGTTTTTGTTGAGTTGAATTTACAATTTTGCGTATGTTCCACAAATTTATTACGTTAATGGGTTCCTCCCGTGGGCGCGTGATTAAGGCGCCATAATACGGATTACTCAACCGCTCCCATCTAATGTTGGAGACTCCCTTCGGGCGTGTGTGCGTGTTTGTGTTGTCTTTAGCGTAAGTTATTTACCTAGTTTGTAAGTAGGGTGACGACATTTCGAAATCAAAATACGGGTCACAATTTGGAAAATGAAATGAAGGCGCATTTCGTCAAACGTTTCGTAAATACTGTACAAGCAGAATAGATTTGAGTGGTAGCATTTGGTCCATAATACAGCTACATACATCACCATATCTTTTTGTTAAGATTCACATTTAAAAATGTGCAAAAATGCGTTGTTACTAATGGAGTAAATACCTGTTGTTGCCACATTCAATCACAAGATGTCAATTTTATATAACGGCATCTTTCATTACGGTTGACAGCTATATTGTTATATACAGGGGTTACTTATTACCCACTCTCTCAACCATATTTTTCAGAAAAATGCTTGGCTTTCAAGAGTATGATAATTTGAAAATCAGTTTTGTGAGAATTAAGATGTTCAAAATTGAAAGTGTTGTGGATATACTATAATTAAGAATTTTATTCAGAATACTTCATATGTTGTTTTCATCAGACCATAAAACAATGGCGTCAGATATATACTGTGCAAAGCTAATTATGAGCTGCAATTGTTTTTGCATCTGATATCATGGAATGAAATAATTTGTCAAAATTTTCAAGAAGGCAGTATTTATAAATTCCTTCTTCACCGCTTCACACACATTTCTAACATTGTTCACCTAATGGTGCCCAGTGTCTTGATTCGAAAGCAAGGAAGCCTTCCTCTGCAGCAAGATGCTTACTTCATCATTTATGATGACACTATTCTCACGTTTTTCAAGAAAAGACATACTTGATGACGTAGTTTTGCTCTGAAGAGCTAGTTCGTGAGAGTTGAAAACGTCAAATCATTCTCTACTGTCGACCGAAGAAGTACTATTCAGTGTTAAAATAATTAATCGCTTTGCTGCTATAATTTCGGAAATAAATACGAGCCTTAATTTCTTTTCGTAATTGTGTGAAAAACCAAGGCAACCGGTGACAGTGGTTTAAACGATATAAAATATTTTCAGTTAACAAGCCTCGCGCCAGTAGGGCCTCGCAAAACATTAATTTTTCTATGTTTAACGGCACTTTTCAACCGCTAGGCCATGTAGCGACGACCTACATCTAACTCACGCTAACGTAACCTAAGAACGAACACAACAATCGCACCCAAGGGTGAAATTTGCCCCTGCCGGAAGCGACCTCGCGCACCGTGATACGACGCCTTAGTGCACTCGGCCATTTCCGGCACTGCTAAGTTTATCAGATAAACTATGTTACAGGTTTTTCATTATACAATCACATTTTGGACAAGTCGTTTGATACGACATTTGTTAGATATGTTAGGCCTAATTTTGTTTCCAATGATTACATAACGCCATTCTCAGGATTCGCACGCTTTTTAGGAATGAAAACAAAACATTTTTTATTTCGAAAACTAATTGATTTATTACTCAGTCGCCTGGACATTTTATGAAAAAAAAGTTTGTTGTTTAGATGTTTCCTTACATTCGAGCTGTGGTATTGCTGCATCTTGTGTGGCGTTTTATTACGTTACAAGATGTTTGGTGTGATTTTTTGTTGGGAGCTGCCATTGTTTACATCATTTTTCTTGTGGTTGTATCGTATTCATTTGTTTATCAGACATGTGTGTAACGTGTTGCGGGGTTTTTGAATGGTTTCGTTTGGCTGTGTGTGTGTGTGTGTGTGTGTGTGTGTGTGTGTGTGTGTGTGTGTGTGTGTTCCATAATACAAACACTTACGAAAACAGTACTTAACAGTATTCTCAAAAAAAGAAACTCACCGAAGTGCTAAACCACACAGGAGCCCACCAGAACCAACACCAATTCAACAAATACATTTAAGAAAAGTCATAAACTTCACTGTCATGAAGTTAACCAAAGAGGAAAGTAACCTAGTTAAAAAGTGTCTCCCAGATTAATAGATAAAATTATAAAGAATATAAATGCATAATCAAACAACATGAAAGACTTAACACACCCGAATTCAACCCAAACTTAACAAGAGAACTAATTTCTAAAGAAATAACTCATAATCAAGGATAACAACTCCTCCATAAAGCTAAACACAAGAATGAGGAAGAAAACAGCTACAGAAAAAAACAAAAATGAACACAAGAAAATTCCTGAATTACAAAGTCTGACAAGGGAAATTAAATTGTTCTCATGAAACAAAAGGAGTAGGTTGACAAAACATTAGAATTCATCCAAAACAAAAAGAAAACATGAGTGACCCAACAAACCAATGTTACAGAAATTTCAGAAACACTTTAAAACATACAACCAATTTTTACTGACAAACGGATAAAACGAATGATACAGAAAAATACAGTGGCCATATTCTGATATCATTACCCCGACTTCATAATCCCAATGTCCCTGCACGCTTACTACGTAGCCCTCCCTCCCTCCCCCCCCCCCCCACACACACACTCACTATAAACAACAGTACACAGAATCCTAAAGAACTCAAGTGACCTAAAAGAGAAAAAAGGAAGTAAAACGTACCAAATACATTAAAATCATTTGACATAACTCCCATGTACACAAATATCCCAACAGCAGGAACCATCACCATAATACACCTGCAATTACAAGGGGACATGCACACAACAAAGATAAAAGAAATTATAACCAGAATGAAACTATCACTGAATAAAATTATTTCACTTTCAAATAAACAAATTACTCTTAACAGAAAGGATTACCTATGGGACCCCAATCAATGGCTTTATAGCAGACATATTTATCAGTCACATAGAAAACCAAATATCTGACAAAATTGTCAAACCAAAACAGTACAAGATAAAATATTGGTACAGATATGTAGATGATATGTCTAATAGATGAAGCAGGCTCCCATAATACAAGAGCTTCACAATGACCAACACAGAATACAGTTCACTATTGAAACACGATGAAAAACTAAAATTCTTAGATCTCACCATACATAATAGAAACAACAAACATGAATTCACATTTTACAGGAAGCCCACAATGACCAGTACTGTGATTCATGACCAATCCAATAATCCGGTAGGAAGCAAGTTACACATTTCTACTACACCGACTGCTCAGAACACCGATAACCACACAAGACTACACAGAACTGGGCACAATAAAATAAACTGCACAAGGAAATGGGTATAGCACAAACGTAGGACAGAATACACAACAAATTATGAAAACACACATAGTGATGAAACACTGCATACAACAAACCAATAAACAGTAAGCAACAAATGGTTCATAATGTCTTAACAAAAACAAAATAACACACAGAGTGGGAAACATATTAAAGAAACAGGACTGAATATCGTGTACAGAAACAACACAATACAGATTATACTATAGAAACATTCCACTAACATTGAGAAGTTCAGCCAATCAGAAAATATCACTTTCTTGCAATAACTGCCAATCAATATATGTGGGCACACATGCAGAAATTTTAAAACAAGATACTATGAACACCCCAGAGCATTAAAACGTAGCAGTTGTCACTCAACATTTGCTGGACATTTAATGAAACTGAATCATAACCCCACAAATATAGAAACCCAATTATAAATTCTAAAAACCAGCCACATCTTATTCCAAGAAATACCATAACAATAGAGGTAAACTATCGCATCCAGAAAGCAATAACCCAATGTAAGGAAGTATCATTAAGCAACATAACCCTCTTTGAGACCATTACAGAAGTATATAAATAAATCCCACCACCACGTTGCACCTGACAGTAGCCCCCCCCCCTCTACACACACACACACACACACACACACACACACACACACACACACACACACACACACACAGTACATTACATCGCCAGTATCAAAAACTGAAAACTGTGTGACATATCAGACATATCATCACATAAACAAATGAATACGGTATAGCCACCACATGACAAATGGCAATGTAAATAGCGCCAGGTCCCATAAAAAAACCGCCACTAAACTATCGTGAAACATAACACAGCACACACGAAGCTGCAGCACCATAGCTTGAATGTAAGCAAGCCACCAGGCAGCGACTATTTTTCAACACAACTTCCAGCTGAATGTGTAATGAATCAATTAGTTTTCGAAATAAAAACGTTTTCTTTGCAGATGACAAGCTTTGATAACTTGTCATACCTCAATTGAAGCAGATGTTAATCCTTAGAATGACATTATGTAACTATTGTACACAAAATTAGGGCTAATACATCTGGCAAAATATCAAATTAAACAACTCGTCCAAAGTATATGTGGCGAACGTATTATACTTGGTCGCACGGCTGTCTGCAGGAGATCAGCTGTTCGCTGTCATTGAGTTCGTGCACCAGACGCTGGGAGCGCTGATATGCTGTGTTCTTTGTTCCTTGAGGAATACTTTCAAGAATAAAGCATTTTGCTCACAGTCATTTTAAACAATCGGCATTTTACCAATTTTAAATAGTCAAATATGCATATTTTCTTATAAACGCAACTAGAAATACCAATTTAGACATATTAGGCACATTACAAACTCATCTGTGACTGTCAGAAAAATGCTATACACGCAATCGATCGCGTAACTTTTAAAGGCGGGAGTCTCGCGGGTTAAATGTCAAAAGTCGTCGAAGTAATCATACCACAAAAACACGATATTTAACGCCGCAAACCTCGCGAACTGCAAGACTTCCGACAGCAGTATTAACCTTTTTCTATTGCTATACATTAATAGAGTTACGTAAATTCCTTAATTGCCATTGACAGTGTTATTAATTGAAAATTCTTCTAATGAAGCAGCATTGGATTAATTTACCTCGTTTCTTAGTTGTACCAGTCATGAGACATACTTATCTTCATCATACTTTCTATATGAGCTATTTATTTAGTTTCTATTATATGATGTTCCCTAACTGTTTATTATTCAATTTTCACTGTTCTTAAGTAAAGTTGTTCTTTTTAATTCACTATGAGATTTTTCATTTGAGCGTTTTAATACAGTTCTTCACTGTACCTAGATTATTTAAGACGTTTAATCGAATTGTCACTGATATCCCTAACTTCACTTCACCACCGGTTCACATTGATCGCTGTATTAAAGCTGTGGGAAAGAGATGCTCCATTACAACACTTATACGATTAAGCTTAGAGGAACATCTTACAGCTTTGTCGTCGTCGTCGTCGTCGTCGTCGTCGTCGTCGTCATCATCATAATCATAATCATCTCGCACAATAAATCCTGTAATTATTTTGTGCATTATGCATAAAGAAAAAAACACCATTTTCATTACGCGAAAGAGGAGAAGAAATAATAGATAAAAACACCTACTAACAATTTCATTTACTTCCGTAAAAGATTTAGTACTGTATTAATCGACTTTTTCTTCTATGAGCTCTATATTGGCGAAAGAAAACACTAATTTCCGTCCGGTAACGCACAACACTAAAAGAATCCGAACAATCGCGTCGGGTCAAATGCACGATAATGACAGTTTTACGATAAAAAACAGTTGATACTTTGGAAGACAGTGATTACATTCTTAGATTCAGACAGCAGAACAAAATAGGCAGATTTATTTACGCTCGTATGTGTTCGAAAAGGCGCCGGGGCTAGTTTATAAGCTCTCTAGTTGCTTCCCGTCAAGTGTTAACTCAGGTTTACATATATAAAGAACAGTGTAGAGTGCAAGAGTTTTATTTTATTCAACTAGTTTCGGTTCTTCTTGTAGACCATCTTCAGGAATTGTAACTCCATCGATGTCGTGGAGCTGGCAGGTAAGTGGGAGCCTTCCAGGAAGGTAAAACAATATTAAATATCAATACTAAATGTTCGTTCTGGTAAGCGACTCTAAAAATTGGAACAGGTCATCGCAATAAATGTGAATTTTCAACAAGTATTAAAGTAGGAAATTAAACTTTTCTTAAAAATTTAAAACCTTATTCTTGAAATAAAAAAATAAATAAAACAAAAACCTAAAAATTAGTGACTAGCCTAAACTAGTCATACATCGCAGTAATATCACAGAGTGTTACAATTTTAGCGACTTGACTGTCGATGAAACGAACACAACACCCAGTCCCCCGCCGGAAATCGAACCCGGGCCCCCTGCGTGGTAATCAGTGACGCAGTCGCTGAGCTACAGAGGCGGACGAAAGAACTGTACTAACAAACTTGCACAGCACATAGTTGCAAAATTTATTTATTCCTATTTTGAAGTGGTGTGGACATTTTAATACCGATAGTTGAAGCTTCAGCTGCACTGAAATGACAATTTGTTGTGAATGTTTCAAAACTTTTTCGTTAACCGGCTACTTTCATGGCCGCATGTTTTAAGCCGCCATGATACCAATATGGCGGCCGTTCCCGACTAAGGTCAGAGTCCTCCCTTGGTGTGTGTGTGTGTGTGTGTGTGTGTGTGTGTGTGTGTGTGTGTGTGTGTGTGTGTGTGTGTGATTTTGTCCTTTGTATAAGTTGAAACAGTTTGTAATTATAGGGACGATAATCTGATCAGTTAGGAGTATAATCTACAAACACGTGATCAGTTTTCCCCGTCCATTCATGTCTGCTGGATGATATAACCATTCAGTCCTCCCATGTCCAAAGACTCCTTCTGCGATAGAGACTGCTTAAATGTGGTTGACATGTCCTCTGCAACTTTCAACTTTAGTTTCCCCAGTAAATCACGGTAGTGATACCTCTTGCCTTTCATATCATAGAGCTCTTATATCGTTCAAGGACATAAGCTTCTCTGCATCCTTTGTTGCTAATTAGTGCGATAAACATCCATACACAATTAATAACACTTACTCGCTTCCACAGGCTACGTATGACTACCACCGAGCAATCCCGTTTGTTTTTGAGCATTTGGTGTAATTAAAATGTTTGTAGAATGATAAATTCGTAAATAAAATATTTAACACTCATCTCGTCGAATGTTTGGGGAATCTGCTTTGGCGCAATACTAAAATTCAAAGGGCGAAATCTTGACTCAGAAACCTACGACAAGAGGCAAATCCGGCCCTACATCACATATAACCTGCGGGCATCTTCCTATGAACCCATAGTCGAGACAAGAGGGAGAGAACAGCTAGCCTTGAGGCTGACTGCAGGATGATAGCAGGACAGTGGGGTGAGGCAGGGAGACTGACGGCGAGTGTCTTGTGACGTCAGACGTGGCTGCAGCTGCGCACGTCAGAGAACGTCTGCTGCCCGAGGTGAGCTTCACAGTGATTGCTGATATTTTTTTGGAAGCTCGAAATGGAAGAAAAACTAATCGAAGCCACACGTGTTCCCGAAGTTCTGCATGATAAAAGCCAGCAAGGTAACTAAAAAAGTTCATGAATGCTTACAGAGCAAAATCCTTAGTCAGAGAGAATTCCCTGTAACTTAGTCTCGTTTTTATATATGCACCTTTTTCTGTTTTTTGTGTCAACGAAGCACCACACGGTTTCGAGCTGAAACTCGTGTCTCCCACAATAAATCCTGTAGTTTTATTGTGTATTTTGCATCAAGAAAAAACACACCATTTTCATTACGCATAAGAGGAGAAAACACAATAAACAAAAATATTTACACGCAATTTCATTTACTTCTGTAAAACATTTAGTTCTGCATATATCGATTTTTTCTTTTGTTAGCTCTATGTTGCCGGAAGAAAACACTAATTCTCGTCTGGTAACACACGATAGTCAATGAATCCTAACAATGCGTCTTGTCAAATGCACGGTAAATACAATTTTACGTTAAAAAGCTCGATGCAATTGCTAAAGATGAAACTGACAATGAACCGATTTATACGTACCTGTTATTCATTATTCTTATTATTCTCATTATTACACAGAGTGGAGATAATTCACGATGTTATAATTTGAAGAGAGAGGATAGAAAAAATAGCAAAGACAGAATTATATTATCCCTTCAATAATTATGACATTCGAATTAGCCACGTCTCCTAATGGAGCAAACGTATAACGTCACTACTTTAAACATAAATAAAATTCAAAGTGATGTTAAGGTAGCCTCTGTTAAAGAATTTTTGTACCAGACAGACACTGATATCGCGTTATTGCAAGAAGTGCAAATACCGAACATCTATGTGGCTGGCTTTAGAGAAATTATAAACGTAGCTCATGAACACCATTGTGGGACGGCTATCCTAGTCAGGGAGGGAACTGAAGTAAGAGATCTAAGTTTCTTAGACTCAGGAAGGGGCATTCGGAGTAAACTTCATAACACCACTTTTATGCACCATCTGAGAATAATGTTAGGGCGGACAGAGCTAAGTTTTTTAAGAGTGATATTTTAACATTACTTAAAGACAATCCTGCAACAGTTTTAATAGGGGGCGACTGGAACACTGTTTTACACGAAAAGGACAAGAGACCAAATTTCAATAAATCCAGGGAACTCGAGGTTCTTGTTACTCACCTGAACTGGAAAGATGCATGGGAAATTAAATATCCCACCCTAGTCAGATATACGTATATCACAAGTAGGTCACAAAGTAGAATTGATAGGATATATGTTTCTTCGCACCTGGAAAATAAAGTGTCAGCAATTGTAGTAATACCGACCGCCTTTTCTGACCACCTCGCCGTAAGGTGCAGTGTTCAGTCAGAGAAACAAAAAACATATTGGGGTCGGCCATTTTGGAAACTGAATATCAACATGTTGTGAGATACAGCCCTTGCTGATACAGTCGAGGCCTGGCAGACTGCTTTACGACGTCGCCACAAGTACAGATCGAACAGTGAATGGTGGACCACGGAAGCAAAGAAGAAACTTAAAGCCACGTTGATAGCATACGGCAAGGAGAGAGCGAGATGGTTGAGACACACAGTAGAATGCTATTACTCTTGTCTTCGGGATCTTTACGAACAACCAATGAATCAAGAAAACAATGGAAATTACCAGGATAAAGGCTCGGCCCATAAAAATTAAGAAGTCACAGCTAGACGGCCTAAAAATCAAATCCCACACACACTTTTGTGGAAGAAAAAACTGCCTCGCTCTATCACCTTATACGCCATGCAAATTATCGACGCAAAAGTTTTATAGAGAGACTTCGGGCCGAGGATAAGTGTCCTAACCAATCAAAAAGACATTCTACATGCGGCCTTCAGTTACTTTACTAAACCCTATGCTAAAAGAGCCATAGAGGAAATAGTAATAACGGAGTTTTTATGACATTCTGGATTACAGGACAACATCACAGATTAAGATAACCGTTATATACAAAGAGTAATAACAGAAGAGGAAGTTTTAGATATTTTAAAGTCCTCGCCCCCTAAAAAATCACCAGGCCCAGACGGATTGCCCATTGAATTTTATACTACTAACTGGGACATAATAGGAAGTAAATTTACTGAAATTGTCAATGAAACACTTCTTGGGGTGGCAGCTTCCATACACTTTAAACAAAGTATTACTGTGCTCCTTCCGAAAGGTAGGAATACGGAAACGAAAGATATACTTAAATTGCGACCAATTACACTGATGAATTCCGATTATAAAATCGTAGCGAGGGTCATCAAAGAGAGGTTACGTTCTGCTCTCGAAAAAATCATTGGCAGCCATCAGACGTGTTTTCCAGGGCGCAATATCTTAAAGGCCGTCAGTGAATACATGGACATTGTTTCGATTTTTGCCAACACGGTAGAACACGGAGGACTTGCTTTTATCGATTTTGCAAAAGCCTTTGACAAAGTGAATCACGGATACCTTTTATCAACCTTGACGTACATGGGACTAAACGACGGCAATGTCAGAATTGTAAGGAATATGTTACAAGGTATAAAAACAAAGATTACTATAAATGGGCATTATACTAAGGACATATCAATCGACAGTGGCGTCCCTCAAGGAAGTCCACTTTCGATGATCCTGTACGTAGCAGCACTGGAACCACTATAAAGAAGGTTGACGGATGCTCTCGAAGGTATTTCCCTATCAGGCGTGAAATATGTAGCCAACGCTTATGCTGATGACGTTGGTGTGATCGTCAGGAGCCAGACTGACTTAGAGAAATTAACGGACATCGTACAGCTGTATTGTAACACGTCGGGAGCACAAATAAACGGCGCCAAGAGTGCATTCCTTAATTTAAATCGTTTCACGAACCCCCAGATTAATTGGGCGCAGCGCGTCGAACAGCACACAGCCCTGGGGCTTACTCTCTGCAGCTGCTCTCTGCGAATGATAGCGTCCAACTGGAAGAAGATTTTAGATAGGATTCGGGGCACAGTCATTCCAAATCATGTGAAGGAGCTGGACATAAAGCAAAATGTTAGACATCAAATGCGTTGTCAAAATATCCACGGGTGTACTGCCGGTCTATAGTGTCCAACGGGCACAATATTTCGGCGATCATACATGTCGCCATCATCAGGTGAACTGACGGACTGAGCTCCTGGAAACGCGCCGGCACGGAGATCCGCACGCTACGGCTGCTCGAAGGGAACTGGGTTCTAGCCACGCTCACGCTTCTCTTGACGGACCTCGACCTTGGTCCGATGGGTTGCAGGCTAAGCATTAACTGCTGTTCCTGCGGTACCTGAAACATATGAAAAACAAATTAGTGGCCTGACTGGAGGAAGTGTCTTAGTGTGTCAGCTGGTGACGGAGTGTGGTTTCTTCCACGGTTGCTACGAGATTATGAGATTAATCTCGTAGCAGGTCAGGCCAACGAGTCGTTGGCCTGAAGTGTTGTTGTGTCCCAAGGTCCCGGACGAGCCGGCTTTGGGACTGCTGGGACTTCTCATAGAAGTTCCTGGCGGTGGCGCGGAACCTCTCCCGGAGGGGCAAGATGCCGACTTCCTCGTGAAGTCGGGCGGTGGGGTACCGCTTCGGAAGATGCAGGGCAGTCTTCAGGGCGCGGTTCTGGATCCTCTGCAGCGACTCGATCTGGAGGTCTGCGGCGTTTCCAAATACTGGGGACGCGTACTCGAGCACTGGGCGAACCAGTGACAGGTACATCGTGATCCCATGTTCCGGCGGCAGCGACGACTGCGGGTTAAGCAGCGGATAAATTACGCGTAATCGCGCAATGGCTCTCTGTCTTACATCACTGACGTGATGTTTCCAGGTGAGCCTTTGATCTAGGGTAACCCCTAGGTATTTCGCCGTCGTGCTCCAGGGGATGGGAGCCCCCAGAATTTCGATCGGCGGTAGCCCAATTGGCACACGTCTTCTAGTGAAGACGACTGCCTGGCTTTTCGCGGCGTTGAATTTCAACCGCCACTTAGTAGCCCATGCCCCCAGGACGTCGCATCCAGCTTGCAGGCGGCGTCGCATCGTGTGCGCGTTCATGCTGCGGGTGAACAGCGCTGTATCGTCGGC
This sequence comes from Locusta migratoria, assembly GCA_026315105.1. Lineage (NCBI taxonomy): Eukaryota > Metazoa > Arthropoda > Insecta > Orthoptera > Acrididae > Locusta > Locusta migratoria. The sequence continues at coordinate 448,251,816 of CM048746.1, forward strand.
GTAGAGCGCCAATTCTACGCGTGGTACCCGCGGTGCGTCGGCAGTGTAAAACGAGTACAGCAGGGGGCCGAGAACCGACCCCTGTGGCACTCCTGCACGTATCTGCCTTTCCGTCGATGTACCGTCTTCTGCCCTCACATGGAAGGTTCGTTCAGACAGGTACGACTGCAATAGTCTCCCATGAGACGTCGGAATGCCGTGCACAAAAAGTTTGTACACGAGGCCGTCGTGCCAGACGGAGTCGAACGCGCGGGAGACGTCAAGGAACACTGCCCCAAGGAATTCCCTTGTTTCCAGTGCCCGCATTGCCGGCTCGACCAGCCGGAGTAGCTGGTGTGTGGTGGAATGGCCGGCGCGGAAACCGAACTGCTCGTCCGGTATGATGTTCCCGCGCGTGACGTGATCCAGCAGTCTCTTCACGTACAGCCTCTCGAAGACTTTCGAGAGGGACGACAGCAGGCTGATGGGCCGGTAGCTGGTAACCTGGCGCGGATCCTTGCCGGTTTTCAGGATTGCTACCACTTCCGCATGTTCCCATGCGTTGGGGAAGACTCCCGAGCGAAGAATCTCGTTAAAGACATCGGCAAGGAGCCGATGCGTTCCCTGAGGTAGGTTCGTCAGCAGGCGGTTAGTGATACCGTCGCTGCCTCCCGCCTTCCTCTGGTTCAACGAGCGAAGCTGCTTTGCAACCTCGTTCTCCGTGATCGGCTCGATGGCGTCGTCTTCTTCCCTGGCGGCGAGGAACACTGGCAGCTGCTCGGCGACTCTGCGGGTGTGCTCCTCATCTATGACGTCTTCAACTGGCGTGAAGTTGGCCGCGAATGCGTCGGCCAGCGCGCTGGCCTTCGCGTCCGGGTCACTTGCGTAGTCGTCCCCGACCTGGAGGGGCGGAATGCGCTGGCGGCGGCGAAGGAAAGCCTTCGCGACACTCCAGGCGCTTCCGTCGTCTGGATTGAGCGTTGACACGAGGTCTGCCCAATCCTGGTTCCGGTGGTTTTCAACTGCGGCCTTAATTTCCCGCCTCATGCGATTTAATCGGCGCTTCGTTTCTGGTTGGCGTGTAAGCTGCCATTCACGAAACAATCGATTTTTGTCGCTGATGGCTGCCAGAATGTGGCGTGGGAGCTGTCGCGAGAAATCTCGCGGCTGGCGCGGCGGTCTCGGAGTTGCGTCTTCCGCGGCTCGCTGGATCGTCCTGGAGAGGAAGGCGAGGGTAGCGTCGGCCCCGGCCTCGGCGGGGTTTGGCGCTTCCTCGAGTGCGGCAAGCACTGTCTCTTGGTAGCGCTCTGCGTCCAAGTTCTCGTAGCTGGGACGCTGCTCTCTGAGGGATGCGCCGATCACGTCCAACTCGAAAATGACGGGTACATGGTCGGAGTTCAGGACGTTTCGCGTCTCAGCGGACGCAAAGCGGCCGATGCCCTTCATAAGGGCAATGTCGAGCACGTCGGGTTCCCCTCGGTCCGGGAAGTGCGTGGGGTGAAAAGGCCCCAGGCTAATTGCGCCGCAGCGGTGTACGGCGCGGGAAAGTCGGCGCCCACTGACGTTGGTGACGCGAGAGTTCCACTCTGGGTGTTTTGCATTGAAATCCCCAGCAATGAAAAGCCGCCCCTCCAGCGTCAGCAGGGTCTCGAAATCCGCTCCCACAAGCGGCCTGCCAGGCTGCCTGTATACCGACACGAAAAGAATCTTTCCGGCGGTAGTGTTCACGACTACTCCTGTCGTTTCCAGCGTCGGTGTCTCCGGAAGATGCACTCGATGATGCTGCAGCGACTTCTTCACGTAGATGGCAGTGCCACCCCCTTGGGTAAGCCTGTCATCTCGGTAGCAGCAGTAGTTTGCCGCTCGCACGTTTACCCCGCGTTTGAGGAAGGTCTCCTGTACTAGGCAGATGTCGACCGCCTCTTCCCGTAGGAGCAGCCGAAATTCGCCCTGCTGAGGATGGAGACTCCTCGCATTAAACGTGCAGATCGTCAATCCGTGGATATGGGCATTATCCATGGTGACTGCTGGAGTTGACGGCGTTGGCCTGGAGGGCCGCCGTTACCGCCTCCACGAGAACCGGGAGTCTCACCAGCAGCTGGTTCAGCGAGCGCAGAAGCGTGCTGAGCTCAGCGGTAGACATTTGGCCACTTGCGGGGGCCGTGACGGAGATAGCGTCGGCGGCGGCGATGACTTCGGCGGCGGTAGCTGCCGGCTGCGGCTGGGCGGTCGCAACACGCACCTCGTGCGTGGGCGCAGGCTGTCCTGCGGCGGTGACGGCTTCGAGCTGCTGCTTGCGGCTGGGCGGCCGCTGGCGTGGTTCCCGCACCGCAGCCGCGGGCGCCGGCATGCCGGAGTCCGCTGCTGCAGGCGTTTGCCGGTCCGAGCGGCCGCCTTCGGCTGCTGGCTGGGCGTTGGTGGCTGGCTTCCTTCCGCGGGCGACGTCCGCGAAGCTGCGGCCAGGAACTACGGGGTTTGGGCGCTTTCCCTTCTTGAAGGCGCGGCAGCCCCTGTAGCTTGCGACGTGGTCTTCGTTGCAATTGCAACATAGCGAAGGGTCGTCCCTGCCCTTCTGGCACTCCCGGGACGGGTGATTGCCGGTACACTTCGAGCACCGGGTTGGCATGGTGCAGTATTTTGCCACATGGTCGAAACCCTGGCAACAGTAGCACTGCGCCCGTTTGCTCTTGGCGCGCAACGGCTCCACCTTGATGGAGAGGTCTCCGATCCTCTCCAGCTGGAAAATCTTCCGGTTGTCTGCGTTGTCCACCAGGATAACGCAGAACAGCGGCATCACGCGGCGCGTCCTTGGAGACTTCATGGCACCAACGTGCCTGGTGACGAAGCCCTCTTCCCTGAGTAAGTCACTCAGGTATTGTGGGTCCATTTTCAGTGGCAGGCGGCGGAGAACAACCTTAAGTTGTTTTAGCCTGTCCGCATTGTGGGTGAAGCACCCCCATTGCTCTTTGGCAGCCAGTTCCATCACCTGGTCGTACTCCTCGCGAGTGTCGACCTGGACGACGTACTGGTTGCCGCTCCTCGTCCTGAGTCGTGGCTGGCTGACGACTTCCTTGACCTTCTTATGGAAGACCCGGTAGTCGCCGTCCCATAATACAGTGATCGGCGGCGGTCGGGGCGGTTTCTTTGCCGCTGGCGTCGTCCCGGCCCTTTCCGCTTCCATCACTTCCGGGAGTGACCCGAAAGCGTTGCCGGTCTGCAGCTCGGCTGGCGTGATTTGCCGGAATTCACTGGGCCTCGCGGTGTGCCGCCGCGGTGGAGCGATGAACCCATCGCTGTCCGGCTGGCGCGGAGACGTCGTCTTCTTGCGCCGCGTCCTCTTCTTTTGCGCCCTCTGGCGCGAGTTTGCCGGGGGAGAGGCGGCGTCCTCCATGGAGGCGGCAGGCCGCTTCCTAGAGTTTTGCCGTACCTCCGTCACCTCCCCCGAGTCGGGGAGGTTTGAAACAGCCCCCTTGTGGCGGTCCGCTGGAGCAGGGGCAATCGCCCTTGCCAAGCTGGCGGGCGCGGCCGCAATCGCGGGCGCTGTAGCTGTACCGGCAGGCACAGGGGAGGGCAGGATGACGATCCTGGACCCAGTGGCCGCGGACGTCGTTCCTGCCAACAGACAGTGCTGCGCAGAGGACGTCAAGCCCTCTGGAGCGATTGCTGTCGGGGCCGCTACCTCGCTCCGAGGTGGCGGGACGGAGAAGACCGTGACGGCCTTGTGCGGGTCGGTCGCAGGTGCGCCGACACCGACAACACTGAGCTCGTCGACAGACGAGCTCGGCCTCAGCACTGCGGCTGGGGGGCGCGCACTCCTCCTCTCAGATTCGGAGCGGTAATGGGGGGTTACGGCCCGTGGCCGCAGGAAATCCCCTTCCCGGCCAGGTTTCGCCCCCCTCCTTATCTCGTCGGTACGAGACCTCCTATGCTGGGCTTCTGACATGGCTGTTTCCAATCGACTACGACAATTTTGCTCCTTCGTGAGACAACGACAACTTGCTTGTTCTGAAACGGGAATTGCCAGCCAGAATGCACCTACACAGGTTCCTTATGGCTCAGAGTCCTGCTGATTAACCTCACGCAGAAGACTGAGCGAATGCTAGCGCTGAAAAGCACTGAAAGATGCTGACGTCGACGACGGCGATCCCAGGTGGGATGGCGGTCAGCCAGACAGCGCAGTACCGCCGGCGAGAGCGTACACAAAGCGCCCGCTCACGCCAAGGTCACAGCGCGAGAACGCAGCAGAGCAGGTAGCGGAGGTCTGAACCGGTCCGCTGCCGACTCGCTACTAACTGGGTTCTAGCCCCTTTTTTTGTTACACATTTCATTCACCTTTCCCTGAAGGGGATAAGGAGCGGCCCCCCAGGGGGCCCACAGTTCTTTTGTGGGTACGTGTGTGGCGCGCACGGGGCCCCGAGCCGGAGCAGCTTTTCTTCTGCCCCAGGCTGCTTCACTTTCCCTCCCGGTTTATGCCTTCGCCCGGAGACGGGCATATTTCGTGAGATACGGTGGTTCTTGTTGTGGTTTTTCTTCCTTCGTTCCTTCCTTTCTTACCCTTCGTTTTCTGTCTTTCTCTTCTTGAACTCTCCTAGCCTTCTCCTCCTCATTAGTCTCCGCCTCGGCGTTTGAGACTCTTCTTTCCTTCATTCTCTTCCTTTCCTATCCTCTTCTTCTTTCCTCCCTGTGCGTGTCTGAAGGCCGACCCACGCATTCTTTCCTTTCGTTATACAGAAAGGTGTAGATGCAATTGCTGGCCCTGTTAAAACCTGTTCACGTCAGCGCAATGGCACATTGTTGCTGGAAGTGGAAAGTGCCTTCCAAGCCCAGAAACTTATCCGGACTACGTTGTTGCACACTTTTCCAGTTAAGGTCGAAGCGCACCGCACACTCAACTCGTCACGGGGGGTAGTCTTCACGAGATCCCTTGATGGGTTGTCTGATGAAGACATCCAATCGTATATGTCCGATCAGGGTGTGACAGCCGTCCACAGGGTGATGAAAAAGGTCGATAACCAATTGACACCGACTCGTACTGTGTTTTTGACGTTCGACAGAGTTGACCTCCCGTCGAAGGTCAAAGCAGGGTATGAAGTCATCTCCGTCCGACCTTATGTGCCTAACCCAACGCGCTGTTTTCAATGCCACAGGTACAACCATACCCGTGAACATTGCCCAAATGCAGCAAAGTGTGTCACTTGTGGTAGGGACGCCCATGAGGGGGATTGCCCACCTCCGTCCCCTCACTGCCTAAACTGCAACGGTGACCATGCGGCTTCCTCTCGCGACTGCCCTGTATACAAGGATGAGAAGGTAATCCAGCAAATTCGGGTTACGGAGAAGGTATCAACATCTGCCGCTCGAAAGTTGTTGGTGAGTCGAAAGCCCACTGTCCTCCCAGCGGGTACATACAGTAAGGTACTCACCTCAACTCGACCTACCAAGGATTCCAGTACTCAGACATGTGACTTGACTTTCGCTGACACAGTTGTGCGATCTGCCAGCCCGAAGATTGCCCGTTCCACGTCCCCGCTTCCTCCTGCTGCTTCTAGGGTACAGTCTTCGTCCAACTCTAGTAAACCGCGGGCACCTAAACAAGATGCCCGGACCTTGAAAAAGGAACCCGTCCGTGAGGATTTTCTGCGTTCTCAGGCTTCCCAACCGTCAACTGCCTCTTCCCGCCGTCACTCTTCCAGAAGAGCTGACAAGAAAAAGAGGTCCTCTCCTTCCCCGCCGAGGCGTGACCCATCTGTCGCGCCGTCCAACAGTTGCCGGCCTCGGCCGTCTTCTGTTTCACCGGGACGCTCCGTTTGCCGGGCGCCCGGCCCTTTACCGGCGGTGGAAACTGCCCCTCCTGATCAACTCAGGGAGGTGGCAGGCGCGTCGGGCGAACCAATGGAACATGACCCTTTGCCCCCAGACAGCGATAGCAGTGCTCCCTCGAAATCCGGTCCTCAGCGGCCGTCGAGGTGACCCCGCTCGCTACTTGGTTTTTATCCTTATTTCTTCTCTCATTTTTATCATGGCGCTCCTTCAATGGAACATTCGCGGCTTTCGTTCTAATCGGGAGGAGTTAAAACTACTCCTTCGATTGCACTGCCCGCTTCTAGTCTGCCTCCAGGAAACTAAGTTGCGTCCACGTGATCGTGCAGACTTTCCACACTACACCTCTGTGCGGTTCGACCTGCCACCCGTGGAAGGTGTCCCAGCCCATGGAGGGGTTCTGATGCTCCTTCGAGACGACGTCTATTTCCATCCCATTTCCTTGCACACTCACCTACAGGCAGTTGCCGTCCGCATCACCTTATCCACCTTTACCTTCTCCCTCTGTAATATATATTCGCCATCGTCATCTGCCCTTACTAGGGCAGATGTGCTAAACCTTGTTGACCAGCTCCCTTCACCTTTCGTGTTGGTAGGCGACTTGAATGCCCACCACCCTCTATGGGGCTCTCCGGCACCTTGTCCGAGAGGCTCCCTTTTGGTGGACATTCTCCACCACCTCGATCTTGTCTGCCTCAACACCGGTGCACCGACCTTCCTTTCTGACACAACACACACTTATTCCCATATAGACCTCGCAATATGCACTCCTCAGCTTGCCGGTCGGTTTGAGTGGTATGCACTTTCTGACACGTACTCCAGTGACCATTTCCCTTGTATCATCCACTTCCTACATCACTCCCCATCTCCACGTCCCACCAGTTGGAACATTTCTAAAGCCGACTGGGGGCTTTATTCTTCCATGGCTGTTTTTCACAATCAGCATTTTCCCAACTGTGACAGTCAGGTCGAATACCTCACGGAGGTTATCCTCACTGCTGCTGAACGTTCCATACCTCGTACATCCTCTTCTCCACGTCGTGTCCAGGTCCCTTGGTGGACTGCAGCCTGCCGCGACGCGCTTCGAGCCCGGCGCCGTGCTTTACGCACCTTCCGCCGCCACCCAACTTTGGAGAATTGCATCAATTACAAACGTATGAGAGCGCAGTGCCGTCGTATCATAAACGACAGCAAGAAAGCTTGCTGGACAGCTTTTACTAGTTCTTTTAACCGTTTTACTCCCTCCACGGTTGTCTGGGGTGGCCTACGCCGTTTGTCCGGCATCAAGGTCCACTCCCCGATCCCTGGCCTGACCGTGGAGAACGCGGACCTCGTGGACCCAGCTGATGTTTCAAACGCATTGGGTCGGTTCTTTGCGGAGGTTTCGAGCTCTGCCCATTACCACCCTGCCTTTCTCCCTCGCAAACAGGTAGAGGAGGCACGGCCGCCTTCTTTCCGCTCTTTTAATCGGGAAAATTATAACGTCGCCTTCACCATGCAGGAGCTAGATCGTGCTCTCGCCCTGTCCCGGTCTTCTGCTCCCGGGCCCGATTCCATTCACATTGAAATGCTGAAGAACCTCTCTCCAGCGGGCAAGTGCTTTCTTCTTAGTACCTACAATCGCATATGGACTGAAGGTCATGTTCCCACAAGTTGGCGTGAAGCCATTGTTGTCCCCATCCCCAAACCAGGGAAGGACAAACACCTTCCTTCCAGTTATCGTCCTATTTCTCTGACGAGCTGCGTCTGTAAGGTGATGGAACGCATGGTTAACGCTCGGTTGGTCTGGCTCCTCGAATCTCGCCGCCTCCTGACTAATATCCAATGCGGTTTTCGTCGACACCGCTCTGCTGCTGACCACCTCGTTACGTTGTCGACCTTCATTATGAACAACTTTCTGAAGAAGCGTCAAACAGTAGCCGTGTTCTTCGACTTGGAGAAGGCATACGATACCTGTTGGAGAGCGGGCATTCTCCGCACATTGCACACATGGGGCCTTAGGGGCCGCCTTCCTCTTTTCATTCAAGCGTTTTTGGCGGATCGCAAGTTCCGGGTGCGGGTGGGCTCTGTTTTGTCAGATACCTTTTGCCAGGAGAATGGGGTACCACAGGGCTCCGTCTTGAGTGTGGCGCTCTTTGCCATTGCAATCAATCCGATCGTGGACTGCCTTTCAGCCGACGTCTCCGGATCTCTTTTTGTTGACGATTTCGCAATTTATTGTAGCGCCCAGCGGACGTGTCTCTTGGAGCGTTCTCTCCAACGCTGTCTTGACCGTCTGTATTCCTGGAGCATCGCAAACGGCTTCCGATTCTCCACTGAGAAAACTGTGTGTATCAATTTCTGGAGATACAAGGAATTTCTTCCACCTTCTCTACGTCTCGGCCCGGTTGCTCTCCCTTTCGTGGAGACTACAAAATTCTTGGGACTCATGTTGGATCGGAAACTTTGCTGGTCCACGCACGTGTCCTACCTGGCTGCCCGTTGTGCCCGATCCCTTAACGTTCTTCGTGTCCTCAGTGGCACGTCATGGGGAGCGGATCGTACCGTCCTGCTTCACCTTTACCAGGCCATTGTTCAGTCGAAGCTCGACTATGGAAGCCTTGTATACTCTTCAGCACGGCCGTCGATTCTCCGCCGTCTCAACTCTATCCACCATCGTGGATTACGTCTGGCGACCGGTGCATTTTATACCAGCCCTGTTGAAAGTCTGTATGCCGAGGCTGCTGTATTACCCTTGACCAATCGACGTGACATACTCTTGTGTCGGTACGCATGCCGCCTACGGTCGATGCCCAACCATCCATCTTACAGATTATTTTTTGACGACTCACTCGATCGCCAATATCAGTTGTCTGCGATTGCCTTGCTTCCACCGGGAGTTCGGTTTCGCCGTCTGCTACAACGGCTCGATTTTACCCTTCCTTCCACCCTTCGGTTGAGCGAAAGCCCATTGCCACCGTGGCATCAGGCCCAGGTTCACACACACCTCGAACTTAGTTCGCTCCCCAAGGAGAGCACTCCGGATTTGGTATTCCGTTCGAGGCTTGTCGAACTCCGTTCGCGGTTCGATAATGCCGTATTTATTTACACTGATGGTTCCAAGAGCACTGCTGGTGTCGGATCTGCCTTCGTCGTCGGGGACAACCGTTTCCAATACAAGCTCCCTGACCGGTGCTCAAACTTCACGGCTGAGCTTTTCGCCCTCCACCAGGCCGTTTTGTATACCTGCCGCCACCGCCACCCTTTCTATGCCATATGTTCTGACTCCCTTAGTGCCCTGCAGAGTCTTAAGGACCCTTTCTCGAACCATCCTCTCGTGTATCGGATCCAACGCTCCCTCCAGTTGCTGGCGGATGACAGCTGTCACGTTTCTTTCCTGTGGGTCCCTGGCCATGTGGGTGTGCCCGGGAATGAGGCCGCCGACACAGCAGCCAAGGCAGCAGCTCTTTTGCCTCGCATGGCTACCTTTTGCGTCCCATCGGACGATGTTCAACGGGCTCTTCGCCGGAGTATCGTGTCGCAATGGCACAGTGTGTGGCTTTCACTGCACAACAATAAATTGCGAACTGTCAAACCGATCCCGACCGCTTGGAGGACATCCTCACGCCCCTCTCGGCGGGAGGAGGTCATCCTGGCTCGGTTGCGGATCGGTCATTGCCGTTTCAGCCACCGTCACTTGCTATCCGCCGAACCTGCACCGCTATGCTCCTGCGGTGAACTGCTGACAGTGCGACATGTTTTACTGACTTGTGTTAATTTTAATCATCTCCGTGTAGCCCTTCACTTTCCGTCTACTCTGGAGGAAATCTTAGCTGATGACACACGAGCAGCTGCTCGAGTTTTGCGTTTTATCAATTTGGCCAACTTATCCAAGGATATTTAACTCTTTTAATTGTCTTTTATCTTTCGTTTTTAGCCTCTTGGTGATGTTCTGACAGTCTACATTTTTTTAGATCATAGCGAATCTATGTTCTTGGCTGGGCGCTAATGACCATAGAAGTTGTGCGCCCTAAAACCACAAAAAAAAAAAAAAGATAAGGAGCGGGCTGTTATAGGGCGTGCTGATTTGCCCTTTGCAGACATGGGTTTTAGGTTACATTTTTTTCTTTTATTACATGTTTCTTGCAATATGTGCAAATTACATTATACTTTAACAATAATTGTTACAATTTATCAATATTCATAGTTATACAATATTAATGGTGCTTAAATTTACATTTGTACAATTTCGTTTTTCACATTTTTTTCATGCAATTTTATACTATAAGGTTACTTTGTAAAATGAAAAAAATATTAATGTTGTAGTTGTATTGTTTGTAATTGTATTTACAGTTTGCCTGTTGTTGTAGTTAGTAGTATAGTATAGGTGTGTGTATTTTTGTTATATTTGCTGAGGTACAAGGGTTTGGTGTGCGGGAGAGTCTATTGTGGTCTCTCGTTTATGTTTCTTCTTGGTTTATTTGTTGTTTCTTCGTCTTGTTTCAGCTTTTGTGTTTTCGGTGTATTGAGAGTCGTTGCAGTCCTAGTAGTACTAGAGAGGGTAGTTGTTGTGGTTTGTGTGTGTTTTTGTGTTTGGTGTTGGGTTTTGTTGTTACTTTGTGAGTTGTTTTAGTTGTTTTCTCTCGTCTAGGTGTGTTGGTGTGTTGGTGTTATGGTGTTTTGTATTAATGGTGTGAGTATTAGCCCGGTAGCGGGCCATTTAAATACCCTCGGCCCGCGGAGCGACCCCTCCGCGGTCCGCGCCCCGCGCCGCGGCCACGCAATGATGCCGATTGCGACGGCGTCTGAGATGACGTCGATGTGAGGGCTCTGTCCGCCGTGGTCGTCACTTCGTTACGTTTGCTAGATTTACTCTTAATTAACCCAATCGCTGGTTCCCAAGCTTTGCTAAGATTATAGCCACAGTCACAGATTATGAGGTCGTCACTTGTGCGAATTTCAGTGGCCTCTCTAACGACGCAGTCTCAGTATCTCGACGTCTGTACCAGAATCCTAGTGCCTTCATAGTCCATCGCATGATTCTCCGACAAACAATGTTCAGCGACCGCCGACTTGCTCGGATACATCAATCGTGTGTGTGTCTGTTGTTCAACGCAACGATCCTCGACGGTACGCATCGTCTGTCCAATATATGACTTTCCACACTGACACGGAATCTGGTACACGCCGGCCTTCCTCAAACCGACATCATCTTTGGCGCTCCCCACCAGTGCACGAATTTTATTCGGCGTGCAAAAAACAGTTCCAACCTGGTGTTTTTTCAAAATGCGGGCGATCTTCCCCGAGAGTGCGCGGGTATATGGAACGAACGCAGTGCCTACATCCACCCTCGTGTTTTCCTCCGTTTCCACAGGTTGTGAAGTAGTGGCTGGGCGGAGAGCCCGCTGAATCTGCCACTCTGAGTACCCATTTTTCGGAATACAGTTCTCAGGTGTTCCAATTCCTGGGGTAGTGTCTCTGCGTCGGAGATAGTGCGCGCCCTGTGTACTAGAGTTGTAAGTACCCCATTCCTCTGTGAAGGGTGGTGACAGCTGTCTGCGTGTAAATACAGATCAGTGTGCTTTGTCTTCCGATATACACTATGACCCAGAGTGCCATCAGCTCTTCTTTTGACCAAGACGTCAAGGAACGGCAATTTACCCTCGGTTTCAGTCTAGTGAATTTGATGTTGGGGTGTATGGAGTTCAGATGTGTAAGGAAGCCGGCCGCTGTGGCCGAGGGAACTGAGGCGCTTCAGTCACGGTCTTCACGGCCACTACGGTCGGGGGTTCGAATCCCCCCTCGGGCATGGATATTTGTGCCGTCCTTAGAATAAGGACAGAAAGGAAGAAAGCTTGAAGTTAGGCAAGATATGGCGGTCTGCTTTGTACCAAAGACGTGACAATCGATTTCCTTCGATCGAGAGTAATGACGCCAGCCAGAGATAGTTTCACTGTTGACATCACGTGACGAGTGGTGGCGCCCTCTATGCCCTCTATATATGCAGGATCTCCATGGCCCAGCAGCCAGTCGTCGACTCACCTCAGAAGATGTTGCCCGCAGCCGGCAACGAAACGTCAGGGGAAGAAATTTCTACTGTTCGACCACGGCCTCTCAGCCCGGAAGTTTTAATTACTGAAGACGCCGGCCGTGAAAGCCTACACGTTATGATTAGTTGATAAGTAGTTTGCAAGTTTAGGGACTAATAGCCCCGTAGTTAAGTCCCATAAGCTTAACAAACATTTGAACATTTTGTGTAAGGAAGTCAAAGAGTTTAACCATACCATGTGGCCAGATAACGAAAGTGTCGTCCACGTAACGGAAACAGCAGGTGGATTTCCATTCAGATGATGCCAGGGCTTCCTCCTCGAAATTCTCCATGTACAAATTTGCGACCACAGGGGAGAGTGGGCTACCCATGGCGACTCCCTCCGTTTGTTCGTAGTATTCGCCATTGAAAAGAAAATACGTAGAGGTCAAGACATGCCTAAAAAGTTCGGTGGTCTTCTCGTCAAACTTCTGGCCAATCAAATCTAGTGACTCTCGAAGGGGCACCCTCGTAAACAACGAAACGGCGTCAAAACTCACCATGATATCTGACTCATCCAGCCCGAATCTTTTAAGACGTTTAAAAAAATCCACGGAATTACGGATGTGATGAGGGCATTTACCCACATAAGGACTTAATATTCCCGTCAAGTATTTGGCCAACAAATATGTAGGTGCTCTGATGTTACTGACAATGTACGTAACGGCACCCCATCTTTGTGAACCTTAGGGAGTCCATAAAGTCTTGGCGGTACCGGACCTTGAGATAGCAGTTTCTTGGCGACACCCTCCGGTAAATCCGCATCCTTGAGAAGCGCCCTCGTCTTGTTTTCCACCTTCTTTGAGGGGTCCACGCTGATCTTCCGGTAGGAATCGTCATTTAGCAGCCCCTGAATCTTTTCAGTGTAGTCCTTATGGGAGACAACAACCGTAGCATTGCCTTTGTCAGCCGATAAGACAACAATTTCAGGACGCTCCTTCAGGTCACGAATAGCCGCTATCTCTTTACTAGTGATGTTCGACTTCATGGGCTTGGATTTCGTCAACGCACTACAAGTTTCACGACGTATTTCCTCAGCTGATTCAGACGGAAGTCGAACTGCAACCTGTTCAACAGCACTAATAATTTCTGCGACCGGTGTGAACTTGGGGGTAGGAGCAAAGTTGAGCCCTTTCTCCAAAACTGAGACTGCATCATCAAAAAAATGTTCAAATGTTTGTTAAGCTTATGGGACTCGACTACGGGGCCATCAGTCCCTAAACTTACAAACTACTTATGAACTACTTACGAACTAGGACGGCACAAATATCCATGCCCGAGGGGGGATTCGAACCCCCGACCGACTGCATCATCACTCAACTCCATGCCACTCAGATTGATGACAGTCTTGCACGGAACCTGCAGAGATGGTTTGTCAAGGAAGCGTGAGAACTTAGCTGTTTGACGTCCCGTTGCCTTCTTATGGGCGGAATCGGCTGCAACCGAAGTAACACCATCAATCCAATCCCAGGAAAAAGACGTGAAGTGGCTTGGTATAGAGTTATTAATAACATAGTAAGTACGAATGAAAAATTATATGCCATTGGCCTCAGTGACACAAACCAATGTCTAAAATGTCACAGAACGGACACTTTAGACCATCGGTTCCTTTGCATGGGGAATACTGAAATATGGAAGGAACAGATACCTTTGAAGTGATGGTAGAAAAATAAATTTGAATTACATATTTTTCCAGAAGAAATGTTTTTTCCTAGACAAAAGAACACCACCATCCACTGGATTTTTGGGAATTTTTGTCACTACGTAATCGCTAACAATGGTAGTGACAATGTACAGAATTACAAAGAATATATACTTCACGAGTATTACAAGATTTACCAAAAAAAGGACAATAAAAGGAATTTTAGGAATATGTTTCAAATTCTGTTTGGAAAACAGGGAGTAGGATAATCATGTATTAAAAGAAGAATGAATTGCAGTCGCATGCTGAAGTAGGGGACTGCTGTTGAGGGTGAAGTACGGTGGGGACTACGTGGGCCCCGTGGCCGCTACGGTAGCCGTGAAGGCCTCAATAGAACCCTGAAAAGGCATGCACTGCGTGACAAGGAGAGATGTACAGATAAAGAATTGTGTTCGCAGAAGTTAAATCAGTGATTCAGATTTCAAATTTGTTACAAAAATGTTTTTTCTCTAATTTTTGTCATTAACGTTAATATTAATCCCAGGAGAAGGGACTTTTACATTTTGTAGTCAGCTAGTATTCCTCCTCAGGAAGAAGACGTTTATTTCTAAGTATTTTATTTTATAGTCATATACCGTTCAGAAAGAATAAGACAACACAGAAGAATCATTCATTTTATACTCTACAGTGGCGACAAGCCAACGTAGAAGGCACCAATCAATAAAAATGGCGGAGAAGCCAGGCCGAGAAGGCCACATTTGGCGAGTGCAAGGACGGGTTGAAGGGGAGGAAGGAGACCGGACATAAAAAAACCCAAGCAATAAAAAATACCAAGGAACAAATTATACCAAACATAAAAAACACAGCGCCCCAAGTGGCTGGGCGCGGAACTGCACTGCGCTGTATTACTCGCAGCGTCGGTTTACGAAGCGCTACACCAGCCCCCGGTCGGAAGCGGAGCGTCGGTGTCTCGAAGTCTTGCTGGGGAGTGCACCCGGCGTCCTGAACGAGTCGTTCGCGGCGGTGGGGTGGCGTCTGGAGGCGGCCGTTGTGCTGCGTCTGGTGAGGCGACGGAGGCGGCGTCTCGCTGTCCAACCATGCTGGGAATGGACGTCGCTGGGGTGGCGGCAGTGGCGTCAGGAGAGACATAGACTGGTTTGACGCGTTCAGCGATACGGTGGTAGGTTTGCCATTCACCATAATCTCTATTGTTTGAGTATGACGTTGTAGCACTTCGTACGGGCCAGAGTATGGTGCTTGTAGTGGCGGTTTGCCCCCCTCCTGTGCGGAGCATGAAATGTCGGCAATGCTCCAAGTCTTGATGGACGAAGTAGGGTGGTGTGCCATGTCGTGAGGCTTTCATGGGCTACGTGTTGTCTGAGACGGTGCAGAAATTCCGGTTGACTAGTATTGTCGGCTGTTGCTACAGACTTAGTCTCTACAAAGTCTCCTGGAAGACGCAGTGTTGCGCCATAAACTAATTCTGCCGGTGACGAACCAATGTCTGACACGAAGGCCGTACGTAAGCCTAGCATGACTACTGGTAGAGCAGACGTCCAAGTTTCACCGTGACACAACGAGGCTGCCTTTAGGCAACGTTGCCAGCGCTCAACCATTCCACTGCTCGCTGGGTGGTAGCTTTTAGTCTTGTGATGAGTGTACCCACAGAATTTAGCCAGTTGTGCGAACAATTCAGATTCGAAATGGCGTCCTCTGTGGTAATATTTAGTGTTCAACCGAGTCTAGCTAACCACGTTATTGCAAAAGCTGAAGCCAGTGTTTAGGCTGTTATGTTATCCACCGGTACTGCTTCAGGCCATCGACTGAACCGGTAAATCATGGTAAGCAAGCGTCTTTGACCTTCCGAAGGTGTTAGTGGTCCCATCACATCGAGATGTACATGTGCAAAAAGGGTGTTGGTATCTGTAAAATTTCCAATTGGTGCTTGGTACGTCGACGAGTTGTAACTTGAGATCGGAAGAAGGATCATTGACGTAGGTCAGGAGTTCCTCATATTCTTTTTGTGCTTGCGCCAGTGCGCGGTAGTCATTGGGACTTGAGACACTGCTAATTCGAGACAGCAATCTGCGACAATATTATCAATCCCGGATATATGTCGAAATATCCGCCGTAAACTGGGCTATAAACTGAAGATGATTAAGCTGTCAGCGTCAACAACTGTCACTGTGAAGCTTAAAGGCGAACGTGTGTGGTTTATGGTCTGCAAATAACATGAATGTTGGCGCTTCTACTTGTGGCCGAAAACATTTTATTTCTTGGTATATGGCCAGTAATTCACGGTCATAGGTGCTCCACCTCTTCTGTGCAGGGGAAAGTTTTTCTGCCATGCATCGTCTGACTATTGTTGTAATGCTGGGCCTATTGCTGACAAGCTGGCGTCGACAACTACTTCTAACGGTGCACCAAGCTGTGGATGTGCTAACAATGTCACATCGGCTATGCTTGTTTTAGTTGCTTCAAACGCCGCCCAGATACCTTCTGTCCAATGTTTGAAGCTTTTATTGTCTTTATTCGGACCCGTTAGCGCCTCTGTTAAGAGTTCCTACAATTCTGCCATGTGAGGAAGGTGTCTCCGATAAAAATTTAGCATGCCTAAATAACGACACAATTCTTTGATCGTAGTGGGTCATGGTATTTGGAGTATTGCCTGCACCATGTCGGGTGGAGGAAGAGAACCTGTGGCTGAAATCTTATGCCTCAAGAATGTCACCTCTGATGGACCAAAAACAAATTTCTCTACATTTAGTACGACACCATAGTGTTCCAACCTATCAAACACCTCCTTCAAGTGCTGTTGGTGCTGTTAATGGTCTGCTGAGAACACCACTACATCGTCTAAATTTGCAAATCAGAATGGAAGTCCTCTTAGAATCGAATTTATAAATCGTTGCCAGGCATGAAAACATATTCCTATAGACCGAAAGGCATAATGATGGCTGTCTGGTATGTCTCCCTGGGAAACAGAAATCTGGGTATAAGCTTTCGCTCAGTCAAGCACTGTAAATACTTTAGCACCGCATAAAGCCTGATTGTAGTCCCTCAGAAGAGGAATAGGATATCTGTCCGGCACAGTACGTGCGTTAAGTGCGCGGTAGTCGCCGCATGGGCGCCATGCTGCACTCTTCTTCGGTAACAGATGTAATGCAGAAAACCATGGACTCTTAAATGGTCGCAGTACGCCTTCACGCAACATAGTGTTGAATTCTGCTTTCGCTATGGCCAAGCGGTCCATGGCTTGGCGTCTCGATCGACAGGCTACTGGGGGGCCGTCAGTCGTTAGGATGTGGTGCACAGTGTCGTGCGGTATAAATATGGGAGCTCCGTCCGGCCTGGTAAAGCTCGAATAGTTAGGTAAAAGTTCAGCGTACTCACCTCCAGTAACCTGAATCAATTTGGCGCTGTGTGTCGCGGTGGAAGCCGTTACCGCTAAGCCGGTGACGCTGTCCACCAAGCGTGCATTTCCCATGTCGGGCAACAGTTTGTAGTAAGACAATAATCCGATAATTGTTTCGGTGTCGTCGGCTACTGTGAAATCCCACATATGTGATCTGCGCAGTCCGATGTTCAGCTCCGTCCGTTGCGTGCCGTAGGTGGCGATAGAACAGTTGTTCGCTGCTGTCAAACGGAACGAATTGGGTGGCCGGTAACGATGCAGAGTTGTCCGAGGTAGGATGCTTAGGTCCGACCCTGTATCTATTAAAGTTCATACCGGTGCCTCTGAGATAAACAAGCCCTTGTAGGTCATACGACAATCGACTGAACTTAGATTGGCATTGGTATGGCGAGATACATTTCTTAGCATGATCGGCGAACCGCCGGTGATACCAGCATATGTGTTTTGTTCTGTGTAGACTTGGTGGTTCCGGAGAACCTGCTTCTTGATCCATGTCCGTATTTGCTTCTCCTATTGTTGACACCGTCGCGAGCCAACAGCGCGCTGATCTGTGCATACAGCTGCTCCACGTCTACCGCGAGCGTATCATTGTCTCTGTGGTGCCGATGCTGTGGCGAATACATTGTTGCCTGGCGCTACTACGGCACTCACCGGAGCCGGTGTTATAGAGCCTTGAATTCTATCTGCAAAACCGGCCGCGGTGGCCGAGGAGACTGAGGCGCTCCAGTCACGGTCTGCACGGCCACTACGGTCGGGGGTTCGAATCCCCCCTCGGGCATGGATATCTGTGTCGTCCTTAGTATTACATAGTAAATAAGTAGTTTTTAAGTTTAGGGACTGATGACCCCGTAGTTAATTCCCATAAACTATACAAACATTTGAACATTCTATCTGCAGGCTGGGCTAAGTCATCCAGTGGCATACCCGTTTGCGAAGGTATAATAGCCTTGATTAGCGGAGGCAGGCGGCTACTCCACAGTGTCCTTAGGAGATTGTCTGGATCGATGACGGTGTCCACTTTGCCTTGTAAGTGTCGCAGATACTGTGATGGTTGCGTATACGATCCTCTTGTGAGGTGGCTCCTTGTCTTAACTCTGACATCAGTCGAGTATAAGCTCCCGTTTCTGGCGATGCTGTGATTATATCCTATACCTCTGCAGCAAACGATGATCTAGCTGGCTTACAATGAGCGAAAATTTTGTCCAATCCCTCGTTATGCCTGCGCAGCAAAAACTTGCCTCTGCCTGCGCAAACCACTATATAGGATTATCGGGCCAGAACGGTGGCAAGCGGATCGTGAGTCTTGATACTGCGTGTTCTTCTGTCATTATTCTGCTGGTAGATCTTGTGTAGGTCTTCCCATCACGTCGGCGTCAACCAATTGTCGGGTGCAACCTCGTTTTCGTGCTCTTCGGAATTATACTAGGTTGTAAAACAGCGTGAGATTGCTAAGACATTATCTGGCGCTGTTTCCATAAGCAAGGAATGATATTTAATAGTTTACGTCTGTTTCAATCGTCAGAACTTTACTCCAGAATCTTCTTTTTCTCTTAAAGAACAAGAAAAGACTGACTCTGTAATCACAGGGAACATAGAACTACAAAATTCTAAAAAACACGGAATAATTAATACCAAGGAACAAAATATACAAAACATAAAACACAGCGCCCCTAGTGGTTGGGCGCGGAACTGCACTGCACTGCACTCGTAGCGTTGTTTTACGAAGCGCTACGAATACATCTCGTTCTTCTACGTATACCCTTGACTATGTGTCCTATAATAATTATTCAGATTTGTACAGTGTAGTATTAGGAAGCTGTCTGCGATGCATAAATAATGGATGAATGAAGTTTCGTAAATGACGCGTAGCGTGATGGGGAAGTTTTTGTGACTCATTGTGTACCACGTCATATCTCATGAACTATGTGTCGTAAGTAGTTTTTAACCGCACAACGATTGTTTTCTGATAGTATGCAATATGTGTGCCAAGTTTAGTTGAAATCGTTCCATTATTTTAGAAGGAGATGTGAAAAAATAGCACATGATGTAGCAGTTATTCGTAAATTTCCTTGTTTATGACGTCATATCTGCTGAAATAAGTGTCGTACTCTGATGTAAATGTGGAGGTACATTCAGTGATATATGTGCCTCATGTCTGCAAAAAATGTGGTGAATGGTGCTATTAGTAAAGACGTAATAAATCAAAACCTCATGTTTGATGACGTGTTTCATGAACATAATTATGGCTTCATTTCTTATGAACTATATGTCGAAATCTGTGATGTAATATCGAAGCAACATTCAGTGCTGTGTAGGTGTGCTGTCTGTTAAATGTCACGCGAATACAATTTACAGTGTAAAACTAATAATTTGTAACCAAATGCCGTAGACACACATCATGAACACAGGGAAAGCATTTGTTGTTGTTGTTGTTGTTGTTGTTGTTGTTGTCAGCGAGAAAACGTTTCGTAAAGATTTGAAATTATTATTCAAAGTGTATTGCAAATGTTCAAATATTTGTTAAGCTTATTGGACGTAACTACGGGGTCATCAGTCTCTAAACTTACCAACTACTTACGAACTAGGACGGCACAAATATCCACTCCCGACCGTAGTGGCCGTGCTGACCGTGACTGGAGCGCCTCAGTCACCTCGGCAACCGCGGTCGGCAAAGTGTATTGCAAGTCGCTCTCATTGTCAAATAGTTGACAAATAAAATGACACTAGCATGCGTTGCAAGGTGGGGCAGTTTCCATTGTTTATGACGTGATATTGTCGGTGGTTTTTGCAGCCATAACAAATGATTCTTTAAGATAAAGAATATTTGTACAAAATTTGGTTGAAATCGGTTCATTAGTTTTGGAGCAGATGTAGAACATTATCACATGATGCGACCGTTTTTCAGGACTGTCATTGTTTGACTTCATAATCACCTAACGTACGTGTCGTAGGTGGTTCTTATCCCTACAGAGATTGTTGCCTGATAATAAGGCACATGTGTACCAAGTTCGGTTGAAATCGGTCCAGTAGCTTAGGAGATGTGGAACATACATATATACACACACATACACACATACACACACACACATACACACACACACACACACACACACACACACACATACCCACATACAGACTATTTTATAAGATGTATAGATAGATTAAATTAATTACAAATTGGAAAGATATAAACTAATACTTCCGCGGCCGCTGGAAAGTTTGAATTGAGTAGTCGAAAGAAACTGCGACGGGTGCAATACTATTTTTGGTACGCAGTAATCATGGTTATTCCCATTTCCACGTGAACAGGCCATAATGTAGCTATTCTACAGCTCATGGTCGAAATTAAACCTTACAAACTACATGCAACGCATCCAAATACAGTAAATCGGTTCGTTTTTATAAGTTTTATAAACTCCATACTAGGCTACATGTATTATACGAAAATCAACCGATTTGGTGAATTTGGATGAGTTGCATGATGCTTGTAATGTTTAAAATTCGACCCTGAGCTGCAGAATAGCTACATTATGACCATTTTTCTAACAGGTATAGCAATGATCAGTAGACAGAAGGCTATCAAAAGACTTTACCGTTTATGTCTGTGATCAATAGAATCCAGGACATCTGTCACTGAAGAATGGAATTTTCACACTCGACGTTCTCGAAGGTAGGTGCAGTGTTGGGCATCGTATGATAATAATCGTATTCACGTTTTAAACCCTATCACTTTAATCTTACATAAACTTCTTACACCTTTATCGTCGTCATCATCATCATGCAAATTCCTTAGTATTTTCGTGCGTATTCCATGAAGAAAAAAGGAATACCTTGTATTTTTCCTTGCGTATAAGAGAAGAAAAATTAATAAACAAAAATATTTACGTACAATTTCATTTACTTCCGTAAAATGACTTTGTTGTGTGAAAATATATTTTATTTTTTGTGAGGTATATCTTGCGGAAGAAAACAATAATCCGCGTTAGGTCACGTACGATAGTAAAAGAATGAAAAATCGCGTGGGTGAAATGCACAATACTGACAATTTAAGGTAAAAAAGAAAACTGATACCACCGAAAACTCCTATTGCTCTACTACATTCAGACAGTCAAAAGAAACAGGCAGTTTCATTTACGCTGGTGTGTGTATGCAAAGCGTCGGGGCTAGTTCACAGGCTCTCTAGTTGCTCCTCGACTGCCAAGTGTCAAGTCGTGAAAGTTTTGCCACCACCGTGGTGCTGGTATCAGGTGCGGGCTTTCCTTCGTCACTGTGTAATAGATACGAAAAAGATCTACTTCATTTATCACACCAAATTGCTAGACTCGTGTTTTGCGCCCATGTATAGGAAAGAATAATATTTAATATCGATACTTCAAGAACGATTTCGCGTATTTTGTACGTAATGTTGTGGTAAATCAATTTAAAATAGTAACAGGTAATCGAAAAATGTGCCAAGTACTAAAGAAGGATTAAAGTAATAAATTGAACCTTTTTCTTCAAATTTAAAACCTTCTTAAAATCAAGTAAACCAAAATGTAAAATTCTGTTATAAAATTAGTGACTAGCGTAAGCGAGCTAGTCATATTGCACAGTGTTAGAGATCAAGTAATGATCGTGTCCGCTATATTAAACCCGAGACTATTTTAGCGACTTGAATGTCAATGTAACGAACACAACGCCCAGTCCCCCGCCGGGAATCGAACCCGGGTCCCCTGCGTAGTAGTCAGCAACGCAGTCGCCTTTTTCTTCTCCTTGATGGCTTTATTTATTATTATTATTTTAATGAAGGAGCGACGCTCACGCCCCATTCTGCCCAGATGGTCGTTGCTGCACGAAATATCAGTACACCGACAGTTTCAGGGTTTGTCTTCTCGTATGTCTGCTGTCGCAGGAAGTCTCGTGTTCTCTCAATTACGTCGTGTTTCCGCTTTGTTGCCCGAGATGCATAGTCTATAGTGTACTTCTGTGAACCCTGACTCCGTCAGTTACTATAGTCGTGCATCGTCATTGATTTCTTCAGAACACTAAACATACAACAAAAGACTCACATTCTAAAATAAAGAAATAAACTGGAAAAAATTCCGCACTACATTCCATTTGCGGACTATTTCAGTTGATTCTGGTCGTATGCATTTGATCGTTTGTTAAGGTTCGTTAGGGCGGTCGTCCCCTATCCGGCACTCCCCAGCTGCGAGGGGGGTCGGTGAAGACACTACGTAGGTGATTGGCGAAGATCTGTCGGTATCGAGGTGTGGTCTCGAGTCTGTGATGATGCTCTTGGTGGAATTGCCAGTAATCAAGTACCGACTTCTCACCTTCACACATTTCGAGGGACTGCCCTAAGCAACAATTGGTAAATGTCCCTTGCCTTTGGGGCTCGAGTGCTGGGAGCTGAGTATGTAAGTAGCTATATTTGAGTATGAAAGTCGCAATGTGGCGAAGAGGGAGCGCGACGTGTCCAATCGCAACCGGTGGCAGGATCGACGTAGGCATTAGCTCATCTATCAGAACGCCTGTTAGTGAGGTATGTCGACGTATCCTCTGTTTCGCCATCGTGGACTGGTACAGCGCCATGACCCGCGCTTTGACATTGATAAGTCCGAGTCCGCCGTCACGCCGTTGAAGGGTAAGTGTGTCATAGCGGACTTAGAAATGTATCCAGCAGTGACGTAATATCCAAAGGCCGATTGTAGGTTGCGTGCCATCACTGTCGGCAATAGGAGCACCTGCGCCATGTGTATGATCTTGGTCGCCACATAGACGTTTAGGTATTCGACAGGTTGTAGTAGGTTCATTTGTCGGAGTAGGTTTTGGCGTACCTCTGTGCGTACGACTTGGAGTAATCGTCTGTAGTTCATTGCTGCTGTGTGGCGCATGTCTAGTGTAAACGTGATCCCTAAGTACCTGCGGTCATCTGCCCGTGGAAACGGGGCCACACAATCTTCAGGTAAGCCTCTTCCAATGAGCATTGCTACCGATTTGTTGACATGACGCTTTTCGCCACCAAACCATATTGTTGGATCCAATCAATTACGAAGCGGATCTCATCACCAGATTGTACCAACAGGAGAAGATCATCCGCTTATGCCCTGCAGCGAAAGGTGTGACCCCTTAGGGTAATTCCTGTGAGTTTGCTTTTCAATCCTCCTATGAGTGGTTCCAGAGCAATTGCGTAAAGGATCATGAAGAGTGGGCATCCTTGTCGAACCGAACACCGAATTGGCAGAGGATATGTTACACGGCCATTCACCAGTACACGAGATGTAGCGTCGCGTAGGAGGCGCAGTATGATGTTCTTAAAATCATTTGTAAAGTCCATTCGATCCAACACTGCCATGAGAAAATTGTGGTGTACCCTGTCGAATGCGTGGTCGAAATCAATGGCGATCAACGCTGCCGCGAGATGACAGGATGCGGCGAGTCCTATCACATCTCTACATTCACTAGTGGCTGTTTACATGGTGGTCTCTCCTCCTCGTGTAGTTTGTTCTATAGAAAGGACTACTGGTAGAACTTTCTTGATACGTGCCGCTAGTATTCAGTCGAAAATTTTATAGTCCGAATTTAACAAAGTTATTGGACGGTAGTCTTCAATGCTCTGTCTTCTTGAAGGCTTGTGTATGGGGATAAGAAGTCCTTCGACGAAAGCCGATGGGATATGAAAGCCAGGTGACATCAGTTCTCGGTATATATTGATCCAACGGGGCATCATCAGGGTACGGAAAGTTCGATAAAATTCGATCGGCAGTCCATCTGGCCCAGTTGCTTTATTCAGCGCAGCTTTATCGATTGCATCCTCGATGTCATCCCGAGAAACCTCCTCTAAAAGTGAAGCCACAGACGTGGCGTCGAGGGTGCGTGAGACGTATTGCAAGACGTCGTTTTCGTCTCCCTCCTCACTGTTGTGTTCCTGGTAGAACCGTCGATAATGAGCTGCAAAAGCTTCCACAAAGGCCGTTTGGGTCGTTTCGTTTCGGCCGTCTGGCAAGGACAGTTTCGTGATGAGCTGCCGTTTGCGTTGACGGTTTTCAAGCACAATATGATGCATTGTAGGTGGTTCTCCACTCGCTCTGTCTCGATGCCGCGATTTCACAACTACCCCTTCTAATATTCTCCGCGTCAACGACAATATTTTCGCTTTAATGCGGCGACTTTCCATCTGTCTTTCCAGGGACGGGGGTTGGGAGGTCATTTCCCGAAGCATCGTATAATAAGAGTCCAAAGTGTGACGGGTCCATGCTGCAGCGTCTTTCCCATACTGTGTTAGCACCCAACGGCAAGTCGGTTTTGCACACTCCATCCACCATTCCAGAGTTGACCGGTATCTTGGAAGCCGACGCTCGCAGTTCGCCCATGCCGCGGCAATCAGTTCCCGACATTCCGGGTCTTGGAGGTGTGCCACATTCAACTTCCAGAGCCCACGGCTTTGCCATACTTTCTGTCTCTAAAGGGTGACTGTGCATATGAAAACGCTGTGGTCTGAGAAGGCAAGCGGCCAACGTTCGGCGTCTTATCACTCGTGGACCAAGATCTCGTGAGACGTAGATACGGTCAAGACGACTGGCCGAGTGACTAGTGAAATAGGTGTGGCCTGGGCGGTCCCCGTGTATCTGCTCCCAATTATCGGCGAGAAGCAAGTCCCTTACAATTATCCGAAGTTCAGGACTCGTCGAGAAATGTGGAACCTGATCCTTCTTGTGTAAAACACAGTTGAAGTCACCCCCAAGGATACAGTGATCTTAACGACCAAGAAAGAGCGGGGTGATTTCCTCGGCGTGGAACTGTGACCTCTCGCGGCGGCGTTTATCGGTACCTGGGGGAGCATAGAGGTTGATTATACGTGTTCCCAACGCAGTGACCGCTACCACTCTGCCCGAAGGGAGGTATGTCACTTCTTCAACAGTGATGCCATCACGAATAAATATTGCTGTTCCACTGCCATTCGGTTCACCAGGTGTCTTGTACGTCCAATAACCATAAATTTCTGGGAGAGTCGCTATGGAGACTTCTTGTAACAAATCAAAGTCAACGCCGGACGCCCGGAGCATCTCTTGCAGCAACTGATACTTCACTACTGTCCTTATCGTGTTAAGATTAATCGTTGAAATCCGATACGCTTGCTGGTGTGCTGCAGTTGCAAAGTTATTCATGAGAAGGAAAATGTCCGTCGAAGGCAGTTGCGTGATCCTACGTTGCATGCATTCGGATCGGAGGTGTCCCTCTTTTCCACATACCGAGCAGGTCTTCGGTTGTCCATCATACATGACTATAGCGCGAGAGCCGCAGATAGGTATATTTGAGGGAACATGTCGTCGAAGTTCGATACGGACCTGCCGCACGCCGTTCAAGACAGGGGTACGTTTGGAATTGCATCCACTTGTCAGTAACGTGACTCTGCAACGTGCCTCTTCTGCTGGAAGTTCGAAGGGGAGTTCGAAGATCCTGATGGTACGAAGTCTCAATCCAGCGTGGTCGACTGTCACATTACCCACATTGCTATAAGAACGACAGAAACGAAGCTCTCGTTTCGTCTCCTGAAGAATTATTTTACATGTTGCTTCATTGATGATGTTTACATAAGCTACACTGCTCACTATTGACAGGTGTATGCCGAGAACGTCGGCCGTCGGAATTTTCACTTCATCTCGAATAAATCGTTCTAGTTCAGTGCCTTCGGTCTTTCAAATTCGTTTTGAAACGTGAATTTGAGCATCGATTTGCGGTACTGGTTCGCCATGCTGATCTATGTAAATATGCCGGCACGCGTGGAAACGGCCGAGTACGGCGTAAACAAACCCGAGCGCTGGCTCCGCGGCAGCGAACACAACAGCGTGTCCTCGCCGCGTCGCAGCGAAAAGCAGACTGTAATTCAGCAAATCGATTCGTTTTTATAAGTTTTATAAACTCCATACTAGGCTACATGTACTGTACGAAAACCAACCGATTTGCTGAATTTGGAAGAGTTGCATGAAATTTGTAATGTTTAAAATTCGACCCTGAGTGCTGTAGAATAGCTACAATATGACCATTTTTCTAACAGGTATAGCAATGATCAGTAGACAGAAGGCTATCAAAAGACTTTACCGTTGATGTCTGTGATCAATAGAATCCAGGTCATCTGTCACTGAAGAATGGAATTATCACACTCGACGTTTTCGAAAGTAGGTGCAGTGTTGCGCATCGTATGATAATTATCCTATTCACGTTTTAAACCTTACCACTTTAATCTTAGATAAACTTCTTACACCTTTATCGTCATCATCATCATGCAAATTCCTTAGTATTTTCGTGCGTATTTCATGAAGAAAAAAGGAATACCTTCTCTTTTTCCTTGCCTATAAAAGAAGAAAAATTAATAAACAAAAATATTTACGTACAATTTCATTTACTTCCGTAAAATGATTTAGTTGTGTGAAAATATATTTTATCTTTTGGGAGGTATATCTTGCGGAAGAAAAAAATAATCTGCGTTAGGTCACGTACGATAGTAAAAGAATGAAAAATCGCGAGGGTAAAATGCACAATACTGACAATTTAAGGTAAAAAAAAAGAAAACTGATACCACCGAAAAGTCCGATTGCTCTACTACATTCAGACAGTCAAAAGAAACAGGAAGTTTCATTTACGCTGGTGTGTGTATGCAAAGCGTCGGGGCTAGTTCACAGGCTCTCTAGTTGTTCCTCGACTGCCAAGTGTCAACTCGTGAACGTTTCGTCACCACCGTGGTGCTGGTACCAGGTGCGGGCCTTCCTTCATCACTGTGTAATAGATACGGAAAAGATCTACTTCATTTATCACACCAAATTGCTAGACTCGTGTTTTTGCGCCCATGTAGAGGAAAGTATAACAATATTAAATATCGATACTTCAAAAACGATTTTTGTACGTAATGTTGTGGTAAATCAATTTAAAATAGTAACAGGTAATCGAAAAATATGTGCCAAGTACTAAAGAAGGATTAAAGTAATAAATTGAACCTTCTTCTTCAAATTTAAAACCTTCTTAAAATCAAGTAAACGGAAATGTAGAATTCTGCTATAAAATTAGTGACTAGCGTAAGCGAGCTAGTCATATTGCACAGTGTTCGAGATACAGTAATGATTGTGTCCGCTATATTAAACCTGAGACTATTTTAGCGACTTGAATGTCGATGTAACGAACACAACGCCCAGTCCGCAGCCGGGAATCGAACCCGGGTCCCCTGCGTGGTAGTCAGCGACGCAGTCGACTCTTTTTTTTTTGTGTTGTAACTGGATTTATTTTCTCTTTAAAATACATATCTACAGCAAGTACTTGTGGACAGATTTATGCAGTAATTTTGCCAAATTTGTGGTGACCAGCATTAACCTTAGGCACGCACTTTTTTCTTCTTCTTCGAATTTTTTTTATCTCAAACGTGTCATTCAATGTATACAGATAATAGTTTTCTTCACTTTCTTCATCTTCCCCATTTCCTAGTAATTCCTGTGATGCATTACTAAGACTGGATTGTTCTTCATTAGCAGCAGCTGGTGAATGCCTATTGCCTTTAGTATTGACCTCCCTGTCCATACCATGCACCACAGGAACCTCTGATGCCAAATGAGCCTTCCGGCAACACTGCTTCTTGTGCTTAGACTGGGTTAAACCAAGCGAGCAAAACACAATCCAAACAAGAACTCCAGACATAAAGAGACAGCAGGTCACCATACCAAATCATCTGATCCGTATACTGGATGATAATATTTGAGTCGACTGAGCTACGGAGGCGGACGGAAGAATATTCGCTACTACAGTACTTTCGTTACCCATAGCAGTAAAATCTTCACTATTTTAATAGGCTGCCGTAAGGAAATTATTGTATTATATATTTCTAATTGTATGTTGTTTTGAACATTTTTATCTGCTAGTTGAAGTTTTTGTTGAACTGAAATCACAGCTATGGAAGAATAGCCGATCCCTATAAGGCGGCTTGGTGCGGAGAGCGCGGTTGCTGGTTCCAGTCGTCCCTCAGGCGTGTGTGTGTGTGTGTGTGTGTGTGTGTGTGTGTGTGTGTGTGTGTGTGTGTGACCTTACGTTTAAGTTCGTTTGCGTAGTTTGTAGGTCGGTATGTTCCATAATTTTATTTCGTTAACCGGCTCGTTACATGAATAAAACGGAGTATCTATATTCCGAATTTCAGAGAACTTACTCAGGTTCGCATGAATGAAACGAGTCAGGCAACAGAGTATGGTCTCACCGTGAGTATAAGGGTGGGGGCAGTTGCTCACAACAGAGAACATTCTTCGATTTTGCATGAATAAATCTAGAGAAGTTTCCCACGACCGAAGAACGTTCTCCGTTTGCTGAAGTGAGCTCTCTAACATAATTCGAGCTGAGTAACTTCTGTTACCTTTTACTATGGTTTATAATAAAAATAACGAAATTTGTGTTGCTTAGGTGGAAGAAAAAGTTCCTTCATACGCAGTCTGAAGAACTTCGAGAGGAACTAAGGAACATGCAAGTAAAACAAATATTGCTGATGAGTCGCTTCCTTCACAAAAATAATAAATGTGACAATTCAAACATTTTATATAGTGACGAGAGTGATGTCAGAGAGCCGGCCGCGGTGACCGAGCGGACTGAGGCGCTCCAGTCACGGTCTGCACGGCCACTACAGTCGGGGGTTCGACTCCCCCCTCGGACATGGCTTTTTTGTGCCGTGCTTAGTCATATTAGTTCATAAGTAGTTTGTAAGTTTAGGGTCTGATGAGCCCGTTATGAAGTCCCATAGACTTTACAAACATTTGAAAATTTGATCTCAGAGGAGTTTTTTTCATTTCTGAAATAAAATAGAAATTTATTCAGCTGCGTGTTTTACCGTTTGTTTCGAGTGCATATTTGCAGTTGTAAACAGCTACATAGCAAAATAAGTATTTTTAAATATGGTCTATTAATTTCATATGACGTTAATTCCATATAAAGTGAATCTCAGGACTTCAGTCTGTATATCACAAAATAAATAACGCTGCAACAACGGGTACTGAAAGTTTTTTGTACTGCTCTTGTTCATTGCATTCAAACCGGTTGACCTATATAATAGAAGTTTTCTGCCTTAGTAATCGTAACTTTTGTTATGTTAGATGTAAGTAGACACGACACTAAAATTAATAACAGATTAAGGACCACCTAGCAGTCTTCCTTGTAACAAAGGCGCATGGCCTATCGCTTATGAGCAGACCATTGGGTGTTATATTTTTAAAAAAGAATGTTGTGTTAGAAAGTTCTCACCGTGTTCCACGTTGAAACAGATGAAAATTTTATGCATTCTTAAAATTTAGTTTGCAAATTGAGCTAACCCAACATCAATAACTAAAACATTTCGCATGACATAATATTTGTAACAACGTCAGAAAAATACATTTTCGAGAAAGGTCCACATTTAGTCTTAATAATATGCTGCTGCAAAACAAATATGTTCCCTGCTCGGGGACTGGATGTCGTGTCGTCATCATCATTCCATCATCATTGACATGCAAGTTGCTGAAGTGGTGTCAGCTAAGACGACTTGCACCCAAATTTGGGGTCTAACGGCCATAAATGCCACACGATCATCATCACTTTCACACTGAGTAATTTGCCTGATTGAAGAAATACGCAACTGAACAGTTGTTCTGTGCCGGACATGACACACGTCGAACTTACTCAAGAAGAAGGGAAGGTAGCGAGAACGAACTTTTTGCTCAGAGCATATGCTTCGAAGTTCTTACTCATACGAAATTGAAAATTTACTCAGAGAACGTTCTTTTGCTCCGGGAATCTTCCCTGGACCATGTGCTTTTTGTTATTCATTATGACACATGGCCGCGTGGTTTAAGCCGCCATAATACGGTTTACGCGGCCTCTCCGAATGTTCGAATGTTTGTATAGCTTACGGGACTTAACTACGTGGTCATGAGTCCCTAAACTTACAAAGTACTTATGAACTAGCTAACACTAAGGACGGCACAAATATCCATGCCCGAGGGGGGATTCGAACCCCCGATCTTAGTGACCGTGACTGACGCGCCTCAGTCCCCTCGGCCACCGCGGCCGGCGCGGCCTCTCCTATAGAATTTTAAGTGTGTGTGTGTGTGTGTGTGTGTGTGTGGGGGGGGGGGGGTGTTTTTTGTTCTTATGTTCTACGGTTCCTAAATCTTGTAAAGTCGAACAATCGGTATCCATCCTGCTACGTGGGGTTTAAAAAAAAGATTTGTAAATCTATGGGACTTAAATACGGTGGTCATTAGTTCCTAAACTTACAAACGACTTAAATTAACTTAAAGTAACCTATGCTAAGGACAACACAGTCGCATGCCCGAGGGAGGACTCGAACCTCCGACGCTAACGGTCGCGCGCACAGCAGTCACCCTTTTAGTTATTTATTTATTTTTCTCTGTTGCTAGTTTTGTTCCTTGCCGTCGATGATAGTGTTTGTTCGTGGTGTTACTTCCTCAGGTTTTTTATTACACAGTGCCTCAGGTTTTTTATTACACAGTGCGTTGAGCCACAGTAATGCTGGACACTTGACACGCCAGACATTTGCCACTCCTGACCCTTCGCCCTTCAGTCAAAGGACGCCGTTCCCCTTATCGTCAGGGGTGCCCCAGGGAAGGGTGGTAAAACGCTATTCTGTCTATATAAATGATACGACGGACAAAGGGAGTCGAAATTTGCGCCTGTTTGCTGATGATGCTGACGTGTACAAGAGGAGTCGACATTGAATTAATGTAGTAGGATCATGGATGACGTGGACCAAATTTATACGTAGTCGAGGAATGCAAACTACCGCTAAATGTAGAAAAATGTAAGGTGATGCAGATGAGTAGGAGAAGTAATCCCGTGAAGTTAGATTACAGCATTACTAGTTGTGCTGCTTGACAAAGTCGCGTCAATTAAATACCTACGCTTAACGTTGCTGGGCGCTAATGACCATAGAAGTTGTGCGCCCTAAAACCACAAAAAAAAAAAAAAAAAAAAAAAAAAAAAAAGCTTAACGTTGCACAGCGTTATGAAATGGAACGAGCATATAAAGACAGCTGTAGGGAAGGCGAATGGTGGACTACGGTTAATTGGGAAAATTTGGGGAGGTGTGGTCGTCTGTAAAAGGTACCGCATTTAAAACGCTTGTACAACCCCGTCTTGAGTATTGCTGAAGTGTTCGGGATCCCCATCAAATCCATTTAAAGGAAGATGCAGAAGCAGTTCAGAGGCGGCGGGGGCTAGGTTCGTAACTGGTAGATTCGATCAATGCGCGAGTTTTACTGAAAGGCTTCGGGAACTGAAATGCGAGTCGCTGGAGGGAAGGCGACATTCTTTTCGAGAATCACTGTTAAAGAAATATAGAGGGACGGAATTTGAGGCGGGTTGCGGAACGATTCTACTGCTTCCATCCTACATTCCGCGTGAAGACAGAAAGATAAGATGAGATTGATAAGGGCTCGTACGGATTCGTACAAGCATTCATTTTCCCTCGTTCTATATGCGACGAAAAAAAGCAACCAGTAGTGGTACTGAATACCCACCGCCACAAACCTTTGGCTGGATTGTGGAATAAGTATGTAGATGCAGATTTCGGTAAAATTTAAAAAGTAGTTCCAGAATTTCAAATTAAGAAAAAAATTGCGACGTTTTGAATTAGTAGTTTTCGTACTCAGTACCATGGTTTTCCCCGTTTTCGGCACCGTGGGTGCTCTCGGAGTTCGTCTTCTCGTAATGTAGTTTCTTTTTTCTTTCTTATCGCAGCCAACCGTGAATGGTTTCCCGGTACATCTTTTCTCAACTCCGATAGCGCTACGATTCGAAATTGTTCCACTTCTTACTACGGCAATTGGCTACTTCTCTTTACTTTTTAAAAATATTTTTCCTTCTTCCTCGTTGTTAATTGTTCCATTTCGTTTTTTTCTTTCGTTATATCTTGGTTAATTCAAGTGCCTTTGGGTAATTGACAAATAGTGTTTTGGTTCGTTGGTTTTGTAAGGGTGAGAGTTTATTTGCTAAACATACACTATATATCCGGAAATCGTTGTAGGTATCTTCTTACGTCTATTGATCATGTAATGTACTGTGTGGCCAGTTAGCCACGTCCACATGTTTTGTTTTGTCCTCGGAAAGTAGTCGTAGACAGGCTGCAGAACGGTTGCGACATTTCTTTGACGGTTTTCTTCCCAACACAGAATGAGAAGCACTGACGATAACCATTAACGAATTACCAAGTGTCTGCAAATCGCAGGTCTCGTATTACAATCCAGCTCTGCACTGCAATTACAATTTGGTTGCTGTTCGGCCCTTGTATTAGATATACGTTACGTTCATAAAAATGCGCCCTGTCTTGGTTGCCAGATGGATTACAGATGTAAAACGAACCCCGTTATTTAAACAAGACAGACCTCTGTCAATTTCCAACCGCTCGATGTATGATTCTATGATGCCCTCCGTAATGAGATACGCAGTGCCTGATGCGGCACTTAACGTAGTGTTTAATATCGTATCGTAACACACATTTATCTGTATCTTACGGTCTACCTCTTGAAACATAACGATGTCAACTTCTGTGCAGTAAACGTAAACCCTAAGGCTGTTGGCCTTTAGTGCCATCTTTATTTATGTTAAAGGTTTCTATTTTATAGGATTGTAACAGTGGCATCTACAGGTGGAGCACGTTCAAATCTGTCCCTGTTATGTGCGCAAAACCTTTCGTCATATATTGCGTTCGTTCCAGATGTTGGGATACTCATTCATTCCCTGACTGTCGAAGTTCAATTTGTAAGATGCCTGGACGTAGCATGTCGTAACTCAGAGGTAGACAGTTTCCCCTTTTATTAAAATTCCGACTCGTCATCCGTTTCCCCTGGACGTTCCCCGTTTTCTTGGGTTTGTCCTTATTTTTCCCTGTGTCATGACAAAACTACCTTGTTCATCGTCATCCATTTCCTGTTACCAATCTTTTGGGAAGTCTCCACGTGATTAAGTGTCTTCTGCGTGACCTTCACCACAGATAGTTTATCCTTCTTCTCGTAACATTTCTTCCGTTTGTCTGCATGAGTAGTAGTTCCCACATTATCTTTAGCACAGTCCGACATTTTTCTTCCGTTCCTGATTTTTTGTGTGTTTTCGAACTTTGTGGGCGGTCGTCGTACCGGTTATTTACTGTCGAATTGGCTCCACCCTCTCATGGGTTGTACATATTTTTCTGCTGCCTCAAGAGCGATTCTGCATTTCTTCATGTTTTTGGAAGATGTTTCTCCAATAATTTCATTTGTCTCCATGTATTATGTCATCGGCAGTTCGTGAAAGGCGTTCGAAACATCAGTGGACGGACTTTGGTGCTCTACTGCCTCAGAAGTACTTTGCTCTTTTGGCGCATTTCTTCGTCGCAGGAATCCATCAGCACTTCCTCCAGTGAGTTGTTTACACTGTCGGTCGTGACCGCCGCTACAGTCGGTGTTGAGGCTTAAGTTCCCGCGAGCTGTCGCCGCGTGCCTCAGCGACGGTGTCGTCATACTGACCGGCGCTTCTTCTGTCTCGCCCATCGGCGTTTGGGCAACGCGTCGTTGAATACACTGCGAGCAGACGTGACTGATGGATCCACATGTCCCGCACGTACGCGGCTGACTATCATACCTCACTATCGCTCTGTATCCACAGACACTAACAAACGGTGGTACATGTTCGTTCAAGTCAATTTTAACTTCCCTGATACTATTCAAAAATGGAAATTCGTGAGGGGTAGAGCATTTCTCGGCTACATTACTGATGACATTTGCGTAATCCTTTGACAGAGATATTTGTATGAATGTGTTCATTTCTTTTTGATAGTTTTTGTTAGTAAGAGAGATTCTGTTTAGCCTATATAACATGGTCTAAATGTAGCAAATTTCTGATTTTGGAGACCATTGGAGGCAGAATGTTTGACCATGTCTGTCAATGTGTTGGTTTTGAGATTAATGTTTACCCATTTATTTTGCTTTCATTTTATTTTTCAATTGTGAACTGTGTTTTTGTCGACTTTGTTTATTTCAGAGTGAAGTTCACGTATTTTTTCATTTGGCTAATCTGCCACATATTATCCTCTACATATGTGGCAATATATAACTTTGAATCTTCCATCTGTGTCTACCTTTTTAAATATCTGATTTTCTGAGTGACTGATGAAATTATTAGCAAAGGTCCTTTGCCCTGTAGGCAGTAATGGTTCTGAAACTGGAAATAAATTTGTTCAATAGTTACTTTGAGCAATATTGTTATTTCAGATATCACTTTTGTGGTGGGGTGGCTGTGGGCTGTCAGATTTTGTTGTATGATTTCTATTATTCTTTGACAGGGATAGTTGGGTACATATTTTCCATGTCAAATGAAACCTGTGATAATGTGAGAGGTATCTGCATGTTCTGTATCTATTCTAGTAGGTCACATAGGTTTTTCACTGTCTTGTGATTTTTGTACTGCTTTGAGATTTTTTTTTGGGAGTGTTTGGCTATGTGATATGTAGGGGCATTTCTGAAATTTATAACCTGACGCAGATGGGTCTGCTGTTCGTATAATTTTGGTTGGCTGCGGATTGTTGGTGCTTGTGGCTTCCTCTGTGATAAGTGATATTTCTGTTTGACAGTGAGTATATTGTGGATGCTTTTTAGTGTTTTCTTTTATTTGACTGAAATCGTGTGGTTGTGTCTGATATCAATGTTGTTATGTTGTTGGCTTATATATATTATTTGGCTTTGTGATTTATTGTTCTTGGTCCATCAGTTCTGTTGCAATTCCTTTGTCTGCTTATGTTACTAGAACGTTCTTAGATGTTAACTTCCGTTTCGGTTAGTTAATGGTGGCTGTCTGGTGGTTCTTTATTTGTTCATGTTGTGTTTATGTTGTTTATTTCTTTCTTCTCAAGAGAGCCCTATGTTACTCTGTTGTTCTTCGCGTGTGATGATATATTCACTTTCTACTGTGAGATTTTTTAGATACTTTTTGTCTAACCTGCTATTGATTCAATGTTTAAAAAATTTTCTAATAACATTTCTTCTTTGGGATGCAATTCTATGTCAGGTTTACTAAACGTGGGTGAAATGTGTGTTGATGTTGTTCTGAATTTTTCAATGGAAATGTATATATGTGCTTCTGTCTTTTTCGTTTTTAATCATATTATTTACGTTGTTTATAAAACTCTTCTGGGTGTGGGATCGCATCGTCAATATATCAAATACTTCACCGACGTTTCGGCCACTATTGCAAGAGGCCATCTTCTGGGTGTTAAATTTACTGATACATTGACGATGCGGTCCAACACCCAGAAGAGTTTTATAAACAATGACAACGGCCGCGGAAGCCTTCGTTTACATATTATGTACGGTTCATATTTATTTTTATGTGTTGAATTGCTCATGTGGCCGGCCGCGGTGGCCGAGGAGACTAAGGCGCTCCAGTCACGGTCTGCACGGCCACTACGGTTGGGGGTTCGAATCCCCCCTCGGGCATGGATATTTGTGCCGTCCTTAGTCTTAGTTAGTTCATAAGTAGTTTCTAAGTTTAGGGACTGATAAGCCCGTAGTTAAGTCCCATAGACTATACAAACATTTGAACATTTTTGAAACTCATGAACAACAAAGTTATTCCTCACGGCAACAACTCTACCTGCACTTGATATTTGTCTAGGAAACATTTAGTTGCTCAGAGAGCATCTCATGTATTATTTTAAGTCACAACATTGACAACAAAGATATTTTGATGACAGTGTTCATTAATGTGGGGAAAAACATACTTCATGATACGAAGATGTAAAATAAGTTCTTAGCGTTTGTTTCAAACAGCTAAGATACCTGCACCCTATCGGAAAACCACACCACCAACTATCCTTCCGGGGGGGGGGGGGGGGCGGCAAGAATTCCTTAATAATTCAGTTACCTGACATTTCATATTATTGACAGGTACCTTTGACCCTTAAACATGGCTGCACACAGCAACGGTAGTCCACAGCTGTTACTTTTACTGCGGATACCTTTGATGTTTGTCAATTATCTGTCATGATATTACGACTGGAGTAGAAACGTAGGGAACAAACATTAAATGTTTCTCAGTAATGAAGATGGAAAAGTGTACATAGGTCTTAAGATATGCATTTTAAATCCCATTTTGATGGACGTTCATTTCTTGTTTCGGTCTGCACTACTTCCACCATAAACATGGAAAGCAAAGAGCGTGGAGCAGAAGAAACGTTTTCCCCAGAATAAGGTGAACATCAGTGCCGAGAGTACATAGGGTATAGGTTTTAGAACCTATTATTAACTAGGAAATGTTTTGCAAACGTAGGCTTCCGCGGCAGTCTGACACAGACCCTGACGAAGGCCACCTGCAATAGTGGCCGAAACGTCGGCAAAGTTTACAAAATGACGACGCGGTATCATACCCAGAAGAATTTTATTGATAGGAAATGTTTTCTTTGTTTTGATCGAAAACGAACATTTTTTGCAC
This sequence comes from Locusta migratoria, assembly GCA_026315105.1. Lineage (NCBI taxonomy): Eukaryota > Metazoa > Arthropoda > Insecta > Orthoptera > Acrididae > Locusta > Locusta migratoria. The sequence goes on from CM048746.1 coordinate 448,288,203, forward strand.
CTTTTACGCTATACGAATTACGCCTAAGTTCATAGTGCCGCATTTATTCTGTAATACGCTCCATTTTTGAACTGAATATGTTTTTTGTTTCTCGGAATGCGGAGGATGCTGGAAGTGATAGCTTGTGACTGACTCGTATGGCACTAAAATCCTGTGCTAGTCTCCAGACTTAGCGACAGACACCAAGCTCAATCTATTTAGAATTAATAGGAAGGCGTAAAACCTGACGTAACTGCGCATCACTTCCACTGTTATCGTCGGTGTCGTGATCGTGCTAACGGTGATTAAGAACATAAGCTTCCAAGAGTTTTGTTTACCCTCGTGCGTGTATGCAAAGCGTTAAGATCAATGCATTAGCTCTGTAGTTGCTCTCCGACTGCCGTCACGTCACAACTTGTGAAAGTAGAGTCACCTCCGTGGTGCTGGTACCCCGTGCCGACCTTTCTATACCACTGAGTGATAAATACGAAAGAGATATACTTAATATATCACTGTTAACGGCTTCGTAGACACTTCTTTTTACGCCACCTAAAGGAAGATAAAGCAATATTTAATAACAGTGCTAAATGTACAGGTATTCATGATTCGTACTTAACGGTCTGGTAAGTCAATCTAAAAATTGGAACAGGCCATCGGGGAAAAACAAATGCGAAATATTGACGACGATGACAGTAGTAAATTAAGTTTTCCTAAAATTTAAAACCTATTTCTTAAAACGACAAGAAAAAATCTCTTAGAAAAATTAGTGACTAGCCTAAGCTAGTCATATATCGCAGTAATATCACAGTAGTTACAGACAATTTTAGCGACTTGACTGTCGATGAAACGAACACAACACCCAGTCCCCCGCCGGGAATCGAACCCGGCCCCCCCTGTGTGGTAGTCAGTGATGCAGTCGCTGAGCTACAGAGGCGGACGAAAGAACTAACTGTACTATCAAACTTGCACAGCGCATAGTTGTAACGTCTTTACTACTTTATTAAGCGGGCATAGTAAACAACATTTATTTATTCCTATTTTAAAGTTGTTTGGACATTTTAACACTGATAGTTGAAGTTTTGAGTTGAATTGAAATGACAATTTTGAGTATGTTTCAAAACTTTTTCGTTAACTGGCTCCTTTCATGGCGGCATGTTTTAGCCGCCATGATACGAATATGGCGGCCGCTGCCAACTGAGGTGTGTGTGTGTGTGTGTGTGTGTGTGTGTGTGTGTGTGTGTGTGTGTGTGTGTGTTTTGTCCTTAGCATAACCATGCAGTGCCCCCATGTCCGAAGACTCGTCCTGCGGAAGAGACTGCTCAAATTTGGTTGACAAGCCGTGTTTAAGTTTCATCATTCGTTTCGCCCATAAATCTCGATCGTGATATCTCTTGTCTTTCGTATCATTTAACATTCATCTCTTCGAATCTGTGGAGGTATCGGTTTTGGCGCAATACGAAAATCCAAAGGTCGAAATCTTCTCTTAGAAACCTACCAAAAAAACAAGAGCCAACTCCGGCCCTACAACGCATATAACCTGCGGGCATCTTCGTATGAACTATTAGTCGAAATGGGAGGGAGCGAACAGCTAGCCCTTAGGCAGGGAGACTGACGGCGAGTGTCTTGTGACGTCAGAAGTGGCTGGAGCTGCGCGCGTCAGACCACGTCTGCTGCCCGAGGTGAGCTTCGTGAGGTGATTGTTGATATTTTTTTGTAGCTCGACATGAAAGAAAAAACTTATTAAAGCCACAAGTGTTCCCAAAGTTTTGTATGGTACAAACCGCCAAGATCACTTGAAAACTAGTTGTGAATACTTAAAGAGAAAATCCAAAGTCAGCGGGAATTCGCCGTAACTTAGTCTCGTTTTTATGTATGCGCCTTTAACTGCTTTTTGTGCCTTCGAAGTAATGTAACACACCGTTTCGAACAGAAAGTCGTAATAGGAATACGATTCTGCACTAATTTCTGTTGTTGCAGTTTTCAATCCGCATACTGGTTTGCTGCAGTTTCTACACATTACCCCGTCCTGCGCTAGCCTCTTCATCTAAGAGTACTACTACTCTACTACTCTGTCCTGCGTCTCATTTCGTGGTGAGGCTTAGTGTCAATAATTCCGCTCTATCGATACCGCAAATTCAGTGGCGCAGAGAGGGGAGGGGGTGCTCAATAATATTCAAATGTGTGTGAGGTCTTACGCGACCAAACTTCGTGGTTCAGTCGCTAGACTTAAACAGTAATTACTTGACTAACTTAAACTAACTTACTCTGAGGACAACACACCCACCCATGTCCGAGGGACGAATCGAACCCCCGACCGTAGCGGCCGTGCAAACTGTGTCTGGCGCGCCGCAGACCGCGCGGCCACTGCGGCCAGCGAAGTGGTGTCAGTGGGGGTAGTGCCCCTAGTAAGAATTCCTTTACGAATACGAAAAACTGGCGTGATTTTAATCACGCGAAATACGTGGAAAATTACCAGAAAGAGAACCTGAAAAATAATCGTTACCTACACATGTTTATGTATATATGTGTCTGTGTGTGTTCCACATCTTCTCCCAAACTATCGGCCCGATTTGAACCAAACTCAGTAATAGCATTTGTTACTGCCAGGCAGTAATGGCTTTTGGTGGGGGGTGGCGGTAAGAACCACTTAAAGAGACATAGTTGAGTAGACATGACGTCATAAACAAAGAAATTTGCAGAAAACATGACAAAATGTTCCATATATACTGCTAAACAAATTGGACGATTTCGACCAAACTTGGAATCCACATTATTTACCGCCAGGCAACAACAGCTGCGGGATTAAGAACCACCTCAGACATACTTAAGGGGATATGATGTAAATAAAGGGTCGAAAGAAAGCTGAAGCATCTTGCATAAATAGATTTTACTCGTCCCTTATATGAGAATGAGAACATCTAGCGATCTTAAGAAACTTTCCACAAAATTTCAAACAGTTACGAAACTTACTCTTGCTAACAACCCCATCAAAATGATGTGGAAAAAAATTATTAGCTTACTACTTTTTCGCCGTTAATGCAGTGAAACTACGGCGCTCAGCATGAGATCACAATTGATTACTGGGACGCAACTAAATATATTGGTAAGTGCACATATACCAACGAATGCGTCTCCGAAATAAGACAGTACCGGTACGACGCATAATTCGTGAGATATTGTCAAAAACAGTACGGTTGTTGAAAAACTGCCCTATCACGTGAAAAATTGCGATTTATTATGTCTTTACAGCTAATTCGCCACATATTTTGCAGGCAGAATGCACATATTGCACAGAAGGTATCGCGGCCTCCCGCATCGGACGTTCGAATCCTTCCTCGGGCGTGAATGTTTGTTGTCTTTTGCATAAGTTAGTTCATAAGTAGTTTGTAAGTTTAGGGGCTGATGACCCCCCAGTTAAGTCTGGTAAGCTTTACAAATATCTGAACATTTGAACTTAGGCTATGTTGGAAATTATATCGTTGTACACCTCACAGTTCAGGATTTGTGACGTCATGATCAATGAGAATATAAAACAGCCCTATCACGCATAAGAATTTATTACGTCTTTACAGTTCACAGGACATTTGTAATATTTCAGTCGACGAATGTGGAAAAGTGTATTATTGTAAGGCGTATTATTTAGGAGACACGAGATAATGAGGATTGAGATACATGAAAATGAAACTTACGTAGACATTTCTGGAGAAGGTGATAGACAGAGGAGAATAAGGTATTGGACTAACATGAGAAGAGAATAAATAGATAATTGGCAAAGCAGTAACTAACGATAGTAATGAAATAAAACGACTTAAAATAGCTCTCAGAGGGCTCGACACCCTATGTAAAAAATAAAGACGAAGCGAACGCAATAGTATTTTTAATTTCTCTTCCTTTCTGGGTACTACACTCCATGGTAACCTTCATCTTCGGCTTCGTCATTTTTGTCCACCCGTCTAGAGTTGTGGTATGTGTATTAAGAGCGCGCAGACATAAAAACGGCGTATTGGATGTGAATTTAAACTAATACAAATCAACTCACTAGAATGATCAAAAAAGTTCACTGGAATTGTTTTCAGTTTTGACATGGACGTTGCGAGATTTTCGGAAATATAAAAGTCTGTCAATTCTGCTACGTGAATATGCAGTTACGTAAGTTACTCGACCACGTCGCAGCATTTGATATTTTTTTTTGCGTCCCAGCCTCGTCGCCGCTTTTGTGTCTCGTTTCCGTCGTAGGTGTCGGTGGCCGAGTGGAAAAGTACCGACACAGGAATAAAGGAAGCACGATTGTGCAGGTACGAAGGTGAGCAGCCAGTGGGACAGCAGAAACTAGAAACACTAGAGTAAATTAGAACGAGATATATATTGCACAGAATTTATACAATACTTAATTTTAAGATAGCTCAGTACTGCAGAATGCTGATACATAGTTGAGCTTGAGGCCTGCCTAGTGCCTATCCGATAGCCAAGTCTTCACTGGTGCCTATCTGATTCCGAAGTGTTAACTGGTTCCTATCTCAGTCCCCAGTGAACGATGTCGTTCAGTGGTGGCCACGAGCGGAGTTGTAGCAGAGGGCGCTCGAACGCCGCGCCGTGCGTGCATGGCGGCGCGCGGCGAAAGTAGGTGGCGCGCACTTTGGACTTGTGCGACACCACAAATTTCTCATGCATTTTTAAACTCGTAACTAGATGTTTAAGTTCAGTACAGAAGTTGAAATTTGGTATCTGGTCTGCACGATTTAAAACACAAAATCTCGACCAAGTATGAGCTGACTGAGGTTTTTCCTCCGTAAGTGTACCAGGTCGTCTCCAAAACGTTGAGCCCTGTCAGCACAGTGTGAGCTACCTGAAGGGCTACTATAAAATTTGTCGAATTCTAAGATTTTCCGCCCGCATCGTTAACTGATTGTCGAAATTCATCAGACAATCGTCAAATGATTTACGCTTTACTGTCTCGTGATGGACATTCTTCGGGGTGTTATAACCTTTTTCGAGCTTTGACTTCCCTTGATTGCAACTTTGCGACTTCCTTTTACGTCGCGTCGCTTCTGAATGTCCTGTGACTGCTTTCGCAATTCCTACAATGTGACACGGGACCGGCTGCATTAGCCATGTTTGTTTCATGGCCACCGCTCCCTTAATGTTTATTCCGTTCATTTACTTTCAGATCATTTGGAGCAGGTGTATCCGGCTGCTTTTGAGAAATACCTTCTGTATACTATCATCAGGATCCTGACCTACATAAACCGTCGGTTCTGTTGTTACTGCATGGATAGAGCACTGAACGATCTCAGTAACGCTACCTTGTATAAGCTGTTGACTATCTACTTGATTGTCCATTTTCTTCTTCATCATGTTTTGCCGCGGCCCTACCTCCTCGTCGCATTGGTTTTGTTTTCGAACACTGTGTTTTGCCCGACTGGGCCGCGGGGGAGTAGCCGAGCGGTCTAAGCGTCTTGCTGCTGAGTGCGCGGTTGCTCGCCGTGGAGGTTCGAGTCCTCCCTGGGGTGTGTGTGTGTGTGTGTGTGTGTGTGTGTGTGTGTGTGTGTGTGTGTGTGTGTGTGTGTGTGTGTGTGTGTTGTTTACGCAGGTTTAAGTAGTTGGTAAGTTACCGACTGATGACTACGCAGTTTGGTCCGATAGATTTACAGACATGTGAACATTTGCCCGACTTGTCGTCATCTGAGCAACTATAAGTTGCCTTTTTTCATTTGCAGCTAGACCTCTAGTACAGTGATAGAGGGATTTCTCTTTGCTGCTAGAGGTGGAAAGTTGCTGCTGTCCTGCAGGGGGACATCAGAGTGGCCTCCTTGGTTAGTAGGCTCAACCGGGTGGACTGAATTATTACTTGGTAAAATATCATTTAAGGAAAGCTTCTGGTTTTGCGTCAAGTCATTTTTCAGCACGAAAACATGACGCGGCCAAACCTGTCTAATGTGTTTGGATTAATTACTGTGAGACAGGTGGTTCTTGACCAGAATAAACTACTTGGGCCTTATGGCCACTCACAGTATTGTGTGAAGGAATATTCGTCTTTATTTCCATTTCGACTGAACGAATACCGTTAAAACTGTGCCGCGGATTGTCAGAAACTCACGCTACAGTCTGCATGGACTCCGCGGCGCTGCAGTGGAGCACAGCGAAGGAGGCGCCACCACGAGACCAGGAGGAGAGGAGAAGCAGCGCGGGGCGGGTCTGGTGTTTGGAAGCAGACAGGAGCCGTGGAGCTACGAAGGGAAAACGATCGGTTTAGATTCTACCGCGCGCCGTGACGGTCGACGTAGGGGGGAGTTGCCTGCAAGAGGACACTACCCGACGGCAGTGACTCTACGTCACCGACAGTGGTCTTAAGAATAATTAGAAAGAGGCTCAAGGTGATGGGCACGAGTGTACCGGTGGTGCAGATAAAAAGGCGCGGTGCTAGTCTGTTGTGGCTTACTACGATGGTGAGGACTTGTTTGAATCAGCGTGTGTTATTCTTTTGAAACTGATCCTCTCGTTCTAACTGGTTTTGTAGAGGTTATGCAAAGGTACTGGAGCTAATTTAAGTGACACTGCATACGTTGCGTCATTTAAGTGAAATCTTGGCTTTGTAGCAGTCGTTAAATTTACAGTCCCCTGCTAGTTTGTCTTGCTTACGTTTTCAACAAATATTCGTGGCTGATAGTTTTTCTGTATATTATTCAAAATTGGACAGCACACAACTTACGTGCATTCTAAATTTTATATTGAAATGATGACTTTGCAGCATCTGGTAACCTAACCCTTAGTCATTTTAGTGCTAGTATGTGGACATACCGTTTTATTACAGTGTTGCGGTCGTTTACCTGCGTTTGTGTTCCTTTCTTGTTCAAAAAAAAAAATTTAATAGACACTTAGTTCATGATAAATGAAATTATTTTGTTGAATGAAAGTGATTACCTTTTGTTGGCTCGGTTCTTATTTTATATTGTATTGCAGTAAGGTGTTATGGTACAGTTTAAATATTTTTTCTTTATTAACAGAAATGATATGATTCATTGTGTAGACTGAAGATAAACTATGTCTTTTGGAATCTTATGTTGAATAAAACTGTTACTACTTTGGCGAAAATAGTTCAGAATTTTGCTTATTATTAAAAACATAGTTTTACAAGGGGCAGAGACTTCAGATCTCGACCCAGTGCTACCGGTACAAAACAACATTGCAGTTTATAGCGACGCGACCACTGTTCGTTCGTTACAGATTTGACATCTTCATATTTATAAAGCGCTTCCCTAATGAAATCTTCCTCAATTTGTATCGGCAGATTCAAAACACGAACAGTTGTATACATATCAGCTCTCAATATTGTGACTTTGCTTCTAGAAGAATCTCTATGTATGAACTTCTCTGCCCCACTGAGCAAACTGTTTATCAATGGTAACAGAATCCACTAACGTGAAAAAAATAATGTATCTAACTGCATAGTGTGAACTAAGTCATTGCTGACACCTATAACCTCAGTTATCCAGTCTTCTACTTCCAACAATGTCGGTTGCACTTGATGGATTTCCTTGTCGAAGACGAAGTGTGTTTTCGTTACGTTAGTAGTAGACATGTTTGCTTGCAGAGAAGAATTGTCGGTTACAAAACCGAAATTCCGGTAATACCAAATCGTACGAAGACAACAGACACAACATTAGAGAATACACCATCACGAAGTTCGCGGACACACACGCAACGAAGCACACGAGCAGCTAGGTAAAGAGGGGAGAAAAAACCCACAAGCGGAGCGTAACAGATCCCCACGCCAGTGAGGTTCAAACGGTACAACCGGAGGACTGTGTGGGGTTACATTTTTCTCCATTTGTGTGTGTGTGTGTGTGTGTGTATATATATATATCGATTTTATCTTCTGTGAGCTATATCTTGTGGAAGAAAACACTAATCCGCGTTCGGTCGCGCTCGATAGTAAAACATGCGAAAAATCGCGAGGTCAAACGCACAAACTGACAATTAAAGCTAAATGGTATAATATTAAAAATAGATATTTAATGTTAACGTATTTTGTGCGTAATGTTTTGGTAAAGCATAGAAAAAGGTCCCAAGTACTAAGCAAGGATTTTCTTAAAATTTTTAAAAATCAACTAAACTTCAAATACTACTAGAAAATTCGTGACTAGCGTAAGCTAGTCATATTGCACAGTTTATGAGATCAAGTATGGCGTTCCTAAGACTACGGCTAAGAATATTTTAGCGACTTGAATGTCGATGAAACGAACACAATACCCAGTCCCCCGCCGGGAATCGAATCCGGGCCCCCTGCATGGTCGTCAGCGACGCAGTCGCCTGAGCTACAGAGGCGGACGATAAAATTAACTGATTTAAGGTATTTGCACTGCGCATAGTTGTACAGTCTCTATCATTTTACTAGGCAGACATATTCAACATTCTTATTTCTTTATAATATTGCTTTCAACAGTTTGATCTTCTAGTTGAAGTGTTTGTTGAATTGAAATAACAATTTTGTGTATGTTCCACAAAATTTATTACGTTAATCGGTTCCTCCCATGGGCGCGTGGTTAAGGCGCCATAATACGGATTACTAAGCCTATACCATCGAATGTTGGAGACTCCCTTCGGGCTTTGGTGCGTGTCTGTAGCTGTCTTAAGCATAAGTGATTTACGTAGTTTATAAGTAGGGTGACCAGATTTCTGAAATCAAAATACAGGTCACAAATTGGAATTTGAAATGAAGGCACATTTCGTCAAACGTTTCGTAAATACTGTACCATCAGAATAGATTTGAGTGCAAATATTTTGTCCATACTACAGCTACATACATCACCATACCTTTTTGTTAAAATTCACATTTAAAAATGTGCAGAAATGCGTTGCGTTACTAATGGCGTAAAGACTTTTTGTTGTCACAGGCAATAACAAGATGTCAATTTTATATAACGACATCTTTCATTACTGTTGACAGCTATATTTTTATATACAGGGGTTAGTTATTACTCAGTCTCTCAACCATATGTTTCAGAAGAATGCTTGTGATTCAAGAGTATGTCTTCAGATATATACTGTGTAAAGGTAATTATGAGCAGCATTTTTTTTTTTTTTTTTTTTTTTTTTTTTTTTTTTTTTTTTGCATCATGTATCGTGGAATGATTCACACACATTTCTAACATTGTTCCTTTAGTGCTGCCCAGTGACTTGATCCGGAAGCAAGGAAGCCTCCCTCTGCAGCAAGATGCTTGCTTCATCATTTATGATGACACCGTTCTCACGTTTTGCAAGAAAAGACACCATACTTTATGACGTAGTTTTGCTCTGAAGATCTAGGTCGTGTGAGTTGCAAACGGCAAATCATTCTCTACTGTCGACCGAAGTAGTACTGTTCAACGTTAAAATAATTTATCGCTTTGCTGCTGTAATTTCGGAAATCAATATGCACCTTAATTTCTTTTCGTAACTGTGTGAAAAACGAAAGCAACCGGTGACAGTGGTTTAAACGACATAATATATTCTCAGTTTACAAGCCTCGCGCGAGTAGGGCCTCGCAAAACATTGTTTATTTCTAAAGAAATACAACTCATAATCAAAGATAACAACTCCTCCATAAAGCTAAACACAAAGAATGAAGGAAAAAGTTACAGAAAACAGAAATGAAAACAAGAAAATTTCTTTATTACAAAGTCTGACACATGAAATTAAATTGTTCTCATGAAACAAAAGAAGTAGGTTGACAAAAAATTAGAATTCATACAAACCAACAACAAAACGTAAGACGTACCAAATACATTATCATTTGACATAACTTCCATGTTATCCCAACAGCAGGAACCATCACCATAATAAAAAGACACCTGAAATTACAAGGGGACATGCACACAACAAAGGTACAGGAAATTATAACCACCTCTACGTTGCACCTGACAGTAGCCCCCCCCCCATCCTCTATAAACACACACACACACACACACACACACACACACACACACACACAATACAATACAATACAATACATCGGACAAGGACAACACAGTCGCATGCCCCCCTCAGGGGCTCAGCATTAATTTGCTGAGTACGGGCTTGGCGAACCCGGGGTCCTGAGCTGTGGGCTGTGTCGCGCCAACAGTCCGCTACACCGTAAGCTCTGTGCGTGCCTCAACGACCATCGTTCGGCGCGACGGTGGAACGTTGTACGTTTCAGAGCCAGGGGATCTTGGCTTAATCGACCAGGTCGCGAGGATGGTACAAACCTCTATAAAAAAAAACCTCAATCTCAAGGTGTGCTACGTGCATGGCTGTTGAGGTTGAACAGCCGCTAGCGAGCAACCTCTGAGGAACCTGCCGCACCTCAGTTGTATAAGGCTTACCTAGGCAAGCGGGACTCTGCCTGGGTGGACCCTTATTTCCCTAGCTGCTCGTGGCAACACGATGAAAAGGACCCAAAGCAACGCTGGTGGGCGTTTAACCACCGTCTCTAAGAAAGGTAAAGTAGACTTCAATGCTGAGACTTATGACCCCCAGTCGTTCCCTTCCTTGGCCACGCCATGGGAGGAACGCAGGTCTCGTAGCCGAGGACAACAATATGCTCCAAGGTATTTAGTATGTGCCAGGACTGATGGTGAATCTTTCGTGAACACAAAGCCTCTCTTTTTCGTCGAGAACTTGGAAGATAAGTTTGGAGAAGTAGACGGCATGTCGAAGATGCGATCGGAATCAGTTTTAATAACGACGTCATCCCCAGCACTGTCACGGGCTTTGCTCGCCTGTGACAAGCCGGGTGATGTTCCCGTTACTATCACCCCACACAAAAGCCTGAACATGGTACAGGGTTTGATTTTTCATAGGGATCTCCTTTTGCAGTCAGATGACGAACTCCGCACGAACTTGGAACGGCGAGGCGTCCACTTTATACGGCGAGTCCATAGGGGTCCGAAGGACAACAGGGTCGCCACTGGTGCATTCATCTTCGCCTTCGAGGGCGAATCATTGCCTGAGAAGGTGAAGGTGATGATATACCAGTGTGACGTCAAGCCCTACGTTCCTCCCCCTATGCACTGTTTTAAAGGCTGGAGGTTTGGGCACATGTCCTCCAGGTGTACCGCCAACTCCACCTGTTGGTACTGTGGTCGTCCATCGCACCCGGACCTCCCTTGTACACCACCTCCCATTTGTGTTAACTGTGGACAGCAGCACCCACCTTGCTCGCCTACCTGCTCTGTACTGCACAAAGAAGATCATGCAATACAAAACCATGGATCGGCTGTCTTATTCAGAGGCCAAGAGGAAATACGAGAAACTCCACCTGGTGAGTGGCATCAAAACATCCTATGCAGCAGCCACGAAACCATTTCTGCAGACTAGTTTACCGTCAGTTCAGTCTATCACTGTGGGCCCTCAAGCCCAACCGTCACCATCTGCCCCCTTGGTGGTAGAGGGCACATCTCACACTGTTACTTCCAAAGCCCCTGCCTTGGAAGCAAAAATCCCCCAACCAATGGGGACATCAGTCCCCACACGTGAGCCAGAGTCAAAACAGCCTGCTCTGGCTCCTCGCGCTAGGAAGGGGTCGCTTGGATCCCTTCCCTCTAAGGTTTCTCCCGCTGAATCAGCGGATGCCAGTGGATGGCAGAAAGTACTGCCAGCTGGTCGTAGGGCTGCACGCCGCTCCTCAGTCTTGGGGACTGAGCTGGCAGCGCCCTCCCAGCATGAGAAACCTAAAGAGAAGCGCGAAACCAAGAAGAAAGACAAGAAACCACCAAAGGAGAAGGATACCCTGGTGGAAACCTTGCCACCACCCCCCTCCACCACTTCTTCTGAGGACGAGATAGAGATTCTCGCGTCCCCCAAAGACTTGGCAATTGCCGAGTCGGCGGAAGCCATGGACGTTGAGGTTCTGCCTCAGAAATCGGCGACGGCAGAAGGTACTGCGACCCCTACTGCGCCCCCAAATTCAGCATGCCCCAGCGACCAGGAGGCTCTCTGATCCTCCAGGGAACTGTGGCGGCTTTTTCCGCCATCTGCCAGAGTTACAGCAATTGTTGTGCCGCTTCCCAGCTTTTTGTGTCGCCCTGCAGGAAACCTGGTTTCCTGCTAATAGGACCCCGGCCCTTCGTGGGTATCGGGGCTGTTACAAAAATCGTCTTGTATATGACAGGGTCTCTGGAGGTGTCTGTCTCTACGTCCTTGCCACTGTCCCCAGTGCCGCTGTGCCTCTACACACGTTTCTGATTCTGGGGGACTTCAATGCTCACCATCCCTTGTGGGGTGGAGCGCAGACAACAGGCCACGGTAGGGACATAGAGACGCTCTTATCGCAGCAAGACGTCTGCCTGTTAAACACTGGTGCACCCACGCATTTTTGCGTGGCACGAGGCACATATTCGCCAATAGATCTCTCCGTTTGTACCCCGAGCCTGCTCCCGCATTTCCAGTGGAGGGTCCTCGATGACCTTTGCAACAGTGACCATTTTCCTGTCCTCATGTCGCTCCTGGATTTTCAACCTCCAGACTGCCCATCTCGATGGTCTCTCCGTCGAGCTGATTGGACACGCTACACATCAGTTGCTACGGTTCCTGTTCCCCTGCCAGCGGACGTGGACATGGCGATTCACCAGGTAACCAGCACGATAGTTTCAGCCGCTGAGTCAACCATTCCCACCACTTCTGGCTCCCCACGGCGTAAGTCTGTGCCCTGGTGGACGCCGGAAATTGCTGAGGCCATTCGGGATCGTCGTCGGACGCTCCAGCGGCATCGTCGACACCCCACCTTAGAAAACCTAATAGCTTTTAAACGGCTCCGGGCCCGGGCTCGACAGCTCATCCGTCAGGGTAAACGGGACTGTTGGGAGACGTATGTCGCCTGCATCGGCCGTCGCACCTCTGTATCTCGGGTATGGTCACAGGTTCGGCGCCTATTTGGGTACCGTCCACCGGCGGCGATTCCGAGCCTAAGCATCCAGGGTACCCTATGCACCGACCCGACTTCCATAGCAGAACACATAGCCGAGCATTATGCTCGCACCTCTGCAACATGCGAATACAGTGCGGACTTCCGTGCTCTGAAGGAGCGTGTTGAACAGAGACGGCTGTCCTTTCACACGTGTCGAGCCGAAGTGTACAACTCCACTTTCAGTGAATGGGAATTCGACACTGCCCTTGCCGCATGCCCCGATACCTCTCCAGGACCGGACAGCATCCACAGCCAGTTCATCTGGCACCTTTCCGTGGAGTTTAAACACCAGCTTCTCGCCCTGTTTAACCGTTTATGGGTGGAGGGGACCTTCCCGTCACAATGGCGAGAAAGCATCGTTATTCCGGTGATCAAACCTGGTGCTGATCCACAGGTGGCTGATAGTTACCGCCCAATCAGCCTCACCAACGTTCTGTGCAAGCTATTCGAACGTATGGTGAGCCGGCGGCTTATGTGGATACTTGAACGTAGATGTCTGTTGTCCCCGCAACAGGGGGGTTTCCGCCACGGCCACTCCACTGTTGATAACTTAGTGGCTCTGGAGTCTGCCATTCGTACGGCATTTAGCAGGCGTGAGCATCTTGTTGCCGTCTTTTTCGACCTCAGAAAGGCGTACGACACCACTTGGCGCCACCACATTCTGGCTACACTGCACGCTTGGGGCTTGAGAGGTCCGCTCCCACTTTTCATTCAGAACTTTCTTTCTTTCCGGTCTTTCCGGGTACGGGTTGGTACTTCCCTCAGCTCCTCTCGCGTCCAGGAGAACGGTGTCCCACAGGGCTCTGTACTTAGTGTACCCCTATTTTTAATTGCCATCAATGGACTTGCTGAGGCAGTGGGGTCATCGGTTTCTTGCTCCTTGTTCGCCGATGACTTCTGCTTATACTTCAGCTCAGCTAGCATTGGGGTAGCTGAAAGGCGTCTACAGGGAGCCATTCGAAAGGCACAGTCGTGGGCCTCAACCCAGGGTTCCAGTTTTCTCCAGCGAAAACCCGGGTTATGCACTTCTGCCGTCGTCGAGCTGTCCATTTGGACCCAGAGCTATATTTATATGATGAACTTCTTCGTGTCGAAGAGACTCACCGCTTTCTTGGCATGCTCTTCGACAACCGGCTCACTTGGGTTCCCCAGCTTAAGCAGAAGTGCGTAAGGTACCTCAATATTCTACGCTGTCTCAGCCATACTAGTTGGGGAGCCGCCTGTACGAGTCTTTTGCAGCTCTACAGGGCGCTGATTCAATCGCGCTTAGAGTACGGGAGCTTTGTGTATGGTCCAGCAGCCCCATCTGCATTGCAGGCCTTGGACCCAGTACTCGACAGTGGCGTCCGTTTAGCGACAGGGGCCTTTCGGACAAGTCCAGTGGGAAGTCTACTAGCTGAAGCTGGAATCCTTCCCCTGCGATTTCGGCGGCAGCAGCTGTTATCCTCCTATGCTGCCTATGTCCATGCAATACCGCACCATCCTAATCGCAGGCTTCTTTTTCCAGCTGCTACACTCCCGTCTCCACGACAACGACCGAGGTCCGGTCTTCCGATCGCGGTCCGCGTTCGTTCCGTCCTGTCGTCTCTTGAGTCCCTTCCTATGCCTCCTGCTTTTCACTGGCCTTACCGCATCGCTCCCTGGTCACTTTCACGTCCACAGCTTCGGCTGGACTTGGCGCATGTATCAAAAGCCTCTGTAGCGCCACTGAGTCTCCGTCGCCAGTTTCAGGCGGTTTTAGAGTCGTTCTGTGGCGCGGAAGTCGTATACACGGATGGTTCTGTGGTCGACGGCCGACCTGGATATGCATACGTCCATGGTGAGCATACTGAACAGCATTCACTGCCCTGTGGAAGTAGCGTGTTCACAGCGGAACTAGTTGCCATCTATCGGGCACTTGAACATCTCAGAGGGTGCCCTGGGGAGAGTCTGGTCATCTGTTCTGACTCCCTTAGTGGTTTACAAGCCCTCGCCAACTGTTTCCCGAAACACCCTTTGGTGCAATCCGTACAGGAGTCTCTTTCCAGGCTTGTTCGGTCTGGTCGCTCGGTGGTCTTTGTTTGGACCCCAGGCCACATCGGCATTCCTGGAAACGAACGTGTGGATCAGCTGGCTAAGCAGGCTACTTTCTCCAGTCCATTGGCTATTGGTCTTCCAGAGAGCGATTTCCGACTGGAGTTCCATCGGAAGATCCGTAGCCTGTGGGATTACGAGTGGGCTAACTCTGCTCACCCCAACAAGCTTCGTGCAGTGAAGCTCTCTACGGTCGCATGGAAGTCCTCACTGCGGTCGTCTCGTAGGGAATCGGTTGTTCTCTGTCGCCTACGAATCGGCCACACATGGCTGACGCATGGCCACCTTCTTCGGCGGGAGGACGCACCACAGTGTGACTGTGGCGTCCCCTTGACAGTGGTCCACATTCTGGTGGACTGTCCACTTTTAAATGCCTTGCGCCAATCTTTTAATCTACCAGATGCGCTTTCTTTTATGTTAGGAGACGATTCTGCTGTGGTCGAACGTGTTTTAGATTTTATTCGCTCTGCTGGTTTTTATCATGTGGTTTAATAGTGGGTCCCTAAACCTGATATTTCAGGTACCTGCCATTTCACCGGTTTTAATCTGTTTTTACTTTCGTCCTGTCAGTCCCATGGATGACTGGCATTTTAGTGTGTGCAGAATGGCTGGCTCATCCTATATTATCTCTGTGATCGGCCAGCCACATACTTCTGGTTTGCTCTTTTAGTGTTATTGTCTCTTTGGTCCATTGCTTTACTGATTTTTACCTTTAAATGTTGTCTTCGCATGTATTCTCTCCTTGCACGTCTCATGCATTAGACGTGGCAAATTCTTACGTGCTCTCTTGGGTAGGAACAGGGGACTGATGACCTAGCTGTTTAGTCGCCTTAAAACAACCAACAACGACAACAACACAGCAAACACGAAGCGGCAGCACCATAGCTTGAATATAAATAAGACACCTGACAGCGACATAGAACTATTTTTCAAAATAACTTCCAGCTGAATGTATAATGAATCAATTCGTTTTCAAAATAAAAACATTTTCTTAGCAGATGACAAGCTGTGATAACTTGGTATTTCTCAATTGAAGCAGATGTAAACCCTGAGACTGACGTTATGTCACTATTGTTCACAAAATTAGGGCTAATAAATGTAGCAAAATATCAAATTGAACAACTCGTCCAAAATATAACTGTGGCGAACATGTTATATTTGGTCGCAAGGCTGTCTGCAGGAGATCAGCTGTTCGCTGTCAGATTTCGTGCACCAGCCGCTAGGAGCGCTGACATGCTGTGTTCCTTGTTCCTTGAGGAAAAGTTTCAAGAGTAAAGCATGTTGGTCACAGTAATTTTAAAACAATCGGCATTTTACCAATTTTAAATAGTCAGATATGTATATTTTCTTACAAACGCAACTAGAAATACCAATTTAGACATATTAAGCACATTACAAACTGATCTGTGACTGTCAGAAAAATGCTATACACGCAATCGATCGCGTAACTTTTAAAGGCGGGAGTCTCGCGGGTTAAATGTCAAAAGTCGTCGAGGTAATCCTTCCACAAAAACACGAAATTTAACGCCGCGAACTGCAAGGATTGGGCAGTAGTGTTAATCATTATCTATTGCTATACATTAATAGAGTTATGTAAATTCTTCTAATGAAGCAGCATTGGATCAATTTACCTCGTTTCTTAGTTGTACCAGTCATGAGACATACTTAACTTCATCATTACACATTCTACGTGAGCTATTTATTTAGTTTTTATTATGTAATGTTCCCTCACTGTTTATTATTCAATTTTCACTGTTTTTAAACGAAGTTGTTCTTTTTAATTCACTATAAGATGTTCCATTACAATCCTAATACGATTAAGCTTAGAGAAACATCTTACAGCCTTGACGACGACGACGACGACGACGACGACGACGACGACATCATCATAATCATCTCGCACAATAAATCCTGGTGTTATATTGTGCATTATGCATAAAGAAAAAAGAAACACCATTTTCATTACGCGAAAGAGGAGAAAAATAATAAATAAAAACATTTACTAACAATTTCATTTAATTTCGTAAACGATTTAGTTTAGTATTAATCGATTTTTCTTTTGTGAGATCTATGTTGCCGGAAGAAAACAATAATTTGCGTCCGGCAACGCACAATAGTAAAGGAATCCGAACAATCGCGTCGTGTCTAATGCACGGTATTAACAATTTTACGTTAAAAATTGTTGGTACTTTCGAAGACAGTGATTACACTCCTAGATTCAGACAGCAGAACAAAATAGGCAGATTTATTACCGCTCGTATGTTTGTGCTAGATTATAAGCCCTCAAGTTGCTTCCCGACTCCCGTCAAGTATCAACTCAGTTTTATATATAAATAACAGTGTAGAGTGCAAGAGTTTTATTTTATTCAACTAGTTTCGGTTCTTCTTTTAGACTATCTTCAGAAACTGTATCTCCATCGATGTCTTGGAGCTGGTAGGTAACTGGGAGCCTTCTAGAAAGGTATATCAATATTAAATATCAATACTAAATGTTTACGTATTAATGATTCGTTCTGGTAAGTGAATCTAAAAACTGGAATATGCAGTCGCAAAAAATGTGTACTAACAAGTATTAAAGTAGGAAATTAAATATTTCCTAAAAATTTAAAGCCTTATTCTTGAAATTAAAAAAGAAAAAAATTAAAAGAAAACGTAAAAATCTTATGCAAAATTAGTGACTAACCTAAGCTAGTCATATATCACAGTAATATCACAGAGGGTTACAGACAATTTTAGCGACTTCACTGTCGATGAAACGAACACAACACCCAGTCCCCCGCCGGGAATCGAACCCGGGCCCCCTGCGTGGTAGTCAGTGACGCAGTCGCTGAGCTACAGAGGCGGACGAAAGAACTAACTTTATTAAGAAACTTGCACAGCGAATAGTTGTAAAGTGTTTACTGCTCTAATAAGCTGACATAGTAAACAATGTTTATTTATTACTATTTTGAATGTGTTTGGACATTTTAATACCGATAGTGAAGTTTGAATTGAATTGAAATGACAATTTTGAGTATGTTTCAAAACTTTTTCGTTAACCGGCTCCTTTCATGGCCGCATGTTTTAAGCCGCCATGATACCAATATGGCGGCCGCTCCCGACTAAGGTCAGAGTCCTCCCTCGGGCGTGTGTGTTTTTGTCCTTTGCATAAGTTAAAATAGTTCGTAATTGTAGACACGATCATCTGAGCAGTTAGCAGTATTAATGTACAAACACGTGAACAGTTTTCCCCGTCCATTCATGTCTGCTGGATGATATAACCATTCAGTCCTCCGATGTCCAAAGACTCCTTCTGAGGAAGAGACTGCCTAAATTTGGTTGACATGTATTCTGCAACTTTCAACCTTCGTTTCCCCAGTAAATTGCGCTGGTGATACCTGTTCCTTTCATATCATCGTTCAAGGACATAAGCTTCTCTGCATCCCGTGTTGCTAATTAGTGCTGATATTTTTTGTACCTCGAAATGGAAGAATCTAATTGAAGGTATTCGTGTTCCCAAAGTTCTGCTTGATAGAAGCCACCAAGATCACTGGAAAAATAGTTCGTGAATATACCTGAAGAGCAAAATTCTTAGTCAAAGGGAATTCCCCGTAACTTAGTCTCGTTTTTATGAATGTACCTTAATCTGCTTTTTATGTTAACGAAGTAATTTAACAAACCGTTTCGAGCTGAAACCCATCATAGGAATCCGATTCTGAACTGATTTCTGTTATTGCAGTCTTCAGCCGGAGACTGGTTTGCTGCAGCTCTACACGCTATCCTGTCCTGCGCAAGCCTCTTCATCTGCTGTATTCGTCTCTAGGTCTCCCTCTATTTACCCCACATCCTTGACTCTAATGCTAAACTGACGATACCTTGATATCTGAGATTGTGTCCAACGAATCTACCCCTTTTCTTAGCTAAGATATGCAAAAAATTTCTTTTCTCCCTCATTACGTGATACACCCATCTAATCTTCAGCATTCGTTTGCAGCACCATATTTCAAAGGTTCTATCTTCTTTTTAGCACTCCAGTACAATGCTACACTCCAGACAAACGCTTTCTGAAAGGACATCCTAACGTTTAAATTAATATTGGATATCAGCAAATTTCGATTCTTCAGAAACGACTTTATTCTCATAGTCATTCTGCATTATATATCTTCTTTCATCCACCATCGGAAGTTAATTTGCTACCCAAATAACAAAACTCATCTACTTTTATTGTCTTACCCTATTACCCTTGTTTTTCTCTTGTTAATGTTGATCTTATACCCTCCTTTCAAGGCACTCTCCAAGCCGTTCAACTGCCATTCCTTTCCAGTATCAGACAGAATTACGGTGCCATCGTCAAAACACGAAGTTTTTATTTCTTCACCCTGAACTTTAATTCCTTCTCGAGATTTCTCCTTGCTGCCTTCCCAGCTTGCTTAATTTACACATTGAACAACATTGGAGAAAGGCTACAATCGTGTCTTACTCGCTTCCCAATCACTGCGTTCCTTTCATACCGTCGAATCTAATAAATGCAGTCTGGATTTTGTACAAGTTAAATATAACTTTACATTCCCTATATATTATTCCCGCTCGCTTCATATTTTGAGAGAGTTTACTCCAGTCAAAAGCTTTCTCTAAATCTACAAACGCTAGAAACGTTAGTTTTCCTTTCCTTAACCTATCGTCTAAGATACGTCGTAATGCTTTCGATGGCAACCTCCGCCATCGCCATCAGGAGTAAAATCACTGCCGTCGGCCGCGGTGGCCGAGGGGACTAAGGCGCTCCAGTCACGGTCTGCACGGCTACTACTGTCGGGGGTTCGAATTTCCCTCGGGCATGGATATTTGTGCCGTCCTAGTTCGTAAGTAGTTCATAAGTAGTTTGTAAGTTTAGGGACTGATGACCCCGTAGTTAAGTCCCATAGACTATACAAACATTTGAACATTTGATTTGAAAATCACTGCCGGTGTTGGCGCGGCGTCCTGCTTACATAGCTGCAGCGCTGCGTCTAGAAGCTTCTGGACGGCCCGAGAGCGCCTGCGCGGGAAGCCAGCGCGGACCGTTGGGCCGCGGTACCGCGTGACGTCACGTGGAGCGTGCCGTCGGCGCCACATTTGAACCTGGCGCTCTCGCCTCGCTATTAGCGCGAGACCCCTGTTTCCGCTCTACGTCCAGGGCCCAGCCTCAGGCCCTGCTGAGTGTATACCCTGGTCTCTGTTGAAACTGTTGACGTTTAATCTAATTTCGGCCGTCTCTTTTGCAACAGAATTCCAGTAATATGCGTTTGGGCCACAGTTTTCTTGTTTTCAAATAGTATTTTATGCCCATTTCTTAGGCAATGTTCTGCCAAGGCTGACTTCTCAAGCTCTCTTTGTTTTATGGGCCGAGTGTATTCTGCACAACGTTCAGCAACAGTTCTAATAGTCTGTCCAATGTAAATACTTCCACACTCACAGGGTACGCCATATACACCCGTAACACCCAGATATGTACTGGCCTTAACGGGGCGTAACATGTCCCTGATCGTGGATGCTGGCCGGAAAACTGGTCTCAGTCCATGTCTCTTTAGGAGGCGTCCAGTATTGATGGTCGTTGCTCAACACAATGCTCCAAATGGTCGCCGAAATAACCTTTGCCCTGTGTACTAGCGTGTTCAGGACAGCTTTCTTGTGTACAGGATACTGCAAGCTGTTGCCGTGAAGTAGCCATCTGTTTGTCTAGGTTTCCTGTACACTGAATGACCAAGTCGGCCTCCTGCTTTTCGCTCGACCAAAACATCCAAGAATGGGAGCTTACCATCCATCTCGACGGTTAGTTTTATGTTGGGATGGACACCGTTCATGTTGTCTATGAACTGCTGCAATGTAGCCTTGCCATCAGACCATATCAGAAAAGTGTCGCCAACGTAGCGTAGGAAGTAGAATGGACGCAACCTTGCCGAGTTAAGTGCCAGTTCTTCAAAATTTTCGATAAAGAAATTTGCCATAGCCGGAGACAGTGGAAATCCCATTGCTGCACTCGTGTGGTACGGGTGTATATGGCGTCCCCTGTGAGTGTGGAAGTATTTACATTGGACATACTATTAGAACTGTTGCTGAACGTTGTGCAGAACACACTCGGCATATAAAACAAAGAGAGCTTGAGAAGTCAGCCTTGGCAGAACATTGCCTAACAAATGGGCATAAAATACGATTTGAATACACGAAAATTCTGGCCCAAACAGCATATTACTGGGATTCTGTTA
Source organism: Locusta migratoria (assembly GCA_026315105.1). NCBI lineage: Eukaryota > Metazoa > Arthropoda > Insecta > Orthoptera > Acrididae > Locusta > Locusta migratoria. The sequence continues at coordinate 448,309,401 of CM048746.1, forward strand.
TAAAAGAGGCGGCTAAAATAAGATTAAACGTCAACTGTTCTGATAATAGTTATATGTGGATTTTTATTTTATAATAGATGGTTTACATAGTAATAATGCCCAGGGGATAATATTTAAAGTACACAAGCTACTATAAAATTTCCGTCGAATTCTATGATTTTCCGTCCGCATCGTTAGCTGATTATCGAAATTCATCAGGACAATCGTCCAATGATTTAAACCTTACTGTCTCGTGATGTACATTCTTCGAGGTTGTATAACCTTTCCCGGGCTTCCTTGATTGCGAGAGGAATTAACATTCGTTTGCGACTTAGTTTTACGTCGCGTCGCTTCTGAGTGTCCTGTGACTGCTTTCGCGATTCCCTTTTTGTGACACAGGACCGGCTGCATTAGCCATGTTTAATTCATGGCTACCCCTCCCTGAATCTTTATTCCTTCATTTACTTTAAGATCATTTGGAGCAGATGTATCCGGCAGCTTTTGAGAAATATCTTCTGTGTACTATCGTCAGGATCCTGACCTACATAAACTGTCGCTTCTGTTATTAATGCAGGGATAGAATGCTGAACGATCTCAGCAACGCTACGTTGTATAGGCTGTTGGCTGCCTAATTGATTGTCCATTTCCATGTCTATCATGTTTTGTGGCTCTACCTCCTAGACGCATTGTTTTTGTTTTCGAACACAGTGGTTTTTGCACGACTGGTCGTCATCTGAGCAACTATCAGTTTTCTCACGTGGACGTTTTTTTCTTTTGCAGCTCGACCTCTTGTACACTGGTATCATGATTTTTCATTGCTGCTAGGTGTGGAAACTGGCTGCTGTCTTGGAGGGAGACATCAGAGCGGTCTGCTTGGTTAGCAGCCTCAACCGGGTGGACTGAATTATTACTTGCTAAAGTATCATTTAAGGAAAACTTCTGGCAATTGTGTCAAATTATTTTTCAGCACGAAAACATGACGCGGCCAAACCTGTCTAAAGTGTATGGATTAATTACAGATGAGGGTGGGTTCTTGACCAGATTAAACTACTTGTTTTTCTGATAGTTTTCCTGGATATTATTCAAAATTGTAAACCACACAACTTACGTGCATTCTAAATTTTACATTGAAATGACGAGTTTGCAGAATCTCGTAACCTAACCCTTAGGCATTTACGTGTTAGTTGCCTCTTATTACAGGGTTGCGGTCTTTACCTGCGTTTTTGTTCTTTTGTTTAAACAAAATAAAAGAAACTTCCCCTTGCAACGAAATTATTTGTTGAATGAAAGTGATTGCCTTTTGTTGGCTTGGTTGTTGTTTTATATTATATTGTACTGCAGTAATGTGTTATGGTACAGTTCTTTATTCTTTATTAACAGAAAGGATTTAATGATTCATTGTGTGGACTGAATATAAACTATGTCTTTTGGAAACTACTTTGTCTAAAAGAGTTCAGAATTTTGTTTAAAATTAAAAAAATAGCTTTACAAGGGGCAGAGACTTTACACCTCAACCCAGTCCTACCATTCCCTCTGCCGGTACAAAAAACATTGCACTTTATAGTGACGCTACCACCGTTCGTTCGTTGCAGATTTCACATCTCCATATTTATAAAGCGCTGTCCTAATCAAATCGTTCTCAATTTCTATCGTCAGATTCAAAACACGAAAAGTTGTATACATATCAGTTCCCCATATTGTGACTTTGCCTCTAGAAGAATCTCTATGTATGAACTCCTCTGCCCCATAGTGCAAACCAGTTTATCAATAGTAACCGGATCCACTAACGTAACAAAAATAATTTATCTAACTGCATAGTGCAAACTACGTCATTGCTGACACCTATAACCTCAGTTATCCAGTCGTCTACTTCCAACGATGTCGGTTGCACTTGGATTTCCTTGTCGAAGGCGAAGACAAGTGTGTTTTTCGTTATGTTAATAGTAAACATATTTGCTTGCAGAGAAGAAATTTCGGTTAAAAAACCGAAGTTCCGGGGTGAATACCAAATCGTAGGAAGATAAGACATAACAGTAGATTATACACCATCACGAAGATGGCGGACAGACACGCGGCGAAGCTCACGTGCAGCTACGTAAGGAGGGCAGGAAAAAAAGAAAAGAAAAACCCACAAGCGGATCGTAACAGATCCAAACGCCAGTTATGTTCAAACGGCACAACCTGAGGACTCTGTGGGGTTACATTTTTCTCCATTTGTATAAATCAATTTTATCTTCTGTGAGCTATATCTTGCGGAAGAAAACACTAGTCCGTGTTCGGTCCCGCAAGAATAGTAAAAAAAATGAGAAAAATTGTTAGGTCAAACGCTCAGTACTAACAATTTAAGGTAAAAAAATATAATGATTAATATTAAGTCGACATTTAATGTTAGATTAAGGTAAAATTAACCCCTTTTCTTAAAACGGAAAAACGTGCTTTTTAAAAATCAACTGAAAACTTCAAATTCTCCTAGAAAATTAGTGACTAGCGTGAACTAGTCATATTGCTCAGTGTAAGAGATCAATTATGGCGTTCTTGAGACTACGGCTAAAAATATTTTAGCGCCTAGTATGTCGTTGAAACGAACACAACACCCAGTCCCCACTCAGAATCGAACTCGGGCCCCCTACGTGGTAGTCAGTGACGCAGTCGCTGAGCTACTTTTTTTTAACCCTATATTATTATTATTATTATTATTATTATTATTATTATACAAAGCATTTATACATAATATGTAAAAACAAGTTATCTACTATTGCTTCTGAAATTTATTTTATATTTTCATTATGTTGTTCATCTTCTGTTGGTTTGTTGTAGCTTCAGAAATCATTGTTGCACATCTTGTGATACTTCCTTACATTCTTATTTTAGGATATGAAAGAGGAAATTTTGAAATTGTTGTTTATATTTTGGTAGCTTCTGTAATTTGTTGTGTTCTTCTTTAATATACATCACAAATTCTTCTAATGTTGTAGTTTTGTTTTTAATGATGTAGTTTATAAATTTTCCAAGTAACCAAAGATAGCTGTTGTGTTTCATACTAGGGTATAGATTCCAGTCTGGATATATTATATCCTCTACCTTTATTGCATTTTACGACGCCCTGTTCATAATTGCTAGCTTTTTTTCGCGTCCACTTCCAGATGGTATTTCGGTCTGTGCAAACAAAGGTATGTGCTATTGTGTCTACCAATTGGCAATGGTCACAATATGGGTCAGGCTTCATTTTTATTTTATATAGTTTTTCTCCTGTTGGAACGTTTTCATCAATAATGTCATACCACACAGATTGCTCGTCAGTCGTAAGGATCTTATTATTTATGTTTTTCCAGATATTTTCCCACTTTTTGTTTGAATATTTTAGCTCTATAGGGTTTCGTGGGTGTCCCCTAATCAGTGAAATGTACAACTTCGAAGTGGTATATCTGTGAGCAGCTTCTTGTAAATAACTTAATTCTGTATAATATTTACAGACATAGGCCAGTTGATCATTAATGTGTCCCACATTTACTAGCGCCCTCTGATCTTTCGGGGCCAAGGTAGTAAAAAGGTATTTGGTAATACCAAGTTGGGCACTCAGTAACATTTTTGTTGTTTGCTTAATAAACAATGCAGTGAACTATGATTGAAAATCCTTGACTGCCAAGCCTCCATCAATGCGAGGCAAAGTCATTGTTTGGAGGGAGACTTTGAAAATGTTGCCTCTCCATACGTATATGGCAGTTAAAATTTTGTGTGCTATATCAGAAGAAACTGGTAAATCGGCTCCTATGTAATGTGTCTTGCTGATAATATAAGTGTTTATAAACAGCACTCTTTGCAGAAGATTTAATGATCGTGTTGTGTGACTCTTACAGTATTCAGCTTATGCTCCCAATTTACCTTTATCATGTCATGTGGATTTGGTGTTAAGAACATTCCTAAACAGTTTACCTTGTCTGTTCTTTGCAACTAGGTGGTTTGCATATGATCACTGTTGGGTCCAATGGACAAAATCTTCGACTTATGCTCGTTGAGCTTTGCTCCACTTGCACTGGAAAAAGACATAATAATTTCTCGAACAATTTCAATCTCTTGTTTCGTGTTGACAAGAATACTTACGTCATCCGCATATGCATGACAGACAGTTTCGGTGTTGAAAAGTTTTAATCCTTTCAGACGGATGTGCAAATATAAAAGTAATGGTTCCACAGCGATACTATACATCATCATGGATAAAGGACATCCTTGTCTAACAGACTGATTGATTGGCACTTGGTTAGTTAACTGCCCGTTGATCTTTATTCTGGAATGTGTTCCAACTATGCAATTTCGTATCAGGTGACAGAAAGGAGCATTAAATCCTATTTCATTCAACACTTTTAGCAGAAAACAGTGGTTAATCCTATCGAATGCTTTGTTACAATCTAGTAAAATCATAGCAGTTTGACAATTACATAACCATGTTAAATATAAAATATCTCTATATTCAGAAAAAATGTTCACCATTGATCTACCTGTACCAGCTGCTGTATGGTATGGCCCAAATATCTTATCAAGAAGTGGTTTCATTCTATTATTTATGAGACGAGTAAAAATTTTGAAGTCGGAATTGAGTAGAGTAATTGATCTGAAGTCCTCTATATTAATGCTCCGTGACTTTTTTTGGGATAAGCACGACCATGCCTTCAGTGAATTCTAGTGGAAAGCTGTTATCTACCAACAGTTCATTGTACATTAATGATAGTTCACTTCTAATAACATTCCAAAATCGTATATAAAACTCTACTGGTATGCCATCTATTCCGGCAGCTTTGTTTCGTGGAGATTCCGTGATTGTTTTTTGTATTTCATCTTCCAAGATGGTTTCTATAAGCTCTTCATTTTCGTTGAGGTTAACTATTGGTTGTGTATTAGACAAAAAATCTTCCTGTACAACCAAGTCTGTCACAGATTCAGAATAAAGATCCGAATAGTAATGTACAATATGTTGCTTAATAGCATTCTGATTGTCATAGTTGTTTCCTTGCTCATCCTGGAGGTGGTTGATAGTCTTCTGTTTGCCTCTTTTTGCTTCCCTTATGATATGGTATATCGAAGTGTTTTCTTGATAGATGTCAGTTGTGGAACGCGCTCGCCCTTTTTTCCCTTGCAAAGACTGGCGTATCAAAGCAGTAATTTTTGCTTTGATATGTTTTATTCTAAGCTGTTAGATTCGTTGGCTCGCTGTAGAAGTCACGTGGACTTAGGAAATAGTATTCCAGTGTCATTCTCTGCCAGTAGTTCTTTGTTCGTGAAAACCGAATAATGCATCTTATTTGCGGCTTTAAAACTTCAAGCTACCAGGTAATGCGCTTTGGAGTGTCTTGCTAGACTTCGAAGGCATCTCGTCCATGTCTCGATAATTTCCCTTTGTAATTCCTTGTCATTACGTGATAATGATTCGTTCTGGTAAGTGACTGTAAAAATTGGAACAGGCCATCAGAAAAAAAATGTGAAATATTAATTAGTATTAAAGTAGGAAATTAAACTTTTCCTAAAAATTTAAAACCTTATTCTTGAAATAAAAAACAAAATGAAAACAAGAAAAAAAACTCATGCAAAAATTAGTGACTAGCCTAAGCTAGTCATATATCACAGTAATATCACAGAGGGTTACAGACAATTTTAGCGACTTGACAGTCGATGATAGGAACACAACACCCAGTCCCCCGCCGGGAATCGAACCCGGGGCCCCTGCGTGGTAGTCAGTGACGCAGTCGCTGAGCTACAGAGACAGACGAAAGAACTAACTGTACTAACAAACTTACAAGCGCATGGTTGTAAAGTCTTCACTACTTTATTAAGCTGACATAGTAAACATCATTTATTTATTCCTATTTCAAAGTTGTTTGGACATTTTATGCCGATAGTTGAAGTTAGAGTTGAATTGAAATGACAATTTTGTGTAGGTTTCAAAACTTTTTCCTTAACCAGCTCCTTTCATGGCCGCATGCCTTTGCAACCTTCATCCTTCGATTCGCCAATAAATCTTGATCGTGATACCTCTTGCCTCTCATATCATAGTGGTCGTCCCTCGTTCACCGGACTAATAAGGTTCTCTGCATGTTAAGAGATCCTTACAGCTAATTGAAAGCCAGCCTGAAGGTATTACAGCAGTTATTCAACCTTTTTAAACCTAACAGTCTGCAGCCACCAATTAATATAAATGCAATTAACTACAAATTGAAACATATATGTCGTTATTACTTGGAGCTCTGTTAATCGAGTTGCATTTTACTGGACAAGACCAGTATATATGATGCACATAATAAGATCACAAGACCATAAAAATAAGATGGAGGCCAGGTTTCCAAACAGAAAATGGAAAATTATTTCGAAAAATATAAGTCACAAAGTACTCTCCTCAGACACACAAGTGGCTTGGTGTAGAGTTATTAATAACATAGTAAGTACGAATGAAAAATTATATGTCATTGGCCTCAGTTACACAAACCAATGTCTAAAATGTCACAGAACGGACACTTTAGACCATCCGTTCCTTTGCATGGGGAATACTGAAATATGGAAGGAACTTTCCTAAAGAGAAGTGATGGCAGAGAAATAAATTTGGATTACATCTTTTTTCCAGAAGAAATTTTTTTTCCTAGACAAAAGAACACCACCATCCACTGGATTATTGGCAATTTTCGTCACTACGTAATCGCTAACAAAGTTAGTGACAATGTACAGTATTACAAAGAATATATACTTCACGAGTATTACAAGATTTACCAAAAAAAGAATAATAAAAGGAATTTTGGGAATATGTTACAAATTCTGTTTGAAAAACAGGGAGTAGGATAATTATGTATTAAAAGAAGAATGAATCGCAATCGCATGCTGAAGTAGGGGACTGCTGTTGAGGGTGAAGTACGGTGGGGACTTCGTGGGTCCCGTGGCCGCTACGGTAGCCGTGAAGGCCTCAATAGAACCCTGAAAAGGCATGCACTGCGTGACGAGGAGAGATGTACAGATAAAGAATTGTGTTCGCAGAAGTTAAATCAGTGATTGATTTCAAATTTGTCACAAACAAATTTTTTTCTCTAATTTTTGTCATTAACGTTAATATTAATCCCAGGAGAAGGGACTTTTACATTTTGTAGTCGTCAGCTAGTATTCCTCCTCAGGAAGAAGACGTTTATTTCTAAGTATTTCATTTTATACTCATATACCGTTCAGAAAGAATAAGACAACACAGAAGAATCATTCATTTTATACTCTACAGTGGCGACAAGCCAACATAGAAGGTACCAATCAATAAAACTGGCGGAGAAGCCAGGCCGAGAAGGCCACATTTGGCGAGTGCAAGGACGGGTTGAAGGGGAGGAAGGAGACCCGACATAAAAAAACCCAAGCAATAAAAAATACCAAGGAACAAATTATACCAAACATAAAAAACACAGCGCCCCAAGTGGCTGGGCGCGGAACTGCACTGCACTGCGCTGTATTACTCGCAGCGTCGGTTTACGAAGCGCTACACCAGCCCCCGGTCGGAAGCGGAGCGTCGGTGTCTCGAAGTCTTGCTGGGGAGTGCACCCGGCGTCCTGAACGAGTCGTTCGCGTCGGTGGGGTGGCGTCTGGAGGCGGCCGTTGTGCTGCGTCTGGTGAGGCGACGGAGGCGGCGTCTCGCTGTCCAACCATGGTGGGAATGGACGTCGCTGGGGTGGCGGCAGTGGCGTCAGGAGAGACATAGACTGGTTTGACGCGTTCAGCGACACGGTGGTAGGTTTGCCATTCACCATAATCTCTATTGTTTGAGTATGACGTTGTAGCACTTCGTACGGGCCAGAGTATGGTGCTTGTAGTGGCGGTTTGCCCCCCTCCTGTGCGGAGCATGAAATGTCGGCAATGCTCCAAGTCTTGATGGACGAAGTAGGGTGGTGTGCCATGTCGTGAGGCTTTCATGGGCTACGTGTTGTCTGAGACGGCGCAGAAATTCCGGTTGACTAGTATTGTCGGCTGTTGCTACAGACTTAGTCTCTACAAAGTCTCCTGGAAGACGCAGTGTTGCGCCATAAACTAATTCTGCCGGTGACGAACCAATGTCTGACACGAAGGCCGTACGTAAGCCTAGCATGACTACTGGTAGAGCAGACGTCCAAGTTTCACCGTGACACAACGAGGCTGCCTTTAGGCAACGTTGCCAGCGCTCAACCATTCCACTGCTCGCTGGGTGGTAGCTTTTAGTCTTGTGATGAGTGTACCCACAGAATTTAGCCAGTTGTGCGAACAATTCAGATTCGAATTGGCGTCCTCTGTCTGTAGTAATGTGTAGTGTTCAACCGAATCTAGCTAACCACGTTATTGCAAAAGCTGAAGCCAATGTTTCGGCTGTTATGTTATCCACCGGTACTGCTTCAGGTCATCGAGTGAACCGGTCAATCATGGTAAGCAAGCGTCTTTGACCTTCCGAAGGTGGTAGTGGTCCCACCACATCGAAATGTACATGTGCAAAAAGAGTGGTGATATCTGGTAAATTTCCAATTGGTGCTTGGACATGGCGATTAATCTTGCAGCGTTGGCACTGTAAGCAAGATTGGACCCATTGACGGCAGTCTTTCTGGATGCCAGGCCATACAAAACGCTTTGTCATTAGTCGGAAAGTTGAAGGCACACCTAGGTGACACAAACCGTGCACTGTGTCAGATGCCTGTTTGCGAAAGGCTGGTGGCAGGAAGGGACGATAACCGTCAGAAACGTCGCAATATAGGCGTATTCCTTCCCCTGGTACGTCGAGGAGTTGTAACTTGAGATCGGAAGAAGGATCATTGACGTAGGTCAGGAGTTCATCTTCTTTTTGTGCTTGCGCCAGTGCGCGGTAGTCGATGGGACTTGAGACACTGCTAATTCGAGACAGCAATCTGCGACAATATTATCAGTCCCGGATATATGTCGACTATCCGCCGTAAACAGGGCTATAAACTGAAGTTGATTAAGCTGTCAGGGTCAACAACTGTCACTCTTGAGCTTACAGGCGAACGTGTGTGGTTTATGGTCTGTAAACACCGTGAATGTTCGCGCTTCTACTTGTGGCCGGAAATATTTTACTGCTTGTATATGGCCAGTAATTCACTATCATAGGTGCTCCACCTCTAATGTGAAGGCGAAAGTTCTTTTGAAAAATAAGCCAGTGGCTGAAATGCATCGTCTGACCATTGTCGTAATGCTGCGCCTATTGCTGACAAGCTGGTGTCAACAACTACTGCTAACGGTGCGCCAAGCTGTGGATGTGCTAACAATGTCGCATCGGCTATGCTTGTTTTAGTTGCTTCAAACGGCGCGCACATACCTTCTGTCCAATGTTTGCAGCTTTTGTTGTCTTTCTTTGGACCCGCTAACGCCTCTGTTAAGCGTTCCTACAATTCTGCCGTGTGAGGAAGGTGTCTCCGATAGAAATTTAGCATGCCTAAATAACGACGCTATTCTTTGACCGTAGTGGATCATGGTATTTGAAGTATTGCCTGCACCTTCTCGGGTGGAGAAAGAGAGCCTATGGCTGAAATCTTATGCCACAAGAATGTCACCTCGGATTGACCAAAAACAAATTTCTCTACGTTTCGTACGACACCATAGTGTTCCAACGTATCAGACCTCCTTAAAGTGCCGTTAGTGCTGTTCATGGTCTGCTGAGAACACCACTACATCATCTGAATTTGCAAATCAGAATGGAAGTCCTCTTAGAATCGAGTTTATAAATCGTTGTCAAGTTTGAGCAGCGTTGCAGAATCCAAACGGCATGAAAACATATTCATATAGACCGAAAGGCGTAATGATGGCTGTCTTTGGTATGTCTCCCTTGGAAACAGAAATCTGGGTATAAGCTTTCGCTCAGTCAAGCACTGTAAACAATTTAGCACCGCATAAAGCCCGATTGTAGTCCCTCAGAAGAGGAATAGGATATCTGTCCGGCACAGTACGTGCATTAAGTGCACGGTAGTCGCCGCATGGGCGCCATGCTACACTTTTCTTCGGTAACAGATGTAATGCAGAAGACCATGGAGTCTTAAATGGTCGCAATACGCCTTCAGGCAACATAGTGTTGAATTCTGCTTTCGCTATGGCCAAGCGGTTCGGAGCTAGGCGTCTCGGTCAAGCTACTGGGGGCCGTCAGTCGTTAGAATGTGGTGCACCAGTGCAGTGCAGTATAAATCTGGGAACTCCGGGCGGTCTGGTAAAGCTCGAGTAGTTACGTGAAAGTTCAGCGTACTCACCTCCAGTAGCCTGAATCAATTTGACGCTGTGTGTCGCGGTATCGCAGTGGAAGCCGTTACCGCTAAGCCGGTGACGCTGTCCACCAAGCGTCATTTCCCACGTCCGGCAGCAGTTTGTAGTACGCCAAGAGATCGGCTCCGATAGTTGTTTCGGCGTCGTCGGCTGCTGTGAAATCCCACATATGTGATCTGCGCAGTCCAATGTTCAGCTCCGTCCGTTGTATGCCGTAGGTGGCGGTAGAACAGGTGTTCGCTGCTTTCAAACGGAACGAAGTGGGTGGCCTGTAACGATGCAGAGTTGTCCGAGGTAGGATTCTTAGGTCCGGCCCTGTATCTATTAAAAACTTCATACCCGTGCCTCTGTTTGAGATGAACTAGCGCTTGGAGGTCATACAACAGTCTACTGAACTTATTGTTGGCTTTCTGTATGAAACTGGCGAGATACATTTTTTCGCTTGATCGGCGAAGCTCCGGTGATACCTGCACATCTGTGTTTTGTTCTGTGTGGACGTGGTTGTGCCGGAAGACATGCTTCTTGATGATGCCTGTATTTGCTTCTTCTATTGTTGCCACCGTCGCGAGCCAACAGCGCGCTGACGTGTGCATACAGCTGCACCACTTCTTCCTCGAGCGTATCATTCTCTGTGGTGCCGATGCTGTGGCGAATACATTGTTGTCTTGCGCGACTACGGTGCTGACCTTGCCAGCTTCTTGCTATCTGCAAGCTGCGATCCAGTGGCATACCCGTTTGTGAAGCGATAATAGCCTCCACAGGGTTAGGGTTACCAGACGTTCTCTTTTACCCGGACGTGTCCTCTTTTTTGGAAACTAAAAATGGTCCGGCCGGGTTTTGAACAAAATGAGAAAAGGTCCTTTTCTTGCGCTGCTTCAACTTGAAAGTGCGTAAACTCTCTAAGCTGTCACAATCACTAACTCTAGAGAATTTAACCTTTCTTGAAACAACGTGATTTTGAATTTTCTCGTTTCTCTGCCGCCGCTACTCTGAGGTCAAGCTACTTCGGAACAATAGAAATAACGGCGTGGCTGTTGTCGCGGAATACGAGCTTCGAGGCGGCCATTTAAAAACATAAGTCTGCAACAACGCAAGACAGTGCAGTACACATAGTGTAAAATGAAACTCTCTTCCCCCCCCCCCACCCTTTCTCTGGTCGGATCCTTTCTACGGTAAATTAAAAGTTTATTTTATTTATTGCTTTTTTCACCTAGTCTAACATATTCCATTCAATCACGATAATCTAGATGCTAATCGTGTATATGGTCACGTCGGTGTGATCCGAAATGGGAGCATAGCTATATCATGGAACGCTTAGATAATTTTTACAGTAACTTTATTCGTGACAATTTTACAGTCAACGGTACTACGGTTTCCGTAAATGATACATCGTAAAAAAGTTGAGTTGAAAACAGGGGTGATCGACAAGTTATCTTATATGTATGGAAAAAAATTTCAGCACTTAAGACGATAATTACAAGTGGTGAAATATTAGGGCTTAACTGCTATATAGTCAAGTAATTCGTTCTAAAAACAAGACTCTGATAATACATTAGAGACAGCGCTAGTTCTTGAGTTTTCAATAAGAGAGAGAGAGAGAGAGAGAGAGAGAAAGAGAGAGAGAAGATTCTTTTATTAATCTATAAATGTTGTCATATTTTCTGAAGACGGACATCTGGTAACCCTATACAGGGTCCTTAGCAGATTGTCTGACGGTGTCCACTTTGACTCGTAAGTGTCTTGCGTCAGTACCTGGCGTAAACGATCCTCTTGCGAGTCGGCTACTCGTCCTATTAACTCTGACTTCAGTGAGTATAAGCTCCCGTTTCTGACATCGCTGCGATTATATCTTGTACCTCTGCTGCATAACGATGATCTAGCCGGCTTACAATGAGCGAAAAATTTTGTGCAATTCCTCGTTATGCCTGCGCAGCAAAAACTTGCGTTTGCCTGCGCAAACCACAATATAGGATTATCGGGCCAGTACGGCGGCAAGCGGATCGCGATTCTTGATACTGCGTGTTCTTCTGTCATTATTCTGCTGGTAGATCTTGTGTAGGTCTTCCGATGTCGTCGGCGTCAACCAATTGTCGGGTACAGTTTATAATTGCCTGGACGACTTCGTTTTCGTGCTCCTCGGAAGATAGACAGTTGTAAAACAGCGTCAGATTGCTAAGACATTAACTGGCGCTGTTTTCATAAGCAGAAAATGATATTCAATAGTTTACGCCTGTTTCAACCGGCAGAACTTTATTCCAGAATCTTCTTTCTCTCTCTCTCTCTCTCTCTCTCTCTCTCTCTGTCTTAAAGAATAAGAAAAGGGAACAAGGAACTACAAAAGTCTTTAAAAAACACGGAATAACAAATACCAAGGAACAAAATATACAAAACATAAAAAACACACACACCGCCCCAAGTGGTTGGGCGCGGAACTGCACTGCACTGCGCTGTTTCACTCGTAGCGTCGTTTTACGAAGCGCTACAAATCCATCTCGTTCTTCCCTTTCGGTCCATCGGATCCTACCTTACTATCTGTCGATTTAATTTTAGTTTTCATGCAGTTCCGTACTTAAGACTACATATATCCTTGACTATGTGTTATAATTTAATTATCCAGATTTGTACAGTGTAGTACAGAAAAATAGCACATGATGTAGCAGTTATTCGTAAATTTCCTTGTTCATGACGTCATATCTGCTGAAATACGTGTCGTACTCTGATGTAAATTTGGAGATACATTCAGTGATATATGTGCCTAATGTCGGTAAAAAATTGGGTAATGGTGTTAGTAGTCAAGACGCAATAAATCAAAACCTCATGTTTGATGACGTGTTTCATGAACATAATTATGGCTTCATTTCTTATGAACTATATGTCGAAATCTGTGATGTAATATCGAAGGAACATTCAGTGCTGTGTAGGTGTGCTGTCTGTGAAATGTCACGCGAATACAATTTACAGTGTAAAAGTAATAATTTGTAACGTCATGCCAAATGCCGTAGATATACACCATGAACAAAGGGAAAGAACTTTTTTTTTTTTTTGTCAGCGAGAAAACGCTTCGTAAATTTGAAATTATGTTCAAAGTGTATTGCAAGTCGCTCTCATTGTCAAATAGTTGACAAATAAAATGACACAATCACGCGTTGCAAGGTGGGGCAGTTTCCATTGTTTATGACGTGATATTGTCGGTGGTTTTTGCAACCATAACAAATAATTCTTTATCTTAAAGAATATTTGTACAAAATTTGGTTGAAATCGGTCCATTAGTTTTGGAGCAGATGTAAAATATTATCACATGATGCGACCGTTTTTCAGGACTGTCATTGTTTGACATCATAATCTCGCAACGTACGTGTCGTAGGTGGTTCTTATCCCTAAAGAGATTGTTGCCCGATAGTAAGGCACATGTGTACCAAGTTCGGTTGAAATCTGTCCAGTAGCTTACGAGATGTGGAACACACACACACACACACACACACACACACACACACAGACTACTTTATAACATGTATAGATAGATTAAATGAATTATAAATATGAAAGATATAAACTAAGACTTCCGCGGCCGCTGGAAAGTTTGAATTGAGTAGTGGAAAGAAACTGCGCGAGTGCAGTACAATTTTTGGTACGCAGTAATCATGGTTATTCCCATTTCCACCTGAACAGGCCATAATGTAGCTATTCTACAGCTAATGGTCGAAATTAATCCTTACAAACTTCATGCAACTCATCCAAATTCAGCAAATCGGTTCGTTTTTATAAGTTTTATTAACTCCATACTAGGCTACATGTTTAAAATGAGACCCTGAGCTGTAGAATAGCTACATTATGACCTTTTTCTAATAGGTATAGCAATGATCAGTAGACAGAAGGCTATCGAAAGACTTTACCGTTTACGTCTGTGATCAATAAAATCCAGGACATCTGTCACTGAAGAATGGAATTTTCACAATCGACGTTTTCGAAATTATGTGCAGTTTTGGGCATCGTATGATAATAATCGTATTCACGTTTTAAATCCTGCCACTTTAATCTTAGATAAACTTCTTACACCTTTATCGACATCATCATCATCATCATGGAAATTCCTTAGAATTTTCGTGCATATTTCATGAAGAAAAAAGGAATACCTTGTCTTTTTCCTTGCGTATAAGAGAAAAAAAAATTACCAAACAAAAATATTTACATACAATTTCATTTACTTCCGTAAAATGACTTAGTTGTGTGAAAACATATTTTATCTTTTGTGAGGTATATCTTGCGGAAGAAAACAATAATCCGCGTTAGGTCACGTACGATAGTAAAGAATGGAAAATCGCGTGGGTGAAATGCAGAATACTGACCATTTAAGGTAAAAAAGAAAACTGATACCACCGATAACTCCGATTCTTCTACTCATTCAGACAGTCAAAAGAAACAGGCAGTTTCATTTACGCTGGTGTGTGTATGAAAAGCGTCGGGGCTAGTTAACAGGCTCTCTAGTTGCTCCTCGACTGCCAAGTGTCAACTCGTGAAAGTTTTGTCACCACCGTGGTGCTGGTATCAGGTGCGGGCCTTCCTTCGTCACTGTGTAATAGATACGAAACAGATGTACTTCATTTATCACACCAATTGCTAGACACGTTTTTGTTGCGCCCATGTAGAGGAAAGTATAATGATATGAAATATCGATACTTCAAGAACGATTTCGCGTATTTTGTACGTAATGTTGTGGTAAATCAATTTAAAATAGTAACAGGTAGTCGAAAAATATGTGCCAAGTACTAAAGGAGGATTAAAGTAATAAATTGAACCTTTTCCTTCAAATTTGAAACCTTCTTAAAATCAAGTAAACGAAAATGTAAAATTCTGCCATAAAATTAGTGACTAGCGTAAGCGAGCTAGTCATATTGCACAGTGTTCGAGATCAAGTAATGATCGTGTCCGCTATATTAAACCTGAGACTATTTTAGCGACTTGAATGTCGATGTAACGAACACAACGCCCAGTCCCCAGCCGGGAATCGAACCCGGGCCCCCTGCGTGGTAGTCAGCGACGCAGTCGCCTGAGCTACGGAGGCGGACGGAAGAATCTTCTTTACTACAGTACTTTCGTTACCCATAGTAGTAAAATCTAATAGGCTGACATAATGAAAATTATTCTATTATATATTTTTAACTGTATGTTGTTTTGAACATTTTTATCTGCTAGTTGAAGTTTTTGTTGAACTGAAATCACAGCCACGGAGGACTAGCCGATCACTATAAGGCGCCTTGGTGCGAAGCGCGCGGTTGCTGGTTCGAGTCGTCCCTCAGGCGTTGTGTGTGTGTGTGTGTGTGTGTGTGTGTGTGTGTGTGTGTGTGTGTGTGTGTGTCCGTGTCCTTACGTTTAAGTTCGTTTGCGTAGTTTGTAGGTCGGTATGTTCCATAATTTTATTTCGTTAACCGGCTCGTTACATGGGGCCGTATGAATTTCAGAAAACTTAATCAGGTTCGCATGAATAAAGCAAGTCAGGGAATATACTTCAACAGAGTATGGTCTCACCGTGAGTATAAGGGTGGGGGCAGTTGCTCATAACAGAGTACATTCTTCGATTTCGCATCAATAAATCTAGAGAAGTTTCCCACGACCGAAGAACGTTCTCCGTTTGCTGAAGTGAGCTCTCTAACATAATTCGAGCTGAGTAACTTCTGTTACCTTTTACTGTGGTTTATAATAAAAATAACGAAATTTGTGTTGCTTAGGTGGAACAAGAAGTTCCTTCATCCGTAGTCTGAAGAGCTTCGAGAGGAACTAAGGAAACATGCAAGTAAAAAAATATTGCT
This sequence comes from Locusta migratoria, assembly GCA_026315105.1. Classification (NCBI taxonomy): domain Eukaryota; kingdom Metazoa; phylum Arthropoda; class Insecta; order Orthoptera; family Acrididae; genus Locusta; species Locusta migratoria. The sequence goes on from CM048746.1 coordinate 448,325,432, forward strand.
GACGAGTCGCTTCCTTCACAAAAATCATAAATGTGACACTTCAAGCATTTTATATAGTGACGAGAGTGATGTCAGAGGAGTTTCTTCATTTCTGAAATAAAATAGTAATTTATTCAGTTGCGTGTTTTCCCCGTTTGTTTGGAGTGCATATTTGCAGTTACATAGCAAAATAAGTATTTTTAAAATATGATCGGTTAATTTTTTTATGACGTTAATTCCAAATAAAGTGAATCTCAGGACTTCAGTCTGTATATCACAAAATATATCGCTGCAACAACGGGTACTGAAGTTTTTTGTACTGCTCTTGTTCATTGCATACAAACCGTTTAACCTATTTAATAGTAGTTTTCTGCATTAGTAATCGTAACTTTTGTTATGTTAGAAGTAAGTACACACGACACTAAAATTAATAACCGATTAAGGACCATCTAGCAGTCTTTCTTGTAACAAAGGCGCATGGCCTATCGCTTATGAGCAGACCATTGGGTGTTATATTTTTAAAAAAGAATGTTGTGTTAGAAAGTTCTCACCGTGTTCCACGTTGAAACAGATGAAAATTTTATGCATTCTTAAAATTTAGGTTGCAAATTGAGCTAACCCAACATCAATAACAAAAACATTTCACATGACATAATTTTTGTAACAACGTCAGAAAAATACATTTTCGAGAAAGGTCCATATTTAGTCATAATAATATGCTGCTGCAAAACAGACTAATATGTTCTCTGCTCGGGGACTGGATGGAGTGTCGTCATCATCTTCATTCCATCATCATTGACATGCAAGTCGCTGAAGTGGTGTCAGCTAAGACGACTTGCACCCAAAGTTGGGGTCTAACGGCCATAAATGCCACACGATCATCATCATTTTCACACTGAGTAATTGGCGTGATTGGCCTAGATTGAAGAAATGCACAACTGAAGAGCTGTTCTGTGCCGGAAATGACACACGTCGAACTTACTCAAGAAGGGAAGGTAGCGAGAACGAACTTTTTTGCTCAGAGCATATGCTTCGAAGTCCTTACTCATACGAAATTGAGAATTTACTCAGAGAACGTTCTTTTGCTCCGGGAATCTTCTCTGGAGCATGTGCTCTTTGTTATTCATTATGGCACATGGCCGCGTGGTTTAAGCCGCCATAATACGGTTTACGCGGCCTCTCCTATAGAACGTTTAGTCCTCACCCGGGCGCGTGTGTGTGTGTGGGGGGGGGGGGGGGGAGATTGTTTTTTGTTCTTATGTTGTACGGTTCCTAAATCTTGTAAAGTCGAGCAATCTGTATCCATCCTGCTACGTGGGGTTTAAAAAAAGATTTACAAATCTATGGGTCTTAAATACGGTGGTCGTTAGTCCCTAAGCTTACAAACTACTTAAATTAAAGTAACCTATGCTAAGGACAACACAAACTCGCATGCCCGAGGGAGGACTCGAACATCCGACGCTAACGGTCGCGCGCACCGCAGCCACCCTTTTAGTTATTTATTCTCTGTTGCCAGTTCTGTTCCTTGCGGTCGATGATAGTGTTCTTTCGTGGTGTTCCTTTTTCAGATTTTTTATTACACAGTGCGTTGAGCCACAGTAATGCTGAACACTTGACACGCCGGACATTTGCCACTCCTGAACCTTCGCCAGGTAGGTGGATTAGCGGCCCGTCAAAGGACGCCCTTCCCCGTACTCTTGCTGCTTGCTTCCAAATCTCCGTCTTACTCGATATATCCAATACTCAAGAGATCTATTTCTTCGACATCTCGCCGAAATGTACGACTCTTTTCAATATCCTGAAATGGAAGTGCAACTTTTGGGAAACGAAAGCAATACCGTCGTATATGTCAGTGTGTAATTAGTTCTTCCAACCACAAATATGGATCTATTCTCCCTCCGTCTGTACGGTAGCGTTCTTCCACACTTACTGATTGCGATAGAAACAGTCCGTCGTCATGGAAGGAACACGAAAGGAACGATATAAAGATAATTCGAATGTTCGCTGATCATGCAAGTTTGATCACTGCATTTGTACATATATTAATTGCGACAACTGCATGACACAAAAAATTAATTAAATAAATAAGAGGACAGAAGAACGATACACTTCACGGATTTACTCTCTTGCGACGAAACATTAGTTAATAAAGTATATTGGGACAATGTTCAAAACAATTACAGGAAATACGTTTACAAAATAGAGATAGGAGCGTCTATGTTTGACAGCTCACCTAAAGTCGACATACAATTTTAAAATATTTGAAATAAGGAAATGAAGGAATATAGAATGATATGATTGTAACATGCACTGTTGTTCTACATTGTTAAGCTTTGGTATCTAATGAGTCGCAGAGGAAGCACCAAAGTTTTCTTAAGAGAAAAGCAATGATTCCTATTATCTGCACTACAAAAGAAAAAAAATCACAACTTCTGGAAATCACTAAGTCATTAAGCTGACATAGTAAACAACGTTTATTTATTCCTATTTTCAAATAGTTTGGACTTTTTATTTCCGATAGTTGAAGTTTGAGTTGAATTGAAATGACAATTTTGTGTATGTTTCAAAACGTGTTTCGTTAACCGGCTACTTCCATTGCTGCATGTTTTAAGCCGCCATGATATCAATATGGCGGCCGCTGCCAACTGAGGGGTGTGTGTGTGTGTGTGTGTGTGTGTGTGTGTGTGTGTGTGTGTGTGTGTGTGTGTTGTCCTTAGCAGAAGTTAAAATTGTTTGTAATTATAGGGACGATAATCTGAGCAGTTAGGTCTATTAGTTTTGCAAACACGTGAGCAGTTTTCCCCGTCCATTCATGTCTGTGGGATATGACCATTCATTGCTCCCATATCGAAAGACTCGTTCTGTGGAAGAGACTGCTTAAATTTGGTTGACATGTCCTCAACTTTCAACATTGGTTTCTCCAGTAAATCGCGTTCGTGATACCTCTTGTCGGTCATACCATAGTGGTGTCTTCTCTCTCTCACAGGACTAATAACCTTCACTGCATGCCCTATTGCTAATTAGTGCGATAAACATCCATAAACTACTAATAACACATACTCGTTTCCACAACCTACGTACGACTACATCCTACGATTACCCTCTGTTTTTAAGCATTTTGTCTAATTTAAATGTTTGTTCTACGATAACTACGCAAATAAAATGCTCACTCTAGAAACTACAATATTTAGTTCTGTGGAGGCTGGACGTCCGTCCACGCCCGTTCGTCCTGGGGGTGGACGTGTGGCCACTCCTTCAGCAGGGTCCAAGCAGGTGCACGGGGGGAGGGGATTATTAGTCATTGGGAGCTTCAATGTTAGGAGTGTGTTGGAGCCCCGTAGTCAGATAGCGTCGAGATCCGGAAAGAAGTCCAACGTGCACTAGGTGTGTCTGCCGGGGGGGGGGGGGGGGGCTTATCCGAGATGTGGAGGCGGCCTTGCCGACGGCTATCAAAGGTGTGGGATGCGGTCGACTGCAAGTCGTGGCTCACGTCGGCACCAATGACGGTAGTCGCTTGGGTTCTGAGGACTCTTCAGGTCCTACGGATGGCTGGCGAAATTGAAGGCTGCTGCCCTGGGAGGCGGGGTGCAAGCACAGCTGTCGATTTGTAGCATTGTTCCCAGGGTTGATCGGGGTCCTTTGGTTTGGAGCCGAGTGGAGGCTTTGAACCAGAGGATTCGCCGACTCTGTGAGAGTCATGGCTGCAGAATTCTGGATCTGCGTTATCGGGTGGGGAATTGTAGGGTGCCCCTAGAGCAGAGCTTTCCAAACTGGGTGTTGTGACATCCTGGGGTGTCGCGTGGTAGTATCAAGGGTGTCGCGAGACTAACGAATTTAGACTATAAACAAAAAAACTTGTCATAAAAGAACACAAAATATCCTTCACTGTCGTCTGCTTTCCTCCTAAAAAAGCTGCACCTGAGCGTTTTTAATGGATTTATCAAAGCCACATCACCCTCGGTAGCGTTTCTTACAATTAAATGTCATTGATTGACGCAGTGGCGTCCTATTATCTGCACTACAAAAGAAAAAAAATCACAACTTCTGGAAATCACACTGGCAGTGGCTGTGAAAGCTGTCACAGATTGTAAAAGCAGTCACAATTGTCCACTGACTAAAGCTATTCAGTAGCAATGTTTAGTATGGAGTATGGCCGGGTTATTAACGGGGAGTACTATTTTAAATGCATTGATTGTTGTTTCTAACCCTGGTATCCGCTAATATTTTTTTTCGGCGCTTCCAAGGCCGTGCTGAAGCAAGAGCCTAAAAATAGAACTTAAATAATAATTCATCTGTTGTAAATACATCCTCTTCATTTCTCAAAATAAAGTGATAATATCGAACTGAAAGGGAGCAGCCATTGTGCTGTTTAAATCAGAAATCCGAGTACCTAATTACCAGATGCCGTTTTCAATCGATGCAGCAAAACTGTAACTGGCCCTGACATGTATACACGACAGCGAAAAACGGTTTTCGAAATTCAGTTTTGGTGTTTCGGAAAAGTTTCAAATTTTTATAGCTTATGGGACTTGCTACGGGATCACCAGTCCATAAATTACAAACTACTTATGAACTAACTAATACTAAGGACGGCACAAATATCCATGCCCAGGGGGGATTCGAAACCCCGACCGTAGTGGCCGTGCATACCGTGACTGGAGCGCCGCAGTGCCCTCGGCCACTTTGGCCAGCCGTGTTTCGGAAGTTGGGTCGCGTATTGAAGAAGCAAGTAGTACTGTGTTAGGCATTGTTGTCTGCGGTGTTACTCTGTTGTACATCTCCGTAGTTCCTAATATTTCCTCTTCTTGCGATGAGTGTACGTAATTGCTGCAGTCAGGATCAACATAAACATGTTAATGCGGACGAGGATTTCAGTTTCGTTTACAAACTACATTTAAGCGATACTTCATTTCTGTCCTCCCACCCCGCTGGAACCATCTAAATTGTGCCATATGTATTTATATTAGTGGAAGGGTGTCGCGCAGAACAGTAAGCTATAAAAGGGTGTCACCATGACGGAAAGCTTGGAAAGAACTGCCCTAGATAGATCAAGGGTACATGACAATAAGGAAGCGGCTACTCGGGTAGCAGAGTAGTTGTGGAGTGCACATTTTTTTTTTTTTTTTTTTTTTTTTTTAGGCCTTGCGCTAACTCTGATGAGCACTCGCCTGTCAACATTCAAACAGCGAATTCAGGCCACGTTCGGCTCAAAAATTCGAATATCAAAATATTAGCCATGAACTTAAAAAGTATTAGAAACTAAGTTCTGAATTTGCCGCACTGCATGGAAATTATTGTGCTCAGATAGTTGTAGGCACTGAAAGCTGGCTAAATCATGATGTGGCAAGTTCAGAAATATTTATCGAGGCGTGGAATGTATATTGGTAAGATAGATAAGATACAACTGGAGGAGGGTGTTCATCGTCGTGGACAAAGATATTGTTTCTACTGAGATCGAGGTTGAAAGTAACTGTGAAGTTATCTGGGTACGTAATACAGGTATAAAAGTAAATTTAATAGTTGGGTATTCTTACCGGCCCCCCAGCGCTGCTGTAGCAGTTAGTGTCATTCAAAGAAAGTCTACACCAGGTAGTGCGTAGGTATCTGGACCATATAACATTAGTCGGGGGAGACTTCAACCTTAAGAGTGAAAATTGGGATCTCCCTAGTTATATTTCAGGCGGTACAGACAAGCAGTCTTTGGAGATCTTTTGGACACATTCTCCGAAAACTGTTTTGAACCGTTAAACCGCAACCCACGCGCAATGGAAATATTTTAGACCTTATAGCCACGAACAGGCATGACCTTATTAACGATGTCTGTGTAGAGACAGGAATTAGTGATCATGATATCGTCATAGCGTCGATGGTGCCCAAAGTTCATAAACCAATCAAGAAGGCAAGGAGCGTGTTTTTGTTGGGAAGAGCCGATAAGCAAATGTTAGGATCGCACTTAGAAAATGAATGGGCATCGTCTAATTTCGGGACTATGAATGTAGAGGAATTGTGGGCTAAATTTAAGTGCATTGTAAATAAAGGGTTAGAGAAATATGTGTCAGCAACGACGATTAAGGTTGGAGAAATCCATCGTGGTATAATAATAATGTTAGAAAACTGCTGAGAAAGCAAAGACTGTTGCACTCTCGATTCAAAGACATCAGAGACTAGGGTATCGTCAGGGGTGCTCCAGGAAAGGGTGATAAAATGCTATTCTCTCTATATAAATGATACGACGGACAGAGGGAGTCGCAATTTGCGGCTGTTTGCTGATGATGCTGTCTTGTACAAGAGGAGTCGACATTGAATTAATGTAGTAGGATCAAGGATGACTTGGAGCAAATTTATAGATAGTCGAGGAATGCAAACTACCGCTAAATGTAGAAAAATGTAAGGTGATGTAAATGAGTAGGAGAAGTAATCCCGTGAAGTTCGATTAAAGCATTACTGGTTGTGCTGCTTGACAAAGTCGCGTCAATTAAATACTTACGCTTAACGTTGCACAACGATATGAAATGGAACGAGCATATAAAGACAGCCGTGAGGAAGGCGAATGGTCGACTTCGGTTAATTGGGAAAATTTGGGGAGGTTTGGTCGTCTGTAAAAGGTACCGCATTTAAAACGCTTGTACGACCCCGTCTTGAGTATTGCTGAAGTGTTCGGGATCCCCATCAAATCCATTTAAAGGAAGATGCAGAAACAGTTCAGAGGCGGCGGCTAGGTTCGTGACTGGTACATTCGATCAATGCGCGAGTTTTGCTGAAAGGCTTCGGGAACTGAAATGCGAGTCGCTGGAGGGAAGGCGACATTCTTTTCGAGAATCACTGTTAAAGAAATATAGAGGGACGGAATTTGAGGCGGGGGGTCGGAACGATTCTACTGCTTCCATCCTACATTCCGCGTAAAGACAGAAAGATAAGATGAGATTGATAAGGGCTCGTACGGATTCGTACAAGCATTCATTTTCCCTCGTTCTATATGCGACGAAAGAAAGCAACCAGTAGTGGTACTAAGTACCCACCGCCACAAACCTTTGGCTGGATTGTGGAATAAGTATGTAGATGCAGATTTCGGTAAAATTTAAAAAGTAGTTCCAGAATTTCAAATTAAGAAAAAAAAATGCGACGTTTTGAATTAGTAGTGTTCGTACTCAGTACCATGGTTTTTCCCGTTTTCGGCACCGTGGGTGCTCTCGGAGTTCGTCTTCTCGTAATGCAGTTTCTTTTTTCTTTCTTATCGCAGCCAACCGTGAATGGTTTCCCGGTACATCTTATCTCAACTCCGATAGCGCTACGCGCCGAAATTGTTCCACTTCTTACTACGGCAATTGGCTACTTCTCTTTGCTTTTTAAAAATATTTTTCCTTCTTCCTCTTTGTTAATTGTTCCATTTCGTTTTTTTCTTTCGTTATATCTTTGTTAATTCAAGTGCCTTTGGGTAATTGGCAAATAGTGTTTTGATTCATGGGTTTTGTAAGGGTGAGAGTTTATTTGCTAAACATACACTATATATCCGGAAATCGTTGTAGGTATCTTGTTACGTTTATTGATCATGTAATGTACTGTGTGGCCAGTTATCCACGTCCATATGTTTTGTTTTGTCCTCGGAAAGTAGCCGTAGATAGGCTGCAGCATGGTTGCGACCGTTATTTCTTTGGTGATTTTCTTCCCAACGCAGAATCTGAAGCAACGACGAAAACCATTAACGAATTTCCAAGTGTCTGCAAATCGCAAGTCTCGTATTACGATCTAGCTCTGCATTGCAATTAAAATTTGGTTGCTGGTCTGTTTGCTTCAGCACACAGTTAAAATCTCCAAGGACACTGTCTCTTCGCCCCTTGTATTAGATATAGGTTACTTTCATAAAAATGCGCCCTGTCTTGGTTGCCAGATGGATTGCAGATGTAAAACGAACCCTGTTATTTAAACAAGACAGTCCTCTGTCGATTTCCAACCGCCCGATGTATGATACTATGATGCCCTCCGTAATGAGAAACGCAGTGCCTGATGCGGCAGTTAACGTAGTGTTTAATATTGTATCGTAACATATAATATTTATCTGAATCTCACGGTCTACCTCTTGAAACATAACGAAGTCATCGTCGGCGCCGTAAACATAATCCCTAAGGCTGTTGGCCTTTAGTGCCATCTTTATTTATGTTAAAGGTTTCTATTTTATAGGATTGTAACAGTGGCATCTAGCGGTGGAGCAAGTTCAAATCTGTCCCTATGAGCGCAAACCCTTTCGTCATATATTGCGTGCGTTCCAGATGTTGGGATACTCATTCATTCCCTGACTGTTGAAGTTCAATTTGTAAGAGGGCCTGGACGTAGCATGTCATAACTCAGAGGTAGACAGTTTCCCCTTTTAGTAAAATTCCGGCTCGTCATCCGTTTCCCCTGGGCGTTCCCCGTTTTCTTGGGTTTGTCCTCATTTTTCCCTGTGTGATGTCAAAACTACCTTGTCCATCTTCATCCATTTCGTGTTGCTAATTTTTGGGATAATTCTCCACGTGAGTACGGTTCTTCTGCGTGACCGTGACCACAGATAGTTTCTTCTTCTTCTCGTGACATTTCTTCCGTTTGTCTGCACGAGTAGTAGTTCCCACATTATCTTTAGCACCGTCCGACATTTCTTCCGTTCCTGATTTCTTATGTGTTTTCGAGCTTTGTGGGCGGTCTTCAGTCGTCGTACCATTTATTTTCTGTAAAAATGTGCTCCACCCTCTCAAAGGTGGTACATATTTTTCTGCTGCCTCATGAGCGATTCTGCGTCTCTTCATGTCTTTGGAAGATACCTCTCCAGTAATTTCATTTGTCTCCATCTATTATGTCATCGGCAGTTCATGAAAGGCGTTCGAAACATCAGTGGGCGGCCTTTGGTGCTCTACTACCACAGAAGTACTTTGCTCTTACAGAGAGAACTCCAGTGAGTTGTTCACACTGTCGGTCGTGACCGCCGCTACAGTCGGTGTTGAGGCTAAGTTCCCGTGAGCTGTCGCCGCATGCTTCAACGATGGTGTCGTCATACTGACCGGCGCTTCTTCGGTCTCGCCCATCGGCGTTTGGGCCACGCGTCGTTGAAATACATTGCGAGCAGACGTGACTAGTGGATTCTCATGCCCCGCACGTACGCGGCTGCCCATGATACCTATCACTCTGTATCCACAGATTCAAACGTATATGTTTGTTCAAGTCAATATTAACTTGCCTGATACTGTTCAAAAATGCAAATTTGTGAGCAGTAAACAATTTCTCGGCTTCATTACTGATTACAGTTCGGTAATTCTTTGACACTGAGTTTCCAAAGCGGTAATTTCGAAAAGTAATTCGAAACCTCTGAGCGTCCTAATTTGTCGGCCTGCGTGTGAGAGTACCATCGTCATCATCTACCATCACCACACTATATTCCCATCGCAGTGTTTAAACTTCAGAGTTCCTCCGCGCGATTCTGTAATTGAATCACATTTGGCGGCATCTTTAAGCTGCAGATATACAGTACTACTATAAATGTAAATGTGAATTACAACATATTGCCGCTGTTTATTTTCATAACTTCTACGAAATTCTCAACTTCGAAAGATGTCAGCCGTACTAATGTCAAACGTCAACTTAAAAGTATCTTGCCGTGGTCGTTATCATTATATCTGCAATCGGGTTGTAAACATAAATAAGCACTTGTAGCAGCGCAATACTCGCCACAAACAGCCTTCAGTTAGCGGAACTGAGGACATAAAGCGTCCGTGCAGCTCGCCCTCCATAGACAGCACAATTAATAACTGGTGTGAGCTAGTCATATTGCACAGTGTTCAACCAGAAGTATTTTAACAACTTGAATGTCAATGAAACGAACACAACACCCAGTCCCCCGCCGGGAATCGAACCCGGGCCCCCTGCGTGGTAGTCAGCGACGCAGTCGCTTGAGCTACCGAGGCGAACGACGGCATTAACTGTTGTGGGGTACTTGCAGTGCCGGTAGTTGTATAGTCTTTGCTGTATTAATAGGCGGACATGATGACCATCATAATATTATTTATTCCTTATTTGATGCTATTTTGATCTGCTTGTTGACCTGAAATCACAGCTGCATTGGTGTGGCCGAGCGTTATAATGCGCCTTGCTACGGAGCGCGCGGTTTCTCGTCGTCGGAGGTTTGAGTCCTCGGGCATGGATATATATATATATATATATATATATATATATATATATGTGTGTGTGTGTGTGTGTGTGTGTGTGTTTACTTACCATAAGTTAGTTTAGGTTGTATATAAGTATAGGCACCGATGACCTAAGCAGTTTGATCTATTGGGTTTATTAACATTGTTGATCTTCATCCAATTCCTGTTTTGCGTAATTCTCGACGTGAGTACGTGTCTTCTGCGTGGCCGTTGTTACAGACAATTTAACCATCTTCTCGTAACATTTTTGTCTGCAGTGGTACTAGTTCCCATATTCCCTTTTTTACGGTCCATCACTTTTCCGTTAGTGTTGTGTGTTTTCGAACTTTGTGGGCGGTCATCATTCGTTGTAACGGCTATTTTCTGTCTACTTTGCGCCAACCTTTCGAGGGCGTGACATATTTTTCTGCTGCTTCATGAGCGATTCTACGTTTCTCCATGTCTTGGGATGATACCTTTCAAGAAATTGCATTCGTCTCCATCTTTTCTGTCGTTTTCATTTTGTGAAAGGCGTTGGAAACATCAGTGGGTGCTCTTCTAACACCGAAATACTTTGCTCTTCGTCCCTCTAGAATCCGTAGACGGTTTTGATGCCTCGCAGGAATCCATCAGCAATTCCTCCACTGAATGTGGCCGTCGCTACAGTCGGTGTTGGGGCTAAGTTAAAGCGAGTTGCTGCCGCATACCTCAACGGCAGTGTCATCATCCTGGCCGTGGCTTCCGCCTTGCCCACCGGCGTTTGGGCCACGCGTCGTTGAATACACTGCGAGCAGACGTGACCGGTGGATCCACATGCCCCGCACGTACGCGGCTGCCCGTCATACCTCACTATCACTCTGTATCCACAGATACAATGGTATATGTTTGTTCAAGTCAATTTTAGCTTCCCTGATACCATTAAAAATGCAGATTTGTGAGCAGTAGACAATTTCTCGGCTACATTACTGATTATAGTTCCGTAATACTTTGACACTGAGTTCATTTCGAAAAGTAATTCGAAAACTCTGACCGTCCTAATTCAGAGTGCCGGCCGCGGTGGCCGAGGGGACTAAGGCTCTCCAGTCACGGTCCGCACGGCCACTACGGTCGGGGGTTCGAATCCCCCCTCGGGCATGGATATTTGTGCCGTCCTAGTTCGTAAGTAGTTCATAAGTAGTTTGTAAGTTTAGGGACTGATAGCCCCGTAGTTAAGTCCCATAGACTTTACAAACATTTGAACATTTGAATTTAATTCAGAGTCCAGCCAACACCGCCTGGAAGACAAGGGCTGACAACTGGTCGTGGCTACGTCACACCGAGAGGCGGCGGACGTGCCCCAGCGGCCAGGCAGTCAAATGGCAGCCTCCGCCTCTTGGTGTGACGTAGGCACGGCCAGTTGTCAGGCATTGTCTTATAGGTGGTGTTGGTCCAGCGTGTGAGACTATCACAATTCTGTAATTTCACCACATTTGGTGGCTTCAGATACACGGCACTACTATAAATCGACAAGTGAATACCAATTATATTGCGCCTGTATATTTTCATAACTTCTACGAACTTCTGAACTTCGAAAGACGTCGGTCGTACTAATGTCTAATCAAACGTCAACTTCAAAGTATCCTTCCGTGGTCGTTATTATTTCTTCCGTCGGGTTTTAAACATATATAACCACGTGTAGCACCGCAAAACTCGCCACAAACAGTGTTCAGTTAGCGGAAATGAGGAAGTAAACAGCTCGCGTCCGTACAGCTCCCCTCCCCCCCCCCCCTCCCAGAGGCAACAAAATTAGTGACTAGGGTGAGCTAGTCATATTGCACATTGTTTGGCTAGAGGTACTTTAACGACTTGAATGTCGATGAAACGAACACAACACCCAGTCCCCCTCTGGGATTCGGACCCGGGCCCGCTGCGTGGTAGTCTGCGACGCAGTCGCCTCAGATAAGGAGGCGGACGGCAGTATTAACGGTTCTGGGGTACTTGTAGTGCCCGTAGTTGTATAGTCTTTGCTATATTAATAGAACACGACCGTAGGCACTCAGAACATCACATATGTGCTCGCAAGGTATTTCAAACGGTAGTTCAAATACGCGCACAGTGCGCAAACCCATACCACCAAAAGAAACTTCTGCATCAATCACACTACCATCAGATTGCAAAAATTTCATTGTCCCTCCACTTTCTTCTACAATACTCAGACACGGATCAACATTCAAAAGTTTTACAAAAAATACAGGCGCAAGCTGAGACATACGTATTCCGTAAAGTTCGTCTGATGGAATCTCAACTTGTTCAATAAGGAATCTATGAACTTCATATGCAGCAGGTTTCACAATTACACGTTCAAAAGTAAACTTCAAAGTATATCTCTTCAAAATCGTAGCCATATTCAAAACAACTTCATATTATAAACAAAACGACCAAATCCCAGCCACAAACACCAGACAAATACGTTAGTAGAGAAATCATCACCCATTAACACGAAGACAAAAGATTTCACTGTCAGAATAAACAGAAACTTGCCTTGATGTGAGCCGCGACGGAGCACAGCGTAAGCACAGCCGCCCTGCACGACGGCCCAAGCCGGAATGCCTCACAACTTTACTTCGCGCTTGCCCGCGAAAGGCAAAGGTCCCAGGTTCGAGTCCCGGTTCAGGCATACGACTTTGTCTGCCAGGAAGTTTAATATCTCACTAACTGTGAGTGTTAACGAAATGATACGCACTTCATCACCATGCTGGGGCTTACAGGCTACGGGCGCTCTTGATGTGATGCAAACACTATCATAGAAATATTGTACCGAGAAAATTGGTAAGTCGTTTTAAGAACACGTTACATAATGATTTCCTCAGAAGCAAAAATAGGACAATATTAAGAAATGGTTATAAGACCGAGGAAACCCTTTCTAGAGTAAAAGCTGAACAGCAATTCAGTACTCGTGATATAGAAAGCTTACCATGTTGGCTCTAATAGGATCAAATTTGGTTACGTGGGAAGAGCTCGCTACATTGCTATGTATATAGATTACTGTTGTCAAACGTTTGTAAACCTGTTGAACCAAATTTCTATAGTCGTCAGTCACTAGACTTAAAAATAAGTAAACTAGCTGAAACTAACAACACATACCCATGCCAGAAAATTCAAATGTTTGTGAATCTAGGGGACTCAACTGCTTAGTTATTAGTCCGTAGCTTACAAACTACTTGCACTAAGTTAAACTAACCTAAGGAAACACACATCCATGCGCGAGGGAGGATTCGAACCCCCGACGCGGGAGGCCGCGCTCCAGACCGCTCGGCTAATCCCGCGCCCCATGCCAACGCCACCCATGCCCGAGGCAGGACTCGGAACTTCCGGCCTTAAAAGCCGCCCATTCCGTAACATGGCGCTTTAGACCACGTGGACATTCCGCGTTAAATGACAATTGAGCATATTTCTCCAAGAAGTGCGAACAAAACTATATTAAAAACAATATCGTTTGTATTGTCATTTCCTGTGTGCATTCCTAATGTGAAAAGGTGTTTAGGCTTCTAAAAAATTTACATACGTAAGACAGAAATCGTATGATCTTAGTTTTAGTAAAGGCCGAATTAAAAAAAAAAATAATAATAATAAAAAGTAGTTGTCTTTTTGGAATCTGTTGATTTGACAATAAAAATAACGTTTTGTTTTATAATATTTATTTCTCCCGACAACAACTCCAAAATCTTGAGATTTTAAAATTTTCTCCAAATATTTCAATTTTCCCGTCTGGAAACCCTACTTTTGATATTGTGACTTTGTTTGTGAAACAGCCCGTGTACTGAGGCAGGGACGAAGGAAGAGCATAGGAGAATGTTTAAAGTTCCCTTGATAGGAAAAAAAACTTTGCTCTTCAAGTTGCAAGAACGTAATTTCGACAGCTGCCGTCAGTAGGCCTATTATAATCACACTGCGAAATTTACCAATGGCTTACAGAAATAATTTCAAGAAATGAAATTCTTTCGCAACATTAACACGGCTATTATTCATTGTTATCGAAAATTTCCTTTGCCTTGGGGCAACTACCACCAATGAAAGTAGAAATTATTTTGAACTACGTAACAATACGAGATGCACGAATATTCCGTTCGTTCTATTGTTGCGGTTCCGTCATTATTTGGATAGCAGACAACGGACCTGCTCAGGTCAGTGCTCACGGCTGTAACCGACGCGCGCTTGTTTCGTTCTTCAAGAGCTGCTGGCGTCTTCCTGAGGTAGGGAGGAAAGTAACTATGTTCATAATTTGTTCCTTTGTACTCTCTTTAGGCATAATCATCAGTGTTTTGTTTTAATGCATAATTTTCTTGATGGCGAAAAAGAAAAATATATGGCGCAAGGAAAATATATCTTACGAGACTGAGTGTATATACAACTTTTTATGTCTCTGACCATAATAAACGCGTCGTTATCGCACAAACTGTTGCCGTTGTTTATCAGTACTCCTTTCTTTTTATTCGTCGACATAAAAAAGTGTTGCAGTTCAGCTACAAATATCACGGTTCTTATAGTGACACGAAACAGAGTTTTGCGTGTAATTTGTACAGACGCACTGGTATTTTGCAATGGTATTCGTATTTCCCGCTACTGTTGCAATCACAATCAATGCTTAATCATGAAAAGTAGGAAGGTTTTTTATACTCGGGCGCCGTCACGAACCAGCTAATTGAAATGATGATGAAATAATATTTTGTCTTATAATTTTTTGAATGAAAGTTTCAATTCAACTTTGGGAAATGTTGTGTTTAATCAAACAAACGTTAGCCACTTTCATTTTCGTGTTCTAACTTGCTAATCGCGGTCATGCTTCACTGTGGCTCAGTATGACGAGGGGGGGGGGGGGGAGCCCTTGCAAGTACACACTCGCCGAGAAAATACGTCAGTCAAGTCAATGGCCTAGTTTACGTTATTTTTATACATGCTATTTTCTCACAAACTGACATTTGGAGCCCGTGGTTGTGTATGAAATACAGGATGTTTCTTACAAACAAAATATTACGATGGAATTTTTTCGTGAATAAATGAATAGCACGAAAAAGGCTATCGTAAAAGTTTGTTTACAACATTTGTCAGTATCATGAGTCATATTTACGTTCAAGTAAGCAATTTCAATCATCGTTTTGTATTGTAGGGCACCACATAACCCATGACTTTTCGCCACAAGCAAAATTATCTGCATAATCAAAATGTAAATGACATGTATGTGGACGTGAATAGCTGTCTGACGATGAACTGGAAAGTTTGACCGGTAACGGAGTTATTTAGTAAATAAATAACTCGATCAAATGTCGTTGTTTGCTGTTTTCTTCACTGTAAAAATCATCCTGTGTTTTTTATACAGCCAGTGACGAGACTCGTTTATGTTCGTTGAATTTCTGCATAAAAAGCAGACGGTTTACCGACTCTGGAGCGTACCCTACATTACTCGACAGTATGTTTATCTACTGCTCATCCCCTTCATCTACCCCTTTCTCCTCCGCTTCACCTCCCTCACTCTATCGATCCCATGTCTTCTCAAGTTCGCTCTATTATTTGGACACTATATCGTCAAGGTTACTACATAAATTTATATATAGCAGCAATCGGGCCGCGAGCACGAGGCAGGTTCTACACATTGGAACCAACTTTGGCGCAAACAGTGTTCATCCAAAGTATGGATTGGTGAAGTAGCACTCGAATCAACGCTGGATCCAATGTTGTTAAGCCTCCGTTGCTTGACGGTATTTCGATCAACCATCAAAGGACGTTGAGCCAATATCGATATGCCGTCCACACATTGGCGCCAACTTAGATTCATTCTATCTTTGTAGTCTGCTTGTCTCGAAACTGTGTTTTTTGTTCGATTGTTCCACATCGTCATTTAAAATAAATTTTTGAAATGTTTGTAAACAGTACAGCTGTATCAGAACGAGATTCATCTGTGAAAGCAACAACAAAAATTGTAATCATACTGCAAACTTTAGGCATGATCATGACAATATGAAGTGGATCTTATGCTTTTCAAACTTAATTGTGCTTTTGACAGACCTGGTTGTTGAATGTAATTTTAAACATTAACAGTACCTAACTTTGCCCGTCAGAGCCTCACATATTGCTTTGCAAACTTCAAGCGCTGTAAATGATATTACTTACGTGTATATTTCAAAAAGGAAGTGTACGCTTTTGAAAATGTTACCTGTATTAAGAAATCCGAGCTTAACTGTCAAAAGACCTTTGACAGTGTATGTCCCCTCAAAAACGTATCTTTCTTTTTTCAGTTCAGTTCAGTCATTTGAAGGCGCAGTTCTAAATGTGAATTTTTGATAAATTTAATAATGGTATCTAAATCCTGCAATACTTCTTTAACTTACTGATTTCGAGATGTACGGTATGAAGGGATACACGTGTGATACAATACAATCATCTGAAGGAGCAGCTCTAAATGTGAAATTTTAATAATGGATATCGAATACGTGAAATACGTTTTTAAACATACTGATTTCGAAATGTATGGTATGAAGTGGTACATTACAACCCACCACATTCTTTCAGGCGGTTTCCTTTTTAGCCCACTTTATGTTACGGTAGTAAGATAAAAAGTGGGCCTTTGCGATCGCCTTTTGACAGCTCGAAAGTATAATGAAAATAATGACTTAACCGTTCATCTGACACGAAAACGACATTACAGACGAGAAAATTCTCTACAACTTTGCTGCTCCCTTGTGGGTTTTTTTCATATATCGCATCGCTTCAGAGATATTTGCAAAAATAACGACGATTTGGTACTGTCTACAACGTGTTCTCACTTTTTAGGCTATAACTCGCACCGTTTCAGAGATATTTGAAAAATAACGGCTATTTGAGATTGTCACTTGATTTTACGTCAACCAGTACAGGCAATGGAAATAAACTTGAAAAAGAGGACAAGCTATAACGGCAAGACAGGTGATATTTTAACGAAAAAATATGATAATATGGGATATTAAAATAATAATTTAAAGAGGTAAAAGTAAAAAAAAGGAGTGTGTTTGTCAGCTAAACTCAAATATCAAAACATTTTGGCTGTTTGTTAAAATGCAGCCAGGGGGAATATTACGTGTTTAGTGCATATATTTTATCACAATAGTACAGACGTAATCGTATAGTCCAAAATTTTTATATCTTTTTTTCGAAATATTTGCAAAAAATCATAAAACTGCAGGAAAACCTAACGTGGGATGTAAAACTTGCTAGTGCGATTTTTTTTGTTTTGTTTTGCAATGCGTAATATATTATTTCTTACTATGTTTACGAATCAGCCGCGATCTTTGCGTCAGATATGTTTACGTAGTCTATTGACGAAGTCAACAGAATGTTGGCTTCATAGTGTGGGCGCTATCGCAAAAATATTGGCCAATTTTGGCGTCAGCGTTGTCACCAACGTGTGGTGCGGAGTTAAGAAACAAGAACATAGAGTAGACATATCTATCTCTGGAGTGAGCACAGCATTCTGTGCATCTTGTCAAGATTAAGCTGGTATTGTCACATAATCTATTCGCTAATTCACACTAAGCATCACGTCTCGTCGTGTCATGGTTTTTACCAATTTGTCTGGTAAATTGCCAGTTGCTACGTGTGAGTCATCATGGAGTAGCATCTCCGATGATTCGTTGTAGAATTCGCAGAAATGGGAGAAATCGCAATTCGAAAGCATCAAATTAAATGTTTGTAAAGCTTATAGGACGTCACCCGGCAGCATAGCCGTAAGTTGTTTGAACTTATAGGACTTAACTGCGAGTTCGTCAGTCCCTAAACTTACAAACTACTTACGAACCAACTTATACAACACAAACGTCCACGGCGGAGGGAGGATTCGAACCTCCGACGCGGGAGGCCTCGTGATCCGCAATGTGGCGCTCCAGAACGCTCGGCTACTCCCGCGCGGCAATGTGTATTCATAAACTGCTCTTTTGAAGTGTGACAAGGCGCAACTAAATGTCGCAGCTATCCAAAAGTAGCAGTCACAGAAATCACAGTTATCAGTCAGTCACTGTTTATGTCATTCCAAAAACACACAAACCTGTCGTCCCGAGATCACGTGACCGTAACGGCAAGATATGTTGACAACACGAAATCTACTCTGCGCTTCTCAGTGCTCCCTCCAGAGATATTTTTTCTCTATCAAAAAGAACTATGGCCTTTAGATGGGAGCAGAGACATGCGAGGGGGGACGGCTCCCTCTCACAGTACTAGGTCAATGTTCTACGCTTTTTTTAAAGCCAGATCCGAAGCGTGGTGTACAACAAAAGCCAAAAACGCCTTATACACTTTCAACGACTACGCCTATTGGTAGAAAGGCCATAACATTTAACATTAATTATACGCAAACGGCATGTTAAATGAAATACAAATGTAAATAAATAGGTGCAAAACAATTTGCATAAAAAGTTTCATGATGTATGTTGGTCTCTCTCACGGTCACTCTACGGCGTGTCGTCACGTGAATATTCCCTGTGAGATGTAACAGTGCGAGATGAGCTCTCATGCTCCGCTGTGTCTGCATTCGATGAATTGTCAATGGAATTATTAGCATGTACTATAATACAGTCGGCAATTGCAATTTCCATGGCACTATAACGCTGCCTATACTCACGAACTTTCCTGTATTAGCATAACGTTCCTCGTCGTTTCCAGTGACACAATTAATAGCATCGTCTGTGGGTTTCTTTATATTTGCTATAGACGTGTCACCATAGACGTTGTGCTGCATCTACCGCTTTCTTTACAAAACCGTTTCTCAATGCAACACTTGCAGCTATCATTCCTCTGGAGTCACTCAACCACTGCATAACATCCAATACATGTTGTGGTCTCCGCAACATTTGCCGCATGTAAGATTGCTGACAATTCATGATTATTCGCTATTAGTCTGGCCGAAACGTAATTTGCGGCGAAACCGAAACTTACGTAATCAATTTAAAAATTAGGTAATTTTACGTTATATCACAAATGACTAGTTTTCACACTTTTGCAAGATCCTGTACTAAGCCTTCTTGAGTGTGTGTAAGCCTATCCGCAGAAGATGACACAGCAGGCGTACAGTTTTACTGCAAACACGCAAAGTAAATACATCGAAATGTTAGATCCTGGACATGACTACCACGTACAAAATACGCGGCAAGTGATAATTTGTTTATACAAGTAGCCTTTAAAATGTTTATCTTGATAGCACTAGCTTTATACCGACATCTCCAATTTCGTTTTTGCAATCAACGTACAACTTTACATATCTAATTTTTCCTAATTACGCAATGCATGTATGTTACAGCCAGTACATCAGCTTAAATTAGTCCCGCAGAAAGTATTTCGAAAAATAACATCACAGTTCCGACCAACAGCATGATCTTGTCATTGTAAATTTACGCAAAACGAACATGAAAAACTGTGTACCACATGATCAATATTTCCCAAACCCATATTGGTTATTAAAGAAGCCCCTCGCTCTCAAGGAGACAAATTAATAAAATTTTCAGCGTAACAACATGACAACCCGTTTCATTCAGTACAATACAGAAATGGATAAAATACTTCAATACAGAATAAGTTAAATTGTTTCTAACACAGTAACACTACTCGATACGATTAGGTTATATTGTGATTAACAACAAAATAAAATGGTGGAACATACCGAAATTGTGATTGGAAAAAAATTAAATGTTTGTAAACCTGTGGGACTTAACGTCTTTGGTTATCAGTCCCTAGGCCTACAAACTACGCAAACTAACGCTTCCCATACCTGAGGGAAGACTCGAACCTCCGACGACGAGCAACCGCGCGCTCCGCACCAAGGCCGCTTATGGCGATCGACCATTCCTCGGCGGTTGTGATTTCGGTTCAACAAAAACGTCAACTACATCAAAATGTTCAAGACAACATAAAATTAGATATTAATAATAGAATAATGTTCGTTAAGTCAGCCTAATAAAATAGTAAACAAGCTACATTACATAGGTAGTGCAAGTATCCAAGTCACGTAAATTCTTTCGTCCGCCTCCGTAGCTCAGGCGACTGCGTCGCAAACTACCACGCAGGGGCCCGGGTTCGATTCCCGGCGGGGGACTGGGCGTTGTGTTCGTTTCACCGACATTCAAGTCGCTAAAATAATTTCAGCTTTAATCTAGATGACACGATCATTACTTGATCACGAACACTGTGCAATATGACTAGCACGCTTACGCTAGTCACTAATTTTATAACAGAATTTTACGTTTTCTGTTTACTTGATTTTAAGGACGTTTTAAATTTGAAGAAAAAGGTTCCGTTTATTACTTTAATCCTCGTTTAGTAATTGGCACATATTTTTCGAGTACCTGTTTCTATTTTAGATTGATTTACCACAACATTACGTACAAAATACGTGAACTCAATCATGAAGTATCGATATTTAATCTCTATATATCTGTATAAAAGCGAAAAGACACACACTCACTCACTGACTCACTTACTGACTAAACACGGAATCTGGGAAACTGCTTCACCTATGAAGCTGAAATTTGGCAGGAATATAGTTTATAGGTAGAAGAAGTCAGCTATGAAAGGATTTTGGGATAGGAGCTATAGTTCATGAGATATGACGTCATAAACAATGACAACTTCCCCGTCTTGCGGCACGTGATACTATGATTTTATCAGTCCATTATTTGAGAAGGAGAGCACTTAGCAACTTGCAACAAACTATAAACATAATTTCTAACCTTTAGAAAACTTAATCTCGCTTACTGATTTTTCCGAGTCCTTGCAGTAAAATTACATTTGGCATGATGTTACAATTTGTTACTCGTATACTATTAATTGTATTCGCCAGCTATATTACAGACTGTATATATACGCATATCAGTCTATGTACGTTCGAAAATTTATCTTAGTACTACACACAGTTCATGACATATGGAGTCGTAAACAATGAGATG
Organism: Locusta migratoria; assembly: GCA_026315105.1. Taxonomy (NCBI): domain Eukaryota; kingdom Metazoa; phylum Arthropoda; class Insecta; order Orthoptera; family Acrididae; genus Locusta; species Locusta migratoria. The sequence goes on from CM048746.1 coordinate 448,346,508, forward strand.
CGCCAAAAACTGCTGTATTAAGCGACAACACTGGTAATTTTCTCCTAAACTATTGGACTGATTTCAGTCACATTTGGTACACATATTCCTTACGGGAGATAACCCATTTCTGTAGGAGTAAGATCCATATTCGACACGTGGTTCAGGAGACATAACGTCATAAACAGTAGGAGTTGCAAGAAACTACCTCATAATGCGACGAGAATAAGTACTTAGCGACTTGCAACAAACTTTAAACACTATTTCAAACCTTTATTAAACTTTTTCTCGCTTACAACTACATCAAAACATTGAAAGGAAAAAAGTTTCTCGCTTACTACTTTTCCGCTGTTTGTGAAGCAAATCTACGGCATTCGATATGTCATTACAGTTTATAATTTCCACACTACAAATTTTAGTCGCAGGAAATTTCACAGATAGTATAAACACATACGGATGAATGTACTTTGGAAATTGTATGACAGTAATTCACGAGATTCTAGGACAATAGCAGTGGTGTTCGTGGAAAACCGCTCATCACGCCATCAGGTTTTAATGTATTACTTCTTTACAACTAACGCTGTTTGCAACGGATTTTACCGACATACAGCACTTATACAAATGAATATATAACTGCAAAATTATAAAATTTTACAACATATAATACAATAAATATGAGATCATGTATACTGCGATGGGTAAAAAACCTGTCACATCCTGCACCACGTATTCCAGTCTCTTAAGGAAATTCCTGGCAAGCTGACAGTAGTGTTAACAACGTTGAGCTCTAAAGCGCACACAGATGCAGGCGATAGCAATAGAATTCTATAGGGTTATAAGGAAAGGAAGAAACTGGAGTACATCCAGCGAATAACCATTATTTACGACAAATCCGGCTTTTAATTTCAAGAGACTGCAGTTTCCAGTGAGACTTGCATTTTCTACTACGATTAATAAACCACAGGCCAATCTATTCAGTACTGTGGAGTGGATATGGCATGCACACATTTCTCACACTGACAACTTTATATCACTTGCTCAGGGGCAGCCTCACAAAAGAAATGATTCATGTTAGATCCTGGAGAAATAACAAAAAATACGTATATACATGTGAACAGACGTCACTTCTGATCCTGCAGTTGTTATTATTTAATATTCACAGAATATATGACATCAACTGCGATTGGGCAAAGCTGAAAATGTGTACCCAGCCGGGATTCGAACCCGGGTCTCCTGCTTTCTAGGCAGTGGGGAGGGGTGGGCAAGTTTGAAGGCCTTACTCTTACGGGAATTAGTTTCATAACTACGAGTTTGAGTACTGTGGGCAGGGCGAAGCTGGGAATTTGTATCTGACGGGAGGCGTGCTTAGGTAGTCCTTGCAGGTGCGGTGATCACTGTGTCCCCATTGGTGTAGGGGTCAGCGCAACTGCCTAGAAAGCGGGAGACCCGGGTTCGAATCCTGGCTGGGTACACATTTTCAGCTTTGCCCAATCGCAGTTGATGTCATATATTCTGTGAATATTAATAACAAGAAATATTGTCTATAGTAAAGTTGTGAATGAATGTATGAATGTTACATATCATTTGTATTTTAATTACTATCTTTCTTTGTTTGTATACTGCAAGACAGTCTTATTTTTTATGTATTCTCTGATAAATATAACATGTTATTAGAAAAAAGGAGATGGACAGAGAGAGAAAGGGTAAGAGAGGTACTAACTCAAGGATTGAATAAATACTCCGGCAAAGCCGGGTTTTCAACTAGTCAACATATAAGATGGTGGCGCCTTAGCCAGTACATACTATGTTGTTAATAGAGTGGCCGCTATGCCTGAGGAGACGTGACAGGGGGAATTTTCTTCCAGTAATGTGCGCATCTCCTGCCGATGAGATGCTTATGGTAAAAATAATAAATAATAATAATAATAATAATAATAATGCGCATTATATAGCTGGTTGTCTTCAAATGTATAAACATACTTATTTATAGCAAGAAATACAAATTAAAAGGGGCCTTTGTAATACAGTGCAGTTAGATGGGGAGAAAATGACAGTTCAAATATTTGTTAAACGTTTGTGACTGTATTGCGTATTGCATTTAAAAAAATACGACTATTATGGTTATTAATTAAACATACCCACTATTGTACTCTTATGGTTCTGAGTTCTCGTTGTACTTTCAAGTGTTTTCAGTTGTATGTGTATACGGTGATTCGAAAAACATAACACATCGGTGCGATTCTATGCCACTTCTACCTTTGTAGAAGCACAAATATCGTTCATAATTTGGTCTTCTGCGTTTTATTCGATTAGAGGAGCTTCTTCCCTCAAGAACCCACTAGTTCTCGCAATAAATAAACAGCTGCATTTACGCGCTATATGCTTTCAGAGTTATATTCATAAGTAATAATGAATAACGCAACAGGCGAAAGCAGACGAATTTATTTTCTATAAAACCAAATTTGCATATCTTGCAATAATGTATTTAAAACAGTTGACTAACGACAAGAATTTAAATATCTTACTTTCTATAAAACAAAATTTGCATATCTTGTATTGTTGTACCATATTATGTAGAAAAAATAATATTTGAAAGTTATTTTTAATTTGAAATATCTGCCAAAAACAATCGATAGTTAATCGATATATCAAGAGTTCAAAATTTTTATCGATACTATAGCATCTGTCAACAATCGATGTTTAAGTAACAGTACCTTTTCCACCACGCAGCTTAACACTTTTTGAAATTCGAAACCTAAACAAGAAGCAGGAAGCAACGAACAACACAAAGGAAACAAAGCCGCGTAGGGAATACACGGACATTCGGTAATTGTTGGCAATGCAGTAAAAATGGGAGACAAACACGACTTCTACAGGTATCTTCAGGAAGTCCATATCCGAACATGACCAGAAATCACTACAAAATAAAGGCCGAATAATACCAGAATGACATCAACAAACAATGTTAGCCTATTTACATAATATGATGTGATTTTCATTGCCTACAACGTAATAGTCCTGGCAGTTGTGACGTTGTATGTTTAAATGGTACATAAGCAGTAACATACGCATAAAGAGCACTTATAAGTTCAGAGAATGCGATTTCAAGAACTGTTTTTACTGTTTGTCATGTATACCATGGCCGGAGAGCAGGGCAGAATTTGGTAGCACTTCAATTATCAGTAGATAATGGGAACGTTTACTGCATGATAGAGAAGGTAACATCAGAGTGGAACAACTGACACACTCATCCCTGGAGTAGTTTAGCACCCGTTGCGGTGTCCGCGGCGGAGTGGCCAAGAGCATTGAGGCGCTATGCTCCGATGCGCGAGGCCGTTCCGCCGTTTCGGGGGTTCGAATCCTCCCTCAGGCATCGATGTTGTCTTTAGTAAAAGTTAATTCATAAGTAGTTTGTAAGTATAGGGACTTATGAACCCGCAGTAAAGTCCCATTAAAAAAAGATTGTCACTACAAACACGTCAGATATTTTTCATGTAACAGTGGAGGGAAGCAATGTTTTGAAGCAAGTGCCTAAGTAAGAATGTTATAGTTCTGTTTTGCAAGGTGTTTTGAAGAATGAAACCAAGTAAAATTCATCTTTATAAGTGAAATAGTATAACTGATTTTTAATAAAGCAACACAAAGATCAAGGTTGGTTGTAAATCTATCGGACTCAACTGCTTTGTTATTAGTCCGTAGCTTACAAACTACTTGAACTAAGATAACTAACCTAAGGAGAACACAAACACCCATGCCAGAGAGGGGACTCGAACCCACGACGGCGAACGGCCGCGCGCACCGTAGCACGGCGCATCAGTGCGCACGGCTAATCCGCCGCGGCAAGATCAAGGTATTTTGGCACTAATTTCCATGGTGAGATGTCCGTGATTGTCTTAAACACTGTCTTATTAAATCGAAAACTATCAAAGTCGTTTTTGACGTATTTTGTTCAACACATTTTATTATTCCACAAATGGTTTCGAAAATATTTTCATCGTCTGATAGCTGTAGGCCTATTACATGGTGTCCTAATCAGAAGTTTGTTGTTTGTCTTGCTTTCTTGCCGCGGTGGAGTAGCCGAGCGGTCTAAGGCGCCTCACTGCAGAGCGCGCGGTTGCTTGCCGTCGGAGGTTCGAGTCCTCCCTGGGGCATGGATGTGTGTGTTGTCCTTAGTTTAGTTTACTTTGGTATAAGTAGTTTGTAAGCTACGGACTGATGACCACGCAGTTTGGTCCAATAGATTTACAAACATTTGAATTTATTGCTATGAAGTCCTATCGCGAAATTTGTTAATAGATGGAAATATATAAGACAGATGAGGAGTAATGAGCTTTGTAAATCAGAAATTACGTAAACGTATCTTCAAAACTCTTTTTTTTTTTTTTTTTTTTTTTTTTTTTGGCATGGGTTGCTATTTTTCTTGTACTATCCAGTAATGTCGTGACAAACGTGTCTCGGTTCTAAAAATACGGCAGAAAGTAGTTTGGGTTTTATGCAAGACTAGTTTTATGATGTGATCCTGCTTCAGCACATCTGACCACTTGCAGTCACCCCCCTCCCAGCCCCTCTAGCTCCAAGTAAATACAAGGTGCGTCTGAAAAGTTCGGGTCCCCCAGAGGGCTCAGGGTTCTTTCTTGAGTTCGTGAGTGGCGAAGATGGAGCCCCGAGCTAATGCATTTTTTTTCCTTCTTTCCTCCCTGGACTGCATTTTCTTTCCCTTCCCCTTCTTCTCCTCTGCTTCAGCAGTTGGCCGGCCGCGATGGCTGAGGGGACTGAGGCGCACGGTCTGCACGGCCACTACGGTCCCCCCCTCAGGTATGGATATTTGTGCTGTCCTTAGTATTAGCTAGTTTGTAAGTAGTTTGTAAGTTTAGGGACTGATAACCCCGTATTTAAGTCTCATAACCCATACAAACATTTGAACATTTTTGAACTTCAGCAGTTTGGCCGACCAAAAGTTCGGTGAATGGTCCCATATTTTACATACCGCGCTGACGCGGATGGGTGCCCGCGCATACACACAGAGGCACATGTCAACAAGCGCCCTCTATCGTGCAAAGTAATGCAGGGAAGCGGTGGTAGTGTGGTGCACGCAGCGACCCAGCTTAAAGGGTCAGAGTGAGAGCTCGTGTCAGTGGACCATGGAGCGAAAAAGGGAGCAACGCGTAAACATCACGTTTTGTTTCAAACTAGGCAAAAAGGCGACGGAGATGTTAGTGTTGATGGTGTTGAGCAATGAGTAAAACGTGTGTGTTTGAATGGTTATGGAGATCCAACAACGCGTGACCTAATTCCTTCGAGCGATTCCACAAGAAGCGTTTGTTGAGTTTCCAACAGCTGTTCGACTGACGTCAGAACTGTATCGTAGCAGATGGCGATTGCTTTGGCCAGTAAAGGTATTTTGTTTGTAGCTCTTGTTTCCTAAGACCATTCATCGAACTTTTCAGACGCATCTTCTATGTGTAACAATAACACATGTTTCTTATTTTGGACTCCTCCTAGTCTTCCTCCTCCTCCGTTTCAGCACTAAAATTCGCAGTAATATTTAACTCAATTGAAAAATGCTACTGTCAGAGGATTTTCGGCATAACTGTAGACTGGGATACCACCCGTCTGCTTTGACCCATGACGTCAAGATGTCGGAAAACCCGTATACAGGATATCTTTACTTCTGTATTGTAGATACAAATAATCTGTAGTTATTATAGATAACAATGTACCATCGATCACAGGTCTTCGCCAAAAAAATCGCGACATCGGTGCTCACGTACGAAAAAAATTTCTCGGTTAACCTACACCTAACCATCAAAGACTGTTTTCTTTGTAAACAAACTATCGACTTTAACTCAACCACTACATAATCACTCAAGCTTGCTACAAAGACGCACGCACTTCAAAACTACCGCGCTGCGATGACGTCACGGGTCAAAGCTGATGGGCGGTATCCCCGTCTACAGGTGAGCCAGATGCAGAGTGCGTAGTTGTATAGTGTTTCCTATTCTATCACACCGACGTAAAATTATCATTTATTTGTTTATAATTATATGCTGTTTTGAACATTTTGATCTGGCAGTTGATGTTTTGACGGCGTAATAGGAATTACGCGGCCGCTCCCATAGAATGTTAAGTCCTCCCTCGTGTGTGTGTGTGTGTGTGTGTGGTTTTTAGGTTTATTAACGTTTGAAATTTTGTCCCGTCCTTTCATGCCTGCTGAATGACATAATCATTCAGTCTCGTGTCCAAACACTTGTTCTGCGGAAGATGCTGCTGAAATTCGGTTGACAGAATCAATACGGTAAATTGATCTTTCGACCTGAGTAACTGATAAAGACCGGGAAAATTAAAAAAAAGTAGTTAAAGATTATCATCTTAAGAACAAATTTAAAAAAATTGCGACGGTTTGCATTAGTAGTTTCGGTACGCAGTAATCATGGTTCTTTCTGTTTCCACATGAACAGGCCATGAACAAACGATTTTATAAGCCGTTTAAAGCCCATACTAGACTGCACGTACTGTACGGTATTCAACCGATTTTCTGATTTTGGGTGAGATACGTGAAGTTTGTAAGGTTTAAATTTAGAGGGACGGAATTGGAGGCGCGTTGCGGAACGATTCTACCGTACTGCCGCCAACCTACATTCAGCGTAAATAGCAGAAAGATAAGATCAGAGAGATCAGGGCTCGTACGCATACATACAAACATTAATTTTTCCATCGCTCTATTTGGGAGTGGAACAGGAAAGTAAATGACTAGTAGTGGTATCGAGTATCCGCCGCCACGCACGTTTGGGTGGATTTCAGACTATATATGTAGATGCAGATATCGGTAAAATTTAAAAAGGAGTTCCAGAATTTCATCTTGATAAGAAATGGTAAAAATATGCGACGGTTGGAATTAGTAGTTTTGGTACTCTGTAATCATGCTTTTTTCTCGTTTTGACATGCTCATGACAAATGGTGAGTGTATAAGCCGTATAAAGCCCATAATAGACAACAAAAATGTACGGAAACTAACAGATTTGTTGAATCTGGATGTATTGCAGGACCTGTGTAACGTTTAAATTTTAACCCTGAACTGCCGGCCGCAGTGGCCGAGCGGTCTGCGGCGTGCCAGTCACGGTCTGCAGGGCCGCTGCGGTCGGGGTTTCAAATCCCCCCCCCCCCCCCTCTGGAATGGATGTTTGTGCTGTCTTTAGTATAAGCTAGTTCATGAATAGTTAGTTTTAGGGACTGATGACCCCGTTGTTAAGTCCCATAAGCTCTACAAACATTTGAACCCTGAGCTGTAGGATAGCGACAGTATGACGATTTTTTGACCCGTATAAAAATGATCAGTAGACCGAAAGCTATCAGAAGACTTATGTATGTGATCAATAGAATCCCAGATATCAGTCCCTGAATAATGGAATTTTCGCACGTTTTCGATCTTAGGTGCAATGTCGCGCATCATATGATAATCATCGTATTCAAGATTTAAACCCTACCACTTTAAGCTTAGAGGAACATCTTACACCCTTATCATCATCGTCGTCGTCATCTCGCAAATTCCTGTAGAATTTTCGTGCGTATTTCAAGAAAAAAGAAAAACATTGTCATTTTCGTTGCTTATAAGAGAAGAAAAAATAAACAATATAATTTCATTTACTTCCGTAAAATAGTTTGTGTATAAATCGATTTTATCTTTTGGGAGCTATATCTTGCGGAAGAAAACACTAATCCGCGTTAGGCCACTGCAAAAAATCGCGTGGGTGACATGCACAATATTGAAAATTTAAGCTAAAAGAAAACTGGTACCATCGAAGACTCCTACTGCACTAATTCATTCAGACAGTCAACAAAATAGGCAGTTTCATTTACGCTGGTTGGTGTAATTGCTCCTCCACTGCCGTCAAGTATCAACTCGTGAAAATGTTATCACCATCGAAGTGCTGGCACCAGGTGCGAACCTTACTACATCACTGAGTAATAGATACGAGAAAGAAGTACTTCATTTAACACACCAAATGCTGCAGAGACACCTATTTTTTGCGCCCATGTAGGGGAAAGGATAATAATATTAAATATCGATACTTGATGTGCGATTTGAATTATGTACGTAAAGTTGTGCTAAATCAGTCTTAGAGTAACGGGAATCGAAAAATATATGCCAAGTACTAAACGAGGATTAAAGTAATAAATTAAACCTTTTTCTTCAAATTTAAAACATTCTTCTTAAAATCAAGTAAACGAAAATGTAAAATTCTGCTATAAAATTAGTGTCTAGCGTATGCAAGCTAGTCATATTGTACAGTGTTCGAGATCAAGTAATGATCGTGTCCGCTAGATTAAAGCTGAGATTATTTTAGCGACTTGAATGTCGATGGAACGAACACAACGCCCAATCCCCCGCCGGGAATCGAACCCGGACCCCCTGCGTGGTAGTCAGCGACGCAGTCGACTAAGCTACAGAGGCGGACAGAAGGATTTCTGTACCTAAGGTACTTGAACTACCCATAGTTGTAAGGTACCGTATTTACTATTTTATTAGGCTGACATAATTAACATTATTCTATTATACATTTCTTATTGTATGTTGTTTTGAATATTTTGATCTGCTAGTAGAAGTTTTTGTTTAACTCACAGCCGAAGCCCCTCCTATTTGAGGTTCGAGTCTTCTCTCGGACATGGATATGTGTGTGTGTTCTGTTCTTATGGCGAACGGCCGCACGCACCGCTCCTATAACGAGAAATTTCCTGAAACAGCCTCTCCCTTTCTTATCTAACTCAGTCACCACCAACACAGGTGTTGCCGGCGTTTCTTATTTTCGTCGCCAGTAACTGTCTTATCGTGTATTTTCGTACGCTACTTCTCGGCTATGTACGCCATGGAAGTGATAACAGAAAATGGGAAGCCGTGTCTTGTCAAGGATGGTCATTGCAATCGTATCCACAAAAAAAAGTAAATAATAACGTACCATTGATGTGTACGATTTGCGTGTCATGTTACGACTGGAGTTGAAACGTGGTTGACGTTTCACAGTAACAAAGATGGAAAAATTCCCACAGCTCTTAAGATATGCATTTTAAATCCCATGTTAATGGACATTTTTTTGTGTTGGTCTGCACTACTTCCACCCAAAATAAGGCAAGTAAAGAGCGTGCAGCAGAAGAAATGTTTTCTCCAGTGTCCAAGGTGAACATGAGTTTCTACAGTACTTGGCGTATACGATTTAGAACCCAGTGTTCACTAGAAACGTGTTCTTTGTTTTGATGTAAAGAACTTGTGGCACCTTCTACGCTACACGAATAACGACTAAGTACATAGTGCATTCATTATTGGTTCTACGATACGCTCCATATAGTGCATTAGTGATTCTGCGATACGCTCCATTTTTGAACCGAATTTTTTGGGTTTCTCGGAGTGCATGAATCGTACGGTTCTAAATTGATTCATTTGCTGAGGATGCTGAAAGTGAAATCTTGTGATTGCCTACGATGTCTCCTTCAGACCGCGGATCACTGAAGAGATCCAAGAGGCGTCTGCAGGGTGTCATTGAATTTACACCACAAATAATACGTGTTACACGCTTTTGGACTCTGAAAACTTGCTTGACTTGAAGAATTACCTCAAAATATTATACCATACGGCATTATGGAATGAAAGTAAGCGAAGTATGCAAGCTTTTTCATTTTTATTCCCATATGTCTGATACCACTCGTATTTAAAATACAGATTTGTTAAGTCGTGTCTGCAGTTCTGTGGTGAACACCTCCCAACTGAATTTATTATCAAGGTGTAATTACAGGAATTTCATACTGTCAACCTCTTCTATCTGCTCTTTTTCATACTTAATGTATGTACTGGGAATCTCTTACATGTTCTGAACTGCACGTAGTGAGTCTTTTCAATATTTAATGTCAGTGAGTTGGCTTTAAACCTTTTATTGATGTTAATGAAAATATCATTGGCAGACCTTTCTAAAACTAAGCTCGACGTGCTATTTATTGCAATACTTTTATCATCTGCAAACAAAACTAACTCTGCTTATGGCAGTGTAACTGATTAGATATCATTAATGTACACAAGAAAAAGCAATGGATCATTGTGGAACACCACTCATGATTTCTTCCCAATCTGATAATGACTGTTGGCTTAATTCACTAGTCCCTTGCACTGATGCCCTTTGTTTCCTGTTAGCAAGGTACGACTTCAACCATACTGCGGCAATTCCTGTGACACCATAAAATTTTAATTTACTTAAAAGGATGTTATGGTTCACACAATCGAATGCCTTTGATGAATCACAGAAAATACCTGCTGCTTGTAATTTACTATCAATGAATTAAGTACATTCTCACTGTAGGTGTAAATAGCCTTCAGAACCTTTCAGAAATCCAAACTGTTTTTCATTTGAGGTTAGGTGGTTGAGAAGCTGCTTGTACATTACCTTTTCTAGAATTTTTGAGAGGGCCAGTAAAAGTGAAATATGTCTGTAGTCTGATGGTATTTCTTTATCTCCATTCTTGAATAGAGGCTTAATATCTGCATATTTTAAAAGATCAGGAAATGTTCCAGTTATAATAGACTGGTTACACAAATAACTTAAAATTTTGCTAAATTCACAAGAGCATGCTTCAATTAACTTTGTTGATATTTTATTGTATCCACTAGAATGCTTTGGTTTAAAATCTTTTATTGTGGCAGTTATTTCTCGTGTTCAAGTGAGTGACATATTCATGTTCCTGGAGTTATTAATTGTAAATGCTAGTTTCAAATATTCAATGGCATTATTTACTGACCCTGTCAATCCTATACTATCAGTAACAGATATAAAATACTTGTTAAGTAGATTTGCCACACTATACCAATCAGTTACTAGTGTATCATCTACTTTTAATACTATCTGCTCCTGTTCCTTGATGTTTCTAAGAGTCTCCTCTTTCACTATGTCCCATATTGCTTTTATTTTGTTGTCTTATTTTGCTAACTTTTTCTCGTAGTGCATTTGTTTAGATATCTGATTACTTTTATAAATATTTTACAGTATTCCTTATATTTAGCTAAGTCATCAGCATTGAAACTACTCTTAGCTGATAGATACATTTTCCTTTTATGTCTTGTATGCAGTCTTTATTCCTTATTCCTTGTAAATATCGATACTAAATGTTGAGTTCACTTATTTTTATTGCTATTTGTACTTAATGTTCTGGTAAATCAATCTAAAATTGCACCATGTAATCGGAAAAAGTGTGAAATATTAACAACGATTAAAGTAGGAAATTAAACTTTTAAATTTTAAAACGTTTTTCTTAAAGTCAACTACTTGAAAATCTAAAAATCTCCTGCAAAATTAGTGACTAACGTAAGTGAGCTAGTCATATATCACAGTGATAACACAGATGGTTACAGACAATTGTAGCGACTTGACCGTCGATGAAACGAACACAACACGCAGTCCCCCGCCGGGAATCGAACCCGCGCCCCCTGCGTGTTAGTCAGTGACGCAGTCGCTGAGCTACAGAGGCGGACGAAAGAACTAACTGTACAAACAAACTTGCGCAGCGCATTGTTGTAAAGTCTTTGCTACTTTATTAAGCTGACATAGTAAACATTTATTTATTCCTACTTTAACGTTGTTAGAGCATTTTATTATGGATAGTTGGAGTTTTGAGTTGAATTGAAATGACGATTTTGTGTATGTTTCAAAACGTTTTTGTCAACCGGCTCCTTTCATGGCCGCATGTTTTAAGCCGTCATGATACCAATATGGCGGCTGCTGCCAACTAAGGTGTGTGTGTGTGTGTGTGTGTGTGTGTGTGTGTGTGTGTGTTGTCCTTAGCATAAGTTAAAATGTTTGTAATTATAGGGCCGATAATCTGAGCAGTTAGGTCTATTAGATTTATAAACACATGAACAGTTTTCTCCGTCCATTCATGTCTGCTGGGTGTTACAACCAGTCAGTGCTCCCATATCCAAAGACTCGTTCTGCGGAAGAGACTGCTTAAATCTGGATAACATGTCCTCTGCTACTTTCAATCGTAGTTTCCCCAGTAAATCGCGGTTGTGATACCTCTTATTTTTCATATCATAGTGGTCTTCTCTCGTTCATAGGACTAATAAGCTTCTCTGCAGCCCTTGTTGCTAATTGAGTGCGATAAACGTCCATACATAAACAATAACACATACTCGCTTGCAAAACCTACGCACGACTACGTCCTCCGAATCCCTTTCAGTGCATTTGGTCTAAGTTGAATGTTTGTACTATGATAAATATGTAATAAAAATGCTTACATTATATACAATATTTAACTTCGATCTCGCCGAAGCTTTAGAGGTATCTGCTTTCGTGCAATTTATCCTCCCAAGAATCCAACAAAAAAAATAAAAAAAATAAACACCGCTGGAAATGTTGTGAAAATGCATTTTACCACCGACTGGAGACTACTCGAAAGTTGGAATACGTCGGAATCCTGCGTTAAGGGCGACGAACAACGCGAGGGAATTACGTAGACCAATCAGAAAATATGTTCATATAACCATATCTAATTTATTTTCTTCCGCACACTGTACAAAATATGTACTTACCTACTTGGTTTTAAATAAAAAGTGTGGAATACTGTATTAACTTGAAATTTCTGTTTAAACAATCTAATTTCTACGTAATAACTCTATACGAAACAGATGGGACAAGTATCTTAAAATTTCATCTGTATTCCTTTTAATTGAAATTGGTATATTTCTTCTAGATATTTAACTCAGTTCAAATAAAAACAGCGATGATATGATGAAAGAAATAAATGAATTATTACTGCGAATTTTACAAAACCGTCTCAATCCAAGAGTAAAATTTGATTTATGAACAAGCAAGAAAAAGATAACGTAAAATCTTTATGAATACCTCCAGTAAATTATAACTTAGGACAAAATGTTAAAAATTACTGATCTGGAACCAAAAGACACCAGAAAAACACTTTTCACTTCTTTAAAATGGTTTAAACTGTAGTGAATTGGTATTGACACTAAAGGCCTTACATTACAAACGATTAGATCGGTCCCTCGGCTTGCATGATGTCAAGCAGACACATTACAGACGTAGTATAGCATGGTGGGGGCTGGGTTGGAATACAGCTTGTACTGTTCTGAACATCGATGTCTGAACCTCGATGTTTTTATCAACGATGTTGCATCCCTAACTGTTCAACGTGTGCTTGAGATAGACGGGCGCCCAATTCCAAAAGGTCAGCTTTTGGTGGGTGATAAATACCAATAATTTTATGCTTTCTCGTAAGTTTTCTGCACCCGTTGGTGAGTAGTTGAATGTCTGACACTTCAATCAATCCTTCTTTACTGTACTGCTCTAAATAGTTCCTTTTTAAACTCCAAATTATCACTGATATAAACTGCTACCCCACCACCCTTATGGTGTTGTCTACAATACCTATTTGCTAAGACATAGCCCTCTAGTTTATAGTAAATAATATCATCTGATTTTAATCCATGTTCAGTTAGCACTAATATGAGGCGTATGTTCATTTACAAAAATGTGTAATATATTAAGCTTTTTTTCTAAGGTACTGTATATTTAGATGCACAAGTTTTAGAGGTGTTTCTGATTGGTGACTTTATCTTCCTCTGTTGAGCACTTAATTGGATCACTTACATAGGCATTGGGTCTAGGAGTTAAGGGAAAGTTTCTACCTGTTCTCTGATCATGTTGAATTTCTGGAGCTGCTTTCTCACTTGGCATCTGTCGGTCTAGTAGTCATAGAGGATGCTGAGGTGTCTTCCTTCTTCGTACAGGTAGAGAAGTTTCAGAGCTGGCTGGTGTTGGAGAAGCTGAAGCTCTGGTCTCACCACCAGTTGACTGGGTTACTGCGGCTGCAGTTTCTGAAGTTGCTGATGTTCCGATGTCTGTTGTTGTCACTGACTGACACGGCGATATACTGATAGGTGATCTCGTGTGTTTGTATTTTGATTTGCTGTGCCACACAAGAAAGTCACTCTGTATTTTTGATGCTTTTGGTCTTGTGGATCTTCTCAGAGCACTTGTGGTTCTATAGCCGCGAGGGACCACGAACCCCGACTGCCGGCGTGGCGTAGGGGATAGCGTCACGAACTGCGGCGCTGAAGGTCGCCGGTTCAATTCCGCCCACCGGCAAAAATTTATTTCTTTGTAATTAACAATTCCAGAAAGTTCTACATATTTCTTATGTTCACTTGTAAATTCTACCTGTTTCTTATGTTGACTGTTCTTCTTATTTCTGGTAAATTCTGTCTGTGTATAAATAGCAGAGCCCTCTGCCTGAGAGGCAGTCAGTGCTGCGTGTATGTTGAGTTCGGAATAAACGTGCTTTCATTGTAAGTGCTGTGTTTAGTTGACTTCGAAGTCAAGCCTACTTCCATTGCAACGCGACATTATTTGGTGGAGGCGCCGGGTACACTGTGCAACAGCTGCATCACCGTGGCTCCGATTAGGCAACGTAAAAGCCGTCGCTTACACGGATTAGAACCGGAATACAAGGGATATACCGAGTACATCCTTCCGAAAGTCCGTATCATTAGAAGAACCATGGACACGAAATCAACGGTAGGCCAGCTGCACATCAGACACCCGTCGGTTTTCTCTGGAGACGCTGGACAAGATCCCAATAAATGGGTAAAAGGATTTGACCGAGTCGCCAAGTAGAACAGGTGGGATCATACAATGTGCTTGGCCAACGTTTATTTCTACCTGGACGGAACAGCCCAGCAATGGTTTGAGAACAACGAAGACAAACTGAATGTCTGGGAAACGTTCCAGGCGGAACTTAATAAGACGTGTGGAGACACACAGCGACAAATCCGCTCGCCGGAAGAATTGAAGAACCGGGCCCAACGACATGGTGAGCTGACACAGTCGTACATACAGAATGTTTTGGCCCTGTATAACACTGTCAATCCGAATCTGACTGAGGCCGACAAAATCACGCACCTAATGAAGGGTATAGCAGAAGGCATGTACCAAGCCCTTCTGATAAAAGACGTCGCTACGACAGAAGAGTTCATCAAGTGGTGCCAACGTATTGAAGAGATGCAACAAAGGAGAGTTGGATGCAAGAAGTATGACCGACTCCCCAATGTAGTCCCTATGGCCGTTGTGGAACACCAGCATGACTTCGCTTCTCTCATACGACAAATTGCGAGAGAAGAACTACAACACTGCATGGCAGCCGGAACTATTAGACCGAGCGAGCCTCAGATTATGGCCATGGATGTAAGCCATGTAAGTCACGAGGGAGCCGACAACGCTAAGGAAGAGGTTTTCAGACATTAGCTACTGTCTGCCCCGCCAATCGCAACCGACGTGAAGAATGACGTCGCCCTGCTATGAAATACGCTGCAGCCGCCAAACGGCAGCCTATGAACCGGTCGACGCGGCCACAACCAACTCCCCCAGCAACAATCACGCCCCGCAGAAGAACAGACGTCTGGAGGACAGAAAACAACACACCACTGTGTTTCCACTGTGGGCGCCCTGGACATGTAGTACGCTACTGCAGAGAGAGAAGGCGAGTATTCGACGATTATTTTGCCGCAAGACGTCAGCCGTCAGAGCAGTTCGATCCCAGGCAATCTTCTGCCGATGAGTTCAGTCGACCTATGGGAAGAAGCCCATCTCCGTACCCTAGACGAGGTCGCTCGCCGACGCGCCGCAACCGTTCACCGTCGCAGTACAGAGGTACCAGCCGCTCCCCTAGCCGCCGCGCCTAGGAAAACTAAGCGAGGCGACCATCTACGGAGGTGAGGCCGCCGCAGATGAAAATCCTCCATGATGTCGGGAAATCTCATCGACGTCATAATCGACGGACAAACTGTCCGGGCACTTGTTGATTCAGGAGCGTCTTTTTCTGTATTGTCGGATAATTACCGCCGCACACTAAAGAAGACAATGTTCTGTGATACGGGGGCAGCTGTGCTGAATGTCGCGAATGGAAAATACGTCCATCCAGCAGGAACTTGTGTCGCAAGAATAACCATCAACAACAGGACCCAGCCGTTTGAATTTGTCGTGTTAACAGAATGTAGTCACAATGTCATCCTCGTATGGGACTTCCTTCAGGCATCCCAAGCTATCATTGACTGTGGAAGATCTGAGCTGCAAATTGACGAAGTTGTTCCGCCGGATACACGTAATACAGAATTTTCTGGGAAGCTATTCGTCGTTGACAATGAGAAGAGTTGCAGTCACAAACGCAGATGACTGGTTAAACTGTGACGTTCTTGTTGATCGTAAAAAGTTTATGAGGCTCACAAAAGAAATTTACATACGAGCGGCTATCATAAGCATTACCGGTGGTCAAGGAGAGATTTGGATCACAAATTGTCACGAGCAGTCACAACTTATCCCCAAGGGAATGTGTATCGGGACAGCTGAACCAATCCAGGATGGTGAGCTAAACGTCATCAATGAAGACCCATGCCCTGCTGTTAGTACAGACAACACGCTGAAGGAAACAATCGTGGAACTGCCAATAGGGCCTGGACTGACCAAGGAACAACGCCAGCGGGTGATAGGTATACTACGCCAATTGTCGGGTGCGTTCACAGCTCAGCAGGGGAAAAGTCAGACGAAACGGTCCACGATGAAGCACCGGATCAATACTGGGGATAATCCGCCAATTAGCAAGCGTTCGTATAGAGTGTCGCCAGCTGAAAGACGGATAATTCGGAAGTCGAGAAGATGTTGCGAGATGACATTATTCAACCTTCGGAGAGTCCTTGGTCGTCTCCGGTGGTCCTCGTAAAGGAGGAGGATGGCACGTGGCGATTCTGTGTCGACTATCGGCGGCTGAACAGAATCACAGAGAAAGATGTCTACCCATTGCCGCGTATTGACGACACCTTAGACTGCTTGAAAGGAGCTACATACTTCTCAACTATCGACATGCAGACAGGTTACTGGCAAATCGAGGTTGACGAAGCAGACAGGGAGAAGACGGCATTTATTACACCTGACGGCCTCTACGAATTTAAAGTAATGCCATTTGGATTATGTAATGCTCCAGCCACATTCGAACGCATGATGGACAACTTGCTTCGATGCCTTAAGTGGACGACGTGTCTCTGCCATTTAGATGACATTGTCGTTTTCTCGAAAACATTTGAAGAACATCTGAGTCGCCTGTCAACTGTGTTGAAGTGTGTTCAGACTGCAGGTCTCCGCCTCAATCCAAAGAAGTGCTTCTTCGTCGCCAAAGAGATAAAAATCCTGGGGCACCTAGTCAACGGAGATGGTGTCCGTTCTGATCCATATAAAGTAAGGGCACTCATAGAATTTCCAACTCCTCAGCACATTCGTGATGTGAGAAGTTTTCTCGGGCTGTGCTCATACTACCGACGTTTCATAAAAGGATTTTGTAACAAGGCACGTCCATTACAAGAACTTCTGCAGGGAGACGCCAAGTTTTACTGGGATGAGACAAAAGAAAGAGCTTTCCGGGCACTTAAGGAGGCTGTAACGCCCGCACTAATGCTAGCCTTGTACGACGAGAATGCAGAAACGGAACTTCACACAGACGCCAGTGGTTATGGGATTGGTGTAGTGCTTGTACAAGTTCAGGAAGGTGCCGAAAAAGTGATAGCCTATGCGTCAAGAGTACTCTCAAAGTCCGAGATAAACTACTCTAAAACTGAGAAGGAATGTCTCGCAGTTACCTGGGCTATCAACAAGTTCCGGCCGTATTTATTCGGCAAACCATTCACCGTCGTGACAGACCACCATTCTTTGTGCTGGCTGACTAGCTTGAAGGATCCATCAGGTCGACTAGCAAGATGGGCACTAAGACTCAAAGAGTACGATGTGACAGTGGTATTCAAGAACGGGCGCAAACACAAGGATGCCGACTGCCTTTCGAGGAATCCATTAGTGGAACACAACAGTATTAATGAAATTTCAGCCCTCACTGAATTAGATGTCGTTACAGCTGAACAGAGGGAAGATCCAACACTATTAAGAACGATAGAGGCCTTGGAGAAAGGAGAACCGACCAATGGATAGTTCCAACTTATAAACGGAACATTGTATAAGAGCAACTACGATCCACTGGCTACTGGTTGTTCCAGCTCATCTCCAGCCAGATATACTCAAATATTTCCACGATGCTCCAATATCCGGTCATCTGGGATTCGTGAAGACCCTAGACAGAATCAGACACAGATATTACTGGAAAGCTCCATTCCACCGAGTTGGGATCGATCTTTTAGGGAGGTTCCCGAAGTCGACAACCGGTAACCGATGATTAATAGTCTGCACTGACTACCTCACATGCTGCATTGTCACCAAACCTGTGCCGACTGCAGAAGCTCCAGAGATCGCAAAGTTCCTTGTAGAAGACATTATTTTGAAGCTTGGAGCACCACGTGTCATGATATCTGATCGCGGAAAAGTATTTCAGTCAAAACTAGTATCAGAGGTAATGTCACGGTGCGACGTTGTCCACAGATTAACTGCATACCATCCTCAGACAAATGGTCTTACGGAACGTTTAACATGACGTTAGCCGACATGCTGTCAATGTACGTCGATGTTGAGCAGAAGGATTGGGATACAATTCTGCCAGTCGTGACATTTTCTTACAATACCGCAAGACAAGACACCACAGGCTTCACTCCGTTTTTCCTGCTCCATGGGCGTGAAGCTGAAACGACAATGGATACGCTGTTCCCGTTCCAACCGGACGACACACAGGATGACTGTGTTAAACAGCTCATCACCAGGGTCGAAGAAGCAAGACAGCTGGCTCGCATACGGACACTAGACACCCAGGAGAAGGACCGTCAGCGGTATAACGACAAGCACCGACCTGTTGTGTACATCCCAGGAGATCTTGTATGGATTTTTACCCCTGTACGGAAGGTTGGACTGTCAGAGAAATTATTGAAGCGATACTTTGGTCCGTATCGTGTCATACGCCGCCTGTCAGACGTCACATACGAAGTTGAGGATTATGAGCCGTCGTCGAAACGTCAAAAACGAAGAGACATTGTTCACGTCCTGCGCATGAAGCCTTACTACGATCCTGAAGAGCAGGTAGACGACAATGGCTTCTTGTTCAAGGACTTTAAGGACGGTAATGTTCCCGATGAAGCCACGACAGGAACGTCTGTCGTCGATAATCGTGGAGAAGGGAAGGATTCTCTTGAACTGTCATACAGCGGACCCATGACACGGTCAAGATCCAGGACATTGCAGCTGGCTCCACAGGGATCATAACAGCGGGTCGCTGTTTCTCCAGGAGAGGGAGCAATGCCGCGAGAGACCACGAACAGCAACTGCCGGCGTGGCGCAGGGGATAGCGTCACGGACTGCGGAGCAGAAGGTCGCCTGTTCAATCCCGCCCACCGGCAAAAAAAACTTATTTTTTTGTAATTAACAGTTCCAGAAGGTTCTACCTCTTTCTTATGTTCACTTGTAAATTCTACTTGTATCTCTGTCTGTGTATAAATAGCAGAGCACTCTGCCTGAGAGGCAGTCAGTGCAGCGTGTATGTTGAGTTCGTAATAAACGTGCTTTGAGTCTGTGCTGTGTTCAGTTGCCTTCGAAGTCAAGCCTGCTCCCATTTCAACACGACAATATTTTTGTATATATTGTAGCTGCATACTTATGATTTTACTTCATTGCTCATCCCTGCCCTCATGACATCATTGTTATTAGTTTCCTGGTTGTTTCTTTGGCATATGGTCAGTTTTAACTGAGGTCTTCCATTTAAGTGGTTTTGCAGGCTGTGGTTTGCTCTTTGTGGAGATGGTTGTAAGTAATGTTCTGGCCACTTCCTCTTTTCCTTTGGCATTTAGGTGCATTCCATGAGACGTGTACCATTCTCTATTCTCAGGGGCTGTTATGAATTGGGTATTTTGAAAAGATTTCACTATTTTAGCTATTCTCCTATTTGTTCTCCTGGTTTCTTCATTAACACAGGACCAGTTTTCAAGATCATATCTATGGGGTATCCTATCTAAAATTATATTTGTGTGTCGGAGGTGCATTAATGTTGATGTTAAAGCGTTTAATGCCTTATTAGCTTCATTTTTGGCCACATCATTTGTACCTCCCCAAATCACAGCGGTATCATTTTCTGTGAAATTATGTAGGTTATTGCATCTTTCTAACCACTTTAGTTAATGGTACAACAAGGATAACATTTCCTTGGATTACATAATTATTTTGGCTTTGGTGTAGTAAGTTCGCTGCAATTGACTGTCTGAAAACACTGTTATTTTTTGTGTTGAGGCAAGTTGCTGATGTTGCTACATCTGCTGTGCGAATGTTTCTTGCTGTTTATTTTGTATCCTTTAACTGTGACATGATTTTCCTTACTATTTTATTCTTCTTGATTTTCGCCTATTTGAAGCACTTCAAACCTGTTTTTTGTTGTGGTAATTAAAGGAGTCATTCCCAGTTCTTTTCGTAGGTTTAAATGTTTTTTTAGGCGTAATCTACTGATCTGTTTCGCAAGGGTTTCTTTCATGGAACTGCGAGTTTCACATGAAATAGCGCCAAACATTTTAGGCCTAAATATTCCACTGTCGTTTTGTAACTTCTGTCGTGGGAGCTCTTCAGTTCTGCTTTTTAATTCTTTAACTGCATCAATTAGTACATTGATTATGTCATTACTACTAACTTTGTTGTTCAGATTTAGCCCTAGCTCATCTTCCTTGCAGAACCAAATTTTTTGTTCCGAATTTACGTTCGCACAAGAGAGATGAAACACTGTTTTACATTTTATGCACGAAATTCCTTTGAAGACACGATTTCCACACAGTAGCACATACCTGAAGATTTTCGGCCTAACGTTGCACTTTGATTGTGAGATGAAGTTGGCACACACTCGATTTTCTTTAAATCTTCCTGTCTCATTTCCGTAATTTTCGATATTGTCGTGCAAGCTAAACACATTATGTCGTTATTTACATTGGTTTTTCCGCACATTTCACAAATGCTTATGGACACTTTGTCGAGGAATTCGAATTATTTACATTTGATGCCATGTTGAAAGGTGCGCTCAGTAGCTCCGGATTTTCATTTCTTAAATGCGAAGTCTCACGTCTTAGTATTTCCACAGATTTTTGTAAACTTAGAAAGCGTTCTTGCATTTTCACAACTTTTCTATTACAACTGTCATAGATACCCGATTTTAGCACACAAATGTAACTTTCACTCGCTGGATCACTACACTTAACCGCACTAGACGCCATTTTTCCTAAAACCCAGCCACAGACACCCAGGAGTTAATAGGTAGGCGTAAAACCTAACGTAACTACGAATCGCTTTCACTGTTATCAGTGCCGTGATCGTCGTAACGGTGATAACAAACATAAACGTGCAGGAGTTTTATTTACGATCGTGCGTGTATGCCAAGCGTTGGGGTCAATGCAGTAGCTCTCTAGTTGCTCTCCGACTGCCGTCAAGTGACAACTTGGGCAAGTTGAGTCACCTCCGTGGTGCTGGTACCAGGTGCCGAGCTTCCTACACCACTGAGTGATAGATACGAAACAGATGCACTTCATATATCACTCATAACGGCTGCGTAACCACTTGTTGTTGCACCACCTAGAGGAAGGTATAGCAATATTAAATATAATACTAAATGTTCACGTCGTAATGATTCGTACTTAAATCTGGTAAGGCAATCTAAAAGTTGGATCAGGCCATCCGGGAAAAAAAGTGAAGTATTAACAACGATTAAAGTAATAAACTAAACGTTCTTAAAATTTAAAATCTTTTTCATAAAATAAAAAATAAAGGATAACAAAAAATCTCCTGCAAAAATTAGTGACAAGCCTAAGCTACTCATGTGTCACAGTGATATCATAGAGGGTTGCAGACAATTTTAGCGACTTGACTGTCGATGAAACGAACACAACACCCAGTCCCCCGCCGGGAATCGAACCCGGGCCCCTGCGTGGTAGTGACGCAGTCGCTTTGTTTTTTTCCCCCCCTCCATCCACCCCTACAACCCGTCCTTGCGCTCGCCAATATAGCCTTCCGCGGCTAGCTTCATTAGTTGTACCATTGTATCTGGATTCATAAAAGAGAAATTAATATCTTCTTCTTCATAAGTAATGGGATTTCTTCTTATTAAAAAATTAACATCTTCTTGAAGACTCCTTTTTCTAGAGTCTCCATGAAAGGCAGGTAATATTTCTTCATAAACTAATTTGAAAGCTTCGTCTTCGAAATGACTTAATCTTCTCCTTCGAAGACACAATAAATTAAACTAAATATCTTATTCTGAAATTATATTAAACATGAACAAATTAAAAAGAAAAGTGTCCTCTTTGCTTCTCCTGTACTTCGGTGAATAAACATGAGTTAATTTGGCGTTCCGAGTACTTCAAGGTTGTTTTCTCGTGTGTGCTGCTACTGCAGTTGATTCCGTTTGTCTCGTGTCTTCATCTTCTAATATATTTTTCCTTTCATTTCACATCTCTTGTACCATGAAGCATGTCAGCAGCGTCTCTGTATCACCCTTCGAAAATTACAGGAGTTTAAGCCATTTTCAGTATGTAAAAATAGAGAGAGATAAATAAATAAATATATTAAAAAGAGAACAATGGGTGATACCCGAATTTTATTTCTATATTAATATCCTGAGTTGAAAATTCGCGTATTTTTCTCTGTATCGTTCGTTTTAATTTTTCGTGTTCTGTCAGAGATGCACCCAATAGTCTTCTTTACTCTTGTTTTTCTATGAGAAAATATAATATACTGTTTGTCCTTTAAGCCAATTGACTGCTCGTCTCTTCGTTATTGGGTAGGGAACTTCATCTGGATAGAGAAGTCGAGCTGTTGTAATCGTTGTCGGAGATGTTCTAAGTATAATTGCTAGTTTTGTTGTGCAGAGGAGCCAAATGTCTTTCACTGCGACGCATGTGAAACGATGTTCCTCTGTGCCGATTAAGTCACAGTTAATGCAGTTTGGAGTCTCTGCTAGATGAATGGCTTGTAATTTTGAATTGGTAGGAATTTTACCGTTAACCGCCATATACCAAACGGACCGCACTGTGGATGGTAAGTGAGCGTCTTGAATATTTTCCCAAATTTTTTCCCAGGCATATTCGTTGTAGTTGGCTTCTGTTTTATTTCTCCTCTTTCTTTTCAATGTGTTGTTATAAACTTCTTTAACTGTGTATCGCTCCTTCTCAGGAATACTTCTTTGAACGTAGCTAAATTCTACAGGAAAATGTTTGAAATGACAGAATGCGCTCGGAATATGATGCACATCTATTGGCGGGTCCATACTAGCCGGTGCAATGTCGTTTAAAAGGTGAGCTGTTAGTGTATCGGGTGATCGTTGCCACTGTTTATAAAACTTACTGACGAACAGAGCCTGTGATTTGTTATAAATGTCTGTTAAATTAAGGCCTCCTTTCTCCAAAGGTGGCGTCAAAATATCATACTGGACTTTGAAGATTTGCCCCCTGGTGACAAAGTAGCCGAGTGCTGATTGCATCTGCTTAGCTATGACCTTAGGTATTGGTAGTACTGTACCTGGGCGACGTAGTTTACTTTAGTTGTTATATACGTGTTGGCTGAATGCACTTTTTGTATAGCGTTCAGATTTCGTAAAGTATGGTGTTTTATAGCGGCTCTTATTTTAGCCAAGAGGGCAGCCGTGAGGCGGATGTTACGGGTGTATTCTATCCCGAGAGTTTTAATAGTTTCCACTTGTTTTAAATGTACGTCAGCCGTTAAGTCAAAACTCCGACCGATCTGCATTAATCCTGACTTTTTTCGGTTTAATATAGCTCCTGACGCAGCTTCATAGGTCGATATAGTTTGGGCTCCTCCGTATGGATTTTGCCACTTTCTCCTCTGTGATGTTTGCAGGCAGGTCTTCTGCTTCGTCTGGGTTTAATTTCGCCGACATCCTAGCAATGATGGCTTGTTGCACCGCTTCATCTACCGGCTTAGCAGCTAACAGCGTTGTAAAATGGTTAAAAATTTCATCTCGTATGTCGAGTTGTCTCGCCAGGGTTCTCCCGTCGTCGGTTTTCAATTTTGTCAACATTTTCCTATTAATTCTTTTCTCTTCTTGTATGATGTGGTACATCGACGTTGTTTCCTCTGCACGGAGGTTTGCAAGCGCGTTCTGACTTTGCAGCCTTCTAGTTGTTTCCGCTTTAAACTTAAAAGTGTGGCCTTTATCCTTTTAATTTACACATAATTTTCTATTAGCGCTGCATCTTCCGTATATAATTCTCTGAGACATTGAAAATAAAACTCAGTTGTGGTCGTCATCCAGGCACTTTTCTCGAGGGGGTAATGTTTCATTGTTTTAACTAATGCGGGTTTCGCGCATTTAATCCACCATCTAATGGCTGAGTCGTACCTCGTGAACTTTTTTTCACATTCTGCCCACGTATTTTGGAAAATTGCATGGCACCCTGGATCTTTTAGGTGTGCTGTATTTAGTTTCCACGGCCCTCTAGCTCTGTAAGTTCCCTGTTTTTCTAAGTTGACAGTGCAAATGTAGGCTGCGTGGTCTGAAATGATGTTCGGCCATATTTCTGATTGCAGAAGGTGGTTTCGTAAGTTAGACGTTGCATAGATTCTGTCGATGCGACTTGCGGAATGGCTAGTAACGTGAGTAAATCCGGGCCTATCACCATGTTTAAGCTCCCACGCGTCAACTAGATTTAGTTGTTCGATGATGATCTCGAGCTCTATGGATTTGTTGACATTGGGTATTTGATCTTTGGGGTTAATGACACAACTGAAATCACCTGCTAATATTATTTGTTCCGGACGCCTTGTGAAAAGAGGAACTATTTCTTCTTCAAAAAACTCTGCCCTCTGTCGTTTCTTTCCCGTTCCGGAAGGGGCGTAGATATTAATCACCCTTGTCTTATAAATTGTACACGCTATGCCTCTGCTGTTTACCAGTCTCTCGATGTTTGTGACTGGGATTCCCTCTTTCGTCATAATTGCAGTCCCGAGTTCATTACCATGACCGGGATTAACTAACACATTGTAACCTGTGATTCGGTCTAGTAGAACGTCTGTGACTTCCTGTAAAAGGGCAATATCTATATCAGCTGCGTACAGGAAATCTTGCAAATTTCTTAATTTAAAGGTGCAGCTTATCTTATTAATGTTTACAGTTGCAATGCGGTATGCTTGCAATGGTGCCACATTCGTAGGCACACGTGTTGCCATACCCCCCTCATGATGTTACTTGCTAAACAGGACTTACAAGAAGTCTGGGTCGTCTTCTAGTGCGCCCGCGCTGGAAGACGATTTTTTTTTTGGTTGGTCGGACTTGTCATTCCGCGATTTTGACAACCCCCCTGCCTTGTATTCGTGCACCTCTTTCATCTCCTCGTCTCGCGGGTTATCATCGATGTCATCAGACCACTCTCGCGGGGCCTTGTTTCCCCGCGTCTCAACCAATTCTTTTGGTTGTACTGGGTTGGAGTCCAGGTCCCTTGTATTAGTCTTTGTGATTCCTCTAAAGTTGTTTTCCTTTGGACTGGTTCGGATTCCCGTGTTCGGCTGTTTTGTGATGGTGTGGGGTTGTCTGGCGGTGACTGTGAAGCCCCCTGAGTGAGAACTTTGCGTACGTGGTCTGCTTTCTCACGCAATTTTCGTGCTTGCTCCTCCGCTCCTTCACGCGCTATACGTCGTTTTTTGAGTTTTCTCGAAGGAGATTTACTAGACTGTTCTTCGTCAGATTCCCGTGTTACAGTTGTTTCTGCTGTGGGTGTTCCCACTACACTATTGTCATCTTTGTTTTTTTTTTAGTCTCAACTACGTGGTTAACTGTGCATTACAATGAAGTGGCTCCTGTACGTTAGACGTGTCCATTATTTCGACCTGTTCGGAAAGATCGTTGTACGCCTTCAGCGCAGTCTCTGGGTCTTGTTCTGGGGCAATGTTACCTCGCGCGGCAGCTACGTAGCTGATGGGCAACGTAGACATGGGGCCAGGCCTCTCTCGTTCGCCGGTCGACAATTGCGTCACGTGCCGTTGTACACATTGTGCGCAAACGTGTTCTGTTGAACCGCAGCCGGAGCAAGTTCGCGGTTGCCCATCATATATCACGATTGCTCTATAACCACCGACTGTGATGTAAGACGGAATATGTTATAACATGTCAATCTTCACTTGTCTTACACCATTTAACACAGGGAAAATGTGAAGATTTGACCATTTTTCCGCGAAGTTGCTTATGACAGTGCCA
The DNA here is from genome assembly GCA_026315105.1 of Locusta migratoria. Lineage (NCBI taxonomy): Eukaryota > Metazoa > Arthropoda > Insecta > Orthoptera > Acrididae > Locusta > Locusta migratoria. The sequence continues at coordinate 448,372,689 of CM048746.1, forward strand.
TATTCCTTGAGCTTGTCGTTAATTTCGCCATCAGTTATTTCGAATGGCAATTCAAATATTCGCACCGTTTTTAATCCCATTCCGGCTCGTGTAATTGTAACGTTCCCGATATTTCCATCAGAATGTTTAAATTTTAATGTTCCTCCACATGATTCGATTACTTTCTGGCATTTTTCAGCACTTATCTTTAAAAATACTGTACTACTTACAATCAATAAGTGAATTCCTACGAATTCGTCTGTAGTGATCTTCATTGCATCTCGAATAAATATCTCTACTTCAAATGACTTCGGTCTCGCATAATTCGGGTCAAAGCTCAGTCTAAGTGTGTCTTCTCGTCGTCGTTGATCCATTATGGTCGTCTAAAGTTCATCTTCAAACGTAAATAAGAAAGCAGAAAGCGCGCACTCACCGAAAACTCCTCGCGGCCGCCAACAGCGAAGACGTAAACAAAGCGTCCGCACAGCACGGTTGCCCGACGAAGACTACGCTGAGCTACAGAGGCGGACGAAAGAACTAACTGTACTATCAAACTTGCACAGCGCATCGTTGTAAAATCTTTACTACTTTATTAAGCTGACATAGTAAACAACGTTCATTTATTCCTATTTTGAAGTTGTTTGGACATTTTAATACCGATAGTTGAAGTTTGAGTTGAATTGAATGACAATTTTGAGTATGTTCCAAAACGTTTTTCGTTAACCGACTCCTTTCATGAGGTCTATTAGATTTACAAACACGTGATCAACTTTCCCCGGCCATTGATGTCTGCTGGATGTATAACCATTTAGTGCTCCCATGTCCAAAGACTCTTCCTGGGGAAGAGACTGCTTAAATTTGGATAACATGTCGTCTGCAACTTTCAACCTTAGTTTCCCCGGTAAATTGCGGTCGTGATACCTCTTGCCATTTATATCATAGTGGTCTTTTATCGTTCACGGGACTAATAAGCTTCTGTGTATCCCTTGTTGCTAATTAGTGCGATAAACATCCATACAAAAATAATAACACATACTCGCTTCTAAAGGCTATGTATCACTACCACCGACCAATCCCGTCTGTTTTTGAGAATTCTCTCTAATTCAAATGTTTCTAGAATGATATATAAGCAAAGAAAATATTGAACACTCATCTCGTCGAATGTTTGGGGGAATCTGCTTTGGTGCAATACTAAAATTTGAAGGGACGCCCGCTTTAATAAAATAATAAATAAATAAATAAATAAATGAAAAACAGAGTCAAGAACCCTACGAACAAACACGAACGAACAACCGTAACAAACCGATCGACCCGCAGAAGAAAATGGCGCCATGTTACGGATTGGCGGGCATCCCGCCGGCATTTAGAGTTCTCCCCCGGACATAGGTGTGTTTCATGTCCTTAACGTAAGTTAAATTAAGTAGTGTATAGGTCTAGAGACTGATGACGGTAATTTGGTCTCTGACATTCACAATCATCTGAACATTTCTTAAATATAAAAAAAATGTCACGAAACTTACAAAATCAGTAGAGTAACAAAAATGTAGAGTGGAAATAACAAGTGGCCATTCTTTTCTTTAAGGACTCTTTGCTTTTGAAAAAGTACGAGGTGCTTTCAGTAATTACGTTTTCCTACAGTTTCAAACTAAAACGCAATTACTAGCCTTATTGGGATCAGTTACAGGTATGTTCGAGCTATTTTGCGACATAGACAACTTAGAACTAATTGATCAGACTCAAATCAAGCTTCCTTTCCATCTGTGTAAGTTCGACAAAATAATAAAGCAATATATTTCGTCAGTTATTACATGCACATTGAGATGAAGTACATGGTTTCCATTTTTGTTAATAAAATTCCACTTGTCAAGCTTTGTATCTTCTGTCTTTATATATTTGTAATTCCCATATTTTATCTGTGTCTGCGACAATTGTCGGTCAACTGATGATAAACCAGGAAACCTAAAACCGATTAGTGACAGAGTAAATAAATAAATAATATCTGCAGAACGTTTGGAAGTGCGTTCCTCCTATATTTCATCATGTTCTATCAAGCAGTGAGAAGCTGGCGAAATTGGTCCAAATTAATCTTGCTAAACTGAACTCGTTTCTTGCGGATTGTTTTGCGCAGTATATGACTTGCCTTAAAGGAACCCTCATACGGACAACAAATAGCAAGGATCCGCCATATGATTAATCACTCGCTTTATAGGTCACACGTGTGTGCGCGAACCGCAATGATGCACAGTGGTCCGAATTCCCGAAAACCTGGCGAAGGTCATAGAAAAATTATGTTTATAGGGAATTGTTGTAGTGGTACACCTGGTATATATTATGACCGTAAAGTAAGGAGATTGGTCCACACCTGGCTAAGGAACTCATCACGTTATTGGCCATCGGGCCGGCTGCGTTATTTACTCGTCTCTCATGATTTCTTCCGTTTGCACATGAACAAATGGTGATTGTATAAGCCGTATAAAGCCCATACTAGACAAACTGTAATTTACGAAGACGAACAGAATTGCTGAATTTGGATGAGTTGCAGGAACTGTGTAATGTTCAATTTTTGAACCTGAGCTGTAGAATAGCTGCAGTATGACCATTTTTCTCACAGGTAGAAGGCATAAGTAGACCGAAGTGTATCAAAGGACTTTACGTCTTATGTCTGTGAACAACAGCAACAGAGACATCGGTGCCTGGAGAAAGGAATTTTCGCACTCGACGTTTTCAGTCGTAGGTGCAGTGTCGTGCATCCTATAATACATATCGTATTCACTTTTTATAACCTACCACGTTTAAGCTTAGAGAAACATCCTCAGGCCTTATCGTTATCATAAAAAGCTCCCAAAACAATTTCTGGATAATTTTCGTGCATTTGCACCAAGGAAAAAGATACCTTGTCATTTTACACAAGCAAAAGAGGAGAGAAAAACAAGTTTTAGTTTACTGAATTTGAATCTAAAATTAATGAAAAATCGTTGCAAAATTAATTTCAACAGGGATTGCTTATATCAGGACATCATTCCGAAATATGCTAGAGTTAAAATTAGAAATAAAAAAGCAACAGCACGTCCAATAAAGAGGAAAAGCGAAATCATGTGGGTAAAAGCAGAAATTAGGGAAGCATACAAGAACAAAGATGTATTAAACGACGAGTTATACTAATTGCACTTAAAAATAGCTAAAATATTATCCCCTACACAGTTTGACAACTTACGCTTATTTATTGACGATAGAGTAGACACTGAGAGGGCAAAAGTAACTGCAAGACATCAAAAGTAGTCACATTTGATAGGAGGGAAGAAAGGAGAAAACAGTAATGTGCCTAAGATACACAAATTCTCTGATAAACTTGTAAATCTTACAGATATTCCTCTCACATATGAAGAAATATCTCTTTTGTCAAAAGGTTTGAACTATAATCCAAACCCAACGCTAGGACAGGAAGATGGAAAGAGAATTATAGCAGAGGTCAAATGCGCAAGTGATATTGCAAAGCTCCCCACACATAAACAGAATACCATAGCAGTTAAAATCACCAACGCGTTAAAAGCACAAATTAAGCCAGAAAATAACCTGAATAATGAGAACAAGATCATAGACGATTTAAATAAAAAGTTAAAGAGGCACAAAGCACTAATTACACGGGCAGATAAAGGCAGTACTGTAGTTCTTGTCAGCGACGACGAGTATGTAACTAAAACTGAAAAATGCTTCTCTGATAACCGTATTAAAGCAATAGCTACGGATCCAACAAAAAAGTTTCATGCACAATTAAAACGAAAAATCCAAAATTCTGACTTTCTCTTTTCAGACAGAGAGAAAAAGCAATATACAGTCATGAATTCGCAAACTCCAGACCCCCGCGCACAGATAAAGCTGCATAAAAAAGACAAATCCATAAGGCTGATATGTAACACAAGTCAAAGTCCTAACGATCCATTAAATGCCACTTTAGCACAAAGGTTAAGAACGATATACACATTTCATAACTGCATAGTCTAAAAAATACGTACGAATTTGCGGAGAAAGTGAAGGACACAGTCATCCCATCTGACTCCATATTTGCATCCCTAGATGTAGTGAATTTATATACTAACGTGCCTGTCCGTGAAACAATAGATATAATCAAGCGCAATCTTATAAGACACCAAAAAATGGCCACAGGAGAAATAGTTGACTTTATAGAACTCGTAGAACTAACGCTCTCCTATAACTTTTTCACATTCAACGACAAGATATATCACCAACCTGAAGGACTTGCAATGGAAACTCCCTAGCAGGCATCATGGCCGAGATCTTCCTTAATCATTTAGAGAACGAATTTTTCACCACTAACCCTACAATAGCCAACAAAATTCTCTATTATTACCGTTATGTAGATGATGCCATTTTATTAGTTAAAGGAGACCAAAATGATGTTAATGACATTGCGCAAAAAATGAGTGCTATTCATCCAAAAATAAAGTTCACAGTCGAGCATAAAATAATGGATCCATCAACTACCTCGACATTACAGTTACAAGAGAAGCTGGTAGACATCGTTTTGGTGTGTATAGGTAACCTACTTGTACAGACCTTATCATCAATTCAAAATCTTGGCATCCGAAAAAAGTAAAGATGGCATATTTTCGTTCAATGGCTAACAGATTATTGAAACTGCCATTAAGCGAACATGAGAAGATGAAAGAAATTGCCATCATAAAGCAAGTTGCAGTAAGCAACGGTTACCCAACTTCAACAATAAATAAGTTGATGCAAATAATTAACAAACAAGAACAACGAAAAAATGATGACAGTACGCTGACAAGTGACATAGAAGAAAAGAAAATCATCTACATGCCAATGAGCTACAAAGGAAAGGTTTCAGACATAATTGCTAGGCAATATCGAAACACGAACGTACGAATCGGATTTAAGACCAACGATGACACTCGATTTAGACTGCGAATAAAAAATCCTCAAAATTCACGGCAGCAGGCGTCTATAAACTCAATGTCGAGATTGTACAAAAATCTACGTAGGTCAGACAGGCAGAACGTTCGAAACACGTTTTAAAGAGCATTACTCTCTTCATAATAATAAAACAGCATTTGGAGAGCATTTAGTGACAGAAAAGCACATGGTTGGAACAATTAATACCCATTTACAAGTGCTACATAGGGAACCAAAAGGACGCCTCCTAGCGACACTAGAAGAAATAGAAATTTTCACACACCGGCTTCAAGAACCTGGAAATACACTCAACCAACAAAATGATTTTAATAACAGCGCATTTTTTAAAAACTTTGAAGGCCTCTTGCAACCTTCGTCCTCGACGCAGCGCGCCTTGGAGCGGCGGCCCCACTTTCCGGTGGCTGGCGGCGGCAGCGCGTCGGCCCGGACACCGTCCTAGCATCAGGTCGGCGTGCAGACTGGCTTCCGAACGTAAAAGAAAAACTGCGCGCCGCACAACGCCACCAAGTAGCGAGAGGCAACTAACGCCCATACCATACGGTTTTATATAAGTTTTTTCTATAAAAATTTTATATATTTTAACATTTTAATGATATTTTAACAAACGACGTTTAAAATTTTTAAAGTATGACATGTGTAATTTTATACATCTGTCTTAAATATCGTATGCATTTTTTAATTATCGTACCATATTTTTATACTAATGTCACATACAGTTTTATAATTTTTATGTCTGGATATATTAAAGAACCCCACTTTTAGAAATATTTATATAGCAAACAAAAGCAAACAATTGTACGGTATATTAGGGCTCAACCTATCCATTACAATTCCCCCCCACCTACTCTTTCCCTCACCACCACCACCTGCAACCAAATTAAAAATACCTACATCGAACTGTAAAACTCAGTACCAATTAGTACTCAGCTAGACGAGTTGCGGACGCAACTATAAGGTAAAGAAAAATCTATCCATTTATGTATAAATTAACTATTGTCAATTAACCCTTAGTAAATTTATGAAATTGTACTTTGCTATTTTACTTTTGTTTTTTAGATCTGAAGATGATCCAAGAAATCGAAACATGTTGTTAAACGATTTTATTGCAACTGTTGACGGGAATACACATTTAAAATAAATAAATATAGAAAAAAAACAAGAAAGATATTTATTTACATTTCATTTACTTCCGTAAAACGGTTTAGTCATGTAAAAATATTCTCTTTTGTGAGCTGTAATTTGCGGAATATGACACTAATCCACGTCCGTTCACGCGCGATTTTTACAGAATGCGAAAAAACGCGGATCAAACACACAGTATGACAATTTTGAGGTGAAAGAAAAACTGTTGGTACCATCAGCCCGTCTAGCAGACAGTTTATAATTATTTATCAATGCTTCATGTTAGCTCACGTTTTTGTACGTAATATTGTGCTAGACCATCGAGAAAAATGTGCCAAGTGCTAGACATGGATTAAAGTAATAAATCAAACATTACTCTTAAAATTTAAAACGTGCTTCTTGAAATCTTCTAAACGACAACCGAAACTTATCTTACAAAATTAGTGACCAGCTAAAGCTGGTCATATTGAACACTGTTAGGAATGGAGTATTTTAGCGACTTGTATGTCGATTGATCGAACACAACACCCAGTCCCCCGCCGGGAATCGAACCCGGGCCCCCTGCGTGGTAGTCAGCGACGCAGTCGCCTGAGCTACGGAGGCGGACGACAGTATTAACGGTTGTGGGGTACTTGCACTGCCCGTAGCTGTATAGTCCTTGCTATTTTATTCGGCGGACATGATGAAAATTATTCTTATATTTATATTTTATGTTATTTTGAACTTTCTGCTCTGCTAGTTGAAGTTGTTTAACTGAAGTCACAGCCGCGTTGGAGTAGCGGAGCGTTATAAGGTGCCTTGCTACGGAGGTTCCAGTTTCTCGCCGTTGGAGGTTAGAGTCTCGGGCATGTGTGTGTGTGTGTGTGTGTGTTAACGTCTCATTTCTTTGACTAGTTTCACCAGTTATTTTTCATTGACGATTGTCTGTTCATTTATTAATTGCTTGTTATTGGCTGTGGCTTCTGGATATGGTAATTTTCTTGAGTTTGTATGAAGTGTTTATTGTGGTTGTTTGTCCTGATAATTTTCATGTCTTGGTCTATATTGGATGGGTAATGGTTGTGTTGTTTTAAGTTTTCAGCAAATGTGGAGTGGTTTGTTTCATATTTCGAACATCTGATGTGTTCTCTGTATCTTGTCTTGAAATCTCAATTTGTCATTAGTATGTGCTCTGCATCAGAACATAGGTATTCCAGTCTGTAAATTCCTGATCCTTGGAATATATATTTCTTGATTTTTGGTTGTAGATTAATCAAGATAAGGCAGTTTTCTATTATATGGGAAATTCCTGTTGAGTGTGTTTGTCACATTGTGTGTGTGTGTGGGGGGGGGGGGGTGTCATGGTGTACATTTGGTTTATTTTTGTATGGTGTTTTCTTTGTGTGTGTTTGTTGTTAGAGTTTGTGTGTTTGGGTGTTGTGTATTTTGCTGTTTTCTGGTTTTGTTTGAAATGTTGTTTTTCTGTATTTATCTTGTAATTTTCTTATTGAGTTTTTGTTATTACTTGTGTGATGTAACCATTGTTCCTTGATATTTGTAGGATTGTGTTCATTTCTTTTTCATAGTTTTACTTAGTGGGAGAGAGATTCTGTTTAGCCTATGTAACATGTCTAAATGCAGCAAGTTTCTGGTTTTGGAGATGGTTCGAGGTAGAATGTTTGATCATGTCTGTCACTTTATTGGTTTTGTGATGAATATTGAATGAATGTTCACCCTTTTATTTACTATTATTATATCAAGAAAATTAATTTTGCTGTCATTTTATTTTTCAATTGTGAACTATGTTTTTGTGGACTTTGTTTATTTCAGAGTGAAGTTCTTTTTTTTTTTATTTCATCTGTCAGACATAATTCTCTATATATGTGCCAATATATAACTTTGAATCTTCCATGTGTGTGTACCTTTTCAAATATCTGGTTTTCTGAGTGACCGATGAAATGTTAGCTAAGGTTCCTGATATTGGGGAACCAAAAGGTAGTCCCTCACCCTGTAGGTAGTAATCGTTCTCATACTAGAAATAATTTTTTCAGCAGTTAGAGCAAACTTATGTCCGATATCACTACTGTGACTGTGGGCTGTCAAATTTTGTTGTATGATTTCTATTGTTTCTTAGATGGAGATGGATGTGTACATATTTTCTACGTGAGATGAGACCTGTGATGCTGTGTGTGGCATCTGCATGTTTTGTATCTGTTCTATTAGGTCACATGTGTTTTTCATTATCTTGTGATTTTCTATTTTGTACTGCTTTGAGATTAGTTTTGGAGGTGTTTGGCTATGTGATAAGTAGGGGCATTTCTGAAAATTATTCTAGGATGTAGAGGGGTCTCCGTTCATATAATTTTCTATGTACTTTTTGTCTAATCTCGTATTGGTGCAATAATTAAAAACTTTTTCTAATAACATTTCTTCTTTAGGGTGTAATTCTATGTCAGATTTACTAAACGTGGATGAAATGTGTGTTGGTATTCTTCTGAACTTTTCATTGCAAATGTAAATATGTGCTTGTCTTTTTCGTTTCTATCTTATTATTTACTGTTCATATTTATTTTTTGAGTGTTATTGCTCATGTGGTCTGTGTTCAATTATCTCTATCAGTGTAATAATGACTCTGGCATTCCTACGTTAAGTGCTAGCTCTTACTGGGTTTCATGCAGTATCATGTTTAGGTATTGCTTTTTAAACCTCTTGATTTCTTATGAAAACCAACATCTTTCCACATACTATTTTGATGTTTATTCACTTCAGAGCTTTTTTTACCTTTACATGAAATTAGTTTCGAATTAAGTTGTCATTGCAGGTTTGGTTGATTTTTATGTGCTGAGACTTAGATGTACATAGAGTAAAAGGCGTTATAAAAATATATGAAGATTCTGGGTATTTAGGCAGGTGTATATATATCTGTAGCATTTTTACAAAAAATCGAATACGAAGTCAAAATTGATAAAATGAGAATAAAGGTTAACAAATTGCTACTGTAATGTTCTACAATAACAAAAATAAACAATAAAAGGAAAAAAAAAAAACATTTCAAATTCCTGTGTATGATGTAGCCAGTCCTATGTCTGAATACAATCTGCAGTAATGTTGTTATTACTACGACCATCCAAGAGTTTCGTATTATATTTTTCTAGTCGAAAATATGAGCGTCGCCGAACACAAAGTGGTTTAGGTGTCCTCTAGATTTAGAAAAGTTCAATGATAAAATATTTACCACAATTTTCAGTGTGGAAAAATTCTATTTTTTCTGTAAGTGTTAAAAATATTGTTCTTTAAAAACAGTACGTAAAATACAGCACACATTTTACCAGCATAAATAGGTTCGCAAACTAAACCTTGCGACTCTGGAGTTTCATCAAATGTCATACGTACATACCTGTGTGGCGTTTATAATTTACGAAAATACTCTTTTAACGTGTTTCATAAGTTTTAACAAGAAATTTATTCACCACATTTTAAACGCAATAAAACTGTAATTTTACGTGCTAAAATTAGTGACATAATGGAGTTTCTTGCCCAGTAAGTTAAAATGCTAGAGGGACAAGTAGAGGTGAAGTAAGATGTGAGTTCCGGATGGCTGGAAATAGGATGAGCTTTTGTGCGTCTGAATACAACAGTTTCACAAGACACAGAATCAAGTGCGAATAGAAACTCGTGAACAGCAAAGTTATTCCTGACGGCAACAAGAGTTCCTGCACTTGATATCTCTCTAGGAAACATTTAGTTACTCTCAGAGCTTCTCGTGTATTAAAGCACAACATTAACAACAAAGCTATTTTGATGACACTGTTCATTGGTGTCGGAAAAAAACATATTTCATGGTATGTAGATGTAAAATGAGTTCTTAGCGCTGCTTCCAAACAGCAAAAATACCTGCGGCAACCTATCGGAAAACCACACCACCAACTATCTTTTAGGGGTAGAGCGAGGGGGGGAGGGGAGGGCGGGCAAGAATTACTTAACAATTCAGTCAACAGACCTTATTAAATATTACTGACAGATACCAATGAATCTTAAACATGGCTGCACACTTCAACGGTAGTTCACAGCTATTACTTTTACTGCCGATACCTTTCATGTGTATCAATTGTCAGCCATGATATTAAGACTGGACTTGAAACGTGGGTAACAAATAGTAAATGTTTCCCAGTAATGAAGATGGAAAAGTGTCCATAGGTCTTAAGATATGCATTTTAAATCCCATATTGATTGACGTTCTTTTCTTCTTTTGGTCTGCAGAACTTCGACCAAAAACATGGAAAGCAAAAAACGTGGAGCAGAAGTAGTGTTTTTCCCAGTATCGAAGGTGAACGTCAGTGCCCAGAGTACATAGGGTATAGGTTTTAGAACCAAGTATTAACTAGGAAATGTTTTCTTTGTTTTGATCTAAGGAACTTTTTATAGCACCTTTTACGCTGTACTAATAACGACTAACTACGTAATGCCATATTGATTCTGGCATACGCTCCATTTTTGAACCGAATCTTTCTTGTTTCTAGGAACGCATGAATCGCACGGGCCGGCCGCCGTGGCCGAGGGGCTGAGGCGCTCCAGTCACGGTCTGCACGGCCACTACGGTCGGGGGTTCGAATCCCCCCCTCGGGCATGGATATTTGTGCCGTCCTAGTTCGTAAGTAGTTTGTAAGTTTAGGGACTGATGACCCCGTAGTTAAGTCCCATAAGCAATACAAACATTTGAACAAACAAAAATGAATCATTCGCATGTCACCTGGTATCTATTGTAGTGTTTCTAATCTATGTTCATATTTCTGCACTATAATATATACCAGAAAACAGGTGAATTATGCATCTTCTATACCAAGACCGTATTCACGAAGATCGGTTCTTAGGAATTTCATCTCAACTAATCGCAATACATTAGCAGGATTTATTACCAATCGGCGACCCATCTGACGCTTCACTATACAAATAACGTCACAAAAGGCAACTTCAGAGGCACACCGCATTGTCCCCACTGGTCCCGACTGGCGTACCGGCGGCTCATAGTGCAATGCGGCGTGGCACACCCAGAGGCCTCTAACGGGCGACTGCAGAGTTCCGTGGATGCGAGAGTATCGCTAGTGCAATAAGGGACCTCTACATTCTCTCACGCGATATTGGTATATTTGTGTTTGTTCTAGCCCGAGTACTTTCCTTGTGAGTGATACATATGAAACAAATCAACTTCATGTATCACTGTTAACGGCTGCGTAGACATACTTCTTTTCCGACAACTAGAGGAAGGTATAGCAATATTAAATAGCAATACTATATGTTCACGTATTAATGATTCGTATTTAACGTTCTGGTAAGTCTAAAAACTAGAACAGACCATCGGAAAAATGTGAAATATTAACGATGATTTAAGTAGTAAATTAAACTTTTCCTAAACATTTAAAACCTTTTTCTTAAAAAACGAAAACCTTAAAATCCCCTGTAAAATTAGTGACTAGCCAAAGCTAGTCAAATATCACAGTGAGTTACAATTTTAGCGAGTTGAATGTCGATGAAACGAACAGAACACCCAGTCCCCCGCCGGGAAACAAACCTGGGCCCCCTGCGCATTAGCCAGTGACGCAGTCGCTGAGCTACAGAGGCGAGCGACAGAACTAACGGTAGTAAGAAAGTTGCACATCTCATGGTTGTAAATTCCTTACTACTTTATTAATCTGTAATAATAAATACTTCCATTTCTCCTATTTTAAAGTTGTTCAGACATAATACCGATAGTTGAAGTTCGAGTTGAAATGACAGTTTTGTTGTGGATTTGTCAAAACTTTCTCGTTAACAGGCTGCTTTCATGGCCGCATATTTTAAGCCGCCATGATAGGCCGCTCCCAACTAAGTTGTGTGTGTGTGTGTGTGTGTGTGTGTGTGTGTGTGTGTGTGTGTGTGTGTGTGTGTGTGTTTAGTCCTTTACATAAATCGAAATAGTTTGTAATTAAAGGGACGATAATCTGAGCACTTAGGTCTATTAGATTTACAAACGCGTGAACAGTTTTCCCCGCCCTTCACTGTCCGATGGATGATGTAACCATTCAGCTCTCCCATGTCGAAAGACTCGTTCTGCAGAGGAGACTGCTTAAATTTGGTTGACATGTCCTCTGCAATTTTCATCCTTTGTTTCGCCAATAAATCTCTACCGTGATACCTCTTGTCTTTCATATCATAGTGGTCTTTTCTCCTTGACAGGACTAATAAGCTTCTATGCATCCCTTGTTGGTAATTAATGTGATAAACGTCCATATACAAGTAACAGATATATGCTTCCTCAGGCAACGTACGACTACCACCGACCAATTCCGTCTGTTTTTGAGCATTTGGTCTAATTCAAATGTTTGTAGATTGATAAATAAGCAAATAAAATATTTAATATTCATCTTGTCGAATCTTTGGGGGAATTTGCTTTGGTGCAATACTAAAATTCGAAGGGCGAAATCTTGACTCTGAAACCTATCAACAAAATAAGAGCCAAATGCGGCCCTACAGCGCATATAACCAGCGGGCATCTCCATATGAATCCATAGAGGAGACAAGAGGGAGAGAACAGTTAGCCCTTAGACTGACTGCAAGAAGACAGCAGGACAGTGGGGTGAGGCAGGGAGACTGACGGCGAGAGTCTTCTGACGTCAGAAGTGGCTGCAGCTGCGCACGTCACAGCACGTCTGCTGCCCGAGGTGAGCCTGCGGATCGCAGTCCCCTGTAAGCAGTTTCCTGCCAGCTTCACGGTGGTTCTGGCTGCTGATATTGTTTGGTAGCTCGAAATGGAAGAAAATAATTAAAGGCATTCGTGTTCCCAAAGTTCTGAATGATAAAAGCCACCAAGGTCACTTGAAAAATAGTTCATGAATACATAAAGAGCAAAATCCTTAGTCAAAGAAAATGCCACATCACTTAGTCTCGTTTTTATCTATGTACCTTATTCTGTCTATTTTGTTTACGAAGTAATGTAACACACGGTTTCCAGCTGAAACCCATGATAAGAATCCGATTCTGAATTAATTTCTGTTGTTGCACTCTTCAGTCGGCAGACTGGTTTGCTGCAGCTCTGCACGCTTCCCTGTCCTGCGCAAGCCTCTTCATCTACTGTATTCATCTCTAGGTCTCCCTCGTACTATTTTTACCCCGCACCCTAGACTCTAATGCTAAACTGACAATACCTTGATATCTCAGAATGTGTCCCACGAATCTATCCCTTCTCTTAGCTAAGATATGCAAAAATTGTCTTTTCTCAATTACGTGATCTACCCATCTAATCTTCGTCTGCAGTACCACATTTCAAAGGTTCTATCATCTTTTAAGCTTAACCCCTTTTCGTCAATGTTTCACTCCAGTACAGTCTTACACTCCAGACAAATGCTTTCTAAAAAGGCACCCTAACGTTTAAGTTAATATTGGATATCAGCAAATTTCGATTCTTCAGAAACGGCTTTATTCCCACAGCCATTCTGCATTTTATATCTTCTTTACTTTCGCCATCGGAAGTTAACTTGCTACCCAAATAACAAAACTCATCTACTTTTGTCTCATCCTCTTACCCATGTTTTTCTCTTGTTAAAGTTTATCTTATACCCTCCTTTCAAGGCACTTTCCATTCCGTTCAACTGCTCTTGCAGGACCTGTCCTGTACCTGACAGAATTACGACATCATGGGCAAATCAAAAAGTTCTTTTTCTTCACCCTGAACTTCTCGGGATTTCTCGTTGCTGCCTTCACAGCTTGCTCAATGTACACATTGAACAACATTGCAGAAAGGCTACAATAGTGTCTTACTCCATTCCCAACCACTGTGTCGCTTTCATACCGATCGACTCTAATAAATGCAGTCTGGATTTTGTACTAGATAAATATGACTTTACGTTCCCTATATTTTATTCCTGTTGGCTTCAGATTTTCAGAGAGTGTACTCCGGTCAAAAACTTTCTCCAAATCTACAAAAGCTACAACCGTTGGTTTTCCTTTCTTTAACCTATCGTCAAAGACACGTCGTAATGCTCCATAAAAGATTCTTGGTTTACTAGCCGCGTCATGTCGGATAAAATCCTCGAGCTTTCGATGGCAAGCTCTTCTTACTGCCAGGCAATAATCGCTTTTGGTGGTGGTGGTGGTGATGGTGGTGGGGGGGTGGCACCAAGAACCACTTAAAGAGACATAGTTGCGCTGACATGACGACATAAACAAAGAAATTTGCGGAAAACTAGCACAACGTGAGACAATGTTCCATATATACTGCTAAACAAATTGGACGATTTCGACCAAACTTGGAATACGTGTTATTTACCGCCAGGCAACAACAGCTGCGGGATTAAGAACCACCTAAGGCATACTTAAGGGGATATGAATTGTAAACAAAGGATCGAAAGAAAGCTGAGGCAGCCGGCCGCGGTGGCCGAGGGGACTGAGGCGCTCCAGTCACGGTCTACACGGCCACTACGGTCGGGGTTCGAATCCCCCCTCGGGCATGGATATTTGTGTCGTCTTTAGTATTAGCTAGTTCATAAGTAGTTTGTAAGTTTAGGGACTGATGACCCCGCAGTTATGTCCCATAAGCTTTACAAATATTTGACCATTTATTTGAACAGAAGGTATCTTGGAAATTACGTCGTTGTACACCTGACAGTTCAGGATTTGTGACATCATGAACAATGAGATAATATAAAACCGCCCTATCACGCATAAGAATTTCTTACGTCTTTACAATTCGCAGAACATTTTGTAGACAGTTTTCTAATATTTCAGTCGACGTATGTGGAAGCTGCAGATATACAGTACTACTACAAATGTACACGTGAATACCAATATATTGTGGCTGTTTATTTTCATAACTTCTACGCAATTCTCAACTTCGAAAAATGTCGGCCGTACTAATGTACGGTCAACCGTCAACTTCAAAGTGCTTTCCGTGGTCGTTATCATTACATCTTCACTAGAGTTTTAAACATTATATATAAGCACGCGTAGCACCGCAACACTCGCCACAAACAGCCTTCAGTTAGCGGAAATGAGGACGTAAACAGCTCGCGTCCGTACAGCTCGCCCTCCATGGACAACAAAATTAGTGACTAGTGTGAGCTAGTCATATTGCACACTGTTCAACCAGGGGTATTTTAACGACTTGAATGTCGATGAAACGAACACAACACCCAGTCCCCCGCCGGGAATCGAACCCGGGCCCCCTGCGTGGTAGTCAGCGACGCAGTCGCCTGAGCTACGGAGGCGGACGACTGTATTAACGGTTGTAGGGTACTTGTAGTGCCCGTAGTTGTATAGTCCTTGCTATTTCATTAGGCGGACATGATGAACATCATAATTATATTTGGTCATTATTTTGTGTTATTTGAACATTTTGATCTGCTAGTTGAAGTTGTTGTTCAACTTAAATCACAGCCGCATTGGAGTGGCTGAGGCTTACAAGGCGCTTTGCTATGGAGCGCGCGGTTTCTCGTCGTCTGAGGTTAGAATCCTCGGGCGCGTGTGTGCGAGTGTGCGAGTGTGCGAGTGTGCGTGTACCATTTGGTTTATTTTTGTGTGGTGTTGTATTTGTGTGTGTTTGTTGTTCCAGTTTGTGTGTATGGGTCCTTGTGTATTTTGCTGTTTTCGGGTTTTGTTTGAAATTTTGTTTTTTCGTATTTATCTCGTAATTTTCTTATTGAGTTTTTGTTATTGCTTGTGTGTCATAACCATTGTTCTTTGTTATTTGTATGAATGTGTTCATTTCTTTTTGATAGTTTTTGTTAGACAGGTTCTGTTTAGCCTATATAACATGACTAAATGCAGCAAGTTTCTGCTTTTGGAGACGATTGGGGACTGAATGTTTTATCATGTCTGTCAATGTGTTGGTTTTCAGATAAATCTTGAATGAATGTTCACCCTTTTATTTTGCTATTGTTATTTTATTTTGCTGTCATTTTATTTTTAGATTGTGAACTGCGTTTATTTCAGAGTGAAGTTCACATATTTTTTCATTTGGCTAATCTGCCAGACATTATCCTCTACATATGTGCCAATATATAACTTTGAATCTTCCATTAGTTTTCTGAGTGACTGATGAAATTGTTAGCTAAGGTTCCTGATGTTAGGGGACCCACTGATACTCCCTCACCCTGTAGGTAATAATGGTTTTCAAACTGGAAATAATTTTGTTCAGTAGTTACTTTGAGCAAAATTGTTATTTCAGATATCACTTTTGTGGTGGGGTGGCTGTAGGCTGTCATATTTTGTTGTATGATTTCTATTGTTTCTTTGACGGGGATAGTTGTGTACATATTTTCTATATCAAATGAGACCAGTGATGCTGTGAGTGGTATCTGTATGTTCTGTATCTATTCTATTAGGCCACATAGGTTTTTCACTGCCTTGTGATTTTCTTTTTTATACTGCTTTGAGATTAGTTTTGGAGGTGTTTGGCTATGTGATATGTAGGGGCATTTCTGAAATTTATAACAGGACGTAGATGGGTCTGCTGTTCGTATAGTTTTGGTTGGCTGCGGAGTGTTGGTGCTTGTGGCTTCCTCTGTGTTATGTGATATTTCTGTTTGACAGTGAGTATATTTTGGATGCTTTTTAGTGTTTTCTTTTATATGCCTGAAATCAGTTCGGTTGCAATTCCTTTGTCTACTTTTGTTACTATAATGTTCTTAGATGTTAATTTCCGCGTCGGTGAGTTCATGCTGGCTGTCTGGTGGTTCTTTATTTGTTCATGTTGTATTTATTTCTTTCTTCTCAAGAGAGCCCTATGTTACTTTGTTGTTCTTCGTGTGTGATGATATATTCACTTTCTGCCATGAGATTATCTAGGTACTTTTTGTCTAACCTGCTATTGGTGCAATGTTTAAAAACTTTTTCTAATAACCTTTCTTCTTTGGGGTGTAATTCTATGTCAGATTTACTAAACGTGGGTGAAATGTGTGTTGGTATTCTTCTGAACTTTTCATTGCAAATGTAAATATGTGCTTCTGTCTTTTTCGTTTTCAGTCTTATTATTTACTGTTCATATTTATTTTTTGAGTGTTATAGCTCATGTGTTCAGTTTTCAATTATCTCCATCAGTGTAATAAGGACTACGGCATTTCCCATGTTATGTGCTAGCTGTTAGTTGGTTTCATGCAGTATCGTGTTCAGGTATTGCTTTTTAGTGTATAACCTCTTAATTTCATATAAAAACCAACCTCTCTCTGCATAGAATTTTGATGTTTCTGCCGCTTCAGAACTTTTTAAACCTTTACATGAAATTAGTTTGGAATTAAGTTGTTGTTACTGTAGGTTTGGTTGAATTTTATGTGCTGTATTGTTTTTATTGAGTCTTAGATGTACAAAGAGTAACAGGCGTTATAAAAATATATGAAGATTCTGGGGATTTAGGAAGGTATAGAAATCTGTAGCGTTTTTACAAAAAATCGAATACGAACTCTAAATTGATAAAATAAGAATAAAGGTTAACAATTTGCTACTGTAATGTTCTACAATAACAAAAATAAACAATAAATGAAAAAAAAAGACATTTCAAATGCCTATCTATGAAATACATAGCCAGTCTTAATTCTGAATACAATGTGCAGGAATGTTGTTATTACTATGACCGAACGAAAGTTTCGTATTATATTTTTATAGTCGAAAACATGAGCGTCGCCAAACAACGAGGGGAATGGGTGTACCCTAGATATTCGAAAAGTTCAATTACAAAATATTTACCACAATGTTGTGTGTGAAAAAATTCAGCTTTTTCCCTGTAAGTGTTAGAAATATTGTCCTTTGAAAACAGTACGTAAAATACAGCATACATTTTACCAGCATAAATAGGTTCCCAAACTAACTTGATGATTTTGGTGTTTCATCTAATGCCATACGAACATACCTGTGTTGCGTGTATAATTTACGAAAATACACTTTTAACGTGTTTCATAAGTTCTAATAAGAAATCTATTCACTACATTTTAAACGCAATAAACTTGTAGTTTTACGTGGTAAAATTAGTGACATAATGTAGTTTCTTGTCCAGTAAGTGACGATGCTGGAGGGACAAGCAGAGGTGAAGTAAGATGCAAGTTCCAGATAGTTGGAAATAGCATTAGCTTTTGTACGGATGAACACAACTTTTCATAAGACACAGTATCAAGTGAGAATAGAAACACACGAACAACAAAATTATTCCACTTGATATTTGTCTAGGAAATATTTAGTTGCTTTCAGAGCATCTCGCAACATTGACAACAAAGCTATTTTGATGACAGTGTTCATTAACGTGGGGAAAAACATACTTCATGATACGAAGATGTAAAATAAGTTCTTAGCGTTTGTTCCAAACAACTAAGATACCTGCACCCTATCGGAAAACCATAACACCAACTATCGTTCTGCGGGGGAGGGGAGGGGGGGGTCGGCGGCAAAAATTCCTTAATAATTCAGTCAACAGACCTTATTACATGTTATTGAAAGATACCCTTGACTTAAACAAGTCTGCACACCGCAACGGTAGTCCACAGCTGTTACTTTTATTGCAGATACCTTTGATGTGTATCAATTGTCTGTCATGATATTACGACTAGAGTTGAAAGGTGTACATAGGTCTTAAGATACGCATTTTAAATCCCATGTTGATGGACGTTCCTTTCTTGTTTTGGTCTGCACACTTCAACCAAAAACATGGCAAGCATGCCCCCCTGCGGGTTCGGGGGTAAGAATAGGCCCGCGGTATTCCTGCCTGTCGTAAGAGGCGACTAAAAGGAGTCTTCATACTTTTCGGCTTACCGTCTATGGTCCCCTATTTGGGTTTGACCCTCCGTTATTCAAAATTTTTTCAGAAGAGCGAACCATTTGGGGAAGGACACCTTACGTGGTGCTACATGTAATTCTCGTGCCATGCCATCCCATGCAACCATCATGGAATGGACTTGCGACTGCAGCTTCTATTCTGCCACCGGGCATGCCATCTCTTTTTCCATGCAAGTCGCGTCCATTGTGCACCGATATCTCAGCACTCTTGATTATGATGGTTCACATAGCGCCAGAAAGCCAACACGGTAGCCAGTCCGTTGTGGTGGGGTCGTCGTGTACCCTCTTGGCTGTAGCCCCCTGACAACGCAGGGATCGCTCTACCGATGCCAGAGCTGTAGGCTCCTCATGCAGGCCTAGGAGTAGATGCTTGTCACCGTGGAGCATCAGGACTCCCGGCAACGGTCATCCTGCCAGGTGACGTTGCTGTGGCTGGGTGGCGCCCATGAGGAGAGCCCCTGTTCGGAGTGGGTGGCTTCGGGGCGGATGATTCGCGATGAAGCGAAACAAATCCAGCCACCAAAATCCTGGTCAGACAGGTGTCTCTAAGCGTGGAAAGTACAATGCAGTTACTTATGATCCCTCATCGTTTCCTTCCCTGACTACTTCTTGGCGGGAACGTGGGGATCGACATAATGAGTCGTATGTCCCGAAATTTCTTGTATGTACTAGGACAGATGGGGGATCCTTCCAGGCAACTAAGCCTATGTTCTTTGTTGAACATATAGAGGACAAGTTCGGTGAGGTTGCGGGAATTTCTAAGATGCGAGACGGATCGATTCTTATACAAGCAGAGTCCCCTGCAGTCCCGTGCTCTGCTCACATGCACTAAGCTTGGCGACGTGCCTGTGTCTGTAACGGCACATAAGACGTTGAATCTGGTGCAGGGAGTCATTTTTCACCGTGACCTCTTGCTGCAGTCTGATGAGGAGTTGCGCGAAAATCTGCAACGACGTGGTGTCCATTTTGTCCGCCGTGTCTTTCGGGGTTCAAAAGACAATAGGGTGGCAACCGGGGCCTTCATCTTGGCCTTCGACGGCGATACCTTGCCCGAGAAGGTCAAGGTGATGGTATACAGATGTGATGTCCGACCGTACATCCCTCCACCCATGCGCTGTTTCAAGTGCTGGCGGTTTGGACACATGTCTTCCCGTTGCGACGCAGCCCCTATTTGTTGTGACTGTGGCCGTCCTGTACACCCCGATGCACCTTGTACCTCACCACCTTCTTGTGTCAACCGCAGCGGCCATCATTCGCCTTGCTCACCGGACTGTCCCGCTTTCCAAAGGGAGCGCAAGATCGTAGAATATAAGACCCTCGATCGCGTAAGTTACTCTGAGGCCCGTCGCAAGTATGAGAAACTCCACCCGGTATCCATGATGACTACATATGCTGCTGCCACAGTGTCATCACCTCCATCGAGGGTGGTTTCCCGACCCCCTATCACACCTTCTGTGGGCCCTTTGGGCCATCAGTTAATCTCCGCTCCCCAGATGCCAGGGGGAGCACCTTCTTCTGCAAGGCTTTTGCCTCCCCCTTCAACGGGGTCTTTGAACCCCGTCCCTCTGCCGGAGAAATGTCTTCCTTCTCCGGCTCTTCCTTCAGGGAAAGGGCCTGACGAGTCCCTTCCACCACCTCCTGCAGTTCCCACTGTGTCTGAGACCCTGGATGTCAGTCGACCTTTAGCTGCACAGAAAGGGTATCTTGAGGTCTCCGAAACGCCAGTTTCGTCGCAGCCAAACGTCAGCCAGTGGCTCAAAGTCCAGGTACCCGCTGGTAGCCGGGCCTCCCCATCTGCGTCGACATCCGACGCCACTTCTGGGAAGCCCGCTCGAGCACCGAAGCCCAAACCCAAGCGGGAGCGGGCGAGAAAAAAGGATGTCCCTCAGGAGAAAGAGCTGGTGGCAAAGGCGGCTTCCTCGATGCCGTCCGCTACCAGTTCTGACTCAGACAATGAGGTCGAAATCCTTGCGTCTAAAGAGGACCTCGCTCTTACAGACACCCTAGACGCATTGGATATGGACACCACAGACCCTCAGCGGGTGGCGGCAAGTGACACTGAAGCGCACCGCGTCTCTTAATCACTTTCATGCCTCCCCAGTCCTTAGGCAGCACTTTCCTCCAGTGGAATTGCGGCGGTTATTTTTCCCACCTAGCAGAGCTGAAACAACTTTTAAGCTCTTCTCATGTACTGTGCGTTGCCCTCCAGGAAACCTGGCTTCCGGCAACGCGAACCCCAGCCCTTCGTGGCTATCGTGGGTTTTACACGAATCGTCTTGTATATGACAGAGCATCTGGTGGCGTCTCCATTCATGTCATCAACTCTGCCTACAGTGAAGCTGTGCCCCTTCAAACACCTTTGGAGGCAGTGGCTGTTCGGATCAGGACACCACTAGCTATAACCGTCTGCAGTGTTTATCTTCCACCTGATGGTGCAGTCCCCTGCCACGTGTTAGCTGCACTGATTGCTCAGCTCCCCCCACCCTTCCTCATCATGGGCGATTTCAACGCCCATAACCCTTTGTGGCGTGGCGACATGACTACTGGCCGAGGTAGGGAGGTTGAAAATCTTGTCTCCCAGCTCGATCTTTGTATTTTAAATACAGGTGCTCCCACACATTTCAGTGTGGCACACGGCACCTACTCGGCCATCGACCTCTCTATTTGCACCCCTGGCCTCGTACCATCTCTTCATTGGAGAGTGCATGACGACTTGTGTGGCAGTGACCACTTTCCGATTTTTTTGTCACTGCCCCAGCGTCATTGCCCTAGCCGTTTGCCCCGTTGGGCTCTTAACAAAGCTGACTGGGATGCATTTACAACTGCTGCCACTGTTCGATATTTGCCGGACACTACCATTGATGTAGTGGTCGATAATTTAACAGACGCCATTGTCTCTGCAGCTCAGTCTGCAATCCCGTCTTCTTCTGGTTCGTCCCGGCAGAGGTCCGTGCCCTGGTGGTCGCCGGAAATCGCTGCCGCAATCAGAGAACGTAGGCGAGCTCTACAGCGTCACAAACGGCACCCATCAGTGGCCAACCTCATCGCTTTCAAGCGACTTCGTGCCAAGGCTCGGCAACTCATCAAACGAGCCAAACAAGAATGTTGGGAGAGGTATGTCTCGACCTTAGGTTCTCGTGTCTCTCCATCTCAGGTGTGGACTAAGATCAGGCGCCTCTATGGCCACCAGCCTCCTGTTAGCGTCCCTGGGCTTTCTATCAATGGGGCTATGTGTACAGACCCAATTGTGATCGCTGAACATCTTGCTGATCACTTCGCTAGGTGCTCTGCATCTGCTAACTACAGTGCAGCATTTCGCTCCCGCATGGAGCGTGTGGAGCGACAGCGCCTCTCCTTTGCGACGTGCCGTCGGGAGTCCTACAACGCCCCATTTACCGAAAGTGAGCTGCTTAGTGCCTTGGCTAATTGCCCAGATACGGCTCCCGGTCCCGACCGTGTCCATGCACAGATGCTCAAACACCTCTCGCGGGATTCTCAGCGCCATGTCCTCGAGATATTCAACCGCATTTGGGGTGGTGGCGAGTTTCCGTCCCAGTGGCGGGAAGCCGTCGTCATACCGGTGCTGAAGCCTGGCAGGGACCCACTGGAGGTTGACAGTTATCGTCCCATCTGCCTGACCAACGTTCTCTGCAAGTTGCTCGAACGTATGGTCGCACGTCGCTTGACTTGGGTGCTCGAGTCACGGGGCCTTCTGGCGCCATCGCAGGGTGGATTCCGCCAGGGTCGTTCTACGACGGATAATCTGGTGTGCTTGGAGTCAGCGGTTCGGACAGCTTTTTCCCGTCGTCAGCACCTCATTGCAGTTTTCTTTGACCTTCAGAAGGCCTACGATACTACATGGCGGCGTCACATCCTCGCTACGCTGCATGAGTGGGGCCTTCGGGGGTCACTTCCCATCTTCATTACAAATTTCCTCCGATTCCGCACGTTTCGGGTCCGAGTCGGTGTTGCCCATAGTTCGCCCCATATCCAGGAAAATGGGGTCCCACAGGGGTCTGTGCTGAGTGTCTCACTGTTTTTGGTGGCCATTAATGGCCTGGCTGCAGCTGTGGGTTCATCGGTGTCTCCTTCCCTGTACGCCGATGATTTTTGCATATCTTTCTGCTCCACCACAACAAGTGCTGCTGAACGCCGACTCCAGGCGGCCATCCGCCAGGCTCACACGTGGGCCCAGCATCATGGCTTCCAGTTTTCCGCCGGAAAAACACGTGTAATGCACTTTTGTCGGCGTCGGACGGTGCACCCCCACCCTGAACTCTATCTTGACGGCCAACTGCTTCCTGTCGTGGACACCCACCGATTCTTAGGCCTGATTTTTGATGCCCGACTGACCTGGCTCCCTCATGTTCGTTTTCTGAAACGGGAGTGCGGGCGACATCTCAACGCCCTTCGGTGTTTGGGCCATACCGCATGGGGAGCTGACCGCTCCACCCTGCTGCGGCTCTATACAGCCTTGGTGCAATCGCGCATAGATTATGGGTGCCTCGCTTATGGCTCTGCAGCACCTTCAGCGTTGCGCTTATTGGACCCTATTCACCACTGTGGGGTTCGAATTGCGACGGGAGCCTTCCGAACCAGTCCTGTGGCCAGTCTTCTAGCGGAGGCCGGGGTACCCCCACTAAGGGTCCGCCGCCAGCAACTGTTGACAGAGTATGCAGCCCGCGTCTATAGTTCCAAAGGACATCCCAACTACCGCCTACTTTTTTCTCCTGTGGCTGTTCGTCACCGACAGCAGCGCCCCAGGTCAGGACACAAAATAGCCGTCCGCGTGCAGTCCCTCCTGGGGGAGCTTGAGTCCTATCCTCTACCACCTCCATTTCGGGCCCATACACGCACACCTCCATGGTGCCTGCCACGGCCATGTCTTCGTTTAGACTTGGCCCACGGGCGCAAGGACTCGCTTCCCCCTGAGGCTCTCTGTCGCCAGTTTCTTGCTGTCGTTGCTGAGCATCCCGGCTACGACATTGTTTATACAGATGGCTCGATGGTAAACGGCCGCATTGGCCTAGTCTACGTACATGGTGACCATGTTGAGCAGCTGTCTCTGCCAGAAGGCTGCAGTGTTCTTACTGCAGAACTGGTGGCCATCTTCCGTGCTCTCGAGCATACGCGTTCCTGCTCAGGTGAGTCTTTCCTTCTTTGTAGTGACTCCCTGAGTAGTTTACGTGCTCTGGAACAGTGTTACCCGCGTTCGACATTGGTGATGGCCATCCGAGTGGCTGTTTCTGCCCTTGTTCAGTCTGGCAGATCAGTGGTCTTCCTTTGGTCTCCGGGTCACGTTGGCATCCCAGGCAACGAACGTGCCGATGGGCTTGCCAAACAGGCGGTTAATGCCCCTGTCTTAGAGATCGGCCTCCCAGCTTCCGATATCCGTACCTTGTTGCGCCGTCGGGTACATCAGCTTTGGGATGCTGAATGGCGCAACCTGAGCACGCCCAACAAGCTTCGGGTTGTCAAGGAGACTACGGCTGCGTGGCGCTCCTCAATGCGGGCCTCTCGCCGGGACTCGGTAGTCCTGTGCCGGCTCCGCATTGGCCATACTTGGCTGACCCACGGCCATCTCCTACGCGGTGAGGACCCGCCTCATTGTCGTTGTGGTTCTCCCTTGACAGTGTCCCACATTTTGATGGACTGTCGTCTTTTAGCCGCCCTGCGGCGGGATTTTAATCTTCCTGCAATTTTATCTGACGTTTTATGTAACGATGCCAATATGGCTGATTCTGTTTTAGGTTTTATTCGTAACAGCGGTTTTTACAACTCTATATGAAGCTTGTGTTGCCCCGTGGCTGACCCTTCCTATTTTATTCTCATGGTCGGTCAACCACGAACTTTGACTTTGTCATTTCATTTCCACACTTGTTTGCTGTTTCCGTGTGATTGTGTCCTATCATGTTGCCTCCCGCCTTGTTGTCCTTTGTAGAATTTGTTTACATTTTATTGATTGAGTGGGGTTTTCCCCCCGTAACAGTTTTAACTCTGGGCGGACTTTTCAGTGTTTCCACACTTCTCTAGCCCTGTGATGGAATGGGGGACTGATGACCTCCGCAGTTTTGTCCCCCTAAAACATCAAACCAACCAACCAACCATGGCAAGCATGGAGCAGAAGAAACGTTTTTCCCAGTATAAGGTGAACATCAGTGCCTAGAGTACATAAATGTTTTCTTTGTTTTGATCTACGGTACATTTTATGGCACCTTTTACGCTATACGAATTACGTCTAAGAACATAGTGCCGCATTGATTCTGCGATACGCTCCATTTTTGAACTAAGGCAGTTTATTTTTTTCTCGGAATGCGGAGGATGTTGGAAGTGAAAGCTTGTGACTCCCTCTTATCGGACTAAAATCTTCTGCTAGTCTCCCGACTTCGCCACAGACACCAAGCTCAATCTATTTAAAATTAATAGGTAGGCGTAATACTGCGAATCGCTTCCACTGTTATCGTTGGTGCCGTGATTGTGCTAACGGTGATAACGAACATAAACTTCCAGGAGTTTCATTTACGTTTGTGCGTGTATACAAAGCGTTGAGCCGGCCGCGGTGGCCGAGGGGACTGAGGCGCTCCAGTCACTGTCTGCGCGGCAACTACGGTCGGGGGTTCGAATCCTTAGTCTTAGCTAGTTCATAAGTAATTTGTAAGCTTAGGGACTGATGACCCCGTAGTTAAGTCCCATACGTTCTACAAACATTTGAACATTTTGCAAAGCGTTGAGGTCAATGCATTAGCTCTCTTTTTGATCTCCGACTGCCGTCTAGTGACAACTTGTAAAAGTTGAGTCACCTCAGTGGTGCTGGTACCCGGTGCCGACCTTTCTACGCTACTGAGTGATAAATACGAAACAGATCTACTTCATATATCACTCATAAAGGCTGCGAAGACACTTTTTGCGCCACCTAAAAGAAGATATGGCAATATTAAATAACAGTACTAAATGTACAGGTATTCATGATTCGTACTTAACGGTCTGGTAAATCAAGCTAAAACAGGCCGTAGGGAAAAATGCGAAATATTAACGACGATGAAAGTAGAAAATTAACTTTTCCTAAAATTTATAACCTTTTTCTTAGAATAAAAAGAAAAAAATCTTTTAGAAAAATTAGTGGCTAGCCTAGGCTAGTCATATATCACAGTGATATCACAGAGGGTTGCAGACAATTTTAGCGACTTGACAGTCGATGAAACGAACACAACACCCAGCCCCTCGCCGGGAATCGAACCCGGGCCCCCTGCATGGTAGTCAGTGACGCAGTCGCTGAGCTACAGAGGCGGACGAAAGAACTAACTGTGCTAACAAACTTGAACAGCGCATAGTTGCAAAGTCCTTACTACTTTCTGAAGCTGACTTAGTAAACAACATTTATTTATTCCTATTTTAAAGTAGTTTGGATATTTTAATACCGATAGTCGAAGTTTGAGTTGAATTGAAATGACAATTTTGTGTATGTTTCAAAACTTATTTCGTTAACTGGCTCCTTTCATGGGCGCATGTTTTAAGCCGCCATGATGCCAGTATGGCAGCCGCTGCCAACTAAGGGGTGTGTGTGCGTCCGCTTCCGACTAAGGTTAGAGTCCTCCCTCGTGTGTGTGTGTGTGTGTGTGTGTGTGTGTGTGTGTGTGTGTGTTTGTCCTTTGCATGAGTTAAAATAGTTTTTAATTATAGGGACGATAATCTGAGCAATTAGGTCTATTAGATTTACAAACACGTGAACAGTTTTCCCCTTACATTCACGAAAACGTTCAAATGTTTGTTAAGCTTATGGGACTTAACTACGGGGATATCAATCCCTAAACTTACAAACTACTTACGAACTACCTTATACTAAGGACGGCACAAATATCCTTGCCCGAGGGGGGATTCGAACCCCCGACCGTAGTAGCCGTGCAGACCGGACTGGAGCGCCTCAGTCCCCGCGGCCACGGCGGCCGGCTGTACATTCACGTCTGCTGGATGATATAACCATTCAGTGCTCCCATGTCCAAAGACTCCTTCTGCGGAAGAGACTGCTTAAATTTGGATAACATGTCCTGTGCAACTTTGAACCTTAGATACCCAAGTAAATCGCAGTCGTGATACCTCTTGTCTTTCATATCATGGTGCTCTTTTTTCGTTCACAGGACAAATAAGCTTCTCTGCATCCCTTGTAGCTAATTAGTGCGATAAACGTCCATACACAAACAATAGATACTTGCTTACTCAGGCTCCTTAAGACTACCACCGACAGATCCCCTCTATTTTGGAGCATTTGGTCTAATTCAGATGTATGTAGAACGATAAATAAGCAAATAAAATATTTAACATTCATCTCGTCGATTGTTTGGGAGAATCTGATTTGGTGCATTACTAAAATTCGAAGAGCGAAATCTTCGACTTAGGAACCTACCAACAAAACAAGAGCCAAATCAGGCCCTAAAGCGCATATAACATGCGGGAATCTCCATAGACTAGACAAGAGGGCGAGAACAGCTAGCCTTTAGGCTGACTGCAAGATGACAGCAGGACAGTGGGGTGAGGCAGGGAGACTGACGGCGAGTGTCTTGTGACGTCAGAAGTAGCTGCAGCTGCTTACGTCACAGCACGGCTGCTGCCCGAGGTGAGCTGCACTGTGATTACTGATATTTTTTTGTAGGTCGAAATGGAAGTAAAACTAATAGAAGCGACACGTGTTTCCAAACTTCTGTATGGTACAAGCCGCCAAGATCGCTTGAAAAATAGTACGTCAATACTTAAAGGGAAAATCCATAGTCAGAGAGAATTCCCCGTAACTAAGTCTCGTTTTTATGTATGCACATTTTTACTGCTTTTTGTATCATCGAAGTAATGCAACACACCGTTTCGAACAGAAAGTCATAATAGGAATAAGATTCTGAACTAATTGCAGTCTTCAGTCCACAGACCGCTGCAGTTCTATACACTACGCTGTCCTGCACAAGCCTCTTCATCTACGAGTACTACTACTCTGTCCTGCGTCTCATTTCGCGGTTAGAATTAGTGTCGATAAATCCGCTCTACCGATACCGCAGATTCTGGGGCGCAAAAAGGGTGAGATAATGCCAGTGGGAGCAGTGGTCCTAGTGAGATTTCCTTTACGAATACGAAAAACTGGCGTGATTTTTATCACGCGAAAATTACCAGAAAGAGAACCGTAAAAATAATAGTTACCTACACATGTTTATGTATTTATGTGTGTTGCACGTCTTTTCTCAAACTATCGGCCCGATTTCAACCCGACTCAGTAATAGCATTTCTTACTGCCAGGCAATAATCGCTTTTGGTGGTGGTGGTGGTGGTGGTGGTGGTGGGGGGGGGGTGGCACCAAGAACCACTTAAAGAGACATAGTTGCGCTGACATGACGACATAAACAAAGAAATTTGCGGAAAACTAGCACAACGTGAGACAATGTTCCATATATACTGCTAAACAAATTGGACGATTTCGACCAAACTTGGAATACGTGTTATTTACCGCCAGGCAACAACAGCTGCGGGATTAAGAACCACCTAAGGCATACTTAAGGGGATATGAATTGTAAACAAAGGATCGAAAGAAAGCTGAGGCAGCCGGCCACGGTGGCCGAGGGGACTGAGGCGCTCCAGTCACGGTCTGCACGGCCACTACGGTCGGGGTTCGAATCCCCCCTCGGGCATGGATATTTGTCGTCTTTAGTATTAGCTAGTTCATAAGTAGTTTGTAAGTTTAGGGACTGATGACCCCGCAGTTATGTCTCATAAGCTTTACAAATATTTGACCATTTATTTGAACAGAAGGTATCTTGGAAATTACATCGCTGTACACCTGACAGTTCAGGATTTGTGACGTCATGAACAATGAGATAATATAAAACAGCCCTATCACGCATAAGAATTTATTACGTCTTTACAGTTCACAGGACATTTGTAATATTTCAGTCGACGTATGTGGAAAAGTGTTATTGTAAGGCATATTATTTAGGATATACGAGACAATAAGGATTGAGATACATGAAAATGAAACTTACGTAGACATTGCTGAAGAAGGTGAGGGACAGGGGGGAATAAGGTTATGGACTAACGTGGAAGGGGAATGATTAGATAAATAGTAATGGAATAAAACGACATAAAATAGAGCCGAGCTGGAATGGCCGCGTGGTCATAGTTGCAAGGGTAATAAAAAAAATTAGCGAATACAGTAGTATTTTCAATTTCTCTTGCTTTCTGGGTACTACACTCCATGGTAATCTTCAACATCGGCATCGCCATTTTTGTCCACCAGTCTAGAGTTGTGGTAGGTCTATTAAGAGCGCGCAGACATATTGGCCAGGCTGCTTTTATCTGGTCTTCTAATTCACTGTCTTGCAGCAACGAAACTTAAAAATTCCATTGATTTCTAAAACGGTGTATTGGCTGTGATTTTAAATTTATACAAATGAACTCACTAGAATGATCCAAAAAGTTCACTGGAATTGTTTTCACTTTTGACATGGACGTTTCGAGATTTTCGGAAATATAAAAGTCTGTCAATTCTGCTTCGTGAATATGCAGTTACGTAAGTTACTCAACCACGTCGCAGTATTTGATAATTTCCCATGCATCTTTTTAATTCGTAACTAGATGTTTAAGTTCAGTTCAAAAGTTGAAATTTGGTATCTGGTCTGCACGATTTAAAGCACACAATCTCCACCAAGTATGAGCTGACTGAAGTTTTTCCTCCGTACCCTCAAAAAATTGAGCCCTGTCAGCACAGTGTGAGCTTCCTGAAGGGCTACTATAAAATTTGTCGAATTCTAAAATTTTCCGCCCGCAACGTTAGAAGAATGTCAAAATTTATCAGGACAATCGTCCAATGTTTTACGCTTTACTGTCTCGTGATGGACATTATTAGGGGTGTTACAACCTTTTTCGGGCTTTAACTTCCCTTGATTGCAACTTTGCGACTTTCTTTTACGTCGCATCGCTTCTGAATGTTCTGTGACTGCTTTCGCGATTCCTACAATGTGACACGGGACCGGCTGCATTAGCCATGTTTGTTTGATGGCCACCGTTCCCTGAATATTTATTCCGTTCATTTACTTTCAGATCATTTGGAGCAGGTGCATCCGGCAGCTTCTGAGAAATACCTTCTATATACTATCATCAGGATCCTGTCCTACATAAACAGTCGTTTCTGTTGTTACTGCAGGGATAGAGCACTGAACGATCTAAGCAACGCTACCTTGTATAAGCTTTGACTATCTACTTGATTGTCCATTTCCTTCTTCATCATGTTTTGCTGTGGCCCTACCTCCTCGTTGCATTGTTTTTGTTTTCGAGCACCAGTGGGTTTTGCCCGACTGGGCCGCGGTGGAGCATCCGAGAGGTCTCTCGCCGTGGAGGTTCGAGTCCTCCCTGGGGTGTGTGTGTGTGTGTGTGTGTGTGTGTGTGTGTGTGTGTGTGTGTGTGTGTGTGTGTGTTGTTTTTTTTTTTGTCGTTACGTTAGCTTACCTAGGTTTTAGTAGTTTGTAAGCTACGGACTGATGACCACGCAGCTTGGTCCGATAGATTTACTGAGATGTGAACATTTGCCCGACTGGTCGTCATCTGAGCAACTATAAGTTGCCTTTTTTTCATTTGCAGCTCGACCTCTAGTACAGTGATAGAGGGATTTCTCTTTGCTGCTAGAGGCCCACTTGGTTAGTAGCCTCTAGGGATGGGCAAAATTTTAAAAATGTCGATATATATATCTTATCGATATTTATAAAAAATATCGATTTTATCGGAATGAAAATATCGATATTTCGATATATCGGTGAAATCTTTACATATAATGCTTTAATTTATAATTTTAATTAAAACCACAAAAATTATCAACAAACAATTAAAAATTGGAAAATATTTTATAATTTTAAACATGAATCTGCAGCTGACACTGCAAGTGGGGATTCAAAATGAATACACTTAAACCGGGAGTCCAAAATTGTTGCCACAGAGAGAAAAATATTTTTTCCAAGGGGACCAACCTTTCCAGAATTCCGAAATTTTTTTTACTGACGCTCCTAAATAAGTCAAAGGAGTTATGTGCTCCACTTATTGCCGAAGCAGGCTTGTGATTGGAATACTCAAGCTTGCAATAACGTAATTAGCACCACTTATTTGTGGTATTTCCAGACGTTTTGTAAATTTTACCACATAAGTTGCATCAAATAGGTTTATTTTTAGCTTCTTTTGTAAAGAACTTCCAAACAACGGACGTAGCTGACTTGAAAATAACCTGGTTGAAGTCTAATGACACACCAATAAGATATCGGACATGCCGCCACACAACTGATCAAACGAACTAGACGGTTGCTTAGCTACACTAGGTGAAATCCCGATAACTCCCTAACATCTAACAATAAAGAACACGCAAACAAAGGGAAAAGCACAGTGCAGACACGGAAACTTGGCCTCTGCCTGTGCCGTTTCACAACAATTACGCTAAACGTGCCGGCCGCGGTGGCCGAGGGGACTGAGGCGCTCTAGTCACGGTCTGCACGGCCACTACGGTCGGGGCTTCGAATCCCCCTTCGGGCATGGATATTTGTGCCGTCCTTAGTATAAGGTAGCTGATAATTAGGTAGTAAGTTTAGGGACTGATGACCCCGTAGTTAAGTCCCATAAGCTTAACAAACTTTTTTTTACGCTAAACGTCGAAATTCGTATTTCTACCAAAAAACTCTTTTTCAACATTGTGTGAGAGTGATATCACTAGTTATATTTTACCAGGAAATAAGCATTACATTTCTGTAACTCCCTTTCATAAAATCAAACTGATCAATACGGTGCAGTGAGCACAGCTCAGGAGTAAAGAGGTTGCCAGCGCTGAACCGTCTCCTCTCCACGCATTCTATGCCTCCTTGCTACTATCAACGCCCAGATTTGACAGTTCCCGTAGTGCGCAGCGGCAAGTTTTTATATTTTCATGGACGGGACAAGGGACAAGGGCGTCAGGTTGCCTCATTCACTTCTACAGCGTGCATGATAAGCATTTATTGGTAATAATGACACACAATTTCGATCTGACAAGATGGAGAAGGTGCAGTAAAATATGCAGCATTTACAATTTCTGCTACTATAGTTTCAATACAAGAACGTACTAATTTCAGAGTGCTAGCCACTAGAATCATTAAAAGAGCAGAACATCAGATTGCTGACACGGTATCACAAATTCACGGTATACACAGTCACAGTACATCTTTTAAAATGAAAAACAAAAAAGAATAATTACGATAAGAGTGAAATTTCTCTCTGAAATTGTTCACTTTTCTTCGCTGAAGATCACTTTGATACTGTAATATATGCCAAAACTAGCCGCCACCTACTTTGAGGCGTTGTGTCACGAGCATAATCGAGACGGACTCTTAAGATGCAAAATTTGTATTGGCTCTGCATTTTTACATCCTCTTCGGCAACTCCTGGGCTGCGGCCTACTACCCAGACTGTCTAAATGGACGCGTCTTTATGTCATTAGTTAGCTAGTGTGTCTTACCCTTCCTTTCTTTCAATTTCCATACTGTGAAAATGTTCTTGGTCATCATAGAACCAACATCAAAAATGAAAGGGGTAAGTTGTCTTAGGAATGAGATAATTGCGATATGCAGACCTATTCTAAACAATAAATAGTATGCTTATCGTAAATGAACACACAGCATTTTCCATAAAAATCCAGGGCAGTTAAGTTTTCAGTTGTCTGTCTGTCACTCTACATTCTGACCCATAGTAAGGAACAGAGATTCGTAACTTAAACCAGTCTAATGCTTTGCTGAAACAACATTATCTGTCTGGTGTCCTTTTTTTACTAAAGAATATTTTACTTATATGTATTAAGTAAGTACTCTATCTCAAATATTTATGTAATATTCACACTGACGAAGCCAATAATATGGAAAACATACCAAATGGCCATTAAATTATCTAATCTTTTAAAAAGGGTGGCTTTTGAAAATATCGCCTTCGATATTCAAACTTTAATATTGATATATCTATATATCGGAAAATAAAATATCGGAGATAGATATCGATAAATTTCCAAAATAATATCGATATATCGATATTTTGTGCCCATCCCTAGTAGCCTCAACCGGGTGGACTGATTTTTACTTGCTAAAATATCATTTAAGGAAAGCTTCTGGTATTGCGTCAAGTTATTTTTCAGTACAAAAACATTCTAAAGTGTTAGGATTAATTACAGTGAGACAGGTGGGTTCTTGGCCAGAATAAACTGCTTGTGCGTTATGGCCACTCAAAGTAATCTGTGAAGGAATATTCGTCTTTATTTTCATCTGGACAGAACTAATTCCGTTAAAACTGTGCCGTCATATGACGTCACGGTGCCGCGGATTGTCAAAAACGCGCTCTTCAGACAGTCCGCGTGAACTCCTTGGCGGCGCTGCAGTGGAGAAAAAGCGTAGGAGGCGCCAAAACGAGACCAGGAGGAGAGGAGAAGCAGCGCGGCAAGGAGTCTGGTGTGTGCAAGCAGAGCGGGCAGACGACAGCCGTGGAGCTACAGCCGTGGAGCTACTGAGGGAGAACGAGCGGTTTGAAATAAACTGCGCACCGCGGCGGTCGACATCGGGGGGAGTTGCCTGGAAGAGGACACTAGCCGACGGCAGTGACTCTACGTCGCCGACAGTGGTCTTAAGAGAAGTTTGAAAGAGGCTCAAGGTGATTCGCACGAGTGTACTGGTGGCGCAGATAAAAAGGTGCGGCGGTAGTCTGTTGTGGCTTACTAGGATGGTGAGGATTATTTGCTTGAATCAGCTTGTGTTATTCTGCTGAAACTGATCATCACGTTCTAACTGGTTTTGTAGAGGTTATGCGATGGTACTGGAGGTAATTTAACTGGCACTGCATACCTTGCGTCATTTAAGTGGAAACTTGGCTTTGTAGCTGTCGTTAAATGTAGTCTCGAGCTAATTTGTCTTGCTTTTGTTTTGACAAATATTCGTGACTGATAGTTTTTCTGGATGTTATTCAAAATTGGACAGCACACAACTTACGTGCATTCTAAATTTTATATTGAAATGAGTTTTCAGAATCTGGTAACCCAACCCTTAGGCATTTAAGTACTAGTGTGTGGACATACCTTCTTATTACAGGGTTGTGGTCGTTTACCTGCGTTTGTGTTCCTCTTTTGTTTAAAAATGTTCGTAAATAGACACTTCCCCTTGCAGTTAGTTATTGATAAATGAAAGTTGAATGAAAGTGTTTGCTTGATTGTTATTTTATATTTTGTACTGCAGTAAGTTGTTATGGCCCAATTTAAAGATTTTTCTTTATTAACAGAAAGGATTTAATGATTTATTGAGTGGACTGAATATAAATCATGTTTTTTGGAAACTTAAGTTGAATAAAATTGTTACTACTTTGGCTAAAATAGTTCAGAATTTTGTTTAAAATTAACAAAATAACTTTACAAGGGGCAGAGACTTCACAGATTAACCCAGTCCACCACTCCCTCTACCGGTACAAAAAACATTGCAGTTTATAGTGACGCGATCACCGTTCGTTCGTTACAGATTTGACATCTCCATTTTTATAATGCGCTTCCCTAACCAAATCGTTCTCAATTTCTATTGGCAGATTCAAAACACAGCTGTAGATATACCAGCTCTCCATATTGTGACTTTGCTTACCAACGTGAAATAAATAATTTATCTAACTGGACAGTGTGGACCAAGTCATTGCTGACACCAGTAACCTCAGTTATCCAGTCGTCTATTTCCAACGACGTCGGTTGCACCTGATGGATTTCCTTTTCGAAGGTGAAGACAAGGCTGCTTTTCGTTATGTTAGTAGTAAACATACTTGCTTGCAGAGAAGAAATTTTGGTTATAAAACAGAAATTACGGTGAATACCAAATCATAGGACAACAGACAACAGACTTAATAGTAGATTATATTCCATCATGAAGATTGGCGGACAGACACGCGGCGAAGCACACGTGCAGATGCGCAAGGAGAGAAGGAAAAAAAGAAAAGAAAAGCCCACAAGCGGATCGTAACAGATCCACACGCCAGTGAGGTTCAAACGGTACAACCTGAGGACTCTGTGGGGTTACATTTTTCTCCATTTGTATAAATCAATTTTATCTGCTGTGAGCTATATCTTGCGGAAGATAACACTAATTCACGTTCGATCACGCAAGATAGTAAGAAAAAGTGTGAAATATCGCTAGGTCAAACGCACAATACTGACAATTAAAGCTAAAAAAATATAATATTAAAAATCGATATTGAATGTTAAAGTTCACGTATTTTGTGCGTAATGTTCTGGTACAGAATAGACAAATGTGCCAAGTAGAAGGATTAAATTAAAATTAACCACTTTACTTAAAATGGAAAACGTGCTTTTTAAAAATCTACTGAACGAAAACTTCAAATTCTCGTACAAAATTAGTGACTAGCGTGAACTAGTCATATTGCACAGTGTAAGAGATCAATATATATATATATATATATATATATATATATATATATATATATATATTATATTTTTCCCTTTCTTTTTGAACCCTATACCTCCGAATTGGTGATCTACTGTTCTATCATTTTCTTTAAGCTCTGCCACTTCAGGCGTTGGCTCCTATCACTTATTACCACCCCAAAATATTAACTAACTAAACCTAGCAACAAAAAGAGTCTAGTGCCACAGCCACTTTTACTCTCAACTAAATTAACATAAATCGCCAATTCTTCGGGCGACATCAGCGACGAAAAATAAATAAATAAATAAAAATAAAATAGGAGGAAAGGATGCAGATGGGTTCATTTTGTTTTTATTTATTTTTGTTTTTATTTATTTATATATTTATTTTTATTTTGTTTATTTTTATGGGGGTGTTCGCAGCATCCAGGCGTCGGGGTCTCCAGGTCGTGTTCTCGTTAGAAAGGGGTATAGCCCCTATTGTTACCGTGAAGTTCTCTCTTCAACACATTGTTCGGTATTTATTAAATTTCATCTCAAACCTGGTACACCCCAGTGCTCAGGGGTACGCGTAAACGACGACCCCAAATAATTTGCAAAAAGTGATCTGTACATTGAGTTCCGTCGTAATTCCGTGAAGTTGATCTTTAAATAGTACGAAAAATCTAACAACTCCATCTCTCGCCCACGAAAAAAATATGACACTGTCATACCTTTGACCCAAATTGTTGCGTTATATCTCATGTTTGGAAAGTAAATAATGACAGGATGAATCAATTAGACTGGTTCTACAGAGTGGGGCGTCCGTCGCAACAGTAACGTCAACATGGGGCGTGCAAGTAGCCAGCAGTGGGCTGCCGCTTCACAAACCACACGGTGTGTATCGGTGTCAACCGAGGCGCAACTGGGCAGAGCGGTTCTTCGGCTAAATGTATGGAATGCAGTCACTGGCGGGTGGGAAATTTCTCAGTCGCTACTATATACCACAAAGCCTTCACAGCGGTGGGGAGAAAAGGCGAGTGTATGTTAACGCCACACTATCCTCCAGTCAACCGAACGATGGCGATGTTCAGTCACATTCGCAGGCAGTGTCTTTTGAAAGTGCAGGTAAAAATCCTTGTCACGTTCCTGAATGGCACATAATTTTTCCTTTAAAATAGGTACAACCTTTTCAGCGTTTTCATGAGCCACCCGATGTTTTTTTGTTTCTCTTCCTTTTTGGGGAGCTCTCTGGAGACATATTGGGCGATATCTCATTGGAATCAGCGGAAGATTTCTCAGAAGGTTTACAATCTTGCTTTCTCCCCGTGTGTCTGTTCTCAACCTCCTGTTGAGTTCTAATGTTCGTCGCTTCCCCTTGTAAAAATCTAGTGTCTATACTTTTCCTTTTGTCAGTTTTTTGCGCACTAAGTTGTTTGTCCCCAGGAAAAACTTCATCCTCTGCTGTTTGCATTTTGTTCACAGTTAGATCGTCATTGACACTGGTGGGACAGTCCGGTTGCACTTCAGTTTCCATAGGAATTTGGACGGAAATCTGATCGCCTTCCTGTTGCGAAACTAGAGAGATCTGTGCAATTTCGGATCGTTTGGTAGCCTGCGTTTTCGCCTGTCGGGCTCATCAGATGTTACTGTCGGCGATTCAATTGCGGGGCTCTCGTCTGCTGCACTGACGTCACCGGTGCCTCGCTGCTCCGGGTTGTTTCCGGTTGCCGGCAACTAGGCGCCCTTGTAGGTGGCAGGACGTCTTGCACATAGCTCATTTCAATTAGATACGTCCTAATGTGATGTAGCGGCGGTGCGATATGTCCAACAGGTAGTGGCGGGTGAAGTAAGGGTGGCTTCACCTCTTTAATCAGTGTACCAGTGAGGTTCTCCTTGTCTGAGATGTAGAGGCGATGCATTGTCCGCAGAAAGAGGGCGCGTGATTTATGTTGCACATGTATCAGACCAATGCCTCCTCCTTGTACAGGCAACGTCGTTGTCTCAAAGCGGGTATTGAACACTCCACCATCACTGACAAAATGGCCGAAGGCCGCTTGGAACTTAGCGGAAACCGTAGCAGCCAGCGGGAGGACTTGCATGCAGTGATCAAGTTTTGGTGCAAGGTATACGTTCACAAAGTGCACTCGCATAATCATGTCAAGCGTTCGAAATTTATTGAAACGGACTTGCGTGCGAATCACGTTTAGCAGTTTACGGTACGTAGCAGTTGCAATGCGCTTGATGTTCCCATAGTTCACTCCTAAGCATTTCAACACTGAACCTTGGTAACGGGCACGGGCGTACTGATACTTAACCCTTTTCCCACATCACTATAGTGAGACTTCTGCAAGGTGATACGGCTCCCTGCCACCTCGCCGTATCGTTGTAGCCACGCTACCACCGTACAGACGTCTTCCGCCGATCTCGCCAAGAGAACGTCATCCGCATATGCACAACACTTAAATCGAACACTGCGTAGCTGAATGCCCTCCAACCGTTTTCCTAGACCGTGAAGTGCAGTTTCGAGAGTAAAGGCAAAGGCCGACAGAGGGCAGCTTTGTTACACTGAGCGCCCGAGAGGAAATGGTGGCGAACTGCGGCCGTTGACCACGACCGTGGATGGTGGTCCGCTAATGAGACGGAGAACTACATCAGCTGAGACAGGTGACATACCCATCTTTTGTAATACTGCTCGCAGGAATCCGTGTTCAACTCGGTCAAAAGCGTGGTCTAAGTCTACTGCGACAAGTGCACCTTCCAGGCGACACGCTGACATAACTGCTATTACGTCTCGAGATGCGCTTAAGGCCGTATGTATGTTGCTATCGCCTCCCAAATATGTTTGGTCAACGGGAATGGCGTCCTTGATTGTAACGAAAAGACGAGATCGAAGGATACGTGCAAACAACCTATCAGAGTTGACCAACGTCAGCGGTCGGATATCTTGTGGTCTGATCAAAAATGTTTGTTAAGCTTATGGGACTTAACTACGGGGTCATCAGTCCGTAAACTTACAAACTACTTATGAACTACTTACGAACTAGGACGGCACAAATATCCATGCCCGAGGGGGGATTCGAACCCCCGACCGTAGTGGGCGTGCTGACCGTGACTGGAGCGCCTCAGTCACCTCGGCCACCGCGGCCGGCTCTTGTGGTCTGCATCCTCCTTTTTGTTTTGGTACAGGGATGACCATACCCTCCAGAAATTTCGGAGGAACTCGAACAACTGGATTCAAAAGTTCGCAGAACATCTGTCGCCAAACTTCTCCCATCAGATCCGTGAAGGAGGTATAAAATTCATGCGGAAGCCCATCAGGGCCAGGAGATTTTTGTTTTGCCCCCCGCGATAGGGCCATGCACAATTTCTCCAAAGCGACATCCTTTAAAAAGGAGGCTTCTGTCTGAGCTCTTCCTGAAGGCGGCAGGTCGTGCAGCACGTCTTCCACGACAGTTTGTGGTTGCGGACCTGCCGCATAGAGAGGGCGATAGTACTCGGTGAAGACACGGCCTGCGTCTCCTCTCGTTGTCCATTCGCTGCAGTAACTGCCGTGATGAGTCTCCTCTTGCGATGACGCCGTTCACGAACGACGTGATAGAGCGAAGCACGTTCCTCAGGAATAGAGTCATGTTGCCTTGCTCGAACTCTTGTGCCGTCTAATTTGGTTGCCATAAGTAGCAGGATCCGCGCCTGTGCTTTCCGGACGGCCATTTGGCGTTCTAGCGAAGGAGGTTGCAACGCTAGTTCCCTCAAGACCGTGTAGTAAAACTGGGACGTCGCCCGTTGCCAGATTGCTCTGTTGCGTCCATACACCATGAGTGTTGACGAATAGCTGGTTTTGCACAGTTTGTCCATCACCGTATCACAGAATCATAGGTGTGACGTCGTCGTCCATAATGTCGCAGTGACAGCTGCACGGCAGGACTCTTCTTGGAGAAGAGCGACGTTTAGAGTCCACAGTCCTCTACTGCGTCTCGTCCGTTGTCGTGGTAGTGTCACGGCGCAGATAAAAGCCAGATGGTCGGTGAAGGCGGTTGGCCACAGCTCGGCACTAACGGTCGCTGACCGAAGCCCTGGAGAAACGTAAACCCTTTCCAACCTGCTTGCCGAGTAATTATGTACGTATAACCACGTCGGTCGCCATGTAGAAGTGTCCATGTATCGTACAATGCAAGGTCTCTGATCATCGCGTTGAGGGCTGGACATGGGACATAATGTGGAATCTGATCCTCTGGCTGTAGGACGCTATTAAAGTCTCCGCCCACTACCAAGTGTTCTGGGGCTCCCTGAAACAATGGAGCCACCTCGGTGGAATAGGTGTTTCGTTCACGACGCTTTGCCGTTCCGGATGGGGCGTACATATTCACAAGGCGAACTGCTCCGATTGTAAGAGCAATACATCGTGCTGTTGGGAATTAGTGTATGTCTATTGCTTCTATGCCGTCATGTAATAGGATGGCTGTACCAGCACCTTCCAAAGCGGGATTGCCATAGGAATTGTAGCCATAAAATCCAAAAGCAATTCAGGTTGAACCTCTTGAAGAAACACGATATCAATATCTGCGGCCCGTTCATGTCTTGCAACAACTTTTACCGTTGAACTAATACCGTTGACGTTGATTGTACCTATCTATACACCTGTGTCATGAGATAGAACGAAGACGTATCCTGCTTTCGGCAAGGCTAATGGAAGTCATATTCCTAAATAGAATGGCCCTGCCGTTGGCAGGGCTTCTATTGGTTGACGTTCGTAACAGGATGTCCATCCGACGGATTTTTCGATCGTGTCGATCAAGAGTTCAGGAGTCTCTGATAGTGTTCTTTCCATCTCCGCCGCCCAGTCACCAAGTTGAAGGAGCGGGAAGGTAGGCGTCAGATCGTCCGATGTTGCTGAGGTGTCAGCTGGCTGCCGTTGTTCTCGGGCACCCGCTGCTGATTCATGTGCCGCCGGCTGTTGGTCCTCCATTCTATCTATGACAGAGTTATCGTCACCTTCCCTCAGTGTATCATTATATCCTGAGTCGTTTTCTGTGGTCAGCCTCCTCTTCTTTCGTCGTTTGGGCAACCGCTGTTTACGGGAACGCACCTCTGCTTCCGCCAGATCACCTCTAACTGCTGTTTCCTCCTTCATCTCGGTATCTGAGCTGGACAACATTTTGGCTCTCCGCTTCCGGATCTGTAGGAGGGACAGCTGTGGTCGCTGCAGCCGCGCACGTCGACTGCCCCGATGCAGATTGCACCGCCGGGAGTTCGGGATCCCAGTCAACACCACCTAGAAGACAAGGCCTTACAACAGGCCGTTCCTACGTCACACTTAGAGGCCGCGGCCGCCACCTCACTAGCTGGCCGCTGGGGCACGCCCACCGCCGCGCAGCGACCGGCCAGTCAGATGGCGGATGGGGCCTCTAAGTGTGACGTAGGCACGGCCTGTTGTAAGGCCTTGTCTTCTAGATGGTGTTGCCCGAGCCCTCGGGGATCGGTAACGTGTTCACAATGACCTCTTCTGCGTGCTTCACATTTCTTGCGGCTTCAGCGCAAGTCAAAGGCAGGATCGTTGGTTGCGACGTAGTTGACGAGTCAGCACGAGGCAGCTGTACTAAGCGCCTCTGCAAGCACGCTGATCGTACATGTCCTTCGTGTCCACATCCCGAACAAGTTCGCGGTTGACCGTCGTAAATAACGATCGTTCTGCAACCGCCTATGGTCACGTAAGATGGTATGTGTTTACGCAGTGCAATACTTACCTGGCGGACACCGTTTAGAACGGGGTACGTCTTGAATGTGTTACATTTATCTTCGACGTAATTAAATACTTACCCGTAAGGTTGCAGTGCGTTGAGTGCAGATATTTGGTCCACACTACAGCCACATACACCACCATACATTTTTGCTAAGATTCGCATTTAAAAATGTGCAAAAATGCATTGCGTTACTAATTGTGTTCAGAATACTTTATTTGTTGTTTCCATCACACCGTAAAGCAATGGCGTCAGATAGATACTGTGCAAAGCTAATTATGAGCTGCAATTTACCGCTTCACACACATTTATAACATCATTCACTTAGTGCTGCCCAGTGACTTCATTGGAAAGCAAGGAACCCTCCCTCAGCAGCATTTATGACACTGTTCTCACGTTGTGCAAGAAAAGACGTACATTATGACGTAGTTTTGCTATGAAGAGCTAGGTCGTGAGAGTTGAAAACGTCAAATCATTCTCTACTGTCGACCGAAGGAGTACTGTTCAACGTTAAAATAATTTATCGCTAAGCTGCTGTAATTTCGGAAATAAATACGCGCCTTAATTTCTTTTCGTAGTTGCGTGAAAAACCAACGCAGTGACAGTGGTTTAAACGACATAAAATATTCAGTTAACAAGCCTCGTGCCAGTAGGGCCTCGCAAAACATAGTTAACTTCTCTATGTTTAACGGCGCTTTTCAACTGCAGGGCCATTGCGCTCGGCCATTTCCGGCGCTGCTAAGTTAATCAGATCAACTCTGTTACAAGTTTTTGATTAAACAATCACATTTTGGACGAGTCGTTTGATTTGACATTTGTTAGATATGTTAGGCCTAATTTTGTTTCCAGTGATTACATAACGCGATTCTCAGGATTCGCACGCTATTTAGGAATAAAAACAAACCGTTTTTATTTCGAAAACTAATTGATTTATTACTCAGTCGCCTGGACGTTTTATGAGAAAAAAGTTTGTGTTATTTAGACGCTTCCTTACATTGGAACCGTGGTATTGCTGCATCTTGTGTGGCGTTTTATTACATGTTTGGTGTGATTTTTTGTTTGGAGCTGCCATTGTTTACATCATTTGTCTCGTAGTTGTATCGTATTCATTTGTTTATGTGACATGTCTGTGCCGTGTTGCGCGGTTTTTGAATGGTTTCTTTTGTGTGTGTGTGTGTGTGTGTGTGTGTGTGTGTGTGTGTGTGTGTGTGTGTGTGTGTGTGTGCGCGCGCGCACGCTCCATAATACAAACACTTAAGAAAACATAAACAATTTAACAAAACATGTTAGGCTATCAAACTAATCCGGAACTATGTAGTGTATGCTGTAAAAATCGTAGCATCTGCAGCACAAAAGACATAACATCAAGCTGAAATGCTGTGAATAAAACAACAGATCTGAAAAAAGAAACTCAACGAAGTGCTAAATCACATAGGAGCCGACCAGAACCAACACCAATTCAACAAACACATTTAAGAAAAGTCATCAACTTCACTGTCATGAAGTTAACCAAAGAGGAAAGTAACCTAGTTGAAAAGGGTCCGAAACATAACATCAACACAAAAGTGTCTCCCAAATTAATAGATATCATGATCAAGAATCTAAATACACAATCAAACAACATGAAAGACTTAACACACCTGAATTCAACCCAAACTTAATATGAGAACTAGTTTCTAAAGAAATACAACTCATAATCAAGGATAACAAGTCTTCCATAAAGCTAAACACAAAGAATGGTGATGAAAACAGCTACAGAAAACAACAAAAATGAACACAAGAAAATTTCTTAATTACAAAGTCTGACAAGCGAAATTACATTGTTCTCATTAAAAAAAAGAGTAGGTTGACAAAACATTAGAATTCATCCAAAACAACAACAAAACATAACTAACAAGTGACCCAACAAACTGATACTAAAGAAACTTACAGAAACACTGAAAAACATATAAACCATTTTTACAGACACACAGATAAAACGAATGATACAGTGGCCCTATTCTAAATCATTACCCCGACTTAATAGGCCCAATATCCCTGCACGCCCACTGATTAGCTTCTTCAAAGTGACAACCTACTACGTAGCCACACACACACACACACACACACACACACACACACACACACACACACACACACACAAAATTACCAACAGTACACAGAAAATAGAACCCTAAAGAACTCAAGTGACCTAAAAGAGAAAAAAGGAAGTAAAACGTACCAAATACATTAATATCATTTGACATAACTTCCATGTACACAAATATCCCAACAGCAGAAACCATCGCCATAATAGACACCGGCAATTGCAAGGGGACATGCACACAACACAAAGGTACAGGAAATTATAACTAGAATTAAACTATCACTGAACAAAATCATTTCACTTTCAAAAAAGAAATTACTCCTAACAGAAAGGATTACCTACGGGATCCCCAATCAGTGGCTTTATTTGAGACATATTTATCGGTCACATAGAAAACCAAATATTTGACAAAATTGTCAAACCAAAACAGTAAAAGATAAAATATTGGTACTGATATGTAGATAATGTCTAATAGATATAACAGGCTCCCATAATACAGGAGCTTCACAATGACCAACACCAAATACAGTTC
Source organism: Locusta migratoria (assembly GCA_026315105.1). Classification (NCBI taxonomy): domain Eukaryota; kingdom Metazoa; phylum Arthropoda; class Insecta; order Orthoptera; family Acrididae; genus Locusta; species Locusta migratoria. Next base: position 448,416,290 of record CM048746.1, read on the forward strand.
ACTATTGAAACACAGATGGAAAACTAAAATTCTTAGATCTCACCATACATAATAGAAACAACAAACATGAATTCACATTTTACAGGAAGCCCACAATGACCAGCACTGTGATTCATAACCAATCCAATAATCCAGTAGGAAGCAAGTTTCACATTTCTACTCTACCGATTGCTCAGAACACCGATAACCACACAAGACTACACAGAAGAACTGGGCACAATAAAATAAACTGCAAAACGAAATGGGTATGGCACACACGTAGGACAGAATACACAACAAATTATGAAAACACATGTAGTGATAAAACCCTGCACACAACAAACCAATAAACTGTAAGCAACAAATGGTTCATAATGAATTAACAAAAACAAAATCACACACAGTGGACAACATAGTAAAGAAACAGGACTGAATATCGTGTACAGAACCAACAACACAATACAGATTGTAAAAAGATATAAACCAACTCAACAATACAGATTATACTACAGAAACATTCCACTAACACTGATAAATTCAGCCAATCAGAAATATCACTTTCTTGCAATAACTGCCACACATGCAGAAATTTTAAAACAAGATACAATGAACACCTCAGAGCATTAAGACGTAGCAGTTGTCACTCAACATTTGCTGGACATTTAATGAAACTGAATCATACCCCAACAAATATAGAAACCAACCTATAAATTCTAAAAACCAGCCACAGCTTATTCCAAGAAATACCGTAACAATAGAAGTAAACTATCACATCCAGAAAGCAATAACCCAGTGTAATAAAGTATCATTAAGCAACATAACCCTCTTTGAGACGATGACGGAAGTATATAAAGAAATCCCACCACAACGTTGCACTGGAAAGTAGCCCCCTCCCCTCTACACCCCCCCCCCCCAGGGGGCCCACAGATCTTTTGTGGGTACGTGTGTGGCGCGCACGGGGCCCCGAGCCGAAGCGACCTTTCTTCCGTCCCAGGCCGCTTCCCTCTTTCCCCCCGGTTTGTGCCTTCGCCCGGAGACGGGCGTTTTTTCATCAGTCCAAAGTTTTGTTTTTCGCTTCCTCTGTCTTCTCTTCTTGGTCCTCTTCCTTTCCTGTTCTTCAGCCTTCCCCCCTTTTTCCTTTCTCCTTGTTCTTGACTCACCCTTTAATCTCCGCCTCGGCGTTTGTGATCCTCCCTCCTCCTTCATCCCTTTCTCTCCTTCATCCCTTTCTCTCCTTCCTCCTTTCTTTCCTCCCTGTGCGTGTCTGAAGGTCGACCCACGCTCTGCGTAGCCGGTGACGGGGTAAGGCGTAACTCCCCGCCCTGGGTCGACATGTAGGGCACGTACGTACCCCCCGGTAAAGGCCGGGCCCAGGGAGGGGTGATTACCCGAGCTGATACCTTCCGAACATACCGATTGGTCCCTCCGTCCGTTCTCGGGAGGTGTGGCCTGAGGTGCGAACAGTCACCTAAGGCGGGTGCACCCTCAGTGAGGGCCCCCACAAGGAAGGAGCGCGCCATCGGAGACGCCGGTAATCATGGGGGACACCTCCGCTATGAAACCTTCCACATCATCTATAACCCTATGATTCTCAGCCACAGAAAGCATTGCCTAACATTCCTAAGTTCCTGGTGGTATCACGTACCGACGATAAGGATTTTTCTGCAGTAAATCCGTTTATTATACAGAAGGGTGTCGATGCGATCGCAGGTCCCTTGAAGACCTGCTCCAGGCAGCGCAACGGGACCTTGTTACTCGAAATAGAGAATGCATTCCAGGTGCAGAAGTTACTTCGAGCCACACTTGTACATACTTTCCCTGTGAAAGTCACCTCACCGCACCCTCAACTCTTCGCGGGGGGTAGTTTTCTCTAGATCGCTGGATGGGTTATCGGACGAGGAGATATTGAACTATATGTCCGATCAGGGAGTCACGGCTGTTCATCGCGTGATGAAAAAGATTAACAATGACCTCGTGCCAACCCGTACTGTCTTCTTGACTTTTGACAGGGTTGACCTCCCATCTAAAGTGAAAGTGGGCTACGAAGTCATTTCCGTTCGCCCGTACATACCAAATCCTACACGCTGCTTCCATTGCCAAAGGTACAATCATACCAGTAAATCTTGTCCAAATGCAGCCAAGTGCGCCACCTGTGGCAGAGACGCTCATGAGGGTGAATGTCTACCTCCATCCCCTCGCTGCATTAATTGCATGGGTGACCATGCTGCTTCTTCACGGGACTGCCCCGTTTATAAAGAAGAGCGGGTCATCAAAGAGATTCGCGTGAAGGAAAAGGTTTCAACCTATGCCGCTCGGAAGTTATTAGCGAGTAGGAAGCCCGCTGCACTCCCATCAGGTACTTTCAGCCAGGTCCTCGCCTCCCCTCGACCAACTAAGGAGGTAGGCATTCAGACTTGCGATTTCACGTTCTGTGACACTGTCGTCAGGTCAGCTAGCCCGAAAATTGCTCGTTCCACCTCTCCGATCCCTTCTGCCCGTTCTACAGTGAATTCGTCGACCAGTTCACACACATCCCGGGCACCCAAATCTGCTGCCCAGAGTTCAAAAAAAAGGACCCATCCGTGAAGATTTTCTCAAGACTCCGACTTCTCAATCTTCAACCGCTTCCAAAAAAGAAAATTGACGAAAATTGTGGCCCACACTTCAAACTTTTGGAGCTCAATTATTAATGAAGCTGTGGAAATAAGATTGTCTGACAGTGAGACTCTTGTCAATCGAGACAGCGGTTTCCAAATAAATGCTGCATGGAATCCTGTCATTGAAAAACTTCGTAGTCGGCGTAGTTTCCTGCAACTTAATGACGATGAGAATCGATCTGATATCGAAGCGACAAGCCTCCACCACGGAGGGCGCTCGGAGCAGCGTACGTAGCTGTAGTGAACGCGCACGCTCGGTACGCGCATGCGCAATGTCGGCTGTATTGGGCATAAATAGCACAGCTCAGTGCGTCTTCGCCAGTACTTCGGCGGTACTCACCTGAAGATGGCCAGAAGACTCTGCGCCGAAATATCGTGGCAAGAAGTTACGGACATCCGGCAGTTCGCCCGAGATTTTATGGAGATATCTGTACGCCGGGAAAACTTTAAACATCACAGTAGCAGTGTTCTTTGACTTGGAGAAGGCATACGATACCTGTTCGAGAGCCGGCATTCTCCGCACATTTTACACATGGGGCCTTCGGGGCCGCCTTCCTCTTTTCATTCAAGCGTTTTTGGCGGATCGCAAGTTCCGGGTACGGGTGGGCTCTGTTTTGTCAGATACCTTTCGCCAGGAGAATGGGGTACCGCAGGGCTCCGTCTTGAGTGTGGCTCTCTTCGCCATTGCAATCAATCCGATCGTAGATTGCCTTTCAGCCAACGTCTCCGGATCTCTTTTTGTTGACGATTTCGCAATTTATTGCAGCGCCCAGCGGACGTGTCTCTTGGAGCGTTCTCTTCAACGCTGTCTTGAGCGTCTATATTCCTGGAGCATCGCAAACGGCTTCCGATTCTCTACTGAGAAAACGGTGTGTATAAACTTCCACCTTCTCTACATCTCGGCCCTATTGCTCTCCCTTTTGTGGACACTACGAAATTCTTGGGACTCATGTTGGATCGTAAACTTTGCTGGTCCACACAAGTGTCCTACCTGGCTGCCCGTTGTGCCCGATCCCTTAATGTTCTTCGTGTCCTCAGTGGCACGTCATGGGGAGCGGATCGTACCGTCCTGCTTCACCTTTACCAGGCCATTGTTCAGTCGAAGCTCGACTACAGAAGCCTTGTATACTCTTCTGCACGGCCGTCGATTCTCCGCCGTCTCAACTCTATCCACCATCGTGGATTACGTCTGGCGACCGGTGCATTTTATACCAGCCCTGTTGAAAGTCTGTATGCCGAGGCTGCTGTATTACCCTTGACCACTCGGCGTGACATACTCTTGTGTCGGTACGCATGCCGCTTGCGGTCGTTGCCCAACCATCCATCTTACAGATTATTTTTTGACGACTCACTCGATCGCCAATATCAGTTGTCTGCGATTGCCTTGCTTCCACCTGGAGTTCGGTTTCGCCGCCTGCTACAGCGGCTCGATTTTACCCTTCCTTCCACCTTTCGGTTGAGCGAAAGCCCATTGCCACCGTGGCATCAGGCCCAGGTTCACACTCACCTTGAACTTAGTTCGCTCCCCAAGGAGAGCACTCCGGATTTGGTATACCGCTCGAGGCTTGTCGAACTCCGTTCGCGGTTCGATAATGCCATATTTATTTACACTGATGGTTCCAAGAGCACTGCCGGTGTCGGATCTGCCTTCGTCATTGGGGACAACCGTTTCCAATACAAGCTCCCTGACCGGTGCTCGAACTTCACGGCTGAGCTTTTTGCCCTCCACCAGGCCGTTTTGTACACCTGCCGCCACCGCCAACCTTTCTATGCCATATGTTCGGACTCCCTTAGTGCCCTGCAGAGTCTTAAGGACCCTTTCTCGAACCATCCTCTCGTGCATCGGATCCAACGCTCCCTCCTGTTGCTAGCAGATGACAGCTGTCACGTTTCTTTCCTGTGGGTCCCTGGCCACGTGGGTGTGCCCGGGAATGAGACCGCCGACATAGCAGCCAAGTCCGCAGCTCTTTTTCCTCGCATCCTTTTGCGTCCGATCGGACGATGTTCAGCGGGCTCTTCGCCGGAGTATCGTGTCGTCCTGGCACAGTGCGTGGTATTCACTGTACAACAATAAATTGAGAACTGTAAAACCGATCCCGACCGCTTGGAGGACCTCCTCACGCCCCTCTCGGCGGGAGGAGGTCATCCTAACCCGGTTGAGGATCGGTCACTGCCGTTTCAGCCACCGTCACTTGCTATCCGCCGACCCTGCATCGCTCGCTGTGCTCCTGCGGTGAACTGCTGACAGTGCGACATGTTTTACTGTCATGTCCCAATTTTAATCATCTCCGTCTACTCTGGAGGAAATTTTAGCTGATGACACACGAGCAGCTGCTCGAGTTTTGCGTTTTATCAACTTGGCCAACTTATCGAAGGATATTTAACCCTTTTAATTGTTTTTTATCTTTCGTTTTTAGCCTCTTCTTGATGTTCTGACAGTCACAATTTTTTTTTTTTTTGAGATCTAGCGAATCTATGCTCTTGTCTGGGCGCTAATGACCGTAGACGTTGTGCGCCCTAAAACCACAAACACACACACACACACACACACACACACACACACACACACACACAATACATCGCCAGTATCAAAACCATTCAAATACTGTGCGCCATATCAAACATGCCACATAAACAAATAAATACGATATAGCCACCATATGACAAATGGCGATGTAAATAGTTCCCATCAAAAAACCGCCACTAAACATCGTGAAACATAACACAGCACACACGAAGCTGCAGCACTATAGCTACCTGAAAGACGCAATTGTTTAAACCGAGAAGAAGACCTACTAGGACATCCCAGAACCCTAGTTGTAGTCCGGAAATTGAACTCAGCAAAGTCCTTCAAAAATCAGAAACATAAAAAGGTGAATGTTTCAGTCAAAAGCTGAAAGGCAGTAATGCTATTATTTAAATTAAAGGAAATTCCATTGGCTTGTCTCTTTAGTAAAAAAATAAGATAACGTACATATATCTCGACAAAAGATTAAAAGCAGTTGTAAAATATTTGTGAACTCTCTTAGAAAACTTATTAAAATTGGAGAGTTTTTTTTAAAAAAAAAAACGACTAATGAGTCAAAAGTGTTAAAGTAAGAAAAGGTTAACAATCTGCTACTGTAATGTTCAACAATGATAAAATAAATAGTAAAAGGAAAACAATTAAAAAGAACATTTAATCATGCCTATGTCCAACGTATATAGCCAGTCTGAAGCCTGGATACAATCTGAAAGTTCACTATTTTTATTTGTTGCAGAAAACACGAGCGTCGCCAAACACTGAAGGGGGAGGGGATAGGTCTCCCCTAGAGATTCCAACATTTTGATGTAAAAAATTTTGCAAGTTCTGCGTGAAAAATGTTTTTTTAAATAATATGCACTCCGGGTTGCAATAATTTATTCTTATTAACGCGTTTCCCCATTTTTGGGGCATCATCAGACTCTGGAATTTAAATTTACTGTAGAGTGTTCCCGAACTATTAATAACTGTATATTATTCAATTTTCACTGTTTTTAAAGAAAGTTGTGCTTCTTAATTCACAATGAGATTCTTCATTTGAGCGTTTTAATACAGTTCATCACTGTAACTAGATTATTTAAGACGTTTTATCGAAATTGTTATTGGTATCCCCAGCTTCACTTCACCACCGTTCGCATCTATCTCTGCATTAAAGCTGTGGGAAAGGGATGTTCCATTACAATCCTAATACGATTAAGCTTAGAGAAACGTCTTACAGCTTTGTCGTCGTCATCATCATAATCATCTTGCACAATAAATCCTGGCATTATATTGTGCATTATGCATAAAGAAAATAGAAAATTCATTTTCATTTATGTTGGCGGAATAAAACACTATGTCCCTTCCGGTAACCCGTAATAGTTAAAGAATCCGAACAATCGCGTCGGGTCAAATGCACGGCAATACCAACTTTAAGTGAAAAAACTGTTCGTACTTTAGAAGACAGTGATTACACTCTTAGATTCAGGCAGTAGATCAAAATAGGCAGATTTACTTACGCTCGTAAGCGTCGGGGCTAGTTTATAAGCCCTCTAGTTGCTTCCCTACTCCCGTCAAGCATCAACTCAGTTTTGTATGTAAAGAACGGTCTAGAGTGCAACAATTTTATTTTATTCAATTAGTTTCGGTTCTTCTTTTAGACCATCTTCAGAAATTGTAACTCCATCGATGTCGTGGATCTGGAAGGGAGCCTTCCAGGAAGGTATAACAATATTAAATATCAATACTAAATGTTCACGTATTAGTGATTCGTTGTGGTATGTGACTCTAAAAATTGGAACAGGCCATAGTAAAAAATCATGAAATATTAACAACTACTAAGGTAGGAAATTAAACTTTTCCTAAAAAATTTAAAATTTCATTCTTGAAATAAAAACATTTAACGAAAACCTAAAAATCTCGTGCAAAATTAGTGACTAGCCTAAGCTAGTCATATATCACAGTAATATCACAGAGGGTTACAGTCAATTTTAACGACTTGACTGTCGATGAAACGAACTCAACACCCAGTTCCCCGCCGGGAATCGAACCCGGGCCCCCTGCGTGGTAGTCAGTGACGCAGTCGCTGAGCTACCGAGGCGGACGAAAGAACTAACTGTACTAACAAACTTGCACAGCGCATAGTTGTAAAGTCTTTACTACTTTATTAAGTCGACATAGTAAACATCATTTATTTATTCCTATTTTAAAGTAGTTTGGACATTTTAATACCGATAGGTCAAGTTTTGAATTGAATTGAAATGTCAATTTTGTGTATGTTTCAAAACATTTTCGTTAACCGGCTCCTTTCATGGCCGCATGTTTTAAGCCGCCATGCTACCAATATGGCGGCCGCTCCGAACTAAGCTTAGAGTCCTCCCTCGTGCGTGTTTGTATGTTTTTGTCCTTTGCATGAGTTAAAATAGTTTCTAATTATAGGGAGGATAATCTAAGCAGTTAAGAGTATTAATATACAAACACGTGAATAGTTTTCCCCTTCCATTTATGTCTGCTGGATGATATAACCATACAGTCCTCCCATGTCCAAAGACTCCTTCTGCGATAGACTGTTTAAATTTGGATAACATGTCCTCTGCAACTTTCAACCTTAGTTTCCCCAGTAAATCGCGGTCGTGATACCTCTCGCCTTTCATATCATAGAACTCTTTTATCGTTCATAGCTTCTCTGCATCTCTTGTTGCTAATTAGTGCGATAAACATCCATACACAAATAACACCACTTACTGGCTTCCACAGGCTACGTATGACTACCACCCAGCAATCCCGTTTATTTCTGAGCATTTGGTCTAATTAAAATGTTTGTAGAACGATAAATACGTAAATAAAATATTTTAACACTCATCTCGTCGAATGTTTGGGGGAATCTTCTTTGGTGCAATACTAAAATTCGAAGGGCGAAAACTTGACTCTGTACCTACCAACAAAACAAGAGCCAAATCCGGCCCTACAGCGCATATAACCTGCGGGCATCTTCCTATGAACCCATAGGCTAGACAAGAGGGAGAGAACAGCTACCCGTTAGGCTGTCTGCAGGATGACAGCAGGACAGTGGGGTGAGGCAGGGAGACTGACGGCGAGTGTCTTGTGACGTCAGAAGTGGCTGCAGCTGTTTACATCACAGCACGTCTGCTGCCCGAGGTGAGCCTGCCGATCGCAGTCCCTGTTCGCAGTTTTCTGCCAGCTTCACGGTGGTTCTGGCTGCTGATATTGTTTGGTAGCTCGAAGTGGAAGAAACTAATTAAAGGCATTCGTGTTCCCAAAGTTCTGCTTGATACAAGCCACGAAGATCACTGGAAAAATAGTTCGTGAATATACTTGAAGAGCAAAATTCTTAGTCAAAGGGAATTCCCCATAACTTAGTCTCGTTTTTATTTATGCACCTTAACTCTGTCTTTTGTGTAAATAAAGAAATGTAACATACCGTTTCGAGCTGAAACCCATCATAGGAATCCGATTCTGAACTGATTTCTGTTGTTGCAGTCTTCAGCCGTAGACTGGTTTGCTGCAGCTCTACACGTTTCCCTGTCCTGCGCAAGCCTCTTCAACTACTGTATTCGTCTCTAGGTCTCCCTCTATTTACCCCGCACCCTTGACTGCAATGCTAAACTGACAATACATTGATATCTCAGAATGTGTCCCACGAATCTATCCCTTCTCTTAGCTAAGATATGCAAAAAATTTCTTTTCTTCCCCATTACGTGATCTACCCATCTAAGCTTCAGCGTTTGTCTGCAGCGCCATATTTCAAAGGTTCTATCATCTTTTTAGCTTAACCCCTTTTCGTCATTGTTTCACTCCAGTACAATCTTACACTAAAGAGAAATGCTTTCTGAAAAGAGACCCTATCGTTTAAGTTACTACTGGTTATCAGCAAATTTCGATTCTTCAGAAACGGCTTTATTCCCATAGCCATTCTGCATTTTATATCTTCTTTACTTTCGCCATCGGAAGTTAATTTGCTACCCAAATAACAAAACATCTATTTTAATGTGTCCTTCTATTTCCCTTGTTTTTCTCTTTCAAGGCACTCTGCATGCCGTTCAACTGCTCTTGCAGGACCTTTCCTGTATCTGACAGAATTACGGTGTCATCAGCAAATCACAAAGTTTTTATTTCTTCACCCTGAACTTTAATTCCTTCTCAAGATTTCTCCTTGCTGCCTTCACAGCTTGCTCAATGTATACATTGAACAACATTGAAGAAAGGCTACAATCGTGACCTACTCCCTTCCCAATCACTGCGTCCCTTTCACACCCATCGACTCTCATAATTGCAGTCTGGATTTTGTACAAGTTAAATTAACTTGACGTTCCCTGTATTTTATTCCTGCGCGCTTCAGATTTTGAGAGAGTGTGCTCCGATCAAAAACTTTCTCTAAATCTACAAAAGCTAGAAACGTTGGTTTTCCTTTCCTTAACCTATCGTGGAAGATACGTCGTAATGCTCCACAAAAGATTCTCGGTTTACTAGCCGCGTCATGTCGGATAAAATCCTCGAGATTTCGATGGCAAGCTCCGCCATCGTCATCAGGAGTAAAATCACTGGTTGCCGGTGTTGGTGAGGCGTCCTTCTTATACAGCGTTTTATTTATTTATTTATTTCCCTTTTTTATTTTTTTATATTTCCTGCACGTTTCGTTGCTCACCCTGAGGGGGTGAGGCGGGCTGCTTTAGAGCGTGCATATTGCTCTTTTCAGCCTTGAGTGGGTTACCCACACGTGTGGCAGGATCGTATCTTTATTGAGTCATTTACGAGCTTATGGAATAGGTTCACAGATTTGTGACTGGCTGGAAGACTTCCTAAGTAATAGAACGCAGTACGTTGTTCTCGACGGCGAGTGTTCATCAGAGACGAGTGTATCGTCAGGCGTGCCCCAGGGGAGTGTGATAGGACCGCTATTATTTTCTATCTATATAAATGATCTGATGGACAGAGTAAGTTGTAATTTGCGGCTGTTTGCTGATGATGCTGTGATGTATGGGAGGGTGTCGTCTGTAACTGACTGTAATAGCGTACAGGTTGACTTAGACAAAATTTCTAGTTGGTGCGAAGAATGGCAGCTAGCTCTCAATGTAAAAAAATTTAAGGTGATGCGCATGAGTAGAAAAAAGAATCCTATAATGTTCGAATACAGCATCAGTAGTGAGCTTCTTGATGCGGTCGCGTCGTTCAAATATCTAGGCGTAACATTGCATGTAAGGACAGTTGTGAGTAAGGCAGACAGCCGACTTCGGTTTATTGGGAGAATTTTGGGAAGATGTACTTCACCTGTAAAGGAGACGGCGTATAAAACGCTTGTACGACCACGTCTTGAGTATTGCTCAAGTATTTGGGACCCGCAGGAGATCGGTTTGAAGGAAGACATAGAGGCGGTTCAGAGGCGAGCAGCTAGATTTGTTACCGGTAGGTTCGACCAATGCGCGAGTGTCACGGAAATGTTCCGGCAACCTAATTGGGAATCGCTGGAAGAAAGACGACGTTCTTTTCGTGAATTTCTGTTAAGTAAATTTAGAGGGCAGGAATTTGAAGCTGAGTGTAGTACGATCCTGCTGCCGCCTACTTACATTTCGCGTAAAGATCACAAAGACAAGATAAGAGAAATTAGGGCTCGTACGGAGGCATATAGGCATTCTTTTTTTCCTCGTTCAATTTGGGAGTGGAATAGGAAAGGAAATGCCTAGTAGTGGTACAGTGTACCCTCCGCCACGCACCTTACGGTGAATTGCGGAGTATGTATGTAGATGTAGATTTATTTCGCAAGGTGCAAGGGTTATATTTTGATGTATTTGGTTTATCTTTTGTTGTGTAGGGGGGGGGAAGCTTATATAGCTGCAGCGCTGCGTCTAGAAGCTTCTGGACGGCCCGAGAGCGTGAGGTCACTGGAGCGTGCCGCCGGCGCCACATTTGAACCTGGCGCTCTCGCTTTGCTATTAGCGCGAGACCTCCGTTTCCGCTCTACGTCCAGGGCCCGTCCTCAGGGCCTGCTGAGTGTATACCCCTGCTCTCTGTTGAAATCCTTGACGTTTAATCTAATTTCAGACTCCTCTCTTATAACAGTAATATGCTGTTTGGGCCAGAATTTTCGTGTTTGCAAATAGTACTTTATGCCCGTTTGTTAGGCAATGTTCTGCCATGGCTAACTTATCAAGCTCTCTTTGTTTTATGTGCCGAGTGTATTCTACACAACGCTCAGGTTCAAAGGTGGCGCCGGCGGCACGCTCCACGTGACGTCACGCGGTACCGCGGACCATCGGCCCGCGCTGGCTTCCCGCGCAGGCGCTCTCCGGCCCTCCAGAAGCTTCTAGACGCAGCGCTGCAGCTATATAAGCAGGACTCCTTGCCAACACCGGCAGTGATTTTACTCCTGATGACGATGGCGGAGCTTGCCATCGAAAGCTGCAGGATTTTATCCGACATGACGTGGCTGGGAAACCGAGAATCTTTTATGGAGCATTGCCTTCGCGGAAGACTCCGAGGACACATGCGTCGTAATGTATTGCGTGGCATGTTAATACCTTCCTCCTAAATCCAACTGATCTCCCCCTGATTCTGTTTCCACCAGTTTTTTCATTCGTTTGTAAATAATTCGTGTTTGTATCTTCAACAATGACTTACTAGAACTGATAGTTCTGTAATTGGGCGTGCGTCAACCTGCGTCTCGTTTGGTGGTTAGGCTTGGTGTCGATAATTCCGTTCTACCGATACATCAGATTCAGGGTCGAAAAACGGTGAGTGGGTGTCAGTGGGGCCAGTGCCCCTAGTGAGAATTCCTTTACGAATTTGAAAAACTGGCGTGATTTTTATCTCGCAAAATACGTGGTAAATTACCAGAATAAGGACCTGGAAAAGTTATCTACACATGTTAATGTTTCTGTTTCTGTGTATTCACCATTTTCATTCCTGCGAATGCTAAACACAGCACGCAGCTTATACGAACAGAGTTGTTTTATTTAAGTTTAGTGAAATATTTTACAAGTGCCGGGCATAGCTACTTAGATCGTGCTAGTTTGAGCTTGCAATCCGCTCTTGTTTACTTAGATATGTGGATTGGACACAAAAAACTCGCGTTTTCTAAACTTATTGCTGCTTTTGTCCAAATACAGAAAAAAGAGCAACAAACATATATTTCTGTGATAAAAATCGCATTTTACGTTTAATACTGCCAAAATTGGTATTCTAGATAAAATTTTTAAGCGGTCTTGGCTTCTATTTGAATAATGACTGTCAATATGCGAGCTTTGTTTGTTATTTTTGCAGTAAGTGTTTGTTGTCTGCTGTGACAATTTCACCACATCGGATTTTTTTCTCAAATTGCTGAAAGTACTTCTATTACGTTACTGAGAAAGTTTCAGAATGTATTACAAACACTAAAACTGAAACGAATATTACTGTACAGGATCTAAAGTTTACAATCGTAGAGGCACACGGCGTCGATGTTGGCAACAACCTCTGAATGCTATTTGAAAATCTAATCCTATAGATTGAGGGGAATAATCCTTTGTGTTGACATGAAATAAATAAATGTGTTCCTTCTCTAAGGTTGGCAGGTTTTCGTACGTAACAGTACGCTTGTCTTGTCAGTAATTTAATAGTCCTTATAAAGCAAACATTTCGTTGCCAACATTAGCATATTACGCCGCCGCAGCCGCAAGTAAAATTTACCCAGTATTGTTTGCCAGTCATGTTACAGCCTCTTGTAGATAAGCGTCGATATTGGCATTTACTAAGAAGAAATTAAATTGAGGGTGTATTTTGTTATAAAACATCAGGTACCGTACTGTTCTTTCAAATGGCATACAAGTTATGACGCTAAAACTTCGCCAAACAGCATTGAACGGTAGTTGCCTCTATCAGCACAGTACGCTGCCACAACCGTAACGAAACTTTTTGTCCAGTATATTTATATTTTCTGTTATAGTGTTTGTAATACTTTCTCGCAATAACATAACAGAATTATCTTCAACAATTTGTGCCATGTCAGTACAAAACTTTTTGATGAGGAGTATTTTCTCAATATATAAGACAGTATGTTCTGGGATGTTTTGCTGTAATGTGATATTTTGCGGCTGCTAACTCCCTACAGGCAGCGTCTCTGTTAAAAGGTAGTACTTTCAGAAGAGCTAAACAAAACCGTAAGTTCAAATATCACAAACGATTTTTACTATTAAATATTGCTTCAAGTCATAATAATAACTATTTACTTACAATACATAACTCTGGGCTCGGTTCGGGTTCCCAGTTTTTGCGCCGACATTTAATGATTGACTTTTTTCTTCTCTGAGAATCTCTTGGGAAACTAACCGTTCTGTAGCCACCTCTGGTATGATTTGAGGAGTTTATGGCAACACAAACACCCGTAATGTCCTGCTAAAGTATCGTGACGCAAATCCTACAGCACCGCAGTGTCTTTAACTTAAGGAGCCACGAGAATGAAAATGGCAGAAGCGTCAGCTCGTACGCACAGGAGCCCTTAGTTAGAACTGTGGCGGCGCTGCAGTGGAGCACCGCGAAGAAGGCGTCACCACAAGACCAGGAGGAGAGGAAAAGCAGCGCGGGGCTGGTCTGGTGTTTGGAAGCAGAGCGGGCAGACTGCAGCCGTGGAGCTAGCAAGCGAGAACGATCGGTTTAGTTTCAACCGCGCGCCGTGACGGTCGACATCTGGGGGAGTTGCCTGGAAGAGGACACTACCCGACGGCAGTGACTCTACGTTCCCCACTGTGGTCTTAAGAGTAGTTTGAAAAAGGCTCAAGGTGATTCGCACGAGTGTACTGGTGGTTCAGATGAAAAGGTGCGACGCTAGTCTGTTGTGGCTTACTTTGATGGTGAGGATTATTTGCTTGAATCAGCGTGTGTAATTCTTCTGAAACTGATCCTCACGTTCTAACTGGTTTTATAGAAATTATGCAATGGTACTGGAGCTAATTTAACTGGAACTACATACGTTGCGTCATTTAAAAGGAATCTTGGCTTTGTAGCAGTCATTAAATTTAGAGTCCCCAGCTAATTTGTCTTGCTTTAGTTTTCAACAAATATTCGTGCGCGGCTGATAGTTTTTCTGGATGTTATTCAAAATTGGACAGCACACAACTTATGTGCATTCTAAATTTTCTATTGAAATGATGAATTTCCAGAATCTGGTAAGCTAACTCTTACGCATTTAGGTGCTACTGTGTGGACATACCCTCTTATTACAGAGTTGTGGTCGTTTACCTGCGTTTGTGTTACTCTTTTTTTTTTTAAACAAATTTTTAAAAGACACTTCCCCTTGCAGTTAGTTACTGATAAAAGATATTATTTTGTTGAATGAAACTGATTGCCTTTTGTTGGCTTGGTTGTTATTTTACATTATATTGTACTGCAGTAAGGTGTTATGGTCCAGTTTAAAGATTTTTCTTTTTTAACTGAAAGGATTTAATGGTTTATTGTGTGGACTGAATATGAACCATGTCTTTTGGAAACTTGTGTTGAATAAAATTGTTACTACTTTGACTAAAATAGTTCATAATTTTGTTTAAAATTAACAAAATAGCTTTTCAAGGGGCAGAGACCTCACAGCTCAACCCAGACCTACCACTCCCTCTACCGGTACAAAAACATTGCAGTTTATATTGTGGCCGGCCGAGGTGGCCGAGCGCTCTGAGGCGCGCCAGTCACAGTCTGCATGGCCACTACGGTCGGGGGTTCGAATCCCCCTTCGGGCATGGATATTTGTGCCGCCCTTAGTATTAGGTAGTTCATAAGTGGTTTGTAAGTTTAGGGACTGATGACTCCGTATTTGTCCCATAACCTCTACAAACATTTGAACATTTGCAGTTTATAGCGAAGCGACCACCGTTCTTACAGATTCGACTTCTCCATATTTATAAGGCGCTTCCCTAATCCAATCGTTCTCAATTTCTATTCAAAGCACGAAAAGTTGTACACACATCTCCATATTGTGACTTTGCTTCTGGAAGAATCTCTATGTATGAACTCCTCTGCCCCACTGTGCTAATAGTTTATCAGTAGTTACAGGGTCCACTAACTAACCAAAATAATTTATCTAACTGCATAGCGTGGACTAAGTCATCTACTAAGTCGTCTACTTCCAACGACGTCGGTTGCACTTGATGGATTGCCTTGTCGAAGGCGAAGTGTGTTTTTCGTTATGTTAGTAGTAAACATATTTGCTTGCAGAGAAGAATTTTCGGTTACAAAACCGAAATTCCGGTGAATACCAAATCGTAGGAAGACAACAGACATAACAGTAGAATATACTCCATCACGAAGATTGGCGGACAGACACGAAGCGAAACTCACGTACAGCTACGTAAGGAGGGCAGGAAAAAAAAAGAAAGAAAGAAAAACCCACAAACGGATCGTAACAGATTTACACGCCAGTGAGGTTCAAACGTTACAACCTGAGGACTGTGTGGGGTTACATTTTTCTCCATTTGTATAAATCAATTTTATCTTCTGTGAGCTATATCTTGCGGAAGAAAACACTAATCCGCGTTCGGTCAGACAATATAGTAAAAAAATGCGAAAAATCGCTAGGTCAAGCGCACAATACTGACAATTTAAGGTAAAAAACATGTAATAATCAATATTAAAAATCGATATTTAGTTTCAGAGTTCACGTATTTTGTGCGTAATGTTTTGGTAAAGAAGAGAAAAACGTGACTAAGTACTAAACATAGATTAAGTAAAATTAAGCCCTTTTCTTAAAATGGAAAACGTGCTTTTTAAAAATCAACTGAATGAAAACTTCTCCTAGAAAATTAGTGACTAGCGTGAACTAGTCATATTGCACAGTGTACGAGATCGATTATGGCGATCCTGGCGATTTTAGAGACTTGACAGTCGATGAAACGAACACAACACCCAGTCCCCCGCCGGGAATCGAACCCGGGCCCCCTGCATGGTAGTCAGCGACGCAGTCGCCTGAGCTGCGGAGGCGGACGGTAAAAAGTAACAGATTTGAGGTATTTGCACTGCGCATAGTTGTATATCCTCTACTATTTTACTAGGCTGATATATTTAACATTATTTCTTTCTGATGTTGCTTGATCTTCTAGTTGAAGTTGTTGTTCAATTGAAATACAATTTTGTGTATGTTCCACAAATTTATTACGTTAATCGGTTCCTCCCATGGGCGCGTGGTTAAGGCGCCATAATAAGGATTACTCAGCCAGACCCATCGGATTTTGGAGACTCCCTTCGGGCATGGGTGCGTGTCTATGGCTGTCTTTAGCACAAGTTATTTACGTAGTTCTTAAGTAGGGTGACGACATTTCCGAAATCAAAATACAGGTCACAAATTGAATATTGAAATGAAGGCACATTTCGTCAAACGTTGCAAAAATACTAGACCAGCAGAATAGATTTGAGCGCTCATATTTGGTCCATACTACAGATACATACATCACCGTGCCTTTTTGTTAAGATTCGCATTTAAAAATGTGCAAAAATGCGTTGCGTTACTAACGGGGTAAATATTTTTTGTTGTCACATGCAATCACAAGATGTCAATTTTATATAACGACGTCTTTCGTTACGGTTGACAGCTATACTTTTATATACAGAGGTTACTTATTACCCACTCTCTCAACCATATTTTTCAGAAAAATGCTTGGTTTTCAAGAGTAGGATAATTTGAAAATCAGTTTTGTGAGAATTAAGATGTTCAAAATTGAAAGTGTTATGGATATACTATAATATAGAATTGTGTTCAGAATACTTCATGTGTTGTTTTCATCAGACCATAAAACAATGGCGTCAGATATATAGTGTGCAAAGCTAATTATGACATGCAATTTTTTGCATCATGTATCATGGAATGATATTTATGAATTCGTTCTTCATCACTTCACACACATTTCTAATATTGTTCATTTAGTGCTGCCCGGCGACTTGATTGGAAAGCAAGGAAGCCTTCCTCAGCAGCAAGATGCTTACTTCATCATTTATGATGACACTGTTTTCACGTTTTGCAAGAAAAGACATCATACTTTACGACGTAGTTTTGCTCTGAAGAGCTAGATGGTATGAGTTGCAAACGTCAAATCATTCTCTACTCTCGACCGAAGAAGTACTGTTCAACGTTAAAATAATTTATCGCTTTCAGAATTAAACTTTTCACTCTGCTGATATGAAACTTCCTCGCAGATTAAAATTATGTGCCGCAACCGGGACTCGAACCTGGGACCTTTGCCTTTCGCGGGGAAGCGCTCTACCGACTGAGCAAGTTTCGCAGGAGAGCTTCTGTCAAGTTTGGAAAGTTGGAGCCGAGGTACTGGCGGAAGTACAGTGGGGTGGCATCGTGAGTCGTGTCGTGAAAGCTCAGTCGGTAGATCGGTTGCCTGCGAAAGGCAAAGGTCCCAGGTTCGAGTCCTGGTTCCGGCACACAGTTTTAACCTGCCAGGAAGTTTCAATTTATCGCTCTGCTGCTGTAATTTCGGAAATAAATACGCGCCTTAATTTCTTTTCGTAATTGTGTGAAAAACCAACGCAACCGGTGACAATGGTTTAAACGACATAAAATATTCTCAGTTAACAAGCCTCGCGCCAGTAGGGCCTCGCAAAACATAGTTAATTTTTCTATGTTTAACGGCGCTTTTCAAGTGCTAGGCTATGTAGCAACGACCTACATCTAACTCCGACTAACGTAACCCAAGAACGAACACAATAATCGTACCCAAGGGTGGAATTCGACCCCGCCGGGAGCGACCTCGCACATCGTGATACGTCTTAGTGCGCTCGTCCATTTCCGGCACTGCTAAGTTTATCAGATCAACAGGTTTTTGATTATACAATCACATTTTAGACGAGTCGTTTGATTTGACACTTGTTAGATGTGTTAGGCCTAATTTTGTTTCCAGTGATTACATTACGCCATTCTCAGGATTCACACGCTTTTTAGGAATGACAACAAAACGTTTTTATTTCGATAACTAATTTATTTATTTCTCAGTCGCCTGGACATTTTATGAAAAAAAAAAGTTTGTGTTGTTTAGAGCCTTACTTACATTCGAGCTGTTGTATTGCTGCATCTTGTGTGGCATTTTATTACGTTACATGATGTTTGGTGTGACTTTTTGTTGGGAGCTGCCATTGTTTACATCATTTGTCTTGTGGTTGTATCGTATTCATTTGTTTATGTGATATGTCTGTGGCGTGTTGCGCGGTTTTTGAATGGTTTTGTTTGTTTGTTTGTGTGTGTATGTGTGTGTGTGTGTGTGTGTGTGTGTGTGTGTGTTCCATAATACAAACACTTAAAAAACAGTACTTAATAAACAATTTAACAAAATATATTATGCTATCAAAATAATCCGGAACTATTTAGTGAATACTGTAAAAATCAAAGCATCTGCAGCACAAAAGACAAAACATCAAGCTGAAATGCTGTGAATAAAACAACAGATCTACTCCCTGTATTCTCAAAAAAAGAAACTGACCGAAGTGCTAAACTACACAGGAGCCCACCAGAACCAACACTGATTCAACAAACACATTTAAGAAAAGTCCCAGTTTAATAGATAACATGATCAAGAATCAAAATGAAAGACTGAACACACCTGAATTAAACCCAAACTTAATATGAGAACTAGTTTCTAATGAAATACAACTCATAATCAAGGATAACAACTCCTCCATAAAGCTAAATACAAAGAACGATGAAAATGTTACAGAAAACAACAAAAATGAACACAAGAAAATTTCTTAATTATTGGAGAGAAAAGAAATTTCTGTCATACCTTGACTAAAAGAAGGGATAGATTGGTAGGACACATTCTTAGACATCAAGGTATTGTGAATTTAGCATTGGAGGGAAGTGTGTGGGGTAAAAATCGCAGGGGAAGACCAAGAGATGGATACAGTAAGCAGATTCAGACAGATGTAGGTTGCCGTTCTTATGTGGAGATGAAAAGGCTTTTCAGGATAGGGTATTGTGGAGAGCTGCATCAAACCAGTCTTCGGACTGAAGACCACAACAACAACAAAGTCTGACAAGGGAAATTAAATTGTTCTCATGAGATAAAAGGAGTAGCTTGACAAAACATTAGAATTCATTCAAAACAACAACAAAACAAAACTAACAAGTGACCAAACAAACTGATACTAAAGAAACTTGCAGAAAACACTGAAAAACACAAACTATTTTTACAGACACACCGCTAAAACGAATGATACAGAAAAATCCAGTGGCCCCATTGTAAAATCATGGCTCCGACTTCATAAGCCTAATATCCCTGCACGCCCACTGATTATCTACTTCAATGTGACAATCTACTACGTAGCCACCCCCCCCCCACACACACACACACAGTATTACCAACAATACACAGAAAACAGAACCCTAAAGAGCTCAAGTGACCTAATAGAGTAAAGAGGAAGTAAAACGTACCAAATACATTATCGTCTTTTGACATAACATCCATGTACATAAATATCCCAACAGCAGGAACCATCACCATAATAAAAAGACACCTGCAATTACAAGGGGACATGCATACAACAAACGTACATGAAATACTAACCATAATGAAACGATTACTGAACATAATCATATCACTTCAAAAAAGAAAAAAAAAATATTACTACTAACAGAAAGCATTAAATATGGGATCCCCAATCAATGGCTTTGTAGCAGACACATTTATGGGTCACATAGAAAACCACATATTTGACAAAACTGTCAAACCAAAACAGCAAAACAGTACTATTGTCACAGATATGTCTCATAGATGAACCAAGCTCCCATAATACAAGAGCTTCACAATGACAAACACCAAATACAGTTCACCATGGAAAACTAAAATTCTTAGATCTCACCAAACAACAAACATGAATTCACATTTTACAGGAAGCCCACAATGACCAGCGCTATGATTCATAACCAATCCAATAATCCAGAAGGAAGCAAGTTTCACTACACTGATCACCACAGACTACACAGAAGAACTGGACACAATAGAAGAAACTGCACAAGGAAATGGGTATGACACAAAAACACACACACAGGACAGAATACACAGCAAATGAAAAAAACATGTAACACACAGTTAGGAAAACTCCACACATGGAGATGAAACACTGCACACAACAAACCAATCAACAGTAAGCAACAAATGGCCCATAATGACTTAACAACAACAAAATCACACACAGAGCGGGCAACATATTGAAGAAACAAGTCTGAATATAGTATACAGAACCAACAACACAATACAGAATATAATACAGAAACATTCCACTAACACTGCGCAGTTCAGCCAATCAGAAATATATCACCTTTTTTTGCAATAACTGCCAATCTGTATATGTGGGCACACATGCAGCAATTTAAAAACAAGATTTATTGAACACCTCAGAGCATTAAAACATAGCAGCTGTCACTCAACATTTGCTGGACATTTAATGAAACTGCATCATACGCCAACAAACATGGAAAGTGACCTATAAATTGTAAGAACCAGCCACAGCTTATTACAAGAACTAATAATAGAGGTAAAGTATCCAGAAAGCAATAACCCCCCACCACGTTGCACCTGACAGTAGCCCCCTCACACACACAGTACATTACATCGCCAGTATAAAAAACTGAAAACTGTGTGACATATCAGGCATGTCACATAAACAAATGAAAACTATACAGCCACCAAATGACAAATGGCGATGTAAACAGTGCCAGTTCCCAACAACAAAAACCGGACTAAACATCGTGAAACATAACAACACAGCACACACGAAGCTGCAGCACCATAGCTTGAATGTAAGCAAGCCACTAGTCAGCCACATAGAACTATTTTTCAACAAAACTTCCAGCTGAATGTATAATAAATCAATTAGTTACCAAAATCAAAAAGTTTTCTTTACAGATGACAAGCTGTGATAACTTGTCATTTCTCAATTGAAGCAGATGCTAATCCCGAGAATGACGTTATGTAACTATTGTAAACAAACTTAGGTCTAATACATCTAACAAAATATCAAATAAAACAACTCGTCCTAAACATGACTGCACGGCTGTCTGCAGGCGATCAGCTGTTCGCTGTCATTGAGTTCGTGCACCAGCCGCTAGGAGCGCTTACATGCTGTATTCCTTAAAGCTCTGTATAGGGAAAGTATGGCCATCCTTTTCCGCGCCGCTTGCCGCCTTCTGCAGCTCGTGATTGGCTGAAATCGAGTCACATGGCTCTTTCCGCCATCTTGGTCCTATACGTTACTGGGCTGCCATGAGAAGCCTTGTGAATATTCGTATGTTTTGGTTTGAGTAATGCCACAGTGTTGTACTTTTGGGTGTTTTTAAGAAACGAAGAAGGGAGGTAACCATTATAGTACTTCCATTAGATACCTGAAATATAGGAAGATGAACAGTCTGGCTGATGAAAGTCGTCAAAGAAAACTGGGAGCCCAGAAGCGAACTTCGGTTCTTCTGCTGTGATGGTTTTAATTCATAATGTAAATTAATAGATAAAAAATTCACTGACGAATGGATCACGCAGCAGACACCTATATATTTGTAGCTTGAATAAATTTGGAAAGAAAATTCTGCATAATGTCGTGAGGTTAAATTGTTTACGCGTCGTTGATTTTATTTGCAGTTAGTTGCCGAAAATACACAATTTTTGACATATTAGTGAGTGGACTAGATTCCCGTTTACATATGAAATTAATATGCAGTTCCTGAAACAAGCTTTTCTCATTCGTTTTCATGTGTTGCAGTGTATCATTACAAGAAACAAAGAATTGAAACAAGACAAATATTAGACATTCAAATGTAATTGGCGTTTTAAAGGCAACTTTAATTTCTGTTGCGGGTAAAAGTCACGTAGTGGGTATCTCCTTCCATTTTTCGTAGTTCATGTAAGATATAAGTACATAATACGCAAGAAAATACTCATCAAAGATTTATCCATGATATCAATTGTTTTCTTAATTTACACTCTGCTCCCATGACGACATGTGTGCCGTCTATTGGAATATTTGGCTACGGTACAGGTCAATCTGAATTTATAGGTGAACTCTTTAGATCTGGAGCCACAAGCCAAACAGTTTTCTTAAAATCGGACGATAAATATTCCGTAGAGCATCCAGTTCTGCATGGACGGAACTACGCGAAGTTCCCGCATCTGTCCGTCGGATATAACACCCTGTATCTCGAGAACGAAAAGAGTTATCGGTCTGCTCTGAACCTTTAATAAAATTTCGATATCTTACCTACATTTCGTCCCCAACATTGCGTGTGCTAAAATCAACCATACGCAAAGTCTACGCAATGCGATTTTTCCTCTGCAATCTCTTCAAAATTTTGCGCAGTGGTTTACTTAATTTGATGTAGCACGGAAACTATAAGTAATAATGAATAGAAATTGAGATCATTGTCGAGCGAATATATCACACTATAAAACGTGAAAAAATTAAATTTTTTCATTGAATAGATTTCCAAAAATCGGTTGATAAGTATTGTTAAGCGCTGGTAACGTTGTAGCGGTCGGTGTGCAAGCAGCAGCGGAATAGGCCCAGCATGGCTGCCGCTGGCAGGCTGGCCATACTTTCCCTATACAGAGCTTTAGTATTCCTTGCTGTGGCTCGTCGCCGTTGTGTACACATTATATAAACTTTTATTCTGTTTATTGCATGCTGAGAACTTAGTATCTTTGTTCAAATGATTTAATCGACTTTGCTTGTTCCTTGTAATATGAGGAACAGTTTAAAGAATAAAGCTATTTTATTTAACCCGCGAGTACTCGCGTCGTGAGCATTTTCCTCACAGTCATTTTAAAACAATTGGAATTTTACCAATTTTAAATAGTCAAATATGTATATTTTCTTATAAACGCAACTAGAAATACCTATTTAGATGTTAAGCACATTACAAACCGTCCTTTGACTGTCAGAAACATGCTATAAACGCAATCGATCGCGTAACTTTTAAAGGCGCGAGTCTCGCGCGTTAAATGTTAAGTCGTCGAAGTATCCCTCCACTTCAGACAGTAGTGTTAACCTTTTTCTATTGCTATACATTAATAGAGTTCCGTAAATTCCTTAATTGTCATTGACAGTGTAATTAATTGAAAATTCTTCTAACGAAGCAGCATTGGATTAATTTACCTCGTTTCTTAGTTGTACCAGTCATGAGACATACTTAACTTCATCATACATACTATATGAGCTATTTATTTAGTTTCTACTACAGAATGTTCCCTAACTATTAATAACTGTTTATTATTCAATTTTTGCTGTTTTTAAACAAAGTTGTTCTTTTTAATTCACTATGAGATTCTTCATTTGAGCGTTTTAATATAGTTCTGCACTATAACTTGATTATTTAAGAGGTTTAATCGAAATGTCACTGGTATCCCTAGCTTCACATCACCACCGGTTCACATTAATCGCTGACTTAAAGCTGTGGGAAAAGGATGTTCAATTACAATCCTAATACGATTAAGATTAGAGAAACATCTTACAGCTTTGTCGTCGTCATCATCATAATCATCTGGCACAATAAATCCTGGAATTATATTGTGCATTATGCATAAAGAAAAAACACCATTTTCATGACGCGAAAGCGGAGAAAAGATAATAGATAAAAACATCTAACAATTTTATTTACTTCCGTAAAAGATTTAGTTCTGTATACATCGATTTTTTTCTTTTGTGAGCTCTATGTTGGCGGAAGAAAACACTAATTCTCGTCCGGTAACGCACAATAGTAAAAGAATCCGAACAATCGCGTCGAGTCAAATGCACGGTAATGACAATTTTACGTTAAAAACTGTTGGTACTTTCGAAGACAGTGATTACACAATTGTGTTCAGACAGCAGAACATAATAGGCAAATTGTTTACGCTCGTATGTGTTCGCAAAGCGTTGGGAATAGTTTATAAGATCTCTAGTTGCTTCCCGATTCCCGTGAAGTATCAACTAAGTTTTATATGTAAACAAGAGTGTAAAGCGCAAGAGTTTTCTTTTATTCAACTAGGTTCGGTTCTTCTTTTAGACTATCTGCAGAAATTGTAACTCCATCGATGTCGTGCAGCTGGCAGGTAACTGGGAGCCTTCCAGGTAGGTATAACAATATTAAATATCAATACTAAATGTTCACGTATTAATGATTCGTTCTGGTAAGTGACTCTAATAATTGGAACAGGCCATCGCAAAAAATGTGAATTTTCAACAAGTATTAAAGATGGAAATTAAACTTTTCCTAAAACTTAAAACGTTATTCTTGAAATAAAAAAATAAACGAAAACCTAAAAAATCTTATGCAAAATTAGTGACTAGCCTGAGCTGGTCATATATCACAGTAATATCACAGAGGGTTACAGACAATTTTAACGACTTGACTGTCGATGAAACGAACACAACACCCAGTCCCCCGCCGGGAATCGAACCCGGGCCCCCTGCGTGGTAGTCAGTGACGCAGTCGCTGAGCTACAGAGGCGGACGAAAGAACTAACTGTACTAACAAACTTCCACAGCGCATAGTTGTAAAGTCTTTACTACTTTATTAAGTCGACATAGTAAACAACATTTATTTATTCCTATTTTAATGTAGTTTGGATATTTTAATACCGATAGTTGAAGTTTGAGTTCAATGTATTTTGTGTATGTTTCAAAACTTTTTCGTTAACCGACTCCTTTCATGGCCGCATGTTTTAAGCCGCCATGATACCAATATGGCGGCCGCTCCCGACTAAGGATAGAGTCCTCCCTCGTGTGTGTGTGTGTGTGTGTGTGTGTGTGTGTGTGTGTGTGTGTGTGTGTGTGTGTGTTTGTTTGTCCTTTGCATAAGTTAGGATAGTTCGTAATTACTAGAACGATAATCTGAGCAGTTAGGAGTATTAAATTTACAAACACGTGAACAGTTTCGCCCGTCCATTCATGTCTGCTGGATGATATAACCATTCAGTCCTCCCATGTCCAAAGACTTCCTTCTGCGGAAGAGACTGCTTAAATTTGGTTGACATGGCCTCTCCAACTTTCAACCTTAGTTTCCCCAGTAAATCGCGGTCGTGGTACCTATTGTCTTTTATATCATAGTGATCTTTTCTTTTTAACAAGACTAATAAGTTTCTCTGCATCCCTTGTTGCTAATTAGTGCGATAAACATCCATACGCAAGTAATAACACATATTCGCTTCCACTGGATATGTATGCCTACCACCCAGCAATCCCGTCTGTTTTTGGGCATTTGGTGTAATTCAAATGTTTGTAGAATGATAAATACGTAAATAAAATATTTGACACTCATCTCGTCGAATCTTAGGGGGAATCTGCTTTGGTGCAATACTAAAATCCGAAGAGCGAAATCTTGACTCAGATTCGTACCAACAAATCAAAAGCCAAATTCGATCCTACAGTGAATGTGTGGCCGCGGTGGCCGAGGAGACTCAGGCGCTTCAGTCACGGTCTGCACGGCCACTGCGGTCGGGAGTTCGAATCCCCCCCCCCCCTCGGGCATGGATATTTGTGTCGTCCTAGTTCGTAAGTAGTTCATAAGTAGTTTGTAAGTTTAGGGGCTGATGACCCCGTAGTTAAGTCCCCTAAGTCTTGTGACGTCAGAAGTGTCTGGAGCTGCGCACGTCAGAGCACGTCTGCTGCCAGAGGTGAGCTTCACGGTGATGGCTGATATATTTTTGTAGCTCGATATGGAAGGATTTAATTGAAGCCATACGTGTTCCCGAAGTTCTGCGTGATAAAAGCCAGCAAGGGCACTTGAAAAATAGTTCGTGAATACTTACAGAGCAAAATCCTTAGTCAAAGAGAATTTACCGTAATTTAGTCTCGTTTTTATGTGTGCACTTTTTTTCAGCTTTTTGTGTCAACTGACACACGGTTTCGAGCTGAATCTCTAATAGGAATCCGATACTAATACGTTGTTGTTGAGGCCTTCAGTCCGCAGACTGGTTTGCTGCGGCTCTCCATGCGTTCCTGTCCTGCGCAAGCCTCTTCATCTACAGTATTCATCTCTCGGTCTCCCTCTACTTTTTACCCCGCACCCTTCACTCCAATACCAAACTGACAATACCTTGATATCTCACAATATGTCCCACGAATCAATGCCTTCTCTTAGCCACGATAGGCCAAAAATTTCGTTCTCCCCAAATATGTCATTTGAATTGTTACGTGATCTACCCATCTAATCTTCATCATTCGTCTGCAGCATAACATTTCAAAGTTTCTATCATCTTTTTAAGTTAACCCCTTTTCTTCATTGTTTCACTCCAGTACAGTCCCACACTCAAGAAAGGACTTTTAGAAAGGACTTCCTAACGTTTAAAGTAATATCGGTTATGTACAAATTTCGATACTTCAGAAACGGTTTTATTCCTAAAGCCATTTTGCATTTTATATCTTGTTTACTTCCGCCATGAGAAGTTATTTTGCTACCCAAATAAAAACTCATCTTATTGTCTCATCCTATTATCCTTGTTTTTCTCTTGTTAATATTGATCTTATATCCTCACTTCATAACACTGTCTATTCCGTTCAACCGTCCTTGCAGGTCCTTTTCAGTCTCTGACAGAATTGCGTCATAGGCAGACAGCAAAGTTTTTATTTCTTCACCCTGAACTTTAATTCCTTCTCCAGATTTTCCCTTGTTGCCTTCACAGCTTTCTCTGTGTACAGATTGAATAACAGTGGGGAAAGGCTATAACCCTTTCGTACACCCTTCCTAAAAACTTCGTCCCTTTAATGCCCATTGGCTCTAATAACTGCTGTCTGGTTTTTGTAAACGTTGAATTTAACTTTACGTCCTGTGTATTTGACCCCTGCTATCTTGAAAATTTGAAAATGATTTCCGGTCAACATTGTCAAAAGCTTTCTCTAAACTGATCTTCTCCAAATTCATATTCCATCAGTTTTTCTGTAGGTTTGTAAATAATTTGTGTTAGTGTTTTTGCAACCAAGACTTAATAAAACTGATAGTTCTGAAATTTATCGTGGGCCACCCTGTGCCACCTCACGGTTCTGTGTCTCATTTCGTTACGCATATTGTCGAGAATTCCTCTCTATCGTTACCGCAGATTCAGTGGTGCAAGCTGGGGGGGGGGGGGGGGGGAAGCGGCGCCAGTGGAGGCAGTGATAATTCATTTACGAATGTGAAAAATGTCTTCTTATTAGGTAAAATACAAGGAAAATTATCAGAAAATGGCGATCGTGTGAAACCCAGCATGCGCTATTCCTCCACGAGACTCATAGGGCCACGAATTCCCAGGTAGATGCCGTGTGTCTTGTCTTCCGCAAGGCCTTTGATACAGTTCCTCACACTCGTTTAATGAACAGAGTAAGAGCATGTGGACTATCAGACCAATTGTGTGATTTTATTGAAGAGTTCCCACATAACAGAACGCTACATGTCATTCTCAATGGAGAGAAATCTTCCGAAGTAAGTGTAATGTCAGGTGTGCCACAGGGGAGTGTCGAATGACCGTTGCTATTCACATTATATTATTATTCACGTAGTATAACCTTTGTGGATCACGTGAAGACTCTACAGTTCTTCCTGCGATTTGTCCATGAGACCATGAATTTCTCGCACACGGCTTTCTTTCTTTCTTTCTTTCTTTCCTTTCCTTTTGCCTTTGTCTCTGGCTGGACTTCCCACTTGCATACTTCGTTAAATGTTACGGTCTGCAGTGTCCTGAATGGTTAGTTGAGCATCAGTAAGGTCTCTTCGTTCTTGTTCGACCCGTGTCATATCTTTGTCTTCAATAGCTGTGAAAATCTGACGTATGAGTCTTTTTATAATGTCAGAAGCAATATTTGAAAATTTCTCTTTAGTTTTATTGCTTTGCATTCTATATCCAGCTTCAGTTTTACGTGGTCCAGGGATTCTCCGAATGATGGTTCGTTCTGCTTTTTGTAGATTTTGTAGCAGCATCTTGTTATGGAGTGACAAGGTTTCTTCTGCGTATAGCACCTCGGGTTTAATGTCAGTGCTATAATGCCTGATATTTGCTTGCATGGACATGGACTTTTTGTTGTAATGTAGGCGTGCTCAACCGTAGCTTTCTTTAGTTTCTGCGCTAGAATTTCTTCTGATATTTTTCCTAGTCTAGTGGGTTCAAAAATTTCTCCAAGTATTTAAAATGTGGATCTCTGTTTATCCGTCCCTATTTTGTGGTGAGATGCTCTGCTTAAGAGCTGCATGTTATTACTTACAATATTTAGTGGATGCTGGTTTACATGTAGTTCTGATAGGTGACTTTGTTATTTTGTTTCTAACTATATTTCCTTGGCGTTATTGTTTTTAGCACTTCACCACTAGCTACAATGACATTTTGTTTGTGTTGCGTTTTTGTTCTGGGTGGTGTTGCCAACTTTGAACGTGTGTTTGTTGTAGTTTTACTCTTCAATTACTGTCTCATTTCTTTCACAAGGTTTAGCAGTGATCTTTCGTTGATGTTCGTTCATTTACTGTTTTTCTTGGAAATGGCTTTCTGGATTTGGTTGTCTTCTTGGGTTTGTATGATGTCTACATTACTTGGGTAATTGTTGTGTTGTTTTAAGTGTTCAGCAAATGTGGAGTGGTTTGTTTCATATGTATAACACCTGATGTGTTCTTTGTATCTTGTTTGTAAGTCTGTGATCCCATATATTCTGCATCACAACTTTGCCATTGCAGTACGTATATTCCTGATCCTTGGAATACATCTTTCTTCATTTTCTGGTTGTAGATTTATAAATAAAGATTACGTAGTTTTATATCTTATATACAGCCCTGTTTCTTGAGTGTTTTTTGTAACGTTGTGTGTTAAGTTGTATGTTGTCATAGTGTACCATTCGGTTTGTTTTTGTATGATGTTGTCATTGTGTGTGGTTGTTGTGTGTGTTTGTGTGTTGTTCATTTTGCTGTTTCTTGGTTTTGTTTGAAATGACGTTTGTTCCGTATTTATCTATTAATTTTCTGACTGAGTTTTTGTACTATTTGTGTGTCATAACTATTGTTCCTTGATATTTGTATGATTGTGTTCATTTCTTTTTGATGGTTTTTCTTAGAAAGAGAGATTCTATTTAGCCTATATAACATGTCTAAAACAGGAAGTTTCTGGTTTTGGAGAAGTTTGGAGGTAGAATGTGTAATAATTTGTCGCTGTGTTGGTTTCGCAATAAATGTTAACCGCCCTGCACGTCGGCCCAAGCCGAAGTGCCTCACAATTTTACTTCGCGCTTGCCCACGAAAGGCACACAGTTTTAATCTGCCAGGAAGTTTCATATCATCACACACTCCGCTGCAGAGTGAAAGTTTCATTCTGGAAACATCCCTTAGGCTGTGGCTAAGCCACGTCTCCACCATTCTTCCAGGAGTGCTAGTCTTGCATGTTTCGCAGGAGAGCTTCTGTGAAGTTTGGAAAGTAGGAGCCGAGGTTCTGGCGGAAGTAAAGTTGTGAGGCGGCATCGTGAGTCGTGTCGGGATAGCTCAGTCGGTAGATCGCTTGCCCGCGAAAGGCAAAGGTTCCAGGTTCGAGTCCCGGTTCCGGCACACAATTTTATCTGCCAGGAAGTTTAATATCTTACTAACTGTGACTATTAACGATGATACGCACTTCATCACCATGCTGACATAAAGATTTAAGTAACTTGAGAATTAAATTTTTCTACGGATTAGTTTTTGTAAAATCATTTGTGAAAGATGGCGGGGCATGCGCCTCTATTCTGTTAGGACAGCGCGATTCCAAACTTGTTGGAGAAAATTGGCGGGCGATTCAGCTTTTTGTATTTAGGAGCTCTAGTCTCTTCTATCACTCAAAACAATTTGCTGGGGCTTACAGGCTCCGGGCGCTCCTGAAATGATGTGATGCAAACACGATCATAGAAATATTGTACCGAGAAAATTGGTAAGTCGTTTGAAGAACACGTTACATGATGATTTCCTCAGAAGCAAAGATAGGACAATATTAAGAAATGTTTCCAAGAGCGAAGAAACCCTTTCTAGCGTCAAAGCTGAACAGTAATTCAGTACTTGAAACTTGAAAGATATGATTTTCCTGAAAAATCTTGATATAGAAAGCTTGCCATGTTGTCTCTAATAGGATCAAATTTGGTACGTGGGAAGAGCTCGCTACATAGCCATGTATATAGATTACTGTTGTCAAACGTTTGTAAACCTATTGGACCAAATTTCTATAGTCATCAGTCACTATACTTACAAAATAAGTAAACTAAATGAAACTAACGACAACACGTACCCATGCCAGAAAATTCAAATTGAAATGTTTGTAAATCTAGCGGACTCAACTGCTTAGTTATTAGTCCGTAGCTTACAAACTACTTACACTAAGTTAAACTAACCAAAGGAAAACACACACATCCATGCGCGAGGGAGGATTCGAACCTCCGACGCGAGAGGCCGCGCGATCCGTATCGTGGCGCTCCAGACCGCTCGGCTATTACCGGCCGGCCGCGGTGGCCAAGGGGACTAAGGCGCTTCAGTCACGGTCTGCACGGTCACTACGGTTGGGGGTTCGAATCCCCCCTCGGGCATGGATATTTGTGCCGTCCTTAGTCTTAGTTAGTTCTTAAGTAGTTTGTAAGTTTAGGGACTGATGACCCCGCAGATAAGTCCCTTAAGCTTAACAAACATTTGAACATTTGGCTATTACCGCCATGCCCGAGGTAGGACTCGAACTTGCGGTGGCAAAAGCCGCCCAGTCCGTAGTATGGCCATGTGGACATTGCGCGTTAAATGACATTTGAGCATATTCCTCGAAGAAGTTCGGACAAAACCGTCTGAAGAAACATTATCGTTTGTATTGTCAGTTCCTGTGTGCATTCCTAATGTGAAAAGATGTTTAGGCTTCTAAAAAAAATTTACATACGTAAGACAGAAATCTTATAATCTTAGATTTAGTAAAGGCCGAATTAAAAAATAAATAAAAAAATAGTTGAGTCTTTTTGCAATCTGTTGATTTGACAATAAAAAATAACGTTTTGTTTTATAATATTTATTTCTCTCGACAACAACTCCAAAATCTTGACATTTTGAAATTTTCTCCAGAGATTTTAATTTTCCCGTATGGCAACCCTACTTTTGATATTGTGACTTTGTTTGTGAAACAGCCCGTGTAGTGAGGCAGGGACGAAGGAAGAGGATAGGAGAATGGTTAAAGTTCCCTTGATAGGAAAAAAGCCTTGCTCTTCTAGTTGCAAGAACGTAATTTCGGCAGCTGCCGTCAGTAGGCCCATTATAATCACAATCCGGAATTTACCGATGGCTTACAGAAATAATTTCAAGGAACAAAAGAAATTCTTTCGCAACATTAAAACGACTTTTCTTCATTGTTATCGAAAATTTCTTGTGCCTTGGGGGCAACATCCACTAATGAAAGTAGAATTGTTATTTTGAACTAACAGCTTTACGTAACAATACGAGATGCACGAATCTACCGTTCGTTCTATTGTTGTGGTTCCGTCATTATTTGGATAGCAGACAACGAACCGGCTCAGTTCAGTGCTCACAGCTGTAACCGACGCGCGCTTGTTTCGTTCTTAGAGAGCTGCTGGCGTCTTTCTGAGGTAGGAAGGAAAGTAACATATGTTCATGATTGTTCCTTTGTGCTCTCTTTAGGCATAATCATCAGTGTTTTGTTTTAATGCATAATTTTCTTGGTGGCGAAAGAGACTCGCAAGGAAAATATATTTTACGAGACGGATTGTGTATGCAACTTTTTGTATCCCTGACCAAAATAAACGCGTAGGCCTAGTTACCGTACAAACTGTTGCCGTTGTTTATCAGTACTCGTTTCTTTTTATTCGTCGACATAAAAGTGTTGCAGTTCAGCTACAAATATCGCGGTTCTTATAGTGACACGAAAAAAAGTTTTGCATATAAGGCGCACTGGTACTTTGCAATAGTAACGGGAGATAAAAATACTATTGCAATCACAGTCAATGCTTAATCGTGAAAAGTAGGAACGCTTCTATACTCGTGTGCCGTCACGAACCAGCTAATTGAAATGATGATGAAATAATATTTTGTCTTATAATTTTTAAAGTGAAAGTTTCAATTCAACTTTGAGAAACGTAATGTTTAATAAAACTAATGATAGCCACTTTCATTTTCGTGCTCTAAACTAGCTAATAGCGGTCATGCTTCGCTGTGAAATTAAAAAAAAATATTGCAGTCATACTCGCCGAGAAAGTACATGTCAAGTCAATAGCCTAGTTTGTTATATTTATACATGCTATTTTGTCACAAACTGACATTTTGAGCCCGTGGTTGTGTGTGAAATACAGGATGATTCTTTCAATGAAGAAAACAGCAACCAACCACATTTGATTGTGCTATTTATTTACTAAATGGCGCCGATACTGGTTTCAAACTTTCCAGTTCATCGTCAGACGGCTGTTCACGTTATGCAGATAATTTTGCTTGTGGTGGAAAGTCCTTCGTTATGTGGTGCCCTACAATACAAAAAGATATTGGAATTGCTCACTCGAGCGTAAATATAACTGATGATACTGACAAATATTGTAAACAAACTTTTACGATAGAATTTTTCGTGAAGAAATGAATAACACGAAAAATTCTATCGTAAAAGTTTGTGTACAACATTTGCCAGTATCATGAGTCATATTTACGCTTTAGTAAACAATTCCAATCATCGTTTTGAATTGTAGGGCACCACATAACCAAGGACGTTTCGCTACAAGCAAAATTATGTACTTAAGCAAACTGTAAATGACGTGTATGTGGACGTGAGCAGCTGTTTGACGATGAACTGGAAAGTTTGACCGGTAACGGCGCTATTTAGTAAATCAATAGCATGATCAAATTTCGTTGTTTGCTGTTTTCTTCACTGTAAGAATCATCCTGTGTTTTTTATACAGCCAGTGATGAGACTCATGTTTATGTTTGTTCAATTTCTGCATAAAAGCAGACGGTTTACCGTCTCTGGAGCGTACTCTCCATTACTTGACATTATGTTCATCTACTACTCATCCCCTCCATCTACCCCTTTCTCCTCATCTTCCACCTCCTCTATTCTATAGATCCCATGTCTTCTCAAGTTCGTTCTATTACTCGGACACTATATCGGCAAGGTTACTACATATATATAGTAGCAATCGGGCCGCGAGCATAAGGCCGGTTCTACACATTGTAGAACAGTGTTCATCCAATGTATGGATTGGTGAAGTAGCACTGGAACCAACGCTGGATCCAATGTTGTTACGCCTCCGTTGCTTGACGGTATTTCGATCAACCATCAAAGAACGTTGGGCCAATATCGATACGCCGTCCACACATTGGCGCCAACTTAGATTCATTCTATCTTTGTAGTCTGCTTGTCTCGAAACTGTGTTTTTTGTTCGATTGTTCCACATCGCCGTTTATTTTAAAGTTTTGAAATGTTTGTAAACAGTACAGCTGTATCAGAACGAGATACATCTGTATCAGAACGAGATTCATCTGTGAAAGCAACTACAAAAATCGTAATCGTACTGCAAACTTTAGGCATGATCATGACAATATGAAGTGGATTTTATGCTTTTCAAACTTAATGATGCTGTTGACAGACCTGGTTGTTGAATGTAATTTTAAAAATTAACAGTACCTTACTTTAGCCGTCAGAGCGTCACATATTGCTTTGCAAACTTCAAGCGCTACTAGTGATATTACTTACGTGGATATTTTAAAAAGAAAGTGTACGCTTTTGAAAATGTCACCTGTATTAAGAAATCAAAGCTTCATTGTCAAAAGACCTTTGACAGTGTATGTCCCCTCAAAGACGTATCTTTCTTTTTTGAGTTCAGTCATTTGAAGGAGCAGTGTGAAATTTTAATAATGGTATCGAAAACCTGTAATACTTCTTTTAACTTAATGATTTCGAGATGTACAGTATGAAGTGATACAATACAATCATTTGAAGGAGCAGCTCTAAATGTGAAATTTTAATAATGGGTATCGAATACTTGTAATACGTTTTTAAACTTACTGATTTCGAAATGTATGGTAACCCACATTAGGTTACGATAGTACCATAAAAAGTGGGCCTTTGCGATTGCCTTTTGACAGCTCGAAAGTGTAATGAAAATAACTTAACCGTTCATCTCACTCGAAAACTGAATAAACGAATTTGTAGACGAGAAAATTCTTTACAATTTAGCTCCCTTGTGATTTTTTTTTCATATCTCGCATCGCTTCAGAGATATTTGCAAAAATAACGGCGATTTGATACTGTATATAACGTGTTCTAACTTTTTAGGCTATAACTAGCTCTGTTTCAAAGATATTTTCAAAAATAACGGCTATTTGAGACTGTCACTTGATTTTACGTCAACCAGTACAGGCAAAGGAAATAAACTTGAAAAACAGGACAAACTACAACGGCAAAACAGGTGATAGTTTAACGAAAAAATATCATGATAATATGGGATATTAGAATAATAATTTAAAGAGGTAAAAAAAACTCAGATATCAAATAATTTTGACTGTTTGTTAAAATACGGCCAGAGAATTTTACGTGTTTAGTGCATAGATTTTATAACAATAGGAGAGACGTAATCGTATCGTCCATAATTTTTTTTTTTATTTCTATTATTTTTGTTCGAAATATTTGCATAATATCATAAAACTGCAGGAAAACCTAACGTGGGATTTAAATCATGGCAGTGCTATTTTTTTGTTTTTTTTTTTTGTTTGTTTTTGTTTTGCAATGCGAAGTATATTTATTCGCACTCTGTTTACGTATCAACCGCGATCTTTGCGTCAGATATGTTTACGTTGTCTCTTGACGAAGTCAACAGAATGTTGGCTTCAAAGTGTGGCGCTATCGCAAAAATATTGGCCAATATTGGCGCCAGCGTTGTCACCAATGTGTGGTGCAGAGTAAACAAACAAGAAAATATAGTAGAAATATCTGTCTCTGGAGTGAGCACTGCATTCTGCGCATGTTGTCAAGATTAAGCTGGTGTTGTCACATGATCTAGGGACGAAGCTGTTCGCAAATTAACACTAAGCATCACTTCTCGTCGTGTCACTGGTTTTTACCAGCGTCGTTATCTGGTAAATTGCCAGTTGCTACGTGTGAGTCATCTTGGAGTAGCATCTCCGACGATTCGTCGTAGAATTCGCTGAAATGGGAGAAATCGCAATTCGAAAGGATCAAAAAGGATCCGCTGTGATTTTTTTTCTTCATTTTTGTGTGTGTTTGTAAGCTTATGGGAGTTCACTGTGGGTTCATCAGTCCCTAAACTTACAAACTAATTGTGAACTAACTTATACTAACGACAACACAAACATCCATGCCCGAGGGGGGATTCGTATCTCTGATGCAGGAGGCCTCGTGATTCGCAACGTAGCGATCCAGACCGCTCGGCTACTCCCGCGCGGCTTTGTGTATTCATAAACTGCTCTTTTCAAATGTGACAAATCACAACTAAATGTCGCAGCTATCAAAAAGTAGCAGTCACAGAAGTCACTTTTATCGGGCAGTCTCTGTTTAGGTCATCCCCATTGCACACATACGTCGGCACGAGATCACGTGACAGTAACGGCAAGATATGTTGACAACACAAAATCTATTCTGCGCTTCTCAATGCTCACTCAAGAGGTGTTCCTACTGTATGAAGAAGAACTATGGCCTTTAGATGAGGGGAAGGAGGGCGGCTCCCTCTAAATCTGGTGCTAGATAAATGTTCTATGCTTTTTCTAAAAAAAAAAAAAAAAAGAAAAAAAATTAGGTGCAATATTTAAAATATTAACATTTTTCACATTAAGTATCATGATGTATGTTGGTCTCTTTCATGGTCACTCTCGATCGTGTCGTCACAAGAATGTTCCCTGTGAGTTGTAACAGTGCGAGATGGGCTCTCATGCTCCGCTGTGTCTATATTCGATGAATGGTCAATGGTATTATTAGCATGTACTATAATGTAGTCGGCAATTGCAATTTCCATGACACTATCGCGCTGCCTATACTCACGAACTTTCCTGTATTACCCAACGTTCCCGTCGTTTGCAGTGACACAATTAATAGCATCGTCTGTGGTTTTCTTTAGATTTGCTATAGACATGTCGCTATAGACGTTGTGCTGCATTCACCGCTTTCTCTACAAAATCGTTTCTCAAGCCAACACTTGCAACTGTCATTCCTCTGGAGTCACTCAACCACCGCATAACATCCTATACATGTTATAATCCCCGCAACATTTGCCGCATGTTAGATCGCTCCCATTCATGATTACTTGCTACTAGAATCTGGCCGAAACGTAATTTGCGGCCGAAACGGAAACTTAAGTAATCAATTCAAAATTTCGGTAAATTTACGTTATACCACAAATGACTAGTTTTCACACTTTCTGCAAGATCCTGTACTAAGCCTTCTTGAGTGTGTGTAAGCGTAACTGCAGAAGATGACACAGAGATGTACAGATTTACTGCAAACATGCAAAGTAAATATTACGAAATGCTAGATTCTGGACATGACTACCAAATACAAAATGCGCGAAAAGTAATGATTTGTTTGTTTATACAAGCAGCCTTTAAAATTTTTATCTTGAGAGCACTAACTTTATACAGACGTCTTCACTTTCGTTATTGCAATCAATAAAAAACTTTACGTACCTATTTTTCCTAATTACGCATTGCATATAAGTTACAGTCAGTACATCAACTTAAATTAGTCCTGCAAAAAGTATTTTGAAAAATAGCGTAACAGGTTCGACCAACATCATGATGTTGTCATTGTAAATTTACGCAAAACAAACAGGAAAAGCTGTGTACCACATGATCAATGTTTCCCAAACCCATATTAGTTATAAAAGAAGCCCCTCGCTCTCAAGGAGACACATTAATAAATTTTTTAAGTCTAACAACATAACTCGTTTCTTCCAGCACCATACTGAATAAGTTAAATTGTTCCTAACACAGTATTACTACTCGATATGATTGGGTACTATTGTGATTAACAACAAAATAAAATTATGGAACAAACCGAAATTGTGATTGGAAGAAAAAAAAAATGTTTGTAAACCTACGGGTCTTAACTTCTTTGGTTATCAGTCCCTAGGCCTACAAACTACGCAAACTAACTGAAACGTGACGACTAACAGACACACACCCATGCCTAAGGGAAGAATCGAACCTCCAACGACGAACACCCGCGCTCCGCACCAAGGCCCATTATGGCGATCGGCCACTTCTCCGCGGTTGTGATTTCGGTTCAACAAAAACTTCAACTAGCAGATCAAAATGTTCAAAACAACATAAAAGTAGATATTAATAATATAATAATGTTCATTTAGTCAACCTAATAAAATAGTAAACAAGGTACATTACAACTATGGGTAGTGCAAGTATTCAAGTCCCTTACATTCTTTCGTCCGCCTCCGTAGCTCAGGCGATTGCGTCGCTGACTACCACGCAGGGGGCCCGGGTTCGATTCCCGGCGGGGGACTGGGCGTTGTGTTCGTTACATCGACATTAAAGTCGCTAAAATAGTCACAGCTTTAATCTAGGTGACACGATCATTGCTTGATCACGAACACTGTGCAATATGACTAGCTCGCTTACGCTAGTCACTAATTTTGTAGACAATTTTACGTTTTGGTTTACTTGATTTTAAGGACGTTTTAAACTTGGAGAAAAGATTTATTTTGTTACTTTAATTCTTGTTTGGTACTTCGCACATATTTTTCGATTACCTCTTTCTATTTTATGTTGATTTACCACAACATTACGTACAAAATACGTGAACTCAATCATGAAGTACCGATATTTAATCTCTATATACCTGTGTAAAAGCGAAGTCACTCACTCACACACTCACTCACTCACTCACTCACTTACTGACTAAACACGGAATCTGGGAAACTACTTCACCTATGAAGCTAAAGTTTGGCAGGAATATAGTTCATAGGTAGAAGAAGTCAGCAATGAAACGATTTTTGGGATAGGAGCGATAGTTCATGAGATATGACGTCATATACAATTACAACTTCCCCGTCTTGCGGCACGTGATACTGTGATTTTATCAGTCCATTATTTGAGGAGGAGAGCACTTAGCGACCTGCAACAATCTTTAAACATAATTTCTAACCTTTGGAAAACTTTTTCTCGCTTACTACTTTTTCCACGTCCTTGCAGGAAAATTTCGCCATTGGGCATGAAGTTACTATTTATTACTCGTACACTATTAATTATATTTGCCAGATATGTCACACACATGCACACATACCACTCAACGTACGTTCGAAAATTTATCATAGTACTGCACACAGTTCATGAGATATGAAGTCGTAACCGATGATATGCGCGAGAAACTGCTGCGTTAAGCGACAACACTGGTCATTTTCTCCTAAACCACTGGACTAATTTCAATCACATTTGGTACACATATTCCTTACAGGAGATAACGATTTCTGCAGGAGTAAGAACCCCACCTGGTTCAAGAGATATAACGCCATAAACAATAGGAGTTGCAAGAAACTGCCACACATTGCAACGAGAATTGCTACTTAGCGACTTGCAAACGACTTTAAATATAATTTCAAACCTTTATTACACTCTTCCTCGCATGCAACCACATCAAAATACTGAAAGGAAAAAAGTTTCTCGCTTACTACTTTTCCGCTGTATTCGGTATGACGTTACAGTTTTTAATTTCAGCTTTACAAATTGTAGTCGCAGGAAATTTCACAGATAGTATAAACAAATACAGATGAAAGTATTTTGCAAATTGTATGACAGTACGTCACGTAATTCACGAGATTTTAGGACAATAGCAGTGGCGTTCATGGAAAACCGCCCATCACGCCATCAGGTTTTAGTGTATTACTTCTTTACCACTAACTCTGTTTGCAACGGATTTTACCGACATACAGCACTTACACAAATATATAACTGCAAAATTATACAGTTTTACAACACATAATACAATAAACATGAGATCATATATACTACAATGGGTAAAATCCTGAGGCGCTTCAGTTACGGTCTGCACAGCCACTACGGTCGGGGGTTTCGAATCCCCCCTCGGGCATGGATATTTGTGCCGTCCTTAGTATAAGGTAGTTGATAAGTAGTTTGTAAGTTTAGGAACTGATGACCCCGTAGTTAAATCCCATAAGCTTTACAAAGATTTGAACATTTTTTGGTAAAATCCTGTCGCATCCTGCACCACGTATTCCAGTCATCTTAAGGAAATTCCTGGAAAGCTGACAGTAATGCTGACAACGTTGAGCTCTGAAGCGCACACGGATGCAGGCGATAGCAATAGAATTCTATAGTTATAACGAAAGGAAGAAATTGCACTGAGTACACCCAACGAATACCCATTATTTACGACAGATCTGGCTTTTAACTTCAAGAGACTGCAGTTTCCATTGAGACTTGTATTTTCTATTACGATTAATAAACCACAGGCCAATCTATTCAATACTGTGGAGTGGATTTGCCATGCACATGTTTCTCACACTGACAACTTTGACTTGCTCAGGGGTACCGTAACAAAAGAAATGATTCATATTAGGTCCTGGACAAATAACAAGAAATATTGTCTATAATAAAGTTATGAATGAATGTATGACTGTTACAAATCATTTGTATTTTGATTACTATCTTTCTTTGCTTGGATACTGTACTTAAAATGCAAGACAGTCTTATTTCTTATGTATTCTCTAATAAATATAACATGTTATTAGAAAAAAGGAGATGGACAGAGATAGAAAGGGTAAGAGGAGGAGATGGACAAAGAGAGAGAGAGAAGGGGTGAGAGAGGCACTTACTCAAGGCTAGCATAAATACTCCGGCAACGCTGGGTTTTTCAGCTTGTCAACATATAAGATGGTGGCGCCTTAGCCAGTAAAAAAAGATTAATGCGCATTATATAGCTAGTCATCTTGAAATGTATAAACATACTTATTTATAGCAAGAAATTCAAATGTAAAAGGGGCTTTAATAATGCAGTTCGGTTAGATGAGGAGAAAATGACACTTCAAAGATTTGTTAAACGTTTGTGAATGTATTGCGTATGGCATTAAAAAAATACGACTATTATGGTTATTAATTAAACATAACCACTATTGTACTCTTATGGTTCTGAGTTCTCGTTGTACTTTCAAGTGTTTTCAGTTGTATGTGTATAAGGTGATTCGAAAACATAAAAGATCGGTGCGATCCTATGTCACCTCTACCTTTGTAGAAGCACAAACATCGTTCATAATTTGGTCTCCTGCGTTGTGTTCGATTAGATGAGCTTCTTCCCTCATCGACCCACCAGTTCCCGCAATAAATACACAGCTGCATTTACGCGCCTATATGCTTTCAGAGTTATGCAATGCATATTCATAAGTAATAATGAATAACGCAGCAGGCGAAAGGAGAAGAATTTATCTTCTATAAAACCAGATTTGCATATCTTGCAATAATGTGTTTAAAACAGTTGACTAACGACAAGAATTTAAATATCTCACTTTCTATAAAACAAAATTTGTATATCTTGTATTGTTGTACCATATTCTGTAGAAAAATAATCTTTGAAAGTTATTTTTGATTTGAAATATCTGCCAAAAACAATCTATATTTAATCGATATATCAAGAGATCAAATTTTTATCGAAACCATAGCATGTGTCAACAATCGATGTTTAAGTAACAGTACCTTTTCCACCACACAGCTTAACACTTTTTGAAATTCGAAACCGAAACAAGAAGCAGATAGCATCGAACAACACAAAGGAAGCCGCGTAGGAAATACACGGACATTCGGTAATTGTTGGCAATGCAGTAAAAATGGGAGTCAAACACGACGTCTACAGGTATATTCAGGAAGTAAATATCCTAACATTACCAGAAACCACTACAAAATAATGTCCGAGTAATACCAGAATGACATCAACTAACAATGTTAGCCTTTTTACATACTATGATGTCGTGATTTTCATTGCTGACAACGTAATCATCCTGGAAGTTGTGGCGGTGTAAGTGCTATTTATGCGTATTCTACTGCTTATGCACCATTTAAACATGTAAGTCCCGAGAATGTGATTCCAAGAAACGTTTTTACTGTTGTTAATCATTTGTACCTTTGTCCCATGACCGGAGAGTAGGGCAGAAGTATGTACCACATCAATTATCAATATGCAATGGGAAATTTTAATGCATGATAGAGAAGGTAACACCAGAGTGGAACAACTGACACACTCATCCGTGGAGCAGCTTAGCACCAGTTGCGGTGTCCGCGGCGGAGTGGCCAACAGCGTTAAGGCGCTATGCTCCGATGCGCGTGGCCGTTCCACGTCGGGGATTCGAATCCTCCCTCGGGCATGGATGTCGTCTTTAGTAAAAGTTAGTTCATAAGTAGTTTGTAAGTTTAGGGACTGATGAACCCGCAATAAAGTCCCATTAAAAAATATCGCTACACACATCTTAAATATTTTTTTTTTTTTTCTATAACAGTGGAGGGAAGCAGTGTTTTGAAGCAAGTGCCTAAGTGAGAATAGTAAGAAGTAAGAATATTATAGTTCTGTTTTGCAAGCAGTTTTGATGAATGCAACCAAGTATAATTCATCTTTATAAATGAAATAATATAACTGATTTTTAATAAAGCAAAACAATCAAGATCACGGTTCTCAGAATGAAACTTCACTCTGCAGCGGAGTGTGCGCTGATATGAAACTTCCTGGCAGATTAAAATTGCGTGTCGGAACCGGGACTCGAACCTGGGCAAGCGCACTACCGACTGTGCTATCCCGACACGCCTCACGATGCCGCCTCACAACTCTACTTTCGCCAGTACACTCCGCTGCAGAGTGATAGATTCATTCTGGAAACATCCCTTGGCTGTGGCTAAGCCATGTCTCCACCATATCCTTTCTTCCAGGAGTGCTAATCTTGCGTGTTTGCAGGAGAGCTTCTGTGAAGTTTGGAAAGTAGGAGATGAGGTACTGGCGGAAGTAGAGTTGTGAGGCGGCATCGTGAGTCGTGTCGGGATAGCACAGACGGTAGTGCGCTTGCCCGCGAAAGGCAAAGGTCCCAGGTTCGAGTCCCGGTTCCGGCACGCAATTTTAATCTGCCAGGAAGTTTCACGATCACGGTTGTTTGTAAATCTGTCGGACTACTGCTTGGTTATTAATCCGTAGCTTACAAACTACTTAAATTAAGGTAACTAACCCAAGGGCAACACAAACACCCATGCCCGAGGGGAGATTCGAACCCTCCGAAGGCGAATGGCCGCGCGATCCGCAGAACAGCGCCCCAGCACGCACGGCTAATCCGCCGCGGCAAGATCAACGTATTTTGGCACTAATTCACATGATGAGAGGTCCGTAATTGTCTGAAACAATGTGTTATTAACTCTATCAATTAAAGTCGTTTATGGCGTATTTTGTTCATCATATTTCATTATTCCACGAATGGTTTCGAAAATATTTTTATTAGCAGATGGCTGTATTACATAAAGTCCTTCTAATCAGATGTTTGTGTTTGTCTTACTATGATGTCCTATCGCGAAAATATGTTAATACATGAATATATATATATGGCAAATGAGAAGAAATGAACTTTGTAAAGAAGACATTATGTAAACGTATCTTGAAAACTTTTTTGGCATGGGTTGCAATTTTCTTATACCATCCAGTAATATCATAATAAACGTGTCTCGGTTTTAAAAATACGGCAGAAAACAGTTCGTGTCTGATGCTAGACTAGTTGTATGATGTGATCCTGCTTCAGCACATCTGACGACTCGCAGCCCCCCCCCCCCCCCGAACCCCACTAGCTCCAAGTAAATACAAGGTGCGTCTGAAAAGTTCGGGTCCCCCAGAGGGCTAGGGTTCTTTCTTGAGTACGTGCGTGGCGAACATGGAGCCCCGAGCTAATGCAGTCATTTTTTTCCTTCTTTCCTCCCTTTCTGCATTTCCTTTCCCTTCCCCTCCTTTCCTATCCCCACTCCTTCTCCACTGATCAGTTTGGCCGACCAAAAGTTCGGTGAATGGTCCCATATTTTACAAACCGCGCTGACGAGCATTGATGCCCGCGCATACACATAGAGGCACATGTCAACAAGCGCCCCCTATCGTGCAAAGGAATGCAATGAAGTAGTGGTACACGCTGCGACACAGCTAACAGGCTCACAGTGAGAGCTCGTGCCAGTGGATCATGGAGCGAAGAAGTGAGCAATGCATTGACGGAGATGTTAGTGGAAGTGTATGGTGTTGAGCAGTGAGTAAAACGTGTGTGTTTGAGTGGTTATGAAGATCCAACAACGCATGACCTAATTCCTTCGAGCGATTCCACAAGAAGCGTTTGTTGAGTTTCCAACAGCTGTTCGACTGACTTCAGAACTGTATCTTAGCCGATGGCGATTACTTTGAAGACCAGTAAAGGTATTTTGTTTGTAGCTCTTGTTTCCTAAGACCATTCACCGAACTTTTCAGACGCATCTTCTGTGTGTAATAATAAAACAAGTTTCTTGTTTTGGACTCCTCGTCCTCCTCCTCCGTTTCAGCACTAAAATTCGCAGTAATAATTAACTTGATTGAAAAATGCTACTGTCAGAGGATTTTCGGCATAACTGTAGACTGGGATACCACCCGCCTGCTTTGACCCATGACGTCATCAAGATGTCGGAAAACCCGTATAGAGGATATCTTTACTTCTGTATTGTAGATACAAATAATCTGTAGTTATTATATATAACAGAATGTACCATCGATCACAGGTCTTAGCCAAACAATTCGCGTTATCGGTGCTCACGTACGAAAAAAATTTCTCGGTTAACCTACACCTAACCATCAAAGACCTTTTTCTTTGTAAACAAACTATCGGTTTTAACCACCACATAATTACTCACGCCTTCTACAAAGACGCACGCACTTCAAAACTACCGCGCTGCGATGACGTCACGGGTCAAAGCTGTTGGGCGGTATCGCCGTCTACAGGTGAGCCAGATGCACAGTGCGTAGTTGTATAGTGTTTCCTATTCTATCACACCGACATAAAAGTATCATTTGTTTATAATTATATGCTGTTTTGAACATTTTGATCTGGCAGTTGATGTTATGACGGCATAATAGGAATTACGCGGTCGCTCCCATAGGATGTTAGTCCTCCGTCGGGCGGGAGTGTGTGTGTGTGTGTGTGTGTGTGTGTGTGTGTGTGTGTGTGTGTGTGTCCTTAGCATAAGTTTTAGGTAGTTTGTAAGTATAGGGACCGATGACGTAAGTAGTTTGATCCATTAGGTTTATTAACATTTGAATTT
The DNA here is from genome assembly GCA_026315105.1 of Locusta migratoria. Taxonomy (NCBI): domain Eukaryota; kingdom Metazoa; phylum Arthropoda; class Insecta; order Orthoptera; family Acrididae; genus Locusta; species Locusta migratoria. The sequence goes on from CM048746.1 coordinate 448,460,640, forward strand.
TTTTCCCGTCGTTTCATGCCTGCTGGATGACAATCATTGAGTACTCTCATGTCGAAACACTTCTTCTGCGGAAGATGCTGCTGAAATTCGGTTGACAGAATCAGATTATCATCTTAAGAACAAATTTAAAAAAAAAATTGCGACGGTTTGCATTAGTAGTTTCGGTACGCAGTAATCATAGTTCTTTCGGTTTCTACATGAACAGGCCATGAACAAATGATTTTATAAGCCGTTTAAAGCCCATACTAGACTGCACGTACTGTACGGTATTCTACCCATTTGCTGATTTTGGGTGAGTTACATGAAGTTTGTAATGTTTAAATTTAGATGGACGGAATTGGAGGCGCGTTGCGGAACGATTCTACCGTACTGCCGCCAACCTACATTTAGCGTAAATAGCAGAAAGATAAGATCAAGGCTCGTACGGATGGGAGTGGAACAGGAAAGTAATTACCAGTAGTGGTACCGAGTATCCGCCGCCACGCACGTTTGGGTGGATTTAGGAGTATATATGTAGATGCAGATATCGGTAAAATTTAAAAAGGAGTTCCAGAATTTCATCTTGATAAGAAATGGTAAAAATTTGCGACGGTTTGAATTAGTAGTTTTGGTACTCTGTAATCATGCTTTTTCCTCGTTTTGACATGAACTGCTCATGAACAAATGTTGATTGTATAAGCCGTTTAAAGTCCATAATAGACCACATGTAATGTACGGAAACTAACAGATTTGTTGAATTTGGATGTGTTGCAGGACGTGAGTAACGTATAAATTTTAACCCTGAGCTGCCGGCCGCATTGGCCGAGCGGTCTGCGGCGTGCCAGTCACGGTCTGCACGGCCGCCGCGGTTGGGGATCCGAATCCTCCCTCGGGCATGGATGTTTGTGCGTACTTTAGTGTAAGCTAGTTCATAAATAGTTCGTAGGTTTAGGGACTGATGACCCATAAGCTCTACAAATATTTGAACCCTGAGCTATAGGATAGCTACAGTATGAAGATTTTTTGACGCGTATAGAAATGATCAGTAAACCGAAAGCTATCAGAAGACTTTACCGCTTATGTATGTGATCAACAGAATCCCAGATATCAGTCCCTGAACAATGGAATTTTCGCACGTTTTCGATCTTAGGTACAATGTCCCGCATCATATGATAATCATCGTATTCAAGTTTTAAACCCTACCACTTGAAGCTTAGAGAAACATCTTACACCTTATCATCGTCATCGTCATCGTCGTCATCTCGCAAATTCCTGTAGAATTTTCGTGCGTATTTCAAGAAAAAAGAAAAACATTGTCATTTTCGTTGCGTATAAGAGAAGAAAAAATAATAAACAATACAATTTCATTTACTTCCGTAAAATAATTTAGTTGTGTATAAATTGATTTTATCTTTTGGGAGCTATATCTTGCGGAAGAAAGAACTAATCCACGTTAGGTCACGTACGATAGTAAAAGACTGCGAAAAATTGCGTGGGTGAAATGCAAAATACTATCAATTTAAGCTAAAAGAAAACTGGTACCATCGAAGACTCCTACTGCACTAATTCATTCAGTCAATAAAATAGGCAGTTTCATTTACGCTGGTTTGTGTAATTGCTCCTAGACTGCCGTCAAGTATCAACTCGTGGAAATGTTATCACCATCGTAGTGATGGCACCAGGTGCGAACCTTATTACATCACTGAGTAATAGATACGAGAAAGAAGTACTTCATTTAACACACCAAATTCTGCAGAGACACGTATTTTTTGCGCCCATGTAGGGGAAAGGATAATATTAAATATCGATACTTGATGTGCGAGTTGAAGTATGTACGTAATGTTGTGCTAAATCAGTCTTAAAGAGTAACGGGAATCGAAAAATATATGCGAAGTACTAAACAAGGATTAAAGTAATAAATAAAACTTTTTGCTTCAAATTTAAAACATTCTTAAAGTCAAGTAAACGAACGTAAAATTCTGCTATAAAATTAGTGACTAGCGTAAGCGAGCTAGTCATATTGCACAATGTTCGTGATCAAGTAATGATCGTGTCCGCTAGATTAAAGCTGAGACTATTTTAGCGACTTGAATGTCGATGAAACGAACACAACGCCCAGTCCCCGTCGGGAATCGAACCCGGGCCCCCTGCGTGGTAATCTGCGACGCAGTCGCTGAGCTACGGAGGCGGACGGAAGAAAGTCCCTACCTAAGGTACTTGCACTACCAATAGTTGTAAAGTGTCGTATTTACTATTTTGTTAGGCTGACATAATGGGCATTATTCTATTACACATTTCTAATTGTATGTTGTTTTGAACATTTTGATCTGCTAGTTAAAGTTTTTGTTGAACTGAAATCACAGCCGCGCCCCCTCCTATTTGAGGTTCGAGTCTTCGCTTGGACATGGATGTGTTGTTCTTTTGTTCTTATGACGAACGGCCGCACGCACCGCTCCTATAACGAGAAATTTCCGAACACAGCCTCTCCATTTCTTAACTAACTCAGTCGGTCACCACCAGTGCATGTGTTGCCGTTCCTTAGTTTCGTCGCCAGTAACTTTCTTATCGTTTATTTTCGTACGCTACTTCTGTTCTCGGCTATGTACGCCATGGAAGTGATAACAGAAAATGAGAAGCCGTGTCTTGTCAAGGATGGTCATTGCAATCGTATCCCCAAAAAATTAAAGAGTAACCTACCATTGATGTGTACGATTTGCCTGTCATGTTACCACTGGAGTTGAAACGTGGTTGACGTTTCATAGTAACAAATATGGAAAAATTCCCATAGCTCTTAAGATATGCATTTTAAATCCCAGGTTAATAGACATTTTCTTGTGTTGGTCTGCACGACTTCCGCCCAAAATAAGGCAAGCAAAGAGCGTGCAGCAGAAGAAATGTTTTCTCCAGTATCCAAGGTGAACATGAGTTCCCATAGTACTTGGCGTATCCGATTTAGAACCCAGTGTTCACTAGAAACGTGTTCTTTGTTTTGATGTAAAGAACTTGTGGCACCTTCTACGCTACACGAATAACTAAGTACATAGTGCATTCATTATTGGTTCTGCGATACGCTCCATATAGTGCATTAGTGATTCTGCGATACGCTCCATTTTTGAACCGAATTTTTTGGGTTTCTCGGAATGCGTGAATCGCACGGTTGTAACTTGACTCCTTTGCTGAGGATGATGAAAGTGAAATCTTGTGATTGCCTACGATGTCAGTGTGCTACGAGACAATTTCCCCGACTTCTCCAGAGACACCCAGCTCGAACTATTAGGAGTTAACACGTTAAGGTCTTGGACTTAGGCCTTATAGCAGGCCAGTGTTTTTATTATTGTTATTATTATTTTTCAAAATATCACAATTTTGGAATGGTTACAGGTAAACTGTTGTAATTTTTCTGCTTTCCCACTGTACCTTAAACTTCAAAAAGTAACACATTCTAGCTACAAACTTGAATTATAGTTAAACTATTACCACAAGATAGTAGCTGAAAAAAGGAAAATAAAATGTTGTAGTAGGATTTATTGTACGTAGAAAGAAAATTACGCTTGTTTGTTTTATAAAAACAAATTTCTTTACAAAAATCACATAACACAACTCAATTACATTAAAGTAACAATTTTTATCAGAAATTCGCGATGTATGTGACAAGTTTCCTGTTGATACGTCAATAACGTCATGAAGCTCTTCTTCTTTAAAGAAATTAGATATATCTACAATTCTATAAACTGTATTATCGTTAGAAGTTTACAAAGGTAGATTGGTTTGAACACGACAGTGCTTTACTAGGCATGGTCCTGTTTGGAGGTAGAATGCCGTTGCCTTTCTTCGAGCTGACTTAACCAGATATGGGGGACCTACAGTTTAACGTGTGTTCCCAACCTGCCAGAGGTGATAGAAGTGGAAAGTGACAGATAAAAGTCCAAGGACCTGGCGGGGATCGATCCCGCAACCTTTGGATTTCTAGTATGGCACTTCACCACGATGCTACCGAGCCACACATTTACATTACACGAAAATATCACAAAGTCGAGATTACAGTAGATAGGTTATAATTACCTGCATTATCTCTGTCATCTTCGAAATTGTCACTAAATTCTCCTTCAGATCGCGGATCATTGAAGCGATCCAAAACTTCTTGATCTGTAAGTGATCGTCTGTATCGTGACAGCTTTGCGGTTTACACATGGATGTGTCAGAATAAGAGACACGAACGTTTATTAAGCTGGTGTTACCATCAAGTGGATTTTTTGGATTAATAAACCATCAAGCTGCATAATGAACGACATTAATTTATTTAATTTTTGTGCATTTCTATACCCTATACGTCACTGCGCGCACAGCTCGCCGTCGTCGGCAATGCTTAGTGCACGGACTGCCAGCATAGCTCGCAGACAGACAGTAAAGTGTTAATAGGTAGGCGTAAAAATGAACGGAATCAAGAATCGCTTCCACTGCTATCTCTCGTGGCCATGTCAGCGAGCACAGAATAACATAGCGGGGCTATACCGCCTTCATCAGCGTGCAGGCAGTGAAGCGCAGCAGATTAGATTAGTTGGTTCGTTTCATAGATCCGGGTTGAGGTGATCCTCGTGGATGTGGAACATGTCTTTTCTTTTTACAAGTTGATAATATATTACTAATACAGGTACATACACTTTTTACTAGCTGATAATATAGTAGTATGAATACAGATTCATTTGGTTCTGTATAAGAATTCGTCAGTGGAGTAGAAGGATTTGGCCGCTAGAAAGTCTTTTAAGTTCCTCTTAAACTGATCTTTATTTTTTTATGGTTGTTTGTAAATTATTGAAAATATGTGTTCCTGGACCCCTGTTTGAATTAAAGTAGGTGCTTTTAAGTCTTTATGTAGATTATTTTTGCTCCTAGTATTGTAGGTATGAACTGAGCTGTTTGTTGGGACAAATTTCATTAAGGAATAAATATACTGGAAGGCAGTAGTTAATATACCCAGCTCTTTGAAGAGGCGTCTGCAGGGTGTCCTTGAATTTACACCACAAATAATACGTGTTACACGCTTTTGTACTCTGAAAACTTTTGCTTGACTTGAAGAATTACCTCAAAATATTATGCCATACAGCATTATGGAATGAGAGTAAGCGAAGTATGCAAGCTTTTTTATTTTTATTCCCATATGTCTGATACCACTCGTATTGCAAATACAGATTTGTTAAGTCATCATCATTGAAACTACTCTTAGCTGACAGATACATTTTCCTTTTTTGTCTTGTATAAAGTCTTTATTCCTTGTGTAGTCCATGGTTTTACTATAGACTTCTGTTTAATTTGGGTTACTTTTAGAGGAAAACAGTTTCAAACAAAATACTGACATTATTAAAAATGTTATATTTTTCATTCATGCCATGAGCACTATAAACATCTTTCCAGTTCATATTTTTGAGCAGTTTTCTAAAATTATCGATCTTGGTGCATTGACTACTCCTTGTATGTAGATTTAGCAGTCTTCATAATCTGCTTAGTATCTGTACCTAAAAGGAGGAGCTGCATATCATGATCCGAAAAGTCATTAAATATTAGTTTTATGATTTGATTTTTTTCCTTTGATTTGTCTATAAAATATTATCAGTGGCTGCCCTAGATTTAATTATTCTAGTTGGAAAGTTAACAGTATGAGTTAGATTGAAAGACAATGTTACTGACTGCAATTAATGTTTACTGGAAGAATGAATAACAAAATCTGTATTAAAGTCATCAGCAACCAAGATTTCTTTTTCTTCCTGTTAAATAATCCAATAGAGCTTCTAGATGATTTAAGATTAGATTATAATTTCCTGGTGGTGCTCGGTAAATAGTTACTATTAATAGCATCTGTTATGGATCTCTACTTCTGTTGCACAAACTTTGAAATACTGCTCCAGACACAATTTATTTATATCAATATTCTTTAATTTATAGCAGTTTTTAATAAATGTGGCAACTCCTCCTCCCCCCACTCTACTGAAATATGAAGCTAAATGAGATACTGAAATATTTAACATATTTATACCAGTGGTCACGTGATCTTCAGAGAGGCAAATTATGTCAATAGGGTTAAAGGACTTTATTTCATCAATACAAATGAGTTGTTCATCAAGTTCATTTCTGAGCCCTGGGATGTTCTGATGTAATAAAGATAACTGATACTGCATACTAATGGTATGCAGTAATGGTTGAATAAAGAATTCCTGGCAGATTCTGAGTACTTTCTCTTAAACATTGTTTGCTAAAATCTATCTCCTGTTTATGTGTTTTCTCAAACTAAGAGTGTTTTCCAAGCTCTCTGAAAACTGGATTTCTTCCCCTCCCTCCCTATCCTAAAAAAAGGCATCCCTATGACACCTGTAATCACTGGTATTTTACCATTTGTGACAGTGCCCCCCCCCCCTCCCGTCGTAAGTCACTTGCAATGAACCCAGACAGTTTTCCCTTTCCTTTTGAGGTAAAAGGCCACGCCTAGTATAGTCCCACCTATAGATGGCAGACACAGAAATCAAAGCAATATGGGACCCATCTCTGACATGAGCAGCCGTTCCAGCTCCAAGTTCACTATCCTGACAGAAGAGTTCAAATGAGGCCGATCATGGCGTCTCAAAACAGTCACAAAACCCGTACTAGTGTGCTTCGTTGCTGATGCTAACTTCATCTATGGAGTAATCAGAGTCTTTGTCAATGCCATTTCCCAGACCACCCACTATAACCACGGCATCCTCCTTTGTGAAATCTTTTCATAAAGAACGTACATCCTGTTACCTGACCCTACTTCCTGCAGTAGTTGGCCAGCACCTATACCATGAGAGCTATCTAACAACAGGACTTTCTTTCTTGTTACAAATTTCCCTACATTTTTCAAATCCTTCTTGAAAGTTTATGCCCTTTCTACAGCTTCAGCTACATGTGGCTCATCAGATTATGACTGAGGCAACAGCTCAAATATATTTTTCAGATTAATGACAAATCTGTCTGAAACTGTCCTAAGCCTGTTCCCCCTGTTACCTGTTGCCACTTCCCACCGCTGTTCACCTTTCTACCTCTTTAACCTGCTCAGGTTCTCCCTTGCCTTATCTAATTCAGCTTGAAGAGCTGCAATTTTCCCCTCCTGCTCCACTATTTTCCTATCTCTAGTACAGATCCTACAAAACCACTGGTGAGCCTCATTTATCTCCCCCTTTCCCACGCCACTACATTCGTCCCAATGAAATAACCACTACAACTATCACACCACACCCCGGAACTAACGATCTTACGGCATATCACACACTTCTCATCCATGGTAAAAACAGAAATCTTAAAAACTTGATTCAGTATTTACTGAAACGTAAAAGTTACAACAAGAGGCACTTAAAAAAACTGTTCACACATGTTTAAATAGGATAAACTGAAAGGGCACTGAATAAAAAGAAACTCGCTCACGAAAACAAAATTAGGCCTGCAAACACGGATATGAACACACTTTTGCTAAATCAAGAAATTTTAATCTACACTGTTCTATGTTTATTTGTGGTTGATAGACTTTTTAAACCCTAACTACTATATGCAGCGAGCGAAATAGAATAATGGGTAAATAGATAGATGTTTTAGTCGCTGTTTACTTGCTGCAGGCGAGAGAAGAAAAATACACCTTTTACACCGTTTAACTTGTTTAACACTACGCTAACACGTCCACTAATGTAACAACACTTATAACAACTTGAAACCTTTAAAAATAGCTTGGGAATAACAGTTTTTGTGACTATTTACTGCAGAAAATACTCTAACTTATGCGCGGGCGCAGTGTTGGGTGTAGAAACGGAGTTGGGCCGATAAATGCGTAATTAAAGTGACGCTCGCCTCAATTGCAGTCATTTGAACCCCTTAGGATAAGGAAAAAATTCCAAATTTTCCACGCAGACAGGTGAATACTGAAGGAATGCAATAGTGTTCTTAGCAAGTACAATACGTATTGTTTGTATAGAAATAATTGAAACTAATACTTTTATATGAAATAAAAATTGTTAATGAAAAAGTCAGTCGCCTGCCACTTCTTTTGTTTTGTGGTCAGGAAATTTTCGTCAGCGAGAAAGTTGTAGATAATGAAATGACCTTTTCTTTTTATTTAAACGACTTTTTTATAACTCACCTGGTTTTTTCACAAATTTGGACACAATAGAGCGTTGGAACTTTCTAAATTACACTCGTTACTTTCAGCGAGTTTGCCCACCAGCGAGCACAGATTCTTTTGCGCACTCACCTTGTGCGTTGTGAGCCATATTGATAAACATTTGTGATAAAATTATCACTTAACACTTTCCATGTTATTACTAACTAGCTGAACAGCTCCGGCTTTGCACGGGTAATGTTTAAATTACTTTAAATCGATAACTGCAGAACGTATCGTGATGCGGTTACTTTCAATGTCTTCGATATAATCCTGTGTTCAGCGTAGGCTATATTAAATGCTAATACGAAAATGAGAAATAATTCAAATAAGAATAATAACGTAGAATGGTTTACCACATCATCACTTTCATGACCTTTGTAGCGTAAACAATGAAACCTGCGTCAAAGTACATAGTATAGAACACACAATGATTATATATATATTTATTTATTATAAACGCGACATCATATGTCTTAACTTTTACACATCTCCCACAATCACTCTATCTGTAGTCTGAAGCCAGCTGACTCCAGCTGTTGTTAGTTCTGCAAGTTTATACTATGTACCCTTATAGTTTATGCTCCATATGTGACTAAGTGCAGAAGCGGTAAACGATTCTACGATATGATTCTTATTTTAGTTTTTCATATATTCGTATTGACATTAAATATAGCCTAAGCTTATCCCAGGATTCTAAACAAGAAATTGAAAGAAACCGCGTTAACTATACGTTCGGTACTCCTCCAGTTATAAAAGATGAAAAGAAAAATGTGCTTCTATTTTATATAATAGTTTGATGATTTGCTACCACAAGCTGAAATTCGTAATTATTTATGGCAAGAATAGATTGTCAAAAAGGAATGCTTAAAATATACTGAAAGGGAATTGACAGCGAACTCAATGAACTACCCTGTGCTCGCAGCTGTGGCCGGCTGGCGCTCGGCCGCCATATTGGTTGGATGTCGCGCTCTCAGCCGGCTTCATTTCAGTCATTGTAACGCCTCTCTGTATTATTCTGTACTCGCTGGGCCGTTTTCGTACTTACGGTGATAACGAACATAAACTTTCCGGAGTTTTATTTGTGCTCGTGTGTGTATGCAACGCGTTGGGACCAATGCATTTGCTCTCAAGTACCTCCCCAACTCCCGTGAAGTGACAACATGTAAGTTTTGTCACTTTCGTGGTGCTGGTACCTTGTGCCTACCTTCTTACGCCACAGATAGTTACGAAAATGATTTACTTCATATACCACTTTTAACAACTGCATAGACACTTCTGTGCCACCTAGCGAAAGGTATAATAGTTAATATTAAATATCGATACTAAATGTTGAGTTCACTTATTTTTATTACTATTTGTACTTAATGTTCTGGTAAATCAATCTAAAATTGCACCAGGCCATCGGAAAAAATGTGAAATATTAACGACGATTAAAGTAGGAAATAAAACTTTTAAATTTTAAAACGTTTTTCTTAAAGTCAACTACTCGAAAATCTAAAAATCTCCTGCAAAATTAGTGACTAACGTAAGTGAGCTAGTCATATATCACAGTGATATCACAGATGGTTACAGACAATTTTAGCGACTTGAATGTCGATGAAACGGACACAACACCCAGTCCCCCGCCGGGAATCGAACCCGCGCCCCCTGCGTGGTAGTCAGTGACGCAGTCGCTGAGCTACAGAGGCGGACGAAAGAACTAACTGTACTAACAAACTTGCGCAGCGGATTGTTGTAAAGTCTTTGCTACTTTATTAAGCTGACATAGTAAACATTTATTTATTCCTACTTTAAAGTTGTTTGAGCATTTATTACGGATAGTTGAGTTTTGAGTTGAATTGAAATGACGATTTTGTGTATGTTTCAAAACGTTTTTGTCAACCGCCTCCTTTCATGGCCACATGTTTTAAGCTGCCATGATACGAATATGGCGGCCGCTGTTAACAAAGGTGTGTGTGTGTGTGTGTGTGTGTGTGTGTGTGTGTGTGTGTGTGTGTGTGTGTGTGTTTTGTCCTTAGCATAAGTTAAAAATGTTTGTAATTATAGGGCCGATAATCTGAGCAGTTAGGTCTATTAGATTTATAAACACATGAACAGTTTTCCCCGTCCATTCATGTCTGCTGGATGTTATAACCATTCAGTCCATGACCAAAGACTCGTTCTGCGGAAGAGACTGTTTAAATTTGGATAACATGTCCTCTGCAACTTTCAATCTTAGTTTCCCCAGTAAATCACGGTTGTGATACCTCTTGTCTTTCATATCATAGTGGCCTTCTCTCGTTCATAGGACTAATAAGCTTCTCTGCAGCCCTTGTTGCTAATTGAGTGCGATAAACGTTCATACATAAACAGTAACACATACTCGCTTGCAAAACCTACGTAAGACTACGACCTACGAATCCCCTCTCTTTCTGTGCATTTGGTCTAAGTTGAATGTTTGTACTATGATAAATATGTAATAAAAATGATTACATTAGATACAATAATATTTAACTTCGATCTCGCCGAAGCTTTAGAGGTATCTGCTTTCGTGCAATATTATCCTCCCAAGAATCCAACAAAAAAATAAAAAAATAAACACCGCTGGAAATTTTGTAAAAATGCATTTTACCACTGACTGGAGACAACTCGAAAACTTAGAATACGTCGGAATCCTGCGTTAATGGCGGCGAACGACGCGAGGGAATTACGTAGACCAATCAGAAAATATGTTCATATAACCATATCTAATTTATTTTCTTACGCACACTGTACAAAATATGTACTTACCTACTTGGTTTTAAATAAAAAGTGTGGAATACTGTATTAACTTGAAATTTCTTCTTAAACAATCTAATTTCTACGTAATAACTCTGTACAAAACAGATAGGACCAATATCTTAAAATTTCATCTGTATTCCTTTTAATTGAAATTGGTATATTTCTTCTGGATATTTAACTCAGTTCAAATAAAAACAGCGATGATATGATGAAAGAAATAAATGCATTATTACTGAGAATTTTACAAAACCGTCTCAATCCAAGAGTAAAATTTGATTTATGAACAAGCAAGAAAAAGATAACGTAAAATCTTTATGAATACCTCCAGTAAATTAGAACTTAAGACAAAATGTTAAAAATTACTGATCTGGAACCAAAATACACCAGCAAAACACTTTTCACTTCTTTAAAATGGATGAAACTGTAGTGAATTGGTATTGATACTAAAGGCTTTACATACGATTAGATCGGTCCCCCGGCTTGCATGATGTCAAGCAGACACATTACAGACGTAGTGTAGCATGGTAGAAGCCGCATTCAATTGTGGGGGCTGCGTTGGAATACAGCTTGTACTGTTCTGAACATCGATATTTTTCCGCAGGAATATCGATGTCTGAACCTCGATGTTTTTATCAACGATGTTGCATCCCTAACTGTTCAATGTGTGCTTGAGATAGACGGGCGCCCAATTCCAAAAGGTCAGCTTTTGGTTGGTGATAAATACCAATAATTTTATGCTTTCTCATAAGTTTTCTGCACCCGTTGGTGAGTAGTTGAAAGCCTGACACTTCAATCAATCCTTCTTTACTGTACTGCTCTAAATAGTTCATTTTTTAAACTCCAAATTATCACTGATATAAACTGCTACCCCACCACTCTTATGGTGTTGTCTACAATAACTATTTTCTAAGACATAGCCCTCTAGTTTATACTAAATAGTATCATCTGATTTTAATCCATGTTCAGTTAGCACTAATATGAGGCGTAGGTTCATTTACGAAAAGTGTAATATATTACGCTTTTTTTCTAAGGTACTGTATATTTAGATGCACAAGTTTTAGAGGTGTTTCTGATTGGTGACTTTATCTTCCTCTGTTGAGCACTTAATTGGATCACTTACATAGGCATTGGGTCTAGGAGTTAAGGGAAAGTTTCTACCTGTTCTCTGACCATGTTGAATTTCTGGAGCTGCTTTCTCACTTGGAATCTGTCGGTCTAGTAGTCATAGAGGATGTTGAGGTGTCTTCCTTCTTCGTACAGGTAGAGAAGTTTGATAGCTGGCTGGTGTTGGAGAAGCTGAAGCTGTGGACTCACCACCAGTTGACTGGGTTAGTGCGGCTGCAGTTTCTGAAGTTGCTGATGTTCCGATGTCTGTTGTTCTCAATGACTGACACGGCGATATACTGATAAGTGATTTGGGTGTTTGTATTTTGATTTGCTGTGCCACACAAGAAAGTCACTCTGTATTCTTGATGCTTTTGGTCTTGTGGATCTTCTCAGAGCACTTGTGGTTATATTGCCGCGAGAGAACACGAACCCCGACTGCCGGCGTGGCGCAGGGGATAGCGTCACGGACTAGGTGCTGAAGGTCGCCGGTTCAACTCCGCCCACCGGCAAAAATTTATTTCTTTGTAATTAACAATTCCAGAAAGTTCTACATATTTCTTATGTTCACTTGTAAATTCTACCTGTTTCTTATATTGAATGTTCTTCTGATTTCTGGTAAATTCTGTCTGTGTATAAATAGCAGAGCCCTCTGCCTGAGAGGCAGTCAGTGCTGCGTGTATATTGAGTTCGTAATAAATGTGCTTTGAGTAATACAAGGGATATACCGAGTACATCCTTCTGAAAGTCCGTATCATTAGAACTACTATGGACACGAAATCAACGGTAGGCCACCTGCACATCAGACACCCGTCAGTGTTCTCTGGAGACGCTGGACAGGATCCCAATAAATGGCTAAAAGGATTCGACCGAGTCGCCAAGTACAACAGGTGGGATCATACAATGTGCTTGGCCAACGTTTATTTCTACCTGGACGGAACAGCAATGGTTTGAGAACAACGAAGACAAACTGAATGACTAGGAAACGTTCCAGGCGGAACTTAAGAAGACGTTTGGAGACCGACAGCGACAAATCCGCTCGGCGGAAGAACTGAAGAACCGGGCCCAACGACATGGTGAGCCGACACATCTTACATACAGAACGTTTTGGCCCTGTGTAACACTGTCAATCCGAACATGACTGAGGCCGACAAAATCACGCACCTGATGAAGGGTATAGCAAAAGACATGCACCAAGCCCTTCTGATAAAAGACGTCGCTACGACAGAAGAGTTCATCAAGTGGTGCCAACGTATTGAAGAGATGCAACAAAGGAGAGTTGGATGCAAGAAGTATGACCGACTCCCCATTGTAGTCCCTATGGCCGTTGTGGAAGACCAGCATGACTTCGCTTCTCTTATACGACAAATTGTGAGAGAAGAACAACAACACTGCATGGCAGCCGGAACTATTAGACCGAGCGAGCATCAGATTATGGTCATGGATGTAAGCCATGTAAGTCAGGAGGGAGCCGACAACGCTGAGGACGAGGTATTTCAGACATTAGCTACTGTCTGCCCCGCCAATCGCAACCGACTTGAAGAATGACGTCGCCCTGCTATGACATACGCTGCAGCCGCCAAACGGCAGCCTATGAACCGGTCGACGCGGCCACAACCAACTCCCCCAGCAACAATCACGCCCCGCAGAACAACAGACGTCTGGAGGACAGAAGACAACACTGTGGGCGCCCTGGACATGTAGTACGCTACTGCAGAGAGAGAAGGCGAGTATTCGACGATTATTTTGCCGCAAGACGTCAGCCATCAGAGCAGTTTGATCCCAGGCAATCATCTGCCGATGAGTTCAGTCGACCTATGAGAAGAAGCCCATCGCCGTACCCTAGACGAGGTCGCTCCCCGACGCGCCGCAGCCGTTCACCGTCGCAGTACAGAGGTACCAGCAGCTCCCCTAGCCGCCGCCCCCAGGAAAAGTAAGTGAGGCGACCATCTACGGAGGTGAGGCCGCCGCAGATGAAAATCCTCCATGATGTCGGGTAAATCTCATCGACGTCATAATCGACGGACAAACTGTCCGGGCACTTGTTGATTCAGGAGCGTCTTTTTCTGTATTGTCGGATAATTACCGCCGCACACTAAAGAAGACAATGTTCTGTGATACGGGGGCAGCTTTGCTGAAGGTCGCGAATGGAAAATACGTCCATCCAGCAGGAACTTGTGTCGTAAGAATAACCATCAACAACAGGACCCAGCCGTTTGAATTTGTCGTGTTAACAGAATGTAGTCACAATGTCATCCTCGGGTGGAACCTCCGTCAGGCATCCCAAGCTATCATTGACTGTGGAAGATCTGAGCTGCAAATTGAAGTTGTTCCGTCGGATACACGTAATACATAATTTTCTGGGAAGTTATTCGTCGTTGACAATGTGACGATACCGCCGTTGACAATGAGAAGAGTTGCAGTCACAAATACAGATGACTGGTTAAGCTGTGAAGTTCTTGTTGATAGTAAAAAGTTTATCAGGATCACAAAAGAGATTTACATACCAGCGGCTATCATAAGCATTACCGATGGTCAAGGAGAGATTTGGATCACAAATTGTCACGAGCAGTCACAACTTATCCCCAAGGGAATGTGTATCGGGACAGCTGAACCAATCCAGGACGGTGAGCTCAATGTCATCAATGAAGACCCATGCCCTGCTGTTAGTACAGACAACACGCTGGAGGAAACAAACGTGGAACTGCCAATAGGGCCTGGACTGACCAAGGAACAACGCCAATTTTCGGGTGCATTCACACCTCAGCAGGGGAAACGGCCCACGATAAAGCACCGGATCAATACTGGGGATCATCCGCCAATTAGCAAGCGTTCGTATAGAGTGTCGCCAGCTGAAAGACGGATAATTCGGGAGGAAGTGGAGAAGATGTTGCGAGATGACATTATTCAACCTTCGGAGAGTCCTTGGTCGTCTCCGGTGGTCCTCGTAAAGGAGGAGGATGGCACGTGGCGATTCTGTGTCGACTATCGGCGGCTGAACAGAATCACAAAGAAAGATGTCTACCCATTGCCGCGTATTGACGACACCTTAGACTGCTTGAAAGGAGCTACATACTTCTCAACTATGGACATGCAGACAGGTTACTGGCAAATCGAGGTTGACGAAGCTGACAGTGAGAAGGCATTTATTAAACCTGACGGTCTCTACGAATTTAAAGTAATGCCATTTGGATTATGTAATGCTCCAGCCACATTCGAACGCATGATGGGCAACTTGCTTCGACACCTTAAGTGGACGACGTGTCTCTGCAATTTAGATGACATTGTCGTTTTCTCGAAAACATTTGAAGAACATCTGAGTCGCCTGTCAACTGTGTTGAAGTGTGTTCAGACTGTAGGTCTCCGCTCAATCCAAAGAAGTGCCTCTTCGTCGCCAAAGAGATAAAAATCCTGGGGTACCTAGTCAACGGAGATGGTGTCCGTTCTGATCCATATAAAGTAAGGGCACTCACAGAATTTCCAAATCATCAGCACATTCGTGATGTGAGAAGTTTTCTCGGGCTGTGCTCACACTACCGACGTTTTATAAAAGGATTTTGTAACAAGGCACGTGCATTACAAGAACTTCTGCAGGGAGACGCCAAGTTTTACTGGGATGAGACAAAAGAAAGAGCTTTCTGGGCACTTAAGGAGGCTGTAACTTCCGCACCAGTGCTAGCCTTGTACGACGAGAATGCAGAAACGGAACTTCACACAGACGCCAGTGGTTATGGGATTGGTGTAGTGCTTGTACAAGTTCTTGAAGGTGCTGAAAAAGTGATAGCCTATGCGTCAAGAGTACTCTCAGGGTCCGAGATAAACTACTCTACAACTGAGAAGGAATGTCTCGCAGTTATCTGGGCTATCAAGTTCCGGCCGTATTTATTCGGCAAACCATTCACCGTCGTGACAGACCACCATTCTTTGTGTTGGCTGACTAGCTTGAAGGATCCATCAGATCGACTAGCAAGATGGGCACTAAGACTCCAAGAGTACGATGTGACAGTGGTATTCAAGAACGGGCGCAAACACAAGGATGCAGACTGCCTTTCGAGGAATCCATTAGTGGAACACAACAGTATTAATGAAATTTCAGCCTTCACTGAATTAGATGACGTTACAGCTGAACAGAGGGAAGATCCAACACTATTAAAAACGATAGATGCCTTGGAGAAAGGAGAACTGTCCAATGGAGAGTTCCAACTTATAAACGGAACATTGTATAAGAGCAACTACGATCCACTGGGCCCCAAATGGCTACAGGTTGTTCTAGCTCATCTCCAGCCAGATAGTCTCAAATATTTCCACGATGCTCCAATATCCGGTCATCTGGGATTCGTGAAGACCCTAGACAGAATCAGACACAGATATTACTGGAAAGCTCCATTCCACCGAGTTGGGATCGATCTTTTAGGGAGGTTCCCGAAGTCGACAACCGGTAACCGATGGATAATAGTCTGCACTGACTACCTCACATGCTGCGTTGTCACCAAACCTGTGCCGACTGCAGAAGCTCCAGAGATCGCAAAATTCCTTGTAGAAGACATTATTTTGAAGCTTGGAGCACCACGTGTCATGATATCTGATCGCGGAAAAGTATTTCAGTCAAAACTAGTATCAGAGGTAATGTCACGGTGCGACGTTGTCCACAGATTGACAACTGCATACCATCCTCAGACAAATGGTCTTACGGAACGTTTAACATGACGTTAGCCGACATGCTGTCAATGTACGTCGATGTTGAGCAGAAGGATTGGGATACAATTCTGCCAGTCGTGACATTTGCTTACATTACCGCAAGACAAGACACCACAGGCTTCACTCCGTTTTTCCTGCTCCATGGGCGTGAAGCTGAAACGACAATGGATACGCTGTTCCCGTTCCAACCAGACGACACTCAGGATGACTGTGTTAAACAGGGTCGAAGATGCAAGACAGCTGGCTCGCATACGGACACTAGACACCCAGGAGCAGGACCGTCAGCGGTATAACGACAAGCACCGACTTGTTGTGTACATCCCAGGAGATCTTGTATGGATTTTTACCCCTGTACGGAAGGTTGGACTGTCAGAGAAATTATTAAAGCGAAACTTTGGCCCGTATCGTGTCATACACCGCCTGTCAGACGTCACATACGAAGTTGAGGATTACGAGCCGTCGTCGAAACGTCAAAAACGAAGAGACATTGTTCACGTCCTGCGCATGAAGCCTTACTACGATCCTGAAGAGCAGGTAGACGACAATGGCTTCTTGTTCAAGGACTCTTAAGGACGGTAATGATCCCGATGAAGCCACGACAGGAACGTCTGTCGTCGATAATCGTGGAGAAGGGGATTCTCTTGAACTGTCATACAGGGGACCCATGACACGGTCAAGATCCAGGACATTGCAGCTGGCTCCACAGGGATCATAACAGCGGGTCGCTGTTTCTCCAGGAGAGGGAGCAATGCCGCGAGAGACCACGAACACCAACTGCCGGCATGGCGCAGGGATAGCGTCACGGACTGCGGAGCAGAAGGTCGCCGGTTCAATCCCTCCCACCGGCAAAAAAACTTATTTGTTTGTAATTCACAGTTCCAGAAGGTTCTACATCTTTCTTATGTTCACTTGTAAATTCTACTTGTTTCTTATGTTGACTCTTCTTCTAATTTCTGGTAAATTCTGTCTGTGTATAAATAGCAGAGCACTCTGCCTGAGAGGCAGTCAGTGCTGCGTGTATGTTGAGTTCGTAATAAACGTGCTTTCAGTATAAGTGCTGTGTTCAGTTGCCATCGAAGTCAAGCCTGCTCCCATTTCAACACGACAATATTTTTGTATATATTGTAGCTGCATACTGATGATTTTACTTCATTGCTCATCCCTGCCCTCATGACATCATTATTAGTTTCCTGGTTGTTTCTTTGGCATATGGTCAGTTTCAACTGAGGTCTTCCATTTAAGTGGTATTGCAGGCTGTGGTTTGCTCTTTGTGGAGATGGTTGTAAGTAATGTTCTGGCCACTTCCTCTTTTCCTTTGGCATTTAGGGGCATTCCATGAGACGTGTACCATTCTCTATTCTCAGGGGCTGTTAGAATTGGGTATTTTGAAAAGATTTCACTATTTTAGCTATTTTCCTATTTGTTCTCCTGGTTTCTTCATTAACACAGGACCAGTTTTCAAGATCATATCTGTGGGGTATCCTATCTAAAATTACATTTGTGTGTCGGAGGTGCATTAATGTTGATGTTAAAGCGTTTAATGCCTTATTAGCTTCATTTTTGGCCACATCATTTGTACCTCCCCAAATCACAGCGGTATCATTTTCTGTGAAATTATGTAGGTTATTGCATCTTTCTAACCACTTTAGTTAATGGTACAACAAGGATAACATTTCCTTGGATTACATAATTATTTTGGCTTTGGTGTAGTAAGTTCGCTGCAATTGACTGTCTGAAAACACTGTTATTTTTTGTGTTGAGGCAAGTTGCTGATGTTGCTACATCTGCTGTGCGAATGTTTCTTGCTGTTTATTTTGTATCCTTTAACTGTGACATGATTTTCCTTACTATTTTGTTCTTGATTTTCGCCTATTTGAAGCACTTCAAACCTGTTTTTTGTCGTGGTAATTAAAGGAGTCATTCCCAGTTCTTTTCGTTTTTTTAGGCGTAAGGGTTTCTTTCATGGAACTGCGAGTTTCACATGAAATAGCGCCAAACATTTTAGGCCTAAATATTCCACTGTCGTTTTGTAACTTCTGTCGTGGGAGCTCTTCAGTGCTGCTTTTTATTTCTTTAACTTCATCAATTAGTACATTGGTTATGTCATTACTACTATCTTTGTTATTCAGGTTGAGGCCTAGCTCATCTTACTTGCATAACCAAATTTTTTGTTCCGAATTTACGTTCGCACAAGAGAGATGAAACACTGTTTTACATTTTATGCACGAAATTCCTTTGAAGACACGATTTCCACAGTAGCACATACCTGAAGATTTTCGGCCTAACGTTGCACTTTGATTGTGAGATGAAGTTGGCACACACTCGATTTTATTCAGATCTTCCTGTCTCATTTCCGTAATTTTCGATACTGTCGCGCAAGCTAAACATGTTATGTCGTTATTTACGTTGGTTTTTTCGCACATTTCACAAATGCTTATGGACACTTTATATTGTCGAGGAATTCGAATTAATTACATTTGATGCCATGTTGAAAGGTACGCTCAGTAGCTCTGGATTTTCATTTCTTAAATGCGGAGTCTCACGTCTTAGTATTTCCACAGATTTTTGTAAACTTAGAAAGCGTTATTGCATTTTCACAACTTTACTATTACAACTGTCATAGATACCCGATTTTAGCACACAAATGTAACTTTCACTCGCTGGATCACTACACTTAACCGCACTAGACGCCATTTTTCCTAAAACCCAGCCACAGACACCCAGGAGTTATAGGTAGGCGTGAAACCTAACGTAACTACGAATCGCTTTCACTGTTATCATCGGTGCCGTGATCGTCGTAACGGTGATAAAGAACATAAACGTGCAGGAGTTTTGTTTACGCTCGTGCGTGTATGCCAAGCGTTGGGGTCAATGCAGTAGCTCTCTAGTTGCTCTCCGACTGCCGTCAAGTGACAACTTGGACAAGTTGTCACCTCCATGGTGCTGGTACCCGGTGCCGACCTTCCTACACCACTGAGTGATAGATACGAAACAGATGCACTTCATATATCACTCTTAACGGCTGCGTAACCACTTGTTGTTGCACCACCTAGAGGAAGGTATAGCAATATTAAATATAATACTAAATGTTCACGTCGTAATGATTCGTACTTACATCTGGTAAGGCAATCTAAAAGTTGGATCAAGCCATCAGGGAAAAAAGTGAAGTATTAACAACGATTAAAGTAATAAACTAAACGTTCTTAAAATTTAAAATCTTTTTCTTAAAATAAAAAATAAGAAAGGATAATAAAAAATATCCTGCAAAAATTAGTGACAAGCCTAAGCTAGTAATGTGTCACAGTGATATCACAGAGGGTTACAGACAATTTTAGCGACTTGACTGTCGATGAAACGAACACAACACCCAGTACCCCACCGGGAATCGAACCCGGGCCCCCTGCGTGGTAGTCAGTGACGCATTCGCTTTGTTTTTTTGCTCCATCCACCCCTACAACCCGTCCTTGCGCTCGCCAATATAGCCTTCCGCGGCTAGCTTCATTAGTTGTACCATTGTATCTGGATTCATAAAAGAGAAATTAATATCTTCTTCTTCATAAGTAATGGGATTTCTTCTTATTAAAAATTAACATCTTCTTGAAGACTCCTTTTTCTAGAGTCTCCATGAAAGGCAGGTAATATTTCTTCATAAACTAATTTGAAAGCTTCGTCTTCGAAATGACTTAATCTTCTCCTTCGAAGACACAATAAATTAAACTAAATATCTTATTCTAAAATTATATTAAAAATAAAAAAATTAAAAAGAGAAGTGTCCTCTTTGCTTCTCCTGTACTTCGGTGAATAAACATGAGTTAATTTGGCGTTCCGAGTACTTCAAGGTTGTTTTCTCGTGTATGCTGCTACTGCAGCTGATTCCTTTTTTCTCGTGTCTTCATCTTCTAATATATTTTTCCTTTCATTTCACATCTCCTGTACCATGAAGCATCAGTCAGCAGCGTCTCTGTATCACCCTTCGAAAATTACAGGAGTTTAAGCCATTTTCAGTATGTAAAAATAGAGATAAATATATTAAAAAAAGAACAATGGGTGATACCCGACTTTTATTTCTATATTAATATCCTGAGTAGAAAATTCGCGTATTTTTTTCTGTAGTTGTTCATTCGTTTTAATTTTTCGTGTTCTGTCAGAAGATGCACCCAATAACTGCCCAATAAATGCCTAGAAAGCAGGAGACCCGGGTTCGAATCCCGGCTGGGTACACATTTTCACCTTTGCCCAATCGCAGTTGATGTCATATATTCTGTGAATATTAAATAATAACAACTGCAGGATCAGAAGTGACGTCTGTTCTTTCGGAACTGACGCCACATGTATATATATGCACCCAATTGTCTTCTTTACTCTTGTTTTTCTCTGAGAAAATATAATACACTGTTTGTCCTTTAAGCCAATTGACTGCTCGTCTCTTCGTTATTGGGTAGGGAACTTCATCTGGATAGAGAAGTCGAGCTGTTGTAATCGTTCTAGGAGATGTTCTAAGTATAATTGCTAGTTTTGTTGTGCAGAGGAGCCAAATGTCTTCCACTGCGACGCATGTGAAACGATGTTCCTCTGTGTCGATTAAGTCACAGTTAATGCAGTTTGGAGTCTCTGCTAGATGAATGGCATGTAATTTTGAATTGGTAGAACTTTTACCGTTAACCGCCATATACCAAACAGACCGCACTGTCGACGGTAAGTGAGGGTCTTGAATATTTTCCCAAATTTTTTCCCAGGCATATTCGTTGTAGTTGGCTTCTATTTTATTTCTCCTCTTTCTTTTCATCGTGTTGTTATAAAATTCTTTAACTGTGTATCGCTCCTTCTCAGGAATACTTCTTTGAACGTAGCTAAATTCTACAAGAAAATGTTTGAAATGACAGAATCCGCTCGGAATATGATGCACACCTATTGGTGGGTCCATACTAGCCGGTGCAATTTCGTTTAAAAGGTGAGCTGTTAGTGTATCGGGTGATCGTTGCCACTGTTTATAAAACTTACTGACGAACAGAGCCTGTGATTGGTTATAAATGTCTGTTAAATTAAGGCCTCCTTTCTCCAAAGGTAGCGTCAAAATATCATACTGGACTTTGAAGATTTGCCCCTTGGTGACAAAGTAGCCGACTGCTGATTGTATCTGGTTAGCTATGATCTTAGGTATTGGTAGTACTGTACCTGGGCGACGTAGTTTACTTTAGTTGTTATATACGTGTTGGCTAAATGCACTTTTTGTATAGCGTTCAGATTTCGTAAAGTATGGCGTTTTATAGTGGCTCTTATTTTAGCCAAAAGGGCAGCCGTGAGGCGGATGTTACGGGTGTATTCTATCCCGAGAGTTTTAATAGTTTCCACTTGTTTTAAATGTACGTCAGCCTTTAAGTCAAAACTCCGACCGATCTGCATTAATCCTGACTTTTTTCGGTTTAATATAGCTCCTGACGCAGCTTCATAGGTCGATATAGTTTGGGCTCCTCCGTATGGATTTTGCCACTTCCTCTTCTGCTTCGTCTGGGTTTAATTTCGCCGACATCCTTGCAATGATGGCTTGTTGCACCGCTTCATCTACCGGCTTAGCAGCTAACAGCGTTGTAAAATGGTTAAAAATTTCATCTCGTATGTCGAGTTGTCTTAATTCCTCATCGTTCCTGATCACGAAGCTAACGTCGTCCGCATAAGCTTGGCATATAATCTTGTGGCCATGTATTTGCAGTCCTGCAAGGTCTTGCGTCAGCCAGCACAATAGAGGTTCGAGCGCTATTGCGAACAAGCTCAGAGACATGGGGCAACCTTGGCGCACTGAACTTGTGACGTTGACCGGTTTACTTAACTGTCCATTGACACAGATTCTGGAGGTGGAAACTGTCAGTAGATTTCCGATTGCTGTAATAATTTTTTGCGAAAAGTTCATTGCTTCCATGGTGCGGAAAAGATACAAATGATTGACCCTATCGAAATCCTTTTCGAAGTCAAGTGATACTATAGCAGTTTGAATATTGCAAGCTTCTGCTGTCGCTATGTTGTCTCTGTATGCACATAAAGTATGATATATCGCCCTGTTTTTCTTAAGCTAGTTTGGTAAGGTCCAGTGATAGCTGTGATAGCAGACTTTAATCTTTGCATCATGATGCGCATGAAAATTTTGTAATCACTGTTTAATAACGTTATGGGACGCGTTGCTGACAGTCTTCCCTCCTGGAGTTTTAGGAACTAACACAACTATTCCTTCGCAGAATTCCTGTAATACGTCACTTCTGGTATTGAGTAGTTCGTTACACACGAGAGTCAATTTGCTGATTAGCTGTGATCCAGAGGTTTGGTAAAACTCAGCCTGTAATCCGTCGGGGCCGGGGGACTTGTTCTTTGGGCTTCTCCTTATGGCTTTTTGCCACTTCCTCTTCTGTGATGTTTGCAGACAGGCCTTCTGCTTCGTCTGGGTTTAATTTCGCCGACATCCTTGCAATGATGGCTTGTTGCACCGCTTCATCTACCGGCTTAGCAGCTAACAGCGTTGTAAAATGGTTAAAAATTTCACCTCGTATGTCGAGTTGTCTCGTCAGGGTTCTCCCGTCGTCGGTTTTCAATTTTGTCAACATTTTCCTATTAATTCTTTTCTCTTCTTGTATGATGTGGTACATCGACGTTGTTTCCTCTGCACGGAGGTTTGCAAGCGCGTTCTGGCTTTGCAGCCTTCTAGTTGTTTCCGCTTTAAACTTAAAAGTGTGGCCTTTATCCTTTTAATTTGCACATAATTTTCTATTACCGCTGCATCTTCCGTATATAATTCTCTGAGACATTGAAAATAAAACTCAGTTGTGGTCTTCATCCAGGCACTTTTCTCGCGGGGGTAATGTTTCATTGTTTTAACTAATGCGGGTTTCGCGCATTTAATCCACCATCTAATGGCTGATTCGTACCTCGTGAACTTTTTTTCACATTCTGCCCACGTATTTTGGAAAATTGCATGGCATCCTGGATTTTTTAGGTGTGATGTATTTAGTTTCCACGGCCCTCTAGCTCTGTAAGTTCCCCGTTTTTCTAAGTTGACAGTGCAAATGTAGGCTGCGTGGTCTGAAATTATGTTCGGCCATATTTCTGATTGCAGAAGGTGGTTTCGTAAGTTAGACGTTGCATAGATTCTGTCGATGCGACTTGCGGAATGGCTAGTAACGTGAGTAAGTCCGGGCCTATCACCATGTTTAAGCTCCCACGTGTCAACTAGATTTAGTTGTTCGATGATGTTCTCGAGCTCTATGGATTTGTTGACATTGGGTATTTGATCTTTGGGGTTAATGACACAATTGAATCACCTGCTAATATTATTTGTTCCGGACGCCCTGTGAAAAGAGGAACTATTTCTTCTTCAAAAAACTCTGCCCTCTGTCGTTTCTTTCCCGTTCCGGAAGGGGCGTAGATATTAATCACCCTTGTCTTATAAATTGTACACGCTATGCCTCTGCTGTTTACCAGTCTCTCGATGTTTGTGACTGGGATTCCCTCTTTCGTCATAATTGCAGTCCCGAGTTCATTACCATGACCGAGATTAACTAACACATTGTAACCTGTGATTCGGTCTAGTCGAACGTCTGTGACTTCCTATAAAAGGGCAATATCTATATCAGCTGCGTACAGGAAATCTTGCAAATTTCTTAATTTAAAGGTGCAGCTTATCTTATTAATGTTTACAGTTGCAATGCGGTATGCTTGCAATGGTGCCACATTCGTAGGCACACGTGTTGCCATACCCCCCTCTTGATGTTACTTGCTAAACAGGACTTACAAGAAGTCAGGGTCGTCTTCTAGTGCGCCCGCGCTGGAAGACGATTGTTTGTTGTTGGTCGGACTTGTCATTCCGCGATTTTGACAACCCCCCTGCCTTGTATTCGTGCACCTCTTCCATCTCCTCGTCTCGCGGGTTATCATCGATGTCATCAGACCACTCTCGCGGGGCCTTGTTTCCCCGCGTCTCAACCAATTCTTTTGGTTGTACTGGGTTGGAGTCCAGGTCCCTTGTATTAGTCTTTGTGTATTCCTCTAAAGTTGTTTTCCTTTGGACTGGTTCGGATCCCCGTGTTCGGCTGTTTTGTGATGGTGTGGGGTTGTCTGGCGGTGACTGTGAAGCCTCCTGAGTGAGAACTGGTCTGCTTTCTCACGCAATTTTCGCGCTTGCTCCTCCGCTCCTTCACGCGCTATACGTCGTTTTTTGAGTTTTTTCGAAGGGGATTTGCTAGACTGTTCTTCGTCAGATTCCCGTGTTAAAGTTGTTTCTGCTGTGGGTGTTCCCACTACACTATTGTCATTTTTTTTTTTTTTTTTTTTTTTTTTTTTTCTTCAGCCCAGTCTCTGGGGCAATGTTACCTCGCGCGGCAGCTACGTATCTGATGGGCAACGTAGACATGGGGCCAGGCCTCTCTCGTTCGCCGGTCGGCAATTGCGTCACGCGCCGTGTACACATTGTGCGCAAACGTGTTCTGTTGAACCGCAGCCGGAGCAAGTTCGCGGTTGCCCATCATATATCACGATTGCTCTATAACCACCGACTGTGATGTAAGACGGAATATATTTAACATGTCAATCTTCACTTGTCTTAGACCATTTAACACAGGGAAAATGTGAAGATTTGACCATTTTTCCGCGAAGTTGCTTATGACAGTGCCATATTCCTTGAGCTTGTCGTTAATTTCGGCATCAGTTATTTCGAATGGCAGCTCAAATATTCGCACCGTTTTTAATCCTATTCTGGCTCGTGTAATTGTAACGCTCCCGATATTTCCATCAGAATGTATAAATTTTAATGTTCCTCCACATGATTCGATTACTTTCTGGCATTTTTCAGCACTTATCTTTAAAAATACTGTACTACTCACAATCGATAAGTGAATTCCTACGAATTCGTCTATAGTGATCTTCATTGCATCTCGAATAAATATCTCTACTTCAAATGACTTCGGTCTCGCATAATTCGGGTCAAAGCCCAGTCTAAGTGTGTCTTCTTGTCGTCGTTGATCCATTATGGTCGTCTGAAGTTCATCTTCAAACGTAAATGAGAAAGCAGAAAGCGCGCACTCACCGAAATCTCCTCGCGGCCGCCAACAGCGAGGATGTAAACAAAGCGTCCGCACAGTACGGCTGCCCGACGAAGACTACGCTGAGCTACAGAGGCGGACGAAAGAACTAACTGTACTAACAAACTTGCACAGCGCATCGTTGTAAAATCTTTACTACTTTATTAAGCTGACATAGTAAACAACGTTCATTTATTCCTATTTTGAAGTTGTTTTGACATTTTAATACCGATAGTTGAAGTTTGAGTTTAATTGAATGACAATTTTGAGTATGTTTCAAAACGTTTTTCGTTAACCGGCTCCTTTCATGAGGTCTATTAGATTTACAAACACGTGAACAATTTTCCCCGGCCATTGATGTCTGCTGGATGATATAACCATTCAGACTCCCATGTCCAAAGACTCCTCCTGGGGAAGAGACTGCTTAAATTTGGATAACATGTCGTCTGCAACTTTCAACCTTAGTTTCCCCGGTAAATTGCGGTCGTGATACCTCTTGCCTCTCATATCATAGTGGTCTTTTATCGTTCACGGGACTAATAATCTTCTGTGTATCCCTTGTTGCTAATTAGTGCGATAAACATCCATACAGAAATAATAACACATACTCGCTTCTACAGGCTACGTATCACTACCACCGACCAATCCCGTCTGTTTTTGAGCATTTTCTCTAATTCAAATGTTCTAGAATGATATATAAGCAAAGAAAATATTGAACACTCATCTCGTCGAATGTTTGGGGGAATCTGCTTTGGTGCAATACTAAAATTTGAAGGGACGCCCTCTTTAATAAAATAATAAATAAATGAAAACAGAGTCAAGAACCCTACAAACAAACACGAACGAACAACCGTAACAAACCGATCGACCCGCAGAAGAAAATGGCGCCATGTTACGGATTGGCGGGCATCCCGCCGGCGTTTCGAGGTCTCCCTCGGAAATGGGTGTGTTTCATGTCCTTAACGTAAGTTAGATTAATTAGTTTATAAGTCTAGAGACTTATGCCGGTAATTTGGTCTCTGACATTCACAATCATCTGAACATTTCTTAAATATAAAAAAAAGTCACGAAACTTACAAAATCAGTAGAGTAACAAAAATGTATAGTGGAAATAACAAATGGCCATTCTTTTCTTTGACTCTTTGCCTTTGAAAAAGTACGAGGTGCTTTCAGTAATTACGTTTTCCTACAGTTTCAAACTAAAACGCAATTACTAGCCTTAATGGGATCGCCGGCCGCGGTGGCCGAGGAGACTAAGGCGCTTCAGTCACGGTCTGCACGGCCACAACGGTCAGGGGTTCGAATCCCCCCTCGGGCATGGATATTTGTGCCGTCCTTAGTGTTAGCTAGTTCATAAGTAGTTTGTAAGCTTAGGGACTGATGACCCCGTAGTTAAGTCCCATAAGTTCTACAAACATTTGAACTTAATGGGATCAGTTACAGGTATTTTTGAGCTATTTTGCGACATAGACAACTTAGAACTAATTGATCAGACTCAAATCAAGCTTCCTTTCCATCTGTGTAAGTTCGACAAAATAATAAAGCAATATATTTCGTCAGTTATTACATGCACATTGAGATGAAGTACATGGTTTCCATTTTGTTAATAAAATTCCACTTGTCAAGCTTTGTATCTTCTGTCTTTATATATTTGTAAGTCCCATATTTTATCTGTGTCTGCGACAATTGTCGGTCAACTGATAATAAACCAGGAAACCTAAAACCGATTAGTGACAGAGTAAATAAATAAATAATATCTGCAGAACGTTTGGAAGTGCGTCATTCTATATTTCATCATGTTCTGTCAAGCAGTGAGAAGCTGGCGAAATAGGTCCAAATTAATCTTGCTAAACTAAACTCGTTTCTTGCGGATTGTTTTGCGCAGTAAATGACTTGCCTTAAACGGACCCTCATACGGACAACAAATAGCACAGATCCGCCATATGATTAATCGCTCGCTTTATAGGTCACACGTGTGTGTGTGTGTGTGTGTGTGTGTGTGTGTGTGTGTGCGAACCGCAATGATGCACAGTCGTCAGAATTCCCGAAAACCTGGCCAAAGGTCATAGAAAAATTATGTTTATAGGGAATTGTTGTAGTGATACACCTGGTATATATTATGACCGTAAAGAAAGGAGATTGGTCCCCACCTGGCTAAGGAACTCATCACGTTCTTGACCATGGGGCCGGCTGCGTTATTTACTCGTCGCTCGTGATTTCTCCCGTTTGCACATGAACAAATGGTGATTGTATAAGCCGTATAAAGCCCATACTAGACCACATGTAATGTACGAAAACTAACAGAATTGCTGAATTTGGATGAGTTGCAGGAACTGTGTAATGTTCAATTTTTGAACCTGAGCTGTAGAATAGCTACAGTATGACCATTTTTCTCACAGGTAGAAGGCATAAGGAGACCGAAGGGTATCAAAAGACTTTACCTCTTATGTCTGAACAACAGCAACAGAGACATAGATGCCTGGAGAAAGGAATTTTCGCAGTCGACGTTTTCAGTCGTAGGTGCAGTGTCGTGCATCCTATAATACATATCGTATTCACTTTTTAAAACCTACCACGTTTAAGCTTAGAGAAACATCCTCAGGCCTTATCGTTATCATAAAAAGCTCCCAAAACAATTTCTGGATAATTTTCGTGCATTTTGCACCAAGGAAAAAAATACCTTGTCATTTTCCACAAGCAAAAGAGGAGATAAAAACAAGTTTTAGTTTACTGAATTTGAATCTAAAATTAATGAAAAATCGTTGCAAAATTAATTTCAACAGGGATTGCTTATATCAGGACATCATTCCGAAATATGCAAGAGTTAAAATTAGAAATAAAAAAGCAACAGCACGTGCAATAAAGAGGAAAAGCGAAATCATGTGGGTAAAAGCAGAAATTAGGGAAGCATACAAGAACAAAGATGTATTAAACGACGAGTTATACTCATTGCACTTGAAATAGCTAAAATATTATCCCCTACACAGTTTGACAACTTATGCTTATTTATTGACGATAGAGTAGACACTGAGAGGGCAAAAGTAATTGCAAGACATCAAAAGAAGTTGTCACATTTGATAGGAGGGAAGAAAGGAGAAAACAGTAATGTGCCTAAGATACACAAATTCTCTGATAAACTTGTAAATCTTATAGATATTCCTCTCACAGATGAAGAAATATCTCTTCTGTCAAAAGGTTTGAACTATAATCCAAACCCAACGCTAGGACAGGAAGAATTCTCTGATAACGGTATTAAAGCAATAGCTAGAGATCCAACAAAAAAGTTTCATGCACAATTAAAACGAAAAATCCAAAATTCTGACTTTCTCTTTTCAGACAGAGAGAAAAAGCAATATACACTCATGAATCCGCAAACACCAGACGCCCGCGCACAGATAAAGCTGCATAAAAAAGACAAATCCATAAGGCTGATATGTAACACAAGACAAAGTCCTAACGCTCCATTAAATGTCACTTTAGCACAAAGTTTAAGAACGCTATACACATTTCATAACTGCATAGTCTAAAAAATACGTACGAATTTGCGGAGAAAGTGAAGGACACAGTCATCCTATCTGACTCCATATTTGCATCCCTAGATGTAGTGAATTTATATACTAACGTGCCTGTCCGTGAAACAATAGATATAATCAAGCGCAATCTTATAAGACAACAAAAAATGGCTACAGGAGAAATAGTTGACTTTATAGAACTCCTAGAACTAACGCTCTCCTATAACTTTTCACATTCAACGGCAAGATATATCACCAACCTGAAGGACTTGCAATGGGAAACTCCCTAGCAGGCATCATGGCCGAGATCTTCCTTAATCATTTAGAGAACGAATTTTTCACCACTAACCCTACAATAGCCACAAAATTCTCTATTATTACCGTTATGTAGATGATGCCATTTTATTAATTAAAGGAGACCAAAATTGTGTTAATGACATTGCGCAAAAAATGAGTGCTATTCATCCAAAAATCAAGTTCACAGTCGAGCATGAAAATAATGGATCCATCAACTACCTCGACATTACAGTTACAAGAGAAGCGCGTAGACATCGTTTTGGTGTATATAGGAAACCTACTTGTACAGACCTTATCATCAATTCAAAATCTTGGCATCCGAAAAGAGTAAAGATGGCATATTTTCGTTCAATGGCTAACAGATTATTGAAACTGCCATTAAGCGAACATGAGAAGATGAAAGAAATTGCCATCATAAAGCAAGTTGCAGTAAGCAACGGTTACCCAGCTTTAACAATAAATAAGTTGCTGCAAAAAATTAACAAACAAGAACAACGAAAAAATGACAGTACGCTGACAAGTGACGTAGAAGAAAAGATCATCTACATGCCAATGAGCTACAAAGGAAAGGTTTCAGACATCATTGCTAGGCAATTTCGAAACACCAACATACGAATAGGATTTAAGACCAACGATTTCACTCGATTTAGACTGAGACACCGTGTGAACAAAAAATCCTCAAAATTCACGACAGCAGGCGTCTATAAACTCAAATGTGGAGATCGTACAAAAATCTACGTAGGTCAGACAGGCAGAACGTTCGAAACACGTTTTAAAGAGCATTGCTCTCTTCATAATAATAAAACAGCATTTGGAGAGCATTTAGTGACAGAAAAGCACACGGTTGGAACAATTAATACCCATTTACAAGTGCTAACGACACTAGAAGAAATAGAAATTTTCACACACCGACTTCAAGAACCTGGAAATACACTCAACCAACAAAATGATTTTAATAACAGCGCATTTTTAAAAAACTTTGAAGGCCTCTTGCAACCTTCGACCTGGACGCAGCACGCCTTGGAGCGGCGGCCCCACTTTCCGGTGGCTGGCGGCGGCAGCGCGGACACCGCCCTAGCAGCGGGTCGGCGTGCAGACTGACTTCCGAACGTACAAAAAAAACTGCGCGCCGCACAACGCCACCAAGTAGCGACAGAGGCAACTAACGCCCATACCATACTGTTTTATATAAGTTTTTATATACATTTTTATATATTTTTTATATTTTAACGATATTTTAACAAACTGACGTTTAAAATTTTAAAGTATTACATATGTAATTTTATACATCTGTTTTAAATATCGTATGCATTTTTTAATTATCGTACCATATTTTTATACTTATGTCACATACAGTTATGTCTGGATATATTCAAGAACCCCACTTTGGGAAATATTTATATAGCAAATAAAGAACAGTCTAGAATGCACTAATTTATTGAATGAAATAAATTAGTGCATTCTAGACTGTTCTTTATTTACAAATTTAAATAGAGTGCTGTTTACCCAATAATATAGAAACAAAAATGTTTCCAAAAATATGTGATTTATATAGCAAACAAAAGCAAACAATTGTACGGTATATTAGGGCTCAACTTATCCATTACAATCCCTCCACCCCCCCACCCCCACCTACTCTTTCCCTCCCCACCACCACCTGCAACCAAATTAAAAATACCTACATCGAACTGTAAAATTCAGTACCAATTAGTACTCAGCCAGACGAGTTGCGGACGCAACTATAAGGTAAAGAAAAATCTATCCATTTATGTATAAATTAACTATTGTCAATTAACCCTTAGTAAATTTATCAAATTGTACATTGCTATTTTACTTTTGTTTTTTAGATCTGAAGATATCCAAGAAATCGAAACATGTTATTAAACAATTTTATTGCAACTGTTGACGGAAATAAACACATTTAAAATAAATAATAAAAAAACAAGAAAGATATTTATTTACAATGTCATTTACTTCCGTAAAACGATTTAGTCATGTAAAAATATTTTGTCTTTTGTGAGCTGTATTTTGCGGAATATGACACTAATCCACGTCCGTTCACGTACGATTTTTACAGAATGCGAAAAAAACGCGGTTCAAACACACAGTATGACAATTTTGAGGTGAAAGAAAAACTGTTGGTACCATCAGCCCATCTAGCAGACAGTTTATAATTATTTATCAATGCTTCATGTTACCTCACGTTTTTGTACGTAATATTGTGCTAAACCATCGAGAAAAATATGCCAAGTGCTAAACATGGATTAAAGTAATAAATCAACCATTTCTCTTAAAATTTAAAACGTGCTTCTTAAAATCTTCTAAACGACAACCGAAACTTCTTTTACAAAATTAGTGACCAGGGAAAGCTGGTCATATTGAACACTGTTAGGAATGGAGTATTTTAGCGACTTGTATGTCGATTGATCGAACACAACACCCAGTCCCCCGCCGGGAATCGAACCCGGGCCCCCTGCGTGGTAGTCAGCGACGCAGTCGCCTGAGCTACGGAGGCGGACGACAGTACTCATGGTTGTGGGGTACTTCCACTGCCCGTAGCTGTATAGTCCTTGCTATTTTATTCGGCGGACATGATGAAAATTATTCTTACATATATATTTATATTTTATGTTATTTTGAACTTTCTGCTCTGTTAGTTGAAGTTGTTGTTGAACTAAAATCACAGCCGCGTTGGAGTAGCAGAGAGTTATAAGGTGCCTTGCTACGGAGCATCCAGTTTCTCGCCGTTGGAGGTTAGAGTCTTCGGGCGTGTGTGTGTGTGTGTGTGTGTGTGTGTGTGTGTGTGTGTGTGTGTGTTTGTCCTTACCATAAGTTAGTTTAGGTAGTTTGTAATTTTAGGGACCGATGACCTAAACAGTTTGACTTACTGGGTTTATTAACATTTGAACATTTTTTTCTTGTCCTTTCATGCCAGCTGTATGATATAACCATTCGGTGTTCTCATGTCCAAAGACTGGTGCTGCAGTAGAGGCTGCTAACATTTGATTGACAGAATCAGTTCCAACTTTTGGGCTGATGTGTTATGTCAACGAATAATTTCAGTTCATTTTCTGTCCTGTCCTTCCACAATTACTTTTTTATAATGTAGATATTTATGTAAACCGTGTATACAACAGAATAATGTTTGTTACCATATGAATTTTAGCATTTATTTGGAAGGCATCATTAGTACCCTGTAATATATCTGTTACTGTTATACAATATTTTTTTATTATTCTATGTTATAAACAGGCCTGGTGCGTTATCATAGTTAATGATATTTGCATGTTATTACAGTGCTGTGTATTTCCTCTGCGTGGTGTTTCTAACTGTTCAGTTTGTATATCTCCTATTTTTTACTTGTGTGTGTGTGTGTGTGTGTGTGTGTGTGTGTGTGTGTGTGTGTTCCAGTTTCTGTGTACAGGTCCTTGTGTATTTTGCTGTTTTCTGGTTTTGTTTGAAATGTTGTTTTTCCGAATTTATCTTGTAATTTTCTTATTGAGTTTTTGTTATTACTTGTGTGACGTAACCATTCTTCCTTGATATTTGTATGATTGTGTTCATTTCTTTTTCATAGTTTTACTTAGTGAGAGAGAGATTTTGTTTAGCCTATATAACATGTCTAAATGCAGCAAGTTCCTGGTTTTGAAGATGGTTCGAGGTAGAATGTTTGATCATGTCTGTCGCTTTATTGGTTTTGTGATAAATATTGAATGAATGTTCACCCTTTTATTTACTATTATTATATCAAGAAAATTAATTTTGCTGTCATTTTATTTTTCAATTGTGAACTATATTTTTGTGGACTTTGTTTATTTTAGACTGATGTTTATGTATGTTTTTGTTTGTCTCATCTGCCAGACATAATTCTCTACATATGTGCCAATATATAACTTTTAATCTTCCATCTGTGTGTACCTTTCAAATATCTGGTTTTCTGAGTGACTGATGAAAATGTTAGCTAAGGTTCCTGATATTGGGGAACCAAAAGGTAGTCCCTCACCCTGTAGGTAGTAATCGTTCTCAAACTAGAAATAATTTTTTCAGCAGTTAGAGCAATCTTATTTCCGATATCACTACTGTGACTGTGGACTGTCAGATTTTGTTGTATGATTTCTATTGTTTCTTAGATGGAGATGGATGTGTACATATTTTCTATGTTAGATGAGACCTGTGATGCTGTGTGTGGCATCTGCATGTTCTGTATCTGTTCTATTAGGTCACATGTGTTTTTTCATTATCTTGTGATTTTCTATTTTGTACTGCTTTGAGATTATTTTTGGAGGTGTTTGGCTATGTGATAAGTAGGGGCATTTCTGAAAGTTATTTTAGGATGTAGAGGGGTCTCCGTTCATATAATTTTCTATGTACTTTTTGTCTAATCTCCTATTGGTGCAATCTTTAAAAACTTTTTCTAATAACATTTCTTCTTTAGGGTGTAATTCTATGTCAGATTTACTATGTGTTGGTGTTCTTCTGAACTGTTCATTGCAAATGTAAATATGTGCTTGTCATTTTTTGAGTGTTATTGCTCATGTGGTCTGTGTTAAATTATCTCTATCAGTGTAATAATGACTCTGGCATTTCCTATGTTACGTGCTAGCTCTTTGTGGGTTTCATGCAGTATCATGTTTAGGTATTGTTTTTTAAACCTCTTGATTGCTTATGAAAACCAACATCTTTCTACATACTATTTTGATGTTTATTCACTTCAGAGCTTTTTTTTACCTTTACATGAAAGTAGTTTGGAATTAAGTTGTTGTTATTGCAGGTTTGGTTGATTTTTATGTGATGTATTGTTTCGTGGAGACTTAGATGTACATAGAGTAAAAGGCGTTATAAAAATATATGAAGATTCTGGGTATTTAGGCAGGTATATATATCTGTAGCATTTTTACAAAAAATCGAATACGAAGTCAAAATTGATAAAATGAGAATAAAGGTTAACAATTTGCTACTGTAATGTTCTACAATAACAAAAATAAACAATAAAAGGAAAAAATAAACATTTCAAATTCCTGTGTATGATGTAGCCAGTCCTATGTCTGAATACAATGTGCAGTAATGTTATTATTACTACGGCCATCCAAAAGTTTCGTATTATATTTTTCTAGTCGAAAATATGAGCGTCGCCAAACACAAAGTGGTTTAGGTGTCCTCTAGATTTCGAAAAGTTCAATGATAAAATGTTTACCACAATGTTCAGTGTGGAAAAATTCTATTTTTTTCTGTAAGTGTTAAAAATGTCTTCTTTGAAAACAGTATGTAAAATACAGCACACATTTTATCATCTACATCTACATACATACTCCGCAATTCACCGTAAGGTGCGTGGCGGAGGGTACACTGTACCACTACTAGGCATAAATAGGTTCGCAAACTAAACTTGCGACTCTGGAATTTCATCAAATGTCATACGAACATATCTGTGTGGCGTTTATAATTTACGAAAATACACTTTTAACGTGTTTCATAAGTTTTAACAAGAAATTTATTCACTACATTTTAAACGCAATAAAACTGTAATTTTACGTGCTAAAATTAGTGACATAATGTAGTTTCTTGCCCAGTAGGTCACAGTGCTAGAGGGACAAGTAGAGGTGAAGTAAGACGTGAGTTCCAGATGGCTGGAAATAGCATGAGCTTTTGTACGTCTGAACACAACAGTTTCACAAGACACAGTATCAAGTGCGAATAGAAATTCGTGAACAGCAAAGTTATTCCTGACGGCAACAAGAGTTCCTGCACTTGATATTTCTCTAGGAAACATTTACTCTCAGAGCTTCTCATGTATTAAAGCACAACGTTAACAACAAAGCCATTTTGATGACACTGTTCATTGATGTCGGAAAAAACATATTTCATGGTATGTAGATGTAAAATGAGTTCTTAGCGCTGCTTCCAAACAGCTATAATACCTGCGGCAACCTATCGGAAAACCACACCACCAACTATCCTTTAGGGGTAGTGCGAGAGGGGGGGGGGGGGAGGGCGGGCAAGAATTACTTAATAATTCAGTCAACAGACCTTATTAAATATTATTGACAGATACCTATGAATCTTAAACATGTCTGCACACTTCAACGGTAGTCCACAGCTGTTACTTTTACTGCAGATACCTTTCATGTGTATCAATTGTCAGCCATGATATTAAGACTGGACGTGGGTAACAGTAAATGTTTCCCAGTAATGAAGATGGAAAAGTGTCCATAGGTCTTAAGATACGCATTTTAAATCCCATATTGGACATTCTTTTCTTCTTTTGGTCTGCGGAACTTCGACCAAAAACATGGAAAGCAAAAAACGTGGAGCAGTAGTAGTGTTTTTCCCAGTATCGAAGGTGAACGTCAGTGCCCAGAGTACATAGGGTATAGGTTTTAGAACCCAGTATTAACTAGGAAATATTTTCTTTGTTTTGATCTAAGGAACTTTTTATAGCACCTTTTACGCTATACTAATAACGACTAACTACATAGTGCCGTATTGATTCTGGCATACGCTCCATGTTTGAACCGAATCTTTCTTGTTTCTAGGAATGCATGAATCGCACGGGCCGGCCGCGGTGGCCGAGGGGACTGAGGCGCTCCAGTCACGGTCTGCACGGCCACTATGGTCGGGGGTTCGAATCCCCCCTCGGGCATGGATATTTGTGCCGTTCTTAGTATTAGGTAGATCATAAGTAGTTTGTAAGTTTAGGGACTGATGACCCTGTAGTTAAGTCCCATAAGTTATACAAACATTGGAAACATTTTTTTGAATCGCACGGTTGTAAATTGGCTCCTGTGCTGAGGATGCTGGAAGTGAAAGCTTGTGACTGACTCGTATCGCACTGAAATCTTGTGCTAGTCTCCCGACTTCGCCACAGCCACCAAGCTCAATCTATTTATAATTAATAGGTAGGCGTAAAACCTAGCGTAACTACGAATCGCTTCCACTGTTACCGTTGGTGCCGTGATAACGAACATAAACGTCCAGGAGTTTTATTTACGCTCGTGCGTGTATGCTAAGCGTTGAGGTCGCTGCAGTAGCTCTCTAGTTGCTCTCCGACTGCCGTCAAGTGACAACTTGGACAAGTTGAGTCACCTCCGTGGTGCTGGTACCCGGTGCCGCCCATTCTACGGCACTGACAAGGAAAGTACTTAAGCCCGAACAAACAGAAATACCCCAAAATTGTGTGATAGATAATGTAAATGTTCGTTGTTGCACTAGTGATACTCCCGCATCTGCAAAACTCTGCCGTCGCCCATTAGAGGCGTATGCGTGTGCCATGCCGCATTCCACATTGACCTGCCGGTACGCCAGTAGTGAAGGTGCAGTGTGCCTCTGAAGTTGGGTTTTGTGACGTTATTTGTGTAGTGAAGCGTCGGATGGGTTGGCGATTGGTAATCAATCCTGATAATATAGTGTGACTGGTTGAGAGGAAGTTAAGAAGAAACCTCCTTCGTGAAGATGGAATTGGGAAGAAGATGAATCATTCGCATGTCACCTGGTATCTATTGTAGTGTTTCCAATCTATGTTCATATTTCTGCTCTATAATATATACCAGAAAATATGTGAATTATGCGTCTTCTACACCAAGACCGTATTCACGAAGATCGGTTCTTAGGAATTTCATCTCAACTAATCGCAATACATTAGCAGGATTTATTACCAATCGGCGACCCATCTGACGCTTCACTACACAAATAACGTCACAAAACGCAACTTCAGAAGCACACCGCACTGTCCCTACTGGTCTCGACTGGCGTACCGGCATGTCATAGTGCAATGCGGCATGGCACACCCAGAGGGCTCTAATGGGCGACTGCAGAGTTTTGCAGATGAGAGAGTATCGCTAGGGACCTCTACATTCTCTCACACGATTTTGGTATATTTGTGTTGTTCGAGCGCGAGTACTTTCCTTGTGAGTGATAAATACGAAACAGATATACTTCATGTATCACTGTTAACGGCTGCGTAGACATACTTCTTTTCCGACAACTAGAGGAAGGTATAGCAATATTAAATAGCAATACTAAATGTTCACGTATTAATGATTCGTATTTAACGTTCTGGTAAGTCTAAAAACTGGAACTATCGGAAAAATGTGAAATATTAACGACGATTAAAATAGTAAATTAAACTTTACCTAAACATTTAAAACCTTTTTCTTAAAAAACGAAAACCTTAAAATCCCCTGTAAAATTAGTGACTAGCCAAAGCTAGTCAAATATCACAGTGAGTTACAATTTTAGCGAGTTGAATGTCGATGAAACGAACAGAACACCCAGTCCCCCGCCGGGAAACGAACCCGGGCC
Source organism: Locusta migratoria (assembly GCA_026315105.1). Taxonomy (NCBI): domain Eukaryota; kingdom Metazoa; phylum Arthropoda; class Insecta; order Orthoptera; family Acrididae; genus Locusta; species Locusta migratoria. The sequence continues at coordinate 448,498,511 of CM048746.1, forward strand.
CCCTGCGTGGTAGTCAGTGACGCAGTCGCTGAGCTACAGAGGCGAGCGACAGAACTAACGGTAATAAGAAAGTTCCACATCTCATGGTTGTAAATTCTTTACTACTTTATTAAGCTGTAATAATAAATACTTCCATTTTTCCTATTTTAAAGTTGTTTAGACGTAATACCGATAGTTGAAATTAGAGTAGAAATGACAGTTTTGTTGTGTATTTTTCAAAACTTTTTCGTTAACAGGCTGCTTTCATGGCCGCACATTTTAAGCCGCCATAATATGCCGCTCCCAACTAAGGTGTGTGTGTGTGTGTGTGTGTGTGTGTGTGTGTGTGTGTGTGTGTGTGTGTTGTCCTTTGCATAAATCAAAATAATTTGTAATTATAGGGACGATAATCTGAGCAGTTAGGTCTATTAGATTTACAAACACGTGAACAGTTTTTCCCGCCCTTTACTGCCCGGTGGATGATGTAACCATTCAGCTCTCCCATGTCCAAAGACTCGTTCTGCAGAGGAGACTGCTTAAATTTGGTTGACATGTCCTCTGCAATTTTCATCCTTTGTTTCGCCAATAAATCTCTACCGTGATACCTCTTGTCTTTCATATCATAGTGGTCTTTTCTCCTTGACAGGACTAATAAGCTTCTATGCATCCCTTGTTGGTAATCAATGCGATAAACGTCCATATACAAATAACAGATATATGCTTCCTCAGGCAACGTACGACTACCACCGACCAATTCCGTCTGTTTTTGAGCATTTGGTCTAATTCAAATGTTTTTAGATTGATAAATAAGCAAATAAAATATTTAATATTCATCTCGTCGAATCTTTGGGGAATCGGCTTTGGTGCAAAACGAATATTCGAAGGTCGAAATCTGGATTCAGAAACCTACCAACAAAGCAAGTGCCAAATCCGGCCCTACAGCGCATATAACCTGCGGGCATCTTCGTATGAATCCGTAGGCTAGACAAGAGGGAAGGAACAGCTAGCCTTTAGGCTGTCTGCAAGATGACAGCAGGACAGTGGGGTGAGGCAGGGAGACTGACGGCGAGTGTCTTGTGACGTCAGAAGTGGCTGCAGCTGCATACGTCTGCTGCCAGAGATGAGCCTGCGGATCGCAGTCCCCTGTAAGGAGTTTTCTGTCAGCTTCACGGTGGTTGTGGCTGCTGATATCGTTTGGTAGCTCGAAATGGAAGAAACTAATTGAGGCCAAACGTGTTCCTAAAGTTCTGCATGATAAAAGCCACCAAGGTCACTTGAAAAATAGTTCATGAATACATAAAGAGCAAAATCCTTAGTCAATGAAATTGCAACATCACTTAGTCTCGTTTTTATCTATGTGCCTTATTCAGCCTATTTTGTTTACGAAGTAATGTAACACATGGTTTCTAGCTGAAACCCATGACAGAAATCGCATTCTGAATTAATTTCTGTTTTTGCAGTCTTCAGCCGCAGACTGGTTTGCTGCAGCTCTCCACGCTTCCCTGTCCTGCGCAAGCCTCTTCATCTACTGTATTCATCTCTGTTTCCCTCTATTTACCCCGCACCCTTGACTCTAATGCTAAACTGACAATACCTTGATATCTCAGAATGTGTCCCACGAATCTACCCCTTCTCTTAGCTAAGATGTGCAAATAAATGTCTTTTCTCTCCCATTACCTGATTTACCCATCTAATCTTCGTCTGCAGTACCACATTTCAAAGGTTCATTTTTTAAGCTTAACCTCTTTTCGTCATTGTTTCACTCCTGTATAGTCTTACACTCCAGACAAATGCTTTCTGAAAGGACACCCTAACGTTTAAATTAATATTGGATATCTGCAAATTTCGATTCTTCAGAAACGGCTTTATTCCCACAGCCATTCTGCATTTTATATCTTCTTTACTTCCGCCATCGGAAGTTAATTTGCTACCCAAATAACAATACATCTATTTTTATTGTCTCATCCTATTACCCTTGTTTTTCTCTTGTTAATGTTCATATTATACCCTCCTTTCAAGGCACTTTCCATTCCGTTCAACTGCTCTTGCAGGACGTATCCTGTACCTGACAGAATTACGATGTCATGGGCAAATCAAAAAGTTTTTGTTTCTTCACCCTGAACTTTAATTCCTTCTCGAGATTTCTCCTTGCTGCCTTCACAGCTTGCTCAATGTACACATTGAACAACATTGCAGAAAGGCTACAATCGTGTCTTACTCCCAACCACTGCGTCGCTTTCATACCGATCGACTCTAATAAATGCAGTCTGGATTTTGTACTGGTTAAATATGACTTTACGTTCCCTATATTTTCTTCCTGTTGGCTTCAGATTTTGAGAGAGTGTACTCCAGTCAAAAACTTTCTCCAAATCTACAAAAGCTATAACCGTTGGTTTTCCTTTCCTTAACCTGTCGTCAAAGATACGTCGTAATGCTCCATAAAAGATTCTCGGTTTACTAGCCGCGTCATGTCGGATAAAATCCTCGAGCTTTCGATGGCAAGCTCCGCCATCGTCATCAGGAGTAAAATCACTGACTGCCGGTGTTGACGCGGCGTCCTGCTTGTATAGCTGCAGCGCTGCGTCTAGAAGCAACACCTACTCTAGATGATGTTGCTAGAAGCTTCTGCAGGGCCGGAGAGCGCCTGCGCGGAAAGCCAGCGCGGGCCGATGGGCCGCGGTACCGCGTGACGTCAAGTGGAGCGTGCCGCCGGCGCCACATTTGAGCCTGGCGCTCTCGCTTCGCTATTAGCGGGACACCTCTGTTTCCGCTCTACGTCCAGGGCCCGGCCTCAGGCCCGTCTGAGTGTAGACCCCCGGTCTCTGTTGAAATTGTTGACGTTTAATCTAAATTCAGCCGCCTCTTTTATAACAGAATCCCAGCAATATGCTGTTTTACGACATGACAGATGGCACAGCAATGGGATCTCCATTGTCTCCGGCTGTGGCAGATTTCTTTATGGAGCATTTTGAAGAACAGGCACATAACTCGCTGAGGTTGCGTCCATCCTACTACCTACGCTACGTTGACGACACTTTTGTGATATGGCCTCATGGGAAGGATACATTGCAGCAGTTCGTATACCACATGAACGGTGTCCATTCCAACATAAAATTAACTGTCGAGATGGAGAAGGATGGTAAGCTCCCATTCTTGGATGTTTTGGTCGAGCGAAAAGGAGGAGGTCGGCTTGGTCGTTCAGTGTATAGGAAACCTACACAAACAGATCGCTACATCACGGCAACAGCTTCCAGCATCCTGTAAACAAGAAAGCTGTCCTGAACACGCCAGTACAGAGGGCAAAGGTTATTTCGGACGACGACCATTTGGAGTCTGAATCTCAATATTTGAAGCGTGTTTTCAAGGAGAACGGTTACAGCAAAAGTGAAATCTCTGAAGCTTTCCGTTGCCACCAACGTAAGGAAACGCGCGAATCCACGAACGAGATCCAGCCAGCAGCACTCCTCCCATTGTATGGAGCAACGACCAGCAAGATTGGAGCCTCCTGAAGAGACATGGACTGGGACCAGTTTTCCGGAGCGCCTCCAAGATCAGAGATAAGTTATGCCCCGTTAAGGACAGTACAGGTCTGGGTGTATATGGCGTCTCCTGTGAGTGTGGAAGTATTTACATTGGACAGACTATTAGAACTGTTGCTGAACGTTGTGCAGAACACACTCGTTACATAAAACAAAGAGAGCTTGAAAAATTAGCCTTGGGAGAACATTGCCTGAAAAGGGGCATAAAATACTATTTGAAAACATGAAAATTCTGGTCCAAACAGCATATTACTGGGATTCTGTTATAAAAGAGGCGGCTGAATCTAGATTAAACAATTTCAACAGAGACCGGGGGTATACACTCAGAAGGGCCCTGGACGTAGAGCTAATAGCGCTCTCGGGCCCTGCAGAGCTTCTAGACGCAGCGCTGCAGCTATATAAGCAGGGCACCTTGCCAACACAGGCAGTCAGTGATTTTACTCCTGATGACGATGGTGGAGCCTGCCATCGAAAGGTCGAAGATTTTATCGGCTAGTAAACCGAGAATCTTTTATGGAACATTGCCGTCGCGAAAGACTCCGAGGGCACATACGTCGTAATGTATTGCCTGGCATGTTACTACCTTTCTCCTAATTCCAAACTGATCTCCCCCTAATTAGGTTTCCACCAGTTTTTTCATTCGTTTGTAAATAATTCGTGTTTGTATTTTCAACCATCACTTATTAGAACTGATAGTTCTGTAATTTGGCGTGCGTGAACCTGCGTCTACTCTGTCCTGCGTCTCATTTCACGGTTAGGCTTAGTGTCGATAAATTCGCTCCCGATACCGCAGATTCTCTGGTGAGAATTCCTTTACGAATATCAAAACCTGGCGTGATTTTTTATCACGCAAAATACGTGGAAAATTACCGAAAAAAGATCTGAAAAAGAAAAGTTATATAGGCATGTTTATGTGCCTGTGTGTGTTCCACATCTCCCAATCTATCGGCCCGATTTCAACCAAACTTTAATAGCATTTCTTACTGCAAGGCAATAATAGCTTTTGGAGGGGGGTGTTTGGCGGCAAGAACCACTTAAAGACGTAGTTGAGCCGACATTACGTCATAAACAAAGAAATTTGCGGTAAACTAGCACAAAATGAAACAATGTTATATATATACTGCTAAACATATTGGACGATTTCGACCACACTTGGAATGCATATTATTTACCGCCAGGCAACAACAGCTGCGGGATTAAGAACCACCTAAGACATACTTCAGGGGATATGATGTCGTAAACAAAGGATCGCAAAAAAGCTGACGCATCATGCGTAAATAGATTTCACTCGTTCCTTATATGAGAATGACAACATCTGGCGATTTCAAGCAACTTAATTTCAAACCGTTACGAAACTTACTCTTGCCAACAACCCCATCAAAATGATGGGAAAAAATTATTCGCTTACTACTTTTTCGCCGTTAATTCAGCGAAACTACGGCACTCAGCATGAGGTTACAATTTAGCACTTGGACACAAATGTATTGGTGTGTGCACATATGCCACTGAATGCGTCTCAGAAATAAGATAGTATCGTACGACGCATAATTCGTGAGATATTAGGTAAAAAAACAGTAAGATTGGTGAAAAACTGCCCTATCACGTGAAACACAGCGATTTATGTCCTTACTGATAATTATATTCACGACATATTTTGCAGACAATATGCACATATTGCACAGAAGGTATAGCGGCCTCCTGCGTCGGAGGTTAGAATCCTTCTTCGGGCATGGATGTTTGTGTTGTCTGTAGTATAAGTTAGTTCATAAGTAGTTTGTAAGTTTAGGGTCTGATGACCCCGTAGTTAAGTCCCATAAGCTTTACAAACATTTGAACATTTTTAGAAGATATCTTGGAAATTATATCGTTGTACATTCCACAGTTCAGGATTTGTGACGTCGTGAACAATGAGATAATATAAAACCGCTCTATCACGCATAACAATTTCTTACGTCTTTACAATTCGCAGAACATTTTGCAGACAGTTTTCTGATATTTCAGTCGACGTATGTGTAAAAGCTGCAGTTATACAGTATTACTACAAAAATACACATGAATACCAATATATTGCCGCTGTTTATTTTCATAACTTTTACGAAATTCTGCACTTCGAAAGATGTCGACCGCACTAATGTATGGTAAAACGTCAACTTCAAAGTATCTTGCCGTGGTCGTTGTCATTATTTCTTCATTAGGGGTTTCAAACATATAAGCACGTGTAGCAGCGCAAATCTCGCCACAAACAGCGTTCAGTGAACGGAAATGAGGATAACAAAATTAGTGACCACTGTGAGCTAGTAATATTGCACAGTGTTCAACCAGGAGTATTTTAGCGACTTAAATGTCGATGAAACGAACACAACACCCAGTCCCCCGCCGGGAATCGAACCCGGGCCCCCTGCGTGGTAGTCGTATTTTATGTTATTCTTATATTTACATTTTATGTTATTTTGAACGTTCTGCTCTGCTAGTTGAAGTTGTTGCTGAACTAAAATCACAGCCATGTTGGAGTAGCAGAGCGCCGTTGGAGGTTCAGCATCGGGTATCTTTCTGTGTGTTTGTGTGTGTTAGTCCTTACCATGAGCTAGTTTAGGTAGTTTAATTTTAGGGACCGATGACCTAGGCAGTTTGACCTATTAGGTTTATTAACTTTTCAATATATATATCCTGTCCTTTCATGCCTGCTGGATGATAGAACCATTCAGTGCTCTCATGTCCAAAGACTCGTGCTGCAGAAGAGGCTGCTAACATTTGGTTGACAGAATCAGTTCCAACTTTTGGGCTGCTGTGTTATGTCAACTATTCATTGCAGTTTCTTTCTTGTCCTGTTCTTTCACGATGATCAATGTAGATATTTATGTAAACCGGGTATGTAACTAAATAATGTTTGTTACCATATGCATTTTAGCCATCATTTGGAAGACATCATCAGTACCCTGTAATATATATGTTATTGTTCAATGTGTGTGTGTGTGTGTGTGTGTGTGTGTGTGTGTGTGTGTGTTTGTGTGTGTGTGTGTGTGTGTGTGTGTGTGTGTGTTGGTTGCGTACTGGTTGTGTTGTTTTTAAGTGTTCAGTAAATGTGATGTGGTTTGCTTCATATTTCCAATATCTGTTGTGTTCTTTATATCTTGTTTTGAAATCTCAATTTGTCATTACTATGAGCTCTACATCACAACTTAGGCATTCCAGTCTGTAAATTTCTTATCCTTGGACTATAGCTTTCTTGAATTTTGGTTGTAGATTTGTCAAGATTAGGCAGTTTATATTCTATGTGTAATCCCTGTTTCTTCAGTGTGTTAGTCACATTGTGTGTTAATTTGTGTGTGTATGTCATGGTGTACCATTTGGTTTATTTTTGTGTGGTGTTGTCTTTGTGTGTGTGTGTGTGTGTGTGTGTGTGTGTGTGTGTGTGTGTGTGTGTGTGTGTGTTCCAGTTTCTGTGTACAGGTCCTTGTGTATTTTGCTGTTTTCTGGTTTTGTTTGAAATGTTGTTTTTCCGAATTTATCTTGTAATTTTCTTATTGAGTTTTTGTTATTACTTGTGTGACGTAACCATTCTTCCTTGATATTTGTATGATTGTGTTCATTTCTTTTTCATGGTTTTACTTAGTGAGAGAGAGATTTTGTTTAGCCTATATAACATGTCTAAATGCAGCAAGTTCCTGGTTTTGGAGACGATTGGAGGTAGAATGTTTGATCATGTCTGTCAATGTGTTGGTTTTGAGATAAATGTTGAATGAATGTTCATCCTTTTATTTTACTATTATTATAACAAGGAAATTTATTTTGCTGTGATTTTATTTTTCAATTGTGAACTGTGTTTTTGTGGACTTTGTTTATTTCAGAGTGAAGTTCACACATTTTTTTATTTGGCTAATCTGCCAGACATTATCCTCTACATATGTGCCAATATATAACTTTGAATCTTCCATCTGTGTCTACCCTTTCAAATATCTGGTTTTATGTCTGACTGATGAAATTATTAGCTAAAGTTCCTGATATTGGGGAACCCACTGATACTCCCTCACCCTGTAGGTAATAATGGTTCTGAAACCGGAAATAATTTTGTTCAGTAGTTACTTTGAGCAAACTTGTTATCACTTTTGTGGTGGGGTGGCTGTGGGCTGTCAGATTTTGTTGTATGATTTCTATTGTTTCTTTGACAAGGCTAGTTGTGTACATATTTTCTATGTCAAATGAGACCAGTGATGCTGTGAGTGGTATCTTCATGTTCTGTATCTGTTTTATTAGGTCACATAGGTTTTTCACTGTCTCGTGATTTTCTTTTTTCTATTGCTTTGAGATTATTTTTGGAGGTGTTTGGCTATGTGGTATGTTGGGGTATTTCTGAAATTTATAACATGTGTTAGAGGGGTCTGCTGTTCGTGTATTTTTGGTTGGCTGTGAAGTGTTGGTGGTTATGGCTTCCTCTGTGTTATGTGTGATTTCTGTTTGACAGTGAGTATATTTTAGATGCTTTTTAGTGTTTTCTTTACATTTGCCCGAAATCATGTGGTTGGATCTGATATCAATGTTGTTATGTTGTTGGCTTATATATAGTTTGGCTTTGTGATGTATTGTTTACTGTCCATCAGTTCTGTTGCAATTCCTTTGTCTGCTTTTGTTACTATAATGTTCTTAGATGTTAACTCCATGTCGGTGAGTTCATGGTGGCTGTCTGGTGGTTCTTTATTTGTTCAGGTTGTGTTTGTTTATGTTGTTTATTTCTTTCTTCTCAAGAGAGCCCTATGTTACTTTGTTGTTCTTCGCGTGTGGTGATATATTCACTTTCTACAATGAGATTTTCTAGGTACTTATTGTCTAACATGCTATTGGTGCAATGCTTAAAAAAATTTTCTAATAAGATTTCTTCTTTGGGATGTAATTCTATGTCAGATTTACTGAACGTGGGTGAAATGTGTGTTGGTGTTCTTCTGAACTTTACATTGCAAATGTAAATATGTGCTTCTGTCTTTTTCGTTTTTAATCTCGTTATTTACTGTTCATATTTATTTTTTAAGTGTTGAATTGCTCATGTGGTCTGTGTTCAATTACCTCTGTCAGTGTAATAAGGACTCCGGCATTTCCTATGTTGTGTGCTAGCTTTTAGTGGGTTTCATGCAGTATCATGTTCAGGTATTGTTTTTTAGTGTATAACCTCTTGATTGCATATAAAAACCAACATCTCTCTGCATAGAATGTTGATGTTTCTGCCGCTTCAGAACTTTTTTACATGAAAGTAGTTGGGAATTATGTTGTTATTCCAGGATTGGTTGAATTTTTGTGCTGTATCGTTTTGTGGAGTCTTAGATCTACAAAGAGTAAAAGGCGTTATAAAAATATATGAAGATTCTGGGGATTTATGGAGGTATAGATATCTGTAGCGTTTTTACAAAAAATCGAATACCAAGTCAAAATTGATAAAATAAGAAAAAAGGTTAACAATTTGCTACTGTAATGTTCTACAATAACAAAAATAAACAATAAAAGGAAAAAACAAACATTTCAAATTCCTATGTATGACATACATAGCCAGTCTTAAGTGTGAATACAATGTGCAGAAATGTTGTTATTACTATGACCGTCCAGAAGTTTCGTAGTATATTTTTCTAGTCGAAAACATGAGCGTCGACAAACAACGAGGGGGATGGGTGTCCCCTAGAAAATCGAAAAGTTCAATTATAAAATATTTACCACGATGTTGTGTGTGAAAGTAAGTGTTAGAAATATTGTCCTTTGGAAACAGTACGTAAAATACAGCTCACATTTTACCAGCATAAATAGGTTCGCAAAGTAACTTGACGATTTTGGAGTTTCATCAAATGTCATACGACCATACCTGTGTGGCGTGTATAATGTACGAAAATACACTTTTAACGTGTTTCATAAGTTCTAATAAGAAATCTATTCACTACATTATAAACGCAATAAAACTGTAGTTTTACGTGATGAAATTTGTGACATAATGTAGTTTCTTGACCAGTAAGTGACAATGCTAGAGGGACAAGTAGAGGAGTTCCGGATGGCTGGAAATAGTATGAGCTTTTGTACGTCTGAACGCAACTGTTTCACAAGCCACAGTACCAAGTGACAATAGAAACTCATGAACAACAAAGTTATTCTTGACGGCAACAAGTGTTCCTGCACTTGATATTTGTCTAGGAAACATATAGTTGCTCAGAGAGCATCTCGTTTATTATATACAGTCACAACATTGACAACAAAGATATTTTGATGACACTGTTCATTACTGTGGAAAAAAAAAATATTTCATGATTCGTAGATGTAAAATAAGTTCTTAGCGTTGGTTTCAAACAGCTAAGATACCTATCGGAAAACCACACCACCAACTATCCTTCCCGGGGGGGTGGGGGGGGGGCGGGGGCGGCGTCAAGAATTCCTTCATAATTCAGTCACCAGACCTTATTTCATATTATTGGCAGATACCTTTGACTTTTAAACATGGCTGCATACAACAACGGTAGTCCACAGCTGTTACTTTTACTGCAGATACCTTTCAAGTGTATCAATTGTCTGTCATGATATTACGACTATAGTTGAAACGTGGGTAACAAACAGTAAATGTTTCTCAGTAATGAAGATGGAAAAGTGTCCATAGGTCTTAAGATACTTATTTTAAATCCCATATTGATGGACGTTCATTTCTTGTTTTGGTCTGCACTACTTCCTCCGAAAACATGACAAGCTAAGAGCGTGGAGTGTTTTTCCCAGTATAAGGTGAACATCAGTGCTGAGAGTACATTGGGTGTAGGTTTTACAACCCAGTATTAACTAGGAAATGTTTTCTTTGTTATGATCTACGGAACATTGTATGGCACCTTTTATGCTATACGAATAACGACTAAGTACATAGTGCCGCAGTGATTCTGCGATACGCTCCATTTTTGAACTGAATCCGTTTTTTGTTTCTCGGAATGCGGAAGATGCTGGAAGTGAATGCTTGTGACTGACTCGTATCGCACTAAAATCTTGTGCTAGTAGAATTTGTATATCGGAACAGTAGGGTTGCTTAGAGAGCGACACGGCGTCACGCTGTCTACCGGCTTTACTTGGAGGTATTGTTCAAATTCAAATGTTCAAATGTTTGTAGAGCTTATGGGACTTAAGTACGGGGTCATCAGTCCCTAAACTTACAAACTACTTATGAACTAGCTACAACTAAGGACGGTACAAATATCCATGCCCGAGGGGCGATTCGAACTCCCGACCGTAGTGGCCGTGCAGACCGTGACTGAAGCGCCGCAGTCCCCTCGGCCACCGCGGCCGGCGGGGTAGTGTTGATGGGATTAATCTAGCGCTGACATTGTTTGTGTCGGTGGCGTTTTCTTATGTCCAGCTGACCGTCAAGAACATGCAGAGAATGGAACCAAGAACCCTTAACATTTGAAAGAAAACACTCGTTTGTCTGCTCCAGTCCAATATACGATACACCTGTCTGAATAGGAATAAGAAGAGACAAAGTTAAATCGTATGGTAAATAATGAATTCTGCAAATAATTGGTTAGGCAAATTACCGTCTGCTACGCAATTGAAATGACAGCCATTACACAAGTTTATGATACAATTAAGTAATCAGTTTGCTGCAGTATTTCCACTGTTACGAAATGTATGGCCCATTAGTTATTTGAATAAGTACACTTTCCACTCCGAGACACAAGTATTTGACATGTTTTGGCCTCTTCACAAACAATGTCTGACGAATGAATACCGTTGAAGTGCCATTACGTTTATTGTCTGACAAACAACTTAATTATAACTCGTGTGTAATAAGCAATAATCATAGAAAATTTACGTTTTCGTCTACAAGGAGCTCATCTGAATAGTAAATTACAATGTCTCTCGTAATTTACAGCATCGAAAACCTATTTTCGTAATTCGTTGTTTTGCAATGGATGCAGAGGAAGTGTGAGATCCGGTAATCAGGATTGATCAAGTGGCTTATAAAATTTGTATTACACGATGTCTCACGAAAACGAAGTAACACTATCCGCTACCCATATAGACCATGATTTCAGTCAGGACACATGACGAGACATTGCTTTACGCTAGCGGAAGACACCGCTGGGCATCGATATCTGGTCGCTACCTTCTTTCTTTTTGTAAAGCCTATGGGACTTAACTGCGGGTCATCAGACCCTAAACTTATGAACTAACTTATACTAAAGATAGCACACACATCCATGCCCGAAGGAGGATTCGAACCCCCGACGGGGAACGACCTTGCGCATCGTACCATAGCGCCTCAATATTCACTCACTAGCACCGCTTTCCGTCTGAGACTACAAAAGTATGTTTAAAGCAGGAAGCTTTTACTAGTTATGTATTTTAAATGGGTACGACTTCAACATCAACTACAAAAATCCTACGAAACACTTGACTTCGTAATCGTCAGATGACTTATAGAATATGACACACTTGGCAGTTACTACTATAATATTGTTTATCTGTCAGAAACGAAATGCATTTGGATTGGTGGAGCTGTAAGAATGGAGCCGTTTATGTTTTCAGAATAAAAGTACAATAACCTCTCAAAAAGCCGACAACGAGAAGCAGATAGGGTAGGTATGAAATTGCATCCAGTGTCATATTTTATTAACATCTCCTGATGCAGTTGTCATTGTCCGTGAAGTGCGTGTGTGTGTGTGTGTGTGTGTGTGTGTGTGTGTGTGTGTGAATTATGGTGTGGTGGACTGCAAAAATCGTTTTCACTTCCAAACCGAGGTGACAAATTACTGAAAATAGAAAAACGGAACAGATAGTCGCTGCCAGAAAGACACGGTCATATTGCATTTCGTTGTGATTAACTGGCATATTATTTGTCTGGTTATGTTTGTGGTTCCAGAATATGGTTACTTTTTTTACCCACTACTGAGAAACTCTTTCACGGGCAGAAAATAAGTCCTGCAATCCGACGTAGTTGAGCGTCAAGAGCCAGTAGCGCATGGATAGTCTCTAAAAGATCTGTCTGCCTGGCTGTGCCGTCGTACTAAACGCCTAGAATTCATTTGAATATTGTAACAGGGTCGAAACATCGTTCGTAATTCGTACCATCAGGGAGTCAGTTAACTACACCATGCATCGACTCAGAAGCACTCTATGGAAAATGAGCTGAACGCTCAGCTCGTTGAACGTATTGCAATCTCGTTAAGTCTCTGTTTTGAATGCAGTGCAAGTTTGAGAGCTCCTCGGCACCGGCGTGACCGCAGAGTTACTTCCGGGATGGCACAGAAACGTGATAACGAATTCACTTAATATTTACCTGTCTGTTTGGTTGAATAATCTGTTACTTCCTTTAACGGTGTGTGACACTGGTGGATTACTTTCTAATTAAAGTGCAAGGAGGTCATACCATGCAGACATTGGCGATTAGCTGTAGCCACCAGTGGAACAAGCAGGAAGTGAGACGTAGCAACGCGTCAGTAGCCCTAGATGGCGTGTCTGCTTCTTCCGTGAGGGCTGCTTTGGGTCATGGTTTCAGTCCCTCTGTAGATCAGAATTTTAACCCTACTTCATAGAGCTACCAGCCATTTAAGAAGATAACATAAAAGCTACAGATTAAGTCACTAATAACGGCATTATGCTTACTGAATGAACTAGTGACGTTTATGCAAAAACGCAATAATTTAGATTTTGTCGCTTTGAAAGTGAATGTGCAATACCCCTGCTCCCAACGTTTGAATCCTGTCTGACCAGTGAAAACGTCACACGATGGTCAACTCGTCATAGTTCATGACTTGGGTGAGTTACCGAGTCTTCCTTCATGTGTAAAATCATGAATACCGGAAATATCTTCCTTGAAATGGGAAATCAATTTTGTGAGGTGATTTGCACAACAGTACTCGCTCCATACTTACGTTTTGAGCTATGTCCACTGCTGTCATACCTATATGAGAACCAATGGCACGTTTTGAAAAACGCTCGGCCAGAAGAGTGATCGCATCTGTATTATTTTTTGTTGTCTTTTTTAAGGGAGAGAAACTGTGATCAATCTTACCAGTCAACATAGAACAAAAACTATCCAAGAATAGCTCTACTTAGGGAAAAGAAAGCAGGGTTTCAGGCCCGCTGCGGCACAAATTTTCAATATTACCGCTGTCTACCTGAATTCATGTCCCTGCAACTACCGAGAAGTTTAAAGAATTCGATTAATAAAAGGATGACGTAATGCCCCTTTAATCAGTCTCAAACAACGAATATCATACAGAAAGAGAGTGTCAACTCAGTAATAATCGACGGAGTTCCAGGATGTGTAATACTAATGAAATATTGGGATGTTTTATCTCTTCTCTAGTGCAAGTGATATGGACCAAAACAAAAGGGGCCTAAGTAATGCATTTCTGTTAAGTCCAAGAATTTGTGTTGCAGTGGTTTGTAGGTCAAGAAAGGATTTTTCATGTTCTTCCGATGGAGTTTCTAAATTTCCATTAACTGTTATTTAATTTTTATTTATTGGGATATAGACGCTTTTATTCGCTTAGTTCCATCATTTTTTGGTTTGTGGAACTGAAATCGACACCTCAGATATTCATCCAACTAAATGTTAGTATTTACGTTGAGTATTTATCTTCAGAACAATAGCAGAATACTGTCGGGAAAACTGACATCAACCCAATTAATGTAGGTATAAAACTGTATTTTGTGTGATAATTTAATAGACATCTGAAGTGGTTGGGGGGCGACGAGCAGGAAGTGGACATGAACGATGAAGTGATGGACTCATGCTTGTTGAACACTTTCAATAAGTAATAACACTGTTGTGATAGAAATTAAATCGTATGTAAGGAAATAGTCATAGAAATTTAGCCAATTGACAAGTGATGGATTTGTGTTACATGCAGGGGTGTCGATACTGTTCACCAACTGTTCAGCAATTATTTCCCAAACAGAACTTAATCTGGAAATATATTCCGACATAGTGACAATTTGGCGTTATACATTGGCAGCATAAAAACAGTCACTACAATCTCTATAACCATCTGATCAACTATGTCATATTACGGCCCGATAATTCTGATATGAATATTGTGAGAGCTTGGAGCTTGTGTTCATATGCAAACGTCTAGGGTATTAAAACAAACAAAAAAACGGCGCGATTGCTGCATACAATAACAGCACTATGGTCTGCTTCGTTAGCCCATAATTATTTTGGATTTTGGATTCTTTCTGAATCTTCAGCACAGTTCAAATGTTTGTATAGCTTATGGGACTTCACTAAGGGGTCACCAGTCCCTAAACTTAAAAACTAGCTAAGACTAAGGACGGCACAAATATCCATGCCCGAGGGAGGATTCGAACCCCCGACCGTAGTGGCCGTGCAGACCTCAGTCCCCTCGGCCACCGCGGCCGGCATCTGCACAGTCAAAAGGTTTTCAGTATAGCTGCTTGTGCTCGTTTTTGTTAGGGGATATAATGAGATTCTAATCAACAGGTGATAGGTTTCATTGTTGCAATATTTGTAGACTGGATGACAGTTTGGCTTAAATAGAAATTAATCTATGCATTACTGTCCCTAATTCTGTCTGGATAACAAAAGCTCTTCTTATTTTGAACTCCATGTTACGAAGTCCTCCAAGAAACGTTCGCGTCTTGAAAACAATGCTGCATTGATTTCTCTTAGTTTGTTTGCCTCTCTTCGTTCGTTTGTGCCACTGAGAGCTATATCAAGAAATATATTTTCTGAGTCTATAATTGTAAAGAAAACTGACGTTTACATCTAATGTTTTCAATATAATCAATGGAAATGCTCGACGAAATGTGAAACAGCACTGGCGAATGACTTTCGTTGTCATTGCGTTGAAGGCAGAATGTTCGACGTGTATTTTCGTCTGAAAATAATTTTTGTGGAAGGTGATTCGAGTAGAGGCAGGAAAGATAAACATTTGAGGACATATGATCGAAAGAGTAGGTGAGGAATGGGTGACTTCCAAAGCACACAATTCGATATTCGATCTTTTGTTAGTGAAATCAACGGGAATTATTATAGTGTAGTACTAACACATGATGTAATTTTTTAGGTCGTTTGTCGTTTGGTGTCTCAGTTGTTTGCAAAAAATGGGCGCACACTGGCGTTGTGGTTGCACTTTGCTGAGTTCAAAAATCTTTTAGTACTCAGTCACTAATTTCTTCTTAAGATGTCAGACGAGAGCATCATAACTCGTCACTAGTAACAATGGGGAGTAGGAATCCTGATTGAGCGGCCTGACGACGTTCAAGAAAAATGTGGTAATAGTCACCCCTATGTCCCTTTCCTCAGATTCTACTTTACGACATTTAGATTATGTTCATGTCAGAAAAATTCAACTCGTGACTAATATAAGTACTAGAACTTGAAGTAAGGATATAACAGCCGGTAAATAGACTCACATCAGCGCGCCGCTGTCACTGAGTCCGCAGGCGGCAGCCGCGATGCGGCCGCTGGCGCGTCGCCGTAGCCTGTGCCCACTACTCCCGAGAGTAAACAGTTCAGTTTTGATTCAGCAGCAAGCTCTTTAGTGTAATTATTTCTGGGAATTTTCGCTCTTACATTTGAGTTTCTTCCACACTGATAACAAAGACAGCCGATATGCGGTTTAAAAAAAAATGAAGGTTGTTCGATCCGATCTCGCGACTGTTTACATATACGCTTGTAAACGCTACTTTTACCACGAGACCACGCGCTCTTGCATTTCAGAACTGCCTTGAGAAGGAAATGACACTACCTCCTGATAGCACCGCATTCTACAGTGTTGCCAGATCGTGCATATTGCCTTACTTAGAATTCTGAGGGGCGATCGAATTTATTGTCCACACTTGCGCGACCGACTCGGACTTAGCCTCTTCGTCGGCCGGCCGGCGATCAATTTTTTTTGTCTGGGACTGTACATAAACGTGAGGTTTCTAGACAAGATGACGCAGGTAGCTTAACAGTTTGCAACCACGGCTCCTACAACTAGAAATATCCGAACAGAGCCTCCTGACTGCTTATCTTCTTCAGTCAGTTACCACAAGAGCATGTGTTGTCACCGTTTCTCAGTACCGTCTCCGGGAGCTTTCTTTTCGTGTATTTTCGTATGCTACTTCAGTTCTCAGCATTGCACACCATGGAAGTGATAACAACGAGAAGGATGTCGTGTCTTCTTGTCATCGTAACAAAAAAGAAAAAAAATGGGTATACGAACTCCTAATATAGTATCAGCAATGACCGTTTAAAAATTACAAATAGTGAAATCGTTGATCAACACAAACATTCTTGTCCACCTTACGAAACATAGGTGGAGATAAAGAAAAGAATGCTTAACTGTAGAAAAAGATTTGTGAAGAAATCCGCCCTATGCAAGGCACCTTGTTTTATTTTTATTACCGAGGGATGTTCGGCAGTTACTGTGTCAGCTGTGGATTTTTGTCTTCTATTTCCTAGAAAAATATGTTACAGGTTTTTGATTATACAATCATATTTTGGACGAATTGATTTGACATTTGTTAGATATATTAGCCCTAATTTAATTCCAATGATTACATAACGTCTTTCTCAGGATTCACATCTGCTATTTTGGAATGACAACACAACGTTTTTATTTCGAAAACTAATTGATTTATTACACAATCACCATGAGGTTTTTTTGAAAAAAAAAAGTTATTTGTGGTTGTTCAGTGGCTTCCTTACATTCGAGTTGTGGTATTGCTGCATCTTGTGTGGCATGTTATTACGTTACATTATGTTTGGTATATTTTTTTCTTAGGAACTGTCATTGTTAACATCCTTTGTCTTGTTGTGGTGGCTGTTAGTATTAATTTGTCTATGTGACATGTCTATGACGTGGTGTGCGGTTTTTGACTTGTTTTTATTCTACCAATGGTTGTGTGTGTGTGTGTGTGTGTGTGTGTGTGTGTGGTTGTATTCCAGAATACAAACACTTCAGAAAACTGTACTTAATATAAATTTAACTAAATACGTTTGGCTATCAAAATAATCTCTGTGTAGTGATAACTGTAAAGAACATGGGATCTGCAGCACAAAAGACAAAACATCAAGCTGAAATCATGTGGATAAAACAAAAGAAACTCACCAAAGTGCTAAATCACACAGAAGCCTATCAGACACAACACCAATTCACCAAACACAAATTTAAGAAAAGAGTCATCAACTTAACTGACATGAAGTCAACTAAAGAGGAAAATAACCTAGTGGAAAAGGGTCCAAAACGTAACATCAACACAACATTGTCCCACAGAGCAATAGAGAACATGATCATGAAGCTAATTACATAATCAAACAACATGAAAGACTTAACACACCTGCACTCAACCCAAACTTAACTAGAGAACTAGTTTCTAAAGAAATACAACTCATAATCAAGGATAACAAAACCTCCATAAAGCTAAACACAAAGAATGATGAAGAAGAAAGCTACAGGAAACAACAAAAATTAACACAAGAAAAAGTCTTAATTACAAAGTCTGACAAAGGAAATTAAATTTTTCTCATGTAACAAAAGAAGAACATTGACAAAACATTAGAACCCTTACAAAACAACAACCAAGCATAACTAACGAGTGACTCAACAAACAGATACCAAAGAAACTTACAGAAAATGCTAAAAAACATAGAACCAATTTTCACAGACACAGAAAAAAGGAATGGTACAGAAAAATCCAAAGGCCCTGTTCTGAAATCATTGCCCCGACTTCATAAGCACAATATCCCTGTACTCCCACTGATTAGCTTCTTTAATGTACCAAACTAATATGTAGACACACACACACACACACACACACACACACACACACACACACACACACACACACACACACACACAATTACCAACAATATACAGAAAACAGAACACTAGTGAACTCAAGTGGCCTAATAGAGACAAACGGAAGTAAAACTTACCAAATACATTAATAACTTTTGACATAATTTCCATGTACACAAATATCCCAACAGCTGAAACCATCACCATACCAGAAAGACACTCCCAATTACAAGGAAACATGCACACAACAAACGTGCAGGAAATAATAACCATAATGAAACTCATCACTGAGCAAAATTTCACTTTCAACAAAACATTTTACTCCTACCAGGAAGGCTTATCTGTGGGATTCCCAATCAGTGGCCTTCCAGCAGCCAGTCATGATTGACAAAGGAAACCAAATATTTGACAAAATTGTCAAACCAAAACAGTACAAGATAAAATATTGGTACAGATATGTAGATGATATGTCTCAGATGAACACACACCCAAAATAAAAGAGCTTCACAATGACAAACACCATACACTCGCAAATACAGTTCGCAATTGAAACACAGATGGAAAAATAAAATCTTAGATCTCACCATACACGATTACTCAAAACACGATGACCAAACAACACTACACAAAAGAAATGGGCAGAATAAAATAAACTGCACTAGGAAATGGGTATGACACAAAAACAGTGGATAGAATACACAGCACATTACAAAACCATGTAACACACAGTCATGAAAACTCCACACACAGAGCTGAAACACTACAAACAACAAACTAACAAACAGTACGCAACAAATGGCACATAATGACTTAACAACAAGATAATCACACACAAAGTCGGCAACATAATAAACAGGGCTGAATATAGTATACAAAAACAGAATATACTGCAGAAACATTCCACAAACACTGAGAAGTTCAGTCAATCTGGAATATATCACCTGACTTGGAATAACTGCCAATCTGTATATGTGAGTACATATGCAGAAATTTCAAAACAAGATACATTGAACACCCCAGAGCATTAAAACGTAGCAGCTGTCACTCAATATTTGCTGAACATTTAATAAAACTGAATCATACCCCAAGAAACATAGAAACAGACCTACAAATTCTAAAAACCAGCCACAGCTTATTCCAAGAACTAACAAGAGGAAAACTATCACATCCAGAAAGCAATAACCCAAGGTAAAGTATAATTAAGAAACATTACCGTGAGACCGTAACAGCAAACACAAACAAAACATCGCCCGTATCAGAACCATTCAAAACCCGCGCGCCCTATCAGGCCTGTCTCTCAAACAAATGAATAAGATACAGCCACCACAAGACAAATGGCGATGTAAACAGTGACAGTTCCCAACTAGCGCACTAAACATTATGATACATAACACGGCACACAAGTAGCAGCACCATAACTTGAATGTAAGTCACTAGACAGCCACAAAGAACTATTTATAACATAAATTTCAGTTGAATGTATAGTAAATTAATTAGTTTTCGAGAAAAAAAAGTTTTCTTTGCAGATACAAACTGTGAAAACTTGTCATTTCTCAATTGAAGCAGATGTAAATGCTGAGAATGACGTTATGTAACTATAGTAAACAAAATTAGAGCTAATACATATAACAAAATATCAAATTAAACAACTCGTCCCAAATATGACGGTGGCGAACATATTTAGACGCACGGCTGTCTGCAGGAGATCTGCTGTTCGCTGTCATTGAGTTCGTGCACCAGCCGCTGGGAGCGCTGTCATACTGTGTTCCTTGCTGCGGCGCGTCGCAGTTCTGTGAAATTCCATATAATAGTTTTTTGTTGATTATTCTGTTTATTGTATACTGAGAACTTAGTATCTTTGTTCAAATTATTTAATCGACTCTTTCCTTGTTCCATGAAATATGAGCAAAAGTTTGAAGAATAAAGCTGTGTTCCTTGCTGCGGCGCGTCGCCGTTCTGTGAAATTCCATATAATAGTTTTTGTTGTTGATTATTCTGTTTATTGTATACTGAGAACTTAGTATCTTTGTTCAAATTATTTAATCGACTCTTTCCTTGTTCCATGAAATATGAGCAAAAGTTTGAAGAATAAAGCTGTTTTACTTAAATGTAAAAGTTGTCGAAGTAATCATTCCACAAAAGAACACGAAATTTAACGCCGCAACCTCGCGAAGTGCAAGATTTGCGACAGTAGTTTTAACCTTTTCTATTGCTATACATTAATAGAGTTACGTAAATTCCTTAATTGTCATTGACAGTGTAATTACTTGAAATTGCTTCTAATGAAGTACCATTGGATTAATTTACCTCGTTTCTTAGTTGTATCTGTCATGATACATATTTAACTTCATCATGAGCTATTTAGTTTCTGTTGTAGAATGTTCCCTGACTATTAATAACTGTTTATTATTCAAGTTTCACCGATTTTTAAACAAATTGGTTCTTTTTAATTCACTATGAGGTTCTTCATTTGAGCGTTTTAATACAGTTCTTCACTGTAAGTAGATTATTTATCGAAATTGTCACTGTTATCCCCAGCTTCACTTCACCATCGGTTCGGATAGACTGCTGCAATAAAGCTGGGGGGAAAGGGATGTTCCATTACAACCCTAATACGATTAAGCTTAGAGAAACATCTTACAGCTTTGCTGTCATCATCATCATCATCATCATCATTTCACACAATAAATCCTGGAGTTATATTGCGCATTATGCATCAAGAAACACGAAGCACCACTTTCATTACGCATAAGAGGAGAAAAAACAGAAAAAAAACCAATTTCATTTACTTCCCAAAAAAAAAAAAGATACATCGACTTTTTCTTTTGTGAGCTCTATGTTGGCGGAAGAAAACACTAATTCCCGTCCGGTTACGCACAATAGTACAAGAATCCGAAAAATTGCGTCTGGTCAAATGCACGGTAATGACAAGTTTACGTTAAAAAAACTGTTGGTAGTTTCCAAGACAGTGCTTACATTCTTAGATTCAGACAGCAGAACAAAATAGACAGATTTGTTTACGCTCGTATGTGTTTGCAAAGCGTCGGGGCTAGTTTATAAGCTGTCTAGTTGCTTTTGACTCCTGTCAAGTATCAACTCAGTTTTATATACAAAGAACAGTGTAAAGTGCAAGAGTTTTATTTTATTCAACTAGTTTCAGTTCTTCTTTTAGACCATCTTCAGAAATTGTAACTCCATCGATGTCGTGGATCTGGCAGGTAACTGGGAGCCTTCCAAAAGGTATGAATACTAAATGTTCACGTATTAATGATTCGTTCTGGTAACTGAATCTAAAAATTGGAACAGGCCATCGCAAAAAACTGTGAAATGTCAACAAGTATTAAAGTAGGAAATTAAACTTTTCATAAAATTCATTACGTTATACTTGAAATAAAAAAATAAAATGAAAACCTAAAAATCTTATGCAAAATTAGTGACTAGCCTAAGCTAGTCGTATATCACAGTAATATCACAGAGGGTTATAGACAATTTTAGCGACTTGACTGTCGATGAAACGAACACAACACCCAGTCCCCCGCCGGGAATCGAACCCGGGCCCACTGCATGGTAGTCAGTGACGCAGTCGCTGAGCTACAGAGGCGGACGAAAGAACTAACAGTATTAACAAACTTGCACAGCGCATAGCTGTAAAGTTTTTTACTACTTTATTAAGCTAACGTAGTAAACATCATTTATTTGTTCCTATTTTGAAGTAGTTTGGACATTTCAATACCGATAGTTGAAGTTTGAGTTGAATTGAAAATGACAAATTTGTGTATGTTTCAAAACTTTTTCGTTAACCGGCTCCTTTCATGGCCGCATGTTTTAAGCCGCCATGATACCAATATGGCGGCCGCTGCCAACTAAGGTGTGTGTGTGTGTGTGTGTGTGTGTGTGTGTGTGTATTGTCCGTAGCATAAGTTAAAATTGTTTGTAATTATAGGGACGATAATCTGAGCAGTTAGCTCTATTAGATTTACAAACAAGTGAACATTTTTACCCGTCATTTTATGCCCGCTGGATGATAAAACCATTCAACGCTACCATGTCGGAAGACTCGTTCTGCTTAAATTTGCTTGAGATGTCCTCTGCAACCTTCATCCTTCGAATTTTTATTGAGATGCGGTTCAACAGCCGTAAGATATTTGAGGAACTGCATACTGTAAACCATCTGCTGTTTTATTATTTTTCAATCTTCTACCGGTTTCGGTTATAAACCATCTTCACGGTAGAAAACTACACAAATGGTTTATAACCGAATCCGGTAGACGATTGAAAAATAATAAACAGCTGATGGTTTACAGTATGCATTTCTTCATCCTTCGATTCGCCAATAAATATAGATCGTGATACCTCTTGCCTCTCATATCATCGTGGTCGTCCCTCATCCACCGGACTAATAAGCTTCTCTGCATCCATTGTAGCTAATCAGTGCGATAAACGTCCATACACCAACAACAGATACTCGCTTCCTCAGGCTACGTACGACTACCACTGACCAGTCCGTCAACCCCATCTGTTTTTAAGCATTTGGTCCAATTCAAATCTTAGTATGATGATAAATACGCAAATAAAATATTTAATATTCCTAGAATATTAAATAATAACAACTGCTGGATCAGAAGTGACGTCTGGTCTTTCGGAACAGACGCCACATGTATATATAAAATATTTAACATTCATCCTGTCGAATCTTTGGGGGAATCTGCTTTGGTGCAATACTAAAATTCGAAGGGCGAAATCTTCGACTCAGAAACCTACGAACAAAACATGAGCCAAATCCGGTCCTACAGTGCATATAACCTGCGGGCATCTCCCTATGAACCCATAGACTAGACAAGAGGGAGAGAGCAGCTAGCCTTCAGACTGTCTGCAAGATGACAGCGGGACAGTGGGGTGAGGTAGGGAGACTGAAGGCTAGTGTCTTGTGACGTCAGAAGTGACTGAAGCTGCGCACGTCACAGCACGGCTGCTGCCCGAAGTGAGCCTGCGGATCGCAGTCGTCTGTATGCAGTTCTCTGCCAGCTTCACGGTGGTTGTGGCTGCTGATATCATTTCGTAGCTCGAAATGGAAGAAACTAATTGAAACCATACGTGTTCCCAAACTTCTGCATGATAAAAGCCACCAAGATCACTTGAAAAACTTTCATGAATACTTTAATAGCAAAATCCTTACTCAGAGAATTTCCCATAACTTAGTCTCGCTTTTATATATGCATCTTTTTCTGTTTTTTGTGTCAACGAAGTACCGCACGGTTTCGAGCTGAACCTCGTGTCTCGCACAATAAATCGTGGAGTTTTATTGTCCAGCCGGACGCCGTGGCCGAGGTGACTGAGGCGCTTCAGTCACGGTCAGCTCGGCAACTACGGTCGGGGGTTCGAATCCCCCCTCGGGCATGGATATTTGTGCCGTCTTTAGTCTTAGCAACTTCTTAAGTAGTTTGTAAGCTTAGGGACTGATGACCCCGTAGTTAAGTCCCATAAGTTGTACAAACATTTGAACAATTTTTTATTGTGCAATTTGCATCAAGAAAAAACACACCATTCTCATTACGCATAAGAGGAGAAAAGATTATAAACAAAATTATTTACAAACAATTTCATTTATTTCCTTAAAACATTTATTTCTGTATATATCGATTTGTTTCTTTTATTTGCTCTATGTTGCCGGAAGAAAACACGAATTCGCGTCCGGTAACCACGATAGTAAAAGTCAAATGCATGGCAAATACAATTTTACGTCACAAAGAAAAAGAGAAAACGCAGTTGGTTATACTCTTAGATTCAGACAGTAGAACAAAATAGGCAGATTTATTTACGCAAAGCGTTGGGAAAGTTTGTTAGCTGTCTAGTTACTTCCCGGCTCCTGTCACGTGTCAACTCCTTTTTGTCACATCCGTGGAGCAGGTACCATGTTCGGACCTACGCCACTGAGTAATTGATACGAAACAGTACTTGATTTACTACTCTTAAAGGCTGCGTAGACAGGTGTTTTTTGCGCCCATCCAGGGTAAGGTATAATAATTAAGTATCAATACTTAATGTTCGAATTCAGGTATTTTGTACGTAATGTGCTGGTAAATCAATCTAAAACAGTAACAACATCGAAAAGAATGGGTCAAATGCTAAACAAGCATTAAAGTAGTAAATTATGCCTTTTTATTAAAATCTAAAACACCCTTCTTAAAATCAACATAACGAAAACCTAAAATTATGCTACAAAATTAGTGACAAACGTATGAAAGCTAGTCATATTGCGCAGTGTTCGGCTAAGAGTATTTTACCGATTTGAATGTCACTTAAACGAACAAAACACCCAGTCCCCCGCCGGGAATCGAACCCGGGCCTCCTGCGTGGTAGTTACACACGCAGTCGTTTGAGCTACGGAGGAGGGCGTCAGAGCTAACGGTATTAGTTCAGTTGCACTGCACATAATAAATATCTTTTATTTCTAAATATGTTTTGAAAATTTTGATATACTAGTTTTAAGTTTTTATTGAAGTGAAATATTATGTATGTTCCACAGTTTTATTTCGTTAACCAGTTCCTTTCATGCCCGTGTAGTTTAAGCCAGCATAATACAGATTACGCGGCCGCTCCCATAGGATGTTAGGCCTCCCTCGTGTGTGTGTGTGTGTGTGTTTTGTCCTTGGCATAAGTTAACACTGGAACATTTTTTTCCCGTCCTTTCACGCCTCCTGGATGATATAACCATTTAGTGCTATCATGTCCAAAGACTCGTTCTGCGAAAGATGCTGCTAAAATTTGCTTGAAAGAATCAGCACCACCTTTTGCGCTGCTGTGTTACGTTAACAAATCATGTCAGGACTGTTATCTGACTCATCTGCTTGGAAGACCACGAGAATCACAATTGCATCTTGTAATGTTGAAGAATTACCCGTACCTGTCTACCTACGTGGGGTTTCCGGACAAGGTGGCGCAGCTAGCTTAGCTGTTTGGAACCACCGCTCCTAAAACGAGAAATTTCCGAACAGAGGCATCCCACTGTTTGTCTATTTCAGTCGGTCACCACCAGGGCGTGTGTTATCGCCGTTTCTCTGTGTCGTCGCCGGGAACTTTCTTTCCGTGTACTTTCGTATGCTGCTTTTGTTCTAAGCATTGTACACCATGGAAGTGATAACATCGAAACGGAAGTCGTGTCTTGTCAAGGATGGTCATCGCCATCGTAACCAGACAAAATAGAGATTACAAACTTCATAATGTATTATGAGCAATGGCCGTTTAAAAATTACAAATTGTGAAATCGTTAATCAACACCAACATTTTAGCCACCTTAAAAAACATATGTGAAGATACAGAAATGTATGCATAATTATATAAAATGAGTTCGCGAAGATAGGACAGTGCGCGTTTCCCAAATTTTTGAGTATGAATTTTAAGATCTCAGAGCTAATAAAGGCTTACAATTTCTTGAAAATGTTTCGAATTATGACAGCTGCAACATGCAATTGTCTAAGCCGGGAAGAGGAATTATCGGGACAACTCAGAAAGCTGGTTGTAGTTCGAAAAGTCGAATCAGCGAAGAGCTTTTCAAAAATTAACGGAAGGTAATTTTTAAGGTCGATAGGATCCTTTCCAGGCAAGAGGATTCTAGTGTTTGCTTGTGAAAAAGCAGAGAAAATCCTTCGCGAAAACAGGACTTTGTGTATGGATAGGACATATGATAGCTGTTCAGAAAAATTCAGACAATTGTACATTACCCATGTAGACATCAGAAGTACAGAAGATGCAACGAAGTTATTGCTTTCTGCATTTGCTTTGCTCACAGACAAATGTCAAAATTCATACGATAGACTTTTGTGAATTGGAAAGCAAGATGTCCGAGATCACCAAACTGCAGTGCTATATCTTGAAATGGCCACTACCCGGCTGTAACTTCGACTTCAACCAGTGTCCGTGGAAGAAGAGATAAGAACTGCGATTAACGAGAGACTGTAAGGATAGGGAAGAAGTCCGACTGTTTTGTGGCATATGTGCTGCACTGGCACATTTCCACACAACACTGTCGATGAAGCATGTCGAATGGAGAGATCAAGAATATTGTAATGTTAACTGTTTTGTAAGTGGTTATGTTAAATAGAACCAACTAAAATTCATCTTTATAAGTGAAATACAGTAACTGATTTTTAATGAAGGAGTACAATCATGATCAAAGTATTGTGGCAATAATTCATGTGGTGAATTGTCTTAAAGTGTTATAAAATCTAAATTACCAATTCCAGTCGCTTTACGACGTACTTTGACCAGCACGTGTTATTGTTTTATAAATGGTTTTGAAAATTCTTTCATTAATTGGATGTATTACATGCTGCCCTTCTAATCAGATATTAGTTGTTTCTCTTGTTGCGGTGTTCTATCGAGAATTATATTAAAGATAAATACTTATAAAGCAAATTAGGAGAAATGAGATTTGATAATTATAAATTACGTAAACGTGTCTTAAAAAACTTAGTGGGTAACTATTTTTCTAGTACCATCCAGCAATGTTGTGATAACCGTGTCTCGGTTTTAACAGTACAACAGAAAACAATTCCGGTTTTTTGCTAGTTTTATGATGGGATCCCTCTTCAACACTCGTGTGCACTTACTCAGCATACCTTTTTGGCCTCCTCCGCAGGTGCAGGTTTGCAATTTGTACTGTGGTTAAAAATGTGTGGCCGCAGTGGAGTAGCCGAGCGGTCATTCGAGTAACAGCTGCGGTGCTGGACGGACGTGTGGCGGCTGCTCGGCGTCCGGACGTAAACAACGGCTGTGTCGCTGCGAGTAAGGTTCGTTTGAACTGCTCTCTTCATTAGTAGCTATGGTTTCGAACTATAGTAAGACAGAATGAGTACGATAAATGTTATGAGGAAAGATACGATAAAATTTACTTTCGATAGAAATTTTGTTAGACCAAAGGCTTTTGAAATTAGACGGTGGTTCATGGAGAAATTTCAGATGACCTGCAACGAAGTAGAGGGTGTTCACTTATCATTTGTGACAAATTCTGTATATTTGAAGATGTTAAACCCAGAATTATGTTGTTCAATTGTTGATCAATGTGGCGGTGTTGCTAAATTTAACCATTCCGATGGTTCAGTTAGTGAAGTTCTAGTGTCAATTGCCGGATTAGGAATTCGAACTGTTGGTGTTTTTGAGCTGCCTTTTGAGGTCCCGGCTGAAGAAATAAATAAAGTTTTGAGTCCATATGGTAGAATTATATCTAATATAGCTGAGAAATGGTCCGCGGAGTATATGTTTCCCGTACTTATCGGTGTTCGACAAATCAAGATTGAATTACAGAGGCATATCCCTTCATATATAAATGTATGTGGATACCGTGGCGTTGTCATATATGACGGTCAGCCTAAGACTTGCGCCTTGTGTAACTCCACCGCCCACGTGAGGATCAAGTGCAGCAAGAGGCGGCCGGCGCAGCTGCCGCGCGCGGAGCCTGCGGCCTCGGGCCAGGCGGTCAGCCTTAAGCTGACGTATGCGGACGGCCGTCTACCCCAGCCACAGAATAAGGAGTACACAGAAAGGAAACTCCCGCTGCAGTCTGTCGTCCAAAATTTAGTGCGAATGCGCGGAATCGGCCATCTTGAAAAGCAGTAAACGCGTGATCACTCCCTACTCTGTGGCGTAATAATGCGCCGTCTTTCTTTGTTAATTGTGTATTTTAGCTGCCTGAATCGCATAAAAGTAAACTAGTATTTAGTGCAGTACAGTGAAAAGAAAGAACTGTGTGTCAGTAGTTAGAGCTGTTCTCTTTTTATTACGAGCAGCAATAAAAGTAAAGGCGGCCGATGGTGTTCAGCACCCAATTGCCGCAATAATTCTCATACAAATAAATTTTTGAGCTTCTTCACCTTCCCAAAAGATGTTGTACGGTTAGTGAACGTCGCTATGTGTGTGGTAAAAGTTAAATGTTATCGGTTCCGAATGAGAGCAATGTGTGCATAATTATTAAAAGTAGCCTTGCTTCTCTTGACGATAACTCTCGCTGTTGCTGTTGCAGTTCAAATGTTCAAATGTTTGTTAAGCTTATGGGACTTAACTACGGGGTCATCAGTCCCTAAACTTACAAACTACTTATGAACTACTTACGAACTACGACGGCACAAATATCCATGCCCGAGGGGGGATTCGAACCCCCGACCGTAGTGGCCGTGCTGACCGTGACTGGAGCGCCTCAGTCACCTCGGCCACCGCGGCCGGCTTGCAGTTCAACAGCATCGAAATGTTGAAGTACATTTATATTTTATAATTATAAGTTTAACGTCGCAGGGAATAATATAAAATGAAAGACAAAGAATAGTGCGTAAGTAGGGGGACTTCAACATTTTGCGCGTGCGTTCCCTTTTCCGGTTGCCCACATAGGCGAGATATATCAGGACTTTTTAAGGCTCATCTACCTGCTCACCTTCACATAATTTGATTCAAACGGTAAAATTTTACAAACGGCAAACGGAGGCGTAGCTTGCTGATGTTAACGACCGGTGATCCTCTTACAAGGGGAGGTCGGCAATCGGGACCCGCCGATTTCGGCAATCGGGACCCGCCGATTTCGCCCACACTGCGTGTGTAGGAGATTGGTCTCCCTATAACGTGTCTGAAATACTTCGCCTGAGTGGGCCTTAGAAAAGGAGAAAATGCTCTCGAAAGTTTTTCCAATAGTACTGTACATCTTATTTAGCTATCTGTTCGTGACTAACGGCGTAGCGTAATGGTCAACCGAATTACTTGCGAAGCAGCGCCCTGGGCTACGCCGTTTATTCACGAACAGAGCTCTGAATAACATGTATAGTGCTATTGGAAAAACTTTCGAGAGCATTTCCTCCTTTGCTAAGGCCCACTCAGGCGAAATATTGCAGGCACGTTATGTGGAGACCCACCTCCTACACAAGGAAGACAGGGGAAAATGATGAACAACTTTTTCTTTTGTTATAACTGAAACAATGTGTGCCACAATATGACAAGTACAGAGTAAGTTTGTTAGGTAGTTTTATGTTTCCGCTTCCTGTCCTTCATTTGTGTGTAATTTAACTGTTTTATGTATGCCCAGACATTATTACTTCTGTATAATCACGTTGTACTGCAAAGTCTGACTTGTGCAAATTTATTCGTGTGAAATAAAACCTGGCAGTTGTAAAGTCATTTTCTTGTTTATAACTAATTTCCCAAACATAACTTCGCGTTACTCGGCATTTTTCTGGAGATAAGCACCAAATAAAACGATCATTGATTCCATCGTACATTTTCTTAGTTGTATTAAAATTTAGGCCTACTTTTCTTCGTTGGATTACAATTAGGTGCAAGAACAGGACGCAAAATAGATGAGAGCATAATGAAAAGCCGTTTCCTTTCTTAAAAGTCGGTGAGGTTAGCTGCAGTTCGTAAAAAGTCCATTTCCAGCCAAAGAACTAAGTGGCTATAGTTCCGCGTTTACTGCTTTTCAATATGGCGTCGAGCGCAACGCTTGGTAACATACAGATCAAAGGCGCTGCCCCCAGCTTTCCCTTCTGTATGCTCCCTATTCTGTGCCCCAGCGCCACTCGTCGAAGCCCTGCCGGCACCCGGAAACAACGCGGAGCAGCGAGGCACCGATGACGTCAGGGCAGCAGACGAGAGCCCCGCAATTGAATCGCAGACACTAACATCTGATGAGCCCGACAATCCACCCACCGTACAAGCGAAAACGCAGGCTACCAAACGACCCGAAATTGCACAGATCTCTCTAGTTTCGCAACAGGAAGGGGGTCAGATTTCCGTCCAAATACCTATGGAAACCGAAGTGCAACCGGACTGTCCCACTAGTGTCAATGACGATCCAACTATGAACAAAATGCAAACAGCAGAGGATGAAGTTTTTCTTGGGGACAAACTACTTAGTGCACAAAAAACTGACAAAAGGAAAAGTCTAGACACTAGATTTTTACAAGGGGAAGGTTTTGCGTCCCAACTTCGTCGCCGCTTTTGTGTCCCAGCCTCGTCGTAGGTGTCGGTGGCCGAGTGGAATGAGACCGACACAGGAACAAAAATTGCACGCTGGTGCAGGTACGGAGGGGAGCAGCCAGAAACTATAAACACTAGAGCAAATTAGAAAGAGATATATATTGCACAGAATGTAACAATACTTAACTTTTACATAGTACTGCAGAAGGTTGATACATAGTTGTTAGAGGCCTGCCTAGTGCCTGTACGATAGCAAAGTCTTCAATGGTGCCTATCTGATTACGAAGGTCCTAACTGGTTGCTATCTCCGTCCGAAGTGGACGATCCTTCAGTGGTGACCACGAGCGGAGTTGTCGCAGAGGGCGCTCGTGGCTGTCGTCGTGAGAACGCCGCGCCGTGCGTGCATGGCGGCGCGCGGCGAAAGTAGGTGGCGCGCACTTTGTACTTGTGCGACACCACAGAAGGGACGAACATTGGAACTCAACAGGAGGTTGAGAACAGACACACGGAGAGAAAGCAAGATTGTAAACCTTCTGAGAAATCTTCCGCTGATTTCAACGAGATATCGCCGAATTTGTGTCCAGAGGGCTCCCCGAAAAGGAAGAGAAACAAAAAACGTCGGGTGGCTCATGAAAACGCTGAAAAGGTTGTACCTATTTTAAAGGAAAATATCTTTGGCGTGGAGCGATTTTTAGGGGTTTAGTATGGAGAGCAACGTTAAAACCAGAAGAGGGAGGACTAGGACTTACTGATATTCAGAAAAAATCGACAGTTTTATTTGTTAAGAGATCCTTACAGCTAATTGAAAGCCATCCTGAAGGTATTACAGCACAGTTATTCAACCTTTTTAAACCTGACAGTCTGCAGCCACCAATTAATATAAATGCAATTAACTACAAATTGAAACATTTACGTCGTTATTACTTGGAGGTCAGTTGTATGACTTGCATTTTACTGGACAAGACCAAGAGGAACTATCAATATATGATGCACAGAATAAGATCACAAGACCATAAAAATAAGATGGAGGCTAGTTTTCCAATCAGAAAATGGAAAATTATTTGGAAAATATAAGTAACAAAGTACTCTCCTCAGACACACAAGTGGATTGCTATACAGTTATTAATAACATAGTAAGTACGAATGAAAAATTAAATGCTATTGGCCTCAGTGACACAAACCAATGTCTAAAATGTCACAGAACGGACACTTAAGACCATCGGTTCTTTGCATGGGGAATACTGAAATATGGAAGGAACTTATTAAACAGATATCTTTCCTAAAGAGAAGTGATGGCAGAGAAATAAATTTGGATTACATCTTTTTTCCAGAAGAAATGTTTTTTCCTTGACAAAAGAACACCACCATCTACTGGATTATTGGCAATTTTTGTCACTACGTAATCGCTAACAAATGTAGTGACAATGTACAGAATTACAAAGAATATATACTTCACGAGTATTACAAGATTTACCAAAAAAAGGATAACAAAAGGAATTTTGGGAATATATTACAAATTCTGTTTGAAAAACAGGAAGTAAGATAGTTGTGTATTAAAAGAAGAATGAATCGCAATCGCATGCTGAAGTATGGGACTGCTGTTGAGGGTGAAGTACGGTGGGGACTACGTGGGCCCCGTGGCCGCTACGGTAGCCGTGAAGGCCTGAATAGAACCCTGAAAAGGCATGCACTGCGTGACGAGGAGAGATGTACAGATAAATAATTGTGTTCGCAGAATTTAAATCATTGATTCAGATTTCAAATTTGTCACACAAATGTTTTTTTTTTCTCTAATTTTTGTCATTAAGAAGGGACTTTCCTTTTACATTTTGTAGTCGTCAGCTAGTATTCCTCCTCAGGAAGAAGACGTTTTTTCTAAGCATTTGATTTTATACTAATATCGTTCAGAAAGAATAACAACACAGAAGAATCATTCATTTTATACTCTACAGTGGCCACAAGCCAACATAAAAGGTACCAATCAATAAAAATGGCGGAGAAGCCAGGCCCAGAAGACCACAATTGGCGAGTGCAAGGACGGGTTGAAGGGGAGGAAGGAGACCCGACATAAAAAACCCACGCAATAATAAATACCAAGGAACAAAATATACAAAACATAAAAAACACAGCGCCCCAAGTGGCTGGGCGCGGATCTGCACTGCACTGCGCTGTATTACTCGTAGCGTCGGTTTACGAAGCGCTACACCAGCCCCCGGTCGGAAGCGGAGCGTCGGTGTCTCGAAGTCTTGCTGGGGAGTGCACCCGGCGTCCTGAACGAGTCGTTCGCGGCGGTGGGGTGGCGTCTGGAGGCGGCCGTTGTGCTGCGTCTGGTGAGGCGACGGAGGCGGCGTCTCGCTGTCCAACCATGGTGGGAATGGACGTCGCTGGGGTGGCGGCAGTGGCGTGTCATGAAAGACATAGACTGGTTTGACGCGTTCAGCGACACGGTGGTAGGTTTGCCATTCACCATAATCTCTATTGTTTGAGTATGACGTTGTAGCACTTCGTACGGGCCAGAGTGTGGTGCTTGTAGTGGCGGTTTGACCCCTTCTGTGCAGAGCATGAAATGTCGGCAATGCTCTAACCCTTGATGGACGAAGTGGAATGGTGTGCCATGTCGTGAGGCTTTCACGGGCTACGTGTTGTCTGAGACGGCGCAGAAATTCCGGTTGGCCAGTGTTGTCGGCTGTTGCTACAGACTTAGTCTCCACAAAGTCTCCTGGAAGACGCAGTGTTTCGACGTAAACTAATTCTGCCTGCGACGAACCAATGTCTGACTTGAAGGTCGTACGTAAGCCTAGCATGACTACTGGTAGAGCAGACGTCCAAGTTTCACCGTGACACAACAAGGCTGCCTCTAGGCAACGTTGCCAGCGCTCAACCATTCCATTGCTCGCTGGGTGGTAGCTTTTAGTCTTGTGATGAGTGTACCCACAGAATTTAGCCAGTTGTGCGAACAATTCAGATTCGAATTGGCGTCCTCTGTCTGTGGTAACATGTAGTGTTCAACCGAGTCTAGCTAACCACGTTATTGCAAAAGCTGAAGCCAGTGTTTCGGCTGTTACGTTATCCACTGGTACTGCTTCAGGCCATCGAGTGAACCGGTCAATCATATTTTGCAACCATGACTTATTAAACTAATGGTTCTGTAATTTTCACACCTGTCTGCACCTGATTTTATTGGAATGGGGATTATTACATTTTTCTTAAAGTCTGAGGGTATTTCGCCTGTCTCATACATCCTACACACCAGTTCAAATAGTTTTGTCATGGCTGGCTCTCCCAGAGACTTTAGTAGCTCTGAGGGTATGTCATCTACTCCTGGGGCCTTGTTCCGACCTAGGTCTTTCAGGGCTGTCAAATTCATCTCTCAGTATAATTACATTACTGATTACAGTCCCGTAATTCTTTGACACTGGGTTGATTGCCAAAACGGTAATTTCGAAAAGTAATTCGAAACCTCTGACCGTCCTAATTTCGCGGCCTGCGTGTGAGACTACCATCACCTCACTATATCCCCATCGCAATGTTTAAACTTCAGAGTTCCTCCGTACGATTCTGTAATTTCATCACATTTGGCGGCATCTTACAGTACTACTACAAATGTACCCGTGAATACCAATATATTGCCTCTGTTTATTTTCATAACTTCTAAGAAATTCTCAACTTCGAAAGATGTTGGTCGTACTACTCTCTGATCAAACGTTAACTTCAAACTATCTTTTCGTGGTCGTTATCATTATTTCTTCTAATGGGTTTTAAACATTGTAAATAAGCGCGTGTAGCAGCGCAAAACTCGCCACAAACATCGTTCATTTAACGGAAATAACGACGTAAACAGCTTACGTCTGTACAGCTCGCCCTCCAGAGACAACAAAATTAGTGACTAGTGTGAGCTAGTCATATTGCACACTGTTCAACCAGGGGTATTTTAACGTCTTGCATGTCGATGAAACGAAGACAACACCCAGTCCCCCGCCGGGAATCGAACCCGGGCCTCCTGCGTGGTAGTCAGCGACGCAGTCGCCTGAGCTACGGAGGCGGACGACAGTGTTAACGCTTCTGGGGTACTTGTACTACCCGTAGTTGTATAGTCTTTGCTATATTAATAGGCGGACATGATGGCCATCATAATGATTTTTATTCCTTATTTTATGCTATTTTGATCTGCTAGTTGAAGTAGTGTTGACCTGAAATCACAGCCGCATTGGGGTGGCCGAGCGTTTAAGGCGCCTTGCTACGGAGCGCGCGGTTTCTCGTCGTCGGA
Source organism: Locusta migratoria (assembly GCA_026315105.1). Classification (NCBI taxonomy): domain Eukaryota; kingdom Metazoa; phylum Arthropoda; class Insecta; order Orthoptera; family Acrididae; genus Locusta; species Locusta migratoria. The sequence continues at coordinate 448,533,010 of CM048746.1, forward strand.
GGTTCGATTCCTCGGGCATGAATGAATGTGTGTGTGTGTGTGTGTGTGTGTGTGTGTGTGTGTGTGTTTTCCTTACCATAAGTTAGTTTAGGTAGTATATAAGTATAGGGACCGATGACCTAACAAGTTTGACCTATTGGGTTTATTAACATTGTTGATCATCATCCAATTCCTGTTTCGGATAATTCTCCATGTGAGTACGTGTCTTCTGCGTGGCCGTTGTTACAGACAATTTAACCATCTTCTCGTAACATTTTTGTCTGCAGTGGTACTAGTTCCCATATTCCTTTTTTTTACGGTCCATCACTTCTTCCGTTAGTGATGTGTGTTCTCGAACTTTGTTGGCGGTCATCATTCGTCGTAACGGCTATTTTCTGTCTACTTTGCGCCATCCTTTCAAGGGCGTGACATATTTTTCTGCTGCTTCATGAGCGATTCTGCGTTTCTTCATGTCTTGGGAAGATACCTCTCAAGAAATTGCATTCGTCTGCATCTTTTCTGTCGCTTGCATTTTGTGAAAGGCGTTGGGAACATCAGTGGGTAGGCTGTGGTGCTCTTCTAACACCGAAATACTTCGCTCTTCGTCCCTCTAGTATCCGTAGACAGTTTTGATGCCTCGCAGGAATCCATCAGCACTTCCTCCACTGAATGTGGCCGTCACTGCAGTCGGTGTTGGGGCTACGTTAAAGCGAGCAGCTGCCGCATACCTCAACGACACTGTCATCATCCTGGCCGTGGCTTCCGCCGCGCCCACCGGCGTTTGGGCCACGCGTCGTTGAATACACTGCGAGCAGACGTGACCGGTGGATCCACATGCTCCGCACACGTACGCGGTTGCCAGTCATATGTCACTATCGGTCTGTAGCCACTGATACAATGGTATATGTTTGTTCAAGTCAATTTTAGCTTCCCTGGTACTATTCAAAAATGCAGATTTGTGAACAGTAGACAATTTCTCGGCTACATTACTGATTCTAGTTCCGTAATTCTTTGACACTGAGTTGATTTCGAAAAGTAATTCGAAAACTCTGACCGTCCGAATTCAGAGTCCAGCCAACACTGCCTAGAAGACAAGGCCTGACAACTGGCCGTGCCTACGTCACACCGAGAGGCGGCGGACGTAAGCTGACTGGCCGGCCGCTACGCGGCGGTGGGCGTGCCCCAGTGGCCAGCCAGTCAACTGGCAGCCGCCGCCTCTTAGTGTGACGTAGGCACGGCCAGTTGTCAGGCCTTATCTTAAAGGTGGTGTTGGTCCAGCGTGTGAGACTGGCTTCAGATATACGGCACTACTATAAATTGACAAGTGAATACCAATTATGAAAATAAACAGCAGCAATATAACTTCTACGAAATTCTGAACTGTCGATAGACGTCGGTCGTACAAATGTCTGATCAAAGGTCAACTTCAAAGTATCTTTCCGTGGTCGTTATCATTACATCTTCACTAAAGTTTTAAACATTCTATATAAAACACGCGTAGAAGCGCAAAACTCGCCACAAACAGCGTTCAGTTAGCGGAAATGAGGAGGTAAACATCCTGCGTCCGTACAGCTCGCCCGCCAGAGATAACAAAATTAGTGACTAGTGTGAGCTAGTCATATTGCACAGTATTCATCCAGGAGTATTTTAACGACTTTAATGTCGATGAAACGAACACAACACCCAGTCCCCCGCGGGAATCGAACCCGGGCCCCCTGCGTAGTAGCACAGAGTAACATATTTGTCTGTAGCAGTAGTCAGCGACGCAGTCGTCTGAGCTACTTTTTTTTTCTTTTCTTCTTCTTCTTCCCCTTCAACCCATCCTTTTGCTCGCCAACATTTGCCTTCTCGGCCCGGATTCATCGCCTTTAAACGAAAGATCTTCTGAAGGTAAATAAAAACTACTTCTTGGTTTATGTACTGGGTGCCAATTGTTGTTATCCTCTTTTTTTCCCGTGGTCTTCGCAGCAGACTGTCCTCACGCAGTGCTCTTCTTCGCGTGGTTTATATCCATGTTGTAATCCCCAAGCACTAAGCTTGGTCTCGTGTCCGTCGTCTGTCTCGTTGCTTATTTTGAGTTCTCGTAGCCCTGTCCGTTACAGTCGGCGGAGCCACACGATGACCTACTGAACATAGTCGTAATAAATAACTAAAAATCAAAGAAAAACAACAGGAGAAACCCGCAATAACAAATGTGGTCCTTCATCCACTAGTCCTAATGTAGGAAATGAAAGTCTCCATGTAACAATAAAAATACAGCGACCATACGTTCGCTACATACGCTCCTCCGTGTATGTCTTCCTCTCTGTTCGTACTGTGTCAATCGCTTCGTTACAGATCTTAGTTTCAATTGTTCGTCCGTGTATCTTTTTCTTTTGTTCTTTAAATTACCTCGGAATCTATGATGTCCGAGTAACCAAGGAGCGCTTCCACTCTTCTGTCGTGACCGAGAAATGGAAACAAATTCTCAAATCATTACGGTAACGTGAGGAACAACAATATTTTGCACTAATCTTTTGTATTTTGGGCATTTTCGGAAGTTATGATGTTCTTCCGTAATATATTGTACGTATTCGTTCAAACTCGCATTTTTATACGTCAATGTGAAGTACGCGAATTGGCCGATGACCCATGCATAGCTGTTGTTTTTTGTTGTTGGATATAAATGCCAGTCCGGCCAGAGGACATCTCGAAGCGTTATCGTACTCTCAGCCGTCCTGTTGATTGTAGCTAGTTTTTTTCTAGTCCATTTCCAGATTTGAAATTTCTCTGCACGTGAGTGTGTGTGTGTGTGCCAATGTGTCTACGACATGGCAGTGTTCAGGTTGAGGTGTTGAGGTGAATCTTGTAGAGTTTTTCTCCTGTTGGAACCTTATCGTTCACAATGTCATACCAGACGGATGCAGTTCGTGATGGAAGTGTGGAATGGTTAATATTCTTCCAAACGTTCGTCCAATCAATCTGTGGGTACTTCAACTCCACAGGGATTGGTCTGTGCCGTCTCGTAAGATGACCATAAATTTTTGCGGTGTTGAAGAGCTGTCGCAGATCTGGAATGTAACTGTTTTCGAGGTAAAAAAGCCGGACGTAGTCAAGTTGTGCATTTATGCGTCCAATGTTGACGGGGGGGGGGGGGCAGATTTACTGATGGGGGCTAGGCTGGTGAATAGTATCTGCGTGATTGTTTTATGCGGAGACTGTAGGATTTTTCCAGTAAGGTTCAAAAACATAGCAGTGCATTTTAGTTGGACGTCTTTCACTCCCAGGCCCCCTTCTGTCCGAGAGAGCGCCATAGTTGGCAGGTTGATCTTGAATATGTTACCTCGCCAAATGAACCAATACGCTGCGGCAAAAATCTTGTGGGCTGTGTCCTTTGGTGGCGATAGTACCGCGGCTATGTGATATATTTTACTGAGTGCGTAAATATTAACGAATAGGGCTCTCTGTAGCCTGTTTAGATTACTGTTTTTGTTGTCATGGAGTGTGGCGCGGAATATATTGAGTTTGAGTCCAATTGGCAATGGCCATCTCCCTTGGATTCTGCGTTAGAATCATACCTAAGTGGGTGATCCGATTTATGGGTTGCAACCATGTTAAATGTATGTTCTCCGATCGTGGTCCTATAGGTAATATCTTCGATTTGAGTTCATTGAGTTTAGCACCAGATGCATTGGCATATGCTTGGATCACTTCTTGTGCAGTTTCGATTTCAGTTGTTGTGTTCACGATAAGAATGACATCAGCATACGCGTGACATACTGTCTTGATACCAAACATTTGTTACCCTTAGAGTCTCAGGTGCAGCTGTGAAAGTAGAGGCTCCACGGCGATGGCGTACAGCGTCATCGAGAGAGGGCAACCCTGCTTCAAGGACTTCTTGATGGGGACAGGAGTACTTACTTGACCATTGACCATTGATTTTGATTGTGGAGTACGTTCCTGAAATGCACCTACTTATGAGCTGTATGAAATGAGCACTAAACCCCATTCGTCGCATAACGTTCAACAGAAATAAGTGGTTTACACGATCGAACGCCTTGTCAAAATCTAAAAACATCAGCGCTACATTGCAGTTGCACAACCATGATAAGGTTGTGATATACCTGTATTCACTTAATGCGTTAATCATAGATCTGCCAGGAGCCACACTCATTTGATAAGGGCCAAGGATCTTGGATAGTATAAATTCCAATCTATTGTTTATGATTCTGGTAAGAAGTTTATAATCTGAATTCAGAAGAGTTATCGGCCGAAAGTCTGTCAACGATGTGGTGTGTGGCTTTTTCGGAATTAGGACGACGAGCTCTTCCGTAAACTGCGACGGCGGCTGCACTTCCCCCCAGCAGTTCGTTGTACATTTTAGTTAACTCTGGCCCTATAACATTCCAAAAGCAAGCATAAAATTCAACTGGTAGACCGTCTAAACCAGCCGATTTCTTTTTAGGCATTCTTTGATCGCCGAATGTATTTCTTCCTCCGTAATATTGGCTAGAAGGTCGACATTGTCATCCCCAGTCACCGCGGGTTGGATAGCGGACATCAGAGGTTCTCCTGTCGCGGGGTCCGTTCCTCGGTCGGCGTAAAAGTCCGTGAAATATTGAACCACATAGTTTATTTCCGTCTGGTGTTCATATACGTGTCCGCCTTCATCTGTAAGTTTGGGAATTAATTTTTGTTTGCCTCTCTTAGCTTCCCTGAGAAGATGATACATCGATGTGTGGTCTTGCATGAGGTCGTGCGGTGAGCGCGCTCGAACTTTTTGTCCTTCCAGAGATTGTCGTACGAGAGCCGTGATTTTGGCTTTAGTGCGTTTTATTCGGGAACTGTTGATGATTAGACTGTTGGGTTCACTGTAGAGTTCACGGAGGCATAAAAAGTAGTGCTCTATGGTACGTTTTCTCCAATATGCCTTCATACGGGCATACTGCACAATACATTTTTTTTTTTTTTTTTTTATTTGCGGTTTCGCGACTTGGATCCACCACATTACACGAGTTGGATATTTGCCTAGTGATCGGAGGCATCTCGTACAGGTTGTGATGACCTGCTGCCGAAGTTCTTCGTCCTGCAAAAGCGAGACGTTAAGTTGCCACACGCCCCTTCCCATGTATGTTGGTTGTTTCCTGTACTGAACGGTTATATGAAAGGCGTCATGATCTGAGAAATTGATGGGCCATATTTCACAATCCATGACATTGTGTAGAAAGCCGTTCGTCACATACATCCTGTCTAGTCGGCTGGCTGTACTACTGGTAACATAAGTGTACCCTCGGGCGTGCGGACGAAGATGACACCAAGTATCGACGAACCCAAGTCCATTATTTAACGATAAGAGCGCCTCGCAAAAGTTGAAGTTCGGACGCTGATCTTCGGGACGGAGAACACAATTAAAATCACCTCCGAAAATTATGGGCAGTCGGGCATCTGGTATTAACGTGACGATTTCATCACGGAACAAGGAGCTCCTCGCGTGTTTGCCGCTGGACCCAGTAGGGGCATATATATTTACAATCAGTAAATCCCATACTTTTACAGTCATTCCCTTCCGGATTCAAGTATCGCTTGCGTCGTACACGGTATACCGTGTTTGAATAAAACTGTCGTTCCGCCCTCACTACCAATGTTCAAAATTGCGTCATATCCGAAATTTTCGTCGTGACTACCTCTTGTATTAACGCTAAGTCAATGTCGGCGGCATATAAGTAGTCTCTTAAACACTGGAACTTCACATCGGAAATAATCCTATTGATGTTTAGGGTTGCAATTTTATACGCCTGCGTCATTTGTTGGTGTAGTATTCAAGTGTAGCAGACCGCAGACCCCGCGCAATAATACATTTAGGCACTCTCCTCGTTGTCGCCCCACGGGACCCCAGAGCCCCCAGGAGGCAGGTCTTCCGCCTCCATCCGGTCTTCGACCAACGAGGTTGGTGGCTTATCAATATCCATCTGAGCTGCATCTTTCGGTCGCAAATGGTCTCTGCTTCCAACCACAGAGGTACCAGGTATGTCACTGGTAGTTTTCCGTAAAATTTTCTTTGTGCGTAACAGTTTCCTCTCCAGTTCTTGTATTTCTTCGACACTCTGTTTACGGGTATTACGCTTGAGTTTTCCCGTCTGCTGCTTTGAACTGTCGTTATCGGTACTTAGTAGTTGCCCTGACAGAGTGGCACTAGTAGAAGAACCATGGCTCTTGCTCTGACTGGAGGACGTCACAGACGGGGGGGTCTGGTTACTATTCGTGGCAGCCGTTACAGACGGTCCTGGCGTTGGAAAGGACTCTGCTTCAGAAGTTCTGACAGGGTTCACAACCTCTGTTGGCGCCTGTTGTGTGGGAGGCAAGGCAAAGTTCACCACGACAGTGGGTTGTGGGGACAGTTTTTCCGGTTCGTCTGTGACGGATATCACAGCCGTGTCACGCTTTCCTCAGTCGTCCGTGTTCGCTCCCGTGGCAGCCGGCAGGGCTTGCTCGCCGCGCGCGGCCGCAGCGTAGCTGGCAGTCAACACGGTCGTCACCGCGGGTCGAGGCGCCTCGCCGGCCGGCAGCTGCGTCACCCGCCGCTGTAAACACTCGGCGCGGACGTGGCCGGCAGAGTTGCACGCCGCGCAAGTCCGTGGCTGTCCGTCATACATCACAATTCCGCGATAGCCGCAGTCATTTATATACGACGGGACGCGCTTGGTCGACCTTTGCCTCACGCCGTTCAACACCTTAAACTTTCGAGCGTTCGACCACCGTTCAGCAACGTTACTAATAACCGTCCCGTACACGGCGTTAATTTCGTCGGCTGGCAATTCGAAAATCCTGATCGTCCGTATACCAAAGCCAGCATCAGCAATGGTAACGTTTCGTATATTGCCGTCACTGTATTTGAATTTTCTGCTTCCATCGCAAGATTCCACAATTTTATCACATAATTCAGCATTTAACATTTTAACGTCAGCAACACTGTTAACTATCGAAATGTGTATGCCTACAACGTCGTCAAAATCATGTTGAAGTTCCTGCTCTAACCAATATTCTACTTCAAATAACTTGGGTCTCGTGCAAGTTCGGTCAAAAGTGATCTTCAAGGTGTCTTGCCTGTTTAAATGTGTCATCATCGTATCATATTACGAAATTTAACGCAAATAGCAACTGCCGCAAATAGCTCCGCGACTTACCACGCTGAGGCACAGCCGACCGCAGCCCACAAACACCGCCACGCGTCCGCTCTGCACCGCTCACGCGGACGAACTACACAGGCACTGCATACGTTGCGTCATTTAAAAGGAAACTTGGCTTTGTAGCAGTCATTAAATTTAGAGTCCCCAGCTAATTTGTCTTGCTTTAGTTTTCAACAAATATTCGTGGCTGATTGTTTTTCTGGATATTATTCAAAATTGGACAACACACAACTTACGTGCATTCTAAATTTTATATTGAAATGATGAGTTTGCAGAATCTGGTAACCTAACTCTTACGCATTTAGGTGCTACTGAGTTGTGGTCGTTTACCTGCGTTTGTGTTCCTCTTTTTTTAAAACAAATTTTTAAAAGACACTTCCCCTAGTTACTGATAAGATATTATTTTGTTAAATGAAAGTTATTGCCTTTTGTTGGCTTTGTTGTTATTTTACATTATATTGTACTGCAGTAAGGTGTTATGGTCCAGTTTAAAGATTTTTCTTTATTAACAGAAAGGATTTAATGGTTTATTGTGTGGACTGAATAGAAACCATGTCTTTTGGAAACTTGTGTTGAATATAATTGTTACTACTTTGACTAAAATAGTTCATAATTTTGTTTAAAATTAACAAAATAGCTTTTCAAGGGGCAGAGACTTCACAGCTCAATCCAGACCTACCACTCCCTCTGCCGGTACAAAAACATTGCAGTTTATAGTGAGGCGGGCCGCGGTGGCCGAGCGCTCTGCGGCGCGCCAGTCACAGTCTGCACGGCCACTATGGTCGGGGGTTCGAATCCCCCTTCGGGCATGGATATTTGTGCCGCCCTTAGTATTAGGTAGTTCATAAGTAGTTTGTAAGTTTAGGAACTGATGACTCCGTAGTTGTCCCATAACCTCTACAAACATTTTGACATTTGCAGTTTATAGTGAGGCGACCACCGTTCGTTCGTTACAGATTCGACTTCTCCATATTTATAAGGCGCTTTCCTAATCAAATCGTTCTCAATTTCTATCGGCAGATTCAAAACACGAAAAGTTGTACACATATCTCCATATTGTGACTTTGCTTCTGGAAGAATCTCTATGTATGAACTCCTCTGCCCCACTGTGCAAACAGTTTATCAATAGTAACAGGTTCCACTAACGTGAAATAAATAATTTATCTAACTGGATAGTGTGGACCAAGACATTGTTAACACCTGTAACCACAGTTATCCAGTCGTCTATTTGCAACAACGTCGGTTGCACTCGAAGGATTTCCTTGTCTAAGGCGAGACAAGTATGTTTTCCGGTATGTTAGTAGTAAACATATTTGCTTGCAGAGAAGAAATTTCGGTTGCAAAACCGAAATTCCGGGGTGAATACCAAATCGTAGGATGACAACAGACGTAACAGTAGATTATACACCATCACGAAGATGGCGGACAGACACGCGGCGAAGCACACTTGCAGCTACGTAAGGAGGGCAGGAAAAAAAGAAAAGAAAAACCCACAAACGGATCGTAACAGATTTACTCGTAAGTGAGGTTCAAACGGTACAACCTGAGGACTCGGTGGGGTTACATTTTTCCTCCATTTGTATAAAACAATCTGTGAGCTATATCTTGCGGAAGAAAACACTAATCCGCGTTCGGTCACACAAGATAGTAAAAATATGCGAAAAATCGCTAGGTCAAGCGCACAATTTAAGGTAAAAATATGTAATAATATTAAAAGTCGATATATAGTTTGAGTTCACGTATTTTGTGCGTAATGTTTTGGTAAAGAATAGAAGAACGTGGCAAGTACTAAACATAGATTAAGTAAAATTAAGCCATTTTCTTAAAATGGAAAATGTCCCTTTTAAAAATCAACTCAACGATAACTTCAAATTTTCCTACAAAATTAGTGACTAACGTGAACTAGTCATATTGCACAGTGTAAGAGATCAATTATGGCTTTCCTAAGACTACGGCTAATTACTATTTTAGCGACTTGAATGTCGATGAAACGAACACAACACCCAGTCCCCCTCCGGGAATCGAACCCGGGCCCCCTGCGTGGTAGTCAGCGACGCAGTCGCCTGAGCTACATAGGCGGACGGTAAAATTACCGGATTAAAGGTATTTGCACTGCGCATCATTGTATATTCTCTATTATTTTACTAGGCAGACATATTCAACATTCTTATTTCTTTCTAATGTTGCTTTCAACAATTTTGATCTTCTACTAGAAGTTTTTGTTGAATTGAATCAACAATTTTGTGCATGTTCCACAAATTTATGATGTTAATCGGTTCCCCATGGGCGCGTGGTTAAGGCGCCATAATACGGATTACTCAGCCGCTCCCATCGAATGTTGGAGACGAACTTCGGGCATGGGGACGTGTCTGTGGTTGTCTTTAGCATAAGTTATTTACGTAGTTTGTAAGTAGGGTGACGACATTTCCGAAATCAAAATACGGGTCACAAATTGGAAATTGAAATGAAGGTGCCGGCTGCGGTGGCCGAGAGGACTGCGGCGCTCCAGTCACGGTCTGCACGGCCACAACGGTCGGGGGTTCGAATCCCTCCTTTGGCATGGATATTTGTGCCGTCCTTAGTATTAGCTAGTTCTTAAGTGGTTTGTAAGCTTAGGGACTGATGACCCCGTAGTTAAGTCCCATAAGATATACAAACATTTTGAACAATCAGCCTGTTTAATTTTGTAAGTATCTTCTGGATGACACTATTATGTTACGTCATATTTCATTGTAACATGTGTGTAATTCTCGGTTGTAAAACTTTTAACACTCTTCTGAAGATGGATAATATCCGAAACAATAAACGGCTGACGGTTGACTAGGCATTTTTTTAAAGTATACTAGCTTATATGCCCGTGCTTCGCAACGGTTGTTGAAGGAGGGTCTGTGTGTATCATGGCTTTTTAGGGTTCCGGACCTCAGCCAGTAAAAATAGAATACTTGTTGGATCGCTCTGTCAATAAATTCAGTTGGCCTATCCAAGACGTGAAATGTAACTAAAAGTCATTGTGCAAAACGATGTATCTTCATAAAGTTTTGATACAAAAAGTGAAACGTGCCAAAATAAGGAAAGATATGTTAAGTAATTAATACGCAAAGCGAAATCAGTAACACTATGTTCAATGTTTGTTAGTATTCGTAGACATAAGATTGCTTAATTGTATGACAGACGTTCGCTTCCTTGCTGTACTACCCCATCCGACGGGACGTTAAACCCCAAACTTACTTCCTTCGACTACCCCATACTTACTATGCAGCAGCGGTGTTTATTAGTTCTTTGGTGCACTACAGCGCCTCTATCGCTTGTTTGCTGTACTACGCAATCCATACTTAAAGCATAACTTACATCTAAAACAATTTCCCTGATTCCACTTTTCAGAAACGAAGTGGCTCCATGATAGTACTTCTTTAATGAAGTAGAAATATCATTGAATAATTATTATTCTTACGGTTGGCTCTCTCTCCGTTAGATGCGCTATTGTCGCTCGAAACGTGAGACTTAAATTTCAATTGCAGTTGTTACCTGTACGTTGGACTGTGATGTCAGTATGTACATATATGGATTAAACACAGCGAGGATTGTATCAGTTTTACATTCATTGCGTTGAATCATATTTCTTAGAACATAGCTACCAAAAAACGATTTTCAGAAATTTGAAAAGTCAGAGAGTAAGTATTTTCAAAGGGTACAGTAATAATCCGATCGCTGCCCCGAAATTCACACGAACACCCGCAGCGCTATTAGTTCTTTGCTGCGTTATGTCGTTCTTTCCAAGCATGAAATAGACCTAAAACTTCAAATTACGATATCTTTTACTTTCCTGATCTAATTATGATAAAATGAAGCCTATATGTTGCCACATGATATTATCTATTTATCTGTGATACCCCCGTGAATGTTCATTTAGTACTTTTGGAGATTACTCTCTACAAATAGACACATGCGATTGCTTTCAGAGAAATGTTTAAAGTGTATTATCGTAATTTTTCGGATCCGATTTTGTGAAATGAAGCGTTTCTGTTACCGAAAGACACCATCACGTTTCCTGCGAAGAACGCCTGAAAATACGTCTATTAGTTTTGGGGATGAAAGAGAAAGATAGACATGACGGTTGCGATGAAAAAAGTTAAATTTTTATGTCCTTTCCGTAACACGATTTTTATGAAACTAGGTCTATATGTTGTCACAAGGTAGGAAATTAACTGTGAAAACCCCATGCGAATTCGTGAAGTAGTTTTGGAGAAGTGGTTTCTAATAGATAAACGGATAGACACGATGATCTATGAAAACACATCGTGATTCTAGTTTGATGAAATCATGCCTAGATCCTGAACCAATCTTCGCTCATGTTTCCTGTGAAAACCGCATGAAAATTCGTCCAGTAGTTTTGAAGATTGAAGCGAACAGCGACAAGCCTACATTTGCAGATTTATTATTAGTATAGATATGTTGTACAATTGCAAAATTTTGCAGGAATATATTGAGTTGTATAAATGCTTTATGCGGTAAAATCTGTTGCGAATATTGTCGGATTGAAATGGGTGCAGGCTTGATTTTGAAGGCAACTGAACACAGCACTTATACTCAAAGCACTTTTATTACGAACTCAACATACACACAGCACTGACTGCCTCTCAGGCAGAGGGCTCTGCTATTTATACAAAGACAGAATTTACCAGAAATTAGAACAGGTAACATAAGAAACAAGTAGAATTTACAAGTGAACATAAGAAAGATGTAGAACCTTCTGGAATTGTTAATTACAAAGAAATAAATTTTTGTCGGTGGGGGGGATTTAACCGGCGACCTTTAGCACCGCAGTCCGTGACGCTATCCCCTGCGCCACGCCGGCAGTCAGTGTTCGTGGGCTCTTGCAGCAATATGGATCGTAATAAAGAAGTAAAAGATCAAAACGCTATGCTTGATGGGGCGGTTTTCCATGTATCGTATGTGGTTCGTACTCTTACACCAATTGTTATCTCACGTAAGGAATACCTGTACCAAATTTGGTTGAAATCTACCCAGTGGTATAGGAGAAAATGAGCAGCATTGTCGTTTGACGCAACAGTTTTTCGCGTATCTCATTATGACGTCATATCTCCTTACGTACATGTCGTAGGTGATTCTTACCCCGGCCGCGATTGTTGCCTGATATTAATGAACATTTGTACCAAGTTAAATTGAAATTGGTCCAGTAGTTTAGGAGGAGATGAACATACATACATACATACATACATACATACATCGTATTTTGTAAGATGTAAGATAAGAATACGGCTGTTGACTCACACCTAAGCAAAAATTCGAATATATTGACATAGAGCCTTAAGAACTATATGAGGAACTACAGCTCTTAAAACCCAGTGCACTAGACTGAATCAAAGACGCGAAACAACTTCTTCAGTACATTTTCAAAAACAATTTGGAAGAAATGTATCTAAATGCTTATATAATCAAACAGTTCCAGTCAGTACAGCTTCGGCTGAGAGAGGCTCAAAGTTGAAATTGATTAAGACTTACTTGAGAAACACAATGAGCCAAGAAAGACTATCCGCGTTGTCAGTACCATCAATAGAAGGCGAAAAAGCGGCGAGTATTAAGATGTTCTCTTAAAAAATTCAGTGAGGCGAAATTCCGAAAAGTTACTCTATTTTGATTTGTTTGTTTAATGTAATTTTTGTCATTGCAGTAATACTTGTATTTATACTAATAAAATTCTAGTATAATTCTCGTGTAATTCAATTGTTTTAACATTTTCTTCCTTACTGAAAAAATGAGAGGCCCCGCAAAGACGAGTTGCCGACGCCCAGTTTTCGTCTAGCGCCGTTACTGTTCGTACGCTACTTCTGTCCTCAGCATTGTACGCCATGGAAGTGATAACAACAAAAAGGAAGTCGTGTCTTCTCGCCATCATAACTAGACAAAAAACAATTGAGTATACAATCTAATATAGTATAGCAATGACCGTTTAAAAATTACAAATTGTAATTAACAGCAACATTCTTGTCCACCGTACGAAACGCATGTGGAGATAAAAGTGTGCTTAACTGTAGAAATAGATTTGTGAAGAAATCTGTCCTATGGACGCCATAGGGTTTTATTTTTATTACCGAGGCTTGTTCGGCACTTACTGTGTCATCTTCTATGGATTTTCTGTCTTTCATTTTCTAGAAAAATATGTTACAGGTTTTTGATTATAGAATCATATTTTGGACGAGTCGTTTGATTTGACATTTGTAGATGTGTTAGGCCTAATTTTGTTTCCAATGATTACATAACGTCATTTTCAGGATTCGCACGCTTTTTAGGAATGACAACAAAACGTTTTTATTTCGAAAACTAATTGATTTATTACACAGTCACGCGGACGTTTTATGAAAAAATTGTTTTTGTGGTTGTTTAGAGGCTTCCTTACATTCGAGCTGTGGTATTGCTGTATCGTCTGTGGCGTTTTATTACGTTACATGATGTTTGGTGTGATTTTTTGTTGGTAGCTGCCATTGTTTACATCATTTGTCTTGTAGTTGTATCGTATTCATTTGTTTATGTGACATGTCTGTGACGTGTTGCGCGGTTTTTGAATGGTTTCGTTTGTTGTGTGTGTGTGTGTGTGTGTGTGTGTGTGTGTGTGTTCCATAATACAAACACTTCAGAAAACTGTACTTAATATAAAAATAGCAAAATATGTTTGGCAATCAAAATAATCCCGAACTATGTAGTGATAACTGTAAACAACATCTCATCTGAAGCTCAAAAGACAAAACATCACGCTGAAATCCTGTGGATAAATCAGATCTGCTCCCTGTATTCTAGACAAAAGAAACTCAACAAAGTGCTAAATCACAAAGGAGCCCACCAGAACGAACACACATTCAACAAACACATTTAAGAAAAGTCATCAACTCCACTGTAATGAAGTTAACCAAAGAGGAAAGTAGCCTAGTTGGATAGGGTCCAAAACATAACATCAACACAAAAGTGTCACAGATTAATAGATAAAATGATGAAGAATGTAAATACATAAACAACATGAAAGCCTTAACACACCCGAATTCAACCTAAACTTAATAAGAGAGGTAGTTTCATTAGAAATATAACTCATAATCAAGGATGACAACACCTCCATAAAGCTAAACACAAAGAACGATGAAAAAAAGTTTCAGAAAACAACAAAAATGAACACAAGAAAATTCCTTAATTAAAAAGCCTGGCAAGGGAAATTAAATTGTTCTCGTGAGACAAAAGGAGTAGGTTGATAAAACATTAGAATTCATCCAAAACAACAACAAAACGTAACTAACAAACCGATACTAAAGAAACTTACAGAAAACACTGAAAAACATATAAACAATTATCACATACACACAGATAAAACGAATGATAAATAAAAATCCAGTGGCCCTATTCTGAAATCATTACACCGACTTCATAAGCCCAATATCCCTGCTCGCCCCCTGATTAGCTTCATCAATGTGACAATCTACTACGAAGCCGCCCCCCGCACCCACACACACACTATTACCAACAATACGCAGAAAACAGAACCCTAAAGAGCTCAAGTGACCTAATGGAGTAAAGAGTAAGTAAAAGTACCAAATACATTATCGTCATTTGACATAACATCCATGTACATAAATATCCCAACAACAGGAACCATCACCATAATAAAAAGACACCTGCAATTACAAAAGAACATGTACACAACAAACGTACATGAAATAATAACCATAATGAAACTATTACTCAACATGATCATTTCACTTCCAATCAATGGCTTTATAGCAGACATATTTATGGGTCACATAGAAAACCAAATATTTGACAAAATTGTCAAACCAAAACAGTACAAGATAAAATATTGCCACAGATATGTAGATGATATGTATCATAGATGAACCAGGCTCCCATAATACAAGTGCTTCACAATGACAAACACCAAATACAGTTCACCATTGAAACACAGATGGGAAACTAAAATTCTTAGATCTCACCAAACAACAAACATCACATTTTACAGGAAGCCCACAATGACGAGCACTGATTCATAACCAATCCAATAATCCAGAACGAATCAAGTTTCACAACACCGATTACTCGGAACATCAATCACCACAGACTACACAGAAGAACTGGGCACAAGGAAATGGGTATGACACAAAAACACAAACACAAGTCAGAATACACAGCAAATTAAAAGAACAGGTAACACAGAGTCATGAAAACTCCACACATAGAGATGAAACACTGCACACAACAAACCAATCAACAGTAAGCAACAAATGGCCCATAATGACTTAACAACAACAAAATCACCCACAGAGCGGGCAACATATTAAAGAAACAAGGCTGAATATAGTATACAGAACCAACAACACAATACAGAATATAATACAGAAACATTCCACTAACACTGAGATGTTCAGCCAATCAGAAATATATCACTTTCTTGCAATAACTGCCAATCTATATATGTGGGCACACATGCAGAAATTTCAAAACGAGATACATTGAACACCTCAGAGCATTTAAAAGTAGCAGCTGTCACCCAACATTTGCTGGACATTTAATAAAACTGAATCATAACCAACAAACATGGAAACCGACCTATAAATTCTAAAAACCAGCCACAGCTTATTCCAAGAACTAACACGAGAGGAAAACTATCACATCCAGAAAGCAATAACCAAATGTAAGAAAGTATCATTAAGCAACATAACCGTCTTTGAGATCGTGACAGAAGTATATAAATAAAACCCACCCACCACCACGTTGCACCTAACAGTAGCCCCACCCCCTCTGCGCGCACATGCACACGCACACACACACACACACACACACACACACACACACACACACACACACACACACACACACACGCGCGCGCACGCACGCGCGCGCGCGCGCGCGCGCGCGCGCGCGTATTTCAATACATAGCCAGTATCAAAACTATTCAAAAACTGTGCGACATATCAGACATGCTACATAAACAAATGAATACGATACAGCCACCGCATGACAAATGGCGATGTAAACAGTGCCAGTTGCCAACAAAAAACTGCACTCAACTTCGTGAAACATAGCAACACGGCACACAAAAAGCAGCAGCACCATAGCTTGAATGTAAGACACTAGGCAGGCACATGCAACTTTTTTTCAAATAACTTCCAGCTGAATGTATAATAAATTAGTTTTCGAAATAAAAACATTTTCTTGGCAGATGACAAGCTGTGATAACTTGTCATTCCTCAATTATAGCAGATGTAAATACTGACAGTGATGTTATGTAACTATAGTAAACAAAATTAGGGCTAATACATCTAGCAAAATATCAAATTAAAATACTCGTCCAAAATATAACTATGGCGAGCGTATTATATTTGGTTCCACGGCTGTCTGCAGGAGATCAGCTGTTCGCTGTCATTGAGTTCGTGCACCAGCCGCTGGGAGCGCTGACATTCTGTATCCTTGCTTCGACGTGTCGACGTTCTGTCGACTATATATAAACTTTATTGTGATTCTGTTTATTGTATGCTGAGAACTAGGTATCTTAGTTCAAATGATTTAAACGACCTTGCTTCTTCCTTGTAAAATGAGGAACAGTTTCAATGCTCGCGCCATGAGCATTTTGCTGACAGTAATTTTAAAACAATCGGCATGTTATCAATTTTAAATAGTCAGATATGTGTGTTTTCTTATAAACGCAACTAGAAATACTTATTTAGACATATTAAGCACATTACAAACTGTTCTTTCACTCTCAGAAAAATGCTATACACGCAATCGATCCCGTAACTTTGAAAGGCGCTACTCTCGCGAGTTAAATGTTTAGTCATCGAAGTAATCCTTCCACAAAAATACGAAATTTAACGCCGCGAACTGCAAGACTCCCGACAGTAATGTTAACCTTTTTCTATTGCTGTACATTAATAGAGTTACGTAAATTCCTTAATTGTCATTGACAGTGTAATTAATTGAAAATTCTTGTAATGAAGCAGCATTGGATTAATTTATTTCGTTTCTTAGTTGTACCAGTCATGAGACATACTTATCTTCATCATACTTTCTATATGAGCTATTTAGTTTCTACTATAGAATGTTCCCTAACTATTAATAACTGTTTATTATTCAATCTTCACTGTTTTTAAACAAAGTTGTTCTTTTTAATTCACTAAGAGATTCTTCATTTGAGCGTCGTAATACAGTTCTTCACTGTAACTAGATTATTTAAGACGTTTGATCGAAATTGTCATGGTATCACCAGCTTCACTTCACCAACGGTTCGCATTGATCGCTGCATTAAAGCTGTGGGAAAGGGATGTTCCATTACAATCCTAATACGATTAAGCTTAGAGAAACATCTTACAGCTTTGTCGTCGTTGTCGTCATAATCATCTCGGACAATAAATCCGGGAATTATATTGTGCATTATGCATACAGAAAAAAGAAACATTTTCATTACGCGAAAGAGGAGAAAAAATAATAGATAAAAACATCTACTAACAATTTCATTTATTTCCGTAAAATATTTAGTTCTGTATCAATCGACTTTTTCTTTTGTGACTCTATGTTGGCGGAAGAAAACACTAATTCGTCTGGTAACGCACAATAGTAAAAGAATCCGAACAATCGCGTCGGGTCAAATGCACGGTAATGACAATTTTACGTTAAAAAACTGTTGGTACTTTCGAAGACATTGATTACACTATTAGATTCAGACAGCAGAACAAAATTGGCAGATTTATTTACGCTCGTATGTGTTCGCAAAGCGTCGGGAATAGTTTATAAGCTCTGTAGTTGCTTCCCGACTCCCGTCAAGTATCAACTCAGTTTTATATATAAAGAACAGTGTAGAGTGCAAGAGTTTTATTTTATTCAACTAGTTTCAGTTCTTCTTTTAGGCCATCTTCAGAAATTGTAACTCCATCGATGTCGTGGATCTGGCAGGGAGCCTTCCAGGGAGGTATAACAATATTAAATATCAATACTAAATGTTCACGTATTACTGATTCGTTCTGGTAAGTGACTCTAAAAATTGGAACAGGCCATCGCAAAAATAAATAAATAAATAAATAAAATAAAATGTGCATTTTGAAGAAGTATTAAAGGAGAAAATTAAACTTTTCCTAAAATTTAAAACGTTATTCTTGAAATAAAAAAATAAACGAAAACCTAAAAATCTTATGCAAAATTAGTGACTAGCCTAAGCTAGTCATATATCACAGTAATTTAACAGACGGTTATAGACAATTTTAGCGACTTGACTGTCGATGAAACGAACACAACACCCAGTCCCCCACCGGGAATCGAACCCGGGCCCCCTGCGTGGTAGTCAGTGACGCAGTCGCTGAGCTACTGAGGCGGACGAAAGAACTAATTGTCTTAACAAACATGCACATCGCATAGTTGTACAGTCTTTACTACTTTATTAAGCTGACATAGTAAACACCATTTATTTATTCCTATTTTAAAATAGATTGGACATTTTAATACCGATAGTTGAAGTTTGCGTTGATCTGAAATGACAATTTAGTGTATGCTTCAAAACTTTTTCGTTAACCAGCTCCTTTCATGGCCGCTTATTTTAAGCCGCCATAATACCAATATGGCGGCCGCTCCCGACTAAGGTCCCTTGGGCGTGTTTGTGTGTTTTTGTCCTTTGCATCGGTTACAATAGTTTGTAATTATAGGGATGACAATCTAAGCAGTTAGTAGTATTAGATTTACAAACACGTGAACAGTTTTCCACGTCCTTTACTGTCCGCTGAATGATAAAACCATTCAGCACTCCTGTGTTCAAAGACTTGTTCTGCGGAAGAGACGGCTTAAATTTGGTTGACATGTCCTCTTCAGCTTTCATCCTTCGTTTCGCCAATAAATCTCGTGATAACTCGTCTCTTTCATATCATAGTGGTCTTTTCTTCTGCACAGAACTAATAAGGTTTCTGCATCCCTCGTCGGTAATTAGTGCGATAAACGTCCCGTACACAAATAATAAGATACTTGCTTTCTCAGGCTACGTGCGACTACCACCGACCAGTCCCAGTTGGCCTAATTCAAATGTTTGTAGAATGATAAAAACGCAAATAAAATTTTTAACGTTCATCTTTTCGGATCTTTAGGGGAATCGGCTTTGGTGCAAAACGAATATGCGAAGGTCGAAATCTTGATTCAGAAACCTACCAACAAAACAAATGCCAAATCCGGCCCTACAGCGCATATAACCTGCGGGCATCTTCCTATGAACCCATAGGCTAGACAAGAGGGAGACAACAGCTAGCCTTTAGGCTGTCTGCAAGATGACAGCAGGACAGTGGGGTGAGCAGGGAGACTGACGGCGAGTGTCTTGTGTCGTCAGACGTGGCTGCAGCTGCTTACGTCACAGCACGTCTGCTGCCCGAGGTGAGCCTGCCGATCGCAGTCCCCTGTAAGCAGTTTCCTGCCAGCTTCAGGTGGTTCTGGCTGCGGATATTGCTTGGTAGCTCGAAATGGAAGAAGCTAACTGAAGGCATATGTGTTTCCAAAGTTCTGCATGACAAAAGCCACCAAGATCACTTGAAAAATAGTTCATGAATACTATTTTTACACCGCACCCTTCACTCAAATGCTAAACTGACAATGCCTCGGTATTTCAGAATGTGTCCCACGAATCTATCCCTTCCCTTAGCCAAGATATACCAAAAATTTCGTTTCTCCCCAATTCTGTTATTTGAATTGGTACGTGACCTACCCATCTAATCTTCAGCATTCGTCTCCAGCATTACATTTCGATGGTTCTATAATCTTTTTAGCTTAACCCCCCTTCGTCATTGTTTCATTTCAGTACAATCCTACACTCCAGAAAATGCTTTTAGAAAGAACTTCCTAACATTTAAAGAAATATCTGATATCTACAAATTTCAATGCTACAGAAACGGTTTTTTTCCCAAATACATTCTGCATTTTATATCTTCTTCCGTCATCAGAAGTTATTTTGCTACCCAAATAACAAAACCCATGTACTTTCACTGTCTTACCCTATTGCCCTTGTTTTGCTCTTTTAATGTTGATCTAATGCCCTCCCTTCAAGACGCTATCCATTCCGTTCAACCGCTCTTGCAGGTCCTTTGCTGTCTCTACATAATTACGTCATAGGCAAACAGCATAGTTTTTATTTCTTCATCCTGAACTTTAATTCCCTCTTCAGATTTCTCCTTGCTGCCTTCACATCTTTCTCAGTATACAGATTGAATAACAATGGGGAAAGGCTATAACCCTCTCTTACACCCTTCCCAACAACTGCGTCCCTTTCGTGCCCATTAGCTCTAATAACTGCTGTCTGGTTTTTGTAAAAGTTGAATTTAACTTAACGTCCTCTAAATTTGACGCCTGGTAGCTTCAAAATTTGAATAAATCATCAAAAGCTTTCTCTAAAGCTAGAAAGGTAGGTATTCCTTTCCTTAACCTAATGTCAAAGATGCGTCTTAATGTATTGCCTGGAGTGTTCTCCTAAATCCAAACTGATCTTTCCCAAGTTTGTATTCCACTAGTTTTTCCATACGTTTGTAAATAATTTGTGTTAGTATTTTGCAACGAAGGCTTACTAAAACAGATAATTCCAAAATTTGGTGAGAGTCACCCTGTGCCACCTGACGGTTCTGTGTCTCATTACACGGTTTCGCTTAGTGTCGAGAATTCCGCTCTATCGTTACCCCATATTCAGGGGGGGGGGGGAGGTGGAGGAGGGGGCGCCAGTGGAGGCAGTGAAGGTTCGTTTACGCATATGAAAAACTGTCTTTATTTGTATTAGATAAAATACCTGGAAAATTACTAGAAAGTGGCGATTGTGTGAAACGCAGCTTGCTCTATTCGTCCACGAGACTCGGAGGGCCGTAGACAAGGGTTCTCAGGTAGATGTCGTGTTTCTTGACTTCGCAAGGCGTTTGATACAGTTTCCCACAGTCTTCTAATGAACAAAGTAAGATCATATTGAATATCGCGCCAATCGTGTGATTGGATTGAGGAGTTCCTAGATAACAGAACGCAAATGTCATTCTCAATGGAGAGCAGTCTTGCGATGTAAGAAGTCACGTGTGCCACAGGGGAGTGTCGTGGGACCATTGCTATTCACAATATATTATTATACACCTAGTCGACCCTTTGTGGATCATGTGAAGCCTCTACAGTTTTTTGCTCTTGTCTCTGACTGGACTTCCCAATTGCGTTCTTCGGTAAATGTTACGGTCTGCAGTGTCCTGAATGGTGAGTCGAGCATCAGTAACGTCTCTTCGTTCTTGTTCGGCCCATGTTTTCAGTGGCTGTGAGAATCTGGCGTGTGAATCTATACTCAGTGAGTCCATAGAGTTTTAGGCGCCTTTTTCTAATGTCAGCATCAATATTTGAAAATTTCTCTGTAGTTTTATTGGTTTGCAGTCTACATCCAGCTTCCGTTTTTCGTGGTCCAGGGATTTTTCGAATGATCTTTCGTTCAGCTTTTTGTAGATTTTGTAGTAGCATTTTGTTATGAAGTGCCAAGGTTTCTGCTGCGTGTAGCACCTGGGGTTTAATAACAGTGCCATAATGCATGATATTTGCTTTGCATGGACGTGGACTTTTAGTCGGCTGCGGTGGCCGAGGAGACTGAGGCGCTCCAGTCACGGTCTGCACGGTCACTACGGTCGGGAATTCGAATCCCCCCTCGGGCATGGATATTTGTGCCGTCCTAGTCCGTAAGTAGTTCATAAGTAGTTTGTAAGTTTAGGGACTGATGACCCCGTAGTTAAGTCCCATACAAACATTTCGAGCTGTATTCTTAAGCCATCCGGTCAGTAGAATATAAAATTAAGGTTGTGGTTGTCGTGAGGTTTATGTAAGTAGTAGGCAACATTATGCTTGTCGTTATCACGGATCGATTACGATAATCTGCATCATTACCGAATGCCCTTATTCTGAATTTTCCTTGCAATTTCACTTTACATGACGAAAAGTACGTGAAACATATCCACCCTTACTTCATTCACATCCTCCATGAATTTCGTTTCAAGATGTGAAGGACAAATACGAGTCGTCGCTGTCGGGAACTAACCCATTTCTACGTCTGCAGCTTCTGTAACGTAAACTATGGTTAATCTAACAAATGCTGATACACACACAACTCAAATGCGCAAAACTAGTAACATACAATGTATAATATTCTAAAATATAATCACATAAAAAAGAAATACTAGCAGTTTCATTGCTTCAGCGCTACACACTCGCTAGGCATGATTTCTAAAAGACTGCTTATCTCGTAGGTTCGCACACATACTGTCTCTACTTCAGGAAATGACTGGCCGACTTCAGGAATATGGCTACTAATGTTACGGCGTAGCTTCGGGGGGAGCCAACTAAACTGCCTTCACTTGATATTTTTCCAGAAGAAATTTATTCTCAGGCCCCCCTTAAATAATGTCACGACATTGGCATCCCACCTGGGATGCGGTTGATGTGTATCAGTTGTCGTGATGTTAAGACTGGCATTGACAATTGGCTGGCAGAAGAAGATACGTTTCACATTAACGTAGCTCTGAAGATATGCATTTTAAATTCATGCTTAATGGACATTTTTTCTTTTTGCTTGTTTTGGTCCATACTACTTGCACCCAAAATATGGAGAACAAAGAGCGAGCAACAGAAGAAATTTTCTTCCCAGCATTCCACAGCACTTAGGGTATACGTTTTGCAGCGCAATGTTTGCTAGAAACGTGTTCTTTGTTTTAATGTAAGGAACTTTATTTGGCACCGTTTAAACTTGTACACTGGCGCCGTGAACGTCGGACTACGACAATCGTCGACCTGTGTAGCTCGACCACTGCAACCGAATATGGGCCGCCGCTGCTCAGTCGCCAGGCAGCTGCACAATGGTTGGTCGTTTCTGCTTTCTAGAAAATTTGTACCTCACGAGGCAAAGATCCAAGCTAAAGCGAAGGGAGTTCTAGCCAGTCCCATACTCAGAAAACGAAGCAGGTTTGGAGAGTTTCATCATTTACTTGAAGAGGGACACACAAGAATGTTTCAACTACAAAAAGGATAAAGACGGAGAACATTCGAATATCCTTACAGCTATTCAACGCACTGTTACACCCCTATTTTCGTAGACAATTTCGTAAGTGCAGCGTTCTCCATCCAAAGTAAAGGTATGACGGTTTTCTCAGAGGTAGGTCATAGATTTTATTTACAGAATATTTGTTACATAAGGTAAATGTATACCTGAATGAGTTCTTGTTGTATGGATGCTTTCAGAGGTCCTTCTGAATTCCCGCTGTCATGTCCTCTAAACCTTTCAACTTTCCCCGTAAATCGCGGTTGTGTTATCTCTTGCCTTTCATATCCCATAGTAATCTTTTCTCGTTTACAAGACAAAAGCGTCTTTGCATCTCTTGTTGCTAATTACAGAGAAAAAACAACCACTGCTATTAGCTTACATGGGCTACGCACGAGTAAGTCTGTTCAATCACATCTAACTACGACCCGTGCGTCATCCGTACGTATGTGGAACACCAGTCGGACGCATACAGTTTCAGTGTACACTCGGCCTTAGGCTATGCGAATGTTGACTAAGTACCTAGTACGTTATTGATTCTGCGGTACGCTCTATTTTCGAACCATATTTTTTGGGTTTCTCGGAATGCATGATTCGCTGAGTTGTAACTCGGCAGCTGCGCGAACGATGCTAGAAGTGAAATCTTGAGATTGACACGTAGCACATTAACAGCTGGGGCAAGACCCTCGCCTTCTCAAAGTGCAGCCAGGACAAACTATCGGGACTTAATAGGTAGGCGTAAAAACCAACATGAATCGCTTCCACTGCTATCGTCCATGGCGTGTTCGTGCTAACGTTGGCAACGAACATAAACTTTCCGGAGTTTTATTTACGCTCACATGGAAAAATGTTGTGATGAATGCATTAGCTCTCTAGGTGCTCCCCGATTCCCGTCAAATGACAACTTGTGCAAGTTTTGTCACCTCCGTGGTGCTGGTACCCGGTGCCGACCTTTCTACGGCACTGACTAACAGATACGACAAATCTTTACTTCATATACCACTCTTAACGACTGCGTAGCACATTGTTTTGGGTCCTCAAGGGTAAGGTATAATAATTAAAATTAAATACCGATATTGAATGTTTGTGTTCATGTATTATTATGATTTGTACTTAATGTGGTTAGTAAATCAATCTAAAAATTGGAACAGGCTATCTGAAAAAATCTGAAGTATTAACAACGATTAAAGTGATAAATAAATCATCTTCTAAAATTTAAAACTATATTCTTACAATCATTTAAACGAATACCTAAAGGTTTTCTTGCAAAACTGACTAGCTTAAGTGAGTCATATATCAAAGGGACGATTTTAGCGACATGGATGTCGGTAAAACACCCAGTCCCCCGCCGGGAATCGATTTCGGGCCCGCTTGCATGGCAGGCAGAGACCCAGCCGTGTTCTTTCTTATTTACTGAATTTTATTCCATAAATAACAAAATAAAATTAACAATCCTAGGTCTTTAAAACAAAGGATGACTTAAATAAAAATAGAAATAAAATTACACTGTTCGTCACACACCATTTTCGCACTGCTCTCGGTCTTCTCGTAATGTAGTTTTTTCCTTATCGCAGACAACCGAGACTCGTTTTCCGGATAAGAGTTTCTTTGTTAAACGTATACTCGGAAAGCAGTCGTCAGGCTGTAGCATGGTCGCCAGCGTTGTTTCTTTGGCGGTTGTTCTCCCTATGAAAGCAAGTTGCCTGCAGCACCATTCCTACACCTTCATATACGCACCGATGGTGCAGTGTGTCATAGCTTTACTCTGTGTAGTTCCTTCGTGGCGATTGTTTAACGACTTTGTATCACATGGACCTGATGGCTACAGCAAGGATCTTATTATTGTTTTTCCATACTTGGGACAACCGAATTTGTGCATCCTTTGTTTCCATTCTGTCTCTCCTCCCATTGTCATTCATGGGCTCATATAGCTCTGCTGTTCTGTTTTGGTCTGTCTCCTCAGGTAGCTTGTGTCAAGGAAAAAACTGACAGATATGGCCTAGTCTGTGTGGTATCGGACTTCATTAACGGGGGCCTCTAAACTCATTGGCCTGTGGGCATTGATAACCGCTCTGTACTGAATGGCAGTTCGTTATAAATTTTTAATGTTCTTCTTCAGGAGTGCTCGACATTTCGTACTGACATCAACAAGTCATCCTTTCCTGGAGGGAAGTGAATTTACATTTGTCCCCACTCTGAATATTTCAACTTGCCATAAATACCAACCTACCGCCTCCATAAATCTACTGGCTATTGCATCATTCGCCGACAAGATTTGTCCCACATACCAAATTTTAACATGATTTTCGTGTTAATAAAATTGACCCTCTATTAGCTTTTCATTTCGACTGTTATTCTGTCTCGGACTAGCTCTTATCGTATTTAAAATATTGTCACGTTGACAACTGCAGGTGGTCCGGAATTAGTATCACTTTAAACTTAGAACAGGTTTATTACTAACACAAGTGTACTCAGTACAGACTGCCTCCTGCTTGGAGTGCTCCACTATTTACACATAGAAAGAATTTTTCTGGAACTTACAAGTACATCAAACATCAACATGTAGAACGTTCTAGAAATAGTAAATACAAAGAAATATTTTTTCTGCTATTGGCGGGATTTGAACCGGGGACCGCCAGCACAGCGTCCTGCAACGCTAATCACTGCACCACGCGTTCCATGGGAAGATTCACGGCAATATTCTTCAAAGCCGCTGCCGCCGTTGTCAGTTGTCAATTACATATTAGTATGCCAAGAAGTTCGTCAGTCCGGTCGTATTCGTCTTCCCCATTGTTTGCGAACCCTTTCCCTAATGGTAGTAGTTTTGTCTTGCTTATTTTATGTATCGATCCTGACACCTGTTCAACCTCTTCTACTACTGACTTCATAGCACATAGTTCCTGTGTGCTATTAAGGACTACTCTCACATCACCGCCATATGCTATGCATTTGATGATTCATTCCTTAGAGCTTGTTGATGAATCCTCTAATTAATGTGACTACAGCAGTGACGAATAGTCACAAACGACACCCTTGTCGAATAGATTTCTTTATAGGGACTGCTTTTGTGAGATGTCCGTTTATGTGAATATTCGAAGTAAAGTTTTGATTATTTATAGAAAATTTTCCCCAATCCTTAAATGAGTCAGTACATCGAAAAAATACTGGTGCCTGATCTTGTCGCAGGGTTTGTTTAGATCTATGAATAAGTTTGCCGCTTCTGGGAGTGGGAGAGCACAGTAGCTTATTAGCTCCCTGTATTCGGTCAGGCTGTGAAGGATCGTGCGTCCAGGAACTGCCGCTGTCTGACTGGTATGAATTATTTTACGGAGTACTCGTTTAGTTCTTGCTGCCATAACGCGAGCTACTATCTCATAATCGGTGGTTAGTAACGATATGGAGCGGATTTTTGTAATGCCATTGCAGGGGTTTTCTTTGGGGATAAGGAGTATGAACCCTTCATTAATTCCATGATTTCTTGTTCATGACACCATCAAGTAATAACTCCGCATTCTGTGCGTCCAGCCTTTCAGGAAGGTTATTCAGCATTCGTTTGATCGAATTGACATCAGTAGGCTCCGAAGCGTACAAGTTGATGTAGTATTCAGCTATATATTTTATTCCTCAATGATCCTACAGACGACTTAAGTCTTCTCTCCTGAAACTACGCATAGATTTCCACCGCGCATGACGTTGCTCTTTTACGAGATAGTACAGAGAGGGCCCTTCTCCGGCCAAATTGTGATGGTCTCTCGAGCGGATTACGATGCCTTCCATCTGTTTGCGTTTCAGCTCCGTTAATTTCGCCTTCACTCTTTTGACTCATAGACGGGTTTCCGCTGTTGGGCTGCGTCTCTCGTAAAGTTCCCTGAGGCTACGGAAGTAACATTCGAACATACTCCTTTCATATTTCATGAGAGTATATTCTCAAGCAGCTTATAAGCTTCGGTTTCGCACGTGCACATGACCATTCGGTCGTACTGAGAAATTTCTTTCGACGTCTGATGGTGTTACACACTTATTCCACGAATTGTTTAAAAGAATCATTCTTGAGGACTATTACATTTAGTTTCCAGATATTTCGATCGCGAAAAACATGTTATGCTCAGTTGAAAATAGTACGCCAGGTAGTCAGAGAAATACACTAGCCATATTTCAGTTCCAAAAATACTCGAATTCAGACACTGTCTGATACATATCGTGTCAAGTCGACTAGCTGAAGTTGGGGTGTAGAATGTAAATCATTGACAGTCACCATTAACGATTTACCAAGTGTCTGAGAATCGCAAGTCTCGCATTACAATCCAGCTCTACACTGTAATTGAAATTTGATTTCTGATCTTTTTGCTAGAGCACACAGTTTAAATCTCCAACTAATACCATTTCCTCTTCGCCCCTTCGTATTAAATTTAGGTTATGTTCATAAAAATGCGCCCCTTCCTCCCTGTGTTGGTTGCCTTATGGAGCATAGATGTTTATAAAACGAACCCCTTTATTTACACAAGTCAGTCCGTTTTCCAACCGCTCGATATCGGTTACTAAGATACCCTGCTTAATAAGAAATGCAGCGCCTGATGCGCCACTCAACGTATTGTTTAAATCGGATTGTAACACACAACATTTATCTGAATCTCGCTGCCTGACTCTTGTAACAAAACGATGTTAACTTTTTTGCCGTGAACATAATCCCTACGGCTGTTGACCATTAATGTCACTTTTATGTTCAAGGTGGTTGTTTTATAGGATTGTACAGTGGCATCTAGAGGGGAGCACCTTCGAATCTGTCCCTGTTGTGTGGGCGAAACCTTTTATTGTCATTTACTGCGTGCTTTCTAAGTGTTGCGACACTCATTCATTCCCTCCCGAAGATGATTTTAGAAGGGGGTGTGGATGTAGCATGTCGTAACTCCGAGGTAGACAGCTTCCCATATGGTAAAATTCCGGCTCGTCATCTTCCGTTTCTCCTGGGTGATCCCCGTTTTCTTGTGTTTGTCCTTATTTTCCCCTGCGCCATGCCAGAACTACCTTGTACATCTTCATCCATTTCCTGTTGCCAATCTTTTGGATAATTTGGATAATTCTCCAGGTAAGTAAGTGTCTTCTGCGTGGCCGTGACTACAGAGGGTTTATCCTCCTCCCTGTGACATTTCTCCCGTTTGTCTGCAGGAGTAGTAGTTCCCGCATATCCTTTTCCACAGTCCGACACTTCTTCCATCCGTGATTTATTGTGTGTTTTCGATCTTTGTGGGCGGTCTGCAGTCATCGTAGCTGCTGTTTTCAGCCGAATTTGCGCCACCCTTTCTCTGAAGGGCGGTACATATTTTTCTGATGTTTCATGAGCGATTTTGCGTTTCTTCATGTCTTGGGAAGATAACTTTCCAGTAATTTCATTTGTCCTCATCTTTTCTATCTGCAGTTCGTGAAAGGCGTTGGAAACAACAGTGAGCAGGCTGTGGTGTCCTTATACCACCGGAATACTTAGCTCTTGTGTCGCTCTAGTGTTGGTAGATGGCTTCGCTGCCTCGCAGGAATCCATCAGCACTTACTTCAGTGAGTTGTTCACTGTCGGACCTGACCAGTGTGACCAACTTACCGATTTTTATTTCAATCTAGTGAAAAGATTTTTGGTTTTGAGACATGGAAACATGTTTCATTTCTAGTGATTTTAAAGCGTTTGAGCGACAAATCTGCAGTTTTTTTATTTTTATTTTTTTTTAAATTAAGAATCGCAGTAAAATGTATGTTTCAATTGGCATACAGTATGAAACAAATACAAACCGATTATCTGTAACTTGTTTCATTCTTTATTAGCCACAAAATATCAGTATTATTCGCGATTCTCACGGTAGGCAACGTAACGTCAGTCTGGAGTTTGGTTGTTAATCGGTGCTTTTCATACACAGCTGTGTTCTTCGCATGTAAAATGTTTCCTTACTGAGTTTCAGGTTATACTTGTATTAGAAAATGAACTACAAAATATTAATTGAGGTTGTTCACCATCATGTTCTATGTGGTCCTTATGATGAGACACAAAATTTAGTCAGACTGTGTTAATATAGTAGAAACGTGTTTATGCTGCACAAACTGTAGTAGAAGTAGGGCTACTTACTGTTGTCTTACATTACTATTTACTGAATGTTAATATAAGTAGCTAGTTAGGGCATTAAAGTTATAACTCAGTACTGACTACTCGCCAATGTTTACAGATCAGTTTTTCTTACTGTATAATTTTCTATGGCGTACATTATTAAAAGTAGATATTTAGTTCTCTAAAAGTCGTCAAAAATAAGACTTGGTAAAACTCAAACACCAGATAATTTGGGGAAATTGCTTGCTTCATATTTGAGTCTGCTTTATTGATTCTCCAGCTTATCAGGGACATTTAACTGAAAAATTGTTTCGCCATTCCAGGGTTTTTTGTGGAATGTAGTATTTAAGTTCTCATTAAAGCATTTCCTTAACCCCTATTCGTTTTGGTTGCCTTATGTGAATTTCTGTTCTCTTTCCTCATCATCTAAGGCAACTGTAGCCATAATAGATGCTTCATCACTAAATTTAACATGTTCCGCCCTCTTTTGATACCAACGATAGCGACTTTAAAACTATTACGTGCAAATTTTGCTCCATTTCAACGTCTCTCCATGTTCCCTCCATAGGAAACCCCTTCATTTTTGAGTGTGATGTTACCCAGCATGTGGATCCATCCGATTTACCCCCAAACCCGCAATTTACTGAATCTCGGAAATGTGTTTTGCGTGTTCAAACTAGCGACAGTTCAAGCTCTCAAGTTGGTCACCCTGGCCGTGACTGTCGCTCAACAAGCACCCATAATTCCCTAAGTGGGCGAGACCGGTGGATCCGCATGCCCCGCACGTACGAGGCTGCCCATCATACATCACTATCGCTCTGTATCCACAGATACTAACAAACTATGGTATATGTTTGTTCAAGTCAGTTTTAACTTGCCTGATTCTATTCACAGCCGGAAATTTGTGAGCACTAGACCATTTCTCGGCTACATTAGTGATTACAATTCCGTAATTCTTTGACACAGAGTTGATTCCAAAAGTAATTCGAAAACTCTGACCGTCCTAATTCACAGGCCTGCGTGTGAGACTAATACCTCACCGATATTCCCTTTGGAATGTTTAGTCTTAGTAGGTAATCCGCACAATTCTGAAATATCACATATGGCGGCATCTTTTAGCTTCACATGTACAATACTACTACAAATCGACAAGAGAATAGATATTGTATTGTCGCTGTTTGTTTTCATAACATCTACGAAATTCTCAACTTCCAAAGATGTCGGTCGTACTAATGTCTGATCGAACGTTAACTTGAAACTATTTTTTCGTGGTGGTTGTCATTATTTCTTCTAACGGGTTTTAAACAATATAAATCAGCGCGTGCAGCAGCGCAAAACTCGCCACAAACAGCGTTGTGCTGTCGGAAATGAGGATAACAAAATTAGTGACTAGTGTAAGCGAGCTAGTCGTATTGCACAGTGTTCAACCAGGAGTATTTTAACGACTTGAGTGTCGATGAAACGAACACAACACCCAGTCCCCCGCCGGGAATCGAACCCGGGCCCCCTGCGTGGTAGTCAGCGACGGTATAAAAGGTTGTGGGGTACTTTAATTGCCCGTAGTTGTATAGTCCTTGTTATTTTATTAGGCGGACATGATTAACAATATAGTTACATTTATTCCTTATTTTCTTTTTTTTAACATTTTGCTCTGCTAATTGAAGTTGCTGTTGAAGTTAAATCACAGCCGCAGTGTAGTGGCCGGGCGTTATAAGGCACCTTGCTACAGAGCGCGCGGTTTCTGGAGGTCGGAGGTTCGAGTCCTCGGGCACGGATGTGTGTTTGTGTGTGTTTTGCCCTTATCATAAGTTAGTTTAGGTAGCTTGTAAGCAGTTTGACCTATTAGGTTTATTAATATTTGAACATTTCTTCCCGCCATTGATGCCTGCTGAACAATATACTGGTAACAATTCAGTGCTTTCATGTCCAAAGTCTTGTTCTGCACAAGAGGCTGCTAATTTATGGTTGACAGGATCAGCAACAACTTTTGGGCTGATGTTATGTTAACGAATTATTTCAGTCCCTTTTTTGTCCTGTGCTTCCAGTTACTTTTCTAAATTATAATATAGATATTTACAGAAACAATATATGCAATTGAATAATAAGTTTTTTATTGTTTATCCATTTCGCCATTATTTGGAAGGCATCGTCAGTGGCTTGTATATACATGATTGTTTTACAATATTTCTTTTTTTACATTTTTACGTTATGAACAGGTCTGATTCGTTATCCAAGTGTAGTTAATGATGTTTGCATGTTATGACGTGCAATATTTAGTGGGCGCTGGTTTACATGTACAACTGTTATGTCACTTTATGTTGTTTTGTTTCCAACTATATTCCCTTGGCGTTATTCTTCACCACTAGCCACAATGACATTTTGTTTTTGTTCTCGGTTGTGTTGCCAACTTTGAACGTGTATTCGTTGTATATTTGGTGTGTGTGTGTGAGAGAGAGAGAGAGAGAGAGAGAGAGAGAGAGAGAGAGAGAGAGAGAGAGAGAGAGAGAGAGAGATATTTACTCTTCAATTACTGTCTTATTTCTTTCACAAGGTTTAGCAGTGATCTTTCTGTGATGTTTGTTCATTTATTGTTTTTCTTGCCAATGGTTTTCTGGGTATGGTTGTTTTCTCGTGTTTATATTAGGTCTATATAGTTGAGTAATGGTTGTGTTGTTTTAAGTGTTCAGAAAATGTGGAGTGGTTTGTTTCATATTTCCAACACATGATGTGTTCTTTGTACCTTATTTAGAAGTCTGTGATCCCACGTACTCTGCATCACAACTTTGGCATTCCAGTTTGTATATTCCTGATCCTTAGAATATATCTTTCTTGAATTTTTTGATTGTGGATTTGTTTATAAAGATTACACAGTTTTATATGTTATGTGCTGTCCCTGTTTCTTCAGTGTTTTTGTAACTTTGTGTGTTAATTTGTATGTAGTCATGTTGTACCGTTTGTTTTGTTTTTGTGTGGTGTTGTCATGGTGTATGTTTGTGTGTTTGGGTGCTGTGTATTTTGCTGTTTCTTGGTTTTGTTTGAAATGATGATGGTCCCCTATTTATCTATTAATTTTCTGACTGAGTTTTTGTACTGTTTGTGTGTTGTAACTATTGATCCTTGCAATTAGTATGATAGTATTCGTTTCTTTTTCATAGTTCTTCTTGTTGAGAGGTATCTGTAACCATATATAGAATGTCTAAATGCAGCAAGTTTGTGATTTTGGGGATGACTGGCGGTAGAATGTATAATCACGTCTGACGCTGTGTTAGTTTTGCAATTGAATGTATGTTCATCCTTTTACTTTTCTATTGTTATATTATGGAAATTTATTTTCCTCTTATTTCAATTGTGAACTTTTTTTGTGGGCCTTGTTTATTTCTAGTGATGTTCATCTAATTTTTCATTTGGCTCATCTACCAGACATATGCCATCTACATATCTGCGCCAATGTATAAATTTGAATCTTCCATCTGTGTCTACATTTTCAAATATTTGGTCCATCACCCTGTAGGTATTATTCATTCTCAAACTGGGAATTTATTTTGTTTGGTAGTTAGAGCAAATTTGTTATTTCTGATATTGCTACTGTGGTGAGGTTGCTGTGGGCTGTGAGATTTTGTTGTAAGATTTCTATTGTTTCTTTGATGGGGATGGATGTGTATATATTTTCTGTGTCATATGTTAGTCTTTTGAGATTATTTAATGGAAGTGTTTGGCTATGAGATATGTTGGGGCATTTCTGAAATTTGTAACTGGACTTAGAGGGGTCTGCCGTACGTATTGTTTTGGTTGGCTGAGAAGTGTTGGTGCTTGGCTTCCTCAGTGGTATGTGATATTTCTGTTTGTCAGTGTAGTTTGGATGCTTTTTAGCGTTTTCTTTACATTTGCCTGAAATCGTGTGGTTGGATCTCGTTTCAATGTTGATATTTTGTTTGCTTTTATATATTCTTTGGCTTTGTGATGTGTTGAGCTTTGTCCTTCAATATTGTTAAATTTCATTTGTCTGCTTTTGATACTATAATGTTGTCAGATGAACTTAGATGCTAACTTTTGTGTCAGTGAGTCCATGGTGGCTGGCTGGTGGTTCTTGATTTGTTCATGTTGATACTTACTGTACCAATTCTGTAGTGAGCCCTATGTTGACTTCAATGTTACTTTGTTGTTCTTTGTGTGTGAGGATATATTCACTGTCTACAATGAGATTTTGTAAGTACTTTTTGTCTAATCTGGTATTGGTGCAGTGTTCAAAAACTTTCTCTAATAAGATCTTTTCTTTGGAGTGTAGTTCCATGTAACATTTACTAAATGTCGGAGACATGTGTGTTCGCTTTATCATTGCAAATGTAAATATGTGCTAGTGTTTTTGGTTTTTAATCTTATTATTTACTGTTCACATTTATTTTTTAAGTGCTGAATTGTTCTGTGTGGTCTGTGTTAATTATGTGTATCAGTGTCGTAAGGACTCTGGCATTTCCTATTTTATGTGCTACCTCTAAGTGGGTTTCATAAAGAATCATTTTCAGGTATTTCTTTTTAGAGTATAATATCTTGATTTCATATAAAAGCCAGCTCTTTCTGCATATAATTTTGAATTAAGTTATTATTCTTGCATGTTTGGTTGCATTTTATGTGCTGTATCGTTTTGTGGAATCTTAGATGTACCTAGATATCGACAAAAGGTTAAAATGAGTTATAAAATTATATGAAGACTTTGGGGATTTAGAGGTGTTGCGATCTGTAGCGTTTTCGCAGAAAAGCTAATAAGCCAAAATTGATAAAATATGGGAAAATAACAATTTGCTACTGTAATGTTCTACAATAACAACAATAAAAGCAAGAAAATTAAAAAATAAAATTTCAAATGCCTCTTTATAACTTATACAGAGCCAGCCCTAAGCCTGCATACAATGTGCAGGATTGTTATTACTATGACAGTCCAAAAGTACAGTATTACGCAGTATCGCCAGCACCAAGGGGGATGGGTGCCCCTTAGATATTCGAAAAGTTCAATGATAGAATATTTACATGATCTGTGTGAAAAATTCTTTTTTCTGTAAGTTTTAAAAAATGTTGTTCTCTGAAAACAGTACGTTAAACACAGCCACATTTTACCACAGTTTTGTTGAGTTTAAAATGCAGTGAATAGATTTCTTATTAGAACTTAAGAAACAACGTCAAAAGTGTATTTTCGTCAATCATACTCGCCATAGATAGGTTCGTATTACATTTGATGAAACTCCGGAATTGGCAAGTTTAGTTCGCGAACGTGTTGCAAAATAAACCATGGCAATTCTGGAGTTTCATCAAATGTCATACGAACCTATCTATGGCGAGTATGATTGACGAAAATACACTTTTAACGTTGTTTTGTAAGTTGTAATAAGAAATTTATTTACTGCATTTTAAACTCAAAAAACCTGTGGTTTTTACTTGGTAAAATTTGTGACATAATGTAGTTTATCAGCCCGAGAGCGACAAGTTGAGCTGCGTAAGCTGGAAGTTGCAGATGGCTTGAAATTGAATGAACTTTGGTATTTATGAACATTACTGTTTTAGAATACACAGAGTAACAAGTAAGAATCGAAACTCGTGCAGCGAAGTTACTCCCGACGCCTACACGATTTCCAGCACTTGATATTTCTCTAGAAAATATTTAGTTATTCTCAGGTCATCTCGCGTATTATTTCAAGTCACGACATTGAAAACCAGGTTGTTTTGAAGACACTGTTATGTAATGTGGGAAAAACATATTTCACGATGTGTAGATGTAGAATGAGAAGTTCTTAGCGGTGGTTCCAAACACCTATGATACCTGCGCCACCCTATCCGAAAATCACACCACCACCTATCCTTGCGGAGTGGGGGGGGGGGGGGGGCGGCAAGAAGTCCTTCATAATTCTGTCAGCAGACCTTGAAATTCATAATATTGACAGATACCCCTGATTTGTAGCATCAATTTGGTATTAGTAATTTTTCTCTATTAATGAAGATAGAATATTGCCCATAGCTCTTAAGATATACATTTTAAATCCAATTTTGAGGGACATTCTTTTCTTGTTTTGGTCTGCTCTATTTACACCGAAAATATGGCATGCAAAGATTTTGCAGCAGAAAAAATGTTTTCTCCAGTATGTGTTTACTAGAAAAGTTTTCTTTGTTTTGATGTAAAGAACTTTTTATGACACCTTTCACGCTATACATTAATGACTAAGAACATAGTGCATTATTGATTTTGTGATACGCTCCATTTTTGAACCGAATCTTATTTTACTTCTCGGAATGCATGAATCGCACGGTTGTAACTTCGCTCCTGGGTGGACGATGCTTGAAGTGAAATCTGGTGTTTAACTCGTAGTGCACTGACATATTGGGCAGAGACATGCAGCTCTCTTGGGAGTTAGTAGGTAGGCGTACAACCTAACGTAAGTATGAATCATTTAGACGGTTATCGTCCGCACCGTGGTCGTGCTACGTAACGGCTATAACGAACATAAGCTTCCAGGGGTTTTATTTACGCTCGTGCGTGTATGCAAAGCGTTGGGATCACTGCATTAGCTCTTCAGTTGCTCTCCGACTGCCGTCAAGTGACGACTTGTAAAAATTTTGTCACCTCTGTGGTGCTTGTACCCAGTGCAGACCTTTGTCGATACAAAACAATCTACTTCATATATCACTCTTAACGGCTACATATACAAGATTTATTGCGCCACCTAAAGGAAATATTCACGTATTAGTATTATGATACGTGCTTAATGTTCTGGTAAGTCAACCGAGAAATTGTAACAGGACATCGGAAAAAAATATGATATGTTAACAACAATTAAATTAGTAAATCAAACTTTTTCATAAAATAAAAATAAAAAAAACCTAAAAATCTCCAACGCGATTAGTGACTAGCCTAAATAAGCTAGTCATATATGTCACAAGGATAAGAGACAATTTTAGCGACTTCAATGTCGATGAAACGAATACGACACCCAGTCCCCCGCCGGGAATCAAACCCGTGGCCCCTGCATGGTAGTCAGCGACGCATTCGCCTGAGCTATAGAGGCAGACGACAAAACTAACGCTCCTAAGAAAGTTGCGCAGCACATAGTTGTCTAGTTTTTACTACTTTTTTAAGCTATCATAATAAACATCCATTTATTTTTCATATTCTATGCTGTTTAAACATTTTAATACCGATAGTGTAAGTTTGTGTTGAAATGAAAATTTTGTTTATGTTCCAAAACTTTATTTCGTTAACCGGCTCCTTCCATGGTCGCATATTTGAGCCGCCATGATACGGATTTTGAGGGCACTCCCTCGGGCAGGTTGTGTGTGTGTGTGTGTGTGTGTGTGTGTGTGTGTGTGTGTGTGTGTGTGTGTAAAAACAGTTCGTTTTTAAAAACTGTCATCTCATGCCTGCTTGGTGATATAACCATTCAGTGCTCCCATGTCCAAAGACTCGTTCTGCGGAAGAGACTGCTTAAATTCTGTTGACATGTCCTGTGCAACTTTCAACCTTAGTTTCCCAGTAAATGGCCGTCGTGAATCAGGTGGATGTATCACATATATAGGATTTGTTCATGTTGTTTCCTTCTAATCAGATATTTGTTTCTTTTGCTATGGTACCTTGTCGCGAAAATATATTAACAGATAAATTAACAAACTTTGTTGCCATGGGTAGCAATTATTCTTGCACCATCCAGTAATGTCACGGTAATCGTGTGTCTGTTTTTTAAAAATACGGCAGGAATATTTTGGGTTTAAGCTAGACCAGTTTTATGATGGGATCTCGCTTCACATGTGAGTTCTTGCTCATCCTAAATTTTTCGCCTCCTCCTCCGCAGTTGTTATACAATTTGTATAGGTATACAAAATGTGTAATAATGTTGAGTATTTTATAACTAAAGAGCTCTTTGTTACATTGGTTCCATAATTCATGTCAGAAATATGTAACCTTTTTAGCACTAAAATTCGCATTACTATTTATCTCAGTTAAAAAATGCTGCTATGTTCTATGTTAAAAGAACATGAATACGCACATGTTCCAGAATTATTGATGAGGAAGACAAAGTGACTGATCCCCACTTTCTGCCACAGATTTTTTGAAACAGGATTATAATTGCCTTATATTCATCTGATCTACTCTTTTCCTTGCTACATAAGGTTTTTATTGTTTTGATCAGAAAAGAGTTGAGAATTCATTGTTTCGCCTCGGTTGCACAGTGGTAGAGTGTCAGACTACAAATCCGAAGGTCGCGGCTTCGATCCCCGCCAGATCCTAGGATTTTTATCTGTCACTTTCCACTTCTTTCATCTCTGGTAGTATTGCTCATGTGAAAAATACCGAGTAGCACCGTGGTTCGGAACCCACGTTAAACTGTAGGTCCCCCTATAACTGGCTGGGTAAGTCAGTTCGAAGGTCGGAGGAAGGCAACTGCATACCACCTCCAAATAGGGCCATGCCTAGTAAAGCACTGTGGTGTTCAAACCAATCTTCGGATTGTTGACTGCTTTACCTTAGGTTATATAAAAAAAAATTAAATTCAATCGTTAATCGAGAAAAGATATCACACCGTGCAATGTTCAGAATAACACTTTTTCACATAATTAGTTTTTCAAATGGAATAAGTACTTCGTAACGACCAAGTCCTCTTGGAAAGAGGTGCGCATAATACAGAACTTTGTCCGCCTGACGTGAAACCAGTAACTCGAGAACGCAGTGAGCTATTTTAGTGTTCTCAAATTTAAATACATTTTCTATGTATCCTTCGATTTTCATGCGCTGCTTTGTTTCAGCTAAAATAATCATACGCAACATCTATGAAATGTGTTTTTATCTCTGTGATCTCTCAACATCAGTTGCAACATTTTACGTAATTCCATTACTTGGAGGTGCTCCACGACCACACAATGATGAACTCACCAGATGTAATTAGCAGCATTGGCCGTTAATGTTTTATTTTAAAAAACCACAGATCTATTTCGATCACATAATGATGCATATGCATATGCATATGCTCGTTGGAAGGACACTGAAGATGATCATTATGTGATCGAAATCGATCTGTGGTTTTTTAAAACAAAACATTAACGGCCAATGCTGCTAATTACATCTGGTGAGTTCATTTTACGTAATTCCTTGCTGCACAGTAGACAGCAATTATGACAAATAAAGGAACTAAAACCAATGCTTCATCGAACGAAGAAATTAAACAGACGTGCAAAAGCAAAATTTTGTCGCTGAGTCGATTTATTAAAATGGATGGTATGTTTCATAGTGACCATAACGTCATCACTGGGCAATCCCTTCGCTTTTGGTAGCTAAACATCATGATATTACATTTGTATCTAGTAACGGATGAAGATTTTAGTAAACGGGCTAATGGAATTTCTTGATAAATATGAATTTGAAATGGAGCCACTTCAAAGGCTATTTGGCTATGTATTCGCCACCCATGGAGATGAAATGGTTAAAATCGGTTTTTCTGATTACCTGCATGAGAACGGTAAATTAGCTACGTAGACCTCAGTAACCAACAATGAAATGAAATCAAACGTTACTAGCTATTCGCGCGTCTATAAAAAGAGCAATGCGCGTAGCATACAATGACTACCATCATACCTTACCGAAAGATTTTGCCGAGAACCCGAAAGAAATCAGGTCCTAGGTAAAATCGGTAAGCGGATCAACAGTCTCTATGCAGTCACTCGTTGCTCATTATCGGGTGGTGATATAAGGCAACGAAATTAAGGTCGAAGTTATGAATTTAATATTTAAGAAATCTTTCACACTGAAGGACCAGAAAAACATACCTTGCGGTCGCAGTAACTCCAAAACGGAAAACAGGCATAGCTGGTGTACAGAAGCAGCTGAGAGAGTTGAAAATGAACAAGTCTCGGGATCTAGATGTGGTACCAGTCCGGTTTTATAAATAGTACTTAGCAGCACTGGCTTCCTACTTCATTGGCATTTATCGCGAATCTTTGATCGAGCCCAATATTGCAAGCGACTGCAATAGGACACAGGTACCTCTCGTGTATAAGAAACGCAAAAGAACTTAACCACATAATTACAAACCTATGTCATTGTCATCCGTCAATTCTCGAAAATATTCTTAGGTCTAATGCAGTAAGTTTCAGGAGACAGAAAAGCTTTAGTAGTTGACTCTTCTCTTACGAGCAGAGTCAGTGTGGCATACTGAGGTTTTGGTCGGTCCTGGAGTCGTGTTCGGGTAGCCTAATGGTAAGGCGACCGTTCCCGAAAAGCGAGAAACCCGGTTCGAGTCCCACGCCGTCACAAATTTTCGTTAGTCACCGTTGGTGGTACATATATACCTTATACGGTGAAGCTGTGAGAAATTCGCAATTGTGAATAAATATTGATAGAAAAGTTTCCGTCCATGCATCAGCACAGCTTTAGGAAGCATCGATCGTGCGAAAGCCAACTTGACCTTTTCTCTGATGACATCTTCCATGCTATGGATGAAGGGCAACAGTGTTTTTTTTATATTCGAAAAGCGTTTGACACGGAGCTGCGCTACATACTGCTAACGAAGGTACGAGCATATGGAATAGGAAGCGAAATATGTGAGTGCCTCGAAGACTACTTAATTAATAATAACCCAGTACATTGTTTTCGATGGCGACTAGGGTATCGTCAGGGATGCCCCAGGGAAATGTGATAAAACCGCATTTCTGTCTATATAAATCATATTACGGATAGAATAAGTGCCATTTGCGGCTGTTTGTTGATGATGCTGTCATGTACAAGAGGAACTCGATATTGTCTGACTGTAATAGGATGCAGGATGAGTTGGACCAAATTTGTAGGTAGTCGAGGAATGGAACTACGGCTAAATATAGAAAAATGTAAGATGGTGCAGATGAGTAGGAGAAGCAAACCCGTAACGTTCGATTACAGCAGTATTTGTTGTGCTGTTTGACAAAGTCGCGTCAATTAAATACCTATGCGTAGAAAAGAATTGCGACGGTTTGAGTCAGTCGTTTTGGTACTAAGAATTACTGTTTTCCCGTTTGTCACATGAACTGCTGATGAACAAATGGTGATTGCGTAAACCGTATGAGGCCCATAATAGACCACATAGAATTTACGGCAACTAACAGATTTGTTGAATTTGGATGAGTTGCAGAAAGTGTGTAACGTTGATATTTTGACCTTGAGTTGTAGCCTAGATACAGTATAACAATTTTTCGGACAGGTAGAGAAATCATCAGCAGACCGAAGGCTATCAAAAGGCTTAACCGCTTACGTCAGTGATCAATAGAATCCCAGACATCAGTCCCTGAACAATGGAATTTTCGGTCTCGACGTTTTCGATCGTAGCTGCAGTGTCATGCATCGTATGATAGATATCGTATACACTTTTTAAACCCTACCCCGTTTAAGCATAGACCATCATCATCATCATCATCATCAACAACAACGACGACAACATGTTGCCAAAAAAAAAACTTGGACAATTTTCGTGAATTTTGCACCTTCTTTCCTTACGCATGAGAGGACACTATATACATATACAACCATTCCATTTGCTTCCGTAAAACGATTTAGTTTTGTATGAATCGATTTGATCGTCTGGAGCTATATCTTGCGGGTGAAAACACTAATCTGCGTTCGGTCACGCACGTTAGTAAAAGATTGTGAAAAATCGCATTGAGTCAAACGTACAGTAGTGAAAATTTAAGCTAAAGACAGTGGTACCATCGAAGACTCCGATTGCACAATTACATTCAGACAGTCAAAATATGCATTTCCAGTTACTCCCGTGTGTGTCCGCAAAGCGTTGGGACCAGTTCATAAGCTCTCTAGTTGCTCCCCAGTTCGCGTCAAGTGTCAACTCGTGAAAGTTTTGTCACCACCATGGTGCTGCTACAATGTGCGGACTTTCTTCGCCACTGATTAATAGATAGGAAAAAGATGTATTACATTTACCTCTATTCAAAGGTGATAGGTGTTTTTTTACGTCAATCGAGGAGAAAATATAATAATATAAAAAATAGTATTTAATGTTCGCTTGTTTTGTACGTAATGTTCTTATAAAGGATACGAAAATGTGCCAAGTACTGAACGATGATTAAAGTAATAAATTAACCCTTTTTCTGAAAATTTAAAACGTGCTTATTACAATCACCTAAACGAAAACATGAAATTCTCTTACAAAATTAGTGACTAGCGTGAACTAGTCATATTGCACAGTTTATGAGATCAATTATGGCGTCCCTGAGACTACGACTAAGAATATTTTAGCGACTTCAATGTCGATTAAGCGACCCGCCGGGAATCGAACCCGGGCCCCCTGCGTGGTAGTCAGCGACGCAGTCGCCTGAGCTACAGAGGCGGACGGTAAAAGTAATACATTTGAGGTATTTGCACTGCGCATAGTTGTACATTCTCTACTATTTTACTATGCAAACATGTTAAACATCCTTATTTATTTCTAATGTTGTTTTGAACCATCTGATCTTCTAGATGCGATTTTTGTTGAATTAAAATAAGTTTTCGTGTATGTTCCACAAATTTATCACGTTAATGGGTTCCATTCATAGCCGCATGGTTAAGGCGCTCCCATCGGATGTTTGAGTCGTCCTTAAGAGATAGGTGTGTGTCTGTGTTGTTCTCAGCATAAATTAATTTGTAAATATAGGGACGATGACCTAAGCAGTTTCAGCTCTCTTTTTCCCGTCCTTTAATGCTGCTGCATAACGAATACTTCTATACGTCTGATTGATAAAATAACCATTGCATTCTGCGGAAGTGTCAGCTGAAGTTTGGTTGACAGAATCAACACCCCATGTATGTTCTTATACGGTACCTAAATCACAATTGTATCATTAAAGTCGAATAATTACCGGTATCTATTTGGCTACGTGGTCGTGGACGCAGGTAGCTGAGCTGTTTGGAACCCCACCGTTCCTACAACAAGAAATTTCCGAACAGGGCCTCCCCACTGCTTGTCTACGTCAGGCGGTCACCACCAGGGCGTGTGTTGTCAACTGTTTCTCTGTGTCGTCGCAGGTAATTTTCTCTCCGTGTATTTTTGTATGCTACTTTTGTTGTCCGCATTGTATACCATGGAAGTGTTATCAACAAAGAAAGAAAGAAAGAAAAGCCAAGGATGGTCATCGCCATCGTTTAAGGAGTATCAAACTCATATCATGGTATTGGCAGAGGCTATTTAAAAATATTGAAATCATTGATCAACAGCAACATTCTTGTCGACCTGACAAAACAGATGTGGAGATAAAACACTGCGTAATTGTAGGAAAAAAAAGATTTGTTGTGAAATCCGCATTTGCAAGGAACCTTATTAATTTTCACAGCTTGTAATCTGCAAACAATAAAGCGTTTCTTTTTTTCGGAAACTAATTGATATATTACCCATTCACTTGGAAACTGTGTTGGTGCATTTTTGGGAACTGGCACTGTTTACATCGCCATTTGTCTTGTTGTGGTGTCTGTATCGTAATCATTTGTTTATATGACATGTCTGACGTCATGGTGCGTGGTTTTTGAATGGTTTTAATTCTGGCGATAGTTTTGTGTGTGTGTGTGTTGAAATGTGTTATATATCAGTCCCTCGCCAAATCACACAGAAGCTCACCAGAAACACAAATTTAACAAATATGCATATAAGGAAAGAGTCATCAACTTAACTGACACGAAGTAACCAAAGAGGAAAGTAACCTAGTTGAAAAGGCTCCAAAACA
Organism: Locusta migratoria; assembly: GCA_026315105.1. NCBI lineage: Eukaryota > Metazoa > Arthropoda > Insecta > Orthoptera > Acrididae > Locusta > Locusta migratoria. The sequence goes on from CM048746.1 coordinate 448,576,019, forward strand.
TAACAACATGACAGTCTCTCACAGAGCAATGGAAAACATGACCAAGAAGGTAAATACACAATTAAACAGCATTAAAGACTTAACACACATGAATTCAATCCAAACTTAACAAGAAAACTAGTTTCTAAATAAATAAAACTCATAGTCAAGGATAACAAAACCTACATAAATCTAAACACAAAGAATGATGAGGAAAAAAACTACAGTAAACAACAAAAATTAATACAACAAAATGTCATCAGTCTGACAAGAGAAATTTAATTGTTCTCATGAAACAGAAGAAATACACTGACAAAACAGAGTTCATACAAAACAACAAAAAAACAGAACTAATGAGTGACCCAACATACCAATACCAAAGAACTTACAGGAAACACTGAAAAACATAAAAACAATTTTCACTGCCTTACAGCTAAAACAAAGACAGAAAAATCCAGAGGCCCCTATTGTGAAATAATTACCCCAATATCCTTGTATGCCCAATGATTAGCCTTTCCAATGTGCCAACTTACCCCCCCCCCCCACACACACACGTTATTTCCAACAATATACAAACACTCATGAAACATAACCCTAAAGAAACCAAGCGACCTAATAAAAAAAATAATAATCCAAGAACACAAATACCCCAACTGCAGAACAATCACCATAATAGAAATACACCTGCAACTAAGGGAAACATGTCAACAGCAAATAGTCAGGAAATAACAACCAGAATGAAACTCATCACTGAATTAAATTTTCACTTTCAACAAAACATTTTACTCCCAACAGGAAGGATTACCTATGGGATCCCCAAACAGAGATCTTCTAGCAGTCAGTCATGAATGGCATAGAAAACCTAATGTTTGACAAAATTGTTAAACCAAAATAGTACAACATAAAATATTTGTACAGATATGTAGATGACATGTGTGATGGATGACTCACACTCCCATAATAAAATATCTTCACAACAACAAACACCATTCAGTTCACTATTGAAACACAGATGAAAAATAGAAATTCATAGATCTCACCATACATAATAGAAACAACAACCATGGATTCACAATTTACAGGAAGCCCACAATGACCAGCACAGTGATCCATAACCAAAGCAGTCATCCAATAATCCAGGAGGAAGCAAGGTTCAGATTTTACTACACCGATTACTCAGAACACTGATGAGCAAACAAGACTACACAGAAGAATTGGGCACATTAACAAACTGCACAAGGAAATGAATATGACACAAAAACAGTGGACAGAATACACAGCAAATTACAAAAACAGGTAACACAGAGTGTGGAAAACTCCACACACAGATGAAACACTGCACACAACAAATCAACAAACAGTAAGCAACAAATGGCACATACGGACAACAACAAAATCACACACAGAGTTGGCAGCATATTAAAGAAACAAGGCTGAATATAGTATACAGAACAAAAAAAACCACACAATGTACTACAGAATCATTCCACAAACACTGAGAAGTTTAGCTAGTTAGGAATATATTACTTTCTTGCAATAACAGCTAATCTGTATATGTTAGCATATATGCAGAAATTTCAAAACAAGATACAGTGAACGCCTCAGAGCATTAAAACATAGCAACTGTCACTTAACATTTGCTGAACAGTTTATAAACTGATTCATACCCCAACAGACACAGAAACCGAACTACAAATATTAAAAACTAGCCACAGCTTATTCCAAGAACTAACACTAGAGGATAACTATCACATCCAGAAAGCAATAAACCCATGTACGAAAGTATCACTAAGCAACATAACCCTGTTTGAGACGGTGACAGAAGTGCATAAATGCCACCACCACGTTGCACGTAGCAGCAGCCCCTCCCCCTTCTACACACACACACACACACACACACACACACACACACACACACACTCACACAATACATCGCCAGTATCAGATCCATTCAAAAACCGTGCGTTATATCAGACATGTCACATAAACAAATGAATACGATGTAGCCACCACAAGACAAATTGCGATGTCAACAGTGCCAGTTTCGGGGGGGGGGGGGGGGGGGGGAAAGGGGGCGCACTAAACATAGTGAAACATAAGAACAACAACACTGCACACAAACAGCAGCACCATAGCTCGAATGTAAATAAGCCACTTGACAGCCACATAGAACTACTTTTCAACATAACTGCCAGTTATAATAAATCAATTGGTTTTCGAAATAAAAACGTTTTCTTTGCAGACGTTAATCTGTGATAACTTGTCGTTTCTCAATTGAAGCAGATGTAAATCTTGAGACTGACGTTATGTCACTATTGTACACAAAATTAGGGCTAATACATCTCGCAAAATATCAAATTGAACAACTCGTCCAAAATATGACTGTGGCGAACATGTTATATTTGGTCGCACGGCTGTCTGCAGGAGATCAGCTGTTTGCTGTCATTTAGTTCGTGCACCAGCCGCTGGGAGTGCTGACGTGCTGTGTTCCTTGCTGCGGCGCGTCGCCGTTGTGTACACATTATATAAACTTTTATATTGATTATTCTGTTTAATGTATGCTGAGAACTTATCTTTTTTCAGTTGCTTGTTCCTTGTTTTTTGTAACATGAGGAACAGTTTCAAGAATAAAGCTATTTTATTCAACCAGCGAGTACTCGCACCGTGAGCATTTTGCTCACAGTAATTTTAGACAATCAGCATTTTACAAATTTTAATAGTCAAATATGTGTGTTTCCTTATAAACGCAACTAGAAATGCGTATCTAGACATATTAAGCGCATTACAAACATTTCTTTGACTTCCAGAATAATGTTAACAGTCGTCGAAGTAATCCTTCCACAAAAACACGATATTTAACGCCGAAAAATTCGCGAACTGCAAGACTTACGACAGTAGTGTTAACCTTTTTCTATTGCTATACATTCATAGAGTTACGTAAATTCCTTAATTATCATTGACAGTGTAATATATTGAAAATTCTTGTAATGAAGCAGCATTGGATTAATTTACCTCGTTTCTTAGTTGTACCAGTCATGAGACATACTTATCTTCATCATACTTTCTATATGAGCTATTTATTTAGTTTCTACTATAGAATGTTCCCTAACTATTAATAACTGTTTATTATTCAATCTTCACTGTTTTTAAACAAAGTTGTTCTTTTTAATTCACTATGAGATTCTTAATTTGAGCGTTTTAATACAGTTCTTTACTATAACTAGATTATATTAGACGTTTTATCGAAATTGTCATGGTATACCCAGCTTCACTTCACCACATATTCGCATCGATCGCTGCATTAAAGCTGTGGGAAAGGGATGTTCCATTACAATCCTAATACAATTAAGCTTAGAGAAACATCTTACAGCTTTGTCGCCGTCGTCATCATCAGCATAATCATCTCGCACAATAAATCCTGGAATTATATTGTGCATTATGCATTAAGAAAAAAGAAGCACCTTTTTCATTACGCGAAAGACGAGAAATAATGATAATAAATAAAAACATCTACTAACAATTTTATTTTCTTCTGTCAAAAGATTTATTTCTGTATACAAAGATTTTTTTCTTTTGTGAGCTCTATGTTGGCGGAAGAAAACACTAATTTCCCTCCGGAAACGCACAATAGTAAATTAATTCGAACAATTGCTTCGGGTCAAATGCACGGTAATGACAATTTTACGATAAAAACAGTTGGTACTTTGGAAGACAGTGATTACATTCTTAGATTCAGACAGCAGAACAAAACAGGCAGATTTGTTTACGCTCGTATGTGTTTGCAAAGCGTCGGGGCTAGTTTCTAAGCTCTCTAGTTGCTTCCTGACTCCCGTCAAGTGTCAACTCTGTTTTATATATAAAGAACAGTGTAGAGTGCTAGAGTTTTATTTTATTCAACTAGTTTCGGTTCTTCTTTTAGACTATCTTGTAATTGTAACTCCATCGATGTCGTGGATCTGGCAGGTAAGTGGGAGCCTTATCAATACTAAATGTTTACGTATTAATGATTCGTTCTGGTAAGTGACTCTAAAAATTGGAACAGGACATCGCAAAAAAAAAAAAAAAAAAAAAAAAAAAAAAAAGTGAATTTTTAACAAGTATTAAAGTAGAAAATTAAACTTTACCTAAAAAATTGAAACGTTATTCTTGAAATAAAAAAAAACGATACGAAAACCTAAAAATCTTATGCAAAATTAGTGACTAGCCTAAGCTAGTCATATATCACATAATTTAACAGACGGTTATAGACAATTTTAGCGACTTGACTGTCGATGAAACGAACACAACACCCAGTCCCCCGCCGGGAATCGAACCCGGGCCCCCTGCGTGGTAGTCAGTGACGCAGTCGCTGAGCTACTGAGGCCGACGAAAGAACTAATTGTCTTAACAAACATGCACATCGCATAGTTGTACAGTCTTTACTACTTTATTAAGCTGACATAGTAAACACCATTTATTTATTCCTTTTTTAAAGTAGTGTGGACATATTAATACCGATAGTTGAATTTGGAGTTGAATTGAAATGACACTTTTCAGAATGTTACAAAACTTATTCGCTAACCGGCTCCTGTCATGGCCGCATGTTTTCAGCCGCCATGATACGAACATGGCGGCCGCTCCCGGCTAAGGTTAGAGTCCTCCCTAGGGCGTGTGTGTGTGTGTGTGTGTGTGTGTGTGTGTGTGTGTGTGTGTCCTTTGCATAAGTTAAAATAGTTTTTAGTTATAGGGACGATAATCTGAGCAGTTAGGAGTATTATATTTACAAACACGTGATCAGTTTTCCCCGTCCATTCATGTCTGCTGGATGATATAACCATTCAGTCCTCCCATGTCCAAAGACTCCTTCTGCGGAAGAGACTTCTTAAATTTGAGGGACATGTCCTCTGCAACTTGCAACCTTAGTTTCCGCAGTAAATCACGTTCGTGATACCTCTTGTCTTTCATATCATAGTGCTCTTCTATCGTTGAAGGGCATAAGCTTCTCTGCATCCCTTGTTGCTAATTAGTGGGGTAAACATCCATACTGAGGCGCTCCAGTCACGGTCTGCGCGGCCACTACGGTCGGGGTTCGAATCCCCACATCGGGTATGGATGTTTGTGGCGTCCTTAGTTTTAGTTAGTTCATAAGTAGTTTTTAAGTTTAGGGACTGATGACCCTGTAGTTAAGTCCCATAAACTACACAAACGTTAAAAATGAATAACACATACTCGCTTCCACAAGCTACATATAACTACCACCGACCAATCCCGTCTGTTTTTGAGTATGTGGTCTAATTCAAATGTTTGTAAAATGATAAATACGTAAATGATATATCTAACACTCATCTCGTTGAATCTTTGAGGGAATCTGCTTTGGTGCAATACTAAAATTCGAAGGGCGAAATCTTGACTTAGAAACCTACGACAAGAGCCCAAATCCGGCCATACAGTGCATATAACGTGCGGGCATCTCTCTATGAACCCATAGTCGAGACAAGAGGGAGAGAACAGCTAGCCTTTAGGCTGTCTGCAAGATAACAGCAGGACAGTGGGGTGAGGCAGGAAGACTGACGGCGAGTGTCTTGTGACGTCAGAAGTGTCTGGAGGTGAGCTTCACAGTGTTTGCTGATATATTTTTGTAGCTCGGAATGGAAGGATCTAATTGAAGCCATGCGTTTTCCCGAAGTTCTGCATGATAAAAGGCAATAAGATCACTTGCAAAATAGTTCATGAATACTTACAGAGCAAACTCCTTACAGAGATTTGCCCGTAACTTAGTCTCGTTTTTATGTGTGCACTTTTTTCAGCTTTTTGTGTCAACTGACACATGGTTTCGAGCTGAATCTCATAATAGGAATCCGAAACTAATACGTTGTTGTTGAGGCCTTCAGTCCTCAGACTGGTTTGCTGCAGCTCTCCACGCTTCCCTGTCCTGCGCAAGCCTCATCATCTGCTATATCCATCTCTAGGCCTCCCTCTACTTTTTACTCTGCACCCTTCACTCCAATACCAAACTGACAATGCCTTGATATCTCAGTATGTGTCCCACGAATCTATCCTTTCTCTTAGTCAAGATATGCCAAAAATTTCTTTTGTCCCCAATTCTGTAAAGTATTTCAATAGTTCCGTGATATACCCATCTAATCATCATTCTGCTACAGCACCACATGTCACCTTTTCGTCATCGTTTTACACCAGTACAATTCTACACTCCAGAAAGGACTTCCTAATGTTTAAAGTAATATCGGATGTCTACAAATTTCGACACTTCAGAAACGGCTTTATTCCAAACGCCATTTTGCATTTTATAGCTCCTTTACTTCCGCCATGAGAAGTTATTTTGCTACCCAAAAAATCATCAAATTTTTTCTCATCCTATTATCCTTGTTTTCCTTTTGTTATACCTCCCCTTCATAACACTGTCCATTCCGTTCAACTGGTCATGCAGGTCCTTTGCTGTCTCTGACAGAATTACGTCATAGGCAAATAGCAAAGTTTTTATTTCTTCACCCTGAACTTTAAATCCTTCTCCAGATTTTTCATTGCTGCCTTCAGAGGTTTCTCAGTGTACAGATTGAATAACAATGGGGAAAGGCTATAACCCTCTCTTTTCCAACAACTGCGTCTCTTTCATACTCATGGCTGCTGTCTAGTTTTTGTAAAAGTTAAATTTACATCTTGTGTGTTTGACCGCTGCTAGCTTAAAAATTTGAAAATGATTTCCGGTCAACATTGTCAAAAGCTTTCTCTAAACTGATCTTGCCCAAATTCGTATTCCACCAGTTTTTCCATACGTTTGTAAATAATTAGTGTTAGTATTTTGCAACCAAGATTTAATAAAACTTATAGTTTTGTAATTATATTGGGTCACCCTGTGCCACGTCACGGTTCTGTCTCTCATATCGTTATGCTTAGTGTCGAGAATTCCGCTCTATCGATACCGCAAATTCAGCGGTGCAAGATGGGCTGGGGGGGGGGGGGGGGAGCCAGTGGAGGCAGTGATAATTCATTTACGAATGTGAAAAATGTCTTTTTATTTGGTAAAATACATGGAAAATTATCAGAAAATGGCGATCGTGTGAAACACAGCATGCGCTATTCGTCCACGAGACTCATAGGGCCATAGACACGGATTCCCAGATAGATGACATCTTTCTTGTCTTCCGCAAGGCGTTTGATGAAGTTTCCCACAGTCGTTTAATGAACAAAGTAAGGTTATGTGGACCATCAGACCAACTGTGTGATTGGATTGAGGGGTTCCCACATACCAGAACGCTACATGTCATTCTCACTGGAGAGAAGGCTTCCGAAGTAAGTGTGCTGTCAGGTTTGCCACAGGGGAGCGTCGTGGGACCGGTGCTATTCACAATATATTATTATACACGTAGTAGACCCTTTGTGGATCACGTAAAGCCTCTACAGGTCTTCCTGCAATTTGCCCATGAGATCTTCATTTTCTCGCTCATGTCTTTCTTTCGGTCGTCCACTTTGTGCCCTTTTATTTATTTATTTGTCTCTGGCTGGACTTCCCACTTGCGTTCTTCGGTAAATGTTACGGTCTGCAGTACCCTGAATGGTTAGATGAGCGTCAGTAAGCTCTCTTTCTTCTGGTTAGACCCATGTCATAACTTTAAGGTTTTCAGTAGCTGTGAAAATCTGGACGTATGAGTCTATACTCAGGGAGTCTGTGTATGTGTCCATAGAATTTTAGGCGTCTTTTTCTAATGTCGGAAGCAATATTTGAAAGCTTCTCTGTAGTTTTATTGCTTTGCATTCTATATCCACCAGTTTTTCGTGGTCCAGGGATTCTCCGAATGATGTTTCGTTCTGCTTTTTTGTAGATTTTGTAGCAGCATCTTGTTATGGAGTAAGAAGGTTTCTGCTGCGTATAGCACCTCGGGTTTAGTGACAGTGCCTTAATTTCTGATTGTTGCTTGCATGGACATGGACTTTTGATTGTAAAGTTGGTGTGCTCAACCGTAGGCTCTCTTTAGTTTCTGTGCTAGAATTTCTTCTGATATTTTTCCTAGTCTAGTGGGTATTTATAATGTGGATAGCTCATCCACCCCTAGTTTGTGGCCAGATGCCCTGCTTAACAGCAACACATAAATTGCGTTTTCTCGGTAGAAATTTGAAAGTAAACCTTCTCGGCACATTTCTTGAGTATTTCTGTTCAATTGTTCAAATGTCTGTAAATCTATCGGACCAAACTGCGTGGTCATCAGTCCGTAGCTTACAAACTAATTAAACCTAGGTAAACTAACCTACGGACAAACACACACACCCATGCCCCAGGGAGGACTCGAACCTCCACGGCGAGCAACCGCGCGCACCGCAGCGAGGTGCTTTAGACCGCTCGGCTACTCCACCGCGGCAGTTGAGTATTTCTATGTATTGCCTGCCAATATTGCAAGGTAATCAGCAAAGGCTAGGCAGGTGACTTCAGATTTCCTTCAAATCTTCACTGCTTTCCATAGGCCAAGTTTCTTAAGCTCACTCTCCCATTCCCTTCTGACCTTATCCAATATGGTATTGAACAGAATTGGAGATATTCCGTCTCCTTGTCTTACTCCAGTTCTGATCTCAAAACATCCCGAGATTTCCCCCATAAATTTTACTTTAGAGGTTGTGTTTGAGAGTTTCTGTTCAATGAGCTTACGTGTTTTCTCGTCAAGTGCTAGTTTTATTAGAGTGTTGACAAGGGATTTAAGGTCGACTGAATCATGAATAATGTAGTGAATAGCACTTGCAAGCATGTCCGGAGTTATGATGAGGCATTGGCGTCGGTGTTGTCTTTCAGCATCCCTAGAGATGGCAGTCGATCACGATACATTTGCGACTTCAGGTAACCCCAAAGCCAATAATCGCATGGACTGAGGTCTGGGGACCTGGCAGGCCTAGCATGACGAAAGCGGATTCTGAGCACACGATCATCACCAAGCGACGCGCGGAAGCGATCTTTCACGCGCAATCCTGCATGAAAATCGTACGTTCCAGCAGGAGTTTATGAGACAGGCTGCGGATGATACTATTTTGTAATATATCGGCGTACTTCTCACCCGTCACGGTAGCAGTTACAAAACCAGAATCACGCTGTTCCTCGAAGAAAAATGGCCCGATAACGGTAGATGTGGTAAATCCAACCCATATCATGACTTTCTCGTCGTGCAATAGAGTATGTACGACAGTTCTAGGATTTTCGGTAGTCCACATTCTGCATGTGGGCGTTGACAGACGCTCGGAGCGTGAAATGAGATTCGTCGGTCCACAACGCGTTATTCAGCCAATCGTCATCTACCGCCATTTTTTGAAACGCCCACACCGCAAAATTCCTCCGCTTCACTAAATAGCCAGGTAACAGTTCATGATGCAGATGGATTTTCTAAGGATAGCATCGGAGGGTACGCCTAAAGTTCCAAATCAAATGTTCAAATGTTTGTATAGCTTATGGGACTTAACTACGGGGTCATTAGTCCCTAAACTTACAAACTACTTATGATCTAGCTAACACTAAGGACGGCACAAAATCCATGTCCGAGGGGAGATTCGAACACCCGACCGTAGTGGCCGTGCAGACCGTGACTGGAGCGCCTCAGTACCCTCGGTCACCGTGGCCGGCCCTAAAGTGCCAACCAAACGGTAGTGAATGGAATGCCTGAACTGTCTCAGCAGCATTACGCCTTGTGCTCGGTCGGCAACTACGGGGTCTATCGTCTAAACAACTCGTGGCTTCGAACTTCGAAATCATTCTCGCCACAGCAGAATTTATCAACGGACCTTTACCCATTCGAATCCTCTTCCTATGGCGATCGGATCGTTATGTTGAACTATCACATTCCCCATTCTGATAATACAGCTTCCCTAAAAGCGCCTTTTCAGGTAACTTCAACATGCTGCGACTGCTGGTGCATCTGATTCTGTCATTTCACCTCCCTTTATACACCATTTTCAATGCGCAGCCACTGACGTTTCGCTGTCCAGCGCCATCTGTCGGACATTTTTTGAACTTTGTTCTACCATAGTCTCCACCATAGTCTCCTCCAACTTCGGTAGGGTTTTTCTCGTTATCTATGTTTGTTGGGACATGAGCATTGACCAGCGTATGATTTCTGTTGGCGCGTTGTATACGTGCTGTTATGAACCTGTTGCTGTCGGGAGTGACTTCCTTGACGGAGTTTACGATGTTCCTGTGTGCAAGTATCACAGTGCCCAGCAATGGGGCACCTTTGGCAGTTGGTCTGTCAGTTTTACTATTGAATATTCGGTAGTTACCATAGTCTGTTGTACCATCTTCCGTATATCGTGTTTCCTGAAATGCTAGTAATAAGAATTTTTGTCTGTCGATTTCTGTAGTAAGACTGAATAGCTTTCCAGGTCGTATCAGTGTACTGATAATTAGTGTGCCAATAAACGTTCACAATCTATATATAAATGACCTCGTGGATAACATCAGAAGTTCACCGAGGCTTGTCGCGGCGGAGTAGTCGTGCGCATTGGGGCACTGCGCTGCCGTCGGGGATTCGAGTCCTCCCTCGGGTCTGTGTTGTCTTTAGGATAGTTTACCCTGCTTAAATAGCTTTTAATTTACGGTCTAATAACCCAGCAACTGAGTCCGATAGATTTACAAACATTTGAACATAATCAATGAGACTTTTGCGGTTGATGGTGTAGTATATCGAGAGGTTGTAACAATGGAAAATTGTATGGAAATGTAGGAGTATCTGCAAGGAATTGACGCATGCTGCAGGGAATGGCAATTGAATATCAATGTCGACAAGTACAATTTGTTACGAATACACAGAAAGAAGGATCCTTTATCATTTAGGTACACTATAGTAGGTCAACAACTGAAAGCAGTTAACTCCATAAATTATCTGGGAGTAGGCATTAGAAGTGATTTAAAATTGAACGACCGTATAAAATGAATCGTTGGTAGAGCAGATGCCAGACAGAGTCATTAGAAGAACCCTCAGGGAATGCAGTCCGAAAACAAAGGAAGTAGGTTGCAGTACACTTGTTCGCCCACTGTCTGACTACTGCTCACCGATGTGGGATTTGTACCAGATCGGCAATGGACGTATCATCTTAACAGAATTGTTAATGTGAGAGCGGTACCAGATGGGGATGATAGAGGAGGTAGAGAAGATCTAACAGAGCAGCGCGCTTCGTTACAGGATCGTTTGGTAATCGTGGACGGAGGTGATCGATAAACTCCAGTGGAAAGTTCTGCAAGAGAGACGCTCGGTACTGGCTTTAGTCGAAGTTTCGAGAACAAAATTTTTTAACAAAGAGTCAAGCAGAATATTGCTCCATCCTATGTCTATCTCACGAAGAAATCATGAGGATAAAATCGGAGAGATTAGAGCCCACACAGAGACATTCCGTCAATTTTTCTTTCCGCGAACAATACGTGACTGGATTATTGTCAGATTGAAAACTGCAGGTGGTCCGTTATTAGTAGTCTGCTCGTTAATAGAGCGCAACTTAGAATACGTTATTGCTAACAGAAACATACTCAGTACAGACTGCTTCCTGCTTGGAGTGCTCCTGTATTTATACATAGAAAGAAATTTCTGGAATTTACAAGTACATCAGTTATCAACATGAAGAACGTTCTAGAAATAGTAAATACAAAGATATATTATTTTTCCGGCTAGTGGCGGGATTTGAACCGGGGATCGCCAGCACAGCGATCTGCAACGCTAACCATTACACCACACGTTCAATGGGAAGATTCACCGCAATATTCCTCCAGGCCGCTGACGCCGTTCTCAGTGGAAAATTACCCAGTAGTATGCAAAGTAGTTTGTCAGTTCTCTCGTATTCATCTCCCCCATTGTTTGGGAACCCTTTCCCTAATGGTGGCAATTTTGACTTGGGTATATTCAGTATCGATCCTGACACCTGTCCAAATTCTTCTAGAACTGCCGTCTTCACAGCACATAGTTCCAGTGTGCTATTAAGGACTACTCTCGCATCATCGCCATATGCCACGCATTTGATGACTTATTCCTTAGAGCTTGTTGATGAATCCTGTAATGTGTCTACAGCAATGACGAATAATCATAGACAAAGGACACCCCTGTCGAATAGACTTCTCTAAAGGGACTGCTTTTGTGATATGTCCGTTTATGTCAATATTTGATGTGATATTTTGAAGTAAAGTTTTGATTATTTAACACAAATTTTTCCCCAAACATTAAATGAGTCAATACATCGAAAAACTACTGGTGCCTGATCTTGTCGTAGGCTTTGTTTAGATCTAAGGGTAAGATTGCCACTTCTGGGCGTGGGAGAGCATAGTAGCTTATTCGCTCACTGTATTCGGTCAGGCTGTGAAGGATCGTGCGTCCAGGAACTACCGCTGTCGGACTAGTATTTACTATTTTGTGGATTACTCGTTTAGTTCTTGTTGCCATAACGCGAGCTACCATCTCATAATCGGTGGTTAATACCGATATGGAGCGGATTTTGTTAATGCCATTGCAGGGGTTTTCTTTGGGGATAAGGAGTTTTATCCCTTCATTAAATCCATCATTTCTTCTTCATGACACCATCAAGTAATAACTCCGCATTCTGTGCGTCCAGCCTTTCAGGAAGGTTATTCAGCATTCGTTTGATCGAATTGACATCAGTAGGCTCCGAAGCGTACAAGTTGGTGTAGTATTCAGCTACATATTTTATTCCTCCATGATGCTACAGACGACTTCCGTCTTCTCTCCTGCGACTGTGCATAGATTTCCACCGCGCATGACGTTGCTCTCTTACGAGATACTACAGAGAGGGCTCTTCTCCGGCCACATTGTGATGGTCTCTCGAACGGATTACGATGCCTTCCATCTGTTTGTGTTTCAGCTCCGTTAATTTCGCCTTCGTTTCCGCTGTTGGGCTGCGACTCTCGTGAAGTTCCCTGAGACAACGGAAGTAAAATTCGAACATACTCCTTTCATATTTCATGAGAGTATATTCTCAAGCAACTTATGAGCTTCGATTTCGCATGTGCCCACCGCCATTAGGTCGCACTCAGGAAGTTCCTTCGACGTCTGATGCAGGTGTTACACACTTCTTCCACGCGTTATTTCAAAGCATTATCCTTGAGGACTGTTTCATTTAGTTTCCAGATATTTCGACCGCGAAAAACAGTTTCTCATGCTCAATTGTCAATTGTACGCGAGTCAGAGAAACAGACTGGCCATGTTTCAGTTCCAAAAATACTTGAATTGAGACACTATGTGATACATATACTGTCGACTAGCTGAAGTTGTGGTGTAGAATGTAAATCATTGGCAGTCACGGATTACGAAGTGTCTGAGAATCGCAAGTCTCGTATTACAATCCAGCTCTACACTGTAATTGAAATTTGATTACGAAGTGTCTGAGAATCGCAAGTCTCGTATTACAATCCAGCTCTACACTGTAATTGAAATTTGATTTCTGATCTTTTTTCTAGAACACACAATTTAAATCTCCAACTAATACCATTTCCTCTTCGCCCCTTTGTATTAAATATAGGTCCATAAAAATGCGCCCCTTCCTTCCTGTGTTGGTTGCCTAATGGAGTATAGATGCTTATATAACAAACCCCGTTATTTACACAAGACCGTCTGTTTTCCAACCGCTCGATATCGGTTACTAAGATGCCCTGCTTAATAAGAAATGCTGCGCCTGATTCGCCACTCAACTTACTATTGAAATCGTATCGTAACACACTATATTTATCTGAATCTCGTTGCCTACCTCTTGTAACATAACATCGTTAACTTCTGCGCCGTGACCATAATCCCTAAGGCTGTTGGCCATTAGTAACACCTCTATTGTATGTTCAAGGTGGCTATTTTATAGGATTGCAACAGTGGCATCTAGAGGGGACACTTTCGAATTTGTGCCTGTTGTAAGGGTGAAACCTTTTATTGTCATGTACTGCGTGCGTTCTAGGTGTTGCGATACTCAGTCATTCCCTGACTGCCGAAGTTGAATTTACAAGGGGCTCTGGATGTAGCATGTCATAACTCCGAGGTAGACAGCTTCCCATTTACTAAAATTTCGGCTCGTCATCCGTTTCCATCTTTCCTTGTGTTTACCCTTATTTTCTCCTGCTTCATGTCGGAACTCCCTTGTTGACCTTCATCAATTTCCTGTTGACATTCATTTTGATAATTCTCCGCCTGAGTACGTGTCTTCTGCGTGTCCGTGGTTATAGATACTTGGTTTATCCTTATTCTCGTGACATTTCTTCCCTTTGCCTGCTGGAGATATAGATCAAATGTCATACGAACCTATTTTTGTGGCGTGTATAATTTACGAAAATATACTTTTAACGTTGTTTCTTAAGTTGTAATAAGAAATCTATTTATTACTTTTTAAACTCAACAAAACTGTAGTTCTTACTTGGTAAAATTTGTGTCATAATGTAAGCTGGAAGTTGGAGATGGCTTTTAATTGCACGAACGTTTGTATTTATTAACATTACTGTTTCACAGTACACCGAGCACCAAGTGAGAATCGAAACTCGTGCAACGACGCCGACACGATTCCCTGCACTTGATATTTATCTAGAAAATATGTGGATATTCTTAGGTCATCTTGTGTTAAGTCACGACATTGACAACAAGGCTCTTTTGAAGACACGCTCATCAATGTCAGACCTGCGGCACCTTATCCGAAAACCACACCACCATCTATCCTTGAAGGGGGGGGCAAGTAGTCCTTGATAATTCTGTCAACAGACCATTAAATTGCATAATTTTGGCAGATGTGTAGCATCAATTGTTATGATATTACGACTGGAATTCAAACTTGGGTGACAGTAATTTTTTTTTCTATTAATGACGATGGAAAAGTGTCCATAGCTCTTAAGATACGCATTTTAAATCCCATTTTGATTGGCATTCTTTTCTTGTTTTGGTCTGCCCTGTTTACACCAAAAATATGGCAAGCAAAGAGCGTGTAGCAGAAGAAATGTGTTCTCCAGTATGTGTTTACTAGAAAAGTTTTCTTTGTTTAGATGTAAGGAATTTTTATGGTACCGTTTACGCTATACGTATAACAACTAAGCACATAGTGCTTTATTGATTCTGTGATTCGCTCTATTTTTGAATCGAATCTTGTTTTGTTCCGCGAAATGCATGAATCGCGCGGTTGTAACTTCGCTCCTGGGTGGATGATGCTTGAGGCGAAATCTTGTGGTTAACTCGTAGTTCACTGACATGTTGGGCAAGCTTCGACTTGTCAAGACACCCATCTCTCTTAGGAGTTAATTGGTTTAACGCTTACCTAACATAACTATGAATCGCTTCCACTGTTATCGTCAGTGCCGTGATCGTGGTAACGGTGATAACGAACATAAACTTCCAGAAGTCTTATTTACGCTCGTTAATATTATGATTCGTGCTTAATGTTCTGGTAAGTCAATCGAACAATTGGAACAGGCCGTCTGAAAAAAAGTGAAATATTAACAACGATTAAAGTAGTAAATCAAACATTTTCTTAAAATAAAATTAAAATAAATAAATATATATATTAAAAAACGGGAACCTAAAAATCTCCTGCAAAATTAGTGACTAGCCTAAGTAAGCTATCATATATCACAGAGGGTTACAGACAGTTTTAGAGACTTGAATCTCGATGAAACGAACACAACACCCAGTCCCCCACCGGGAATCGAACCCGAGGCTCTGCATGGTAGTCAGTGACGCAGCAGTCGCTGAGCTACAGAGGCGGACGACAGAACTGTACTAACAAACTTGCACAGCGCATAGTGTGAATAGCAACCGTCACACGACACTCCCCTGTGGCGTACCTGACATCAAAACGTTCAAACGTCTGTTAAGCTTATGGGACTTAACTACGGGGTCATCCTCCCTAAACTTACAAACTACTTATGAACTAGCTAAGACTAAGGACGGAACAAATATCCATGCCCGAGGGGGGGATTCGAACCCCCGACCGTAGTGGCCGTGCAGACCGTGACTGGAGCGCCGCAGTCCCCTCGGCCACCGCGGCCGGCCACATGCCCTCACTTTGTTCATTAAACGACTGTGGGGAACTGAATCAAACGCCTTGTGGAAGACAAACACGGCATCTACCTAAGGAATCCGTGTCTATGAGCCTCGTGGACGAATTGCTCATGCTGAGTTTCACACGATCGCCATTTTCTGATAATTTTTCAGGTATACCACCTGATAAAAAGACAGTTTTTCACATTCGTAAACGATTTATCACTGTTTCCAATGGCCCCGCCTCGCCCCCGCCCCTCCCCCTGTTTCCACCACTGAATCAGCGGTAACGACAGAGCGGAATTCTCGACAATAAGCGTAACGAAATGACACACAGAAGCGTGACGTGGCACAATGAGGCCCACAAAAAATTACAGAACTAAATATTGGTAGCAAAATACTAACACAAATTATTTACAAATGTATGGAAAAACTTGTGGAATACGAATTTGGGGAAGATCAGTTTAGAGAAAGCTTTTGACAATGTTGACCGGAAATCATTTTCAAATTTTGAAGCTAGCAATGGTCAAATACACAGGACGTAAAGTTAAATTCAACTTTTACAAAAACCAGGCAGCAGTTATTAGAGCCAATGGGTATGAAAGGGTCGCAGTTGTTGGGAAGGGTGTAAGACTTTGTTATTCAATCTGTACACTGAGAAAGCTGTGTAGGCAGCAAGGGAAAATCTGGAGAAGGAATTAAAGTTCAGGGTGAAGAAATAAAAACTTTTCTGTTTGCCTATGACGTATTTCTGCTAGAGACAGCAGAGGACCTGCAAGAGCGGTTGAACGGAATGGACAGTGGTATGAAGGGAGGGTATAAGATCAATATTAACAAGAGCAAAACAAGGGCAATAGGATGAGACAATAAAAGTAGATGAGTTTTATTATTTGGGTAACAAATAAACTTCTGATAGCGGAAGTAAAGAAGATATAAAATGCAGAATGGCTTTTGGAATAAAGCCGTTTCTGAAGTATCGAAATTTGTCGATATCCGATATTACTTTAAACGTTAGGAAGTCCTTTCTAAAAGCATTTTTTGGAGTGTAGGATTGTACTGGAGTGAAACAATGAAGAAAATAGGTTAAGCCAAAAAGATGATAGAACCTTTGACATGTGGTGCTGCAGGCGAATGATGATTAGGTGGGTATATCACGGAACTATTTAAATACTTAACAGAATTGGTGACAAAAGAAATTTTTGGCATACCTTGGCTAAGAGAAGGGATAGATTCGTGGGGCACGTTCTGAGATATCAAGGTAATGTCAGTTTGGCATTGGAGTGAAGGGTGCGGAGTAAAAATAGTATTCATGAACTATTTTTCAAGTGATCGTGGTGGCTTTTGTCATGCAGAACTTTGGGAACACGTATGCCTTCAGTTAGCTTCTTCCATTTCGAGCTAACAAGCAATATCCGCAGCCAGATCCACCTGAAGCTGGCAGGAAACTGCTTACAGGGGACTGCGACCGGCAGGCTCACCTCGGGCAGCAGACGTGCTGTGACGTAAGCAGCTGCAGCCACTTCTGACGTCACACGACACTCGCCGTCAGTCTCCCTGTGTCCTGCTGTCATCTTGCAGACAGCCTAAAGGCGAGCTGTTCTCTCCCTCTTATCTAGCCTATGGGTTCATAGGAAGATGCCCGCATGTTATATGCGCTGTAGGGCCGGATTTGGCACTTGCTTTGTTGGTAGGTTTCTGAATCAAGATTTCGACCTTCGAATATTCGTTTTGCACCAAAGCCGATTCCCCCAAAGATCCGAAGAGATGAACGTTAAATATTTTATTTGCGTTTTTATTATTCTACAAACATTTGAATTAGGAAAAGTGGGACTGGTCGGTGGTAGTCGTAAGTAGCCTGAGAAAGCAAGTATCTTATTTATATACATGTGGCGTCTGTCCCGAAAGAATAGACGTCACTTCTGATCCTGCAGCTGTTATTATTTTAATATTCATAGAATATATGACTTCAACTGCGATTAGGCAAAGCTGAAAATGTGTACCCAGCCGGGATTCGAACCCGGGTCTCCTGCTTTCTAGGCAGTTGCGCTGTCCCCAGTGGTGTAGGGGTCAGCGCAACTGCCTAGAAAGCAGGAGACCCGGGTTCGAATCACGGCTGGGTACACATTTTCAGCTTTGCCCAATCGCAGTTGAGGTCATATATTCTATGAATATTAAAGTATGTTATTATTTGTAGTAACAACTATGCGCTGTTCAAGTCTTTTAGATCAGGTAGTTCTTTCGTCCGCCTCTGTAGCTCAGCGACTGCGTCACTGACTACCACGCAGGGGGCCCGGGTTCGATTCCCGGCGGGGGACTGGGTGTTGTGTTCGTTTCATCTACAGTCAAGTCGCTAAAATTGTCTCTAACTGTCTGTTAAATTACTGTGATATATGACTAGCTTAGGCTAGTCACTAATTTTGCATAAGATTTTTTAGGTTTTCGTTTATTTTGTTTTGTTTCAAGAATAACGTTTTAAATTTTTTGGAAAAGTTAAATTTACTCATTTAATACTTGTTGAAAATGCACATTTTATTTTATTTATTTATTTATTATTATTATTGTTTTGTTTATTATTATTATTTTTTTTTCGATGGCCTGTTCCAATTTTTAGAGTCACTTACCATAACGAATCATTAATACGTGAATATTTAGTATTGATATTTAATATTGTTATACCTTCCTGGAAGGCTTCTGCCAGATCCACGACATCGATGGAGTTACAATTACTGTAGATGGTCTAAAAGAAGAACCGAAACTAGTTGAATAAAATAAAACTCTTGCACTCTACACTGTTCTTTATTTATAAAACTGAGTTGACACTTGACGGGAGTCGGGAAGCAACTACAGAGCTTATAAACTATTCCCGATTCTTTGCGAACACATACGAGCGTAAATAAATCTGCCTATTTTGTTCTGCTGTCTGAATCTAATAATGTAATCAATGTCTCAGTAAGTACCAACAGTTTTTTAACGTAAAATTGTCATTACCGTGCATTTGACCCGACGCGATTGTTCGGATTCTTTTACTATTGTGCGTTACCGGACGGGAAGTAGTGTTTTCTTCCGCCAGCATAGAGCTCACAAAAGAAAAAAATCTTTGTATACAGAAATAAATCTTTTGACGGAAGTTAACGAAATTGTTAGTAGACGTTTTTATTTACTATTTTTTTCCTCTTTCGCATAATGAAAATGGTGGTTTTTTTTTTCTTCGTGCATAATACCCAATATAATACCAGGATTTATTCTGCGAAATGATTATGATGATGACGACAAAGCTGTAAGATGTTTCTCTAAGCTCAAGCGTATGAGGATTGTAATGGAACATCCCTTTCGCATACCTTCAATGCAGCGATCGATGCGAACCGGTGGTGAAGTGAACCTGGGGATACCAAAGACAATTTCGATAAAACGTCTTAAATAATCTAGTTATAGTGAAGAACTGTATTAAAACGCACAATTGAAGAATCTCATAGGGAATGATGAAAAACAACGTTGTTTAAAAACAGTGAAAATTAAATAATAAACTGTTATTAATAGTTAGGGAACATTCTATAGAAGAAACTAAATAAACAGCTCATATAGAATGTATGATGAGGTTAAGTATGTCTCACAACTGGTACAACTAATAAACGAGGTAAATTAATCCAATGCTGCTTCATTAGAAGAATTTTCAATTAATTACACTGTCAATGACAATTAAGGAATTTCCGGAACTCTATTAATATATAGCAATAGAAAAAGGTTAACACTACTTTCTCAAGTCTTGCAGTTTGCGAGGTGTGCTGCGTTAAATTTTGTGTTCTTTTGTGGAAGGATTACTTCGACGACTTTTAACAAGTTCTCAGCATACATTAAAGAGAATAATCCATATAAAAGTTTATATAATGTGTACACAACGGCGACGCGCCGCAGCAAGAAACACTAAAGCTCTGATGGGGAGAGTAGCGCCAACCTTTTATGTGTGACTTGCCGACAACCGCCGGCTGCTATTGGTCAGTTGATCGCGGGTGGGGCACGTCCGCCATTTTAGGCCTAAGCAATCCATCAGCGTAAATGGCATATTTCACTTAACTAGCTGTTACTTTAGCATTTAGAGGTATTGGAAATGTGTAGACTCATTATGTATTAAATTAAGAGCTTACATTGCACATTCCATTTTTATATGGTAAAAAATGCCGCATTGTTGGCTGTGAATTGTTATACTAAGACAGTCCGAGCTAGCAAGTTTTACGCATTCCACAGGCGAAAGAGATGCGAAAAGATGCGAATTGTGGGTACACCGTATTGGAAGGAAAAATGTATTTCCATACGAGAATGCAAAATTTTGCGAAGTAAGTGAATTTGTATTGAAATATCGTGTAAACTTCTAGGTTTACCTGTTCACGTTTCTTGCGAGCAATGTTGAACGGACAACACATGTAAGGGAAAAGATATTTTTAAAAGATACAAATACATGAAAATCTAACATAATGTGCCGTATTTGACGAATTTCGTATTTACACTTAGCCTGCATATTACGAAACTTTGGGCGGTAAATGAAACCGCCCATTAAATAAATCGCCAAAACTCGAATTTTAAGATAAACTTTATTTTACTGAAGTACCCAGCAGTGCGATAACAAAGTGTATAAAGTTAAACCTTCCCAAAATGTTAGCTAAGTTAATGTTATGTGATATCACATGTAGGTTAGCACACAACACATATCAACATTAGGCACTAGATTAATGGAAAGCAACATCTACTTTGATAAAAACCGATATATTAGATATAAAAACGTTGGTCCTTAGCTAATTTGAAAGCAGGAACGTCACTTATTGCGAAAGGAGTGCATTTGGTACAGGGTTTAAGATTTAGCACGAAACAATTTTACAACTAGTTTGCTCAAAAATAAAGGTCTTGATCTCAGAGTACCAATATTTCCTTAATATTCGCTGTAGATGTGATGAAACGATTAAAAACTTAAGTTCATTGTTTACGTAACGTATTGTCATACCACGCCGATGTACAGACCGGTTCCCTTCATCATAAATGTTAATGTAACAGCGTAGGGCGTAGCGCTGCTATTGCTAGATATAATAGGCCTACAATGGCGGCGCTCGCCCGGTTGGCGGTACTCTCCCAATACAGGGCTCTAAGGAACACAGCATGTCAGCGCTCCAAGCGGCTGGTGCACGAACTCAATGACAGCGAACAGCTGATCGCCTGCAGACAGCCGTGCGACCAAATATAACATGTTCGCCACAGTGATATTTTGGACGAGTTGTTCAATTTGATATTTTGTGAGACGTATTAGCCCTAATTTTGTTTACTATAGTTACATAACGTTATTTTCAGGATTTACGTCTGCCTCAATTGAGAAATGACAAGTTATCATTGCTTGTCATCTGCAAAGAAAACGTTTTTATTTCGAAAACGAATTATTATACTTCAGCTGGAAGTTATGTTGAAAAATAGTTCTATGTGGCTGTCTAGTGTCTTACATTCGAGCTATGGTGCTGTTCCTTCTTGTGTGCCGTGTTGTTGTTATGTTTCACTATGTTTAGTGCGCTTTTTTTGTTGGGAACTGGCACTGTTTACATCGCAATTTGTCTTGTGGTGGCTGCATCGTATTCATTTGTTTGTGACATGCCTGACATGGCGCACGGTTTTTGAATGGCTCTGATACTGTGTGTGTGTGTGTGTGTGTGTGTGTGTGTGTGTGTGTGTGTGTGTGTGTGTGTGTTGGGGGTGGGGCTGCTGTCAGGTGCAATATGGTGGTGGGATTTATTTATATACTTCTTTTACGGTCTCAAAGACGGTTATGTTGGTTAATGGTACTTTCTTACATGGGGTTATTACTTTCTGTAATAGTTTTCCTCTCGTGTTAGTTCTTGGAATAAGCTGTGGCTGGTTTTTAGAATTTGTGCTTCTGTTTCTATGTTTGTTGGGGGTATGATTCAGTTTACAAAATGTTCAGCAAATGTTGTGTGACAGCTGCTACGTTTTAGTGCTTTGAGTTGTTCCATGTATCTTGTTTTGACATTTCTGCATGTATGCTCACATATACACATCAGCAGTTATTGCAAGAAGGTAATATATATTCCTGACTAGCTGAACTACTCAGTGTTTGCGTAGGTTCACAATAGGAGCCTCTGTATTTTTATCATTTTTTTAGCTGGAAGGCAGTGAACATTGTTTTTATGTTTTTCAGTGTTCCTATAAGTTTCTTTGGTATTGGTATGTTGGGTCACTCAATAGTTCTGTTTTGTTGTTGTTTTGTATGAACTCTGTTTTGTCAGTGTATTTCTTCTGTTTCATGAGAACAGTTCAATTTCTCTTGTCAGACTGATGACATTTTCTTGTGTTAATTTTTGTTGTTTTCTGTAGCTTTTTTTCCTTCATCATTCTTTGTGCTTAGCTTTGAGGAGTTTTGTTATCCTTGATTATGAGTTTTATTTGTTTACAAACTAGTTCCCTTGTTTAGTTAAGATTGAATTCATGTTGTTGAATTATGTATTTACCTTCTTGGTTATGTTTTCCATTGCTCTGTGAGAGACTGTTTTGTTGTTATGTTTTGGAGCCTTTTCAACTAGGTTACTTTACTCTTTCGTTAACTTCATGTCAGTTAAGTTGTTGACTCTTTTCTTATATGCATGTTTGTTAAATTGGTGTTATGTCTGGTGAACTTCTGTATGATTTGGCACTACGGCGAGGTTGTTTTTTTCTTTTTCTTTTTGAGAATACTGGAAGCAGACCCCTTATCCATATGATTTCAGCTCACACACACACACACACACAAAACCATCGCCAGAATCAAAATCATTCAAAAACCACGCACCACGACGTCACAGACATGTCATATAAACAAATGAATACGATATAGACAGCACAACAAGACAAATGGCTATGTAAACAGTGCCAGTCCGCACCAAATCCGCACCAAACATCACGAAACATAATAACAAGCCACACAAGAAGCAACAACAGCACAGCTCGAATACGAGTTCACAATCTCCATGTGAATGTATAATAAATCAGTTTTCGAATTAAAGACGCTTTATTGTTTGCAGATTACAGGCTGTGAATATTTGTCATTCATCAAACGCGGTACAATTTCTTAGAATGACGTTAAAAATAAAATATGGTGCTTTGCTTAAGGTGGATTTCATCACTTTTTTTTCTACAATTACGAATTCTTTTATTTATCTCCAGATCTGTTTTGTCAGGTCGACAAGAATGTTGCTGTTTATCAGTGATTTCAATATTTTCAAATAGACTTTGCACATACCATGAAACGGGTTTGTTAAATTTTTTCTGTGGAAACGACAGCATCTCGCTGCGGAGCGGACGGCTGCTCGCCGTGGATATTACAGTCCTCCCTGGGGCGTGTGTGTGTGTGTGTGTGTGTGTGTGTGTGTGTGTGTGTGTGTTTGTCCTTAGGTTAGTCTACCTAGGCTTAAGTAGTTTGTAAGCTACGGACTGATCACCACGCAGTTTGGTCCGATAGATCTAAAAACATTTGAACATTTGAACATTTGAATACTATGCGGACAACAAAAGTAGCGTACGACAATACACGGATAGCAAATTACCTGCGACGACAATGAGAAACAGTTGACAACACATGTCCTGCTGGTGACCGCCTGACGTAGACAAGCAGTGGGGAGGCCCTTTTCGGAAATACCTTGTTGTAGGGATGGTGGGGTTCCAAACAGCTAAGCTACCTGCGGCCACGACCACGTAGCCAGATAGATACCGGTAATTATTCGACTTCAATGATGCAATTGTGATTTAGCTACCGTATAAAAACACAAATGGGGGCTGATTCTGTTAACCAAACTTCAGCAGTCTCCTTCGCAGAAGGCAATCCTTATTTTATCCATCAGACGTATGGAAGTATTCGTTATGCATCAGGCATTAAACGACGGGGAAAAAGTGTTGAAACTGCTTAGCTCATAATCCCTATACATACAAACTTACTTATACTAAGAACAACAGACACACACACCCATCCCTTTAGGGAACATCCGATGGGAGCGCGTTAACCAGGCGGCTATGAATGGAACCGATAAACGTGATAAATTTGTGGAACAAACACGAAAATTCTTATATCAATACAACAAAAGCTTCAACTAGAAGCTGAAAATGTTCAAAGACAACATTTGAAATAAATAAGGGTGTTTAATATGTCTGCCTAGCAAAATTGTAAGGAATGTACAACTATGCACAGTGCAAATACCTCAAATCCGGTAATTTTACTGTCCGCCTCCGTAGCTCAGGCGACTGCGTCGCTGAATACCACGCAGGGGGCCCGGGTTCGATTCCCGGCGGGGGACTGGGTGTTGTGTTCGCTTAATCGACATTGAAGTCGCTAAAATATTCTTAGTCGTAGTCTCAGGGACGCCATAATTGATCTCATAAACTGTGCAATATGACTAGCTGAAGCTAGTCACTAATTTTTTAAGAGAATTAGATGTTTATGTTTAGTTGATAGTAATACGCACGCTTTAAATTTGAAGGAAAAGGTGTAATTTATTATTTTTAACCCTTGTTCAGTACTTGGCCCGTTTTCGTATGCTTTACAAGAACATTACATACAAAATATGTGAACTGTAATATTAAATATCGATTTTGATATATTTTCTCCTCGATGGGCATAAGAAACATGAATCAGCTATCAACAGAGGAAAATTGAGTACATCTTTTTCCTATCTATTACTCAGTGGCGAAGCAAAGTCCGCACACTGTAGCACCAGCACGGTGGTGACAAAACTTTCACGAGTTGCCACTTGACGCGACCTGGGGAGCAACTAGAGCTCTTATGAACTGGTCCCAACGCTTTGCAGACACACACGGGAGTAAATGGAAATGCATATTTTGTTTGACTCTCTGAATGTAATTGTGCAATCTGAGTCTTCCATGGTACTACTTTTTTTAGCTTAAATTGTCAGTACTGTGCGTTTGACCCGATGCGATTTTTCACAATCTTTTACTACCGATCGTAACTGAACGCAGATTAGTGTGTTCTCCCGCAAGATATAGCTCCAGACGATTAAATCGAATCATACAAAACTAAATCATTTTACAAAAGAAAATGAAACGGTTATATATGTATATAGTCTCTCTTGTGTAAGGAAAGAAGGTGCAAAATTCACGAAAATTGTCCAAGTTGTTTTGCATCATATCGTCGTCGTCGTTGTTGATGTCGAGTGCGAAAATTCCATTGTTCAGGGACTGATGTCTGGGATAATAAGCCTTTTGATAGCCTTCGGTGTACTGAAGATTACTATACCTATCAGAAAAATTGCTATATTGTAGCTATGCTACAACTCAAGGTCAAAATACCAACGTTACATACTTTCTGCAACTCATCCAAATTCAACAAATCTGTTAGTTTCGTAAGTTGCATGTGGTATATTATGGGCTTCATACGGTTTACGATATCACCAGTTGTTCATCAGCAGATCATGTGAAAAACGGGAAAAACCGTAATTCTTAGTACCAAATCTACTGACTCAAACCGATGATTTTTTTTGCCATTTGCTCTAAAGATAGCTACGTCTACATACTACCTCCGCAATGTACCCAATGCTGCGTGGCGGTGAGTACTCATTGTTAGTACAGTTCTGTCGTCCGCCTCTGTAGCTCAGCGACTGCTGCGTCACTGACTACCATGCAGGGGGTCCGGGTTCGATTCCCGGTGGGGGACTGGGTGTTGTGTTTGTTTCATCGAGATTCAAGTCGCTAAAACTTTCTTAACCCTCTGTGATATCTCTGTCATATATTACTAGCTTACTTAGGCTAGTCACTAATTTTGCAGGAGATTTTTAGGTTGTAGTTTTTTTAATATATATAATTTTTTATTTTAAATTTATTTTAAGAAAAGGTTTGATACACTACTTTAATCGTTGTTAATATTTCACTTTTTTTCAGATGGCAGATGGCCTGTTCCAATTGTTCGATTGACTTACTAGAACATTAAGTACGAATCATAATATTAATACATGAACATTTAGTATTGAGATTGTTATACCTTTCCCTAGGTGGCGCAAAAAAATCATGTATATGAATCCGTTAAGAATGATGTATTATGTAGATCTGTTTCGTATCGATCACTCAGTGGCATAGAAACGGGTACCAGGACCACGGAGGTGGCTCAACTTTCGCAAGTCGTCACTTGACGGCAGTCGGGGAGCAACTAGAGAGCTAATGCAGTGACCCCGACGCTTTGCATACACACACGAGCGTAAATAAGACTCCTGGAAGTTTATGTTCGTTATCACCGTTACCACGGTCACGGTACGGACGATAACAGTTAAAGCGATTCATAGTTATGTTAGGTAAGCGTTAAACCAATTAACTCCTAAGAGAGATGGGTGTCTTGACAAGTCGAAGCTTGCCCAATATGTCAGTGAACTACGAGTTAACCACAAGATTTCACCTCAAGCATCATCCACCCAGGAGCGAAGTTACAACCGCGCGATTCATGCATTCCGCGAAACAAAACAAGATTCGATTAAAAAATAGAGCGAATCACAGAATCAATAAAGGACTATGTGCTTAGTTATTATACGTATAGCGTAAACGGTACCATAAAAATTCCTTACATCTAAACAAAGAAAACTTTTTCTAGTAAACACATACTGGAGAACACATTTCTTCTGATACACGCTCTTTGCTTGCCATATTTTTGGTGTAAATAGGGCAGACCAAAACAAGAAAAGAATGCCAATCCAAATGGGATTTAAAATGCATATCTTAAGAGCTATGGACTCTTTTCATCGTCATTAATGGAAAAAAATTACTGTCACCCAAGTTTGAATTCCAGTCGTAATATCATGACAATTGGTGCTACACATCTGTCAACATTATGAAATTTATTGGTCTGTTGACAGAATTATCAAAGACTACTCCAACTTCCAGCTTACATTATGACACAAATTTTACCAAGTAAAAACTACAGTTTTGTTGAGTTTAAAATGTAATAAATAGATTTCTTATTACAACTTAAGAAACAACGTTAAAAGTATATTTTCGTAAATTATACACGCCACATAAATAGGTTCGTATAACATTTGATCTATATCGCCAGCAGGCAAAGGGAAGAAATGTCACGAGAATAAGGATAAACCAAGTATCTATAACCACGGACACGCAGAAGACACGTACTCACGAGGAGAATTATCAAAATGAATGTCAACAGGAAATTGATGGTCAACAAGGGAGTTCTGACATGAAGCAGGAGAAAATAAGGATAAACACAAGAAAACATGGAAACGGATGACGAGCCGAAATTTTAGTAAATGGGAAGCTGTCTACCTCGGAGTTATGACATGCTACATCCAGAGCCCCTTGTAAATTCATCTTCGACAGTCAGGGAATGAATGAGTATCGCAACACCTAGAACGCACGCAGTACATGACAATAAAAGGTTTCACCCTTACAACGGGCACAGATTTGAAAGTGCTCCCCTCTAGATGCCACTGTTACAATCCTATAAAATAGCCACCTTGAGGTGTTACTAATTGTCACCTAGAGGTGTTACTAATGGTCAACAGCCTTAGGGATTATGGTCACGGCGCAGAAGTTAACGATGTTATGTTACAAGAGGTAGGCAAGGAGATTCAGATAAATATAGTGTGTTACGATACGATTTCAATAGTACGTTGAGTGGCGAATCAGGCGCAGCATTTCTTATTAAGCAGGGCATCTTAGTAACCGATATCGAGCGGTTGGAAAACAGACGGTCTTGTGTAAATAACGGGGTTTGTTATATAAGCATCTATACTCCATTAGGCAACCAACACAGGAAGGAAGGGGCGCATTTTTATGGACCTATATTTAATACAAAGGGGCGAAGAGGAAATGGTATTAGTTGGAGATTTAAATTGTGTGTTATAGAAAAAAGATCAGAAATCAAATTTCAATTACAGTGTAGAGCTGGATTGTAATACGAGACTTGCGATTCTCAGACACTTCGTAAATCGTTAATGGTGACTGCCAATGATTTACATTCTACACCACAACTTCAGCTAGTCGACAGTATATGTATCACATAGTGTCTCAATTCAAGAATTTTTGGAACTGTAACATGGCCAGTCTGTTTCTCTGACTCGCGTACAATTGACAATTGAGCATGAGAAACTGTTTTTCGCTGTCGAAATATCTGGAAACTAAATGAAACAGTCCTCAAGGATAATGCTTTGAAATAACGCGTGGAAGAAGTGAGTAACACCTGCATCAGACGTCGAAGGAACTTCCTGAGTGCGACCTAATGGCGGTGGGCACATGCGAAATCGAAGCTCATAAGTTGCTTGAGAATATACTCTCATGAAATATGAAAGGAGTATGTTCGAATTTTACGTCCGTTGTCTCAGGGAACTTCACGAGAGTCGCAGCCCAACAGCGGAAACGAAGGCGAAATTAACGGAGCTGAAACACAAACAGATGGAAGGCATCGTAATCCGTTCGAGAGACCATCACAATGTGGCCGGAGAAGAGCCCTCTCTGTAGTATCTCGTAAGAGAGCAACGTCATGCGCGGTGGAAATCTATGCACAGTCGCAGGAGAGAAGACGGAAGTCGTCTGTAGCATCATGGAGGAATAAAATATGTAGCTGAATACTACACCAACTTGTACGCTTCGGAACCTACTGATGTCAATTCCATCAAACGAATGCTGAATAACCTTCCTGAAAGGCTGGACGCACAGAATGCGGAGTTATTACTTGATGGTGTCATGAACAAGAAATGATGGATTTAGTTAAGGGATCATACTCCTTATCCCCAAAGAAAACCCCTGCAATGGCATTAACAAAATCCGCTCCATATCGGTATTAACCACCGATTATGAGATGGTAGCTCGCGTTATGGCAACAAGAACTAAACGAGTAATCCACAAAATAGTAAATACTAGTCCGACAGCGGTAGTTTCTGGACGCACGATCCTTCACAGCCTGACCGAATACAGTGAGCGAATAAGCTACTATGCTCTCCCACGCCCAGAAGTGGCAATCTTACCCTTAGATCTAAACAAAGCCTACGACAAGATCAGGCACCAGTAGTTTTTCGATGTATTGACTCATTTAATGTTTGGGGAAAAATTTGTGTTAAATAATCAAAACTTTACTTCAAAATATCACATCAAATATTGACATAAACGGACATATCACAAAAGCAGTCCCTTTAGAGAAATCTATTCGACAGGGGTGTCCTTTGTCTATGATTATTCGTCATTGCTGTAGACACATTACAGGATTCATCAACAAGCTCTAAGGAATAAGTCATCAAATGCGTGGCATATGGCGATGATGCGAGAGTAGTCCTTAATAGCACACTGGAACTATGTGCTGTGAAGACGGCAGTTCTAGAAGAATTTGGACAGGTGTCAGGATCGATACTGAATATACGCAAGACTAAACTACCACCATTAGGGAAAGGGTTCCCAAACAATGGGGGAGAAGAATACAAGAGAACTGACAAACTACTTTGCATACTACTGTGTAATTTTCCACTGAGAACGGCGTCAGCGGCTTGGAGAAATATTGCGGTGAATCTTCCCATTGAACGTGTGGTGTAATGGTTAGCGTTGCAGATCGCTGTGCTGGCGATCCCCGGTTCAAATCCCGCCACTAGCAGAAAAAATATCTTTGTATTTACTATTTCTAGAACATTCATCATGTTGATAACTGATGTATATACATGTGGGGTCTGTTCCGAGAGAACAGACGTCACTTCTGATCCTTCAGTTGTTATTATTCAACATTCATAGACTACATGACATCAACTGCGATTGGGCAAAACCGAAAAAGTGTACCCAGCCGGGATTCGAACCCGAGTCTTCTGCTTTCTAGGCAGTTGCGCTGACCCCTACACCGCTGGGGACACAGTGATCACCGCACCTGCAACAACTACCTAAGCACGCCTCCCGTCGTAGGGGTCAGCGCAACTGCCTAGAAAGCAGAAGACTCGGGTTCGAATCCCGGCTGGGTACACTTTTTCGGCTTCGCCCAATCGCAGTTGATGTCACATATTCTATGAATGTTGGATAACTGATGTACTTGTAAATTCTAGAAATTTCTTTCTATGTATAAATACTGGAGCACACCAAGCAGGAAGCAGTCTGTACTGAGTATGTTTATGTTCTAAGTTTGAAGTGTTGCGCTCTATTAACGACCAGGCTACTAATAACGGACCACCTGCAGTTTTCAATCTGACAATAATCCAGTCACGTATTGCTCGCAGAAAGAAAAATTGTCGGAATGTCTCTGTGTGGGCTCTAATCTCTCTGATTTTATCCTCATGATTTCTTCGTGAGATAGACATAGGATGGAGCAATATTCTACTTGACTCCTTGTTAAAAATGTTTGTTCTCGAAACTTCGACTAAAGCCCTTACCAAGCTACAGAGCGTCTCTCTTGCAAAACTTTCCACTAGAGTTTATCGATCATCTCCGTCCTCGATTACCAAACGATCCTGTAACGAATCGCGCTGCTCTGTTAGATCTTCTCTACCTCCTCTATCATCCCCATCTGGTACCGCTCTCACATTAACAATTCTGTTAAGATGATACGTCCATTGCCGATCTGGTACAAATCCCACATCGGTGAGCAGTAGTCAGACAGTGGGCGAACAAGTGTACTGTAACCTACTTCCTTTGTTTTCGGACTGCATTCCCTGAGGGTTCTTCTAATGACTCTGTCTGGCATCTGCTCTACCGACGATTCATTTTATACGGTCGTTCAATTTTAAATCACTTCTAATGCCTACTCCCAGATAATTTATGGAGTTAATTGCTTCCAGTTGTGGAACTGCTATAGTGTACCTAAATGATAAAGGATCCTTCTTTCTCTGTATTCGTAGCACATTACACTTGTCTACATTGAGATTCAATTGCCATTCCCTGCACCATGCGTCAATTCATTGCAGATACCCCTCCATTTCAATACAATTTTCCATTGTTACAACCTCTCGATATACTACAGCATCAACCGCAAAAAGCCTCAATGATTATGTTCAAATTTTTGTATATCTATCGGACTCAATTGCTGGGTTATTAGACCGCAGCTTACAAACTACCAGGGGAAACTAACCTAAAGAGAACACAAACCCGAGGGGGGGGGGACTCTAATCCCCCACGGCGAACGACAGCACAGCACCCCAATGAATGTGCCAATGCGCACGACTAATCCGCCGCGACAAGCCTGGGTGAACTTA
The DNA here is from genome assembly GCA_026315105.1 of Locusta migratoria. NCBI lineage: Eukaryota > Metazoa > Arthropoda > Insecta > Orthoptera > Acrididae > Locusta > Locusta migratoria. The sequence goes on from CM048746.1 coordinate 448,607,166, forward strand.
TGATGTTATCCACGAGGTCATTTGCATATTTTGTGAACGTTTATTGGCACACTAACTATCAGTACACAGATACGACCTGGAAAGCTATTCAGTCTTACTACAGAAATCGACAGACAAAAATTCTTATTACCAGCATTTCAGAAAAAACGATATACGGAAGATGGTACAACAGACTATGGTAACTACCGAATATTCAATAGTAAAACAGACCAATTGCCAAAGGTGCCCCATTGCTGGGCACTGTGATACTTGCACACAGGAACATCGTAAACTCCATCAAGGAAGTCACTCCCGTCAGCAACAGGTACATGACAGCACGTATACGACGCACCAACAGAAATTATACACTGGACAATGCTCATTGACCATGTAGCTATTACCCACAAACAGTAGCATGAAATGCACAAGTTCGAAGAGGTGCCAATATTGACTCAGACCACTACCTTACACGAGTAAAAGTACAATTCACACCACGAAATACTATCGCAAGAAATCGCACCTACAGAGATTCGACATAAACAGTCTCCGCAAAACAAACAAAGGACTAATGGGAGAAGAAACGGGAAAAAACGTGATTATACTTAAAGCAGATGAACTAATACCGCTGAGAAAAGAGAAGGAACATGATGGTGGAACGACAACTGTAAAACGCCCTTAAAGCATGCAAATTAGCCATCCAGAAATACAGCAGCCAGAAGACGCCAGAAACAACAGAATTTCTTCAAAGTAGCCGCGGTGGAGTGGCCAAGCGCATTGAGGCCCTATGCTGCGATGCGCGAGGCCGCTCCTCATCGGAGGTTCGAATCCCCCCTCGGACATGGATGTTTGTGCCGTCTTTAGTAGAAGATAGTTCATAAGCAGGTCTTAGACTCGGACGTTCCTGCCCTGAACAAATTTTTAATCTATAAACAATTTTGAAAACCAGAGCTATTAGACATAAGCCCACCAGATGTACCGAGTGATCAAAAAGTCAGTATGAATTTGAAAACTTAAAAAATCACGGAATAATGTAGATAGAGAGGTAAAAATTGACACACTTGGAAATGACATGGGGTATTATTAGAACAAAGTTTAAAAAATGTCCGACAGATGGCACTGGACAGCCTAGGTTTAAGTAGTTTGTAAGCTACGGACTGATGACCACGCTGTTTGGTCCGATAGACTTACAGACATTTGAACATTTCAACAGAAATACTCAAGGAATGCGCCGAGAAGGTTTACCTGCAAATTTCTACCGAGAAAACGCAATTTATGTGTAGCTGTCAAGCAGAGCATCTGGCCACAAACTAGGGATGGGTAAACTATCCACATTTTAAATACCCACTAGACTAGGAAAAATATCAGAAGAAATTCTAGCACAGAAACTAAAGAGAGCCTACGGTTGAGCACACCAACTTTACAATAAAAAGTCCATGTCCATGCAAGCAAAAATCAGGAATTATGGCACTGTCATTAAACCCGAGGTGCTATACGCAGCAGAAACCTTGTTACTCCATAACAAGATTCTGCTACAAAATCTACAAAAAGCAGAACGAAACATCATTCGGAGAATCCCTGGACCACGAAAAACTGAAGCTGGATATAGAATGCAAAGCAATAAAACTACAGAGAAGCTTTCAAATATTGCTTCTGACATTAGAAAAAGACGCCTAAAATTCTATGGACACACACACACAGACTCCCTGAGTATAAACTCATACGTCCAGATTTTCACAGCTACTGAAAACCTTAAAGCTATGACATGGGTCTAACAAGAACGAAGAGAGCTTACTGACGCTCATCTAACCATTCAGGGCACTGCATACCGCAACATTTACCGAATTACGCAAGTGGGAAGTCCAGCCAGAGACAAGAAAGAAAGCCATGAGCGAGAAAATGAAGGTCTCATGGACAAATCGTAGGAAGAACTGTAGAGTCTTCACGTGATCCACAAAAGTTTTACTACGTGTATAAAATATATTGTGAATAGCACCGGTCCCACGACACTCCCCTGTAGCACACCTGACAGGACACTTATTTCGGAAGCCTTCACTCCAGTGAGAATGACATGTAGCGTTCTGTTATGTGGGAACCCCTCAATCCAATCACACAATTGGTCTGATAGTCCACATGTCCTTACATTGTTCATTAAACGACTGTGGGAAACTTTATCAAAACGCCTTGCGGAAGACAAGAAACATGTCATCTACCTGGGAATCCGTGTCTATGGCTCTGAGTCTCGTGGACGAATAGCGCATGCTGTGTTTCACGCGATCGCTATTTTCTGATAATTTTCCAAGTATATTACCATTTTTCACATTCGTAAACGAATTATCACCGACTCCACTGGCGCCGCTGCCCCCCCACCCCCCCCAACTGGTATCGCTGAATTTGTGGTATCGATAGAGCCGAATTCTCGATGATACGCGTAACGAAATGAGAGACAGAACCGTGACGTGGCATAGGGTGACCCACTATAAATTACATAACTATAAGTTTTAATAAATCTTGATTGCAAAATACTAACACAAATTATTTACAAACTTATGGAAAAACTGGTGGAATACGAATTTGGGCAAGATCAGGTTAGAGAAAGCTTTTAACAATGTTGGCCGGAAATCATTTTCAAATTTTGAAGCTAGCAGCAGTCAAATACACAGGATGTAAAGTTAAATCCAACTTTTACAAAAACTAGACAGCAGCCATGAGTATGAAAGAGACGCAGTTGTTGGAAAAGACAGGGTTATAGCCTTTCCCCATTGATGTTCAATCTGTATACTGAGAAACCTCTGAAGGCAGCAAGGAAAAATCTGGAGAAGGAATTACGGTTCACGGTGAGGAAATAAAAACTTTGCTATTTGCCTTTGACGTAATTCTGTCAGAGACAGCAAAGGACCTGCAGGAGCGGTTGAACGGAATGGACAGTGTTATGAAGGGAGGGTATAACAAGAGGAAAACAAGGGTAATAGGATGAGAAAATAACTTCTCATGGCGGAAGTAAAGGAGTTATAAAATGCAAAATGGCGTTTGGAATAAAGCCGTTTCTGAAGTATCGAAATTTGTAGACATCCGATATTACTTTAAACATTAGGAGGTCCTTTCTAAAAGCATTTTCTGGAATGTAGGATTGTACTGTAGTGAAACGATGACGATAAGGTGACATGTGGTGCTGTAGCTGAATGATGATTAGATGGGTATATCACGGAACTATTGAAATACTTTACAGAATTGGGGACAAAAGAAATTTTGTGCATTTCTTGGCTAAGAGAAAGGATAGATTCGTGGGCCACATTCTGAGATATGAAGGTATTGTCATTTTGGTATTGGAGTGAAGGGTGCGGAGTAAAAAGTAGAGGGAGGCCTAGAGATGAATACAGTAGATGAAGAGGCTTGCGCAGGACAGGGAAGCGTGGAGAGCTGCAGCAAACCAGTCTGCGGACTGAAGGCCTCAACAACAACGTATTAGTATCGCATTCCTTTAATGAGATTCAGCTCGAAACCGTGTGTCAGTTGACACAAAAAGCAGAAAAAGTGCACACATAAAAACGAGACTAAGTTACGGGCAATTCTCTCTTAGGATTTTGCTCTGTAAGTATTCATGAACTATTTTTCAAGTGCCCTTGCTGGCTTTTATCATGCAGACTTACGGGAACACGTGTGGCTTCAATTAGATCCTTCCATTTCGAGCTTCAAAAATATATCAGGAATTACCGTGAAGCTCACCTCGGGCATCAGACGTGCTCTGACGTGCGCAGCTGCAGACACTTCTGACATCAGAAGACACTCCCAGCCTCTGTCCTGCTGTCATCCTGCAACCAGCCTAAAGGTTAGCTGTTCTCTCCCTCTTGTCTCGACTATGGGTTCATAGGGAGATGCCCGCACGTTACATGCACTGTAGGATCATATTTGGTTCTTGATTTGTTGGTAGGATTCTGAGTCAAGATTTAGCCCTTCGAATTTTAGTATTGCACTAAAGCGGATTCGCCCAAACAATCGACGAGATGAGTGTTAAATATTTTATTTACGTATTTATCATTCTACAAACATATGAATTAGACCAAATTCTCAAAAACAGACGGGATTGGTCGGTGGTATTCATACGCAGCTTGTGGAAGCGAGTATGTGTTATTAATGTTTAACGTTTGTGTAGTTTATGGGACTTTACTACGGGGTCATCAGTCCCTAACTTACTAACTACTTATGAACTAACTAAAACTAAGGACGTCACAAATATCCATGCCTGAGGGGGATTCGAACCCCCGATCGTAGTGGCCGCGCATACCGTGACTGGAGCGCCTCAGTCGGCCGGCTGTGTTATTACTTGTGTATGGATGTTGATCGCACTAATTAGAAAAAGGGATGCAGAGAAGCTTATGTCCTTGAACGATAAAAGAGCACTATGATATGAAAGGCAAGACGTATCACGGCCGTGATTTACTGCGGAAACTAAGGTTGCAAGTTGCAGAGGACATGTCAACCAAATTTAAGCAGTCTCTTCCGCAGATGGTGTCTTTGGACATGGGAGGACTGAATGGCTATATCATCCAGCAGACATAAATGGACGGGGAAACTGATCACGTGTTTATAAATATAATACTCCTATCTGCTCAGATTATCGTCCCTATAATTACAAACTATTGTAACTGATTCAAAGGACAAAAACACACACACACGCCCGAGGGAGGACTCTAACCTTAGTCGGGAACGGCCGCCATATTGGTATCATGGCGGCTTAAAACATGCGGCCATGAAAGGAGCCGGTTAGCGAAAAAGTTTTGAAACATACACAAAATTGTCATTTCAGTTCACCGCAAACTTCAACTATCGGTATTAAAATATAAGAACTACTTTAAAATAGGAATAAATAAATGTTGTTTACTATGTTAGCTTAATAACGTAGTAAAGACTGTACATCTATGCACTGTTCAAGTTTGTTAGTAATGGTAGTTCTTTCGTCCGCCTCTGTAGCTCAGCAACTGCGTCATTGACCACCACGCACGGGGCCCGGGTTCGATTCCCGGCGGGGGACTGGGTGTTGTGTTCGTTTCATCGACAGTCAAGTCGCTGAAATTGTCTGTAACCTTCTGTGATATTACTGTGATATATGACTAGCTTACACTAGTCACTAATTTTGCAGGAGATTTTTAGGTTTTCGTGTTATTATTATTATTATTATTATTATTATTATTATTATTACTATTTTTTTCAAGAATAAGGTTTTAAATTTTTAGGAAAAGTTGATTTTTCCTACTTAAATACTTGTTAATATTTAAAATTTTTCTTGCGACGGCCTGTTCCAATTTTTAGAGTCACTTACCAGAACGAATCATTAATACGTGAACATTTAGTATTGATATTTAATATTATTATACCTTCCTGGAAGGCTCCCACTTACCTGCCAGATAGACGACATCGCTGGAGTTACAATTACTGAAGATGGCCTAAAAGAAGAACCGAAACTAGTTGAATAAAACAAAATTCTTGCACTCTACACTGTTCTATATATGTAAAACTTATTTGGTACTTGACGGGAGTTGGGAAGCAACTAGAGGGCTTAGAAACTAGCCCCGACGCTTTGCAAACACATACGAGCGTAAATAAATCTTCCTATTTTGTTCTGCTGTCTGAACCTAAGAATGTAATCACTGTCTTGGAAAGTACGAACAGTTTTTAACGTAAAATTGTCATTACCGTACATTTGACCCGAAGCGATTGTTCGAATTTCTTTAATATTGCGCGTTACCGGACGGGAATTAGTGTTTTCTTCCGCCAACATAGAGCTCACAAAAGAAAAAAATCTTTGTATATAGAAATAAATCATTTGACGGAAGAAAATGAAATTATTAGTAGATGTTTTTATTTATTATTATTTCTCCTCTTTCGCGTAATGAAAATGGTGCTCCTTTTTTTCTTAATGCATAATGCACAATATAATTCCAGGACTTATTGTGCGAGATGATTATGCTGATGATGACGACGGCGACAAAGCTGTAAGATTTTTCTCTAAGCTTAATCGTATTAGGATTGTAATGGAACATCCCTTTCCCAAAGCTTTAATGCAGCGATCGATGCGAACCGATGGTGAAGTGAAGCTGGGGATACCATGACAATTTTGATAAAACGTCTAAAATAATCTAGTTATCGTAAAGAACTGTATTAAAACGCTCAAATGAAGAATCTCATAGTGAATTAAAAGAACAACATTGTTTAAAACAGTGAAAATTGAATAATAAACAGTTATTAATAGGGAACATTCTATAGAAGAAACTAAATAAATAGCTCATATAGAATGAATGATGATGAAGTTTAGTATGTCTCATGACTGGTACAACTAAGAAACGAGGTAAATTAATCCAATGCTGCCTCATTAGAAAATTTTTCAATTAATTACACCGTCAATGGCAATTAAGGAATTTACGTAACTCTATTAATATATAGCAATAGAAAAAGGTTAAGACAACTTTCTCAAGTCTTGCAGTTTGCGAGGTGTGCTGCGTTAAATTTTGTGTTCTTTTGTCGATGGATAACTTCGACGACTGTTAACATTTAACCGGCGAGACTCGCGCCTTTAAAAAGTTACGCGTTTGATTGCCTGTATAACATTATTCTGGAAGTCAAAGAAATGTTTGTAATGCGCTTAATGTCTAAATACGCATTTCTAGTTGCGTTTATAAGGAAACACACATAATTGACTATTAAAATTTGTAAAATGCCGATTGTCTAAAATTACTGTGAGCGTAATGCTCACGGCGCGGTACTCGCGGGTTGAATAAAATAGCTTTATTCTTGAAACTGTTCCTCATGTTACAAAAACAAGGAACAAGCAACTGAACAAAGATAATAAGTTCTTACCATACAATAAACAGAATAATCAATATAAAAGTTTATATAATGTGTACACAACGGCGACGCGCCGCAGCAAGGAATACAGCATGTCAGCGCTCCCAGCGGCTGGTGCACGAACTAAATGACAGCAAACAGCTGATCGCTTGCAGACAGCCGTGCGACCAAATATAACATGTTCGACACAGTCATATTTTGGACGAATTCTTCAATTTGATATTTTGCTAGATGTATTAGCCCTAATTCTGTTTACTATAGTTACAGTACCAGGATTTACATCTGCTTCAATTGAGAAATGACAAGTTATCACAGGTTAACGTCTGCAAAAAAAAAAAGTTTTTATTTCGAAAACCAATTGATTTATTATACATTCAACTGGAAGTTATGTTGAAAAGTAGTTCTACGTGCCTGTCAAGTGGCTTACTTACATTCGAGCTATGGTGCTGCTCCTTCTTGTGTGCCGTGTTGTTGTTGTTATGTTTCACTATGTTTAGTGCGCTTTTTTTGTTGGGAACTGGCACTGTTGACATCGAAATTTGTCTTGTGGTGGCTGCATCGTATTCATTTGTTCATGTGACATGTCTGATATAACGCACGGTTTTTGAATGGATCTGATACTGGCGATGATAGTTTTTCTCTAGTGTTAGTTCTTGGAATAAGCTGTGGCTAGTTTTCAATGTTTGTAGTTCGGTTTCTGTGTCTGTTGGGGTATGATTCAGTTTATAAACTGTTCAGCAAATGTTGAGTGACAGTTGCTATGTTTTAATGCTCTGAGGCGTTCACTGTATCTTGTTTTGAAATTTCTGCATGTATGCTCACATATACAGATCAGCTGTTATTGCAAGAAAGTTGCTTGGGGATGCCATAGGTAATCCTTCCTGTTGGGAGTAAAATGTTTTGTTGAAAGTGAAAATTTTATTCAGTGATGAGGTTCATTCTGGTTGTTATTTCCTGATTGTTTGTTGTCTGCATGTTTTCCTTAATTGCAGGTGTTTTTCTATTATGGTGATGGTTCTGCAGTTGGGATATTTGTGTGCTTGAAAATGTTCCTGTATTTGGTGTGTTTTATTTTATTATTTTTTCTATTAGGTCACTTGGTTTCTTTAGGGTTATGTTTTATAAGTTTTTTTTTATATTGTTGGCGCCAACGTTGTCACCAATGTATGGTGCGGAGTAAACACACAAGAACATATAGTAGAAATATCTATCTCGGGAGTGAGCACTGCATTCTGCGCATGTTGTCAAGATTAAGCTGGTATTGTCAGATGATCTAGGGACAACACTGTTCGCTAATTCACTCTAAGCATCACGTTTCGTCGTGTCACGGTTTTTTACCAGCGTCGTTGTCTGGTAAATTGCCAGTTGCTACGTGTGAGTCATCTTGGAGTCGTAGAATTCGCAGAAATGGGAGAAATCGCAATTCGAAAGGATCAAAAAGCTGTGATTTTTTCTTTTTTTTATGTTTGTTAAGCTTATGGGACTCAACCGTGAGTTCATCAGTCCCTAAACTTACAAACAAATTATGAAGTAACTTATACTAAAGACGCCCGAGGGAGGATTCGAAACTCCGATGCGGGAGGCCTCATGATCCGCAACGTGGCGCTACAGACCGCTCGGCTACTCCTGCGCGGCATTGTGTATTCATAAACTGCTCTTTTCAAGTGTGACAAATCACAACTAAATGTCGCGGCTATCAAAAATTAGCAGTCACAGAAATCACAGTTATCGGACAGTCACTGTTTAGGTCATCGCCATTACACACAAACATAGGTCGTCCCGAGATCATGTGACCGTAACTGCAACATATATTGACAACACAAAATCTATTCTGCGCTTCTGAATGCTCACTCAAGAGATGTTTCTACTCTATGAACAAGAACTATGGCCTTTAGATGGGAACGGAGAGGTGCGGGGGAAGGCTCCCGCGCAAAGTTATAGGTCAATGTTCTATGCTTTTTTTTTTAAATTTTATTTATTTATTTTATTTTAACGGCAGATACGAAGCGTGGTGTACAACAAAAGCCAAAAAAGTCGTACACACTTTCAACGACGACTCCTATTGGTAGCAAGGCCATGACATTTAACATAAATTATAAGCTAATGGCATGTTAAATAAAATACAAATGTAATTAAATAGGTGCAATATTTACATTTTGCATAAAAACTTTGATGATCTATGTTGGTCTCTCTCACAGTCACTCTCGGCCGTGTCGTCACGTGAATATTCCCTGTGATATGTAAAAGTGCGAGATGAGCTCTCATGCTCCGCTGTGTCTGCATTCGATGAATGGTCAATGGGATTATTAGCATGTACTACAATGTAGTCGGCAATTGAAATTTCCATGACACTATCGCGCTGCCTATACTCACGAAGTTTCCTGTATTACCCAATGTTCCCCGTCTTTTGCAATGTCACAGTTAACCCTCGAGCAGTCGCGCATTTTCATGGTGCGGGAGCAGTCGCGCGGTACGCTAAGTGCGCCACGTACGTTGACTCAGTTCTGTTACGCTTTTCACATGAACTCATGACAGTACTAATGTTTACAGTTAATTTTCTAAAAGGTAGATGTGCTATCACTCACTCAGGTATTACACATTTTGGCTAATTAATACGAATTTATTTCGACACCAAATTTCCAAATACTACATGTCTAATCAAGAAATATGTATATAATATTTATCACTTTCATTGCAAAAAAGGTTAATTATTTAATTTGACAGTTAATGGCACTTCTTATTATTAACGTAGATGAAAATCCAAGAATTTAAATCGTACAATTTAACTGACAAAAGATTATATTTTACTATCAGCTTTGAAAACAAATATGTTCGTACTGAATGTCTACTGAAATGTTGTTGTATCAGCTTACAGACAGCCCAACTCAGCAATTTCATAAACGTCAAGGATCATATCTCTAGTCTTCTGAGTCTGTAGTTGCAACCTGACACTTTTCACACGAGTAACTAATAATCACATGTTTCCTGCAAACAAAACTCTTACATGAATCACACTTTATTGTTGTGTTAACATTCTTGGCTCTTCCACAAATAATACACAGTCCTCGTTTGTTAGAAGAAGGCTGCACAAGTTGCTCAGATGTTGTCTGACACCTTTGAAGAAACAGCGAAATATCCTTAGGAAGGCTTGGAATTTTGACCCTTTCTACTAGATGTGCTTTCATGAGATCATAAGCAAAGTTCTTTAGAAAAATCCTTCTTGACACCTTATGATTTTGTCCATTTGAATAAAATAGGATCTGGGCGTTGATGCCCGCAATGTCCATTAGAGCGAAAAAGATTACCAAGGGCCATCTTCTCGTAATACGAGCCACAGAATATGTGCCACACATTTGGTCGACTGTATCAACGCCGCCCTTCGTGGCATTATAATCTAACACAATATCTGGCTTACATGAATCTTCATCATAGTACCTGAATCGTAAATAGTTGACAGCAACAGAACCGCCTTGTTCTTCTTTGGCACATACGAAACCAATGACATGTCATTATTATACGCGAAAAGGGACGAACCTGGTTCTCGATCTTTCCTAGGCAAAAATTCGCAAATTTCTCGTTTATTTTTTCTCAGTGTCCCAATACATGTAAGCTTTTTCTGCAATAGTGATATGGCCAAGGTACAACTTGTGTACCAATTATCCATTCTTATATTTCTGTTGGATCCTTCTATATGACTCACTAGCCTGTGAACTATTTCTGAAGCTGAATTGGAGACTGCGTAAGGTCCTTCAGGTTGCTTTCCACAATATACCTCGAGGTTGCTTGTAAAAAATGTTTTCACGTCACAAAGTGCGAATATCTTGATGCCATATTTGGCAGGTTTGTGGGGAATATATTGTACAAATCCACAACGTCCCCGAAAAGCTTGAAGTTTTTCATCAATGGTTACAAACTCACTAAGATTGTACGTACTTTTACAATTGGTGACAAACTCTTCCAAAATGAAGCTTACTGTAGCCAACTTATGAAATTTTCTTCTCTCTTCTCTAGTTGTTTTATCATCAAAACGAATAGAACGTATCAAGAACAGGAATGGCCTGTAGCTCATCACAGCTCTTGCAATTTCGATTCCTGATCCATCGGTATTCCACATCTCCATTACATGCGTATGATTAGCTTTCTTTATTCCGAAAAGATAAAGTAAACCAAGTAGTGCCAGTATTTCAGTTCTCGTCGTTTCTTTTTTATCTCTTTCTCATTGATAATCAGGTATGAGCTGAATGTATTTGTTTGTGTAATGTACAATTATATCAATCATTTCCATGCTAAATATCTTACTGAATCCAGAAATCTCGGTTGTTATATCCCTAGCAATAGCCTTTGGTCCTGGAAATGTTTTTACAATATTTTTACTTCTGGCTTTGATTTTGGCTGTGCTCACTACTTTCATCCAGTTGTTTTGTCCTTTCCCACGAACCAATCACCAGTACAACCTGACTGACAGTTACTGTCTTCATTTTCATCAAATAAGTACTCTTGTTCACTTTCAGTGTAATGGTCACTATGAGCAATTACCTCTTCTTCATCATCAGTGTCATCATCCGACATACTGCCTACATATTTCAAAAAATCTGGATCTTCATTCAAGAACCATTCGAGTTCCTCGCTGGTTAAACGCTTCCTTGCCCTAAAATGAAGTATTCTCATGAACACAGATCATAGGAATAACGTAACAGAAATGCAACACTACGTTTGAGAAATAAAAAAAAAAAAAACATACTTGACCAGTCGCACGGCGCACTAAGTGCGCTAGTTATGACAACGCTTCACAAATTCTCCTGTTCAGAATTTTCTTGAGCACCGACAATTACCAGACTGCACACAACAATAGTGAGGATAACAGTGGAGGAATATCTAGAGTTTCAAACGTCTCCATTGTTACCAACATAACGAGAACCATGTTTATTTAACTATGGCGCACTCAGTGCGCCAGCGCGACCGCTCGAGGGTTAATAGCATCGTCTGTGGCTTTCTTTAGATTTGCTATAGGCATGTCACCATAGACGTTGTGCTGCATCTACCGCTTTCTTTACACAACCGTTTCTCAAGCCAAGAGTTGCAACTATCATTCCTCTGGAGTCATTCAACCACTGCATAACATCCAATACATCTTGTGGTTCCGCAACATTTGCCGCAGGTTAGATCACTGCCAATTCATGATTACTCGCTATTAGAGTCTGACCGAAATGTAATTTGCGTCCGAAACCGAAACTTAAATAATCAATCTAAAATTTCGGTAAATTTACATTATACCACAAATGACTAGCTTTCACACTTTCTGCAAGATCCTGTACTAAGCCTTCTTGGGTGTGTGTAAGCCTAACTGCAGAATATGACACGGGAGGCGTACAGTTTTACTGCAAACATGCAAAGTAAATACTACGAAATGCTAGATCCTATACATGACTACCACATACAAAATAGAAAAAAGTAATAATTTGTTTGTTTATCAAAGTAGCCTTTAAAATATTTATCTGGAGAGCACTATCTTTATACAGACATCTTCACTTTCATTTTGCAATCAATAAACAACTTTACATATCTGTTTTTACTAATTACGCAATGCATATAAGTTACAGTCAGTACATCAACTTAATTTTAGTAGTGCAGAAAGTATTTCGAAAAATAACGTCACAGTTCCGACCACCAGTATGATGTTGTCATTGTAAAATTACGCAAAACGAACAGGAAAAGCTGTGTGCCACATTATCAATGTTTCCCAAACCCATGTTGGTTATTAAAGAAGCCCCTCGCTCTCAAGAAGACATATTAATAAATTTTTCAGCGTAATAATATGATAACCCGTTTCATTCAGTTCAACACAGAATAAGTTAAATTGTTCCTAACACAGCATCACTACTCGATACGATTGGGTTATATTGTGATTAACAACAAAATAAAATTGTGGAATATAACGAAATTGTGATTGTAAAAAGAAATCAAATGTTCGTAAACGTATGGGACTTTTTTGGTTATCAGTCCCTAGGCCTACAAAGTACGTAAACTAACTGAAACGTGACGATTAACAGACACACACCCATGCCTGAGGGAATACTCGAACCTCCGACGACGAGCAACCGCGCGCTCGCACAGCATCCATTTCGTCTTCTTCGAACGTTTAAAGACTGTAAGTTTTGGGCCACAGTCGTAATTTCCTCTACATTGTCAGTAGAAGAGATCACACGTTGTTCTCACACACACAAATCGTCCAGCGTAGCGGTCACACCGTACACAACACCAATTTACGTAATAAATACACCCCTGAACGAAAGAATGCACTATAATCAGCGTGCACTGCTAATGTTTACAATCTTTCTCAGAGGACTCTAAGCCTCTCACCGTCGCAATGTTGTGGCGTTGAGCGCGACGTGCGCAGGCTTTCTTCTATAGGGGGTGCTGGATCGCACCAAGACCCCTTATGACGATCGACCACTCCTCCACAATAACTTCAACTAGCAGATCAAAATGTCCAAAACAACATAAAATTAGATAGTAATAATAGAATAATGTTCATTATGACAACCTAATAAAATAGTAAAGATTGTACAACTATGGGTGGTCGAAGTAGCCTTGTAACATAAATTCTTCCGTCCGCCTCCGTAGCTCAGGCGACTGCGTCGCTGACTACCACGAAGGGGGCCCGGGTTCGATTCCAGGCGGGGGACTGGGCGTTGTGTTCGTTTCATCGAAAAAGTCGCTAAAATAGTCTCAGCTTTAATCTAGCGGACACGATCATTACTTGATCACCAACACTGTGCAATATGACTAGCTCGCTTACGCTAGTCACTAATTTTATAGACAATTTTACGTTTTTGTTTACTTGATTTTAAGGACGTTTTAAACTTGGAGAAAAGTTTTATTTTATTACTTTAATTCTTGTTTAATACTTGGCACATAGTTTTCGTTTACCTCTTTCTGTTTTAGGTTGATTTATCATAACATTACGTACAAAATACGTGAACTCAATCATGAAGTACCGATATTTAATCTCTATATCTGTGTAAAAGCGAAGACACTCATTCACTCACTCACTTACTGACTAAACACGGAATCTGGAAAACTACTTCACCTATGAAGCTAAAATTAGGCAGGAATATGGTTTATAGGCAGAAGAAGTCAGCAATGAAAGGATTTTGGGATAGGAGCGATAGTTCATGAGATGACGTCATATACAATATACAACTTACCCGTCTTGCGGCACTTGATACTGTGAGTTCATCAGTCCATTATTTGAGAAGGAGAGCACTCAGCGACTTGCAACAATCTTTAAACATAATTTCTAACCTTTAGAAAACTTTTTCTCGCTTACTACTTTTTCCGCGTCCTTGCAGGAAAATTACGCCATTTGGCATGAAGTTACTATTTATTACTCGAACACTATTATATACTCGCGAGAAATGTTACAGATGGTATACACACATACCAGTCAACGTACGTCCGAAAATTTATCATAGTACTACACACAATTCATGAGATACGAAGTAAATAATGAGATGCGCGAAAAACTGATACGTTAAGCGACAACACTGGTAATTTTCTCCTAAACCACAATCACATGTGGTCCATATATTCCTTAAGGGAGATAACGATTTATATAGGAGTAAGAACCACATTCGACACATGGTTCAAGAGATATAACGCCACAAACAATAGCAGTTGCAAGAAACTGCCACATAATGCGACGAGAATAAGTATTAGCGACTTGCAACAAACTTTAAAAACAATTTCAACCTTTATTAAACTTTTTCTCGCTTACTTCGTTTCGCCGGCCGCGGTGGCCGAGGAGACTGAGGCGCTCCAGACACGGTCTGCACGGCCACTACGGTCGGGGGTTCGAATCCCCCCTCGGGCATGGATATTTGTGCCGTCTTTAGTATAAGGTAGTTGATAAGTAGTTTGTAAGTTTAGGGACTGATGACCCCGTAGTTAAGTCCCATAAGCTTAACAAACAACAACATACTACGTTTCCGCTATTTATGAAGCAAAACTTCGGCATGACGTTGCGATTTATAATTTCAACACTACAAATTGTATTAGCAGGAAATTTCACAGATATGACCAAACTGCGTGGTCATCAGTCCGTAGCTTACAAACTACTGAAACTAAGGTAAACTAACCTAAGGACAAAAACACACACACACACACACACACACACACACACACACACACACACACACACACATGCCCCAGGGAGGACTCGAACCTCCGACGGCGAGCAGCCACGGGCGCCTAAGACCGCTCGGCCATTCCACCGCGGCGTTAGATTTTAGGACAATAGCAGTGGCGTTCATGGAAAACCGCTCATCATGCCATCAGGTTTTAATGTATTACTTCTTTACAACTAACTCTGTTTGCAACGGATTTTACCGACATACAGCACTTATACAAATGAATATATAACTGCAAAATTATACAGTTTTACAACATATAATACAATAAACATGAGATCATATATACTGCAATGGGTAAAAACCTGTCACATCCTGCACCACGTATTCCAGTCATCTTACGGAAATTCCTGGAAAGCTGACAGTAGTGTTGACAACGTTGAGCTCTGAAGCGCACACGGATGCAGGCGATAACAATAGATTTCTTTAAGGTTATAAGGAAAGGAAGAAATTGCACTGAGTAAACCCAACTAATACCCATTATTTACGACAGATCTGGCTTTTAACTTATGAGACTGCAGTTTCCATTGAGACTTGTTTTTTCTATTACGATTAATAAACCACACGGCAATCTCTTCAGTACTGTGGAGTGGATTTGACATGGCCATGTTTCTCACACTGACAACTTTATGTCTTTTACTCAGGGGTGACCTCACAAAGAAATGATTCGTATTAGATCCTGGACAAATAACAAGAAATATTGTCTATAGTAAAGTTGTGAATGAAAGATACAAATCATTTGCATTTTGATTACTATCTTTCTTTGTTTGGATACTGTACTTAAAATTTTGTATATTATGCTATTTCTTACGTATTCTCTGATAAATATAACATGTTATTAGAAAAAAGGAGATGGAAAGCGAGAGAAGGGGTAAGAGAGGTACTAACTCAAGGCTTTAATAAAGAAATAAATACCCGGGAAACGCCGGGTTTTTAGGTAGTCAACATATAAGATGGTGGCGCCTTAGCCAGTACATACTGTTTACATACTATGTTGTTAATAGAGTGGCCGCTATGCCTGAGGAAACGTGACAAAGGGAATTTTCGTGTTTGTCTTCCAGTGATGTGCGCATCTCCTACTGATGAGATACTTATGGTAAAAAATAAAAAATAAATAAAAAATAATAATAATGCGCATTATATAGACGGTCATCTTCAAATGTATGAACATACTTATTTGTAGCAAGAAGTACAAATGTAAAAGGGGCTTTTGTATTACAATGCGGTTAGATGGGGAGAAAATGACAGTTGAAAGATTTGTTGAGTGTTTCTGATTGTATTGCATATTGCATTTAAAAAATACAACTATAATATTATTAATTAAACATACTCATTATTGTACTCATATGGTTCTGAGTTCTCGTTGTACTTACAAGTGTTTTCAGTGGTACGTGTATACGGTGATTCGAAATCATACAACCTCGGTGCGATCCTATGTCAGTTCTACCTTTGTTGAAGCACAAATACCGAAAAAAAATGTTCAAATGTTTGTATAGCTTATGGAACTTAACTACGGGATCATCAGTCCCTAAACTTACAAACTACTTATCAACTAGCTTATCCTAAGGACGGCACAAATATCCATGCCCGAGTGGGGATTCGAACCCCCGACCGTAGTGGCCATGCAGACCGTGACTGGAGCGCCTCAGTTCCCTCGGCCACCGCGGCCGGCCACAAATATCGTTCACAATTTGATCTTCTGCGTTTTGTTCGACTAGGGGGACCTTCTTTCATCAAGAACCCACTAGTTCCCGCAATAAATATACAGTAAAGTAGAAGAATTTATTTTATATAAAACCAAATTTGCATATCTTGCAATAATGCTTTTAAAACAGTTGACTAACGAAAAGAATGTAAATATCTTTCTATGAAACAAAAGTTGCATATCTTGTATTGTACCATATTCTGTAGAAAAATAATCTTTGAAAGTTATTTTTGATTTGAAATACCTGCAAAAATAATCGATAGTTAATCGTTATATGAAGAGTTCAAAATTTTTATCGATACTACAGCATGTGTCAAAAATCGATGTTTAAGTAACACTACCTTTTTCCCCCTCGCAGCTTAACACTTTTTGAAATTCGAAACCTAAACAAGAAGCAGATAGCAACGAACAACACAAAGGAAACAAAGCCGTGTAGGGAATACACGGACATTCGGTAATTTTTGGCAATGCAGTAAAATGTTAGACGAACACGACTTCTACAGGAAGAACATATCCTAACACGACCAGAAACCACCACAATATAACGTCCGAGTAATACCAGAATAACATCAACGAACGATGTTATTTACAAACTACGATGTTGTGATTTTCATTGCTGACAACTTCATCGTCCTGGCAGTTGTGGAGTCTGTTATAACTGCCCTTTATGCGTATTTTACTGCTTATGCATATACGTCCCAAGAATGCGATTTCAAGAAACGTTTTTTACTGTTGTTTGTCATTTGTGCCATTGAACCATGACCGTAGAGCAGGGCAGAAGTTAGTAGCACTTCAATTATCAATAGGCAATGGGAAATTTTGATGCATTGCAGAGCAGGTAACACCGGAGTTGCACAACTAACCACATTACTGGGGTAGTTTAGCAGGAGTAGCTTTGTCCGCAGCGGAGTGGCCAAGAGCACTGAGGCGCTATGCTCCGATGCGCGATGTCGTTCCGCGTCAGAGGTTCGAATCCTTCCTCGGGCATGGACTATGTCTTTAGTAAAAGTTATTTCCTAAGTAGTTTGTAATATTAGGGACTGATGAACCTGCAGTAAATTCCATTAAAAACAAAAAAGAGCTTGTCACTACAAACACATTAAATATTTTTTCTTTAACAGTGGAGGGAAGCAATGTTTTGAAGCAAGTCCATAAGTAAGAATATTATAGTTCTGTTTTGCGAGGAGTTTTGATGAATGTAACCAAGTAAAATTTATCTTTATTAATGAAATAGTATAATTGATTTTCAATAAAGCAACACAAAGATCAAGGTGGTTTGTAAATCTATCGGACTCAACTGCTTAGTTATTAGTCCGTAGCTTACAAACTACTTAAATTAAGTAGTTAAACTAAGGTAACTAACCTAAGGACAACACAAACACCCATGCCCGAGAGGGGACTCGAACCCCGACGGCGAACTGCCGCGCGCACTGCAGCACGACGCCCCAGTGCACACGGGTAATCTGCCGCGGCAAGATCAAGTTATTTTGGCACTAATTTCCATGGTAAGAGGTCCAAATGTTCAAATGTTTGTATAGTCAATGGGACTTAACTACGGGGTCATCAGTCCCTAAACTTACAAACTACTTATGAACTACTTACGAACTAGGACGGCACAAATATCCATGCCCGATGGGGGATTCGAACCCCCCGACCGTAGTGGCCGTGCAGACCGTGACTGAAGCGCCTTAGTCCCCTCGGCCACCGCGGCCGGCGTAAGAGGTCCGTGATTGTCCTAAACAATGTTATTAAATCGAAAACTATCAATTAAAGTAGTTTATGACGTATTTTAATCAGCACATTTTATCATTCCACGAATGGTTTCAAAAATATTTTCATCGTCAGATAGCTGTAGGCCTTTTACATGGTGAGCTTCTAATCAGATGTTTGTTGTTTGTCTTGCTATGATGACCAACGCGGAAATATGTTAATAGATGAAAATATATAAGGCATGATGTGATCCTCCTTCAGCACTTCTGACGACTTGCAGCTCCCCCCCCCCCCCTCCAGCTCCAAGTAAATAGAAGGTGAGTCTGAAAAGTTCGGGTCCGCACACGGGTCAGGGTTCTTTCTTGAGTACGTGCGTGGCGAACATGGTGCCCCGAGCTAATGCAGTCCTTTTTTTCCCTTTCCTCCCTAGACTGCATTTCCTTTCCCTTCCCCTCCTTTCCTCTCCCCACTCCTCCACTCGATCGCGGGACTGATCACTTTAGCAGTTTGGCCGACCAAAAGTTAGGTGAATGGTCCCATATTTTACAAACCGCGGTGACGAGGATGGGTACCCGCGC
The DNA here is from genome assembly GCA_026315105.1 of Locusta migratoria. Lineage (NCBI taxonomy): Eukaryota > Metazoa > Arthropoda > Insecta > Orthoptera > Acrididae > Locusta > Locusta migratoria. The sequence continues at coordinate 448,626,167 of CM048746.1, forward strand.
ATACACATAGACACACATGTCAACAAGCGCCCCCTATCGTGCAAAGGAAAGCAGTAAAGCGGTGGTAGTGTGGTGCACGCTGCGACCCAACTAACAGGGTCAGAGTGAGAGCTCGTGTCAGTGGACCATGGACCGAAAAAGGAAGCAACGCGTTAATTTCACGTTTTGTTTCAAACTAGGCAAAAAGGCAACGGAGATGTAAGTGTATGGTGTTGAGCAGTGAGTAAAAAGTGAGTTTTTAGGTGGATATGAAGATCCGACGCGTCACCTAATTCCTTCGAGCGATTCCACAAGAAGCGTTTGTTGTGTTTCCAACAGCCGTTCGGTTGACGTCAGAACTGTATCGCAGCCGATATGATTTCTTTGAAGACCAATAAAAAAGGTATTTTGTTTGTAACTCTTGTTTCCTAAGACCATTCACGAACTTTTCAGACGCATCTTCTATGTGTAATAATAATAATAATACATGTTTCGGTATCCTCCGCAGTTGCAGTTATAAAGTTTGTATATTTGTACAAAGTGTGTAATAATGTTGAGTAGCCGCGACGGAATAGCCGTGCACACTGCGGCGCCATGCTGCGGTGCGCGCGGCCGTTCGCCGTGGAGGTTCGAGTCCTCCCTCGGTCGTTTGTGTGTGTGTGTGTGTGTGTGTGTGTGTGTGTGTGTGTGTGTGTGTGTGTGTTTTGTCCTTAGGTGAGTCTAACGTAGTTTGTAAGCTAGGGACTAATAACCAAGGAGTCCTGTAGATTAAAAAAAAATGTTGAGTATTTTATACCGGCTCCTTTGACGAAAGAGCTCTTTGTTTCCTCTGGTTTCATAATTCAGATCAGAAAGATGTGACCGTTTCAGCACTAAAATTCGCAGTAATATTTAACTCAGTTGAAAAATGCTGCTGTCAAAGGATTTTCGGCATAACTGTGGACTGGGATACCACCCGTCTGTTTTGACCCATGACGTCAAGATGTCAGAAAACCAGTATACGGGATATCTTAATACTTCTGTATTGTAGATACAATTAATCTGTAGTTATTATAGATAACAGAATGTATCATCGATCACATGTCTTAGGCAAAAAATTCGCGCCTTCGGCGCTCACAGATAAAAAAAAAAAAAAAAAAAATCTCTCGGTTAACCTACACCTAACCGTCAGAGAGAAGTTACAGATCACTTTTTAAACACAAAATATTACTCTGTTCTATTTGTGGTATTTTTGCGCCCATCTAGAGGGAAGTATAAGAATTAATATTAAATATCGATACGTACTCGCTTCAGCGGTACTAAATGTCGATACTTACAGTTCACGTATTTTATGCGTAATGTTGTGGTAAATCAATTTAAAACAGCAACAGAACATCGATGAAAATATTCCAAGTACTAAACAAGCTGTAAAGTAGTAAATTACACTTTGTTCTTAATATATAATACACTTTTTAAATTCACCTAAACGAAAACCTAAAATTCCCCCTCCCCCTCCCCGGGAATCGAACTCGGGTTCCATACGTGGTACTCAGCGACACAGCCACCTGAGCTACATAGGCGGACGGCAGAAATAACGGTATTAGTTGGCATGCACAATGCGAAGTTGTATAGGATTCCTATTCTATTACACCGGCATAATAGACATCATTCTTTTATTTGTTTATAATTTTATGTAGTTTTGAACATTTTGATCTGCCAATTGTTTTGACGGCATAATACGGATTACGCGGCCGCTCCCATAGGATGTTAGTTCTCCCTCGGGCGGGAGTGTGTGTGTGTGTGTGTGTGTGTGTGTGTGTGTGTGTGTGTGTGTGTGTGTGTGTTTGTCCTTAGCATAAGTTTTAGGTAGTTTGTAATTATAGGGACCGATGACTTAAGTAGTTTGATCCATTAGATTTATTAACATTTGAACTTTTTTCCCGTCCTTTCTTGCCTACTGGATGACATGATCATTGAGTACTCTCATGTCCAAACACTTTTTCTGCGGAAGATGCTACTGAAATTCGGTTGACAGAATCAGTACGGTAAATTGATCTTTGGACCTGAGTAACTGATACACCGGAAAAATTGAAAAAGTAGTTAAAGATTATCATCTTAAGAACAAATGAAAAAAAAAAAATGCGACGGTTTGAATTAGTAGTTTTGGTACGCAGTAATCATGGTTCTTTCAGTTTCCACATGAACGAATGATTTTATAAGCCGTATAAAGCCAATACTAGACTGCACGTACTGTATGGAAACCAACCAATTTGCTGATTTTGGATGAGTTACATGAAGTTTGTAATGTCTAAATTTAGAGGGACGGAATTGGAGGCGCGTTGCGAAACGAATCTACTGTTGCCAACCTTAATTAAGCGTAAATACCAGAAAGATAAGATCAAGGCTCGTACGGATACAAGCATTAATTTTTCCCACGCTCTATATGGGAGTGGAACAGGAAAGTAAATAATCAGTGGTACCGAGTACCCTCCGCCACACCCGTTTGGGTGGATTTCGGAGTAAGTATGTAGATGCCGATATCGGTAAAATTTAAAAAGTAGTTCCAGAATTTCATCTTAATGAGAAAAGATAGTTTTGGTACTCTGTAATCATGGTTTCCCCATTTCGACATGAACTGCTCATGAACAAATGGTGATTGTACAAGCCATATAAAACCCATAATACACCACATGTAATGTTCAGAAACTAACAGATTTGTTGAATCTGGATGTGTTGCAGGACGTGTGTAACGTTTAAATTTTAATTCTGAGCTGTAGGATAGCTACAGTACGACGACTTTTTGACGCGTATTGAAATGATCGGTAGACCGAAGGCTATCAGAAGACTTTATCGCTTATGCCTGTGATCAATAGAATCCCAGATATCAGTTCCTGAAGATGGAATTTTCGCACTTTTTCGATCGTAGGTGTAGTGTCGCGCATCGTATGATAATCATCGTATACACGTTTCAAACCCTACCACTTTAAGCTTAGAGAAACATCTTACACCTTTATCGTCATCATCATCATCATTATCACCACCACCACCACCACCTCTCAAATTCTTGTAGCAGTTTCATCCGTGTTTCAAGAAAAAAGAAAAACATTGGCATGTTCCTTGCGTATAAGAGGAGGAGGAAAAAAAAAAAAAAAAAAAAAAAAAAAAAAACAGAAATATTTATATACAATTTCATTTACTTCCGTAAAATCATTTAGTAGTGAATAAATCGAATTTATATTTTGAGAGCTATAACTTGCGGAAGAAAACACTAATCCTCGTTAGGTCATGTACTATAGTAAAAGCCTGCGAAAATCGCGTGGCTGAAATGCACAATACTGACAATTTAAGCTAAATGAAAACTGGTACCATCGAAGACTCTGACTGCATTAGTTCATTCAGACAGTCAAACAAAATAGGCAGTTTCATTTACGCTGGCGTGCGTATGCAAAGAGTCGGGGCTAGTGCATAAACTCTAGTTGCTCCTCGACTGCCATGTGTCAACTCGTGAAAGTTTTGTCACCATCGTACTTCTGGTACCAGGTGCTGACCTTCCTACGTCAATGAGTAATAGATACGAGAAAGATCTGCTTCATTTACCATACCTACTTCATTTACCAATGCTGCGCTGATGTAGGGAAAAGTATAACAATATTAAATATCGATAGTTGATGTTCGAGCTGTGTACGTAATGTTGTGCTAAATCAGCCTTAAAGAATAACCGGCAATCGAAAAATATATGCCAAATACTAAACAAGGATTAAAGTAATAAATTAACCTTTTTCTTCAAAATTTAAAACATTCGTCTTAAACGAAAATGAAAAAAAAATTGCTATAAAATTAGTGACTAGTGTAAACGAGCTAGTCATATTGCACAGTGTTCGAGATCAAGTAATGATCGAGTCAGCTAGATTAAACCTGAGACAATTTTAGCGACTTGAATGTCGATGTAACGAACACAACGCCCAGTCCCCAGCCGGGAATCGAACCCGGGCCCCCTGCGTGGTAGTCAGCGACGCAGTCGCCTGAGCTACCGAGGCCGACGGGAGAAAGTACGTTAATACGGTACTTACACTACCCATAGTTGTAAAGTACCATATTTACTATTGTATTAGGCTGACATAATGAAATTATTCTATTACTTATTTCTAATTTTGTGTTACTTTGAACATTTTGAATCGTTAGCTGAAGTTTATGTTGAGCTAGAATCACAGCCGCAGAGGAGTGCCCGATCGCTGTAAGGCGCCTTGGTGCGGAGCGCTTGGGCCGCCGTAGTAGGTTCGAGTCCTCCCTCGCACATGGATGTGTGTGTGTTTTGTTCCTACGGCGAATACAGCGTCTCCATTTCTTATCTAATTCAGTCGGTCACCACCAGTGCATCTGTTGTCGCCGTTTCTCAGTTTCGTCGCCGGTAACTTTCTTAACGTGTATTTTCGTACGCTACTTCTGTTCTCAGCTATGTACAGCACGGAAGTGATTACAGAAAATGGGAAGCCATGTCTTGTCAAGGAGGGTCATTGCAATCGTATCGACAAAAAGAAGAAAAATTAGAGTAACCTACCATTGATGTGTACCAATTGCCTGTCATCTTACGACTGGCGATGAAACGTAGCTGATAGAGGAAATGTTTCAGAGTAACAAAGATGGAAAAATTCTCATAGCTCTTAAGATATGCATTTTAAATCCCTTGTTGATGCACATTTTCTTGTGTTGGCCTGCACTACTACTACCCAAAATAAGGCAAGCATAGAGCGTGCAGTAGAAGAAACGATTTTCCCAGTATCCAAGGTGAACATGAGTTCCCACAGTACTTGGGGTATACGATTTAGAACCCAGTGTGCACTAGAAACGTGTTCTTTGTTTTAATGTAAACAACTTATGGCACCTACGCTACACGAATAAAGACTGTTGTAGTTTTTCTGCTTTCCCACTGTACCTTAAACTTTAAAAAGAACTAACATATTCTAGCTACAAACTTCAATTATTGTTACACTATTATCACAAGTTAGTAGCTGAAAAAAGGAAAATAACATGTTGTTGTACGATTTATTGTACGTAGAAAGAAAATTACACTTGTTTGTTTTATAAAAACAAACTTCTTTACAAAAATCACGTAACACATCTCACATTAAAGCAACAATTTATCATAAATTCGCGATGTATTTGACAAGTTTCCTGTTGAGAAGTCAATAACATCATGAAGCTCTTCTTTAAGGAAATAAGATGTATCTACAATTCGATAAACTGTTTTATCGTTAGAAGTTTACAAAAGTAGATTGGTTTGAATACCACAGTGCTTTACTGGGCATGGTCCTGTTTGGAGGTGGAATGCCGTTGCCTTTCTTCGAAGTGACTTAACCAGCCATAGGGCGACCTACTGTTTAACGTGGGTTCCGAACCACGTGACAGCACGATATTTTTCACATAAGCACCACTGCCAGAGGTGAAAGAAGTGGAAAGTGACATGTAAAAGTCCTAAGACCTGGCGGGGATCGAACCCGCAGCCTTTATGGCACTTTACCACTGTGCTACCGAGCCGCACAATTACATTACAGTGAAAATATCACAAAGTCTACAGTAGATAGGTTATAATTACCTGCAATATCTCTGTCATATTCTAAATTGTCACTAAATTCTCCTTCAGATCGCGGATCATTGGAGAGATCCAAAACTTCTTTATATGTAAGTGATCGTCTGTACCGTGACAGCTTTGCGGTTTACGCATGGATGTGCCAGAATAAGAGACACGAACGTTTATTATGCTCGTGTTACCATCTAGTGGATTTTTTCGGATAAATAAACCATCAAGCTGCATAATGAACGACACAAACTGCGAGTATAGCCCGTAGTTTTTGTGCATTTCTACACCCTATGTCACTGCTAGCACAGCTCGTCGCTTGTCGGTAATGCTTAGTGCTCGGACTGCCAGCATAGCTCGCAGACAGTAAAGTGTTAATAGGTAAGGCGTAAAAATCAACGGAATCACGAATCGCTTCCACTGCTATCTCTCGTGGCCATGTCAGCGAGCACAGAATGACATAGAGGGGCTATGCCGCCTACATCAGCGTACAGGCAGTGAAGATCGGCAGATTTGATTTAGAGTAGATTAGTTGGTTCGTCCCATAGATCCGTGTTTAGGTGATCCTCGTGGATGTGGAACATGTCTTTTTATTTTTACAAGTTGATAATTACTAACACAGGTACATACGCTTTTTACAAGTTGATAATATAATAGTATGAATACAGATTTATTTGGTTCTATTTAAGAATTCTTCAGTGAAGTAGGAGTTGGCCACTAGAAAGTCTTTTAGGCTTCTCCTAAACTAATCTTTGTTCGTAGCTAAATTTTTATGGTTGTTGGTAAATTCTTGAAAATGTTTGTTCCTGAGTAGTGGACCACTTTTTGAACTAAAGTCAGTGCTTTTAAGTCCTTGTGTAGATCATTTCTGTTCCTGATATTGTAGGCATGAGCTGAGCTGTTTGTTGGGAAAAGAGATATATTGTTTATGACAAATTTCATTAAAGAATAAATATACTGAAAGGCAGTAGTTAATATACGAAATTTTTGAAGAGGCGTCTGCAGGATGATCGTGAATTTACACCAGAAATAATACTTATACATGGTTTTGGACTCTGAAGACTTTTGACTGACTTGAAGAGTTACCTCAAAATATTATATCATATGACATTATGGAATGAAAGGAAGCAAATTATGCAAGCATTTTTATTTTCATGTCTCCTATGTCTGATACCACTCATATTGCAAATACAGATATGTTAAGTCGTTTCTGCACTTCTATGGCGTGCTCCTCCCAACTGAATTTATTATCAAGCTGTAATCCCAGGAATTTTATACTGCCAACCTCTTCTATCTGCTCTTCATACTATATGCATATACTGGATGGGAATCTCTTATATGTTGTGAACTGCAGGTAGTGAGTCTTTTCAAAGTTTATTGTTAGTGAGTTGGCTTTAAACCAATTATTAATGTTAATGAAAATATCATTAGCAGAGCTTTCTAAAACCAAATCTCGACATGCTATTCATCGGAATACTTTTATCATATGCAAACAGAACGAACTTTGCTTCTGGCAGTGTAACAGATGAGAGGTCATTAATGTACACACGAAAAAGCAATGGATCCTTGTGGAACGCCACACATGATTTCTTCCCAATCCGATGATGACTCTTGCCTTAATTCACTAGTCCCTTGCACTGATGCCCTTTGTTTCCTGTTAGCAAGTACAACTTAAACCATACTGCAGCAATTCCTGCGACACCATAAAATTCTAATTTACTTAAAAGGATGTTATGGTTCACACAATCGAATGCTTTTGATGATTCACAGAAAATACCTGCTGCTTGTAATTAACTATCAATGAATTAAGTACATTCTCATTGTAGGTGTAAATAGCCTTCAGAATCTTTCAGAAATCCAAACTGTGTTTCATTTGAGGTTAGGTGGTTGAGAAGCTGCTTATACATTACCTTTTCTAGAATTTTTGAGAGGCCCAGTAAAAGTGAAATCTGTCTGTAGTCTGATGGTATTTCTTTATCTCTATTTTTGAATAGAGGCTTAATATCTGCATATTTTAAAAAATCAGGAAATGTTCCAGTTATAATAGACTGGTTACACAAATAACTTAAAATTTTGCTAAATTCACAAGAACATGCTTTAATTAACTTTGTTGATATTTTATTGTAACCACTAGAATGCTTTGTTTTAAAATATTTTATTGTGGAAGTTATTTCTCGTGGTCAAGTGAGTGACATATTCATGTTCCTGGAGTTATTAATTGTAAATGCTAGTTTCAAATATTCAATGGCATTATTTACTGACCCTGTCAATCCCATACTATCAGTAACTGATATAAAATACTTGTTAAATAGATTTGCCACACTATGCCAATCAGTTACTAGTGTATCATCTACTTTTAATACTATCTGCTCCTGTTCCTTTATGTTTCTAAGAGTCTCCTCTTTCACTATGTCCCATATTGCTTTTATTTTGTTGTCTGATTTTGCTAACTTTTTCTCATAGTGCATTTGTTTAGATATCTGATTACTTTTATAAATATTTTACAGTATTCCTTATATTTAGCTAAGTCATCATCATTGAAACTACTCTTAACTGATAGATACATTTTCCTTTTTTGTCTTGTATGAAGTCTTTATTCCTTGTGTAGTCCATGGTTTTACTATAGACTTCTGTTTAATTTGGGTTGCACTGCACTGTGCTGTATTACTCGTAGCGTCGTTTTACGAAGCGCTACAAATCCATCTCGTTCTTACCTTTCATTCCGTCGGCTGTGCGACTCGTCAGCAATATTTTTTTACCTGTATATTCCTACTATCTGTCGATTTAACTTTCGTTTTCATGCAGTTCCGTATTTAAGACTACATATACCCTTGACTGTGTGTCCTGTAATAATATAATTAACCAGATATGTACAGTGTAGTATTAGGGAACTGTCTGCGATGCATAAATAATGGACGAATGAAGTTTCGTAAATGACGCGTAGCGTGATGGGGAAGTTTTTGTGACTCGTTGTTTACCACGTCATATCTCATTAACTATGTGTTGTAAGTAGTTTTTAACCGCACGACGATTGTTTTCTGATAGTAAGCATAATGTGTGCCAAGTTTAGTTAAATCGGTCCATTATTTTAGAAGGAGATGTGGAAAAATAGCACATGATGTAGCAGTTATTCGTAAATTTCCTTGTTTATGACGTCATATCTGCTGAAATACGTGTCCTACTCAGATGTAAATTTGGAGGTACATTCAGTGATATATGTGCCCAATGTCTGCAAAAAATGTGGTGAATGGTGTTAGTAGTAAAGACATAATAAACCAAACCTCATGTTTGATGACGTGTTTCATGAACATAATTATGGCTTCATTTCTTATGAACTATATGTCGAAATCTGTGATGTAATATCGAAGGAATATTCAGTGCTGTGTGTGTGTGCTGTCTGTGAAATGTCACGCGAATACAGTTTACAGTGTAAAAGTAATAATTTGTAACGTCATGCCAAATGCCGTAGATATTCAGCATGAAGTAAGCAATTTTTTTTTTTTTTCTGGTCAGCGAGAAAACATTTCGTAAAGATTTGAAAATGGTTGAAATCGGTCCATTACTTTTGGAGCAGGTGTAGAACATTATCACATGCTGCGACCGTTTTTCAGGACTCTCATTGTTTGACATCCTAATCTCCTAACGTACGTGTCGTAGGTGGTTCTTATCCCTACAGAGATTGTTGCCTGATAGTAAGGCACGTGTGTAGCAAATTGGGTTGAAATCGGTCCAGTAGCTTAGGAGATGGGGAACACACACACACACACACACACACACACACACACACACACACACACACCCTTACGGACTATTTTATAAGATGTATATACAGATTAATTATAAATTGGTAAGATATAAACTAAGACTTCCGCGGCTGCTGGAAAGTTTGAATTGAGTAGTGGAAAGAAACTGCGATGGGTGCAGTACTATTTTTGGTACGCAGTAATCATGGTTATTCCCATTTCCTTGTGAACTGGCGATAATGTAGCTATCCTACAGCTCAGGGTCGAAATTAAACCTTACAAACTTCATGCAACTCATCCAAATTCAGCAAATCGGTTAGTTTTTATAAGTTTCATAAACGCCATACTAGGCTACATGTACTGTACGAAAACCAACCGATTTGCTGAATTTGTCTGAGTTGCTTGAAGTTGGTAAGGTTTAAATTTTGACCCTGAGCTGTAGAATAGCTACATTATGACCAGTTTTCTATCAGGTACAGCAATGATCAGTAGACAGAAGGCTGTCAAAAGACTTTATCGTTTATGTCTGTGATCAATAGAATCCAGGACATCTGTCACTGAAGAATGGAATTTTCACACGTGACGTTTTCGAAGGTAGGTGCAGTGTTGGGCATCGTATGATAATTATCGTATTCACGTTTTAAACCCTACCACTTTAATCTTAGATAAACTTCTTACACCTTTATCGTCCTCATCATCGTCATCATCATGATGCAAATTCCTTAGAATTTTCGTGCATATTTCATGAACAAAAAAGGAATACCTTGTCTTTTTCCCTGCGTATAAGAGAAGAAAAATTAATAAACAAAAATATTTACTTCCGTAAAATGACTTAGTTGTGTGAAAATATATTTTATCTTTTGTGAGGTATATCTTGCGGAAGAAAACAATAATTCGCGTTAGGTTACGTACGATAGTAAAAGAATGAAAAATCGCGTGGGTGAAATGCACAATAATGACAATTTAAGCTAAAAAGAAAACTGATACCACCGAAACTCCGATTGCTCTACTACATTCAGACAGTCAAAAGAAACAGGCAGTTTCGTTTACGCTGGTGTGTGTATGCAAAGCGTCGGGGCTAGTTCACAGGCTCTCTAGTTGCTCCTCGACTGCCAAGTGTCAACTCGTGAAAGTTTTGTCACCACCGTGGTGCTGGTATCAGGTGCGGGCCTTCCTTCGTCACTGTGTAATAGATACGAAAAAGATCTACTTCATTTATCACACCAAATTGCTACGCGCCCATTTAGAAGAAAGTATAATAATATTAAATATCGATACTTCAAGAACGATTTCGCGTATTTTGTACGTAATGTTGTGGTAAATCAATTTAAAATAGTAACAGGTATTCGAAAAAAAATGTGCCAAGTACTAAACAAGGATTAAAGTAATAAATTGAATCTTTTTCTTCAAATTTAAAACCTTCTTAAAATCAAGTAAACGAAAATGTAAAATTCGGTTATAAAATTAGTGACTAGCGTAAGCGAGCTAGTCATATTGCACAGTGTTCGAGATCAAGTAATGATCGTGTCCGCTATATTAAACCTGGGACTATTTTAGCGACTTTTTCGATGAAACGAACAGAACGCCCAGTCCCCAGCCGGGAATCGAACCCGGGCCCCCTGAGTGGTAGTCAGCGACGCAGTCGCTTGAGCTACGGAGGCGGACGGAAGAATATTCGTTACTACAGTACTTTCGTTACCGAGTAGTAGTAAAATTTTCACTATTTTAATAGGCTGACATAATGAAACTTACTCTATTATATATTTCTAATTGTATGTTGTTTTGAACATTTTTATCTGCTAGTTGAAGTTTTTGTTGAACTGAAATCACAGCCACGGAGGAGTAGCCGATCGCTATAAGGCGCCTTGGTGCGGATCGCGCGGTTGCTGGTTAGAGTCGTCCCTCAGGTGTGTGTGTGTGTGTGTGTGTGTGTGTGTGTGTGTGTGTGTGTGTGTGTGTGTGTGTGTGTGACCTTACGTTTAAGTTCGTTTGCGTAGTTTGTAGATCGGTATGTTCCATAATTTTCTTTCGTTAATCGGCTCGTTACATGGGGCCGTATGAATAAAACGGAGTATCTATATTCCGAATTTAAAGTTCGCATGAATAAAGCGAGTCAGGGAATATACTTCAACCGAGTGAGGTGTCACCGCGAGTATAAGAGGGTGGGGACAGATGCTCACAACAGAGAACATTCTTTGAAAATACATTTCGCGGGTTTGCCGCCGGATGACATTGTGAATCTCCCACAATATTTCGTCGACCCAACTGTTCGACATCTTCAGGTGGTGGTAGCTGTCAGTACTTCAAGGCTAATAAATATAAGGTTGGGCAAGTAAGCGCTCTGCTCTGCCATTGGCTAGCGCTGTGACGTCACTGTGGGACTGCGCGCTACCAAACGGCCTGCACAGGCTTAGTCCGCTATGGCACGGAATGTGCATTTATACTAAGTTTTTGACGAAAGATATTGTTTCTACCTGATATACAAAGTGCTATTCTGCTGTAAATATTGCATATTCTATCGTAGATTTACGCGTTACATATGATTAACATGATCACCTCACAAACATATTAACAATGTCTATAATACGAACTGCTGATTTTAAAAGATAAGGTATCTTTGAAACACTTTTTTCCGCGCAAAATCAAGCAATTCCGATTGTAGATCCCTTACGTAATCAGTGTCTTTGAAATGCTGTGAGTATATTCGAGAATGTGCAGCGTTTACAGTGTCCTTCCTGTAGCATTTGGAGAGCCACACTTTCTTTAACGTTTCGTCTCGATGAAAAATATGAAACTATTTCAGTTCCCTCTGTGTTTCGCCTGTGGGAATTACAACCCGTCATAGCTCAGCCTGGCACTGCATAAATAATAATAACAGAAGTATTTCTAAGAATTACAGCAGAGACGATAGCACGCACGACAAGCACTCGGGAAATCAATAGACTTTCCGCTATAAACTTTTATTTACAAACTATGAAGCGAAACAAACTATTTAACCCTTTAATTTCCAGTGTTGTTCCTCGACAACAACGTATTAAAAGCTGATTTACACCGCATTTTGTGTATCAGTCCTTAAAGTCGCACTATTGTTGATGAACAACATGCTTCTAGCACGCATTTTGTCTCTTGGTACGGCGTGTAGCCACTTGTGAGACATTAATCTGTCCATCTTGGAGGTTGTGTTGCGTTGCCGTCTGCACGTGGCTGAGAGTGTGATCGTGAGTGTGGTTCCTTTCATTTTATTCCAGCAGTAAATTGTCTTGTCTTTGGTGCTGTGGAAAAGATTATTGATCTGACAGTGTCAACAATCAAGAAAATAACGCTCTATGTAATAAAATACCTCGATACAAACGTCTGTGTTACGCATGAAATACATGACATCAGACAATAATAGTTCGATCAAAAATTTTAAAACACGTATTTTGAAGTAAATGCACTGTATTAATTCAGAAAAGACTGAATTTTAATCTGTCCAGCGATTGTGGGAATGAAAGGTTTAATCAAATACAGCAGAAATGGTAACACACATGTTCACGAGTTAGAAACCAACACTGCGTATTGATGTTAGACTGTGGTTTTGCTCCCAGGTGCCCCACAGTGACGTCATGCGCAGAACATTGAAAACACTGCACATCGCTTACTGCGCCCCCCTGGGCGCGACTGATCGTAATTACCCGGCAGCGGCGGTATTTATCAGGGCGTGTGCAGAGATCACGCATGCGCGAGAGACCGTTCAGGGTTGGTCGGCGGCGGCGCTTGTGGTGCCCCCTGGGGCCCTATTCTGTATCTTTCGTACCGTTCGGTTCGGTGTGTTTTTCTCGGCGGTTACGTCAATTTCGGTTCGGTTGCGAAAATGGTTATTCTGTACGTTTCTGTGGCCTGCTACCGCCCGAAACAGCCACCGAAATTTCGAGCGCTGCACCGAAAGCCGCTGAGGTTTCGGTGAGGCCGTTTGGTTCGTTTCGGTGGGCTTGGATTGCGAAGATAAATTATTATTTTAGAAATGCTGTGTCGTTTTAAATTCCGATAATGATACATTTGTTGTTTTTTAAGTAATAAGTAACTTTAAAACATTAATTTTCAAGGTTGTCTACAGATATTATCAAAATATTACGTTAAAATTGCTAGCGTTCTAGAGTTTAATATAACGATATAGCACTTCTGTAAACTCTATTGCAATAAACTTTATCTTAAAATACGCGTCTCGGTAATGTCTTTAATGCGCCGTTTCATTTATCTTGCAAACTCTCATATTACGGAAGTGTAAATACGAAATCCATCAAATACGGCGTCACCTTCGTTTTCGCCGTTCGCAAAGCTGTCGCGTCGTATTTGGCAAATTTTCGTATTTGTACGTGAGAATTACTCAAATATGCACTCCAGATACTCCACCGCATTGAAAATCTTCATAAAATGAGCCATTTTCACCGCAATCTTAAGACCTGTTGTGCCAACAAGCACGTTACCGACGTATCTGAACGGTACTTAGTAGTGTTTTACAGTAGTTTTCCGTACAAACTGAGTATTTATTACTTACAGAAAACACTCTTACATCGTTTAAGTTAAAATGGAAAGGAAGTTTGTGGAGTTAGATAGTGGAAATCATACAAATTAGTAGCAGTATAAATAACCGATGATCATTCCGCGAAGAAGTGAATGGAAACAAAGACTGGCCTCTCTTGTAGACGCTGTAGTCTAGCGGTTAAGGCGACAACCTCTTATCCTAAGTGTTTTAGGTTCGAATCCTTCCTGGTGCAAAATATTTTTTCACCAGTCATCTTGTTTGGAACACTTTTCTAGTCGTGTAAGAGAAGCATGATCTGCAATATTCTTTAGCATGTACATGTAAGAGCGAACGCCAGCAGTAGTTTCTTATACATCAGGGTTCACTCTTATTATAAAACAAAAGATGAAATTTCTGTGAGTGAAACAAACGTAGACTTTTATTTTTATTCATTTACTTTTTTAGTCTTGTTACAAATAATTCATGTGTGACTACTCTCAATGCTTGAAACGCAGCTTGAAACAAAGAAAAGTTTTCAGCCTTCATGTTGACGATCACATAATCTTCAATATGAAGACTGAAAATTTTTGTACGTTTCAAACTATGTTTTAAGCACTGATGAGAGTCTGACAGCGACCAATATCAAATTTTGCGACAGTAAAGAAATATTTGCGACTGCTCTTCAACATCCGTATATGTTAACAGCCACTGAGCACTTGGATTCAAGATGGAATCAAACCTGACGTTTCAGGTTTTGTCCAAGTAACGACAGAAAATACTAAAACTGGTTATGAGTGAATCTAAAAAAAATCCTTTAGCTTTCCCGCATCGGCAAACAACTGTTTTGTTATTAAAATATTGTACGGTCTTTCTTCAGTATAAAACCATTGACGCTTGTAAGAGCTGTCTCGACTAATATGCAATCCTTTTCGTTTCCCGAAACTTCCATGTACTTCCGTAGTGCCAAAATAAGAAGTTTTTCACTGCTAGCACTGCGCTCTCTCTGCTGCTAACGCCGCGTCTTCCCTCCCAGCGCGTTGAACTCGCGCCGCACCAATGAACCGCACAATTCTGCTCTCGTCTAGGACAAACGGTAGCACCTAACGTTTTCCAACAAACGGCAAAAATAAATTCAAACCTTTCCGAAACTTTTTCTCGCTTACACCCCCACAAAAAAATGTAAAGAGAAAAAGTTTGTCGCTTACTACATTTTGGACGTTGGTTTGGTAAAAGTTCTGCGCCAGACGTGGGATTTTAATTTATTACTTCACTATCACTGAATATATTGGCCGGAAAGTTTGCAGACATCGACAACATATAGCAATAAAGGCAATAATAAAATTATTTTGCTGTGCGACGCTTAGTTTAGGAGATACGGTGTGATAAACATAGAGTAGCGTGAATAAACAACTTTTATGAAAAGTTTAAATATTCTCTTTTTTCAGTGACAAAAAGCTTTAATTAAATTTTTAAAAAGTGTCAGTAGGTAGTTCTCGGAACACACTGTCGTGTTATGTCGTCAGATTATGAAATACACGACTTTCATTTTTTACATTTTTTGGGCTGTCTCTCACGGTAGGAAACGCAGCGAACGCCAGCAACGGCTGCCGTTCCCGCTGCTCGCCAGCAGTGCGCATGCGCGGAGAAGCAGTCAGGCACTTCTGATTGGCTGATGCCAGCGGATCTGGCAACAGCGCCACCGTGAGCTACGGTGTCCAGAAAGGCGTACCGAAACGCCACCGAAAGGCATACAGAATAACATAATGGAGCTGCATCGATAACTCGACCCCTCGGTGCGCTCTCTGACCGAACCGAACTCTGGGGCGCCGAAAAGATACAGAATAGGGCCCCTGCTGGGAGCCGAGGAGGCGTCTTCCGCGCGTGCGCCGTGGGCAATGGTGTAAAGCTTTGTATAGGGAAAGTATGGCCACCCTTTTCCGCGCTGCTTGCCGCCGTCTGCGGCTCGTGATTGGCTGAAATCGAGTCACGTGGTTCTTTCCGCCATCTTGGTCCTATACGTTGCTTGGCTGCCTTGAGAAGTCTTGTGAATTTCGTATGTTTGGGTTTGAATGATGCCACGGTTTTGTACTTTTGGGTGTTCTTACGAAGCGAAGAAGGGAGGTAAACATTATAGTACCTACATTAGGTATTAGAAATGGACGAAGATGAACAGTCCGACTGATGAAAGTCGACAGAGAAAACTAGGAGCCAGAAAGTGACCTTCGGTTCTTCTACTAATTCATTATATAAATTAATAGATTAAAGATTCAGTGACGAATGAATCAGGCAGCAGATATCTATATAATTGAATAAATGTGTGAAGAGAATTCCTGCATTATGTCGTGAGGTTAAATTACTCACGCATCGTTGGTTTTATCTGCAGGTAGTTTCCGAAAACACAAATTTTGAACATATTAGCGAGTAAACTAGATTCTCGTTTAGATATGAAATTAATATATAGTGCCTAAAGCAAGCTTTTCTCATTCTGTTTCATGTGTTAAGTGTATCGTTACAGGAAACAAAGAATTGAAACAAGACAAATATTAAGATATTCAAATGTAATTGGCGTTGTAAAGGCACCTTTAATTTCTGTTTTTGGTTAAAGTCTTGAAGTGGGTATCCCCTTGTATTTTTCGTAGTTCATGTAAGATATAAGTACATAATACGCAAGAAAATAATCATCAGACTTATCCATAATCTAAACGGTTTTCTTCATTTACACTATGCTCCGATGAAGACATGTTCGCGGTCTCTTCGAATAGTTGGCTACGCTACAGGTCAGTCTCAATTTATTGGTGTAATCTTTAGATCTGGAGCCAAAAACCAAGCTGTTTTCTTAAAATCGGACGATAAGTATTTCGTAGAGCCGCCAGGGCCGCATGGACAGAACTACGCGAAGTTCCCGCATCTGTCCGTCGGATATAACATCCCGTTTCTTGAGAATGAAAAGAGTAATCGTTCTGCTCTGAACCTTAAATAAAATTTCGATATCTTACCTACATTTCGTCCGCAGTATTGTATGTGCTAAAATCAACCATACGCAAAGTCTACGCAATGCGATTTTTCCTCTGCAAACTCTTCAAAATTTTACACAGTAGTTTACTTAATTTGATGTAGCACGGAAACTATACGTAATAATGAATAGAAAATCAGTTCATTATCGAGCTAATATATCACACTGTAACATGTGAAAAAATTAAACTCTTTCATTGAAAAGTTTCCTCAAAATCGGTTGATACGTATTGTTAAGCGCTGTGAACGTTGTAGCGGTCGATGTGCAAGCAGCAGCGGAATAGGCCCAGCATGGCTGCCGCTGGCAGGCTGGCCATACTTTCCCTATACACAGCTTTAGGCAATGGTGTGCTGCCGGACGTTCCTGTGGTGGAAATTGGAACTAAGTATCTGCGTTGCGCTGCGTTCCTTCGTGTTTCCGATTTTTTCTTTTCTCCTGTTTTGTTTTGATGGCAGCCAATAGTGGATGGGCTGCGCTAATCTGGAAACCTGCATCCCTGTTGATAAGATTATCCGCCGTACGGATGTGTATGGCCTCCTTAAAAATACTGTCCCAAAATGATGATACTGACGATAGAACTTCCGTTTTCTCGTAACACATCTGATGACCTGTGTTCAGGCAGTGCTCTGCTAACGCTGACATTAGGTTGTCCTAGGCGTGTGTGGCGTTGGTGTTCACTACAGCGTTCTTGCACAGTTACACATGTCTGCCCTATATAAGATTTTCCTCACTGACATGGTATTTTGTATGCGCCGCGTTTTCGAAGGCCAAGCTCGTCTTTGACCGAGCACAATAGATTCCTCAGTTTTGATGGCGGACGAAACACACATTTGATGTCGTGTCTCTTCAGGAAACGTTCTATCCTAGATGACATGCCACCAAAATAAGGCAAGAACGCCGTTACAGTGGGTGCCTCCGAATCTTCATCAACATCCTTTCGTTGAAATTGCTACAATCGAAATGCATCGCGTATTTGTCGCACAGAATAACCGTTTTGCTGGAATACAGTTCTTAGATGTTTTAGTTCACCTGGCAAGCTGTCGGTATCTGAGACGACATGTGCCCTGTGTACCAAAGAGCGTAAGACGCTACCGCGTTGTGCAGGATGATGACAACTTGTGGCCTGCAAATATAGCTCTGTGTGTGTCACTTTGCGGTAGACACTATGGCCCAGCGTACCATCAGGTTTTCTTTTTACCATAACATCCAAAAAAGGTGAACTTCCGTCTCTTTCCAACTCCCCCGGCCGCGGTGGCCGAGGGGACTAAGGCGCTCCAGTCACGGTCCGCACGGCCACTACGGTCGGGGGTTCGAATCCCCCCTCGGGCATGGATATTTGTGCCGTCCTAGTTCGTAAGTAGTTCATAAGTAGTTTGATAACCCCGTAGTTAAGTCCCATAGACTATACAATCATTTGAACATTTTTCCAACTCCATGGTGAACTGGATACTTGGAGTGAATTCAGATGCTGAAGAAACGTGGGTAACGTCTCTATTCCGTGAGGCCACACCGCAAATGTGTCATCCACATAGCGCCAGAAACAAGAAAGTTGCAGACGTGCTGACAGTAGTGCTCTTTCCTCAAAGTCTTCCATAAAATAGTTGGCCACCATGGGAGATAGAGGACTCCCCATGGCGACTCCGTCAACTTGTTCAAAATATTGGTTATTGAATAAGAAGTACGTTGAGGTAAGCACATACTCGAACAATGCCACAATGACTTTCTCAAACTTACTGCTGATGAGCTGCAGTGAGTCCTGTATAGGTACTTTGGTAAATAAAGAAACGACGTCAAAGCTGACCAAGATATCTGTTGATTGTAGTTGAAGAGTCCTTAGGCGTTGTATGAAGTCCTCCGAATTTTTGATGTGGTGTTCACATTTGCCTACAAGTGGTGCCAATTGAGAAGCGAGATATTTAGCCAAGAAGTATGTAGGCGCACCAATGTTGCTCACAATTGGACGTAAAGGAGTCCCTTCCTTATGGATCTTCGGTAGGCCGTACAGTCTCGGAGGAACTGCAGCCTGTTGCCGCAGGGCTTTCCTAAGGTTATTTGGAATAGAACTCTTTTTAATAAGGTCTAATGTTTTCCTCCGAATCTTGCAAGTCGGATCTTCTCTCAACTTGCGATATGCAGGGTCGTCAAGCAGTGCCTCGATCTTGGAGTTATACTCAGTTCTTGAGAGGACAGTGGCGTTCCCCTTGTCAGCAGGTAAAATTGCGAGGTCTTTGTCTGCCCTCAAGTCACTCAGAGCCTTCCTTTCTGCTGAATAGATAGATCTGCAACGTCACTGGGAAATTTCAAAGTTCAGCGCCTGCGCAGCGCAGGAATGTTATTATTAGTATGACCGTCCAAAAGTTTCGTATTATATTTTTCTAGTCGAAAACATGAGCGTCGCCAAACAACGAGAGGGATGAGTGTCCCCTAGCTATTCGAAAAGTTCAATGATAAAATATTTACCACAATGTTGTGTATGAAAAATTCAGTTTTTTTTCCCTGTAAGTGTTAGAAATATTGTCCTTTGAAAACAGTACGTAAAATACAGCACAAATTTTACCAGCATAAATAGGTTCACAAACTAACTTGACGATTCTGGAGTGTCAGGAATGTCATACGAACTTACCTGTGAGGCGTGTATAATTTACGAAAATACACTTCCAACGTTATTCATAAGTTCTAATAAGAAATCTGTTCACTACATTTTAAACGCAATTAAGTAGTTTTACATGGTAAAATTTGTGACGTAATGTAGTTTCTTGCCCAGTAAATGACAATGTTAGAGGGACAAGTAGACGTGAAGTAAGATGAGAGTTCCGGATGGCTAGACATAGCATGAGCTTTTGTACGTCTGAACACAACTGTATAACAAGACACTGCATCAAGTGAGAACGGCAAAGTTATTTCTGACGGCAAGAAGAGTTCCTGCACTTCATATTTCTCTAGGAAATATTTAGTTGCTCTCAGAGCATCGCGTGTATTATTTAAAGTCACATCATTGACAACTATCCTTCAGGGGGGCGGGGGGGGGGGGCAAGAATTCCTTAACAATTCAGTCAACAGACCTTATTTCATATTATTGACAGATACCTTTGATGTGTATCAATTGTCTGTCATGATATTACGACTGGAGTAGAAACGTGGGTAACAAACTTTAAATGTTTCTCAGTAATGAAAATGGAAAAGTGTACATAGGTCTTAAGATACGCATTTTAAATCCCATTTTGATGGACGTTCATTTCTTGTTTTGGTCTGCACTACTTCCACACAAAACATGGAAAGCAAAGAGCGTGGAGCAGAAGAAACGTTTTTCCCAGTATAAGGTGAACATCAGTGCCCAGAGTACATAGGGTATAGGTTTTAGAACCTATTATTAACCAGGAAATGTTTTCTTTGTTTTGATCTAAGAAACATTTTATGGCACGTTTTACGCTATACGAATTACGCCTAAGTACATAGTGCCGCATTGATTCTGTGATACGCTCCATTTTTGAAGTGAATCTGTTTTTTTTGTTTCTCAGAATGCGGAGCATGCTGGAAGTGAAAGCTTGTGACTGACTCGTATCGCACTAAAATCTTGTGCTAGTGCCTCGACTTCGCCACAGACAGCAAGTTCAATCTATTTAGAATTAATAGGTAGGCGTAAAACCTAACGTAACTACGAATCGCTTCCACTGTTATCGTCGGTGTCGTGATCGTGCTAAAGGTCATAAATAACATAAACTTCCAGCAGTTTTATTTACGCTTGTGCGTGCATGCAAAGCGTTGAGATCAATGCATTAGCTTTATAGTTGCTCTCGGACTGCCGTCACGTCACAACTTGTGAAAGTAGAGTCACCTCCGTGGTGCTGGTACCCCGTACCGACCTTTCTATACCACTGAGTGATAAATACGAAAGAGATATACTTAATATATCACTGTTAACGGCTTCGTAGACACTTCTTTTTACGCCACCTAAAGGAAGATACAGCAATATTAAGTATCAGTATTAAATGTACAGTATTCATGATTCGTACTTAACGGTCTGGTAAGTCAATCTAAAAATTGGAACAGGCCATCGGGAAAAAAGGCAAAATATTAACGACGATGAAAGTAGTAAATTAACTTTTCCTAAAATTTAAAACCTTATTCTTAAAACGAAAAGATAAAAATCTCTTAGAAAAATTAGTGACTAGCCTAAACTAGTCATTGTGGAACATCTTTATCTTGTGAAATAAATATTTTAAATGTTAATGAAACTTAGCAAAGAAGAACTGCAGTCAATATTAGTAAACTTCAGAGAAACCGTAGAATAAACTCATGTAAAAAACTACCGACAGTTTTCAAAATGTCTTCTTATTGTTGATTGCTTCATCACATCTCAGGGTCATTAAGTGGTTCACTTTAAGGCCGAAGTAATGAACTAAGACGAAACTTTTTACTCTTGAAAAGATTTGTATTTTTTGTAAAAACATTTACATCTCAACTGAAAGTTTATACAGAAGAAAAAAAAATGAGACAGCTCATCACTTCTAACTGCTCGAGGAGTCAAAACAAGACAGACTGCTAATTAAAAAAGCAAAGATACTGCTCTTCCACTTTTTTCTTTTAGTTCCACAGATTTGTTTTTCACAACATTAATTAATAATTGTCAATTATTGTTATTATTAATAATAATTTTCTCTCCTTTTTTGATAATAATAGAAAATTAAATTAAATGAAATTAAAATAGAAATTCGCTTCTTACTGTTCTGATACCCCAACACTCCATTCCTGGTAACAGCACATCATGTATCACAGAGGGTTAGAGACAATTTTAACGACTTTATTGTCAATGAAACACAACACCCAGTCCCCAGCCGGGAATCGAACCCGGGCTCCCTGCATGGTAGTCAGTGGCGCAGTCGATGAGCTACAGAGGCGGACGAAAGAACTAACTATACTAACAAACTAGCACAGCGCATAGTTGTAAAGTCTTTACTGCGTTATTAAGCGGACATAGTAAACAACATTTATTTATTCCTATTTTAAAGTTGTTTGGACATTTCAATACTGATAGTTGAAGTTCGAATTGAATTGAATTGAAATGACAATTTTTTGTATGTTTCAAAACTTTTTCGTTAACCGGCTCCTTTGATGGCGGCATGTTTTAGCCACCATGATACGAATATAGCGGCCACTGCCAACTGAGGTGTGTGTGTGTGTGTGTGTGTGTGTGTGTGTGTGTGTGTGTGTGTGTTGTTCTTAGCATAAGTTAAAATTGTTTGTAATTATAGGGATGATAATCTAAGCAATTATCTATTAAATTTACAAACACGTAAACCGTTTTCCCCGAACGTTCATGTCTCCTGGATGTATAACCATGCAGTGCCCCCATGTCCGAAGACTCGTTCTGCGGAAGAGACTGCTTAAATTTGGTTGACATGTCCTGTTTAAGTTTCATCCTTCCTTTTGCCAATAAAACTCGATCGTGATACCTCTTGTCTTTCGTATCATTTAACATTCATCTCTTCTAATCTGTGGAGGTATCGGTTTTGGTGCAATACGAAAATTCAAAGGTCGAAATCTTCTCTCAGAAACCTACCAAAAAAACAAGAGCCAACTCCGGCCCTACAACACATATAACCTGCGTGCATCTTGGTATGAACCCATAGTCGAGACGAGAGGGAGCGAACAGCTAGCCCTTAGGTAGGGAGACTGACGGCGAGTGTCTTGTGACGTCAGAAGTGGCTGGAGCTGCGCGCGTCACACCACGTCTGCTGCCCGAGGTGAGCTTCTTGAGGTGATTGTTGATATTTTTTTGTAGCTCGACATGAAAGAAAAACTAATTAAAGCCACAAGTGTTCCCAAAGTTTTGTGTGGTACAAGCCGCCAAGATCACTTGAAAACTAGTTCATAAATACTTACAGAGCAAAATCCATACTCACAATTCCCCGTAAATTAGTCTCGTTTTTATGTATGCACATTTAACTGCTTTTTGTGTTATCGAAGTAATGTAACACACCGTTTCGAACAGAAAGTCGTAATAGGAATACGATTCTGAACTAATTTCTGTTGGTGCAGTTTTCAATCCGCAGACTGGTTTACTGCAGTTCTACACATTACCCCGCCCTGCGCAAGCCTCTTCATCTACGAGTACTACTACTCTACTACTCTGTCCTGCGTCTCATTTCGCGGTTTGGCTTAGTGTCGATAATTCCGCTCTATCGATACCGCAGATTCAGCAGATTCAGGGGCGCAAAAAAAAAAAAAAAAAAAAAAAAAAACGGGGGGGGGGGGGGGGCGGGTGCTCAGTAATATTCAAATGTGTCTGAGGTCTTCGCGACCAAACTTCGTGGTTATCAGTCGCTGGACTTACACAGTAATTACTTGACTAACTTTAACTAACTTACTCTGAGGACAACACACCCACCCATGTCCGAGGGACGATTCGAACCCCCGACTGTAGCGGCCGTGCAAACTGTGACTGGCGCGCCGCAGACCGCGCGGCCACTGCGGCCAGCGAAGGGGTGTCAGTGGGGGTAGTGCCCCTAGTGAGAATGCCTTTACGGATACGAAAAACTGGCGTGATTTTTATCACGCGAAATACGTGACATAGTTGAGAAGATATGACGTCATAAACAAAGAAATTTGCTAAACAAATTGGACGATTTCGACCAAACTTGGAATCCACATTATTTACCGCCAGGCAACAACAGCTGCGGGATTAAGAACCACCTCAGACATACTTAAGGGGATATGATGTAAATAAAGGGTCGAAAGAAAGCTGAAGCATCATGCATAAATAGATTTTACTCGTCCCTTATATGAGAATGAGAACATCTAGCGATCTTAAGAAACTTTTCACAAAATTTCAAACCGTTACGAAACGTACTCTTGTTAACAACCCCATCAAAATGAGGGGGAAAAAATTATTCGCTTACTACTTTTTCGCCGTTAATGCAGTGAAACTACGGCGCTCAGCATGAGATCACAATTTATTACTTGGACGCAACTAAATGTATTGGTAAGTGCACATATACCAACGAATGCGGTTCCGAAATAAGACAGTACCGGTACGACGCATAATTCGTGAGATATTAGGTCAAAAACAGTAGGGTTGTTGAAAAACTACCCTATCACGTGAAAGATTGCGATTTATTATGTCTTTACTGCTAATTCGCCACATATTTTGCAGGCAGAATGCACATATTGCATAGAAGGTATCGCGGCCTCCCGCGTCGGAGGTTCGAATCCTTCCTCGGGCATGGATGTTTATGGATGTTTATGTTGTCTTTTGCATCAGTTAGTTCATAAGTAGTTGGTAAGTTTAGGGACTGATGACCCCCGCAGTTAAGTCTGGTAAGCTTTTCAAATATCTGAACATTTGAACTTAAGCTATCTTAGAAATTATATTGTTGTACACCTCACAGTTCAGGATTTGTCACGTCATGAACAATGAGATAATATAAAACAGCCCTATCACGCATAAGAATTTATTACGTCTTTACAGTTCACAGGACATTTGTAATATTTCAGTCGACGTATGTGGAAAAGTGTATTATTGTAAGGCATATTATTTAGGATATACGAGATAACAAGGATTGAGATGCATGAAACTTACGTAGACATTGCTGGAGAATGTGATGGACAGAAAAGAATAAGGTAATGGACTAACATGAGAAGAGAATAAATAGATAATTGGCAAAGCAGTAACTAACGATAGTAATGAAATAAAAGGACATAAAATAGCTCTGTCAGAGGGCTCGACACCCAATGTAAAAAGTAAAGACGAAGCGAACGCAATAATGTTTTTTTTTTTTTTTTTTTTTTTTTTTTTTTTTTTGCTTTCTGGGTACTACACTTGGTAACCTTCATCTTCGGCTTCGTCATTTCTGTCCACCAGTCTAGAGTTGCGGTATGTGTATTAAGAGCGCGCAGACATAAAAACGGCGTACTGGCTGTGAATTTAAACTAATACAAATCAACTCACTAGAATGATGAAAAAAGTTCACTGGAATTGTTTTCTTTTTTGACATGGACGTTGCGAGATTTTCGGAAATATAAAGTCTGTCAATTCTGCTACGTGAATATGCAGTTACGTAAGTTACTCGACCACGTCGCAGTATTTGATAATTTCCCATGCATCTTTTAAACTCGTAACTAGATGTTTAATTTCAGTACAAAAGTTGAAATTTGGTATCTGGTCTGCACGATTTAAAACACAAAATCTCCACTAAGTATGAGCTGACTGAGGTTTTTCCTCTGTAAGTATACCAGGTCGTCGTAAAAAAATTGAGCCCTGTGAGCACAGTGTGAGCTTCCTGAAGGGCTACTATAAAATTTGTCGAATTCTAAGATTTTCCGTCCGCATCGTTAGCTGACTGTCGAAATTCATCAGGACAATCGTCCAATGTTTTACGCTTTACTGTTCTCGTGATGGACATTCTTCGAGGTGTTATAACCTTTTTCGAGCTTTGACTTCCCTTGATTGCAACTTTGCGACTTCCTTTTACGTCGCGTCGCTTCGGAATGTCCTGTGACTGCTTTCGCGATTCCTACAATGTGACACGGGACCGGCTGCATTAGCCATGTTTGTCTCATGGCCACCGTTCCCTGAATGTTTATTCCGTTCATTTACTTTCAGATAATTTGGAGCAGGTGTATCCGGCAGCTTTTGAGAAATACCTTCTGTATACTATCATCAGGATCCTGACCTACATAAACCGTCGGTTCTGTTGTTACTGCATGGATAGAGCACTGAACGATCTCAGCAACGCTACCTTGTCTAAGCTGTCGACTATCTACTTGAATGTCCATTTCCTTCTTCATCATGTTGTGCTGTGGCCCTACCTCCTCGTCGCATTGTTGTTGTTTTCGAACACAGTGTGTTTTGCCCGACTGGGCCGCGGTGGAGTAGCCGAGCGGTCTAAGCGTCTCGCTGCGGAGTGCGCGGTTGCTCACCGTGGAGGTTCGAGTCCTCCCTTGTGTGTGTGTGTGTGTGTGTGTGTGTGTATGTTGTTTACCTAGGTTTAAGTAGTTTGTAAACTACTGACTGATGACTACGCAGTTTGGTCCGATAGATTTACAGACATGTGAACATTTGCCCGACTTGTCGTCATGTGAGCAACTATAAGTTGCCTTTTTTCATTTGCAGCTCGACCTCTAGTACAGTGATAGAGGGATTTCTCTTTGCTGCTAGAGGTGGAAACTAGCTGCTGTCCTGAAGGGGGACATCAGAGTGGCCTCCTTGGTTAGTAGGCTCAACCGGGTGGACTGAATTATTTAATATTCACAGAATATATGACTTCAACTGCTATTGTGCAAAGCTGAAAATGTGTACCCAGCCGGGATTCGAACCCGGGTCTCCTGCTTTCTAGGCAGTTGCGCTGACCCCTACACCACTGGGGACACAGGGATCACCGCACCTGCAAGGACTACCCATGCACGCCTCCCGTCAGATACAAATTCCCAGTCATATATTCTATGAATATTAAATAATAACAGCTGCAGGATCAGAATGTGACGTCTGTTCTTTCCGAACAGACGCCACATGTATATATCTATATATAATATGCCGTTGACGGGCAATGATCCTATCGTTAGTGGGGAGGGGTGGGCAAGTTTGAAGCCCTTACTCTTACGGGAATTAGTTAAACTACGAGTTTGAGTACTATGGGCAGGGCGAAGCTGGGAATTTGTATCTGACGGGAGGCGTGCATGGGTAGTCCTTGCAGGTGCGGTGATCCCTGTGTCCCCAGTGGTTTAGGGGTCAGCGCAACTGCCTAGAAAGCAGGAGACCCGGGTTCGAATCCCGGCTGGGTACACATTTTCAGCTTTGCCCAATAGCAGTTGAAGTCATATATTCTATGAATATTAAATAATAACAGCTGCAGGCTCAGAATGTGACGTCTGTTCTTTCCGAACAGACGCCACATGTATATAGACTGAATTATTACTTGGTAAAATATCATTTAAGGAAAGCTTGTGGCATTGCGTCAGGTTATTTTTCAGCACGAAAACATGACGCGGACAAACCTGTCTAACGTGTTTGGATTAATTACAGTGAGGCAGTTGGGTTCTTGACCAGAATAAACTACTTGTGCCTTATGGCCACTCACAGTAATGTTTGAAGGAATATTCATTTAATCTGCCAGGTAGTTTCATATCAGCGCACACTCCGGTGCAGAGTGAAAAGTTCAATTCTGAAAGCGATAAATTATTTTAACGTTTTACAGTACTTTTTCGGTCGACAGTAGAGAATGATTTGACGTTTGTAACTCATACGACCTAGCTCTTCAGAGCAAAACTACGTCATAAAGTATGATGTCTTTTCTTGCAAAACTTGAGAACAGTGTCATCATAAATGAAGTAAGCATCTTGCTACTGAGGCAGGCGTCCTTGCTTTCGAATCAAGACACTGGGCAGCACTGAGTGAACGATGTTAGAAATGTGTGTGAAGCGGTAAAGAACGAATTTATAAATTCTGCCTCGTTTAAAAATATTTCTGGCAAATTATTTAATTCCATGATACCTGATGCAAAAGAATTGCATCTCATAATTAGCTTTGCACAGTATATATCTGATGCCATAGTTTTATGGTCTGATGAAAACAACACATGAAGTATTCTGAACACAAATCTTAATTATAGTGTATCCATAACACTTTCGCTGTACTACCCCATCCGACGGGACGTTAAACCCCAAGCTTGCTTCCTTCCACTACCCCATACTTACTATGCAGCAGCGGTGTTTCTTAATTCTTTGGTGCACTCCAGCTCCTCTATCGCTTGTTTGCTCTACTACGCAATCCCTACTTCAAGCTTACCGTGTATCTAAAACAATTTCCCTGATTCCACTTTTATGAAACGAAGTTGTTCCATGAAAGTACTTCTTTAATGAAGTAGAAATATCATTGAAAATAATTATTATTCTTACGGTTGGCTCTCACTCCGTTAGATGCTCTATTGTCGCTCCAAACGTGAGACTTAAATTTCCATTGCAGTTGTTACGTGTACGTTGGACTGTGATGTCAGTATGTAAATATATGGATTAAACACAGCGAGGATTGTATCAGTTTTAAATTCATTGTGTTGAATCGTATTTCTTAGAACATAGCAACCAAGAAAACGATTTTCAGGAATTTGAAAAGTCAAAGAGTAAGTATTTTCAAGGGGTACAGTAATAATCCGATCGCTGCCCCGAACTTCACACGAACACCCGCAGTGCTATCTATTAGTTCTTTGCTGCATTATGCCGTTCTTTCCAAGCATGAAATAGACCTAAAACTTCAATTCACGATATCTTTTACTTTCCTGATCTAATTTTGATAAAATAACGCCTATATGTTGCCCCAGGATATTCTCTATTTATCTGTGATACCCCCGTGAATGTTCATTTAGTACTTTCGGAGATTACTCTCTACAGACACACACATGCGATTGCTTTCAGAGAAATGTTTCAAGTGTGACTTCTTACTTTTTCTGATCCGATTTTGTGAAACGAAGCGTTTCTGTAACCGAAAGACACCATCACGTTTCCTGTGAAGAACGCCTGAAAATACGTCTATTAGTTTTGGAGATGAAAGAGAAAGATAGACATGATGGTTGCGATGAAAAAGTTTAATTTTGATGTCCTTTCCGTTACACGATTTTTATGAAACTATGTCTATATGTTGTCACAAGGTAGGAAGTTAACTGTGAAAATCCCATGCGAATTCGTGAAGTAGTTTTGGAGAAGTGGTTTCTAATAGATAAACGGATAGACACGATGATCTATGAAAACACATCGTGATTCTAGTTTGATGAAATCATGCCTAGATCCTGAACCAATCTTCGCTCATGTTTCCTGTGAAAACCGCATGAAAATTCGTTCAGTAGTTTGAAGATTGAAGCGAACAGCGACAAGCCTACATTTGCAGATTTATTATTAGTATAGATATGTTGTACAATTGTAAAATTTTGCAAAAATATATTGATTCGTATAAATACTGTATGAGGTAAAATCTTTCTCGAATATTGTCGCGTTGAAATGGGAGCAGGCTTGACTTCGAAGGCAACTGAACACAGCACTTATACTGAAAGCACGTTTATTACGAACTCAACATACACGCAGCAAAAATTCGAAAATATTGACATAGATCCTTAAGAACTATATGAGGAACTACAGCTCTTAAAATCCAGTGCACTAGACTGAATCAAAGACGCGAAACAACTTCTTCAGTACATTTTCGAAAACAGTTTGGAAGAAATGTATCTAAATGCCCCCTCAGGGGCTCAGCATTAATTTGCTGAGTACGGGCTTGGCGAACCCGGGGTCCTGAGCTGTGGGCTGTGTCGCGCCAACAGTCCGCTACACCGTAAGCTCTGTGCGTGCTTCAACGACCATCGTTCGGCGCGACGGTGGAACGTTGTACGTTTCAGAGCCCGGGGATCTTGGCTTAATCGCCCGGGTCGCGAGGACGGTACAAACCTGTATAAAAAACCCCTCAATCTCAAGGTGTGCTACGTTCCGAGGAGATGCATGGCTGTTGAGGTTGAACAGCCGCTAGCGAGCAACCTCTGAGGAACCTGCCGCACCTCAGTTGTATCAGGCTTACCCAGGCAAGCGGGGCTCTGCCTGGGTGGACCTCGTTCCCTAGCTGCTCGTGGGACGAGAATGAAGCGAGCACAAAATTGCGTTGCCGGACGCAAAACCGGCGTCTCTAAGCGTGGGCGAACTGAATTTAATGCTGAGACATATGACCCCCAAGCGTTTCCTTCCATGGCCACACCATGGGAAGAACGCAGGGCTCGTCAGCGAGGTGAGGCTTATGCCCCCCGTTATTTGGTATGTACTAGGTCGGACGGCGAATCGTTTACGACTACGAAGCCTCTGTTTTTTGTGGAAAACCTTGAGGATAAGTTTGGGGAAGTAGATGGCATGTCGAAAATGAGATCTGGGGCTGTACTTATAACGACATCGTCCCCAGCCCAGTCACGGGCACTGCTTGCTTGTGACAGGCTGGGTGACGTCCCCGTTAACATTACTCCCCACAAGAGCTTGAACATGGTACAGGGACTTATATTTCACAAGGACATTCTATTGCAGTCTGACGACGAGTTACGGCAGAACTTAGAGAGGCGAGGAGTCCATTTCATCCGGCGTGTTTATAGGGGTCCGAAGGACAATAGGGTAGCCACCGGTGCGTTTATCTTGGCTTTCGAAGGCAATTCGTTGCCAGAGACTGTCAAGGTAATGATATACCGGTGTGACGTAAAACCCTACGTTCCTCCCCCTATGCGTTGCTTCAAATGCTGGAGGTTTGGGCACATGTCCTCCCGATGTGATGGTAACCCTACATGTCGGGAGTGCGGACGTGCCTCACATCCGGACGCCCCTTGTGTCCCTCCTCCAGTATGTGTCAACTGCAAGCAGCATCACTCTCCATGTTCGCCAGACTGCACGGTTCTTCATAAAGAACGTAAAATTATGGAATATAAGACCCTGGACCGGTTATCATACTCAGAGGCCAAGAAGAAGTATGCCAAGCTCCATCCTGTGAGCATGAAGACATCATATGCCACAGTTGCATCATCGTCGATCCCTACAGTTTCTAAACCACAGAGTGCACCACCAATGCCAGCGGGCCCCCAGGCCCGACCCACTCCACCTGCCCCCTTGACAGTTGGGGGCCCAACACCTTCAGTTGCTCCCACACTATTCACGTTGGGAGCAACAGATAAGCCATCACAGGGGACGTCGGTCCCCACCCCACAGCCGGAGAAACAACAGCCTTCTCCGGCTCCTCTCGCCCGGAAGGGGTCCCACGGGACACTCCCTTCCGAGGCTTCTCTTCGTGGGAAAGTGGATCCCGGCCGATGGCTGAAGGATCCCGCGGCTGCTGATCGAGGGGCCTCCACCTCTTCGTCGGCACCTGCAGCCCCTGTTGAGAAGCCCCCACGGCCCTTAACACCCAAGGGCCAGCGAGAGGGTAAAAAGAAAGAGAAGAAGAAAAAGGATTCTTTGGTGGCTTCCAAGCCACCCACACCCGCATCCTCTGCCTCAGAGGATGAGGTCGAGATCCTCGCTTCCGCTGAGGATCTCGCACTCCTTGATTCACTCGACCATAGGAGATCTGCACAACCGGAATCAACTGATTCTATGGTCATAGATTCTGTTGAGCCTGACAATCAGGCAGCAGGCGCTCCTATGGATTGATCTTCTTCTTTTCTTTCCTTTTATGGCCTTAGAGCGTGGAGGACATGTTATCCTCCAGTGGAATTGCGGCGGCTTCTTTAATCACCTGGCTGAGCTGCGACAAATACTGTACAGCTACCCTGCATTTTGTATCGCCCTACAGGAGACATGGTTTCCAGCACAGCGCACCCCTGCCCTCCGTGGGTATCGGGGCTACTACCGCAACAGGACCCTTTACGACAGGGTGTCTGGCGGTGTCTGCCTGTATATCTTGGACACTGTCCCCAGTGCCCCCGTGCCACTCACAACCACTCTTGAGGCAGTGGCTGTTAGAATCCGGGCGACACAGGAATTTACTGTCTGCAGCTTGTACCTTCCTCCGGATGAGGCCGTGTCTCTCAACACCCTTACCGCTCTGGTCTCCCAACTTCCCCCACCATTCCTCCTATTGGGGGACTTCAACGCCCACAACCCTTTGTGGGGTGGGCTCCAGACCACAGGCCGCGGTAGGGATGTTGAGACCTTATTGGCGCACCAAGACCTTTGCCTCCTGAATACAGGTGCCCCCACGCATTTTAGCGTGGCACAGGGCACGTATTCAGCGATCGACCTCTCCGTCTGCAGCCCCAGCCTTCGACCACACCTTGGTTGGCGTGTGCATGAGGACCTATGTGGCAGCGACCACTTTCCAATCTTTGTGTCGCTCCTGCGGTACCAAGCTGCAGACAGCTTACCCCGTTGGTGTCTCCGTAGGGCTGATTGGAGTGTGTATGCTTCAACTGCCGTCATTGCTCCACCACTACCAGATGACATTGACGACGCAGTCCAGCAGGTGACTAATAGTATTGTCATGGCCGCTGAGGCGGCAGTTCCACAAACCACCGGTTCCACTAGGCGTAGGTCCGTGCCTTGGTGGACACCGGAGATTGCTGAGGCCATCCGGGAACGTCGGCGAGCGCTCCAGCGCCATCGACGCCACCCATCCGTAGAGAATTTGGTGGCCTTTAAACGGCTCCGTGCGCGTGCTCGACGACTCGTACAGCAGAGTAAGCAATCCTGGGAGCGGTATGTAGCCAGTATCGGCTCCCGCACCTCCCTGACTAAGGTATGGACCCAAGTCCGACGCGTCTTTGGATACCGCCCGCCGACAGGAATCCCATCCCTCACCATCCAGGGTGTGCTCTGCACGCTCCCTACAGCTATCGCCGAGCATATGGCAGACCACTACGCACAATGCTCTGCGACTGCCGCGTACAGTGCCGACTTTCGCTCCCTCAAAGAGCGGGCCGAGCGGAAAATGTTGTCCTTCCGCACTCGTCGTCGGGAAACATACAACGACCCGTTTGGCGAGTGGGAGTTCCGAACTGCCCTTGCTGCGTGTCCTGATACAACTCCAGGACCTGATAGGATTCACGGCCAATTCCTCCGACACCTTTCACCAGAGTTTCAACGCCGCATTCTCGCCCTGTTTAACCATCTATGGGCAGAGGGCACTTTCCCGTCGCAGTGGCGGGAAAGCACTGTCATCCCGGTGCTGAAACCTGGTGCAGATCCCCTGGTGGCTGACAATTACCGTCCGATCAGCCTCACCAACGTTCTCTGCAAGCTCTTCGAACGTATGGTGAGTCGGCGGCTTATGTGGATCCTTGAAGAGCGCGGACTCCTTGCTCCACAACAAGGGGGCTTTCGCCAGGGCCGTTCTACCATTGACAACCTCGTGTCATTGGAGTCGGCCATTCGCACTGCCTTCGCTAGGCGTGAACATTTAGTTGCTGTATTTTTCGACCTTCGAAAGGCGTATGACACCACCTGGCGCCACCATATTTTAACAACTCTTCATGACTGGGGCCTACGGGGTGCCCTTCCTATTTTTATTCACAATTTCCTCTCCCATCGCTCGTTCCGAGTGAGGGTTGGGGCATCTTTTAGCTCCCCACGTATTCAAGAGAACAGTGTCCCACAGGGCTCCGTCCTCAGCGTTCCATTGTTTTTAGTGGCGATAAACGGTCTCGCTGCGGCTGTGGGGTCATCAGTCAGTTGCTCCCTGTTCGCCGATGACTTCTGCCTGTATTTCAGCTCCGTTAGCATCGGCGTAGCTGAACGGCGGCTGCAGGGTGCCATCCGAAAGGCCCACTCATGGGCCTCTTCTCACGGATTTCAGTTCTCCGCACGGAAAACCCGCGTGATGCACTTCTGTCGCCGTCGGGTAGTTCACCCTGACCCAGAGCTCTACCTGGGTGGTGAACTACTTCAGGTTGAGGAAACACATCGCTTCCTGGGCATGGTCTTCGATGCCCGGCTGACATGGGTGCCACACCTACGTCAGCTGAGACAGAAGTGTTGGCGGCATTTAAATGTCCTTCGATGCCTCAGCCATACTAGTTGGGGAGCAGCCCGTTCCACCCTTCTTCAGCTCTACAAGTCACTCATTCTGTCTCGGCTTGATTACGGGAGCTTGGTTTATGACTCGGCAGCCCCTTCTGCCTTGCGAGTCCTAGACCCTGTTCACCACACAGGTTTGCGTCTCGCAACAGGGGCTTTTCGCACCAGTCCCGTAACGAGCCTTCTAGCTGAAGCTGGTGTTCCCCCTCTGCGATATCGCCGGCAACGGCTGTTGGTGAGCTACGTTGCCCGGGTTCATGCTTCACCCCGCCATCCGAACCACAGGCTTCTCTTCCCACTTTCTGCACTCCCTTCCCCACGACGTCGGCCCAGGTCGGGTCTCCCGATTGCGGTCCGCGTCCGTTCCCTTCTCTCCTCACTTGATTCCTTACCCCTTCCTCCACCTTACCATTACTCCCTCCGCATCCCCCCCTGGAAAATTCCTCGCCTGGAGCTTCGGCTGGACTTGTCCCGGGATTCAAAAGCCTCGATTTCACCACTGCTTCTCCGTCGCCGGTTCTATGCCCTGATTGATACGTTTCACGGAGCAAACATTGTGTACACGGACGGTTCTTTGGTCGATGGCCATGCTGGATATGCCTTTATCCATGGTGACCACATCGAACAGCGGTCATTGCCTTGTGGAAGCAGCATCTTCACCACAGAACTGGTCGGTATTTTGAGAGCTCTTGAACACCTCAGAGCTCGCCCCATGGGGTCGTTCGTCATCTGTAGCGACTCCCTGAGTGGCTTACAGGCCCTCGACCAGTTTCTACCGAAAAACACAGTAGTGCGAGCCATTCAAGATGCTGTATTCGCCCTTGGCGAGTCAGGCCGTTCTGTCGTTTTTGTTTGGACGCCAGGGCATGTAGGTATACCAGGCAATGAACGTGTGGATCAGCTGGCCAAGCAGGCCACCACTATGGGGTCCCTGGACATTGGCCTCCCAGTTTCCGACCTCCAAACCCAGTTGACCCGCAAGGTCTTAAAGGTTTGGAATTCGGAATGGGCAGACTCCAATGAACCAAATAAGCTCCGTGCTGTCAAGCCGTCTACCGCTGCATGGAAGACGTCCCTGAGGGCTTCTCGCAGGGAGTCGGTTGTCCTTTGCCGACTCCGTATAGGCCATACTTGGCTCACGCATGGTCACCTTCTGCGTCGCGAGGACCCTCCGCAGTGTCGATGTGGTGCGCCTTTGACGGTCGCCCACATCTTAATTGAATGCCACAATTTAGCCGCAGTGAGACGAAATTTTAATATCCCTGACGTTTTGCAGCTTGCATTAGCTGACAACACCTCCATGGTTGACTCTATTTTACATTTTATGCGTGAGTGTGGACTTTACAAGTCCATTTAATGTTTGTGTTTCTCTGTAGTTTCTCTGTCCTCCGCCTGCTTATGTCTGTTAGGTAGGCGGTTTTAACGTGTTCCAGAGTGGCTGGGTGTGTTCCTTATATCCTTGTGACCACCCAGCAAAAACACTCTTGTAATGTTTCAGCTGTTTTATCTCTTCTTCGTTTTTAATCGTATCCTTTCTTTCTATTAGTCTGTAAGTTTTAAACTTTGACTTGTTAGTGCATTCACTTCGGATCGCTTAACACAATGTATTATCTCTTGGACTGGAAAAAGGGACTGATAACCGTCGTTGTTTAGTCCCTTCAAAAACCCAACAACAACAACAATATCTAAATGCTTATATAATCAAACAGTTCCAGTCAGTACAGCTTCGACTGAGAGAGGCTCAAAGTTGAAATTGATTAAGACGTACTTGAGAAGCACAATGAGCCAAGAAAGACTATCCGCGTTGTCAGCACCATCAATAGAAGGCGAAAAAGCTAGTATTAATTAAGATGTTCTCTTAAAAAATTCGGTGAGGCGAAATTCCGAAAAGTTTCTCTATTTTGATTTGTTTGTTTAATGTAATTTTTGGCATTGCAGTAATACTTGTATTTATACTAATAAAATTCTAGTATAATTAATATTCTCGTATAATTCACCTGATTTCAACATTTTCTTCCTTACTGAAAAAATGAAAGAGGTCCCGCAAAGACGAGTTGCCGACGCCCAGTTTTCGTCTAGCGCCTTTACTGTTCGTACGCTACTTCTGTCCTCAGCATTGTACACATTGGAAGTGATAACAACAAAAAGGAAGTCGTGTCTTCTCGCCATCATAACTAGCCAAAAAAACAATTGAGTATACAAACTGCTAATATAGTATAGCAATGACCGTTTAAAAATTACAAATAGTAATTAACAGCAACATTCTTGTCCACCTTACGAAACATATGTAGAGATAAAGAAAAGTATGCTTAACTGTAGAAATAGATTTGTGAAGAAATCTGTCCAATGGTAGGCATAGGGTTTTATTTTTATTAGCGAGAATTGTTCGGCACTTACTGTGTCATCTTCTATGGATTTTTTGTCTTTCATTTTCTAGAAAAATATGTTACAGGTTTTTGATTATACAATCATATTTTGGACGAGTCGTTTGATTTGACATTTGTAGATATGTTAGGTCTAATTTTGTTTCCAATGATTACATTACGCCATTTTCAGGATTCGCACGCTTTTTAGGAATGACAACAAAACGTTTTTATTTCGAAAACTAATTGATTTATTACACAGTCACGTGGACGTTTTATGAAAAAATTGTTTTTGTGGTTGTTTAGAGGCTTCCTTACATTCAAGCTTTGGTATTGGTGCATCGTCTGTAGCCTTTTATTACGTTACATAATAGTTTGGTGTGATTTTTATTGGGATCTGCCATTGTTTTCATCATTTGTATTGTTTTCGTGACTGCATCGTATTCATTTGTTTGTGATGTGTGTCACAGAATAATAGATCAAATGATCAAGAATGTAAATACATAAACAACATGAATGCCTTAACACACCTGAATTCAGCCTAAACTTAATAAGAGAAGTAGTTTCATTAGAAATACAACTCATAATCAAGGATAACAATACCTCCATAAAGCTAAACTCAAAGGACGATGAAAATAAGTTTCTGAAAACAACAAAAATGAACACAAGAAAAACCCTTAATTAAAAAGCCTGGCAGGGGAAATTAAATTATTCTCATGAGACAGTAATGTTAACCTTTTTCTATTGTTATACATTAATAGAGTTACGTAAATTCCTTAATTGTCATTGACAGTGTAATTAATTGAAAATTCTTCCAATAAAGCAGCATTGGATTAATTTACCTTGTTTCTTAGTTGTACCAGTCATGAGACATACTTACCTTCATCATCATACTTTCTATATGAGCTATTTAGTTTCTCCTATAGAATGTTCCCTAACTATTAATAACTGTTTATTATTAAATTTTCAGTTTTTAAACAAAGTTGTTCTTTTTAATTCACTAAGAGATTCTTCATTTGAGCGTCGTAATACAGTTCTTCACTGTAACTAGATTATTTAAGACATTTAATCGAAATTTCACTGGTATCCCCAGCTTCACTTCACCACCGGTTCGCATTGATCGCTGCATTAAAGCTGTGGGAAAGGGATGTTCCATTACAATCCTAATACGATTAAGATTAGAGAAACATTTTACAGCTTTGTCGTCGTCGTCGTCGTCATCATAATCATTTCGCAGAATAAATCCTGGAATTATATTGCGCATTATGCATAAAAAAAAGAAACACCATTTACATTACGCGAAAGAGGAGGAAAAGTAATAAATAAAAACATATACTAACAATTTCATTTACTTCCGTAAAAGATTTAGTTCTGTATAAATCGATTTTTCCCCCCTTCTGTCAGCTCTATGTTGGCGGAATTAAACACCAATTCCCGTCCAGTATGCACAATAGTAAAAGAATCTGAACAATCGCGTCGGGTCAAATGCACGGTAATGACAATTTTACGTTAAAAAAACTGTAGGTACCTTCGAAGCCAGTGATTACACTCTTGGAGTCAAACAGTAGAACAAAATAGGCAGATTTATTTACGCTCGTATGTGTTTGCAAAGCGTCGAGGCTAGTTTATAAGCCCTCTAGTTGCTGCCCGACTCTTGCTTGGTAGCTCGAGATGGAAGAAATTAATTGAAGGCATTCGTGTTCCCAAAGTTCTGCATGACAAAAGCCACCAAGATAACTTGAAAAAATAGTTCATGAATACTATTTTTACACCGCACCCTTCACTCTAATGCTAAACTGATAATACCTCGGTATCTCAGAATGTGTCCCACGAATCTATTCCTTCTCTTAGCCAAGATATGCCAAAAATTTCGTTTCTCCCCAATTCTGTTATTTGAATTGTTACGTGACCTACCCATCTAATCTTCAGCATTCGTCTCCAGCATTACATTTCGAAGGTTCTATAATCTTTTTAGCTTAACCCCCCTTCGTCATTGTTTCACTTCAGTACAATCCTACAATTCAGAAAATGCTTTTAGAAAGAACTTCCTAACGTTTAAAGTAATATCTGATATCTACAAATTTAAATACTACAGAAACGGTTTTTTTTTTTTCCAAAATACATTCTGCATTTTATATCTTCTTCCGTCATCAGAAGTTATTTTGCTACCCAAATAACAAAACCCATGTACTTTCATTGTCTTACCCTATTACCCTTGTTTTGCTCTTTTAATGTTGATATTATGCCCTCCCTTCAAGACACTATCCATTCCGTTCAGCCGCTCTTGCAGGTCCTTTGCTGTCTCTTCATAATTACGTCATAGGCAAGCGGCATAGTTTTTATTCCTTCATCCTGAACTTTAATTCCCTCTTCAGATTTCTCCTTGCTGCCTTCACATCTTTCTCAGTATACAGATTGAATAACAATGGGGAAAGGCCATAACCCTCTCTTACACCCTTCCCAACAACTGCGTCCCTTTCATGCCCATTAGCTCTAATAACTGCTGTCTGGTTTTTGTAAAAGTTGAATTTAACTTAACGTCCTCTATATTTGACGCCTGGTAGCTTCAAAATTTGAATAAATTATCAAAAGCTTTCTCTAAGGCTACAAAGGTAGGTATTCCTTTCCTTAACCTAATGTCAAAGATGCGTCTTAATGTATTGCCTGAAGTGTTCCACTATTTCTCCTAAATCCAAACTGATCTTTCCCAAGTTTGTATTCCACTAGTTTTTCCATACGTTTGTAAATAATTAGTATTTTGCAACCAAGGCTTACTAAAACTGATAATTCCAAAATTTGGTGAGAGTCACCTTGTGCCACCTGACGGTTCTGTGTCTCATTACGCGGTTTCGCTTACTGTCGAGAATTCCGCTCTATCGTTACCGCATATTCAGGGGGGGGGGGGGGGGGGAGTGGAGGAGGGGGCACCAGTGGAGGCAGTGATGGTTTGTTTACGCATGTGAAAAACTGTCTTTATTTTTATTAGATAAAATACCTGGAAAATTACTAGAAAGTAGCGATTGTGTGAAACGCAGCTTGCTCTATTCGTCCACGAGACTCGGAGGGCCGTAGACAAGGGTTCTCAGGTAGATGTCGTGTTTCTTGACTTCGCAAGGCGTGTGATACAGTTCCCCCTTGTCTTCTAATGAACAAAGTAAGATCATATTGAATATCGCGCCAATCGTGTGATTGGATTGAGGAGTTCCTAGATAACAGAACGCAAATGTCATTCTCAATGGAGAGAAGTCTTCCGAAGTAAGAAGTCACGTGTGCCACAGGGGAGTGTCGTGGGACCATTGCTATTCACAATATATTATTATACACCTAGTCGACCCTTTGTGGATCATGTGAAGCCTCTACAGTTTTTTGCTCTTGTCTCTGACTGGACTTCCCAATTGCGTTCTTCGGTGAATGTTACGGTCTGCAGTGTCCTGAATGGTGAGTCGAGCATCAGTAACGCCTCTTCGTTCTTGTTCGGCCCATGTCATAGCTTTAAGGTTTTCAGTGGCTGTGAGAATCTGGCGTGTGAGTCTTACTCAGGGATTCCATAGAGGTTTAGGCGTCTTTTTCTAATGTCAGCATCAATATTTGAAAATTTCTCTGTAGTTTTATTGGTTTGCAGTCTATATCCAGCTTCCGTTTTTCGTGGTCCAGGGATTTTCCGAATGATCTTTCGTTCAGCTTTATGTAGATTTTGTAGTAGCATCTTGTTATGAAGTGCCAAGGTTTCTGCTGCGTGTAGCACCTGGGGTTTAATAACAGTGCCATAATGCATGATATTTGCTTGCATGGACATGGACGTCTCGTTGTAAAGGTGTGTTCAAACGTAGACTCTCTTTAGTTTCTGTACTAGAGTTTCTTGAGACTTTTTTCTAGTCCAGTGGGTTCCAAATTTTCTCCTAATTATTTAAAATGTGGAACTCTGTTTATCTGTCCCTATTTTGTGGTGAGATCCTTTGCTTATGAGCTACACATAAATTGCGTTTTCTCGAACGAAATTTGCAAGTAAACCTTCTCAGCGCATTCCTGGAGTATTTCTACCTGAAAGACGCAATTGTGTAAACCGAGAAGACCTACTAAGACAACCCAGAACCCAAGTTGTAGTCCGGAAATTGAACTCAGCAAAGTCCTTTTCAAAAATTAGCGGAAGGTAATAGATTTTTCAAGATCGTTGATGGATCCTTTCCAGCCAAGAGAATTCTAGTGTTTGCTTGTGAAGAAGCAGAGAAAATCCTTAGTGGAAACAGTACTTTGCTTATGGGTGGGACTTGTGGCAGCTATTCAAAACAAATCAGACAATTGTACATTATCCACGTCTACATCAGAAGTACAGAAGCTGCAACTAAGATATTTCCGTTTGTATTTGGTCTGCTCCAAGACAAATGTCAAAATTCATACCAAAGAGTTTTTTTTGGGATCGCCAAAAAGTAAAGAGCAAGATTTTGAAATGTCTGTAATTAAAGCAGTGAATACAGTGCTTCGCAAAAAACACTTTCCGGTTGGAATTTCAATGTCTAGTAAAAGATACAAGAACTGGCATGAGGGGATGTATACAGTGGACATGAGATCAGAGCGGTTTCAGACTGTGT
This sequence comes from Locusta migratoria, assembly GCA_026315105.1. NCBI lineage: Eukaryota > Metazoa > Arthropoda > Insecta > Orthoptera > Acrididae > Locusta > Locusta migratoria. The sequence continues at coordinate 448,666,427 of CM048746.1, forward strand.
GGTAGATCAGTGGATGAAAAATACCAGTATACGTATTGAGATGTGGGATGTTTTTAATCAGCGGCACAGAACGACGAACGCTCTTGAATTTTGGCATATAAGACTGAACTATTCAAAAATCAGAAACATAACAATGTGAATGTTTCAGTCAAAAGCTGAAAGGCAGTAATGATATTTTTTAAATTACAGGAAATTCCATTGGCGTGTCTCTTTAGTAAAAAAATAAGATAACGTACATATATCTCGACAAAAGGATTAAAAGCAGTTGTAAAATACATAGGAACTCTCTTAGAAAACTTGTTAAAATTGGAGGGTTTTTTTTAAAAAAAAATAACGACTGAGTCAAAAGTGTTAAAGTAAGAAGAGGTAAACAATTTGCTACTGTAATGTTCAACAATGATAAAATAAATAGTAAAGGGAAAACAATTAAAAAGAACATTTAATCATGCCTATGTCCAACGTATATAGCCAGTCGGAAGCCTGGATACAATCTGAAAGTTCACTATTTTTATTTGTTGTAGAAAACACGAGCGTCGCCCAACACTGAATGGGGGGGGGATAGGTCTCCCCTAGAGATTCCAACATTTTGATGTAAAAAAATTTTGCAAGTTATGTGTGAAAAATGTGGTGTTTTTTTTTTTTTTTCATATAATATGCACTCCGGGTTGCAATAATTTATTCTTATTAATGCGTTTCCCCATTTTTGGGGCATCAACAGAATCTGGAATATAAGTTTTGGGAAACTATACAGGCCAAATCTGTTCATGCATAGAGATAATAAAACAGAATCTTTCTGACCTTTATAGTAATGCTCACAACGGTCAGCGTTTAAAGGATTTCGCGCCAAAGCGTGGCAACGTCAGTATTCGGAAGTATCACTGGGCACCCACCAAAAACCGATGTAAATACAGAAGAACTTAGTGTGGTCCTATCCTGCACGATAGCGACAGTAAGAACTTAGAAAAATTTTCAAGAATTACTAGTATTAACCAAAGAGAGACAAGAGTGAAGCAAAATGCAAAACCTCTCCGTCACGTTATCGGAAGTCCAGAGAGGTGCGTGCCACATGATAGTAGGTTAGAAGGTTACGAAAATATAACTGGTTGCGCCTATTACCTCTGAGTTTAGTTCATAGACAGTTTATATACGTACAACGTTTATAGGAAGTGTCAGCAGTTTTCATTTAAATGCAGTACCCGAGACGATGAGCAGAATTTGCGACTCTAAATGAAATACTGTGGAAAGTGTAAGCGCAGTCTACGTTTGTTTCAGTACGCCGATTTCAATAGAATAAAATGTTCACGGTCGGGGGTTCGAATCCCCCCTCGGGCATGGATGTTTGTGCCGTCCTTAGTCCTCGTTAGTTCATAAGTAGTTTGTAAGTTTAGGGACCGATGACCCCGTACTTAAGTCCCATAGACTATAGAAACATTTAGAGCTGTTGTGGTTGTCGTGAAGTTTATGCAAGTAGTAGGCAACATTATGCTTGTCCTTATCACGGATCGATTACGATAATCTGCATCGTTACCGAATGCCCTTATTCTGAATTTTCCTTGCAATTTCACTTTACATGACGAAAAGTACGTTAAACATATTCAACCTTACTTCATTCACATCCTCCATGAACTTCGTTTCAAGATGTGAAGGACAAATACGAGTCGCTGTTGTGGGAAACTAACCCATTTCTACGTCTGCAGCTTCTGTAACGTAAACTATGGTTAATCTAACAAATGCTGATATACACACAACTCAAATGCGCAAAACTAGTAACATACAATGTATAATATTCTGAAATATAATCACATAAAAAAGAAATACTAGCAGTTTCATTGCTTCAGCGCTACACACACGCTAGGCATGATTTTTGTGTTTTTGTTGTTGTGGTCTTCAGCCCGGAGACTGGTTTGATGCAGCTCTCCACAATACCCTATCCTGAGCAAGCCTCTTCATCTCCACATAAGAAAGGCAACCTACATCTGTCTGAATCTGCTTACTGTATCCATCTCTTGGTCTTCCTCTGCGATTTTTACCCCACACACTTTCCTCCAATGCTAAATTCACAATTCCTTGATGTCTATGAATGTGTCCTACCAATCTATCCCTTCTTTTAGTCAAGGTATGCCAGAAATTTCTTTTCTTCCCAGTTCTGTTAAGTACCTCCTCATTAGTTACGCGATCCACTCTCCTAATCTTCAGCATTCTTCTGTAGCACCATATTTCAAAAGCCGCATGATTTCTAAAAGACTGCTTATCTCGCAGGTTCGAACACATACTGTCTCTACTTCAGAAAATGACTGGCAGACTTCAGGAATATGGCTACTAATGGTACGGCGTAGCTTCGGAGCGACCTAACTAAACTGCCTTCACATGATTTTTTTCCAGAAGGAATTTATTCTCAGGCCCCCCTTGATTAAATAATGTCACGACATTGGCATCCCACCTCCGGAGGAGGTGAGTGTGGCAGATGCTATTGATGTGTATCAGGTGTCGTGATGTTAAGACTGGAATTGACAGTTGGCTGACATAAGAAGATACGTTTCACATTAACGTAGCTCTAAAGATATGCATTTTAAATTCCATACTTAATGGACATTTTTTCTTGTTTCTTGTTTTGGTCCATACTACCTGCACCCAAAATATGGAGAACAAAGAGCGAGCAACGTAAGAAATTTTCTTCCCAGCATTCCACAGCACTTACGGTATACGTTTTGCAGCCCAATGTTTGCTAGAAACGTATTCTTTGTTTTAATGTAAGGAACTTTATTTGGCACCGTTTAAACTTGTACACTGGCGCCGTGAACGTCGGACTACGACAATCGTCGACCTGTGTAGCTCGACCACTGCAACCGAATATGGACGGCTTCTGCTCAGTCGCCAGACAGCTGCACAATGGTTGGTCATTTCTGCTTTCTAGAAAATTTGTACCTCACGAGGCAAAGATCCAAGCTAAAGCGCAGGGAGTTCTAGCCAGTCCCATACTCAACAAACGAAGCAGATTTGGAGAGTTTCATCATTTACTTGAAGAGGGACACACAAGATAGTTTCAGCTACAAAAAGGATAAAGACGGAGAACATTTTCGAATATCCTTACAGCTATTCAACGCACTGTTACGAAATTGTCTACGAAAATAGGGGTGTAAGTGCAGCGTTCTCCATCCAAAGTAAAGGTATCAAGGTTTTCTCAGAGGTAGGTCATAGATTTTATTTACAGAATATTTGTTACATAAGGTAAATGTATACCTGAATCAGTTCTTGTTGTATGGATGTTTTCAGAGGCCCTTCTGAATGCACGCAGTCATGTCCTCTAAAACTTTCAACTTCAGTTTTCCCCGTAAAGCGCGGTTGTGATATCTCTTTGCCTTTCATATCCCATAGTAATCTTTTCTCGTTTACAAGACAAAAGCGTCTTTGCATCTCTTGTTGCTAATTACAGAGAAAAAACAACCACAACTATTACCTTATTTGGGCTGCGCACGAGTAAGTTTGTTCAATGTAACTACGATCCGTGCGTCATCCGTACGTATGCGGCACATAAGTCGAACGCATACTGTTTCAGTGTACACTCGGCCTTAGGCTATACGAATGTTGACTAATTACCTAGTACATTATTGATTCTGCGGTACGCTCTATTTTCGAACCATATTTTTTGGGTTTCTTGGAATATATGATTCGCGAAGTTGTAACTGGGCTCCTGCGAGGACGATGCTAGAAGTGAAACCTAACGATTGACTCGTAGCACATTAACAGCTGGGGCAAGTTCCCCGCCTTCTCAAAGTGCAGCCAGGACAAACTATCGTGGCTTAATAGGTAGGCGTAAAAACCAACATGAATCGCTTCCACTGCTATCGTCCGTGGCGTGTTCGTGCTAACGTTGGCAACGAACATAAACTTTCCGGAGTTTTATTTACGCTCGTATTGATAAATGTCGTGATGAATGCATTAGCTCTCCAGTTGCTCCCCGTGGTGCTGGTAACCGGTGCCGACCTTTCTACGGCACTGATTAACAGATACGACAAATCTTTACTTCATATACCACTCTTAACGACTGCGTAGCACATTGTTTTCGGTCCTCAAGGGTAAGGTGTAATAATTAATATTAAATATCGATATTGAATGTTTGTGTTCATGTATTATTATGATTTGTACTTAATGTGGTTAGTAAATCAATCTAAAAATTGGAACAGGCCATCGGAAGAAAATGTGAAGTATTAACAACGATTAAAGTGATAAATAAATCATCTTCTAAAATTTAAAACTATATTCTTACAATCATTTAAACGAATACCTAAAACTTTTCGTGCAAAACTGACTAGCCTAAGTGACTCATATATCAAAGGGACGATTTTAGCGACTTGAATGTCGACAAAACACCCAGTCCCCCGCCGGGAATCGATTTCGCCCCCCCCCCCCCCCTGCATGGCAGGCAGAGACCCAGCCGTGTTCTTTCTTATTTACTGAATTTTATTCCATAAATAACAAAATAAAATTAACAATGCTAGGTCTTTAAAACAAAGGATGACTTAAATAAAAATAGAAATAAAATTACACTGTTCGTCACACATCATTTTCGCACTGCTCTCGGTCTTCTCGTAATGTAGTTTTTTCCTTATCGCAGACAACCGAGACTCGTTTTCCGGATAAGAGTTTCTTTGCTAAATGTATACTCGGAAAGCAGTCGTCAGGCTGTAGCATGGTCGCTAGCGTTGTTTCTTTGGCAGTTGTTCTCCCTATGAAAGCAAGTTGCCTGCGGCACCATTCCCACACCTTCATATTCTCACCACATACGCACCGATGGTGCAGTGTGTCATAGCTTTACTCTGTGTAGTTTCTTCGTGGCGATTGTTTAACGACTTTGTATCACATGGACCTGATGCCTACAGCAAGGATCTTATTATTGTTTTTCCATACTTGGGACAACCGTATTTGTGCATCCTTGGTTTCCATTCTGTTTCTCCTCCCATTGTCATTCATGGGCTCACATAGCTCTGCTGTTCTGTTTTGGTCTGTCAAAAAAAAATGTTCAAATGTTTGTTAAGCTTAAGGGACTTAACTACAGGGTCATCAGTCCCTAAACTTACAAACTACTTATGAACTACCTACAACTAAGGACGGCACAAATATCCATGCCCGAGGGGGGATTCGAACCCCCGACCGTAGTGCCCGTGCAGACCGTGACTGAAGCGCCTCAGTCCCCTCGGACACCGCGGCCGGCTTTTGTCTGTCTCCTCAGGTAGCTTGCGCCAAGGAAAAAACTGACAGATATGGCCTAGTCTGTGTGGTATCGGACTTCATTAACGGGGGCCTCTAAACTGATTGGCCTGTGGGCATTGATAACCGCTTTGTACTGAATGGCTGTCCGTTATAAATTTTTAATGTTCTTCTTAAAGAGTGCTCGACCTTTCGTACTGACATCAACTACAACAAGTCATCCTTTCCTGGGTGGAAGTGAATTTACATTTATCCCCACTCTGAATATTTCACCTCGCCATAAATACCAACCTACCGCCGCCATAAATCTACTGGCTATTGCATCATTCGCCGACAAGATTAGTCGCACATACCAAATTTTAACAAGATTTTCGTGTTAATAAAATTGACCCTCTATTAGCTTTTCAATTCGACTGTTATTCTGTCTCGGACTAGCTCTTATCGTATTTAAAATATTGTCACGTTGACAACTGCAGGTGGTCCGGAATTAGTATCACTTTAAACTTAGAACAGGTTTATTACTAACACAAGTGTACTTAGAACAGACTGCCTCCTGCTTGGAGTGCTCCACTATTTACACATAGAAAGAATTTTCTGTAACTTACAAGTACATCAAACATCAACATCTAAAAATAGTAAATACAAAGAAATATTTTTTCTTCTAGTGGCGGGATTTGAACCGGGGACCGCCAGCATAGCGTCCTGCAACGCTAATCACTGCACCACGCGTTCAATGGGAAGATTCACGACAATATTCTTCAAAGCCGCTGCCGCCGTTGTCAGTTGTCAAGTACATATTAGTATGCCAAGAAGTTCGTCATTCCGGTCGTATTCGTCTTCCCAATTGTTTGCGAACCCTTACCCTAATGGTAGTAGTTTTGTCTTGCTTATTTTATGTATCGATCCTGACACCTGTTCAACCTCTTCTACTACTGGCTTCATAGCACATAGTTCCTGTGTGCTATTAAGAACTACTCTCACATCATCGCCATATGCTATGTATTTGATGATTCATTCTTTAGAGCTTGATGATGAATCCTCTAATGTATCTACAGCAGTGACGAATAGTCACAAAGGACACTCTTGTCGAATAGATTTCTTTATAGGGACTGCTTTTGTGAGATTTCCGTTTATGTGAATATTCGATGTGGCATTTCGAAGTAAAGTTTTGATTATTTATAGAAAAGTTTCCCCAATCCTTAAATGAGTCAGTACATCGAAAAACTACTGGTGCCTGATCTTGTTGCAGGGTTTGTTCATATCTAAGGATAAGATTGCCGCTTCTGGGAGTGGGAGAGCACAGTAGCTTATTAGGTCCCTGTATTCGGCCAGGCTGTGAAGGATCGTGCGTCCAGGAACTACCGCTGTCTGACTGCTATGAATTATTTTATGGAGTACTCGTTTAGTTCTTGTTGCCATAACGCGAGCTACTATCTCATAATCGCTGGTTAGTAACGGTATGGAGCGGATTTTGTTAATGCCATTGCAGGGGTTTTCTTTTGGGATAAGGAGTATGATCCCTTCATTAAATCCATCATTTCTTGTTCATGACACCATCAAGTATTAAGTCAGCATCCTGTGCGTCCAGCCTGCCAGGAAGGTTATTCAGCTTTCGTTAGACCAAATTGACATCAGTAGGTTCCGAAGCGTACAAGTTGGTGTAGTATTCAGCTACATATTTTATTCCTCAATGATCCTACAGACGACTTCCGTCTTCTCTCCTGCGACTGTGCATACATTTCCACCGCGTATCCCCTCAGGGGCTCAGCATTTATTTGCTGAGTACGGGCTTGGCGAACCCGGGGTCCTGAGCTGTGGGCTGTGTCGCGCCAACAGTCCGCTACACCGTAAGCTCTGTGCGTGCTTCAACGACCATCGTTCGGCGCGACGGTGGAACGTTGTACGTTTCAGAGCCCGGGGATCTTGGCTTAATCGCCCGGGTCACGAGGACGGTACAAACCTCTATAAAAAACCCCTCAATCTCAAGGTGTGCTACGTGCCGAGGAGATGCATGGCTGTTGAGGTTGAACAGCCGCTAGCGAGCAACCTCTGAGGAACCTGCCGCACCTCAGTTGTACAAGGCTTACCCAGGCACGCGGGGCTCTGTCTGGGTGGACGCTTATTTCCCTAGCTGCTCGTGGGAACACCATGAAACGAACACGAAACGTTGGCGGGCGTATAACCGCCGTCTCTAAGCGCGGTAGAAGCGAATACAATGCTACGCAGTATGACCCCCAAACGTTTCCTTCCCTGTCTACACCGTGGGAGGAACGTAGGGCCAAAACGCAAGGTGAGGCTTATGCCCCTACGTATTTGGTGTGTACGCGAACATGTCCACAAAGCCAATGTTCTTTGTGGAACATTTAGAAGATAAATATGGAGAGGTCGATGGTTTGTCGAAGATGCGATCTGGCTCAGTTCTCATAACGACGTCATCCCCGGCCCAGTCACAGGCTTTGCTAGCCTGTGACAAGCTGGGTGATGTTTCCGTTAGCATTACGCCACATAAGAGCTTAAATATGGTCCAGGGTATCATATTCCACAGGGATCTCTTGTTGCAATCTGACGACGAATTACGAGCTAACTTGGAGCGGCGAGGTGTGCATTTCATCCGGCGCATCTATAGGGGTCCGAAGGACAACAGGGTAGCCACCGGTGCCTTCATCTTGGCTTTCGAGGGCGATTCATTGCCTGAGAGGGTCAAGGTGATGGTCTACCGGATCGACGTAAAGCCCTACGTCCCTCCCCCTATGCGCTGCTTCAAGTGCTGGAGGTTCGGTCATATGTCCTCCCGATGTGATGCCATCCCAACATGTCGGGAGTGTGGGCGTGCATCCCACCCGGACGCCCCCTGTACCCCACCTCCAGTTTGCGTCAATTGCAACCAGCAGCATCCTCCGTGTTCTCCCAACTGTTCTGTACTCCACAAAGAGCGTAAGATCATGGAGTACAAGACCCTGGACCGGCTGACATATGCAGAGGCCAGACGTAAGTATACAAAGCTCCATCCTGTGACCATGACCACCTCATACGCCTCTGTAGCTTCCCCATCGATCTCCAGACCACCTGTACCATCAACGCCAGCGGGCCCCCAGGCCCGAACCACTGCACCTGCCCCCTTGGCAGTTGGGGGCGCCACTCCTTCTGTTGCTCCCACACTCTTCACGTTGGGAGCAACAGATAAACTACCTCAGGGGACGTCAGTCCCCACTCCACAGCCGGAGAAAAAACAGCCTTCTCCGGCTCCTCTCGCCCGGAAGGGGTCCCATGGGACACTCCCTTCCGAGGCTTCTCCTCGTGGGAAGGTGGATCCCAGCAAATGGCTGAAGGATCCCCCGGCGGCTGATCGAAGGGCCTCTTGCTCTTCGTCAGCTCCTGCCGCCCCGTCTGAGAAGCCCCCACGGCCCTCAACACCCAAGGGCCAGCGAGAGGGTAGAAGGAAAGAAAAGAAGAAAAAGGATTCTTTGGTGGCCTCCAAACCACCCACACCCACATCCTCTGCTTCAGAGGATGCAGTCGAGATCCTCGCCTCCGCTGAGGATCTCGCACTTCTTGATTCGCCTGACCATAGGAGCTCTGCACAACCAGGTTCATCTGAGTCTATGGTCTTAGATTCTGTTGAGCCTGATCATAAAGCAGCAGATGTTCCTATGGAATGATCTTCTTTTCTTTTTCTTTTATGGCCTTAGAGCGTGGAGAACGACTTATTCTCCAGTGGAATTGCGGCGGCTTCTTTAATCACCTGGCTGAGCTGAAACAACTACTGTACCGCTACCCGGCATTTTGTATCGCCCTACAGGAGACATGGTTTCCAGTACAGCGCACCCCTGCCCTCCGTGGGTATCGGGGCTACTACCGCAACAGGACCCTTTACGACAGGGTGTCTGGCGGTGTGTGCCTATATATCCTGGACACTGTCCCAAGTGCCCCCGTGCCCCTCACAACCACTCTTGAGGCGGTGGCTGTCAGAATTCGGGTAACGCAAGAATTCACTGTCTGCAGCTTGTACCTTCCTCCGGATGAGGCCGTGTCTCTCACCACCCTTACCGCTCTGGTCTCGCAACTTCCTCCACCATTCCTCCTTTTGGAGGACTTCAACGCCCACAACCCTCTGTGGGGTGGACTCCAGACCACAGGCCGCGGTAGGGATGTTGAGACATTGTTGGCGCAACACGACCTTTGCCTCCTGAATACAGGTGCCCCCACGCATTTTAGCGTGGCACAGGGCACGTATTCAGCGATCGACCTCTCCATCTGCAGCCCCAGCCTTCGACTACACTTCGGTTGGCGTGTGCATGAGGACCTGTGTGGTAGCGACCACTTTCCAATCTTTGTGTCGCTCCCGCAGTACCAAGCTGCAGACAGCTTACCCCGTTGGTGTCTCCGTAGGGCTGTCTGGCCAGTTTATACTTCAACCGCTGTCATCACTGCACCACTGCCAGATGACATTGACAATGCAGTCCAGCAGGTGACTGATAATATTGTCAAAGCCGCTGAAGTAGCAGTTCCGCAAACCACCGGTTCCCCTAGGCATAGGTCCGTGCCTTGGTGGACACCGGAGATTGCTGAGGCCATCCGGGAACGTCGGCGAGCGCTCCAGCGCCATCGACGCCACCCATCCGTGGAGAATTTGGTGGCCTTTAAACGGCTCCGTGCTCGTGCTCGACGACTCATACAGCAGAGCAAGCAGGATTCCTGGGAGCGGTATGTAGCCAGTATCGGCTCCCGCACCTCCCTGACTAAGGTATGGACGCAAGTCCGAAGCGTCTTCGGATACCGCCCGCCGACAGGAATCCCGTCCCTCACCATCCAGGGTGTCCTCTGCACGCTCCCGACAGCTATCGCCGAGCACATGGCAGACCACTACGCACAATGCTCTGCGACTGCCATGTACAATGCTGACTTCCGCTCCCTCAAAGAGCGGGCCGAGCGGAAACAGCTCTCTTTCCGCACTCGTCGTCGGGAAATATACAACGACCCGTTTACCGAGTGGGAGTTCCGAACTGCCCTTGCTGCGTGTCCTGATACAACTCCAGGACCTGATAGGATTCACGGCCAATTCCTCCGACACCTCTCACCAGAGTTTCAACGCCGTATTCTCGCCCTGTTTAACCATCTATGGGCAGAGGGCACTTTCCCGTCACAGTGGCGGGAAAGCACTGTCATCCCGGTGCTGAAACCTGGTGCAGATCCCCTGGTGGCTGACAATTACCGTCCGATCAGCCTCACCAACGTTCTCTGCAAGCTCTTCGAACGTATGGTGAGTCGGCGGCTTATGTGGATCCTTGAAGAGCGCGGACTCCTTGCTCCACAACAAGGGGGCTTTCGCCAGGGCCGTTCTACCATTGACAACCTCGTGTCATTGGAGTCGGCCATTCGCACTGCCTTCGCTAGGCGTGAACATTTAGTTGCTGTATTTTTCGACCTTCGAAAGGCGTATGACACCACCTGGCGCCACCATATTTTAACAACTCTTCATGACTGGGGCCTACGGGGTGCCCTTCCTATTTTTATTCACAATTTCCTCTCCCATCGCTCGTTCCGAGTGAGGGTTGGGGCATCTTTTAGCTCCCCACGTATTCAAGAGAACGGTGTCCCACAGGGCTCCGTCCTCAGCGTTCCATTGTTTTTAGTGGCGATAAACGGTCTCGCTGCGGTTGTGGGGTCATCAGTCAGTTGCTCCCTGTTCGCCGATGACTTCTGCCTGTATTTCAGCTCCGTTAGCATCGGCGTAGCTGAACGGCGGCTGCAGTGTGCCATCCGAAAGGCCCACTCATGGGCCTCTTCTCACGGATTTCAGTTCTCCGCACGGAAAACCCGCGTGATGCACTTCTGTCGCCGTCGGGTAGTTCACCCTGACCCAGAGCTCTACCTGGGTGGTGAACTACTTCAGGTTGAGGAAACATATCGCTTCCTGGGCATGGTCTTCGATGCCCGGCTGACATGGGTGCCACACCTACGTCAGCTGAGACAGAAGTGTTGGCGGCATTTAAATGTCCTTCGATGCCTCAGCCATACTAGTTGGAGAGCAACCCGTTCCACCCTTCTTCAGCTCTACAAGTCTCTTATTCTGTCGCGGCTTGATTACGGGAGCTTGGTGTACGACTCAGCAGCCCCTTCTGCCTTGCGGGTCCTAGACCCCGTTCACCACACAGGTGTGCGTCTCGCAACAGGGGCTTTTCGCACCAGTCCCGTAACGAGCCTTCTAGCTGAAGCTGGTGTTCCCCCTCTGCGGTATCGCCGGCAACGGTTGTTGGTGAGTTACGTTGCCCGAGTTCATGCTTCACTCCGCCATCCAAACCACAGGCTTCTCTTCCCCCTTTCTGCACTCCATCCCCCACGACGTCGGCCCAGGTCGGGTCTCCCGATTGCGGTCCGTGTCCGTTCCCTTCTCTCCTCACTTGATTCCTTACCCCTTCCTCCACCTTACCATTACTCCTTCCGTATCCCCCCCTGGAAAATTCCTCGCCTGGAGCTTCGGCTGGACTTGTCCCGGGATTCGAAAGCCTCGATTTCACCACTACTTCTCCGTCGCCGGTTCCATGCACTGCTTGATACGTTTCACGGAGCGAACATCATCTACACGGACGGTTCTTTGGTCGATGGCCATGCTGGATATGCCTTTATCCATGGTGACCACATCGAACAGCGGTCATTGCCTTGTGGAAGCAGCATCTTCACCACAGAACTGGTCGGTATTTTGAGAGCTCTTGAACACCTCGGAGCTCGCCCCATGGGGTCGTTCGTCATCTGTAGCGTCTCCCTGAGTGGCTTACAGGCCCTCGACCAGTTTCTGCCCAAACACACTGTGGTGCGAGCCATTCAAGATGCTGTATTCGCCCTTGGCGAGTCAGGCCGTTCTGTCGTTTTTGTTTGGACGCCAGGGCATGTAGGTATACCGGGCAATGAACGTGTGGATCAGCTGGCCAAGCAGGCCACCACATTGCGGTCCCTGGACATTGGCCTCCCAGTTTCCGACCTCCAAACCCAGTTGACCCGCAAGGTCTTAAGGTTTTGGAATTCTGAATGGGCAGATTCGACTGAACCGAATAAGCTCCGTGCTATCAAGCCGTCTACCGCAGCATGGAAGACGTCCCTGAGGGCTTCTCGCAGGGAGTCGGTTGTCCTTTGCCGACTCCGTATAGGCCATACTTGGCTCACACATGGTCACCTTCTGCGTCGCGAGGACCCTCCGCAGTGTCGATGTGGTGCGCCTTTGACGGTCGCCCACATCTTAATTGAATGCCACAATTTAGCCGCAGTGAGACGAAATTTTAATATCCCTGACGTTTTGCAGCTTGCATTAGCTGACAATACCTCCACGGTTGACTCTGTTTTAAATTTTATGCGTGAGTGTGGACTTTACAAGTCCATTTAATGTTTGTGTTTCTCTGTCGTTTCTCTGTCCTCCGCCTGCTTAAGTCTGTTAGGTAGGCGGTTTTAACGTGTTCCAGAGTGGCTGGGTGTGTTCCTTATATCCTTGTGACCACCCAGCAAAAACACACTTGTAATGTTTCAGCTGTTTTATCCCTTCTTCGTTTTTAATCGTATCCTTTCTTTCTATTACTCTGTAAGTTTTAAACTTTGACTTGTTAGGGCATTCACTTCGGATCGCTTAACACAATGTTTTATCTCTTGGACTGGAAAAAGGGACTGATAACCGTCGTTGTTTAGTCCCTTCAAAAACCCAACAACAACAACAATCCACCGCGTATGACGTTGCTCTTTTACGAGATAGTACAGGGAGGACTCCTCTCCGGCCACATTGTGATGGTCTCTCGAACGGATTACGATGCCTTCCACCTGTTCGCGTTTCAGCCCCGTTAATTTCGCCTTCACTCTTTTGATTCGTAGAAGGGTTTCCGCTGTTGGGCTGCGACTCTCGTAAAGTTCCCTAAGGCAACGGAAGTAAAATTCGAACATACTCCTTTCATCTTTCATAAGAGTATATTCTCAATCAGCTTACAAGCTTCGGTTTCGCACGTGCACATGACCATTCGGTCGTACTGAGGAAGTTCCTTCGACGTCTGATGTAGGTGTTACACACTTATTCCACGAATTGTTTCAAAGAATCATTCTTGAGGACTATTACATTTAGTTTCCAGATATTTCGATCGCGATAAACATGTTATGCTCAGTTGAAAATTGTACGCCAGGTAGTCAGAGAAATGCACTAGCCATGTTTCAGTTCCAAAAATACTCGAATTCAGACACTGTGTGACATATATCCTGTCAAGTCGACTAGCTGAAGTTGGGGTGTAGAATGTAAATCACTGCCAATCTCCATTAACGATTTACCAATTGTCTGAGAATCTCAAGTCTCGTATTACGATCCAGCTCTGGACTGTAATTGAAATTTGGTTTCTGACCTTTTTGCTACACCACACATTTAAAATCTCCAACTAATACCATTTCCTCTTCGCCCCTTCATATTAAATATAGGTCATGTTCATAACAATGCGCCCCTTCCTCCCTGTGTTGGTTGCCTTATGGAGCATAGATGTTTATAAAACGAACTCCGTTATTTACACAAGACAGTTGGTTTTCCAACCGCTCGATATCGGTTACTATGATGCCCTGCTTAATAAGAAACGCAGCGCCTGACGCGCCACTCAACGTAGTGTTTAAATCGTATCGTAACACACAACATTTACCTGAATCTCGCTGCCTAACTCTTGTAACAAAACGATGTTAACTTTTTTGCCGTGAACATAATCCCTACGGCTGTTGACCATTAGTGTCACTTTTATGTTCAAAGAGGTTGTTTTGTAGGATTGTAACAGTGGCATCTAGAGGGGAGCATCTTCGAATCTGCCCCTGTTGTGTGGGTGAAACCTTTTATTGTCACTTACTGCGTGCTTTCTAGGTGTTGCGACACTCATTCATTCCCTGTCGAAGATGTTTTTACAAGGGGGTGTGGATGTAGCATGTCGTTACTCCGAGGTAGACAGCTTTCCTTTTGGTAAAATTCTGGCTCGTCTTCTTCCGTTTCTCCTGGGCGTTCCCCGTTTTCTTGTGTTTGTTTCTTGTGTTTATTTTCCCCTGCGCCATGCCAGAACTACCTTGTACATCTTCATCCGTTTCCTGTTGCCAATCTTTTGGATAATTCTCCAGGTAAATACGTGACTACAGATCCTCCTCCCTGTGACATTTCTCCCGTTTGTCTGCAGGAGTAGTAGTTCCCGCAGGCTGTGGTGTACTTATACCACCGGAATACTTTGCTCTTGTGTCGCTCTAGTGTTCGTAGATGGCTTCGATGCCTCGCAAGAATCCATTAGCACTTCCTCTACTGAGTTGTTCTCAGTGTCGGCCGTGACCATCGTGACCAACTTAGCGATGTTGCCGGTAGATCTAGCGACAACTTTTTGGTTTTAAACATGTCTCATTTTTAGCTATTTTAAAAGTGTTTTCGCTGGAGTTTTTTTCAAAGAATTGTATGTTTCAATTGACATAAAATACGAATCAATTGCACAATGATTAAATGTAACTTGTTTCATTCTCCATTAGCAGCCCCAAAATATCAGTGTTGTTCCCGATTCCAACAGTAGCCAATGTCATGTCAACCTGGATTTTGGTTGTTAACAGGCTGCTTTTCATACACAGCCGTGTTCTTCGCATTTAAAATGTTTCCTTACTGAATTTCGGGTTATACCTGTATCAGAAAATGAACGACAAAATATTAATTGAGGTTGTTTCTCCACCATGTGCTGCTATATGATATGAGAAACAAAATTTATTCACACTGTGTTAATATAGTAGAAACGTGTTTATGCTGCACAAACTGTAGCAGATGTAAGGCTACTTACTTTTGTCTTACATTACTATTTACTGAATGTTAATATAAGTAGCTGTGCTAGGTCATAAAACTTATAACAGAGTACTGACTAATCGCCAATGTTTACAAATCAGTTTTTCATACTGTATAGTTTTTTTTATTGCGTTCATTAGTAAAGGTAGATATTTAATTCTATATAAGTCGTCGAAAATAAGACTTGGTAAAACTCAATCACCAGATAATTTGGAGGAATTGCTTGCCTCATATTTGTGTCTGCTTTCTTGATCCTGATGCTTATCAGAGACATTTAACTGGTAAATTGTTTTGCTAATCTAAGCTTTTAAGTGGAATGTAGTCTTTAAGTTCTCTCCTAAAGCATTTTCCTAACCCCTATTCGTTTTGCTTGCCTTACGTGAATTTCTGTTCTCTTTCCTCGTCATCTAAGGCAACTGCAGTCATAATAGATGCTTCTACACCAATAATAATATGCGCCGTTCTGTTTTGAGAACAAATACCACCACTATTGCGTCTTTAACACTATTATGTGCAAATTGTGCTTCATTTTAACGTCTCTCCACGTTCCCTCCATAGCAATTTTTGCATTTTTGAGTGTGTAACGTCAGTGACATTGCCCAGAGAGTGAATCCATCCTAATTACCCCCCCCCCCCCCATCGTAATTTACTGAATGTCGGAAATGTAGCAACTTTCAGGGTGCTTTGCATGTTCGAACTAGCGACAGTTTAAGCTCTCAAGTTGGTCACCCTGGCCGTGACCGACGCTCAAGCCCCCACAATTCCGTAAGCGGGCGCGACCGGTGGATCCACTTGCCCCGCACGTCCGCGGCTGCCCATCATACATCACTATCGCTCTGTATCCACTATAGTATGTGTTTGTTCAAGTCAATTTCAACTAGCCTGATTCTCTTCAAAGCCGGAAATTTGTGAGCACAAGACCATTTCTCGGCTACATTACTGATTACAATTCCGTAATTCTTTGACACTGAGTTGATTCGAAAAGTAATTCGAAAACTCTGACCGTCCTAATTCAGAGGCCTGCGTGTGAGACTAATACCTCACCGACATCCCCTTTGGAATGTTTAGTCTTAGTAGGTAATCCGCACAATTCCATAATATCATCACATTTGGCGGCATCTTTCAGCTTCAGATGTACAATATTACTACAAGTCGACAAGTGAATAGATATTGTTCAACTGTTCAAATGTTTGTTAAGCTTATGGGACTTAACTACGGGGTCATCAGTCCCTAAACTTACAAACTACTTATGAACTACTTACGAACTAGGACGGCACAAATATCCATGCCCGAGTGGGGATTCGAACCCCCGACCGTAGTGGCCGTGCAGACCGTGACTGAAGCGCCTCAGTTCCCTCGGCCACCGCGGCCGGCAAATAGATATTGTATTGCCACTTCTCAACTTCAAACTATCTTTTCGTGGTGGTTTCATTATTTCTTCTAACGGGTTTTAAACATTATAAATAAGCGCGTGCAGCAGCGCACAAGCGTTGTGCTAGCGGAAATGAGATAACAAAATTAGTGACTAACGTAAGTGAGCTAGTCTTTTTTTTTTTTTTTCGGGCCTCCCATCACCCCTTACAGCCCGGCCTTGCTCTCACCATTTATGCCTTCAACGGCGAGCTTCTCAGCTATACGTATGAACAAAAAAACGTCCCCCGTTGGGCAAAACAACATGACTCTCTCTCGGGAATGGCAGTTGCTACTGCTCGCCGATGTGCATTGGAGCTGGCTTCTCAAAGTAAACTGAAAGGCAATCTTCATTTGCAATACAAAACACAAGTCTCTTGAAGAAAAACAATAAAATCAAAATTAAAGTTTAAATGAAACATCGTCCTACGATGATAAAAACAAAGCCCTCTGCAGGCATACGTATTCCCACGACGAGTAACATCTTGGAACTTGATATCCATACCGTCGATGCTGCAGGAAAGTAAAACATAAATAAAAACGTCATTAAAAAAGAAAAAGTTAAAAAATCCACCAAATCGCAATGATCAGAATGCATAGTGGAGAAATTTCTGGCCTGGGTGAAGCTACAGAAAAAAGAAATTGAAAGGAAAGGAAATAGAAGACAAACAAAGCTACACAGGAGGCCACTGCACGAAAAGTGCACATATAAACATGAAAATACTCCTGAGAAAATCAAGAGAGACTTCCATAAATAGAATAATCAAAAAAGAAAGATAAAGTAAAGAAAAGTCTTCTGGGGAGAACGAACTGAGATGCGCGGCAAGAACTTTATAGGAAAATACCAATCATGTCCATAAAGCTTTGCAGGGGTCAGGATAATTTGGACAAAGATAGAATAAGAAAGGAACGACAAAGATACGCGACAACCACTTCATAGGATAGTTTTGATGTCCATGAAGAGTTGCTAAAGAGTTAAAGAATATTTAGTAAATGCATGCAACAGAGTGACATGCAGGAAATTCGCAAAATTTTGTCTGTATCGGGAATGGCGTAGAGCCTTGTCATGTTCGTTCCACAAGTAAGTTAAATAGTCCAGGGATGAAGTCAATTTCAGTGAAAAGATGGAAAACACAGTATGCCCGAGTATCCATATGGTCGCGTTCCGTTTCGTTCGCGGAAAGGCTGTGTTCTGCGGCACTATTGCGTCGTCGACCGTTACTGTCCTCACGTCCACCCGGTTGATGAGTCTGATCATGTCGCGCGCCACATCCCACACGTCACTGTGCTGACGACACGTGAAGCGATGTGCGATGGTGTCACGATCTCCACATTCGTCGCAGGCGTCCGTGGTGGTGAAGTGGATGGCGTGGAGCTTGTCGTTCGTGAGGAATATCCTGTGAACAACCTTAAACCACACCTCGTGGACCCTCGACAAAAGAGTGGCGGAGGCCAAGTTGTGCCACACCGCGGACCAGTCCACCCACGGCAGCCGGTTCTCCCACTTGGAACGAACCCGAGTCCCACGAAGAGCATCGGCGACGTCGCGAACCCTGGAGCTCGTGACGTCGACAAGCAGCAGGTAGCTTACGTCGACGTAGAATCGGCGCACGTGGTCCAGGTAGTAGGGGACGTGGGCGACGGACACCGGCGCAGCTGGGGAGGCGGGGCGGTATCTGTCTGCCGTCGTCCTCTTCCACAGCAGAGCGGCACATTTGGACCGAAAGTGGACGAGGCCCAAACCCCCGTCCTCCGGTGGGAGCGCGCACACCTCGTAGCTGGCCTTGAAGATGCTTCCTCGCCACAGGTACCAATACGCCGCCTGCTGGATGGCTCGGCCCAGCAGCAGCGGCGCGGGCAGCACCTGCGCGAGGAACCAGGCCCGCGCCCACACGTGGCTGGCCATGAGGGACACCTTGCCCCGCAGCGCGAGGCGCCGCGGCGCGTAGACGCGCAGCACGGCCCTCACGCGGTCCAAGGCGGGCCGCCAGTTCATCGCCTGCATCTGCTGTACGTTCGCCGTCATCGTCACCCCCAGGATCTTGTGTTGTGCCCTGACGCAAAACCAAGGACGCGTTACGGTGTGCGCCTGCGCGGTTAGCGGGAGGAACACGGTCTTCTGTCTGTTAACCACAGCCCCGGTTACACGCTCATACCTCTGTAATACCCGATGAAGATTGTCGACGTCCTCCGCAGCGCCGACAAACACCCCCACATCGTCGGCGTAGGCCCGACACGTCAGCTGACGAGCGCCGACGGTAATGCCACGACACTCCGCGGAGATGGCACGCAACAGGGGGTCCAGCGCGATGGCAAAAAGCGCCATCGACATGGGGCACCCCTGTCGGACGGAGCGTCGGACCGGGAAGGATGGAGTCAGTTCACCGTTAACGCGCACCCGAGACGTAGCGCACCCTAACAAACCGCGGACCATGTGGGTAAACTTGCGTCCAAACCCCATGGCAACCATGACCTGCCGCAAGTAGTTATGACTCACCCGGTCGAACGCGTTTTGGAAGTCTATAGAGAGCACCGCGGCAAACTTCACCCTCGCACTTCTACGTACCCGATGGTATCTCGGTACGCCAACAGCGCGTCAAAAATATTCCGGG
The DNA here is from genome assembly GCA_026315105.1 of Locusta migratoria. NCBI lineage: Eukaryota > Metazoa > Arthropoda > Insecta > Orthoptera > Acrididae > Locusta > Locusta migratoria. Next base: position 448,685,465 of record CM048746.1, read on the forward strand.
TGGGAACAGAACAGGTTTGCTGGTCGGACAACACATCAGATAAAACCGAACGAACACGGGACGCAATACAACGACTAACGATCTTAAAATCGGCGTTCAATAACGTAATTGGCCGAACGTTTGCGACACTCGGGACGGCGTTAGTTTTGGTAATAAGAGTGACGACGCCCTCCGCGAAAGCCTCAGGAACGGCTGCGCCATTCTGGATTTCGCGGGCAAGCTCTAACAGCACTGGTTTAAAAAGGTCATAAAAAACACGATAAAATTCGGCGGGGATACCGTCCGACCTGGGGGACTTCCCCTTCGGGCTCCGCTTCACCGAGTCGTACAACTCGTCGTGCGTGAACGGCGCATTGAGGTGCGCCTTCTCCGCACGACCGAGTGTATGCGGCACATACGATATAAGGCCCCTCAGTGCGTCTGGCTCTAAAACTACATCGGAAAAGAAACCCTTAAAATGGCCGTGAACGTCATCTAAAATTTCCGGCAGGTCGCGGGTTCGAGTCCCGTCGCGCCGCATCCAGGAACTGACGTGCGTCCGCTGCCCGCGCTTGCGCTCCCGGTTCAAGTGATAGATGGACAGGGGCTCGTCGTCCACCGGGCCGGTGGGCTGGCTTCGCGCCACCACGCCCGCCCCCGCGGCTCGCAGGTCTGCCAACCGGCGCGCCTGGAACCGCTTGAACTCGGGCAGCAGCGCGGGCTGTGACGTCACGCGACGCGCTAGGTCGCGCAGGCACTCCTGCCTGAACTCGAACATGGCGCGGCGGCAGCGCGCCGCCTCGCGACTCAAATCGATTAAAATCTTTCTTACTGCCGGCTTAGCCTCTAACACCCACCACGTTAAAACACTGACGTCAGAGGGCCTATTACTGACAGTATTCTACCATTCCCGAGTAAAAAGTTCAATAAAACGGGCATTATCTAAAAGACTGCAGTTGAGCTTCCAAAAAACATTGCGGCGAGGGGCACTCGGCCGCGGTAAAACCAACTGACAAATAAAGCAACTGTGGTCCGAGAAGATTACCGGGCGCACATCGACAAATCTAACTTTATCTCGTAAGGCACTCGAAAGATAAAACCGGTCCAGACGGCTCCGTCCCGACGGGTAAAAGTGTGTAAAAAGAGTAAAATCCTGGTGCAATACCCGCCACGCGTCAATTAGGTTAAAAGAATTAATTAAAAGTTGCAAATCAGGACACTTATAGGGTATCGGTTCCTGATCTCTATTATCTAAAACACAGTTAAAATCTCCGCCTAAAACAACAGTATTAAAATTATTCCGTAAAAGAGAACAAACGTCGTGTGAATAAAACTCGGACTTTGTCTGTCGAATTTTACTGACCGGCCCATAAACATTTATAAAATGAACACCGTAAATAGTTACTGCAATACCGCGGCCATTGGGCAGTATGTCGATATTTAAAATAGGTATGTCAGACTTAACTAAAATGGCCGTACCGACGGAGTCGTCTGGTAAAACATTGTCGATGACAGTAAAATCAGTAAAATCTAATAAGTATAAAAGTGCTTCCCGGGTAACCTCCTGTAAAAAAACCACATGGCAGCGGGCATTTACTAAAAAATCTCTCAAGGCGAGAGCCTTGTACGCACTGCGCATGCGGTTGACGTTTAAAGTTAAAATATTCCAAACACCCGGAATAAAAGTCATAGTAATAAAAATAAAATATAAAAACAACACATAAAACCCGAGCCAGACGCACGTAAAACATAAGAACGTATAAAATAGTTAAAAACAGTTAAAATAGTGCTGTTAGAAAATTAAAATCAAGGCGGTCACGTTAAAAGTCATGTATGGGTTTGAGTCCCGCCACCCTCCTCCGGCGCCGCCTCCGACCATTCGTGGCGGACGCCGGGGGGAGGGGCGGCGGGGTCGGAATCAGATCCTCCCTGTCCCGACCAGCGCCCGTCGCCTCCGCAGACGAGCGAGCCTTCTGGTATTTACTGCCGTCGTCCTCCGCCTTCCGCTTGCCGACGGAAGCCAAGGTGGGATCTGGCGCCAGAGCCATCTCCTCGTCCGTCGTCGACGGCGGCTGCGACAACACCGACTGCAGGTGTTCCACAGTCACGGAAAACTCGCGGGGGGCAGGGGGGAGGGGGGCGGCGCACCGACCTGCGCCGCGACGACGAGAAGGAGGCGGCGCTCTCCCGACGGGGCACGTGGTACCGCGGGGCGCGCGGCGCCGGGGACCCGCTGCGGTCGCGACGCGAGGACTCGCGCGACGCCGACCGACTGGAGACACTGGAGGAGCGCGAGGACGAGCGCGACCGCTCCCTCTGCCTCTGGGACTGGGGGGGCGGCGCCGGGACCGCGGGCACCGTACCAGTTTCCGGGCCCCCACCCGTAGCGGCCGCAGCCGCGGAGGTGGAAGCGACGGCGACAGGGGCGGGCGCGGAAACCACGACACGATCGGGGACCAACACGGAAGGAGCTACATCGGCAACGGTATCTACGGGCGTAGGTTCCGGAAAAGCTACTACCTCCATGTTAGTATTAGTCAAAACAACAGGTTCGTTACAATCGAGTTAACATTATCAGTCACAATCGGGGTGTTAGCGTCACTATCGGGAGCAGAAGCCACCTGTTCGGTGACGTCCTTGCTATTTTATTAGGCGGACATGATTAACAATATAATTACATTTATTCCTTATCTTCTTATTTTGAACATTTTGCTCAGCTAATTGAAGTTGTTGTTGGAGTGGCCGAGCATTATAAGGCGCCTTGCTACGGAGCGCGCGGTTTCTGGAGCTCGGAGGTTCGAGTCCTCGTGTGTGTGTGTGTGTGTGTGTGTGTGTGTGTGTGTGTGTGTGTGTGTGTGTGTGTTTTGGTAAAGACAGTTCATGTTTTTAAAAACTCATCTCGTGCCTGCTTGGTGATATAACCATTCAGTGCTCCCATGTCTAAAGACTCGTTCTGCGGAACAGACTGCTTAAATTCGGTCGACATGTCCTCTGCAACTTTCAACCTTAGTTTCCCCAGTAAATGGCCGTCGTGAATCAGGTGGATGTAACACACACATAGGATTTGTTCATGTTGTTTCCTTCTAATCAGATATTTGTTTCTTTGGCTATTGTGCCTTGTCGCGAAAATATATTAACAGATAAATATTTATAAAGCAAATGATGAGAATTTAATTTGTAAATTATAAATTGCATAAACGTATGTTGAAAACTTTGTTGCCATGGGTAGCTATTATTCTTGCACCATCCAGTAATGTCACGGTAATCGTGTCTCGGTTTTAAAAATACGGCAGAAATATTAAGCTAGACTAGTTTTATGATGGGATCCCGCTTCATATGTAAGTACTTGCTCATCCTAAATTTTTTGCCTCCTCCCCAGTTGTAGTTATACAATTTGTATAGGTATACAAAATGTGTAATAATGTTGAATATTTTATAACGGCTCCTTTGACTAGAGAGCTCTTTGTTTCATTGGTTCCATAATTAAAAAAAAAATAAGTGACCTTTTTAGCATTAAAATTCGCAGTAATATTTAACTCAGTTAAAACAATGCTGCTGTATGCGTATGTTCTATGTTAGAAGAGCATGAATACGTACACATTCCAGTTTTTTGTGAGCAAGACAAAATGACATCCCCAATTTGTCCACTGATTTTTTAAACAGGATTATACTTGCCTTATATTCATCTGATTTACTCTTTTCCTTGCTACAGAAGGTTTTTATTGTTTTGGTCATAAAAGATATGAGAATTCTTTGTTTCGACACGTGTAGGTTATATAAAAAAATTAAGTACAGTCGCCAATCGAGAAAAGATATCACACCGCGAAATGTTCAAAATAACACTTTTTCACATACTTATTCCATTTAAAAAAATAATTATTTCGTAACGACCAAGTCCTCTTGGACAGAGGTGCCCATAATACAGGACTTTGCCCGCCTGGCGTGAAACCAGTAATCGAGAACGCAGTGAGCTATTTTAGTGTTCTCAAATTTAAATAAATTTTCTATGTATCCTACGATTTTCATGCGCTGCTTTGTTTGAGCTAAAATAATCATACGCAACATCTGTGCAATGTGTTTTTATCTCTGTGATCTCTCAACCTAAGTTGGGACATTTTACGTAATTCCTTGCTGCACAGTACACAGTAATTATGACGAATAAAGGAACTAACATCAATGCTATATCGAAAGAAGAAATTAAACTGATGTGCAAAAAACAAAATTTTGTCGCTGAGTCGTTTTTTTAAAGTTGATGGTATGTTTCGTAGTGACCATAACGTCATCTCTGGGCAGTCCCTTCGCTTTTGGTAGCAACATCATGATATTTCATATGTATCTGGTAACGGATGAAGATTTTAGAAAACGGGCTAATGGAATTTCTTGATAAATATGAATTTAAAATGGAGCCACTTCCAAAGACTATTTGGCTATGCATTAGCCACCCAGGGAGATGGAATTGTTAAAATCGGTTTTTCTGATTACCTGCATGAGAACGGTAAATTAGCTACGTAGACCTCAGTAACCAATAATGAAATGAAATCAAACGTTACTAGCTATTTGCGCGTCTATAAAAAAGAGCAATGCGCGAAGCATACAATGACTACCATCATACCTTATCGAAAGATTTTGTCGAGAACCCGAAAGAAATCTGGTCCTAGGTAAAATCGGTAAGCGGATCAACATGCAGTCACTCGTTGCTCATTGTCGGTTGGTGGTATAAGGTAACAATATTAAGGTCGAAGTTATGAATTTAATATTTAAGAAATCATTCAAACTCAAGGACCAGAAAAACATACCTTGCGGTCTCAGTAACTCCAAAACGGAAAACAGGCATAGCTGGTGTACAGAAGCAGATGAGCGAGTTAAAATATACAAGTCTCCAGGTCCAGATGTGGTACCAGTCCGGTTTTATAAATAGTACTTAGCAGCACTGGCTTCATACTTCATTGGCATTTATCGCGAATCTTTGATCCAGCCTAATATTGCAAGCGACTGCAATACGGGACAGGTAACTCCCGTGTATAAGAAACGCAAAAGAATGTACCCACGAAATTACAGACCTATGTCATTGGCATTCGTAAATTCTCGAAAATATCCTCAGGTCTAATGTAGTAAGTTTCCTGGAGACAAAGCTTTAGTAGTTGACTCTTACGAGCAGAGTCAGTGTGGCATACTGAGGTTAAGGTCGGTCCTGGAATCGTTTTCGGGTAGCCTAATGGTATGGCGACCGTTCCCGAAAAGCGAGTAACCCGGTTCGAGTCCCACGCCGTCACAAATTTTCGTTTGTCACCGTTTGGTCGTACATACATACCTTATAAGGTGAAGCTGTGAGGAATTCGCAATTGCTAATAAATATTGATAGAAAAGTTTCCGTCCATGCATCAGCACAGCTTTAGGAAGCATCGATCGTGCGATAGTCAACTTGACTTTTTCTCAGATGACATCTTCCATGCTATGGATGAAGGGCAACAGTGTATATTTCATATTCGAAAGACGTTTGACACTGAACTGCACCACAGACTGGTAACGAAGGTAAGGGCATATGGAATAGGAACCCAAATTTGTGAGTGCCTCGAAGACTACACAAGTAATAAGAACCCAGTACGGTGTCCTCGGTGGCGACTAGGGTGTCGTTAGGGGTGCCCCAGAGAAATGTCTCTGTAAATGATGTTACGGACAGAATGAGTTGCCATTTGCGGCTGTTTGTTGATGATGCTGTCATGTACAAGAGGAAGTCGACATTGAATGACTGTAGTAGGATGCAGGATGAGTTGGACCAAATTTGTAGGTAGTCGAGGAATGGAACTACGGCTAAATATAGAAAAATGTAAGATGGTGCAGATGAGTAGGAGAAGCAAACCCGTCACGTTCGATTACAGCATTACTAGTTGTACTGTTTGACAAAGTCGCGTCAATTAAATACCTAGGCGTAACGTTGCACAGCCATATGAATTGGATCGAGCATATAAATACGATATCGTAATTCGTCTGTGAAGTAGACCGCATATAGTAAAACGTGGGTATTGCTTAAGTATTTGGGATCCCCACCAAGCCGGTTTAAAGGAAGATAAAGATACAGATGCAGTTCAGAGGCGGACGGTTACATTCGATCAATGAGAGAGTTTTACTGTAAGGCTTCGGGAACTCAGGCGGGAATCGCTGGAGGGAAGGCGACATTCTTTTCGAAAAACACTGTTGAAGAAATTTAGAGGGACGGAATTTGAGGCGGGTTGCGGTACGATTATACTGACGCCAACCTACATTTCGGATAAAGATAAGAAAGATAATTTCAGATATATGAGGGCTCGAAAGTATGCATAAATGTATTAATTTTTCCCTCGCTATATATGGGAGTGGAACAGGAAGGCAAGTGACTAGAAGTGGTACTGAGTACCCTCCGCCACGCAGCTTTGGGTTGAATGCGGAGTTAGTGTGTTGACGTAGCTATCGGAGAAATTGAAAAAGTAGTTCCTGCATCTTAAAACAAATGGAAAAAAATTGCGACGGTTTGAGTTAGTCGTTTTGGTACTAAGAATTACTGTTTTCCCGTTTGTCACATGAACTGCTGTCAACAAATGGTAATTGCGTAAACCGTATGAGGCCCGTAATAGACCACATAGAATTTACGGCAACTAACAGATTTGTTGAATTTGGATGAGTTGCATAAAGTGTGTAACGTTGATATCTTGACCTTGAGTTGTAGCCTAGATACAGTATAACAATTTTTCGGACAGGTAGAGAAATCATCAGGAGACCGAAGGCTATCAAAAGGCTTAACCGCTTACGTCAGTGATCAATAGAATCCCAGACATCAGTCCCTGAACAATGGAATTTTCGCACTCGACGTTTTCGATCGTAGGTGCAGTTTCCTGCATCGTATGATAGATAACGTAATCCCTTTTTAAACCCTACCCCGTTTAAGCATAGACCATCATCATCATCATCATCATCATCGACAACATCTTGCGAAACAACTTAGACAATTTTCGTCAATTTTGCACCTTCTTTGCTTACGCATGAGATGACACTATTTAGTTTTGTATGAATCGATTTGATCGTCTGGGGCTATATATTGCGGTTGAAAACACTAATCTGCGTTCGGTCACGCGAGTTAGTAAAAGATTGTGAAATATCGCATTGGGTCAAACGTACAGTACTGAAAATTTAAGCTAAAGAAAGTTGTACCATCGAAGATTCCGATTGCACAATTACATTCAGACAGTCAAAATATGCATTTCCAGTTACTCCCGTGTGTGTCTGCAAAGCGTTGGGACCAGTTCATAAGCTCTCTAGCTGCTCCCCAGGTCGCGTCAAGTGTCAACTAGTGAAAGTTTTGTCACCACCGTGGTGCTGCTACAATGTGCGGACTTTGCTTCGCCACTGAGTAATAGATAGCAAAAAGATGTACTACATTTACCTGTCTTGAGAGCTGATACGTGTTTTTTACGTCCATCGAGGAGAAAATATAATAATACTAAAAATAATATTTAATGTTAAAGTTCACGTATTTTGTACGTAATGTTCTTATAAAGGATACGAAAATGTGCCAAGTACTGAACAAGGATTAAAGTAATAAATTAACCCTTTTTCTGAAAATTTAAAACGTGCGTATTACAATGAACTAAACGAAAACATCAAATGCTCTTAAAAAATTAGTGACTAGCGTGAACTAGTCATATTGCACAGTTTATGAGATCTATGGCGTTCCTGAGATTACGACTAAGAATATTTTAGCGACTTGAATGTCGATGAAACGAATACAACACCCAGTCCCCCGCCGGGAATCGAACCCGGGCCCCCTGCGTGGTAGTCAGCGACGCAGTCGCTAGAGCTACAGAGGTGGACGGTAAAAAGTAACGGATTTGAGGTATTTGCACTGCGCATAGTTGTACATTCTCTACTATTTTACTAGGCACACATATTAAACATCCTTATTTATTTCTAATGTTGTTTAGAACCATCTGATCTTCTAGATGAGGTTTTTGTTGAATTGTAATAACAGTTTTCGTGTGTGTTCCACAAATTTATCACGTTAATGGGTTCCATTCATAGCCGCCTGGTTAAGGCGCTCCCATCGGATGTTCGAGTCGTCCTTAGGGGATGGGTGTGTGTGTGTGTGTGTGTGTGTGTGTGTGTGTGTGTGTGTGTGTGTGTGTTGTTCTTAGCATAAATTAGTTTGTAAATATAGGGACGATGACCTGAGCAGTTTCATCTCTTTTTTCCCGTCCTTTAATACTGCTGCATACCGAATACTTTTATACGTCTGATAGATAAAATAACCATTGCATTCTGCAGAAGAGTCTGCTGAAGTTTGGTTGACAGAATCAGCGCCCCATTTGTGTTCTTATACGGTACCGGAATCAGAATTGTATCATTCAAAGTCGAATAATTACCGGTATCTATCTGGCTACGTGGTCGTGGACGCAGGTAGCTGAGCTGTTTGGAACCCCACCGTTCCTACAACAAGAAATTTCCCAACAGGGCCTCCCCACTGCTTGTCTACGTCAGGCGGTCACCACCAGGGCACATGTTGTCAACTGTTTCTCAGTGTCGTCGCAGGTAATTTTCTCTCCGTGTATTTTCGTACGCTACTTTTGTTGTCCGCATCGTATACCATGGAAGTGTTATCAAGAAAGAAAGAAAGAGAAGCCAAGGATGGTCATCGCCATCGTTTAAGGAGTATCAAACTCATATCATGGTATTTGCAGAAGCTATTTAAAAATATTGAAATCATTGATCAACAGCAACATTCTTGTCGACCTGACAAAACAGATGTGGAGATAAATAAAAGACTGCGTAACTGTAGGAAATTTTTTTTTTATGAAATCCGCATTTGCAAGGAACCTTACTAATTTTCACAGCTTGTAATCTGCAAACAAAGCGTTTTTTTGGAAACTAATTGATATATTACCCATTCACTTGGAAACTGTGTTGGTTCAGTTTCGGGAACTGGCACTGTTTACATCGCCATTTGTCTTGTTGTGGTGTCTGTATCGTAATCATTTGTTTATATGACATGTCTAACGTCGTGTTGCGTGGTTTTTGAATGGTTTTAATTCTGGCGATAGTTTGTGTGTGTGTGTGTGTGTGTGTGTGTGTGTGTGTGTGTGTGTGTGTGTGTGTGTGTGTGTGTGTGTGTGAGCTGAAATGTGTATAAACAATCCCTCGCCAAATCTCACAGAAGCCCACCAGAAAGAACACAAATTTAACGAACATCCATATAAGGAAAGAGTCATAAACTTTACTGACACGAAGTAACCTAGTTAAAAAGGCTCCAAGACATAACAACATAACATAACAGTCTCTCACAGAGCAATGGAAAACATGACCAAGAAGGTAAACACACAATTAAACAACATTAAAGACTTAACACACATGAATTCAATCCAAACTTAACGAGAAAACTAGTTTCTAAAGAAATAAAACTCATAGTCAAGGATAACAAAACCTCCATAAAGCTAAACACAAAGAATGAGGAAAAAACTACAGAAAACAACAAAAATTAATACAACAAAATGTCATCAGTCTGACAAGGGAAATTAAATTGTTCTCATGAAACAGAAGACATACACTGACAAAACAGAGTTCATACAAAACAACAACAAAACAGAACTAATGAGTGACCCAACATACCAATACCAAAGAAAGTTCCAGGAAACACTGAAAAACATAAAAACAATTTTCACTGCCTTACAGCTAAAACAAAGATACAGAAAAATCCAGAGGCCCCTATTGTGAAATAATTACCCCAATATTCTTGTATGCCCAATGATTAGCTATTTCAATGTGCCAACTTACTCCCCCCCCCACACACACATAATTTACAACAATATACAAATACTCATAAAACATAACCCTAATGAAACCAAGTGACCTAATAGAAAAAATAATAAAGTAAACACACCTAATACAGGACCATTTCCAAGCACACAAATATCCTAAATGCAGAACCATCACCATAATAGAAATACACCTGCAATTAAGGGAAACATGCCCACAACAAACAGTCAGGAAATAACAACCAGCATGAAACTCATCACTGAATAAAATTTTCACTTTCAACAAAACATTTTACTCCCAACAGGAAAGATTACCTATGGGATCCCCAAACAGTGGTCTTATAGCAGTCAGACATGAATGGCATAGAAAACCTAATATTTGACAAAATTGTTAAACCAAAACAGTACAAGATATAATATTAGTACAGATATGTAGATGACATGTGTGATAAATGAATCACACTCCCATAATAAAAGATCTTAACAACGACAAACACCATTGAGGTTCACTATTGAAACACAGATGAAAAACTGAAATTCATAGATCTCACCATACTTAATAGAAACAACAAACATAGATTCACAATTTACAGGAAGCCCTCAATGACCAGCACTGTGATCCATAACCAAAGCAGTCATCCAATAATCCAGGAGGAAGTAAGTTTCAGATTTCTACTACACCGATTACTCAGAACACTGATGACCAAACAAGACTACACAGAAGAATTGGGCACATTAACACAAACTGCACAAGGAAATGGGTATGACACAAAAACAGTGGACAGAAGACACAGCAAATTACAAAAATAGGTAACACGGAGTCGTGAAAACTCCACACATACTGATGAAACAGTACACACAACAAACCAACAAACAGTAAGCAACAAATAGCACATACAGACAACAACAAAATCACACACAGAATGGGCAGCATATTAAGGAAACAAAGCTGAATATAGTATACAGAACAAAAAAAAAAAAAAAAAAAAAAAAAAAAAAAAAAAAAAAAAAAAAACACACAATGTACTACAGAATCATTCCACAAACACTGAGAAGTTTAGCTAGTCAGGAATATATCACTTTCTTGCAATAACTGCTGATCTGTATATGTGAGCATACATGCAGAAATTTCAAAACAAGATACATTGAACAACTCAAAGCACTATAACGTAGCAGCTATCACTCAACATTTGCTGAACATTTTATAAGCTGAATTATACTCCAACAAACATAGAAACCTAACTACAAATTTTAAAAACCAGCCAAGAACTAACAGGAGAGGAAAATTATCACATCCAGAAATCAATAACCCCATGTACGAAAGTATCATTAAGCAACATAACCCTCTTTGAGATCGTAACAGAAGTATATTAATAAATCCCACCACCACATTGGACCTCACAGCAGTCCCCCCCCCCCCCCCCACCCCGCACACACAAACAGTATCAAAACCATTCCAAAAACTTGTGCCATGTCAGACATATCACACAAACAAATGATTACGATGCAGACAAATTGCGAAATAAACAGTGCCAGTTCCCAACAAAAAAAAAGCGCACTAAACACAGTGAAACATAACAACAACAACAAACAAGTAGCAGCAGCACCGTAGCTCGAATGTGAGCAAGCCACGTAGAACTACTTTTCAACATAACTTCCAGTTGAATGTATAATAAATCAAATGGTTTTCGAAATAAAAACGCCTTCTTTGCAGACGTTAATCTGTGATAACTTGTCGTTTCTCAATTGAAGCAGATGTAAATCCTGAGACTGACGTTATGTATCTATAGTAAACAAAATTAGGGCTAATAGATCTAACAAAATACCAAATTGAACAACTCGTCCAAAATATGACTGTGGCGAACATATATTTGGTCGCACGGGTGTCTGCAGGCAATCAGCTGTTTGCTGTCATTGACTTCGTGCATCAGCCGCTGGGAGCGCTGACATGCTGTATCCTCTAGAGCCCTGTACTGGGAGAGTAGCGCCAACCTTTGATGTGTGGCTTGTCGACAACCGCCAGCTCGTATTGGTCAGTTGAGCGCGGGTGGAGCACGTCCACCATTTTAGGCCTAAGCAGTCCATCAGCATAAATGGCATATTTCACTTAACTAGCTGTTATTTCAGCATTTAGAGGTGTTGGAAAACTATAGACTCATTGTGTATTAAATGAAGAGCTTAACATAGCATATTCCACTTTTATATATGGTGAAGAATGCCGCAGTGTCGTGCAGTAAATTGTTACACTAAGACAGTCCGAGGTTTCCTCATTCGACAGGGCGAAAGGAATGCGAAAAGACGCGAATTGCGGGTACATCGCATTGGAAGAAAAGATGCATATCCATACGAGAATGCAAAATTGTGTGAAGTAAACAAATTTGTATTGAAATATCGAGTAAACTTCTTGGTTCATCTGTTCCTTGCGCGTAATGTTGGCCGGACAATCCTGTAAGAGAAAAGATACAAATACGTGAAAATTTAACATTATTTGACGAATTTCGCATTTGTACTGAATATGACGAAAGTTTGGACAGGCAGAACCGTTTACATGTATGTATATAAATAAGATTCGTATCTTACTCATCCTACGTAAATGTATCGCAATGTATTTAGACAACTTTTTTATACAATTAAAGATAGTGAACACAGCTGCTTGCACATAAATCAATCAATGAACGTGTTCCAAAATATTCCTTCGTGTCAAAGTGTTGTGGAATAAGTTGTGCGCGTATTTTTTAACCGCTAGAGTACATATTCTTCTGAGAAAATATAATCGCCAATCAGAGTGCGGTGGTAAAAGTATTGGCATGACGAATGCCGTGAAGGTATTTTAAGACGCAGTTACTATGTAGATAAAATACCTTTTAAAATTTTTTAGACTAATTTGTAATTTTCCAATTTTTATTCTTTTCCTTAGCAGCCAAAATAACTAAACTACATATTTGTATTTTAACAAGTACCAGTACGTTAAATGAAATATGTTAACTCTAGCGACTTAGTTTCTTATCATTACTACATATATTACTTGTGACAAAACTTTGCACGAAACAATTTTACAACTAGTTTGCTCAAAAATAAAAGGTCTTGATCTCGATTTCAGATTACCAATTTTTCCTTAATATTCGCAGTAGAGGTGAAAAAACTAATAAAAACTTCAGTTCATTGTTTACTTAACGTATTGTCATACCATGTCGATGTGAAGACCGGTTCCCTTCATCATAAATGTCAATTTAACAGCGCCGTGCATAGCGCTGCTATTGCCAGATAGGCCTACAATGGCGGCGCTCGCCCGGTTGGCGGTACTCTCCCTATACAGGGATCTAGTATCCTTGCTTTGACGTGTCGGCGTTCTGTCGACTATATATAAACTTTATTGTTGTTCTGTTTATTGTATGCTGAGAACTAGGTATCTTTGTTCAAATGATTTAATCGACTTTGCTTGTTCCTTGTAAAATGAGGAACAGTTTCAAGAATAAAGCTATTTTATTTAATTCGCGAGTGCTCGCGCCGTGAGCATTTTGCTGACAGTAATTTTAAAACAATCGGCATTTTATCAATTTTAAATAGTCAGATATGTGTGTTTTCTTATAAACGCAACTAGAAATACTTATTTAGACATATTAAGCACATTACAAACTGTTCTTTCACTCTCAGAAAAATGCTATACAGGCAATCGATTGCGTAACTTTTAAAGGCGCGAGTGTCGCGGGTTAAATGTTAAAAATCGTCGAAGTAATCCTTCCACAAAAACACGAAATTTAACGCCGCAAACCTCGCGAACTGCAAGACTTCCGACAGTATTAATGAGTAGCAATAGAAACAGGTTAACATTAGAGCTACGTAAATTCCTTAATTGTCATTGACAGTGTAATTAATTGAAAATTCTTCTAATTAAGTAGCATTGGATTAATTTACCTTGTTTCTTAGTTGTACCAGTCATGAGACATACTTCATCATCATACTTTCAATATGAGCTATTTATTTAGTTTCTACTATAGAATGTTCCCTAACTATTAATAACTGTTTATTATTCAATTTTCACTGTTTTTAAACAAAGTTGTTCCTTTTAATTCACTAAGAGATACTTCATTTGAGCGTCATAATACAGTTCTTCACTGTAACTAGATTATTTAAGACATTTAATCGAAATTTCACTGGTATCCCCAGCTTCACTTCACCACCGGTTCGCATTGATCGCTGCATTCAAGCTGTGGGAAAGTGATGTTCCATTACAGTCCTAATACGATTAAGATTAGAGAAACATTTTACAGCTTTGTCGTCGTCGTCGTCGTCTTCATCATAATCATCTCGGACAATAAATCCGGGAATTATATTGTGCATTATGCATCAAGGGAAAAAAAAACCATTTTCATTACGCGAAATAGGAGAAAGAATAATAGATAAAAACATCTAACAATTTCATTTTCTTCCGTAAAAGATTTAGTTCTGTATTAATCGACTTTTTCTTTTGTGAGCTCTATGTTGGCGGAAGAAAACACTAATTCCCGCCCGGTAACGCACAATAGTAATAAAATCTGAAAAATCGCGTCGGGTCAAATGCACGTTAATGACAATTTTACTTTAAAACACTGTTGGTACTTTTGAAGACATTGATTATACTATTAGATTCAGACAGCAGAACAAAATAGGCAGATTTATTTACGCTCGTATGTGTTCGCAAAGCGTCGGGAATAGTTAAAAGATCTGTAGTTGCTTCCCGACTCCCGTCAAGTATCAACTCAGTTTTATATATAAGGAACAGTGTAGAATGCAAGAGTTTTATTTTATTCAACTAGTTTCGGTTCTTCTTTTAGACCATCTTCAGAAATTGTAACTCCATCGATGTCGTGGATCTGGCAGGTAAGTGGGAGCCTTCCAGGAAGGTATAACAATATTAAACATCAATACTAAATGTTCACGTATTAATGATTCGTTCTGGTAAGTGACTCTAAAAATTGGAACAGGCCATCGCAAAAAATGTGAAATATTAACAATGCATAAATAAATAAATAAATAAATAAATAAAATGCGCATTTTCAACACGTATTAAAGGAGAATTAAACTCTTCCTAAAATTTAAAACGTTATTTTTGAAATAAAAAAATAAACGAAAACGTAAAAAATCTTACGCAAAATTAGTGACTAGCCTAAGCTAGTCATATATCACAGTAATTTAACAGACGGTTAGAGACAATTTTAGCGACTTGACTTGTCGATGAAACGAACACAACACCCAGTCCCCCGCCGGGAATCGAACCCGGGCCCCCTGCGTGGTAGTCAGTGACGCAGTCGCTGAGCTACAGAGGCGGACGAAAGAACTGACTGTACTAACAAACTTGAGCAGCGCATAGTTGTAACTACTTAATGAAGCTGACATAATAAACATGATTTATTTATTCCTGTTTTAAGTAGTTTGGACATTTTAATACCGATAGTTGAAGTTTGAGTTGAACTGAAATGACAATTTAGTGTATGCTTCAAAAGTTTTTCGTTAACCGGCTCCTTTCATGGACACATGTTTTAAGCCGCCATGATAACAATATGGCGCCCGCTCTCGACTAAGGTCAGAGTCCTCCCTCGGGCGTGTGTGTGTGTTTTTGTCCTTTGCATCAGTTGCAATAGTTTGTAATTATAGGGATGATAATATAAGCAGTTAGGAGTATTAGATTTACAAACACGTGAACAGTTTTCCACGTCCTTTACTGTCCGCTGAATGATAAAACCATTCAGCACTCCTGTGTTCAAAGACTTGTTCTGCGGAAGAGACGGCTTAAATTTGGTTGACATGTCCTCTTCAAGTTTCATCCTTCGTTTCGCCAATAAATCTGGTGATACCTCGTCTCTTTCATATCATAGTGGTCTTTTCTTCTTCACAGAACTAATAAGGTTTTTGCATCCCTCGTCGGTAATTAGTGCGATAAACGTCCCATACACAAATAATAAGATACTCGCTTTCTCGGGCTACGTACGACTACCACCGACCAGTCCCAGTTGGCCTAATTCAAATGTTTGTAGAATGATAAAAACGCAAATAAAATATTTAACGTTCATCTCTTCGGATCTTTGGGGGAATCGGCTTTAGAGCAAAACGAATATTCGAAGGTCGAAATCTTGATTCAGAAACCTACCAAGAAAACAAGTGCCAAATCCGGCCCTACAGCGCATATAACCTGCGGGCATCTTCATATGAACCCATAGGCTAGACAAGAGGGAGAGAACAGCTAGCCTTTAGACTGACTGCAAGATGACAGCAGGACAGTGGGGTGAGGCAGGGAAACTGACGGCGAGTGTCTTGTGACGTCAGAAGTGGCTGCAGCTGCTTACGTCACAGCACGTGTAAGCAGTTTCCTGCCAGCTTCAGGTGGTTCTGGCTGCGGATATTGCTTGGTAGCTCGAAATGGAAGAAACTAATTGAAGGCATTCGTGGTCCCAAAGTTCAGCATAATAAAAGCCACCAAGATCACTTGAAAAATGTTCATAAACAGGTATATAGCAAAATCCTTACTCAAAGAGTATTTCCCATAACTTAGTCTCGTTTTTATATATGCACCTTATTCTGTTTTTTGTGTCAACGAAGTACCACACGGTTTCGAGCTGAAACTCATTTCTCGCACAATAAATCCTGGAGTTTTATTGTGCATTATGCATAAAGAAAAAGACACACCATTTTCATTACGCATAAGACGAGTAAAATAATCAACAAAAATATTTACAAACAATTTCATTTACTTCCGTAAAACATTTAGTTCTGTATATATCGATCTTTTTTTCTTTTGTTAGCTCTATTTTGCCGGAAGATAACACCAATTCGCGTCTGGTAACGCACGATAGTAAAAGAATCCGAACAATGCGTCTTGTCAAATGCACGGTAAATACAATTTTACGTTAAAAAGAAAAAGAGAAAACGCAGTTAGTATTTCGAAGCCAGTGGTTATACTCTTAGATTCAGACTGTGGAACAGGCAAATTTATTTATGCTCGTATGTGTATGCAAAGCGTCGGGGATGTTTGTTAGCTTGCGTCTTGTGAATTTGTTTTTAAGATCGATAGGATACTTACCATGCAAGAGGATTCTAGTGTTTGGTTGTGAAAAAGCAGAGAAAATCCTTTGCGAAAACAGGACTTTGATTATGGCTAGGACATGAGATAGCTGTTCGGAAAATGTCAGACAATTGTACATTACCTATGTTGACATCGGAAGTACGGAAGATGCAACGAAGTTATTGCTTTCTGAATTTGCTTTGCTCACAGACAACTGTGAAAATTCATACGATAGACTTTTGTGAACTGGAAAGCAAGATCTCCGATATCACCAAAACTGCAGTGCTATATCTTGGAATGGCTGCGATGAAAGCAATTAATACAGTGTTCCTTCAAACCACTACCCGGCTGTAACCTCCACTTCAACAAGTGTCCGTGGAAGAAGATATAAGAACTGCGATTAGCGAGAGACTGTAGAAATAGGGAAGAAGTCCGCCTGTTATTTAGCATACGAGCTGCACTGGCACATTTCCACACAACACTGTTGATGAAGCATGTCGAATAGAGAGATCAGAGCATTTGAAGTAGGTGCTCAAGTAAGAATATTATAATGTTAAATATTTTGTAAGTGGTTACGATAAATGGAACCAACTGAAATTCATCTTTATAACTGTAATACAGTAACTGATTTTGAAGGAGTAGAATCACGTGGTGAATCAAAAATACCAATTCAAGTCGCTTTAACACGTACTTTGACCAGCAAGTGTTGTTGTTTTATAAATGGTTTTGAAAATTCTTTCATTATATGGATGTATTAATGCTGCCTTCTAATCAAATATTAGTTGTTTCTCTTGTTGCGGTGTTCTATCGTGAATTATATTAAAGATAAATATTTATAAAGCAAATTAGGAGGAATGAGATTAGTAAATTATAAACTACGTAAACGTGTCTTAAAAACTTTGTTGACATGGGTAACTATTTTTCTAGTACCATCCAGTAATGTCATGATAACCGTGTCTCGGTTTTAACAATACGGCAGAAAACAGTTCCGGTTTTATGCTAGTTTTATGATGGGATCCCGCTTCAACACGTGAGCACTTACTCAGCCTAACTTTTTAGCCTCCTCCTCCTCCGCAGCTGCAGTTACACAATTTGTATAGGTGTACAAAATGTATAATAATGTTCGGTATTTATAACAGCTCTTTTCACTAAAGAGCACTTTGTTTCACTTGGTTCCATAATTCATTCCAGAAATATTTCACTTAGTTGAAAAATGCTGCAGTCACAGGATGTTCTATGTTAAAAGATGGACTGAATGGTTTACTAAGGTTTTCTTTGAGACTCTATAAGATCAAATTTAAAAATGTGTAATAGTATTACTAATGAAGTTAGATATCCAAAGTGGAATTCATTTATAATAAACTAGCTGCTAAACCCGGTATTGCCCGGGTATATATGCATTTTTCCAGTCTGATATTAGAAACGAAAATTAGCATTCGGAAAACATTTCATCCGTATGTAATTATAACAGCAGCTTATAAATTATGAAATAGTGAGACAAAGAAATATGCATAATGAATAAAATTATCAATGCAGTATCAAAAGAAAGAGAAATAGTAATAAAATACAAATTATAAAAAATGCAAAATTTCACTATAAACAATATTTAGTCTGTCGGGTACAGTTTATAATTGCCTGTACGACTTTGTTTTCGCGCTCTTCGGTATATACACAGTTGTAAAACAGCGTGAGAATTGCTAACAGTTTAACTGGCACAGTTTTCATAAGCAGATAATGATATTTAATAGCTACGCCTGTTTCAACCGTCAGAACTTTATTCCAGAATCTCTTCCTTCTCTTGAATAACAAAAAGCCGCGGTGGAGTAGCCGACCGGTCTAAGGCGCCTCGCTGCAGAGCGCGCGGTTGCTCGCTGTCGGGGTTCGAATCCCCCCTCGGTCATGGGTGTGGGTGTGTTGTTTTTTAGGTTAGTTTCCCCTATTTTAAGTAGTATGTAAGCTACGGACTGATGACCACGAAGTTTGGTCCGATAAATGTATAAACATTTGAACATTTTGAACAAAGAACAAGAAAAGATGGAGTCTCTAACTTCGACCATAGGTACTAACAGACCAGACACACAGCAGAGAGGCTATACGTATGTCGTGGTTCAAACATGTGACCACGTGACTGTTGGCAAACATTAGCCGGACATAATAAACAAGTCCCCCCAGGGGGCCCACAGTTCTTTTGTGGGTACGTGTGTGGCGCGCACGGGGCCCCGAGCCGGAGCAGCCTTTCTTCTGCCCCAGGCTGCTTCACTTTCCCTCCCGGTTTATGCCTTCGCCCGGAGACGGGCGTATTTCATGAGATACGGTGGTTCTTGTTGTGGTTTTTCTTCCTTCGTTCCTTCCTATCTTACCCTTCGTTTTCTGTCTTTCTCTCCTTGAACTCTCCTAGCCTTCTTCTCCTCATTAGTCTCCGCCTCGGCGTTTGAGACACTTCTTTTCTTTCCTTCTTTCTCTTCCTTTCCTATCCTCTTCTTCTTTTCCTCCCTGTGCGTGTCTGAAGGCCGACCCACGCATTATCGTGCGTAGCAGGTGACGGGGTAACGCGTAATTCCCCGCCCCGGGTAGACAAGTAAGGCACGTACGTACCCCCTGGTAAAGGCCAGGCCCAGGGAGGGGTGATTACCCGAGCTGGTACCTTCCGAACGTGCCGATTGGTCCCTCCGTCAGTTCTCGGGAGGTGTGAACAATCACCTAAGGCGGGTAAGCCCTCGGAGAGGGCCCCCACTAGGAAGGAGCGCGCCATCAGAGACGCCGGTAATCATGGGGGACACTTCCGCGATGACTTCCTTATCTTCTTTCGTGACGTTGACCCATAAACGTAAGTTAGACTCGCCTCAGCCTAAAAAGACTCTGCCTAATGTACCTAAATTTCTGGTTGTCTCTCGCACCGACGGAAAGGATTTCAATTCTGTCAATCCTTTCGTTATACAGAAAGGTGTAGATGCAATTGCTGGCCCTGTTAAAACCTGTTCACGTCAGCGCAATGGCACATTGTTGCTGGAAGTGGAAAGTGCCTTCCAAGCCCAAAAACTGATACGTACTACGTTGTTGCACACTTTTCCAGTTCAGGTCGAAGCGCACCGCACACTCAACTCGTCACGGGGGTAGTCTTCACGAGATCGCTTGACGGGTTGTCTGATGAAGATATCCAATCGTATATGTCCGATCAGGGTGTGACAGCCGTCCACAGGGTCATGAAAAAGGTCGATAACCATCTGACACCGACTCGTACTGTGTTTTTGACGTTCGACAGAGTTGACCTCCCGTCGAAGGTCAAAGCAGGGTATGAAGTCATCTCCGTCCGACCTTATGTGCCTAACCCAACGCGCTGTTTTCAGTGCCACAGGTACAACCATACCCGTGAACATTGCCCAAATGCAGCAAAGTGGTCACTTGTGGTAGGGACGCCCATGAGGGGGATTGCCCACCTCCGTCCCCTCACTGCCTAAACTGTAACGGTGAGCATGCGGCTTCCTCTCGCGACTGCCCTGTATACAAGGATGAGAAGGTAATCCAGCAAATTCGGGTTACGGAGAAGGTATCGACATCTGCCGCTCGTAAGTTGTTGGCGAGTCGAAAGCCCACTGTCCTCCCAGCGGGTACATACAGTAAGGTACTCACCTCAACTCGACCTACCAAGGATTCCAGTACCCAGACATGTGACTTGACTTTCGCTGACACAGTTGTGCGATCCGCCAGCCCGAAGATTGCCCGTTCCACGTCCCCGCTTCCTCCTGCTGCTTCTAAGGTACAGTCTTCGTCAACCTCTAGTAAACCGCGGGCACCTAAACAAGATGCCCGGACCTTGCAAAAGGAACCCGTCCGTGAGGATTTTCTGCGTTCTCAGGCTTCCCAACCGTCAACTGCCTCTTCCCGCCGTCACTCTTCCAGAAGAGCTGACAAGAAAAAGAGTTCCTCTCCTTCCCCGCCGAGGCGTGACCCATCTGTCACGCCGTCCATCAGTTGCCGGCCTCGGCCGTCTTCTGTTTCACCGGGACGCTCCGTTTGCCGGGCGCCCGGCCCTTTACCGGCGGTGGAAACTGCCCCTCCTGATCAACTCATGGAGGTGGCAGGCGCGTCGGTCGAACCAATGGAACATGACCCTTTGCCCCCAGACAGCGATAGCAGTGCTCCCTCGAAATCCGGTCCTCAGCGGCCGTCGAGGTGACCCCGCTCTCTACTTGGTTTTTATCCTTATTTCTTCTCTCATTTCTATCATGGCGCTCCTTCAATGGAACATTCGCGGCATTCGTTCTAATCGGGAGGAGTTAAAACTACTCCTTCGATTGCACTGCCCGCTTCTAGTCTGCCTCCAGGAAACTAAGTTGCGTCCACGTGATCGTGCAGACTTTCCACACTACACCTCTGTGCGGTTCGACCTGCCACCCGTGGAAGGTGTCCCAGCCCATGGAGGGGTTCTGATGCTCCTTCGAGACGACGTCTATTTCCATCCCATTTCCTTGCACACTCACCTACAGGCAGTTGCCGTCCGCATCACCTTATCCACATTTACCTTCTCCCTCTGTAATATATATTCGCCATCGTCATCTGCCCTTACTAGGGCAGATGTCCTAAACCTTGTTGACCAGCTCCCTTCACCTTTCGTGTTGGTAGGCGACTTTAATGCCCACCACCCCCTATGGGGCTCTCCGGCACCTTGTCCGAGAGGCTCCCGTTTGGTGGACATTCTCCACCACCTCGATCTTGTCTGCCTCAACACCGGTGCACCGACCTTCCATTCTGACACAACACACACTTATTCCCATATAGACCTCGCAATATGCACTCCTCAACTTGCCGGTCGGTTTGAGTGGTATGCACTTTCTGACACGTACTCGAGTGACCATTTCCCTTGTATCATCCACTTCCTACATCATTCCCCATCTCCACGTCCCACCAGTTGGAACATCTCTAAAGCCGACTGGGGGCTTTATTCTTCCATGGCTGTTTTTCACAATCAGAATTTTCCCAACTGTGACAGTCAGGTCGAATACCTCACAGAGGTTATTCTCACTGCTGCTGAACGTTCCATACCTCGTACATCCTCTTCTCCACGTCGTGTCCAGGTCCCTTGGTGGATTGCAGCCTGCCGCGACGCGCTTCGAGCCCGGCGCCGTGCTTTACGCACCTTCCGCCGCCACCCAACTTTGGAGAATTGCATCAATTACAAACGTATGAGAGCGCAGTGCCGTCGTATCATAAACGACAGCAAGAAAGCTTGCTAGACTGCTTTTACTAGTTCTTTTAACCGTTTTACTCCCTCCACGGTTGTCTGGGGTGGCCTACGCCGTTTGTCCGGCATCAAGGTCCACTCCCCGATACCTGGCCTGACCGTGGAGAACGCAGTCCTCGTGGACCCAGCTGATGTTTCAAACGCATTGGGTCGTTTCTTTGCGGAGGTTTCGAGCTCTGCCCATTACCACCCTGCCTTTCTCCCTCGCAAACAGGTAGAGGAGGCACGGCCGCCTTCTTTCCGCTCTTTTAATCGTGAAAATTATAACGTCGCCTTCACCATGCAGGAGCTAGATCGTGCTCTCGCCCTGTCCCGGTCTTCTGCTCCCGGGCCCGATTCCATTCATATTGAGATGCTGAAGAACCTCTCTCCTGCGGGCAAGTGCTTTCTTCTTAGTACCTACAATCGCATATGGACTGAAGCTCATGTTCCCACAAGTTGGCGTGAAGCCATTGTTGTCCCCATCCCCAAACCAGGGAAGGACAAACACCTTCCTTCCAGTTATCGCCCCATTTCTCTGACGAGCTGCGTCTGTAAGGTGATGGAACGCATGGTTAACGCTCGGTTGGTCTGGCTCCTCGAATCTCGCCGCCTCCTGACTAATATCCAATGCGGTTTTCGTCGACACCGCTCTGCTGCTGACCACCTCGTTATGTTGTCGACCTTCATTATGAACAACTTTCTAAAGAAGCGTCAAACAGTAGCCGTGTTCTTCGACTTGGAGAAGGCATACGATACCTGTTGGAGAGCGGGCATTCTCCGCACATTACACACATGGGGCCTTCGGGGCCGCCTTCCTCTTTTCATTCAAGCGTTTTTGGCGGATCGCAAGTTCCGGGTACGGGTGGGCTCTGTTTTGTCAGATACCTTTTGCCAGGAGAATGGGGTACCACAGGGCTCCGTCTTGAGTGTGGCGCTCTTTGCCATTGCAATCAATCCGATCGTAGATTGCCTTTCAGCCGACGTCTCCGGATCCCTTTTTGTTGACGATTTCGCAATTTATTGTAGCGCCCGGCGGACGTGTCTCTTGGAGCGTTCTCTCCAACGCTGTCTTGACCGTCTATATTCCTGGAGCATCGCAAACGGCTTCCGATTCTCCACTGAGAAAACTGTGTGTATCAATTTCTGGAGATACAAGGAATTTCTTCCACCTTCTCTACGTCTCGGCCCTGTTGCTCTCCCTTTCGTGGAGACTACAAAATTCTTGGGACTCATGTTGGATCGGAAACTTTGCTGGTCCACACATGTGTCCTACCTGGCTGCCTGTTGTGCCCGATCCCTTAACGTTCTTCGTGTCCTCAGTGGCACGTCATGGGGAGCAGATCGTACCGTCCTGCTTCACCTCTACGAGGCCATTGTTCAGTCGAATCTCGACTACGGAAGCCTTGTATACTCTTCAGCACGGCCGACGATTCTCCGCCGTCTCAACTCTATCCACCATCGTGGATTACGTCTGGCGACCGGTGCATTTTATACCAGTCCTGTAGAAAGTCTGTATGCCGAGGCTGCTGTATTACCCTTGACCAATCGACGTGACATACTCTTGTGTCGGTATGCATGCCGCCTACGGTCGATGCCCAACCATCCATCTTACAGATCATTTTTTGACGACTCACTCGATCGCCAATATCAGTTGTCTGTGATTGCCTTGCTTCCACCTGGAGTTCGGTTTCGCCGCCTGCTGCAGCGGCTCGATTTTACCCTTCCTTCGGTTGAGCGAAAGCCCATTGCCACCGTGGCATCAGGCCCAGGTTCACACACACCTCGAACTTAGTTCGCTCCCCAAGGAGAGCACTCCGGATTTGGTATACCGCTCGAGGCTTGTCGAACTCCGTTCGCGGTTCGATAGCGCCATATTTATTTACACTGATGGTTCCAAGAGCACTGCCGGTGTCGGGTCTGCCTTCGTCGTCGAGGACAACCGTTTCCAATACAAGCTCCCTGACCGGTGCTCGACCTTCACGGCTGAGCTTTTCGCCCTCCACCAGGCCGTTTTGTATACCTGCCGCCACCGCCACCCTTTCTATGCCATATGTTCTGACTCCCTTAGTGCCCTGCAGAGTCTTAAGGACCCTTTCTCGAACCATCCTCTCGTGTATCGGATCCAACGCTCCCTCCAGTTGCTGGCGGATGACAGCTGTCACGTTTCTTTCCTGTGGGTCCCTGGCCATGTGGGTGTGCCCGGGAATGAGGCCGCCGACACAGCAGCCAAGGCAGCAGCTCTTTTGCCTCGCATGGCTACCTTTTGCGTCCCATCGGACGATGTTCAACGGGCTCTTCGCCGGAGTATCGTGTCGCAATGGCACAGTGTGTGGCTTTCACTGTACAACAATAAATTGCGAACTGTCAAACCGATCCCGACCGCTTGGAGGACATCCTCACGCCCCTCTCGGCGGGAGGAGGTCATCCTGGCTCGGTTGCGGATCGGTCATTGCCGTTTCAGCCACCGTCACTTGCTATCCGCCGAACCTGCACCGCTATGCTCCTGCGGCGAACTGCTGACAGTGCGACATGTTTTACTGACTTGTGTTAATTTTAATCATCTCCGTGTAGCCCTTCACTTTCCGTCTACTCTGGAGGAAATTTTAGCTGATGACACACGAGCAGCTGCTCGAGTTTTGCTTTTTATCAACTTGGCCAACTTATCCAAGGATATTTGACTCTTTTAATTGTCTCTTATCTTTCGTTTTTAGCCTCTTGTTGATGTTCTGACAGTCTACATTTTTTTAGATCATAGCGAATCTATGTTCTCGGCTGGGCGCTAATGACCATAGAAGTTGTGCGCCCTAAAACCACAAAAAAAAAAAAAAAATAATAATAAACAAGTCGACAGTTTTCAAGACATTCCATCATTTTAAACTAATAATATTTTCACTTGCCTTCTGAATAAGCTCTGTATAATCCTAGGCAAAGCTGTACTACCGCTGTTATGTTATCCACCGGTACTGCTTCAGTCCATCGAGTGAATCGGTCAATCATGGTAAGCAAACGTCTTTGACCTTCCGAAGGTGGTAGTGGTCCCACCACATCGAGATGTACATGTGCAAAAAGGGTGGTGGTATCTGGAAAATTTCCTATTGGTGCTTGGACATGGCGATTAATCTTGCAGCGTTGCCACTGTAAGCAAGATTGGACCCATTGACGGCAGTCTTTCTGGATGCCGGGCCATACAAAACGCTTTGCCATTAGTCGGAAAGTTGAACGCACACCTGGCTGACAGAACTCGTGCACTGTGTCAGATGCCTGTTTGCGGAAGGCTGGTGGCAGGAAGGGACGATGACCGTCAGAAACGTCGCAATATAGTCGTATTCCTTCTCCTGGTACGCCGACGAGTTGTAACTTGAGATCGGAAGAAGGATCATTGAGGTAGGTCAGGAGTTCGTCTTGTGCTTCCGCCAGTGCGCGGTAGTCGATGGGACTTGAGACACTGCTAATTCGAGACAGCAATCTGCGACAATATTATCAATCCCGGATATATATCGAATATCCGCCGTAAACTGGGCTACAAACTGAAGTTGATTAAGCTGTAAGGGTCAACAACTGTCACTCTTGAGCTTAAAGGCGAACGTGTGTGGTAAATATCGTGAATGTTCGCGCTTCTACTTGTGGCCGAAAATATTTTACTGCTCGTTATATGGCCAGTAATTCACGGTCATAGGTGCTTCACCTCTGCTGTGCAGGCGAAAGTTTTTCTGCAAAATATGCCAGCGGCTGCCATGCATCGTCTGACTATTGTTGTAATGCTGCGCCTATTGCTGACAAGCTGGCGTCGACAACTACTGCTAACGGTGCGTTAAGCTGTGGATGTTCTAACAATATCACATCGGCTATGCTTGTTTTAGTTGCTTCAAACGCCGCGCACTTACCTTCTGTCCAATTTATGAGGTTTTTATTGTTCTCTTTCGGACCCGCTAACGCCTCTGTTAAGGGTTCTTGCAATTCTACCGCGTGAGGAAGGTGTCTCCGATAAATAACCACGTAATTCTTTGACTGTAGTGGGTCGTGGTATTTGGAGTATTGCCTGCACCTTCTCGGGTGAAGGAAGAGAACCTGTGGCTGAAATCTTATGCGCCAAGAATGTCACCTCTGATTGACCATATCTCTGTGTTTAGTACGACACCATAGTGTTCCAACCTATCAAACACCTCCTTAAAGTGCTGTTGGTGCTGTTCATGGTCTGCTGAGAACACCAGAACGTCGTCTCAATAGGCAAAACAGAACCGAATCTATAAATCGTTGCCAAGTTTGAGCAGCATTGCGTAATCCAAAAGATATGAAAACATTCATATAGACTGAAATGCGTAATGGCAATTATTGGTATTTCTTCCTTGGCAACAGGGATCTCGGTATAAGCTTTCGCATAGTGAAGCAATGTAAACACTTTAGCACCACATAAAGTCTGATTGTAGTCCCTCAGAAGAAGAATAGGATATCTGTGCGGCACACTACATGCATTAAGTGCACGGTAGTCGCCGCATGGGCACTCTTCTTCGTTACCAGATGTAATGCAGAAGTCCATAGACTCTTATGTGGTCGCAATACGCTTTCGCGCAACATAGTGTTGAACTCCGCTATGTCCAAGCGGTCCGGAGGTAGGCGTCTCGGTCGACAAGCTACTGGGCGTCGGTCAGTCGTTAGAATGTGCTGCACAGTGTCGTATAAATCTGGGTCTTCCGGGCGGCCTGGTAAAACTCGAGTAGTTCAGCGTACTCACCTCCAGCAGCCTGAATCAATTTGGCGCTGTGTGTCGAGGTATCGCGGTGGAAGCCGTTACCGCTAAGCCGGTGACACTGTCCACCAAGCGAGCATTTCCCACGTCCGGCAACAGTTCGTAGTAAGCCAAGAGATCGGCTCCGATAATTGTTTCGGTGTCGTCGGCTACTGTGAAATCCCACATATATGATATGCGCAGTCCGATGTTCAGCTCCGTCCGTTGTGTGCCGTAGGTGGCTATAGAACAGTTGTTCGCTGCTGTCAAACGGAACGAAGTGGGTGGCCGGTAACGATGCAGAGGTGTCCGAGGTAGGAAGCTTAGGTCCGACCCTGAATCTATTAAAAAAGTTCATACCGGTGCCTCTGAGATGAACAAGCCCTTGTAGGTCATACACAGTCGACTGAACTTAGTGCTGGCTTTCTGTATGAAAATGGCGAGATACATTTCTTCGCTTGATCGGTGAACCGCCGGTGATACCAGCACATCTGTGTTCTGTTCAGTGTAGACGTGGTTGTGCCGGAGGACCTGCTTCTTGATCGATGTCTGTATTTGCTTCTTCTATTGTTGCCACCGTCGCGAGCCAACAGCGCGCTGACCTGTGCATAAAGCTGCTCCACTTCTACCGCGAGCGTATCATTAAGTCTCTGTGGTGCCGATGCTGTGGCGAATACATTGTTGCCTGGCGCGACTATGGGCTGACCTGAGCCGGTGTTAGAGCTTCTTGAATTCTACCTGCAAGATGGGTTAAGTCATCCAGTGGCATACCCGTTTGTGAAGCGATAATAGCCTTGATTAGCGGAGGCAGTCGGCTACTCCACTGTAGTGATGGGACAACCGACTATTTTTAACAACCGATTGGTCAATCGGTTGTTTTTTCGTTCAGTCGGTTTATCCAGTCGAATGAAACAACCGAATGAAAATAGTCTCTGTGCCGTATGAATGTTTTCACTCACTGGCGGGGTTTGAGTGGTTTCAGTTGATGCGAAACAATCGAATGAAACCAATCTCTGTCGGTTGCAGCCGCTATATGAATGTTTTCACTCATTCAGTGGGTTTGAGTGGTTTCAGTTGTGCGCGATCACCGAATGAAACAAGTCTCTGTCCTTTATATGAATGTTCTCGGCACTGAGTAGTTTCACTTGATGCGATACAACCGACTGGAAAAAATCTTTGTCGGTTTCTGCGGTTATATGGATGTTTTTATTAATTCATCGACTTTGTGTGACTTTGATTACTCCTTCAGCCTTTTCGGGTATAAATGAACTGTGATTCAGCATGAAACATTCTTAGAGACAAATCTTTAAAATATAACAGTGTGTCCATGTGAGTGTTTTTATTGCATGCAAATGTGCACTTTTGTTCCAAAGAAAGAGGAACGTCACTGTCTACATCAAATTTCATTCGGTGCATGCCGGAGGGTACTTTACCTACTAACTTCGACAAATTCCGTTTGTATTCGAATTTTAATGATATATTTCACTCTTCACCTTCAAAGAAAGAGAATGGTCGCCGTCAACATCTACTTTAGTTTGATGCATGAGAGAAGGTATTCCAGACTTCGACGCCAATAGAGTTTCATTCCGATCTAGATGAAATTTTGCACACTTGACTTTCAAAACAAGTGGCAGTTTACTGTTCATCTAAGATTTTGTATGGTACATGGCGGAGGGATGGTATAAACCTCCACACCGTTTCACCGATAACCACAGAAATATCTGTGACAAGAGTGAATAATTATGAATGTTTTCATACATGTTGTCGAATACAGACGCGCTAAAGAAAATTTACAACACTGATAAATGTTGTATGCCTTCTCGTACTCCTTCAAATTAGATGGAATTAAGAAAAATATTTTATAAGAAATATTTTTATACAAAATACTTTAATGAACATTTTTACAATACCTAATGTTTTAGTGATCTTCGAATTTGGATCTAGCAAGTATGCTCAAAGTTAACATACTTAACTCTCTCCTACTAGTACCTTCGATATGTATGAACAATAAGCCGCAAACCGCACGTTTCTACCTGTTCCCACTTCGGAGAAACGGTATGCGACATTAAACTTGTAGAGAACATTTTGGAACTCCCTGTAGTGTCCACGCTTCTTTATTGAGACAGTAAGAAACCGACAACAATGCGCGGTGGCACGCCCCGCCCGCCGGACACTGTTGTGCGGAGTTTGGCGCGCGCCTGCTGGACTAGCGCTGTCAGCAGTGAAGCAGCCGCTCCCGTGTCCCCGCTCCCCGCGGTACTTCGTGGTCATTGGCCACATCTACAGATTGTTAGTGTCTGCGAAAGAAACCTGATCGGGCCCAGATGATGGGCGTTTTTGAGGTCTCGGGTGTGCAATGAAAGTGATTGCAGGCCTGCTCCAGCGATATGACATCTAATTAGTTACTTGTTGATGGTACCTCGAACAATTTAATCCACAAGAAAATGTGAATCACTGTTACTGTGTATTATAAAACGAAAAGTTACTTCATTCAGTACGTAATATACTAGGCTGTAAAACAGCGTGAGATTGTAACTGGCGCTGTTTTCATAAGCAAGGGATGATATTTAATAGTTTACGCCTGTTTCAATCGTCAGAACTTTATTCCAGAATCTTCTTTTTCTCTTAAAGAACAAGAAAAGACTGACTCTGTAATCACAGGGAACATAGAACTACAAAATTCTAAAAAACACGGAATAATTAATACCAAGGAACAAAATATACAAAACATAAAACACAGCGCCCCAAGTGGTTGGGCGCGTAACTGCACTGCACTGCACTGCACTGCACTGCACTCGTAGCGTTGTTTTACGAAGCGCTACGAATCCATCTCGTTCTTCTACATATACCCTTGACTATGTGTCCTATAATAATTATCCAGATTTGTACAGTGTAGTATTAGGCAGCTGTCTGCGATGCATAAATAATGGATGAATGAAGTTTCGTAAATGACGCATAGCGTGATGGGGAAGTTTTTGTGACTCATTGTTTACCACGTCATATCTCATGAACTGTGTGTCGTAAGTAGTATTCAACCGCACAACGGTTATTTTCTGATAATAAGCAATATGTGTGCCAAGTTTAGTTGAAATCGGTCCATTATTTTAGATGATGTGGAAAAATAGCACATGATGTAGCAGTTATACGTAATTTTTCTTGTTTATGACGTCATATCTGCTGAAATACGTGTCGTACTCTGATGTAAATTTGGAGGTACATTCAGTGATATATGTACCTAATGTCTGCAAAACTGCGGTGAATGGTGTTAGTAATATAGACGTAATAAATCAAAACCTTATGTTTGATGACGTGTTTCATGAACATAATTATGTCTTCATTTCTTATGAACCATATGTCGAAATCTGTGATGTAATATCGAAAGAACATTCAGTGCTGTGTAGGCGTGCTGTCTGTGAAATGTCACGCGAATACAATTTACAGTGTAAAAGTAATAATTTGTAACGTCATGCCAAATGCCGTAGATATACAACATGAACACGGGGAAAGCATTTTATTTATTTTTTTATTTTTTCTGTCAGCGAGAAAACGTTTCGTTAAGATTTGAAATTATGTTCAAAGTGTATTGCAAGTCGCACTCGTTGTCAAATAGTTGACAAATAAAATGACACTATCACGCGTTGCAAGGTGGGTCAGTTTCCATTTTTTATGACGTGATATTGTCGGTGGTTTTTGCAACCATAACAAATGATTCTTATCTTGAAGAATATTTGTACACAATTTGGTTGAAATTGGTCCATTAGTAGAACATTATCACATGATGCGGCCGTTTCTCAGGACTGTCATTGTTTGACATCATAATCACCTAACGTACGTGTCGTAGGTGGTTCTTATCCCTATAGGGATTGTTGCTTGATAGTAAGGCACATGTGTACCAAGTTCGGTTGAAATCTGTCCAGTAGCTTAGGAGATGTGGAACATACATACATACATACATACAGACTATTTTATAAGATGTATACATAGATTAAATTAATTATAAATTGGAAAGATATAAACTAAGACTTCCGCGGCCGCTGGAAAGTTTGAATTGAGTAGTGGAAAGAAACTGCGACGGGTGCAGTACTATTTTTGGTACGCAGTAATCATGGTTTTTCCCATTTCCAGGTGAACAGGCCATGATGTAGCTATTCTACAGCTCAGGGTCGAAATTAAACCTTACAAACTTCATGCAACTCATCCAAATTCAGCAAATTGGTTCGTTTTTATAAGTTTTATAAACTCCATACTAGGCTACAAGTACTGTACGAAAACCAACCGATTTGCTGAATTTGGATGAGTTGCATGAAGTTTGTAATGTTCAAATTTCGACCCTGAGCTGTAGAATAGCTACATTATGACCATTTTTCTAACACGTATAGCAATGATCAGTAGACAGAAGGCTATCAAAAGACTTTACCGTTTATGTCTGTGATCAATAGAATCCAGGACATCTGTCACTGAAGAATGGAATTTTCACACTCGACGTTTTCGAAGGTAGGTGCAGTGTTGGGCATCGTACGATAATTATCGTATTCACGTTTCAAACCCTACCACTTTAATCTTAGATAAACTTCTTACACTTTTATCGTCGTCATCATCATCGTCATCATCATGATGCAAATTCCTTAGAATTTTCGTGCATATTTCATGAAGAAAAAAGGAATACCTTGTCTTTTTCCTTACGTATAAGAGAAGAAAAATTAATAAACAAAAATATTTACATACAATTTCACTTACTTGAGTAAAATGACTTAGTTGTGTGAAAATATATTTTATCTTTTGTGAGGTATATCTTGCGGAAGAAAACAATAATCCGTGTTAGGTCACGTACGATAGTAAAAGAATGAAAAATTGCGTGGGTGAAATGGACAACACTGACCATTTAAGGTAAAAAAGAAAACTGATACCACGGAAAACTCCGATTGGTCTACTACATTCAGACATTCAAAAGAAACAGGCAGTTTCATTTACGCTGGTGTGTGTATGCAAAGCGTCGGGGCTAGTTCACAGGCTCTCTAGTTGCTCCTCGACTGCCAAGTGTCAACTCGTGAAAGTTTTGTCACCACCGTGGTACTGGTATCAGGTGCGGACCTTGCTTCGTCACTGTGTAATAGATAAGAAAAAGATCTACTTCATTTATCACACCAAATTGCTAGACACGTGTTTTTTGCGCCCATGTAGAGGAAAGTATAATAATATTAAATATCGATACTTCATGAACGATTTCGCGTATTTTGTACGTAATGTTGTGGTAAATCAATTTAAAATAGTAACAGGTATTCGAAAAATAAACTGAACCTTTTTTCTTCAAATTTAAAGCCACCTTAAAACAAACGAAAATATAGTAGAATTTTATAAAATTAGTGACTAGCGTAAGCGAGCTAGTCATATTGCACAGTGTTCGAGATCAAGTAATGATTGGGTCCGTAGTTGTATACTCTTTGCTATATTAATAGTCGGACATGACCGTCATCATAATATTTATTCCTTATTTTATGCTATTTTGATCTGCTAGTTGAAGTTGTTGTTGACCTGAAATCACAGCCGCATTGGTGTGGCCGAGCGTTATAAGACGCCTTGCTACGGAGCGCGCGGTTTCTCGTCGTCGGATCGAGTCCTCGGGCATGGGTGTGTGTGTGTGTGTGTGTGTGTGTGTGTGTGTGTGTGTGTGTGTGTGTGTGTGTGTGTGTTTTCTTACCATAAGTTAGTTTAGGTAGTATATAAGTACAGGGGCCAATAACCTAAGCAGTTTGACCTATTGGGTTTATTAACAATGTTGATCTTGTGATATTCCTGGCCTGTGGCCACTACATATTTCTGGCCGCTGATCGTTTCTTTGCTAACATCGGACGTGTCTTAAACGCGGAAGAAAGACAGCAGTGCATCATATGTTGAAATGTGGGGTGGGGAGCAGTAGCATATGGCACAGTAGATGCTGGTTCCCGTAGGAAAGCCCGCCTATGTTACTGGTGCTCTCCTCGCATTGGCTGCTGCGTTTCACGTCACGTGATTTCTTTTGAAATTAGTTTTGTTTGTTATATACTAAATAATTATTCAGAGCTGAGAATTTGTAATAAATATCTCTCAAGGACAGGCTAGGTTTTGATAATTTAAAAAATTTAAGGTGCCTTCTCTTATTGTAACAAGAGAAGTGCGATTTTGCAGAAGGCGCGTGACGACCTTGTTTTGGCGCGAAATAGAGCGTCAGGTGCCCTCTAGTCTCGCAACGCGCCGCAGTTAGTCTCGAGCTGACCACTATACGCGCCGGACCGCGCCGGTCATGAGTAAAGATTTTTGTAATAGTGATAACAGTCGAGGTCTCAACATGAGCTATGGGCAGCATATGCCGTATCATATTAACAATAGTTGCTCATATTTTATTATTTAATTGGCTTATATGCCCGTGCTTCGCAACGGTTGTTACAGAGGAACCTGTGTATATCATGGTTTCTAGGGTTCCGGACATAGGTCAGCAAAAACAGAAACCTTGTTGGGTCGCTCTGTCAATAAACTCAGTTTTTCTGGCCAAGATTTCAAATTTAAATAGAATCATTGTCGAAAACGCTGAATATTCATATAGTTTTTCATACAAAAAGTGAAATTAATATAAGTCCGTACTCTGAACGATGTAAATTTAATGTTAGTTTGTGTTCATAAAGTTAAGACTGCGGTGTGAAATTGTCTGTTGGCTTAAACTTCTGAAAATACTTCTATCGTTGAGATGAAAAATTGTAATAATAATGACAGCGCCATGTATTGCTCCTATGGTGTAGTACTAAACTGTAAGTGTATGCTGAAGTATTAGTATGTTGCACTGGAGACACAGTAGTTATTCTGTATGCAGTGCTCCCTATTATCGAAAACTCGACGAATGCTGAAAGTGTGGTAATTAAATCAACAGAGCAGTTCATTTCTGTATAAATAAGACGTCATGGTGGTGTCAATGTGCGATAAAGGAAGTCTGGGTAATCGTTGAAGTTATGCCGTCAGCTGATCGTCTGTATAGAATTTTCCATTACATACAGTATTTCCAGTGAATTGTCTTGACGTGTTAGCAGCATCGGCCACTCTTTCACCTGACCCATGTCCCCACGCCCTGCTGCGATTTCTTCGTAAAGCAGGAAGTGATATCGACCTTTTGTAATAGAACTGTATATTCATTACACTAAGTACAATTTTCTCTGCAAAAGAACACGTCTGTATCTATCTTAATGTAGTCCGTACCAAAAGTAAGTAATTTCAAATTTTAATCTCAATATTGTACGGAACAATTATGAAAGCAGAGAGGTTTCTGATGAGTTTGTTGCTCGTGTATATATATATAGGCACAGAGCAGAAATATCTCTGGAGTGAGCATTCAAATGCGCGGAACAGTTTTCGTCTCCTGAACATTAAGGTGGAAATGTCACGTAATATTGGGAAACATATATTAATCGCTGACTTTATCTTGGACCTTTTTTGTTCGGTTAAGACAGATGATTACGTGTAAATGGCTCTTTTAGTGACGATTCCTCAACTTTCTTGTTGCCTCTGTGACACATTTATTTAGATATTATTTCATGTTATGTGGTTGTTCTGCGAAAAGAAAGAGAGGGAGGGGCTTCTTTGCAGCCAATGCAGTACAAATCAATCCTGCGACCAAATAAATTTGTGGAAAGAGTGCATTTGTCTCAATATCACGTGGTAATTCCAACTTAATGTTAAGAAGATGCACAGAACGCAATGCTCAATCCATAGATATTTCTTTCATGCACAATTTAGTGGTTATACCCGTCGAAAGATGCAGCGATTTAGTTTTCTATCGTTGGCAACTAACTATTCGCTTTAGAAAGATGATTAATTTACTGACCAGGACAGCATAAATTATTTATTTCATCGGGAACATAAAGAATTATTCCCCTCATTCTACGTGACTGAGTTTTTAAAAAGCATTCAACGGCTTTTGCCAACATCAGCACACAACGCCGCCGCCATAAGTAAAATTGTACCCCTTTTTGTTTTGTATTACACTCTAGTTATGAGAATGAAAAAGAAAAACGCAGCAACGTCATTAGTTCTTTGGTGTACTATGTAATTAACGTCACCTCACATTGTCCTTTCCTGTACTATGATGTTTTCGAGGCATTCCTAAAGAGACCGCACTCAAAATGTAATGAGGATACACCGAAATCAAAAAGGGGACTACATAAATTCGATTTTTCTTGCAAATCATTCTTATGTGCCCCTCAGGGGCTCAGCATTAATTTGCTGAGTACGGGCTTGGCGAACCCGGGGTCCTGAGCTGTGGGCTGTGTCGCGCCAACAGTCCGCTACACCGTAAGCTCTGTGCGTGCTTCAACGACCATCGTTCGGCGCGACGGTGGAACGTTGTACGTTTCAGAGTCCGGGGATCTTGGCTTAATCGCCTGGGTCGCGAGGATGGTACAAACCTCTATAAAAAACCCCTCAATCTCAAGGTGTGCTACGTGCCGATGAGATGCATGGCTGTTGAGGTTGAACAGCCGCTAGCGAGCAACCTCTGAGGAACCTGCCGCACCTCAGTTGTACAAGGCTTACCCAGGCAAGCGGGGCTCTGCCTGGGTGGACGTTTAGATCCCTAGCTGCTCGTGGGACCACAATGAAACGAGCAAAAGAACACGTTGGTGGACGTACAACCACCGTCTCTAAGCGTGGTAAAAGGGACTACAATGCTGCAGATTATGATCCCCAAACGTTTCCTTCTCTGGCTACACCTTGGGAAGAACGTCAGGGAAGACAGAAGGGTGAGGCTTATGCCCCTAAGTATCTGGTCTGTAGCCGTAGTGATAGGGAATCTTTTAAGAATACTAAACCACTATTTTTTGTCGAGAACCTTGAGGACAAGTATGGCGAGGTGGAAGGCATGTCGAAGATGCGGTCGGGATCGGTATTATTAACGACGTCATCCCCAGCTCAATCGCGGGCACTGCTTGCCTGTGACAAGCTGGGTGATGTTTCCGTTACCATTACGCCGCACAAGACCCTAAATATGGTGCAGGGTATCATCTTCCACAAAGACCTCTTGCTGCCGTCAGATGACGAATTGCGTGCCAATCTAGAACGGCGGGGAGTACATTTTATTCGGCGAGTCCATAGGGGTCCGAAGGACAATAGGGTCACGACGGGTGCCTTCATCTTGGCTTTTGAGGGTGATTCATTGCCCGAGAAGGTCAAGGTGATGGTTTACCGGATCGACGTAAAGCCCTACGTTCCTCCCCCTATGCGCTGTTTTAAATGCTGGAAGTTTGGCCATATGAGCTCCCGATGTGATGCCAACCCAACATGTCGGGAGTGTGGACGTGCAGTTCATCCGAACGTCCCCTGCACGCCGCCTCCAGTATGTGTCAACTGCGGCCAGAATCACTCCCCTTGCTCGCCTATGTGTACAGTCCTGCAGCAAGAAAGGAAAATCATGGAATACAAGACCAGAGATCGACTGACTTATTCAGAGGCCAAACGGAAATATCAGAAGCTCCATTCTGTCCGCCTGGTAACTACCTATGCCGCAGTAGCCTCATCGTCCTCGTCCACTGTGCCTGTTGTTCCACCTGTTCCGTCAACGTTAGCGCACCCCCAGGCCCAATCGACTGACCCGGCCCCCCTACCAGCAGGGGGCACCTCATCTTCGGTGGCTCCCACTCTTTTCACAGTGGGAGCATCACCTGCTACAACACCGGGGACCCCAGTCCCCACCTCTAAGCCGGGGAAGGAGAAGCCTTCTCCGGCCCCTCTCGCTCGGAAGGGGTCCTTAGAGACAACCCCTTCTGCAGCTTCCCAGAGTGCTCCGGAGGATCCTGGCCACAGTCTTAAGGATCTCCAACCTACCGGTCGAAGAGCTTCCCGCTCTTCCTCCGTCCCGGATGCCACTTCTGGGAAGCCCCCTCGGCCCTGCAAACCAAAGGGCCAGCGAGAGGACAAGAAGAAGAGACATAAGAAGAAAGAATGTTCAGTGGCTTCAAAGCCACAACCACCCACATCCTCCTCTTCGGAGGATGAAGTCGAGATCCTCGCATCTCCTGAGGATCTTGCAATTACAGATTCCCCAGAAAATAAGATCTCTGGTTCCATGGATTCCAAGCACATGGCAGCAGACGATCCGATGGAGTGATCTGCTTTTTATTCGTCATGGCGGTACAGCCAGAAGGAAACATCATCCTCCAGTGGAATTGTAGCGGCTTTTTCCATCACCTGCCTGAGCTACGACAACTTCTCAGCCAAACACCTGCCTTTTGTATCGCTCTTCAAGAGACCTGGTTCCCAGCGACGCGGTCCCCTGCCCTTCGAGGCTACAGGGGCTATTTTAAAAATCGGCCTATGTATGACAGAGTATCTGGTGGAGTTTGCATCTATGTCCTAGCCACTGTCCCGAGCGCTGTCGTGCACCTTCAAACGCCCCTAGAGGCGGTTGCTGTTCGGCTCCGGGCAGTGCAAGATGTTACAATCTGTTCACTCTCTCCCCCACCAGATGAGGCTGTCTCTCCTGTGGACCTCGCTGCCTTGGTCGCCCAACTTCTCCCACCCTTCCTTCTTTTGGGGGACTTCAATGCCCACCACACTTTGTGGGGTGGCATGCAGACCTCGGCACGGGGTAGGGATGTTGAGACACTACTGAACCAGCTGAACATCTGCCTCCTGAATACTGGTGCTGCTACGCACTTTAGCATAGCACACGGTACATTCTCCGCCATAGACCTGTCTGTCTGTAGCCCAAGCCTGCTTCCGCACTTCACTTGGAGGGTCCACGACGACCTGTGTGGCAGCGACCATTTCCCTATCTTCCTGTCGCTCCCACAGTGTCCACCTGCTGACCGTCTGCCTCGCTGGTTCCTCCATAGGGCCGACTGGCCAGCATACTCCATAGCTGCTGTGCTTCCCTCTCCTCTTCTGGCTGATATAGATACCGCTGTTCAGCAGGTCACTCATTCGATCATTTCTGCTGCTGAGAAAACCGTACCCGTCTCACTGGGATCACTCCACCGTAAGTCAGTGCCCTGGTGGACGCCGGAGATAGCTGAGGCCATCCGGGAACGTCGGCGAGCACTACAGCGCCACCGACGCCACCCTTGTGTCGAACATCTTGTTGCCTTCAAGCGTCTCCGTGCACGGGCACGGCGATTGATCCAGCACAGCA
Source organism: Locusta migratoria (assembly GCA_026315105.1). Classification (NCBI taxonomy): domain Eukaryota; kingdom Metazoa; phylum Arthropoda; class Insecta; order Orthoptera; family Acrididae; genus Locusta; species Locusta migratoria. The sequence continues at coordinate 448,723,361 of CM048746.1, forward strand.
AGAGAGCCTCCTGGGAGCGTTATGTCGCCTCCATTGGATCCCGAGCATCACCTTCACGGGTATGGTCGCAAGTTCGACGCCTCTTTGGCCACCGCCCACCAGTGGGAATTCCGTGCCTCCGCATTCAGGGTACAATTTGCACTGACCCTGTCACAATAGCTGAGCATTTGGCACACCACTATGCTCGCACCTCAGCGACCGCTGCATATGATGCGGATTTCCGCGCCCTTAAAGAGCGCACCGAGCGAAAACAGATATCCTTTCAAACGCGACTCCAGGAAATCTATAACATCCCTTTCAGCGAATGGGAGTTCGAAAGCGCCCTTGCCGCATGCCCAGCCACGTCATCTGCACCCGACTGCATTCATAGTCAGTTCCTCCGACATCTGTCATCAGACTCTAAACGCCAACTTCTCTCCTTGCTGAATCGTCTCTGGGTTGAGGGTGTCTTCCCGTCTCAATGGAGGGATAGCATCATCATCCCAGTTATGAAGCCGGGGGCTGATCCACAGGTGGCTGATAGTTACCGCCCCATCAGCCTCACCAACGTTCCGTTTAAACTCCTCAAACGGATGGTGAGTCGGAGGCTCATGTGGATCCTCGAGGACCGAGGACTCTTGGCGCCTCAACAGGGTGGATTCCGTCAAGGCCGCTCTGCTATCGACAATCTCGTGTCACTAGAGTCGGCCATTCGTACAGCATTTTCTCGCCGTGAACACCTGATTGCCGTCTTCTTTGACCTGCAGAAAGCGTACGACACCACCTGGCGCTATCATATTCTGTCTACGCTGTACGATTGGGGCTTACGGGGTCCACTTCCTACATTCATTAAGAACTTCCTGGCATTGCGTTCTTTTCGTGTTCGTGTTGGTTCTTGTTTCAGCTCACCTCATTGTCAAGAGAACGGAGTCCCACAAGGTTCCGTTCTTAGTGTTCCTTTGTTCTTAATCGCCATAAACGGCCTTGCTGCGGCTGCGGGGTCATCGGTTTCCACTTCCTTGTATGCCGATGACTTCTGCATGTATTACAGCTCCTCCAGCATCAGCGTAGCTGAACGGCGGTTGCAGATCGCAATTCGAAAGGCACAGTCGTGGGCGTTTGCCCACGGTTTTCAATTTTCTGCATCCAAAACCCGTGTGATGCATTTTTGTCGACGTCGGGCAGTACACCCGGAACCCGAACTGTATCTCGCTGATGACCTGCTGCGTGTCGAAGAGACGCACCGTTTTTTAGGAATGTTGTTCGACAACCGGCTCACCTGGGTGCCACACCTTCGCCAGCTCAAACAAAAGTGCTGGCGACACCTTAATATTCTACGCTGTCTAAGCCATACTGTTTGGGGAGCGTCACGCCCAACGCTCCTGCGACTTTATAAGGCGCTCATCCAGTCGCGCCTAGACTACGGCTGCGTAGTATACGATTCGGCTGCACCTTCAGCACTGCAAACATTAGACCCAGTCTTACATTCTGGAGTTCGTTTGGCGACAAGGGCTTTCCGCACGAGCCCTGTGACAAGCCTACTAGTTGAAGCTGGGGTCCTTCCTCTGCGGTTCCGCCGGCAGCACCTGCTGGCTTCGTACGTTGCCCATGTTAAGGCCTTGCCACACCATCCGAACCACCGGCTTCTTTTTCCAAGCGCTGCACTCCCTATCCCTCCAAGACGACCTCGGTCGGGTTACCCATTATCAGTCCGCATTCGTTCTCTACTTTCGTCCCTCGAATCCCAACCACTCCCTGCCACTTTCCACTATTCCTTTCAAACCCCTCCTTGGTCCATTCCTCGTTTGCAGCTTTGTCTGGATCTGGCCAATAGATCAAAGGACTCCGTTTCTCCAATGCAACTCCGACACCAGTTCCTGGATCTCTTCAACTCTTTCCGTGGTGCTGAAGCCATCTATACTGATGGGTCCCTAGCTGATGGTCGTGCTGGGTATGCATGTCTCCATGGTGACCATGTCGAACAACATTCATTGCCCCGTGAAAGTAGTGTCTTTACTGCAGAGCTGGTCGCTATCCTCAAGGCTCTAGAACACCTCCGAGCCTGCCCCAGGGGGTCATTTGTCATCTGTAGTGACTCCCTGAGTGGCTTGCAGGCACTCGACCAGTTCTTCCCTAGTCACCCGTTAGTGCAGTCCATTCAAGACACTACTTACTCTCTTGGCAAATCTGGCCGATGTGTGGTCTTCCTATGGACCCCTGGCCACGTCGGCATTTTGGGGAATGAACGTGTTGACCGGTTGGCCAAACAGGCCGCCACTGCGTCACCCTTCACCATTGGCGTCATGGAATCAGACCTCAGGACATCATTGCACAAGAAGGTGCGTGATGCTTGAAGTGCCGAATGGTCTACCACGAGTGCAACAAACAAGCTCCGAGCAGTGAAGCTATCCACAACCCTGTGGAAGTCTTCACTGCAGCCGATCCGCCGAGAGGCGGTTGTCCTCTGCCGCCTCCGTATTGGGCACACGTGGTTGACCCATGGGTATCTCCTTCGCCGTGAGTCCCCGCCCGTGTGTCGATATGGTGCCGCAATGACAGTGGCCCATCTCTTGATGGACTGTTCGCTTTTAGCCAATCTGCGGCATTCTTTTAATCTCCCAGACGCACTACCCCTAGTTTTAGGTGACGATGCCTCTATGGCTAACAAAGTTTTAAGTTTTATCCGCGCTTCTGGTTATTATGCATCTATCTAACCGTGGGTGTTGAGGCCTGATATCTTAGGCCACCAGCAACCCAGCTTTTTACCTTTTCACGTCCTTAGGAGCTCTTATTGTGTGCAGTGTGGCTGGCTCATCCTGTTTTTTCTTTGTGATCAGCCAGCCATGGTATTCTGCTATCCAGTTTTATTCGTGACTTTCTTTTACTAATTCTGTGCATCTTCGTTTTGTATTGTCAGTGGCTCGTCCATTCTTAACCTGCCCTTTTATGCTATGTCACTTTCAGGGCATTGTTTTATCTTTATTGACAGTTGACTCTCAGCTAGGAACAGGGGACTGATAACCTAGCTGTTTAGTCCCCTCAAAACAACCAACAACAACAACAACAACAACATTCTTATGTGAATTACAATATCGATAGACGCGAAGGAATGTCGTTATATTTTTAATTCAAATGTTCCCTGTCAAAAGAAGCAAAGATACGTCGTTAATCTGTAAATATACAAAGTGTAATCAGCAACTCGCTGTTCAATGGTAGTTTGTATTTGCAGAGTTATCTTTTAAATGAAAATGATACCCGCGGAAAGAAGCACTTTTTCTTTCCATGCCATTGCAAGGCATGCGGGATACAGCTAGTAAAAAAAATGATTTTTTTGTGTCGTACCTGGGTTAAATTTTACTTGCAGTGGCAGCGATTTAGTATGTTAACGTTGGTAACTAAATATTCGCTTTATGGGGTCATTAATTTACTGATCGGAACAACATTATTTATTTCATCATCAACACGAAGAATTATTCCCGTCACTGTACGTGACTAATTTTTTAAAAAGGATTCAACGGCCGTTGCCAACATCAATACACAACACCGCTGCCGTAAGGAAAATCGTAGCCCTTGTGTGAGTGTATTACACGTAAGTTAGTGAAAAAATAACGCAACAGCGCCATCTTTTAGTTATTTGGTATACTATGTTACGAACAGCGCCTCTATCGGATCTTTGCTATATACTACGCTGCAATTGAAGCACAGCATACACCAGAAACTACAAATTACGATATCTCTTCTTCCCCTGATCCGATTTTGATGAAATGTAGCCTATGTTACTCTCCAAACTATTCCAAATGTACCTGTGGAAACCCATGAAAGTTCGTGTAGTACTTTTGGAGATTACCTTAAACAAATAGACATACACGAAGGCTTTTAAACAAATGGCTAAATTATGATATCCTCAATATCGTACGGTTATATAAATTCTTCAATAATTAACATCTGATCAGAGAAAACGAGGATATCATAATTGCAAACGTAGGCTTCCGCTGTTGTTGTCACTATCAATAAAATTCTTCTGGGTATGAAACCGCGTCGTCATTTTATAAATTCCACCGACGTTTCGGCCGCCTGCAACAGTACTAACTTCTCCGTCCGCAAATAAAACGCTAGGAAGCTTGTAATCTTCATCCAATTCCTGTTTCGGATAATTCTCCACGTGAGTACGTGTCTTCGGCGTGGCCGTTGTTACAGACAGTTTAACCATCTTCTCGTAACATTTTTGTCTGCAGTGGTACTAGTTCCCATATTCCTTTTTTTACGGTCCATCACTTCTTCCGTTAGTGATGTGTGTTCTCTAACTTTGTGGGCGGTCATCATTCGTTCAAAAATGTTCAAATGTTTGTACAGCTTAAGGGACTTAACTACGGGGTCATCAGTCCCTAAACTTACAAACTTCATATGAACTAGCTAATCCTAAGGACGGCACAAATATCCATGCCCGAGGGGGGATTCGAACCCCCGACCGTAGTGGCCGTGCAGACCGTGACTGGAACGCCTCAGTCCCCTCGGCCACCGCGGCCGGCGTCATCATTCGTCGTAACGGCTATTTTCTGTCTTCTTTGCGCGAATCTTTCAAGGGTGTGACATATTTTTCTGCTGCTTCATGAGCGATTCTGCGTTTCTTCATGTCTTGGGACGATACCTCTCAAGAAATTTCATTCATCTCCATCTTTTCTGTCGTTTGCATTTTGTGAAAGGCGTTGGAAATATCAGTGGGTAGGCTGTGGTGCTCTTCTAACACCGAAATACTTTGCTCTTCGTCCCTCTAGTATCCGTAGACTATTTTGATGCCTCGCAGGAATCCATCAGTACTTCCTCCAGTGAATGTGGCCGTGCCGGCCGCGGTGGCCGAGGGGATTGAGGCGCTCCAGTCACGGTCCCCACGGCCACTACGGTTGGGGGTTCGAATCCCCCCTCGGGCATGGATATTTGTGCCGTCCTAGTTCGTAAGTAGTTCATAAGTAGTTTGTAAGTTTAGGGACTGATGACCCCGCAGTTAAGTCCCTTAAGCTTAACAAACATTTGAACATTTGAATGTGGCCGTCGCTACACTCGATGTTGGGGTTTAGTTAACGCAAGCTGCTGCCGCATACCTCAACGGCAGTGTCGTCATACTGGCCGCGGCTTCCGCCTCGCCTACCGGCGTTTGGGCCACGCGTCGTTGAATACACTGCGAGCAGACGTGACCGGTGGATACACATGCTCCGCACACGTACGCGGCTGGATTGGGCAAAGCCGAAAATGTGTACCCAGCCGGGATTCGAACCCGGGTCTCCTGCTTTCTAGGCAGTTGCGCTGACCCCTACACCACTGGGGACACAGTGATCACGCTCCTGCAAGGACTACCTAAGCACGCCTCCAGTCAGACAGAAATTTCCAGCTTCAGCCTGCCCACAGTACTCAAACTCGTAGTTATGAAACTAATTCCCGTAAGAGTATAGGCTTCAAACTTGCCCACTCCTCCCCACTAACGATAGGATCATTGCCCGTCACCGGCATATTATATATATATACATGTGGCGTCTGTTCCGAAAGAACAGACCTCACTTCTGTGAATTCACTATTGTGAATATTAAATAATAACAACTGCAGGATCAGAAGTGAGGTCTGTTCTTTCGGAACAGACGCCACATGTATATATACAATGGTATATGTTTGTTCAAGTCAATTTTAGCTTCCCTGATACTATTCAAAAATGCAGATTTGTGAGCAGTAGACAATTTCTCGGCTACATTACTGATTACAGTTCCGTAATTCTTGGACACTGATTTGATTTCTAAAGCGGTAATTTCGAAAAGTAATTCGAAACCTCTGACCGTCCTAATTTCGCGGTCTGCGGGTGAGACTACCATTACCTCACTATATTCCCATCGCAATGTTTAAACTTCAGAGTTCCTCCGCACGATTCTGTAATTTCATCACATTTGGCGGCATCTTTAAGCTGCAGATATACAGTCCTACTAAAAATGTACACGTAAATACCAATATATTGCCGCTGTTTATTTTCATAACTTCTAGGAAATTCTCAACTTCGAAAGATGTCGGCCGTCGGTATGATCAAATGTCAACTTGAAAGTATCGTTCCGTGGACGTTATCATTTTACCCTCAATCGGGTCTTAAACATTAAATATATAAGCACGTGTAGCAGCGCAAAACTCGCCACTAACGTAACAGCTCGCGTCCGTACAGCTCGCCCACCAGAGATAACAAAATTAGTGACTAGTCATATTGTAGTGTTCAACCAGGAGTATTTTAACGACTTGAATGTCCCCCGCCGGGAATCGAACCCGGGCCCCCTGCGTGGTAGTCAGCGACGCAGTCGCCTGAGCTACGGAGGCGGAGGGCAGTATTAACGGTTCTGAGATACTTGTATGCCCGTAGCTGTATAGTCTTGCCTATATTAATAGGCCGACATAATGAACATTTTGATCTGCTAGTTGAAATTGTTGTTGAACTGAAATCACAGACGCGTTGGAATGGGCCAGTATTATAAGGCGCCTTGCTACGGAGCGCGCGGTTTCTAGCCGTCGGAAGTTCGAGTCCACGGGCATGGATTGTGTGTGTGTGTGTGTGTGTGTGTGTGTGTGTGTGTGTGTGTGTGTGTGTGTGTGTTAGAGAGAGAGAGAGAGAGAGAGAGAGAGAGAGAGAGAGAGAGAGAGAGAGAGAGAGAGAGAGAGAGAGGTCTCATTTTTTTTGAGGAGGTTTAGCAGTGATTTTTCATTGGTGTTTGTTTGTTTGTTTATTAATACTTTGTTCTCAGCTATAGCTTTCTGGATATGTAGGTTTTCTTGAGTTTATATGAGGTGTTAATTGTGGTTGTTCGTCGTGATAATTTTGATGTCTTGGTCTATATTGATTAGGTAATGGTTGTATTGTTTTAAGTGTTCAGTAAATGTGGAGTGGTTTGTTTCATATTTACAATATCTGATGTGTTCTTTATATCTTGTTTTGAAATCCCAATTTGTCATTACTATGTGGTCTGCATCACAACGTATGCATTCCAGTGTGTAAATTCCTGATCCTTAAAATATGTATATTTCTTGATTTTTGTTTGTAGATTTATCAACTACGGCAGTTGTATATTCTTTGTGCAATCTGTGTTTCTTCAGTGTATGTGTCACATTGTGTGTTACGTTGTGTGTGTATGTCGTGTTGTACCATTGTGGTGTTGTGTATGGTCTGTTTGTTTGTTCCAGTTTCTGTATATGGGTGTTGTGTATTTTACTGTTTTCTGGTTTTGTTTGAAATGTTGTTTTTCCATATTTATCGTGTAATTTTATTATTGAGTTTTTGTTATTACTTGTGTGTCGTAACCATTGTACCTTCATATTTGTTTGAGTGTGTTCATTTCTTTTTGATAGTTTTTGTTAGAGAGATTCTGTTTAGCATATATAACATGTCTAAATGCAGCAAGTTTCTGGGTTTAGAGACGATTGGAGGTACAATGTTTGATCATGTCTATCAATGTGACGGTTTTGAGATAAATGTTGAATGAATGTTTACCCATTTATTTTGCTGTCATTTTATTTTTCAATTGTGAACTGTGTTTTTGTGGACTTTGTTTATTTCAGAGTGAAGTTCACGTATTTTTATGTGACCTATTAGGTCACATGTTTTTCACTGTCTTGTGATTTTCTATTTTGTAGAGCTTTGAGATTATTTTTGGAGGTGTTTGGCTATGTGATATCTTGAGGCATTTCTGAAATTTGTAAATGGACTTGGAGGAGACTACGGTTTGCATGTTTTTGGTTGGCTGCTGAATGTTGGTGCTTGTGGCTTCTTCTGTGTTACATGGTATTTTTGTTTTTAGTATATTTTCGATGCTTTTTAGAGTTTTCTTTACATTTTCCTGAAATCGTGTGGTTTGGTCTGATATCAATGTTATTTTGTTGGCTTATATAGATTCTTTGGTTTTGTCCATCAGTTGTATTGCATTTCCTTTGTCTGCTTTTGTTACCAGAATATCGTTAGATGTCAGATGTCTGTGTCAGTGAGTTCATGGTGGCTGTCTGACAGGTGGTTCTTTACTTGTTAATGTTGTTTATTTCCTTCTTCACAAATTCTCAAGTATTCTTAGCGTGTGATGATATATTCACTTTCTACAATGAGATTTTCTATGTACCTTTAGTTAATCTGCTAGTGGTGCAATGTGTAAAAACTTTCTCTAATAACTTTTTTTTCTTTGGGGTGTAACTGTCAGATTTACTAAACGTGGGTGAAATGTTTGTTGGTGTTCTTCTGAACTTTTCATTGCAAATGTAAATATGTGCTTCTCTCTTTTTCCGTTTTTTACCACATTATTTACTGTTCATATTCATTTTTTAAGTGTTGAATTGGTCATGTGATCTGTGTTCCATTATCTCTATCAGTGTAATAAGGACTCCAGTATTTTCTAACCCTTAGTGGGTTTCATGCAGTATCATGTTCAGATATTGCTTTTTAGTATATAACCTCTTGATTTCATTATAAAAAACATCTTTCTGCATACAATTTTGAAGTTTGTGCCGCTTCAGAACTTTTTTGACCTTTACATGAAAGTAGTTTGGAATTATGTAGTTGTTATTGCAGGTTTGGTAGAATTTTATGTGCTGTATCGTTTTGTGGAGTCTAAGATATACACAGAGTAAAAGAGTAAAAGGCGTTATAAAAATGTATGAAGGATCTGGGGACTTAAGGAGGTATAGATATCTGTAGCGTTTTTACAAAAAATCAAATCGAAGTCAAAATTGATAAACTAAGAGAAAAGGTTAACGATTTGCTACTGTAATGTTCTACAATAACAAACAATAAAAGGAAAAAATAAACAATTCAAATTCCTATGTATGACGGACATAACCAGTCGTAAGTCTGAATCCAATGTGCAGAATGTTACTACTATTCCCGAGAAAAAAGGGGAGGGGGCACTAAACATTTCATTTATTTCATATTACATAAATCCATATTGTGATAGATCACACAGATGTGGAATGAGTCATGTTACAAATCGTTACAAAATACTGAGATTCAATAAATAATTTCACAATAACAGGCAGGTCTTATCAAGTGGTGAATAATGTTACAGGTAAAACTAGACATAAAATTAGAAACATATAGGTCAAATAACATAAAGCAATAAATATGGAAAAAAAAATATGCATAGTACATAAAGCATGTCAGTATAAATGGGTAAGATGTATAATACATTAATTATATTAAAAAAGAGTCTTGATAACACAAATAAATGTGGTAATACAAAAATTACAAGAACAATTATTATTTTGTCTGCATATACTCATCAAGAGAGTAAAATGACTTTTCCACTAGATAATTTTTCAGTTTGTGCTTAAATGTAGGCAGGATCATAATATGTACTTTGATTTCAACTGGGAGAGCATTGAAAATCCTTGTGGCAGAATAATGGACACCTTTTTGTACAAGACTTAAGCGTTTAAGATCCCTATATAGGTCATTTTTAGACCTAGTGTTGTGATCATGATAGACACTATTAGGTTGAAAAAGGTTATTTGAAACAAAAATCATTATAGAGAATATGTATTGAGTGGTGGTGGTTAGTATTTTTAAATTGCGGAACAGGTTTCTACAAGAAGCTCTAGGGTTAACACCACTCATTATTCTGGTTGCTCTCTTTTGTGCGGTAAATATATTTTTCGCTAATGGTTGATTACCCCAAAAAACTATGCTATAGGACATGATGGAATGAAAATATCCAAAATACGCAGCCTTGGTAGTATCTATGTCACTAATAGAGGTGATTACACGGAGAGCGTAAGTTGCTGCACTGAGTCTTTTATGGAGATCTAATATATGCTCAGACCAGTTCAATTTATCATTTATTAGAATGCCCAAGAACTTGGTAAAATCACACTGTGTTAGGGGCCTATTTTGGTTACCGCAGCTTAAGTGAAATACCTTATTCTCTTGCTGAGCTGCATGAAATTGGATATATTGGTTTTTTCAACATTAAGGGTAAGTCCATTGGACTTAAACCAGTGTAGAACATCAACAAGTACAGATTTACATTTGTTTTCTATTTCGCTGATTGTACGTCCTTCATCGTGAAACATAATAACACGGCACACAAGAAGCAGCAGCACCATAGCTTGAATGTAAGCAAGCCACTAGACAGCCACATAAAACTATTTTTCAACATAATTTCCAGCTGAATGTATAATAAATCAATTAGTTTTCGAAATAAAAACGTTTTCTTTCCAGATGATAAGCTGCATAACTTTTAATTTCTCAATTCAAGCAGACGTAAATCCCAAGAACGACTTTATGTAACTATAGTAAACAAAATTAGGGCTAATGCATCTAGCAAAATATCAAATTGAACAACTCGTCCAAAATATGACTGTGGCGAACATGTTATATTTGGTCGCACGGCTGTCTGCAGGAGATCAGCTGTTCGCTGTCATTGAGTTCGTGTATCAGCCGTAGGGAGCGCTGACGTGCTGTATTCCTTGCTTCGGCGCGTCGCCGTTGTGTACAAATTATATAAACTTTTATATTGATTATTCTGTTTATTGTATGCTGAGAACTTAGTATCTTTGTTGAAATGATTTAATCGACTTTGCTTGTTCCTTGTAAAATGAGGAACAGTTTCAAGAATAAAGCTATTTTATTTAACCAGCGAGTACTCGTGCCGTGAGCATTTTGTTCACAGTAATTTTAAGACAATCGGCATTTTACCAATTTTAAATAGTCAGATAGGTATGTTTTCTTATAAACGCAACTAGAAATACTTATTTAGATATATTAGGCACATTACAAACTGTCCTTTGACTGTCAGAAAAATGCTATACACGCACTCGAGCCCGTAACTTTTACAAGCGCAAGTCTCGCGGGTGAAATGTTAAACGTCGTCGAAATAAAATTTAACGCCACAAATCTCGCGAACTGCAAGACTTGCGACAGTAGTGTTGACTTTTTTCTATTGCTATACATTGAGTTAAGGAATTTACGTAATTGTTATTGACATTGTGATTAATTGAAAATTCTTCTACTGAAGTACCATTAGTTTATCTCGTTTCTTAGTTGTATCAGTCATGAGACTACTGTAACTTCATCATCATACATTCTATATGAGCTATTTATTCAGTTTGTATTATAGAATGTTCCAGAACTATTAATAACTATTTATTATTCAATTTTCACTGTTTTTAAACAAAGTTGTACTTTTTAATTCACTATGATTTTCTTCATTTGAGCGTTTCAATACAGTAGATAATTTATCGAAATTGTCACTGGTATCCGTTCCTTCACTTCACCATCGGTTCGGATCGACTGCTGCATTAAAGCTGGAGGGAAAGGGATGTTCCATTACAACCCTTATACGATTAAGCTTAGAGAAACATCTTACAGCTTTGTCGTCGTCGTCGTCGTCGTCGTCGCCATCATCATCTCGCAAATTATATCCTAGAGTTACATTGTCCATTATGCATAAAGAAAAAAGAAACACCACTTTCATTACGTAAAAAAAGAAGAGAGAAAATAAACAAAGACAACTACTAACAATTTCATTTACTTCCGTTAAAGATTTGGTTCTGTATAAATCATTTTTTCTATTGTGAGCTATATGTTGGCGGAAGAAAACACTAATTCCAGACCGGTAACGCACAATAGCAAAAGAATCCGAACAATCGCGTCGGGTGAAATGCACAGTAATGACAATTTTACTTTAAAAATTGTTGGTACTTTCGAAGACATTCTTAGATTGAGACAGTAGAGCTCCATCGATGTCGTGGAGCTGGCAGGTAACTGGGACCTTTCCAGGAAGGGATAACAATATTAAAAATCAGTACTAAATGTGCACGTATTAATAATTCCTTCTGGTAAGTGAATCTAAAAATTTGAACAGGTCATCGTAAAAAAAGTGGAATATTAACAAGTATTAAAGTAGTGAACTTTCCTAAAAATTTAAAACCTTTTTCTTGCAATAAAATTAAACAAAAACCTGAAAATCTTATTAAAAATTAGTAACTAGCCTAAGCTAGTCATATATCACAGTAATATCACAGATGGTTACTGACAATTTTAGCGACTTGACTGTCGATGAAACGAACACAACGTCCAGTCCCCCCGCCGGGAATCGAACCCGGGCCCCCCTGCGTGGTAGTCAGCGACGCTGAGCTACAGAGGCGGACGAAAGAACTGTACTAACAAACTTGCAGAGCACATAGTTGTTACGTCTTTACTACTTTATTAAGCTGACATAGTAAACAACATTTATTTATTCCTATTTTAAAGTAGTTTGGACATTTTAATACCGATAGTTGAAGTTTGAGTTGAATTGAAATGACAATTTTGTGTATGTTTCAAAACTTTTTCGTTAACCGACTCCTTTCATGGCCGTATGTTTTAAGCCATCATAATACGAATATGGCCGCGGTGGAGTAGCCGAGCGGTTTTAGTTCTGCTTCGGCAGCGGCCGAGTGCACACGCGCCGGTGTGCTGGCTCCCCGAGTGTTTACGCCGCCTGCAGCTACTGGGACAGGGGCGGGGACTGATCAATTACGACGATACACGCTTCGTTTTCAATTTCCGTATGGATGCACTCGACCGCAAGTGCACGAACTCTTAGATTGGCTTTACGGAGAATTGGGTCTGAAAGATGAAGTACTCGCTTTGTCGTATGATTTCCTTGCGAATGCAGTGTTTGTGAAAGTCGTTAGTTACGATCCCTGTTTACGTGTCATGGAATTAACTCAAGGTACCCCCGAATTTGTGAATTACAGAGGCGAAATCTGCAAAGTATCAGTTTCTCATGCCGGGCTCGGTCTACGCAAGGTCCGCATATTTAATCTACCTTTTGAGATTGAAGTCGATAATATACGACAGGCCCTTTCTGAATATGGTGACGTTGTGGAGATTCACGCGGAAACGTGGTCCGGGTTGAAGCATTTCAATGTGGATAACGGCGTGAGGATTGCTAAAGTTGATCTTAAAAAGCACATCCAGCCGCGAACTTGTGTCCTCGTGTGAAACCTGTCCGTAGGAGTGCACCCGCTACGGTGGATGTGCAGGACGTTATCAGAACCTCGTATGTGGACATGCTGGTTGGAACGCCTGCCGTAAGCGCGGACCCACCGAGTCAGGATTCCGGTAATTCAGCCTCGCTCCGTGTAGAGTCGGGGAGTTAACTTGAAGCGCGGCCTGTGAACCATCTTCGGTGGCCGAGTCCTGCACGACACTGCGGCGTCGGCACCGCACCGGCAGCCGCCGCAATCGACAGGGGCATGTTTACAACGCCAGGCGCGCGCGTCACCGCGTCGCAGCTGAGCCACCCGACGGCGCGAGCACTCCGCCCGGTAGTGCTCCGTCGAATTACAAATGGCACACGTCCTGGGCTGTCCGTCGTATATCACAAGTGCACGATAGCCTGACACACTGATAAAGGACGGTATGTGCTTCATGAAATCAATTTTTACTTGACGCACGCCATTCAGTACGGGGGCACGGGAAGTTGTTCTCCCACTTTTCCTCATGAACAGACAGAACACGACCGTAGGCACTCAGAACGGTAGTTCAAATACGCACATAGTGCACAAACCCATGCCACCAAAAGAAACTTCTACATCAAACACACTACCATCAGATCGCAAAAATTTCCTTGTCCCTCCTTTCTTCTACATTACGCAGACACGGATCAACATTCAAAAGTTTTACAAAAAATACAGGCGCAAGCTGAGACATATATATTCCGTAAAGTTCGCCTAATGGAATCTTAACTTGTTCAATAAGGAATCTATGAACTTCGTATGCAGCAGGTTTCACAATTCCACGTTCAATAGTAAACTTCAAAGTATATTTATAGTGACCGAAGACCGGACTGGGTCGGGAGCGACTAGCGACGACCGACCGATCAAGCGTCGCCGCTAACGAGAAACACTCCACGAAACCACAGAGACGACAATAACAACTAATCGAAAACAAAAATCAAAACGCAAGCCAAATCGAAACCGTGACAGAGCAGAGTACGAAGCCACATAACCACTAAATATAGAAGGTAAACGGAGTGCAGTCAACACAAGACTGAGGAGCGAGCTGTGGCTCCGGGCCCTATATAGTGCGGCTCTCTGCGCAGATGACCGGCGCGGTAGGCGCGCCACGTCGTGCAGCGCTCTAGTGGCGATGGCAGCGCTAGAAGGTTGTGCGCGCCGCCTAACGGCTGCTGTCATAGTCCATGTGGTCTGGCGGGCTGTCAAACTTATCGTTCCGGGATACCAGAATATCTCCTCAAAATCGTAGCCATATTCAAAACAACTTCATATTATAATTAAAACGACCAAATCCCAGCCACAAACACCAAACAAATACTTTAGTAGAGAAATTATCACCCAGTAACACGAAGACAAAAGATTTCACTGTCAGAATAAACAGAAACTTGCCTTGACATGAGCCGCGACGGAGCACAGCGTAAGCACAACCGCCCTGCACGACGGCCCAAGCCGGAATGCCTCACAACTTTACTTCGCGCTTGCCCCCGAAAGGCAAAGGTTCCAGGTTCGAGTCCCGGTTCCGGCACACAATTTTATCTGCCAGGAAGTTTAATATCTTACTAACTGGCACTATTTACGAAATGATACGCACTTCATCACCATGCTGACATAACGATTTAAGTAACTTGAGAATTAAATTTTTCTACCGATTAGTTTTTGTAAAATCATTTGTGAAAGATGGCGGGGCATGCGCCTCTATTCTGTTAGAACAGCGCGATTCCAAACTTGTTGGAGAAAATTGGCGGACGTTTCAGCTTGGGTATTTAGGAGCTCTAGTTTCTTCTATCACTCAAAACAATTTGCTGGGGCTTACAGACTCCGGGCGCTCCTGAACTGATGTGATGCAAACACTATCATAGAAATATTGTACCGAGAAAATTGGTAAGTTGTCTTAAGAACACGTTACATAATGATTTCCTCAGAAGCAAAAATAGGACAATATTAAGAAATGCTTCCAAGGGCGAAGAAACCCTTTCTAGCGCCAAAGCTGAACAGCAATTCAATACTTGAAACTTGAAACATATGATTTTCCTGAAAAATTTTGATATAGAAAGCTTGCCATGTTGTCTCTAATAGGATCAAATTGGGTGACGTGGGAAGAGCTCGCTACATTCTATGTATATAGATTACTGTTGCCAAACGTTTGTAAACCTATTGGACCAAATTTCTATAGTCATCAATCACTACACTTACAAAATAAGTAAACTAACTGAAACTAACGACAACACATACCCATGCCAGAAAATTCAAATTCAAATGTTTGTAAATCTAGCGGATTCAACTGCTTAGTTATTAGTCCGTAGCTTACAAGCTACTTACACTAAGTTAAACTAACCTAAGGAAAACACGCACATCCATGTGCGAGGGAGGATTCGAACCCCCGACGCGGGAGGCCGCGCGATCCGTAATGTGGCGCTCCAGACCGCTCGGCTATTACCGCGCTCCATGCCCGAAGTAGGACTCGAACTTGCGACGGCAAAAGCCGCACAGTCCGTAGCATGGCGCGTTAAATGACATTTGAGCATATTTCTCGAAGAAGTGCGGACAAAACAGCTAAAGAAACAATATCGTTTGTGTTGTCAGTGCCTGTGTGCATTCCTAATGTGAAAAGGCCGAATTAAAAAATAAATAAAAAAGTAGTTGTCTGTCTGTAATCTGTTGATTTGACAATAAAAAATAACGTTTCGTTTTATAATATTTATTTCTCCCGACAACAACTCCAAAATTCTGACATTTTTATACTTTCTCCAGATATTTTAATTTTCCCGTCTTCCAACCCTACTTTCGATGTTGTGAGTTTGTGAAACATCCTGTGTAGTGAGGTACGGGCAAAGGAAGAAGATGGAACAATCGTTAAAGTTCCCTTGATAGGAAAAAAATTTTGGTCTTCAAGTTGCAAGAACGTAATTTCGACAGCTGCCGTCAGTAGGCCTATTGTAATCACACTGCGGAATTTACCGATGGATTACAGAAATAATTTCAAGAAATGAAATTCTTTCACAACATTAACACGACTTTTATTTTTGTTATCGAAAATTTCTTTTGCCTTGGGGCAACTACCACCAATGAAAGTAGAAATTGTTATTTTGAACTTCGTAACAATACGAGATGCACGAATATTCCGTTCGTTCTATTGTTGCGGTTCCGTCATTATTTGGATAGCAGACAACGAACCCTTCTTAGGTCGTGCTCACCGCTGTAACCGACGCGCGCTTGTTTCGTTCTTCGAGAGCTGCTGGCGTCTTTCTGAGGTAGGGAGGAAAGTAACTATGTTCATAATTTGTTCCTTTGTACTCTCTTTAGGCATAATCATCAGTGTTTTGTTTTAATGCATAATTTTCTTGATGGCGAAAAAGAAAAATATATGGCACAAGGAAAATGTATCTTACAAGACTGGGTGTATATACAACTTTTTATGTCTCTGACCATAATAAACGCGTCGTTATCGCACAAACTGTTGCCGTTGTTTATCAGTACTCGTTTCTTTTTATTCGTCGACATAAAAGTGTTGCAGTTCAGCTACAAATATCAAGGTTCTTATAGTGGCACGAAAAAACGAGTTTTTCGTGTAATTTGTACAGACGCACTGGTATTTTGCAATGGCATTCTTATTTCCCGCTACTGTTGCAATCACAATCAATGCTTAATCGTGAAAAGTAGGAAGGTTTCTATACTCGTGTGCCGTCACGAACCAACTAATTGAAATTATGATGAAATAATATTTTGTCTTATAATTTAGTAAATGAAAGTTTAAATTCAACTTCGGGAAATGTTGTGTTTAATCAAACAGACGATAGCCACTTTCATTTTCGTGCTCTAACTTGCTAATCGCGGTCATGCTTCACTGTGGCTCAGTATGATGAGGGGGAAAAAATACTTGCAGGTACACACTCGCCGAGAAAAAACGTCTGTCAATGGCCTAGTTTACGTTATTTTTATACATGCTATTTTGTCACAAACTGACATTTTGGGCCCGTGGTTGTGTATGAAATACAGGATGATGCTTACAAACAAAATATTACGATGGAATTTTTTCGTGAATAAATGAATAGCACGAAAAAGTCTATCGTAAAAGTTTGTTTGCAACATTTGTCAGTATCATGAGTTATATTTACGCTCCAGTAAGCAATTCCAGTCGTCGTTTTGTATTGTAGGGCACCACAGAAACAATGACTTTTCGCCACAAGCAAAATTATTTGCATAATCAAAATGTAAATGACATGTATGTGGACGTGAACAGCCGTCTGACAATGAGCTGGAATTTTGACCGGTAACGACGCTATTTAGTAAATAAATAGCACGATCAAATGTCGTTGTTTGCTGGTTTTTTTTTTCTTTTTGTAAGAATCATCCTGTGTTTTTTATACAGCCAGTGACGAGACTCGTGCTTATGTTCGTTGAATTTCTGCATAAAAAGCAGACGGTTTACCGACTCTGGAGCGTACCCTACATTACTCGACATTATGTTCATCTACTGCTCATCCCCTCCATCTAGCCCCTTCTCCTCCACCTCCCCCGCTCTATCGATCCCATGTATTCTCAAGTTCGTTCTATTACTCGGACACTATATCGTCAAGGTTACTACATAGATATAGTAGCAATCGGGCCGCGAGCATAACACCGGATCTACAAATTGGAACCAACTTTCGAGCAAACATAGTTCATCCAACGCATGGATTGGTCAAGTAGCACTGGAACCAACGCTGGATCCAATATTGTTACGCCTCCGTTGCTTGACGGTATTTCGATCAACCATCAAAGGACGTTGAGCCAATATCGATACGCCGGCCACACATTGGCGCCAACTTAGACTCATTCTCTCTTTGTAGTCTGCTTGTCTCGAAACTGTGTTTTTTGTTCGATTGTTCCACATCGTCGTTTATTTTAAAGTTTTGAAATGTTAGTAAAAAGTACAGCTGTATCAGAACGAGATTCATCTGTGAAAGCAACTACAAAAATCGTCATGATACTGCAAACTTTAGGCATGATCATGACAATATGAAGTGGATTTTATGCTTTTCAAACTTAATGATGCTTTTGACAGACCTGATTGTTGAATGTAATTTTAAACATTAACAGTACCTAACGTTGCCCGTCAGAGCCTCACATACTGCTTTGCAAACTTCAAGCGCTATTAGTGATATTACTTAACGTGGATATTTTAAAAATGAAGTGTACGCTTTTGAAAATGTCACCTGTTTCAAGAAATCAGAGCTTAACTGTCAAAAGTCCTTTGACAGTGTATGTCCCCTCAAAAACGTATCTTTCTTTTTTCAGTTCAGTCATTTGAAGGCGCAGTTCTAAATGTGAATTTTTAATAATTTTAATAATGGTATCTAAAACCTGCAATACTTCATTAACTTACTGATTTCGAGATGTACGGTATGAAGTGATACAAGTGTGATACAATACAATCATCTGAAAGAGCAGCTCTAAATGTGCAATTTTAATAATGGATATCGAATACTTGTGATACGTTTTTAAACATACTGATTTCGAAATGTATGATATGAAGAGGTACATTACAACTCACCATATTCTTTCAGGCGGTTTCGTTTTTAGCCCACTTTAGGTTATGGTAGTAACATAAAAAGTGGGCCTTTGCGATCGCCTTTTGACAGCTCGAAAGTATAATGAAAATAATGACTTAACCGTTCATCTGACACGAAAATTGAATAAACGACTTTATAGTCGAGAAAATTCTCTACAACTTTGCTGCTCCCTTGTGGGTTTTTTCATATACCGCATCGCTTCAGAGATATTTACAAAAATAACGACGATTTGGTACTGTGTATAACGTGTTCTCACTTTTTATGCTATAACTCGCACCGTTTCAGAGATATTTCAAAAATAACGGCTATTTGAGACCGTCACTTCATTTTACGTCAACCAGTACAGGCAATGGAAATAAACTTGAAAAAGAGGACAAACTATAACGGCAAGACAGGTGATATTTTAACGAAAAAATATCATGATAATATGGGATATTAAAATAATTTAAAGAGGTAAAATTAAAAAAAGAAGGGTGTTTGTTAGCTAAATTCAAATATCAAAACATTTTGGCTGTTTGTTAAAATGCAGCCAGAGAGAATATTACGTGTTTAGTGCATAGATTTTATCACAATAGTAAAGACGTAAACGTATCGTCCATAATTTTATTATCTTTTTTTCGAAATATTTGCAAATAATCATAAAACTACAAGAAAACCTAACGTGGGATGTAAAACGTGCCAGTGCGATTTTTTTTTTTCAATGCGTAATATATTAATTCGTACTCTGTTTACCAATCAGCCGCGATCTTTCCGTCAGATATGCTTCAAATGTTCAAATGTTTGTTAAGCTTATGGGACTTAACTACGGGGTCATCAGTCCCTAAACTTACAAACTACTTATGAACTACTTACGAACTAGGACGGCACAAATATCCATGCCCGAGGGGGGATTCGAACCCCCGACCGTAGTGGCCGTGCTGACCGTGACTGGAGCGCCTCAGTCACCTCGGCCACCGCGGCCGGCGGTCTGGCTTTTGTACAAGTTATAAATAACTCTCCTTTCCCTATATTTTACCCCTGCTGACTTCAGAATTTGAAAGAGTGTATTCTAGTCAACATTGTCAAATGCTTTCTCCAAATCTACAAAAGCTAAAAATGTAGGTTTGCCTTTCCTTAATCTATCTTCTAAGATACACGTAAAGTGAGTATTGCCTCCCGGGTTCCTATGTTCCTCCTGAATCCAAACAGATCTTCTCCGAGGTCAGCTTCTACCAGCTTTTCCATTCATGAAATATGACGTCATAAACAATGAAAACTTCCCCGTCTTGCGGCACGTGATACTATTATTTTATCAGTCCATTATTTGAGAAGGAGAGCACATAGCAACTTGCAACAAACTATAAATATAATTTCTAACCTTTAGAAAATTTAATCTCGCTTACTGATTTTTCCGAGTCCTTGCAGTAAAATTACATTTGGCATGAAGTTACAATTTATTACTCGTACACTATTAATTATATTCGCCAGATATGTTACAGACTGTATATACACATACCACTCTACGTACGTATCATAGTACTACACACCGTTCATGACATATGGAGTCGTAAACAATGAGATCCGCGAAAAACTGATGTATTAAGCGACAACACTGGTAATTTTCTCCCAAACTACTGGACTGATTTCAGTCACATTTGGTACACATAGTCCTTACGGAAGATAACGATTTCTGTAGGAGTAAGATCCATATTCGACACGTGGTTCAGGAGACATAACGTCATAAACAGTAGGAGTTGCAAGAAACTACCTCATAATGCGACGAGAATGAGTACTTAGCGACTTGCAACAAACTTTAAACACTATTTCAAACCTTTATTAAACTTTTTCTCGCCTACAACCACATCAAAATACTGAAAGGAAAAACGTTTCTTGCTTACTACTTTTCCGCTGTTTATGAAGCAAAACTACGGCCTTCGATATGACGTTACAGTTTATAATTTCAACACTACAAATTGTAGTCGCATGAAATTTCACAGATAGTATAAACACATACTGATGAATGTACTTTGGAAATTGTATGACAGTAATTTATGAGATTTTAGGACAATAGCAGTGGCGTTCGTGGGAAACCGCTAATCACGCCATCAGGTTTTAATGTATTACTTCTTTACAACTAACTCTGTTTGGAACGGATTTTACCGACATACAGCACATATACAAATGAATATATAACTGCACAATTATATAATTTTACAACATATAATACAACTAATATGAGATCATATATACTGCGATGGGCAAAAAACCTGTCACATCCTGCACCACGTATTCCAGTCATCTTAAGGAAATTCCTGGAAATCTGATAGTAGTGTTGACAACGTTGAGCTCTGCAGCGCACATGGATGCAGGCGATAGCAATAGAATTCTATAGAGTTATAAGGAAAGGAAGAAACTGGAGTACACCCAGCGAATAACCATTATTTAGGACAGATCTGGCTTTTAACTTCAAGAGACTGCAGTTTCCATTGAGACTTGTATTGTCTATTACGATTAGTAAACCACAGGCCAATCTATTCAGTACTGTGGAGTGGATCTGGCATGCACATCTTTCTCACACTGACAACTTTATGTGACTTGTTCATGGGTAGCGTCACAAAAGAAATAATTCATATTAGATCCTGGACAAATAACAAGAAATATTGTCTATAATAAAATTATGAATGAAAGTTACAAATCATTTGTATTTTCATTACTATCTTTCTTTGTTTGGATACTGTACGTAAAATGCAAGATAGTCTTATTTCTTGTGTAATCTCTAATAAATATAACATGTTATTAGAAAAAGGAGATGGACAGAGAGAGAGAGAGGGATAAGAGAGGTACTAACTCAAGGCTCCAGCAACGCCGGGTTTTCAGCTAGTCAACATATAAAATGGTGGCGCCTTAGCCAGTAAAAAATAAATAAATAAATAAAATAATGCATATTATATAGCTGGTCATCTTCAAATGTATAAACATACTTATTTATAGCAAGAAATACAAATGTAAAAAGGGGATTTTGTAATGCAGTGCTCTGAGGTGGGGAGAAAATGACAGTTCAAAGATTTGATAAACGTTTTTGACTGTATTGCGTATTGCATTTAAAAAATACGACTATTATGGTTGTTAATTAAACATACCCACTATTGTACTCTTATGGTTCTGAGTTGTACTTTAAAGTGTTTTCAGTGTAGTGGTAAGTGTAGGAAAACATAAAACATCGGTGCGATCCTATGTCACTTCTACCTTTGTAGAAGCAAAAATATCGTTCATAATTTGGTGTCCTGCGTTGTGTTCGATTAGAGGAACTTCTTCCCTCAAGGACCCACCAGTACCCGCAATAAATATACAGCTGCATTTACGCGCTATTTGCTTTCAGAGTTATGCAATGCATATTCATAAGTAATAATGAATAACGCGACAGGCATAAGGAGAAGAATTTATTTTCTATAAAACCAAATTTGCATATCTTGCAATAATGTGTTTAAAACAGTTGACTAACGACAAGAATGTAAATATCATACTTTATATTAAACAAAATTTGCATATCTTGTATTGTTGTACCATATTCTGTAGAAAAATAATCTTTGAAGGTTATTTTTGAATTGAAATATCTGCAAAAAACAATCGATAGTTAATCGATATATCAAGAGTTCAAAATTTTTATCGATACTATTGCATGTGTCAACAATCGATGTCTAAGTATCAGTACCTTTTCCACCAAGCAGCTTAACACTTTTTGAAATTCGAAACCTGAAAAAGAAGCAGGAAGCAACGAACAACACAAAGGCAAAGGAAACAAAGCCGCGTAGGGAATACACGGACATTTGGTAATTGTTGGCAATGCAGTCAAAATAGTAGACAAACACGACTTCTATAGGTGTCTTCAGGAAGTACGTATCCTAACAAGACCAGAAACGACTACAATATAATGTCCGAGTAATACCAGAATGACGTCAACGAACAATGTTAGCCTATTTACATACTATGATGTCGTGATTTTCATTGCTGACAACGTAATAGTCCTGGCAGTTGTGGCGTTGTAACTGCCCTTTTCTGCGTATGTTACTGCTTATGCACCATTTAAACATGTAAGTCCCGAGAATGCGATTCCAGGAAACGTTTTTACTGTTGTTAATCATTTGTACCTTTGTCCCATGACCGGAGAGTAGGGCAGAAGTATGTAGCACATCAATTATCAATATGCAATGGGAAATTTTAATGCATGATAGAGAAGGTAACACCAGAGTGGCATAACTGACACCCTCATCCCTGGAATAGTTTAGTACTAGTTGTGTCCGCGGTGGAGTGTCCAAGAGCATTGAGGCGCTATGCTCCGATGCGCGAGACAGTTCCGCGTCGAGGATTCGAGTCCTCCCTCGGGCATGGATGTTGTCTTAAGTAAAAGTTAATTCATAAGTAGTTTGAAAGTTTAGTACAGTCCCATTAAAAAAAAGAGCTATTCACTACAAACACCTTAAATATTTCTTTCTATAAGAGCGGAGGGAAGCAATGTTTTGAAGCAAGTGCCTAATTATTATTATTATAATTCTGTTTTGCAAGAAGTTTTGTCGAATGCAACAAAGTAAAATTCATC
Organism: Locusta migratoria; assembly: GCA_026315105.1. Lineage (NCBI taxonomy): Eukaryota > Metazoa > Arthropoda > Insecta > Orthoptera > Acrididae > Locusta > Locusta migratoria. The sequence goes on from CM048746.1 coordinate 448,746,473, forward strand.
TTTACAAATGAAACATTATAACTGATTTTTAATAAAGCAATACACTCAAGATCACCGTTGTTTGTAAATCTGTCGGACTCAGATGCTTGGTTATTAGTCCGTAGCTTACAAACTACTTAAACTAAGGTAACTGACCTAAGGACAACACAAACACCCATGCCCGAGGGGAGACTCGAACCCCCGACGGCAAACGACCGCGCGCACCGCATCACTATGCCCCAGTGCGGACGGCTAATCCATGGTGAGAGGTCCGTGATAGTCTTAAACATTGTGTTATTAAATCGAAAACCATCAATTAAAGTCGTTTATGACGTATTTTGTTCAGCACATTTCATTATTCCACGAATGGTTTCGAAAATATTTTCATCGTCGGATAGCTGTAGCCTGTTACATGGTGTCCTAATCAGATGTTTGTTGTTTGCCTTGCTATGATGGCCGCGGTGGAGTAGCCGAGCGGTCTAAGGCGCCTCGCTGCGGACCGCGCGGTTGCTCGCCGTCGGAGGTTCGAGTCGTCCCTGGGGCATGGATGTGTGTGTTGTCCTTAGGTTAGTTTACTTTAGTATAAGTAGTTTCTAAGCTACGGACTGATGACCAAGCAGTTTGGTCCAATAGATTTACAAAAGTTTGAATTTTTTGCTATGGTGTCCTATCGCGAAAATATGTTAATAGATGGAAATATATATGGCAGATGAGGAGGAATGAGCTTTGGAAATCAGAAATTACGTAAACATATCTTGAAAACTTTTTTGGAATTGTTTGGTATTTTTCTTTTACTATCCAGTAATGTCACGATAAACGTGTCTCAATTCTAAAAATATGGCAGAAAACAATTCGGGTTTTATGCTAGACTAGTTTTATGTGATCCTGCTTCAGCACATCTGACCACTTGCAGTCACCCCCCTCCCATCCCCTCTAGCTCCAAGTAAATACAAGGTGTGTCTGAAACTTCTGATCTCCCAGAGGGCTCAGGGTTCTTTCTTGAATACGTGCGTGGCGAACATGGAGCCCCGAGCTAATGCAGTCATTTTTTTCCCTTCTTTCCTCCCTGACTGCATTTCCTTTCCCTCCCCCTTCTTCTCCTCTCCACCGCGGGACTGATCACTTCAGCAGTTTGACCGACCAAAAGTTCGGTGAATGGTCTCATATTTTACAAACCGCGCTGACAAGGATAGGTGCCCGCGCATACACATAGAGGCACATGTCAACAAGCGCCCCCTATCGTGAAAAGGAAAGCAGTGAAGCGATGGTGCACGCTGCGACCCAGCTAACAGTGAGAGCTCGTGTCAGTGGACGATGGAGGGAAAAAGGGAGCAACGTGTTAACATTACGTTTTGTTTCAAACTAGGCAAAAAGGCGACGGAGATTAGTGCATGGTGTTGAGCAATGAGTAAAACGTGTGTGTTTGAGTGGTTATGGAGAGCCAACAACGCGTGACATAATTCCTTCGAGCGATTCCACAAGAAGCGTTTGTTGAGTTTCCAACAGCTGTTCGACTGACGTCAGAACTGTATCGTAGCCGATGGCGATTACTTTGAAGACCAGTAAAGGTATTTTGTTGTTTCCTAAGACCATTGACCGAACTTTTCAGACGCATCTTCTATGTGTAATAAAAAACAAGTTTCTTGTTTTGGACTCCTCCTCGTCGTCCTCCTCCGTTTCAGCACTAAAATTCGCAGTAATATTTAACTCAATTCAAAATGCTACTGTCAGAGGATTTTCGGCATAACTGTAGACTGGGATACCACCCGTCCGCTTTGACCCATGACGTCATCAAGATGTCGGAAAACCCGTATACAGCATATCTTTACTTCTGTATTGTAGATACAAATAATCTGTAGTTATTATAGATAACAATGTACCATCGATCACAGGTCTTCGCCAAAAAAATCGCGACATCGGTGCTCACCTACGAAAAAAATTTCTCGGTTAACCTACACCTAACCATCAAAGACTGTTTTCTTTGTAAACAAACTATCGACTTTAACTCAACCACCACATAATCACTCACGCCTTCTACAAAGAAGCACGCACTTCAAAACTACCGCGCTGCGGGTCAAAGCTGATGGGCGGTATCCTCGTCTACAGGTGAGCCAGATGCACAGTGCGTAGTCGTATAGTGTTTCCTATTCTATCACACCGACATAAAAATATCATTTATTTGTTTATAATTATAGGTTGTTTTGAACATTTTGATTTGGCAGTTGATGTTTTGACGGCGTAATAGGAATTACGCGGCCGCTCCTATAGGATGTTAGTCCTCCCTCGGGCGGGAGTGTGTGTGTGTGTGTGTGTGTGTGTGTGTGTGTGTGTGTGTGTGTGTGTGTGTGTGTTGTCCTTAGCATAAGTTTTAGGTAGTATCTAAGTATACGGACCGATCACGTAAGTAGTTTGATCCATTAGGTTTATTAACATTTGAAATTTTTTCCCGTTCTTTCATGCCTGCTGGATGACAATCATTGAGTACTCTCATGTCCAAACACTTGTTCTGCGGAAGATGCTGCTAAAATTCGGTTGACAGAATAAGTATGGTAAATTGATCTTTGGACCTGAGTAACTGATAAAGACCGGAAAAATTAAAAAAAGTAGTTAAAGATTATCATCTTAAGAACATATTAAAAAAATTGCAACGGTTTGCATTAGTAGTTTCGGTACGCAGTAATAATGGTTCTTTCCGTTTCCACATGAAAACGCCATGAAAAAATGTTATAAACCGTTTAAAGCGAATACTAGACTGCACGTACTGTACGGTATTCAACCGATTTGCTGATTTTGGGTGAGTTACATGAAGTTTGTAATGTTTAAATTTAGACGGACGAAATTGGAGGCGCGTTGCGGAACGATTCTACTGTACTGCCGCCAACCTACATTCAGCGTAAATAGCAGAAAGATAAGATCAGAGAGATCAGGGCTCGTACGCATACATACAAACATTAATTTTTCCATCGCTCTATTTGGGAGTGGAACAGGAAAGCAAATGACCAGTAGTGGTATCGAGTATCCGCCGCCACGCACGTTTGGGTGGATTTCAGAGTATATATGTAGATGCAGATATCGGTAAAATTTAAAAAGGAGTTCCAGAATTTCATGTTAATAAGAAATGATAAAAATATGCGACGGTTTGAATTAGTAGTTTTGGTACTCTGTAATCATGGTTTTTTTTTTGTTTTGACATGAACTGCTCATGAACAAATGGTGATGGTATAAGCCTTATAAAGCCCATAATAGACAACATGTAATGTACGGAAACAGATTTGTTTAATCTGGATGTGTTGCAGGACGTGAGTAACGTTTAAATTTTAACCCTGAGCTGCCGGACGCATTGGCCGAGCGGTCTGCGGCGTGCCAGTCACGGTCTGCACGGCCGCCGCGGTTGGGGATCCGAATCCTCCCTCGGGCATGGATGTTTGTGCCTACTTTAGTGTAAGCTAGTTCATAAATAGTTCGTAGGTTTAGGGACTGATGAACCATAAGCTCTACAAATATTTGAACCCTGAGCTATAGGATAGCTACAGTATGAAGATTTTTTGACGCGTATAGAATTGATCAGTAGACCGAGAGCTATCAGAAGACTTTACCGCTTATGTATGTGATCAATAGAATCCCAGATATCAGTCCCTGAATAATGGAATTTTCGCACGTTTTCGATCTTAGGTGCAATGTCGCCATCATGTGATAATCATCGTATTCAAGTTTTAAACCCTACCACTTTAAGCTTAGAGAAACATCTTACACCTTATCGTCGTCGTCGTCGTCGTCGTCGTCGTCATGTCGCAAATTCCTGTAGAATTTTCGTGCGTATTTCAATAAAAAAGAAAAACATTCTCATATTCGTTGCGTATAAGAGAAGAAAAAATAATAAACATTTCATTTACTTCCATAAAATAATTTAGTTGTGTATAAATAGATTTTATCTTTTGGGAGCTATATCTTGCGGGTGAAAACACTAATCCGCGTTAGGTCACGTAATACTGCGAAAAATCGCGTGGGTGCAATGCACAATACTGACAATTTAAGCTAGAAGAAAACTGGTACCATCGAAGACTACTACTGCACTAATTAATTCAGACAGTCAACAAAATAGGAAGTTTCATTTACGCTGGTTGGTGTAATTGCTCCTCGACTGCCGTCAAGTATCAACTCGTGAAAGTTTTATCACCATCGTAGTGCTGGCACCAGGTGCGAACCTTACTACATCACTGAGTAATAGATACGAGAAAGAAGTATTTCATTTAACACACCAAATGCTGCATAGACACGTGTTTTTTTGCGCCCATATAGGGGAAAGGATAATAATATTAAATATCGATACTTGATGTGCGAGTTGAATTATGTACGTAATGTTGTGTTAAATCAGTCTTAGAGTAACGGGAATCGAAAAATATATGCCAAGTACTAAAAAAGGATTAAAGTAATAAATTAAAACTTTTGCTTCAAATTTAAAACGTTCTTAAAGTAAACGAACGTAAAATTCTGCTATAAAATTAATGACTAGCGTAAGCGAACTAGTCATATTGCACAGTGTTCGTGATCAAGTAATGATTGTGTCCGCTATATTAAACCTGAGACTATTTTAGCGACTTGAATGTCGATGAAACGAACACAACGCCCAGTCCCCGTCGGGAATCGAACCCGGGCCCCCTGCGTGGGTGTCAGCGACGCAGTCGCCTGAGCTACGGGGGCGGACGGAAGAATTTCCGTTACTAAAGTACATGCACTACCCATAGTTGTAAAGTACCGTATTTACTATTTTATTAGGCTGAAATAATGAACATTATTCTATTATACTTTTCTTATTGTATGTTGTTTTGAACATTTTGATCTGCTAGTTGAAGTTTTTGTTGAACTGAAATCACGCCGCAGCCCCTCCTATTTGAGGTTCGAGTCTTACCTCGGACATGGATATGTGTGTGTGTGTTTTGTGCTTACGGCGAACGGCCGCACGCACCGCTCCTATAACGAGAAATTACTTGAAACAGCCTGTTCCTTTCTAACTCAGTCGGTCACCACTAGTGCATGTATTGTCGTTTCTTAGTTTCGTCGCCAGTAACTTTCTTATCTTGTATTTTCGTACGCTACTTCTGTTCTCGGCTATTACGCCATGGAAGTGATAACAGAAAATGGGAAACCGTGTCTTGTCAAGGATGGTCATTGCAATCGTATCCACAAAAAGAAAGAAAATTAGAGTAACCTACCATTGATGTGTACGATTTGCCTGTCATGTTACGACTGGAGTTGAAACGTGGTTGACGTTTCATAGTAACAAAGATGGAAAAATTCCCATAGCTCTTAATGTAAGAACTTGTGGCACCTTCTACGCTACACGAATAACGACTAAGTACATAGTGCATTCATTATTGGTTCTGCAATACGCTCCATTTTTGAACCGAATTTTTTGGGTTTCTCGGAATGCATGAATCGTACGGTTGTAACTTGACTCCTCTGCTGAGGATGCTGAAAGTGAAATCTTGTGATTGCCTACGATGTCAGTGTGCTACGAGACAATTTCCCCGACTTCTCCAGAGACACCCAGCTCAAACTATTTGGAGTTAACACGTTAAGATCTGGGAGGTAGGCCTTATAGCAGGCCAGTGTTTTTATTATTTTTTTTCCAAAATATCACAATTTTGGAATGGTTACAGGTAAACTGTTGTAGTTTTTTTGCTTTCCCACTGTACCTTAAACTTTAAAAAGAAGTAACACATTCTAGCTACAAACTTCAATTATAGTTACACTATTATCACAAGATAGTAGCTGAAAAAAGGAAAATAAAATGTTGCAGTAGGAGTTATTGCACGTAGAAAGAAAATTACGCATGCTTGTTTTATAAAAACAAACTTATTTACAAAAATCACATAACACAACTCAATTAAATTAAAGAACAATTTTTTATCATAAATTAGCGATGTATGTGACAAGTTTCCTGTTGAGACGTCAATAACGTCATGAAGCTCTTCTTCTTGAAAGAAATAAGATATATCTACATTTAGATAAACTGTATTATCGTTAGAATTTTACAAAGGTAGATTGGTTTGAACACCACTGTGCTTTACTAGGCATGGTCCTGTTTGGAGGTGGAATGCCGCTGCCTTTCTTCGAACTGACTTAACCAGACATGGGGGACCTACAGTTTAACGTGTGTTCCCAACCACGGTGCAACACGATATCTTTCACATCAGCAACAGTGCTACAGGTGAAAGAAGTGGAAAGTGACAGATAAAAGTCCAAGGACCTGGCGGGGATCGATCCCGCAACCTTTGGATTTCTAGTATGGCACTTTACCACGATGCTACCGAGCCACACATTTACATTACACGAAAATATCACAAAGTCGAGATTACAGTAGATAGGTTATAATTACCTGCATTATCTCTGTCATCTTCGAAATTGTCACTAAATTCTCCTTCAGATCGCGGATCACTGAAGAGATCCAAGAGGCGTCTGCAGGGTGTCATTGAATTTACAGCACAAATAATACGTGTTACACGCTTTTGGACTCTGAAAACTTGCTTGACTTGAAGAATTACCTCAAAATATTATACCATACGGCATTATGGAATGAAAGTAAGCGAAGTATGCAAGCTTTTTCATTTTTATTCCCATATGTCTGATAACACTCGTATTGCAAATACAGATTTGTTAAGTCGTGTCTGCAGTTCTGTGGTGAACACCTCCCAACTGAATTTATTATCAAGGTGTAATTACAGGAATTTTATACTGTCAACCTCTTCTATCTGCTCTTTTTCATACTTAATGCATGTACTGGGAATCTCTTACATGTTCTGAACTGCACGTAGTGAGTCTTTTCAATATTTAATGTCAGTGAGTTGGCTTTAAACCTTTTATTGATGTTAATGAAAATATCATTGGCAGACCTTTCTAAAACTAAGCTCGACGTGCTATTTATTGCAATACTTTTATCATCTGCAAACAAAACTAACTCTGCTTATGGCAGTGTAACTGATTAGATATCATTAATGTACACAAGAAAAAGCAATGGATCCTTGTGGAATACCACTCATGATTTCTTACCAATCTGATGATGACTGTTGGCTTAATTCACTAGTCCCTTGCACTGATGCCCTTTGTTTCCTGTTAGCAAGGTACGACTTACACCATACTGCAGCAATTCCTGTGACACAATAAAATTCTAATTTACTTAAAAGGGTGTTATGGTTCACATAATCGAATGCCTTTGATCAATCACAGAAAATACCTGCTGCTTGTAATTTACTATCAATGAATTAAATACATTCTCACTGTAGGTGTAAATAGCCTTCAGAACCTTTCAGAAATCCAAACTGTGCTTCATTTGAGGTTAGGTGGTCGTGAAGCTGCTTGTACATTACATTTTCTAGAATTTTTGAGAGGGCCAGTAAAAGTGAAATCTGTCTGTAGTCTGATGGTATTTCTTTATCTCCATTCTTGAATAGAGGCTTAATATCTGCATATTTTAAAAAATCAGGAAATGTTCGTTATAATAGACTGGTTACACAAATAACTTAAAATTTTGCTAAATTCACAAGAGCATGCTTTAATTAACTTTGTTGATATTTTATTGTAACCACTAGAATGCTTTGTTTTTAAATATTTTATTGTGGAAGTTATTTCTCGTGGTCAAGTGAGTGACATATTCATGTTCCTGGAGTTATTAATTGTAAATGCTAGTTTCAAATATTCAATGGGATTATTTACTGACCCTGTCAATCCCATACTGTCATTAACAGATATAAAATACTTGTTAAATAGATTTGCCACACTATACCAATCAGTTACTAGTGTATCATCTACTTTTAAAACTATCAGCTCCTGTTCCTTTATGTTTCTAAGAGTCTCCTCTTTCACTATGTCCCATATTGCTTTTAGTTTGTTGTCTGATTTTAACTTTTTCTCATAGTGCATTTGTTTAGATATCTGATTACTTTTATAAATATTTTACAGTATTCCTTATATTTAGCTATGTCATTATCATTGAAACTACTCTTAGCTGATATACATTTTCCTTTTTTGTCTTGTATGAAGTCTTTATTCCTTGTGTAGTCCATGGTTTTACTATAGACTTCTGTTTAATTTGGATTACTTTTAGAGGTAAACAGTTTTCAAACAAAATACTGACATTATTAAAAATATGTTATATTTTTCATTCATGCCACGAGCACTATAAACATCTTTCCAGTTCATATTTTTGAGCAGTTTTATAAAATTATCGATTTTGGTGCATTGACTACTCCTTGTATGTAGATTTAGCAGTCTTCATAATCTGCTTAGTATCTGTACCTAAAAGGAGGAGCTGCATATCATGATCTGAAAGGTCATTAAATATTAGTTTTATGATTTGATTTTTTCCTTTGATTTGTCTATAAAAATATTATCAGCGGCTGCACTAGATTTAATTATCCTAGTTGGAAAGTTAACAGTATGAGTTAGATTGAAAGACAATGTTACTGACTGCAATTAATGTTTACTGGAAGAATGAATAAGAAAATCTGTATTAAAGTCATCAACAACCAAGATTTCTTTTTCTTCCTGTTGAATAATCCAATAGAGCTTCTAGATGATTTAGGATTGGATTAAAATTTCCTGATGGTGCTCGGTAAATAGTTACTATTAATAGCATCTGTTATGGATCTCTACTTCTGTTGCACAAACTTTGAAATACTGCCCCAGACAGAATTTATTTATATCAATATTCTTGAATTTATAGCAGATTTAAAAAAAAATGTGGCAACTCCTCCCCCCACTCTACTGAAATATGAAGCTAAATGAGATACTGAAATTTTTAACATATTTATACCAGTGATCACATGATCTTCAGAGTGGCAAATCATGTCAATAGGGTTAAAGGACTTCATTTCATCAACACAAATGAGTTGTTCAAGTTCATTTCTGAGCCCTGGGATGTTCTGATGTAATAAAGATAACTGATACTGCATACTAATGGTATACAGTAATGTTTGAATAAAGAATTCCTGGCAGATTCTGAGTACTTTCTGTTAAACATTGTTTGCTAAAATCTCTCCTGTTTGTTTTCTCAAACTAAGATTGTTTTTAAAGTTCTCTGAAAACTGGATTTCTTCCCCTCCCTCCCTATCCTAAAAAAGGCATCCGTGTGACACCTGTAATCACTGGTATTTTACCAATTGTGACAGTGCCGCCCCCCCCCCCCCCCGTCGTAAGTCACTTGCAATGAACCCAGGCAGTTTTCCCTTTCCTTTTGAGGTAAAGGCCACGCCTAGTATAGTCCCACCTATAGATGGCAGACACAGAAATCAAACCAATATGGGACCCATCTCTGACATGAGCAGCCATTCCAGCTCCAAGTTCACTATCCTGACAGAAGACTTCAAATGAGGCCGATCATGGTGTCTCAAACCAGTCACAAATCCCACACTAGTGTGCTTCGTTGCTGATGCCAACTTCATCTATGGAGTATTCAGAGTCTTTGTCAATGCCATTTTCCAGACCACCCACTATAACCACGGCATCCTCCTTTGTAAAATCTTTTCATAAAGATCCTACATCCTCTGTTACCTGACCCAGACCCACATTTGGTTCGAAAAAGTTGTGACCTGGTACTATGGACTTAGCTCTTCCTGCAGTAGTTGGCCAGCACCTCTACCATGAGAGCTATGTAACAACAGGACTTTTTTTCTTTTCACAAATTTCCCTACATTTTTCAAATCCTTCTTGAAAGTTTGTTGTGCCCTTTCTACAGCTTCAGCTACATGTGGCTCATCAGATTATGACTGAGGCAACAGCTCAAATATATTTTTCAGATTAATGACAAATCTGTCTGAAACTGTCCTAAGCCTGTTCCCCCTGTTACCTGTTGCCACTTCCCACCGCTGTTCACACTTCTCCTTCTTTAACCTGCTCAGGTTCTCCCTTGCCATTTGTAATTCAGCTTAAAGAGCTGCAATTTTCCCCTTCTGCTCCCCTATTCTCCTATCTCTAGAGCAGCTCCTGCAAAACCACTGGTGAGCCTCATTTATCTCCCCTTTCCCACGCCACTACATTCGTCCCAATGAAAGAACCGACTAAAACTATCACACCACACCCCGGAACTAACGATCTTACGGCATATCACACACTTCTCATCCATGGTAAAAACAGAAATCTTAAACTTGATTCATTATTTACTGAAACGTAAAAGTTACAACAAGAGGCACTTAAAAAAACTGTTCACACAAGTTTAAATAGGATAAACTGAAAGGGCACTGAATAAAAAACTCGCTCACGAAAACAAAATTAGGCCTGCAAACACGGATATGAACACACTTTTGCTAAATCACGAAATTTTAATCTACACTGTTCTATGTTTATTTGTGGTTGATAGACTTAGTAAACCTTCACTACTATATGCAGCGAGCGAAATAGAATAATGGGTAAATAGATAGATGTTTTAGTCGCTGTTTTTACTTGCTGCAGGCGAGAGAAGAAAAATACACTTTTTACACCGTTTAACTTATTTAACACTACGCTAACACTTCAACTAATGTAACTTGAAACGTTTAAGAATAGCTTGAGAACAACAGTTTTTGTGACTATTTACTGCAGAAAATACTCGAACCTATGCGCGGGCGCAGTGTTGTGTGTAGAAACGGAGTTGGGCCGATAAATGCGTAATTAAAGTGACGCTCGCCTCAATTACAGTCATTTGAACCCCTTAGGATAAGGAAAAAATTCCAAATTTTCCACGCAGACAGGTGAATACTGAAGGGATGCAACAGTGTTCTTAGCAAGTACAATACGTATTGTTTGCATAAAAATAATAATTGAAACTAATGCTTTTATGTGAAATAAAAATTGACATCAAAAAGTTAGTTGCCTGCCACTTTTTTTGTTTTGTGGTCAGGAAATTTTCGTCAGCGAGAAAGTTGTAGATAATGAAATGACCTTTTCTTTTTATTTAAACAACTTTTTTATAACACACCTGATTTTTTTCACAAATTTGGATACAATAGAGCGTTGGAACTTCCTAAATTCTACTCGTTACTTTCAGCGAGTTTGCCCACCAGCGAGCACAGATTCTGTTACGCACTCACCTTGTACTTTGTGACCCATATTGATAAACATTTGTGATAAAATTATCACTTAACACTTTCCATTTTATTACTAACTAGCTGAGCAGCTCCGGTTTTGCACGGGTACTGTTTAAATTACTTTAAATCGAGAACTGCAGAACGTATCGTTATGCGGTTTCTTTCAATGTCTTCGATATAATCCAATGTTCAGCATAGGCTATATTAAATGCTAATATGAAAATGATGAATAATTCAAATAAGAATAATAACGTCGAATGGTTTACCACATCAGCACTTTCATGACCTTTGTAGCGTAAACAATGAAACCTGCGTCAAAGTACATAGTATAGAAATAAAACACACGATGATATATAAACACATCATATGTCTTAACTTTTACAGATCTCCCACAATCACTATATCTGTAGTCTGAAGCCAGCTGACTCCAGCTGTTAGTTCTGCAAGTTTATACTATGTACTCTTATAGTTTATGCTCCATATGTGACTAAGTGCAGAAGCGGTAAACGATTCTACGATATGATTCTTATTTTAGGTTTTTCATATATTCGTATTGACATTAAATATAGCCTAAGATTATCCCAAAATTCTAAACAAGAAATTGAATGAAACCGCGTTAACTATACGTTCGGTACTCATCCAGTTATAAAAGATTAAAGGAAAAATGTGCTATTTTATATAATAGTATGATGATTTGCTACCCCAAGCTGAAATTTGTAATTATTTATGGCAAGAATAGATTGTCAAAAAGGAATACCTTAAAATATACGAAAAGGGAATTGACGGCGAACTCAATGAACTACCCTGAGCTCGCAGCTGTGGCCGGCTGGCGCTCGGCCGCCATGTTGGTTGGGTGTCGCGCTCTCAGCCGGCTTCATTCAACTGTCATTGTAAGGCCTCTCTCTATTACTCTGTACTCGCTGGGCCGTGTTCGTGCTTACGGTGATAACGAACATAAACTTTCCGGAGTTTTATTTATGCTCGTGTGTTTATGCAACGCGTTGGGACCAATGCATTTGCTCTGAAGTACCTCCCGAACTCCCGTGAAGTGACAACATGTAAGTTTTGTCACTTTCGTGGTGCTGGTACCTTGAGCCTACCTTCTTAAGCCACAGAGTGATAGTTACGAAAAAGATCTACTTCATATACCACTATTAACAACTGCATAGACACTTCTGTGCCACCTAGCGAAAGGTATAATAGTTAATGTTGAATATCGATACTAAATGTTGAGTTCACTTATTTTTATTACTATTTGTATTTAATGTTCTGGTAAATCAATCTAAAATTGAAACAGGTCATCGGAAAAATTGTGAAATATTAACAACGATTAAAGTAGGAAATTAAACGTTTTTTCTTAGTCAACTACTCGAAAATCTAAAAAATCTCCTGCAAAATTAGTGACTAACGTAACTGAGCTTAGTCATATATCACAGTCATATCACAGATGGTTACAATTTTTAGCGAGTTGAATGTCGATGAAACGAACACAACACCCAGTCCCCCGCCCGGAATCGAACCCGGGCCCCCTGCGTGGTAGACAGTGACGCAGTCGCTGAGCTACAGAGGCGAACGACAGAATTAACTGTACTAAGAAACTTGCGCATCGCATTGTTGTAAAGTCTTTCGCTACTTTATTAAAACTGACATAGTAAAACATTTATTTATTCCTACTTAAAAGTTGTTTGAGCATTTTATTACGGATAGTTGAATTGAAATGACAATTTTGTGTGTTTCAAAACAGTTTTGTTAACCGGCACCTTTCATGGCCGCATGTTTTTAAGCCGCCATGATACGAATATGGCGGCCGCTGCCAACTAAGGTGTGTGTGTGTGTGTGTGTGTGTGTGTGTGCTGTGTGTGTGTGTGTGTGTGTTGTCCTCAGCATAAGTTAAAAAGTTTGTAATTATAGGACCGATAATCGGAGCAGTTAGGTCTATTAGATTTATAAACACATGAACAGTTTTCCCCGTCCATTCATGTCTGCTGGATGTTATAACCATTCAGTGCTCCCATGTCCAAAGACTCGTTCTGCGGAAGAGACTGCTTAAATTTGGATAACATGTCCTCTGCAACTTTCAACCGTAGTTTCCCCAGTAAATCGCGGTTGTGATATCTCATGTGTTTCATATCATAGTGGTCTTCTCTCGTTCATAAGACTAATAAGCTTCTCTGCAGCCCTTGTTGCTAATTGAGTGCGATAAACGTCCATACATTAACAATAACACATACTCGCTTACAAAACCTACGTACGACTACGTCCTACGAATCCCATCTCTTTCTGTGCATTTGGTTTTTGTTGAATGTTTGTACTATGATAAAATATGTAATAAAAATACTTACATTAGATACAATAATATTTAACTTCGATCTCGCCGAAGCTTTAGAGGTATCTGCTTTCGTGCAATATTATCCTCCCAAGAATCCAGCAAAAAAAAAAAAAAAAAAAATAAATAAATAAATAAATAAATAAATAAATAAATAAAAATAAACACCGCTGGAAATTTTGTAAAAATGCATTTTACCACCGACTGGAGAGAACTCGAAAACTTGGAATCCTGCGTTAAGGGCGGCGAAAGACGCGAGTGAATTACGTAGACCAATCAGAAAATATGTTCATATAACCACATCTAATTTATTTTCTTACACACTGTACAAAATATGTACTTTCCTACTTGGTTTTAAATGTGTGGAATAATGTATTAACTTGAAATTTCTTCTTAAACAATCTAATCTCTACGTAATATCTCTGTACACAACAGATAGGACAAATATCTTAAAGTTTCATCTCTCTTCCTTTTCATTGAAATTGGTATAGTTCTTCTGGATATTTAACTCAGTTCAAATAAAAACAGCGATGATATGATAAACGAAATAAATGCATCATTACTGCGAATTTTACAAAACCGTCTCAATCCAAGAATGAAATTTGATTTGTGGAAAAGCAAGAAAAGGATAACGTAAAATCTTTATGAATACCTCCAGTAAATTAGAACTTAGGACAAAATGTTTAAAATTAGTGATCTGGAACCAAAAGAAACCAGCTAAACACTTTTCACTTCTTTAAAATGGATGAAACTGTAGTGAAGTAACTAAGCTACTGACGTTTTGATTCAAGGAAGTGTTAATTGAAATTGAGATCTCCACACCATTTCAAATCCAGACCTTTAATTTCGCTTTATGTACCGGATGTGGACATTCTATGCTATTACCATCACGCAATGGAGTAAATACTTGAACTAGTTGGCTGGTGGAGGGGGTTGGCTACCATCCGCACCCTCGCCTTGGTCGTCGTTGAGCTATATAAGAGCGCTGCGAGCAGGACTCTGCCTTTTTTCCCGCTGTAGCAGAAATGGATCAGGAGCAGCCCCTCGACTTGTGTGAGTATACGCTGATACGTGTTTCAGATACGCTAATCGAAGAATTGCTGGTTTTTACATGATTACTATACGCTAATGACTCTTTTTCCCCCAACTGCTTTGAAGAAGCATCAACCTACATCGATAGAGGTGGTTGACCTCACTGGGGGAGAGGACTCTTGTAAGTATAAGCACTAATTTTTATATCAATGAAGTATTTACAGCACATGCTAAAACATATTTCGAATGTATGCTATATATCTAACCATGATGTTTCTATTCTCGATTTATTAGACGAAATCATTACAATTGATGATGACGAAGAGGAGAGGGTGACGCCAGCGTCACCGTCACCCCCACCGTACGGCGGGGGAGATGCTAGCCAGCCGGCTCTGTCATCGCCGGTGCCGTCTACGGGCGGGGGAGATGATTGTATTTGTGATTTTTTTCGAGCGGATCATATAGGGTGTAGTTACATATTTCCGGTAGTTATTTAGATTGATTCGAGCGCATGGTCTGACAAAAAAAATCTCTCCGATTGGTCTGATTCCGCGGTTAGTACAGCATGGTTTTATATGTGGATTTAAATGCTTCCTCACCTACAATATTGCTCGAATGCTTAATTCTAGGAACCTTATGTCGTCTTAATGGATGAGTTTAGACGTGTATATTAGTCTTAAAAGATGAAGTATTGTGTATACCGTGTTTTAAAAGATATCGCAGTCTATGCAGCTAAACTTGATGTTCACCTCATTCCCGCCTTTTATCTATCTCAGATAATGTTTCAAGGTTTTCTGTCTGCTTGAGCTATTTTTCAATGTGTTTGCAAGTGAATCGGATATAAACAAGATCAATAGAGGGATTCTATTTTCATAGTCCGACTAATAATTATTTGCAGTCTATCAGCTTCTATATAGGACTGTCTTATTTTAACTAATTAGATGTCCCCTGGCTATGATTAAAAATGTGTAATTGGATTTGTTTCTATCTTTTTCCAGTGCTGTGGATGGATCTGGAGGAGGCACTACGGTTGAGGCGGTGGCTGGATCTTCTTAAGCGATAATAATTTTTGTTATGAAAGAAAAAAATAATAATAAAATTAAAATAAATAAAAAAGTAAGTTTTCACTCTTACAGAAAAAAAAACTCATCGTCAAATGAGCTCTGTGTACGTTATTAATAATGAGATGTAAACAATTGTTTATCCAAGAACATCGATCTCGTTTGACACTGCATTTTTTTCTCTATGATGAATAATTTTTCTCAAGAGTATTTCATAAAATAAAATCCTGATCATAGCAATACTTATAGAAAATAATATATGTACATCATGCGGAAACATCTGTATTGCACGCGCTCTTCTATAAGGGGAGACGCAATTACACACTTATTGGACATAGCTTCAGTGTTAGGCGTACGTTATGGCTCTTAATTGAAGCTTTGGAATTGTTGTGATATTTAAAAAAATTGTGGGGGTATGGAGAGTTTCAATTAGCTCAAACTGTGTGTTTGTTTTAGAGTGATTAAACATTATATTCTCTTATTATTGCGGGGCTGGAAGATTTGTATTCATGTGGAATACTGTGTGTGTGTGTGGGGGGGGGGGGAGAATATGTTTGTACAGGTGCGCTGTGTTAGGGGAATGCCGTTACCTGGCTCTTAAGTAGGTGCTTGAAGTTGGCACCTGTTTGAATGGGGTGGGTGTCGGCAGATCCTGCTTGGGTAGCGTTTTCCAGGAGGAATTAGTTGTCGTTTCTGAAATGTGTGTGTTATCCACAGAACTATTAGGAGAATACCGCGTTTGTTTTAATGGGTAACGCGATCGTCTCTTAAACATGCCAACATTTCGCACCACACCGCCTGGCCCGGCATGTGTTTTGGAGTGCTTCAGGGACGCGGTATAGCTGTCAGCGTCTTGGTATGGATGGGGGTTTGGTTAGGTGATTTAAGCCTGGGTATTTACCTTCTTTTGGAGGCGTGTTTAATTGTTTGTTTAGTCTCTAAAGGACTGCTCTTGGCATTCGATAAAAAAATTTCGGGTGTTGTATTAGTAGATATATAAATATAGGAAAAGAGGCCGTTGTTGGTTTGAATCGGTCCTTGTTAGCTGCTCTATGCGTGTCAATCATTTTTACGATGTAATTGGGTGTGCTACAGATGTTCATCGAGAGTATAGATTTGTTTTACACGGTGGATTACGGTGACTGTTTGTGCTCGAATGCTTTAGGTATGTAGTCCATTGAATGACAGAAATACTGTCTGGTGGAGTATGCAATGCAAAAGAGGTGCATGATCAATCGGTTAGATGTTCGGAAAGGATCTACCAACAACGTAGAGTTAGCGAGTTGAAATATGTGCTACAGTTGCATTGCGATTGAGTTCTAAAGAAATCGCTTTAGGATTATGCTCTTAAAACTTTGCGCTGTGTACGTTACGAAGTATTGTCTGTTTGATCGCGTGTTAGTGGTGTTTAATTTAACTAGTTGTATGCGATGGTAAATTATTTCCGATCTTTTAACTTATAAATACGTAGTAAATTCAACTAGTTCGTCATGGAGACACTGCAACGTTACATGACGGCAAACTGGATCGAAAGTCGTCAAGGAGACTCTGGGGAACATCTCGATGAAATCGTTTGGGTGAAGATCCTTTACCACATCATGCAGATTAAGAATGGCTGGATGGATGCTGTACATTTTTAGCATCGGAGAAACCGTTTTTCAGAGTTTAGGAATGCTGGAATAACTACAGAAATTCCACAAGAGTGGGAAGAGCATATAGTGTTCACGAAAGATGACATGGGTTGAGCGTCATATTAGATTTCGAAGGGTACTAAAAACGAATGGTATTTTTACACGCCGGCCGCGGGTGCCGAGGTGACTGAGGCGCTCCAGTCACGGTCAGCACGGCCACTACGGTCGGGGGTTCGAATCCCCCCTTAGGCATGGATATTTGTGCCGTCTTAGTTCGTAAGTAGTTCATAAGTAGTTTGTAAGTTTAGGGACTGATGACCCCGTAGTTAAGTCCCATAAGCTTTACAAACATTTGAACATTTATTTTTACACTGTACTGGTTAACAAGAGTGAGAATTGATAGAGAGGGTTTGAAAAATCAGATGAGAAAAGCTTATACATGTAATTTTTACATGGGGAGTCTATATGTCGTCGACTTTATTTTTCTCGAGTAGCGGAAACTGTATCATATGGCGATAGAGAGCGCGGAAGGGTTGTAACGAATGTGTGATTGCATGCAATTAACATTTTTCCCCCGAATAATTACTTTCGAAGAGTAGGACAAAAGGTTTTGTATGTGGGTGTGGATATCATGGAATTCGGTTGGGTTATAGCAGAGGGCTTGGAGAAAAATATTTGTTTTTACGGTAAATAGCCAGGGAGAATGGTCACTAACGGTAAACATGTCGTGATGTACTCAGATGAGGGTCGCGAAAAATAGTGTTAATATTAGATCGTGTAGTTACTTTGGGGAAAAATGTGCATTGTCAGCTGGTGGGTGGAAAGAATTATACAGATTAATCAAGTACACGAATTCTCGGAAAGCGCATCTATACCTCGATCTAAGAAGGAAACGCAACAGGGCAAGATCGCTAGAGTGTTAAATTTCGGAACTTTCGGCATGGCTCAGCTCCATTAAATAAATGCAATGCGAGCTATACTTGTCAGAGTGGTGTGTCTGTGTAGAAGGATTTGATCATTTGGAGATGTAACTTAGGTGTTTTTGTTTAAACACTTAGCATATGTTTCTTTTATGTAGCCTGCGGAGAAAGCGCTCTGCATTCTGGACGATTGTTAACGGTGCTTGCAGATGTATATTTAGAGACTTTGTGCTAGATGTCATTGCCGTTATTTGGAATTTTTGTATAAACAATATACCGTCTTCTGCTGCTGTTATGTTGTCGAAAGAGTGGTTGGCATATAAGTTACATTCCGTTCGATGGTTGTTGCTTGCATCGTCTAAACGAAGAGATACATTTATAGATCTAAGGTTGCGGTCGAGTTCCGAAACGGACCATTTCTTTTCTTTTCGTTAGTTGGCTCTGGTTAGAATTGTTTTTGCAACCTGGATGCAGTGCGTAATAAATAAATGTGGTCGCGTGTGTGTGTATTGGAATTGACGTATGCAATAAGCCTGACGCGTTTTTTTCCCTACATAATACTGGTTCGAGAAAGGGCGATATAAGTTACATTAAAAACACATTTCTCGCATTCTCTGCTTGATTGTTTTACTTGTGGGGAATAGGAAAGAGGGAGAGAGGTTCGTAAAAGAAAAAACAGCATGATTCGGTCGTTGCTGTCACTGTTTTTTTGAGAAGCGATATACGTTTGATAACTTTTAAGGTTTGTCCGCAGAGTGCAGTGACGAGCGCTTCTTCTTCTTCGCGCGTGTGGAGTGGAACTATTTGCTTAGCCTTTACAGGTAACGCTCGGCCAGAGCACGTGTGTGATTCACCGCCGCCTGTCGGCCGCGCGCGCTGTTTTGAAAGGCTGCGGTTGAGCAGGTATCAGCGGCAAGGGGTTGTTTGAATGGAGCGACCGGCCGCTATTGTCCGTCTGAGTTCTGCTTTTCTCGCCAGGAGACACACAGCAAATTGTTTTCTTGCGGGCGGACTGTTCCACTGCAAATTAGAAAACTTCGCGGACGTTGGTGTAGAGGCAGTACAAGGAGCTATAACGTTCGTAGGAAAAAAATAAATAAATAAATAAATAAATAATCGGGGCGGTCGGATCGCTGTGTCCGCGTCGCTGAGGACGGGCGTGGCGCGGATAAATAATAATAATAATTTTGTCGGTGCAGACTTCACATGCAGGGCGCGGCAGCTCGCTCTTCCCCGTTCTACGGCCAGCGGCCGGAGGACGGGCTGTGGCGCTGTTAAATAATAATAATAATAATAATTTTCGACATGGGCTCCGCGGCAATTCTTTCGCTAGGTGCGGGGCGCGGCCCGGTCGGCGCGCTGGGGTCGACCGGAAAAATTGCGCGCTTGCCGCGGCGGTAGTTTTTTTTCAGCGTATGTACGCAAGTACATAATGGTCAGGTGACTGAAACTGGGGAAGTGGGCAGTCGGCCTGTGTGCCGCGTCTCCTCGGTCGCAGCGGCTACGGCCGGCGGGCTGAGGCACACAATAGAGGCTGGTCAGCTCCAGAGGAGGGTGGCCAGCGTCTGCACACGTGGCTTCATTGTGTAGGCGCTGGGTGGGGGGAGAGGTGGGATCAGAGCCATCTGTTGTCAGTGGTTGGAACTGCTGCTTTCAGTGGGAGAGTCTGGCAAGCAATTTCAATGACCATGGATTGAAAATTCGATATAATTACTAGAGTAATGGGAGTACATACATATGGCATTACAGGTGATCATATATATGATTCATCTATATGCACATATAATTTTGGATGCGATATGAGCTCTAATTAAGGCTCTTTTTTATCATGTTACCGAACAGATTGCTCTGATTTGTTGTTATATATATAGAAACAGGTGGAGTCGGAGGGGCGAAAGCCTCCCAGGGCAACCAGAAATCGGTTTTCCTGCCAATTTTTGGTTGCACCAGGAACCACCCAACTACGTGAGTCAAATGTAATTACCGTAATTGCATCCTTCCCATGTTGCCGCCGTCCCTCCGACACTCTGTGTCTGAATGACTGCAGAATATCGGTTGGGGACGGCCACGTGGTAGGGTGGGGGTGGTGGAGGGGGTGTTCACGTGCTGTACTCTCATTGGCCGGTGGTGGTCACGTGGTAGGATGGGGGTGGGGGGTGACGTAGATAGTCACGTGATGCCTTGGGGTGAGCTCAGTTCCATGCCAGACGTGGAGGAGTGAACACGTGCAATTGCAATAACAATAAATAAATAAACAATTACCCTAAGTACATGTAATTACTCTAATTACGCATAATTAATTTGATATCAAATTGATATCAATTTGATTATTTTTGACCCAGAATCCGCATTTGTATCCTACTGGTACTGATACTAAAGGCCTTACATTACAAACGATTAGATCGGTCCCCCAGCTTGCATGATGTCAAGCAGACACATTACAGACGTAGTATAGCATGGTAGAAGCCGCATTCAATTGTGGGGGCTGCGTTGGAATACAGCTTGTACTGTTCTGAACATCGATATTTTTCCGCAGGAATATCGATGTCTGAACCTCGACGTTTTTATCAACAATGTTGCATCCCTAACTGTTCAACGTGTGCTTGAGATAGATGGGCGCCCAATTCCAAAAGGTCAGCTTTTGGTGGGTAATGTTTCATTGTTTTAACTAATGCGAGTTTCGCGCATTTAATCCACCATCTAATGGCTGAGTCGTACCTCGTGAACTTTCTTTCACATTCTGGCCACGTATTTTGGAAAACTGAATGGCACCCTGGATCTTTTAGGTGTGCTGTATTTAGTTTCCACGGCCCTCTCCCGTGGTCTGAAATGTTAGGCCATATTTCTGATTGCAGAAGGTGGTTTCGTAAGTTAGATGTTGCATAGATTCTGTCGATGCGACTTGCGGAATGGCTAGTAACGTGAGTAAATCCGGGCCTATCACCATGTTTAAGCTCCCACGTGTCAAGTAGATTTAGTTGTTCGATGATGTTCTCGAGCTCTATGGATTTGTTGAAATTGGGTATTTGATCTTTGGGGTTAATGACACAATTGAAATCACCTGCGAATATTAGTTGTTCCGGACGCCTTGTGAAAAGAGGAACTATTCCTTCTTCAAAAAACTCTGCCCTCTGTCTTTTCTTTCCCGTTCCGGAAGGGGTGTAGATATTAATCACCCTTGTGTTATAAATTGTACACGCTATGCCTCTGCTGTTTACCAGTCTCTCGATGTTTGTGACTGGGATTCCCTCTTTCGTCATAATTGCAGTCGCGAGTTCATTACCATGACCGGGATTAACTAACACATTGTAACCTGTGATTCGGTCTAGTCGAATGTCTTCTACTTCCTGTAAAAGGGCAATATCTATATCAGTTGCGTACAGGAAATCTTGCAAATTTCTTAATTTAAAGGTGCAGCTTATCTTATTAATGTTTACAGTTGCAATGCGGTATGCTTGCAAGGGTGGCACATTCGCAGGCGCACGTGTTGTCATACCCCCTCTTGATGTTACTTGCTGAACAGGACTTAAAAGAAGTCTGGGTCGTCTTCTAGTGCGCTCGCTGGAAGACGATTTTTGTTGTTGGTCGGACTTGTCATTCCGCGACTTCGACAACCCCCCTGCCTTGTATTCGTGCACCTCTTCCATCTCCTCGTCTCGCGGGTTATCATCGATGTCATCAGACCACTCTCGCGGGGCCTTGTTTCCCCGCGTCTCGACCAATTCTTTTGGTTGTACTGTTTGTATAGTCTATGGGACTTAACTAGGGGGTCATCAGTCCCTAAACTTACAAACTACTTATGAACTACTTACGAACTAGGACTGCACAAATATCCATGCCCGAGGGGGGATTCGAACCCCCGACCGTAGTGGCCGTGCAGACCGTGACTGGAGCGCCTTAGTCCCCTCGGCCACCGCGGCCGGCTGGTTGTACTGGTTTGGAGTCCAGGTCCCTTGTATTAGTCTTTGTGTATTCCTCTAAAGTTGTTTTCCTTTGGCCTGGTTCGGAATTCCGTGTTCGGCTGTTTTGTGATGGTGTGGGGTTGTCTGGCGGTGACTGTGGAGCGTCCAGAGTGAGAACTTTGCGTACGTGGTCTGCTTTCTCACGCAATTTTCGCGCTTGCTCCTCCGCGCCTTCACGCGCTATACGTCGTTTTTTTACTTGTTTCGAAGGGGATTTGCTAGACTGTTCTTCGTCAGATTCCCGTGTTACAGTTGTTTCTGCTGTGGGTGTTCCCACTACACTATTGCCATCTTTTTTTTTTTAGTCTCAACTACGTGGTTAACTGTGCATTACAATGAAGTGGCTCCTGTACGTTAGACGTGTCCATTATTTCGACCTGTTCGGAAAGATCGTTGTACGCCTTCAGCGCAGTCTCTGGGTCTTGTTCTGGGGCAATGTTACCTCGCGCGGCAGCTACGTATCTGATGGGCAACGTAGACATGGGGCCAGGCCTCTCTCGTTCGCCGGTCGGCAATTGCGTCGCGCGCCGTTGTACACATTGTGCGCGAACGTGTTCTGTTGAACCGCGGCCGGAGCAAGTTCTCGGTTGCCCATCATATATCACGATTTCTCTTTAACCACCGACTGTGATGTAAGACGAAATATGTTTTAACATGTCAATCTTCACTTGTCTTACACCATTTAACACAGGGAAAATGTGACGATTTGACCATTTTTCCGCGAAGTTGCTTATGACAGTGCCATATTCCTTGAGCTTTTCGTTAATTTCGGCATCAGTTATTTCGAATGGCAATTCAAATGTTCGCGCCGTTTTTAATCCCATTCTGGCTCGTGTAATTGTAACGTTCCTGATATTTCTATCAGAATGTTTAAATTTTAATGTTCCTCCACATGATTCGATTACTTTCTGGCATTTTTCAGCACTTATCTTTAAAAATACTGTACTACTCACAATCGATAAGTGAATTCCTACGAATTCGTCTATAGTGATCTTAATTGCATCTCGAATAAATATCTCTACTTCAAATAACTTCGGTCTTGCATAATTCGGGTCAAAGCTCAGTCTAAGTGTGTCTTCTTGTCGTCGTTGATCGTCTGAAGTTAATTTTCAAACGTAAATGAGAAAGCAGGAAGCACGCACTCACCGAAAACTCCTCGCGACCGCCAACAGCGAGGACGTAAACAAAGCGTCCGCACAGCACGGCTGCCCGACGAAGACTACGCTGAGCTACAGAGGCGGACGACAGAACTAACTGTACTAACAAACTTGCACAGCGCATCGTTGTAAAATCTTTACTACTTTATTAAGCTGACATAGTAAACAACGTTCATTTATTCCTATTTTGAAGTTGTTTGGACATTTTAATACCGATAGTTGAAGTTTGAGTTGAATTGAATGACAATTTTGAGTATGTTTCAAAACGTTTTTCGTTAACTGGCTCCTTTCATGAGGTCTATTAGATTTACAAACACGTGAACAACTTTCCCCGGCCATTGATGTCTGCTGGATGATATAACCATTCAGTGCTCCCATGTCCAAAGACTCCTCCTGGAAAAGAGACTGCTTAAATTTGGATAACATGTCATCTGCAACTTTCAACCTTAGTTTCCCCGGTAAATTGCGGTCGTGATACCTCTTGCCTTTCATATCATAGTGGTCTTTTATCGTTCACGGGACTAATAAGCTTCTGTGTATCCCTAGTTGCTAATTAGTGCGATAAACATCCATACAGAAATAATAACACATACTCGCTTCTACAGGCTACTTATCACTTCCACCGACCAATCCTGTCTGTTTTCGAGCATTTTCTCTAATTCAAATGTTTCTAGAATGATATATAAAGAAAGAAAATATTGAACACTCATCTCGTCGAATGTTTGGGGGAATCTGCTTTGGTGCAATACTAAAATTTGAAGGGATGCCCTCTTTAATAAAATAATAAATAAATAAATGAAAAACAGAGTCAAGAACCCTGCGAACAAACCCGAACGAATAACCGTAACAAACCGATCGACCCGCAGAAGAAAATGGCGCCATGTTACGGATTGGCGGGCATCCCGCCGGCATTTCGAGTTCTCCCTCGGTCATGGGTGTGTTTCATGTCCTTAACGTAAGTTATATTAAGTAGTGTATAAGTCTTAGAGACTGATGACGGTAATTTGGTCTCTGCGAGCGTGAAGGTCGGGGTGAGAGTTTAAAATAGGGAAAGATTAATTTTTGAAACTCACAACCACCAGCTGCGAATCAAATTCCTAAACATGCAAAAACACTGGAACTGTTATTGCGACTGTTTGACTCGTTTTCTAGGGGATGATATCACACGTTCGCAGCTTTCCTTCCCTGCATATGATTAACAAAACAAATTCATAATAAATTCAAGTTCATGAGAGAAAAGGGTGTACCAACTACTATTTTTGAAAACACGTGAAAGTTCACTTTATGTTGTTTATTTCACATTACTTGAACCCTGTGGCTGATACGTCTGTACGTCGACACATTTATCAAATAAAGTTATAGCTCGAGAGCCCCCAGACAAAATGAATATTTGTCGCGAATTGTTTTCACACCACGTGGCTGTCTCAAACACCGTTTATGTTCATGCCTATGCGACGACACGTGTTACATTAAC
This sequence comes from Locusta migratoria, assembly GCA_026315105.1. NCBI lineage: Eukaryota > Metazoa > Arthropoda > Insecta > Orthoptera > Acrididae > Locusta > Locusta migratoria. Next base: position 448,771,075 of record CM048746.1, read on the forward strand.
AAATCAGTCACTTTAATTCAATGCTATGCACACCTTGTTCCACCGGCTAAATATTCACAAACACACAGTAGCACTCGATTTAACTCGGTACAGTCTACGACGAGCAACCACACGTGGCGATTGCCACAGACAAATCTCAAGTCACCACCTCGAGATCCACATGCCGACTGAGGCAGAGCGACGCCGCCCGGCCAGCCACACCACGTGGTCCCGAGTCCTCACTTCCTGCCCAGGCGCGCACGCGCCAAAAGCTCAACTGCCGGGGTTTTTTCCCCTACGTCATCAACTTCCCCATGTGAACTGTTCTAACCGATTTGCCAACGTACAGCGCTCAGCCAATACATTTCTAAAACTTTACTTAAAATCAAAATAATTACACTACACATTAAACAAATATTTTCTTACGTTTTTATATTAGTATAAACATCCTTTGTACTGTTTATCATAATCGTGCAATTTATTATATCACAGATAACTGATTTAACTGTATATTTCAAGGTAAAATACAAAAGATTGATTGAAAATAAAATGAAAAATAGTTAATATATTATTTTTATAAACAAACATTGCCATGCTAGTTGTGTAACTGTCTTGTCTTTGTTGGTAATTTTTACTTTTCATTGTCAATTAAACATATTACGTTAGATGTGACTATATCAGCTAATGTATTGTTTATTTATCAACAGGCTATTTTGTAATGAGGGCCTTAAAGGTTCCTAACTGCATCGTATTACTTCAAATGCCAGTAGTATTACAATATTTGTGCACTGCACTGTGCCTGGCACTCGCCATTGTCCCTCTCTCCCCTCACCGGAAACGAACTGTAAAATCCTCAGTTGGAACAAGCCACCAACATCGGCCTGCTCGCTGGCCTCCCGTCAGCTACAAGCACACAGCAAATCTCAACGTGGAGAATTTCTACCTATGGCCTAACTATAAATGTTGTCACCCAACTGTGTACATACATTGCTACCATAATTAATAAGATTAAAATTGTGTGACATTTAGTGCATTGGCATGGTCAATGTTTACAGTGAACTTCATACTGTTTAATTATCAAATGCTATTAATTACCAGTATTTCTATTGGGCGGTAATCTCACATCTCTAACATTCACAATCATCTGAACATTTCTTAAAAATAAAAAAAAATAAAAAAAAGTCACGAAACTTACAAAATCAGTAGAGTAACACAGATGTAGAGTGGAAATAACAAATGGCCATTCTTTTCTTTAAGGACTCTTTGCTTTTGAAAAAGTACGAGGTGCTTTCAGTAATTACGTTTTCCTACAGTTTCAAACTAAAACGCAATTACTAGCCTTATTGGGATCAGTTACAGGTATGTTTCAGCTATTTTGCGACATAAACTTATAACTAATTGATCAGACTCAAATCAAGCTTCCTTTCCATCTGTGTAAGTTTGACAAAATAATAAAGCAATATATTTCGTCAGTTATTACATGCACATGGTTTCCATTTTTGTTAATAAAATTCCACTTGTCAAGCTTTGTATCTTCTGTCTTTATATATTTGTAAGTCCCATATTTTATCTGTGTCTGCGACAACTGTCGGTCAACTGATGATAAACCAGGAAACCTAAAACCGATTAGTGACAGAGTAAATAAATAAATAATATCTGCAGAACGTTTGGAAGTGCGTTCCTTCTATATTTCATCATGTTCTGTCAAGCAGTGAGAAGCTGGCGAATTTGATCCAAATTAATCTTGCTAAACTGAACTCGTTTCTTGCGGATTGTTTTGAGCAGTATATGACTTGCCTTAAAGGGACCCTCATACGGACAACAAAATGCACAGATCCGCCATATGATTAATCGCACGCTTTATAGGTCACACATGTGTGCGCAAATCGCAATGATGCACAGTGGTCAGAATTCCCGAAAACCTGGCCAAAGGTCATAGAAAAATTATGTTTATAGGGAATTGTTGTAGTGGTACACCTGGTATATATTATGACCGTAAAGTAAGGAGATTGGTCCCCACCTGGCTTAGGAACTCATCACGTTCTTGACCATGGGGCCGGCTGCGTTATTTACTCGTCGCTCGTGATTTCTCCCGTTTGCACATGAACAAATGGTGATTGTATAAGCCGTATAAAGCCCATACTAGACAAACTGTAATTTACGAAGACTAACAGAATTGCTGAATTTGGATGAGTTGCAGGAACTGTGTAAAGTTTAATTTTTGAACCTGAGCTGTAGAATAGCTACAGTGACCATTTTTCTCACAGGGAGAGGGCATAAGTAGACCGAAGGGTATCAAAAGACTTTACCTCTTATGTCTGTGAACAACAGCAACAAAGACATCGGTCCCTGGAGAATGGAATTTTCTACTCGACGTTTTCGATCGTAGGTGCAGTATCGTGCATCCTATGATATATATCTTATTCACTTTTTAAAACCTACCACCTTTAAGCTTACAGAAACATCCTCAGGCCTTATCGTTATCATAAAAAGCTCCCAAAACAATTTCTGGATAATTTTCGTGCATTTTGCACCACGGAAAAAATACCTTGTCATTTTTCACAAGCAAAAGAGGAGATAAAAACAAGTTTTAGTTTACTGAATTTGAATCTAAAATTAATGAAAAATCTTTGCAACATTAATTTCAACAGGGATTGCTTATATCAGGACATCATTCCGAAATATGCAAGAGTTAAAATTAGAAATTAAAAAGCAACAGCACGTGCAATAAAGAGGAAAAGCGAAGTCATGTGGGTAGAAGCAGAAATTAGGGAAGCATACAAGAACAAAGATGTATTAAACGACGAGTTATACTCATTGCACTTAAAAATAGCTAAAATATTATCCCATACACAATTTGACAACTTACGCTTATTTATTGACGATAGAGTAGACACTGAGAGGGCAAAAGTAATTGAAAAACATCAAAAGAAGTTGTCACATTTGATAGGAGGGAAGAAAGGAGAAAACAGTAATGTGCCTAAGATACACAAATTCTCTGATAAACTTGTAAATCTTACAGATATTCCTCTCACATATGAAGAAATATCTCTTTTGTCAAAAGGTTTGAACTATAATCCAAACCCAAACGCTAGGACAGGAAGATGGAAAGAGAATTATAGCAGAGGTCAAATGCGCAAGTGATATTGCAAAGCTCCCCACACATAAACAGAATACCATAGCAGTTAAAATCACCAACGCGTTAAAAGCACAAATTAAGCCAGAAAATAACCTGAATAATGAGAACAAGATCATAGACGATTTAAATAAAAAGTTAAAGAGGCACAAAGCACTAATTACACGGGCAGATAAAGGCAGCACTGTAGTTCTTCTCAGCGACGAGTATGTAACTAAAACTGAAAAATTCTTCTCTGATAACGGTATTAAAGAAATAGCTAGAGATCCAACAAAAAAGTTTCATGCACAATTAAAACGAAAAATCCACAATTCCGACTTTCTCTTTTCAGACAGAGAAAAAGCAATATACAGTCATGAATCCGCAAACACCAGACACCCGCGCACAGATAAAGCTGCATAAAAAAAGACAAATCCATAAGGCTGATATGTAACACAAGACAAAGTCCTAACGCTCCATTAAATGCCACTTTAGCACAAAGGTTAAGAATGCTACACACATTTCATGAACTGCATAGTCTAAAAAATACGTACGAATTTGCGGAGAAAGTGAAGGACACAGTCATCCCATCTGACTCCATATTTGCATGATGGAGTGAATTTATATACGAACGTGCCTGTCCGTGAAACAATAGATATAATCAAGCGCAATCTTATAAGACACCAAAAAATGGCTACAGGAGAAATAGTTGACTTTATAGAACTCCTAGAACTAACGCTCTCCTATAACTTTTTCACATTCAACGGCAAGATATATCACCAACCTGAAGGACTTGCAATGGAAACTTCCTAGCAGGCATCATGGCCGAGATCTTCCTTAATCATTTAGAGAACGAATTTTTCACCACTAACCCTACAATAGCCGACAAAATTCTCTATTACCGTTATGTAGATGATGCCATTTTATTAGTTAAAGGAGACCAAAATGATGTTAATGACATTGCGCAAAAAATGAGTGCTATTCATCCAAAAATCAAGTTCACAGTCGAGCATGAAGATAATGGATCCATCAACTACCTCGACATTACAGTTACAAGAGAAGCGGGTAGACATCGTTTTGGTGTATATAGGAAACCTACTTGTACAGACCTTATCACCAATTCAAAATCTTGGCATCCGAAAAGAGTAAAGATGGCATATTTTCGTTCAATGGCTAACAGATTATTGAAATTGTACAAAAATCTACGTAGGTTAGACAGGCAGAACGTTCGAAACACGTTTTATTGAGCATTACTCTCTTCATAATAATAAAACAGCATTTGGAGAGCATTTAGTGACAGGAAAGCACACGGTTGGAACAATTAATACCCATTTACAAGTGCTACATAGGGAACCAAAAGGACGCCTCCTAACGACACTAGAAGAAATAGAAATTTTCACACACCGGCTTCAAGAACCTGGAAATACACTCAACCAACAAAATGATTTTAATAACAGCGCATTTTTTATAAATTTTGAAGGCCTCTTGCAACCTTCGTCCTCAACGCAGCGCGCCTTGGAGCGGCGGCCCCACTTTCCGGTGGCTGGCGGCGGCAGCGCGTCGGCCCGGACACCGTCCTAGCAGCAGGTCGGCGTGCAGACTGGCTTCCGAACGTACAATAAAAAACTGCGCGCCGCACAACGCCACCAAGCAGCGACAGAGCCAACTAACGCCCATACCATACTGTTTTATATACGGTTTTTATAGAAACTTTTATATATTTTTTATATTTTAACATTTTAACGATATTTTAACAAACTGACGTTTAAAAATTTTAAAGTATGACGTGTGTAATTTTATACATCTGTTTTAAATATCGTATGCATTTTTTATTTATCGTACCATATTTTTATACTTATGTCACATACAGTTTTATAATTTTTATGTCTGGATATATTCAAGAACCCCACTTTTAGAAATATTTATATAGCAAACAAAAGCAAACATTGTACGGTATATTAGGACTCAACTTGTCCATTACAATCCCTCCACCCCCCCCCCCCACCTACTCTTTCCCTCCCCACCACCACCTGCAACCAAATTAAAAATACCTACATCGAACTGTAAAATTCAGTACCAATTAGTACTCAGTCAGACGAGTTGCGGACGCAACTATAAGGTAAAGAAAAATCTATCCATTGATGTATAAATTAACTATTGTCAATTAACCCTTAGTAAATTTATCAAATTGTACATTGCTATTTTACTTTTGTTTTTTAGATCTGAAGATGATCCAAGAAATCGAAACATGTTATTAATCGATTTTATTGCAACTGTTGACGGAAATACACATTTAAAATAAATAAATATAAAAAAAAACAAGAAAGATATTTATTTACATTTCATTTACTTCCGTAAAACGGTTTAGTCATGTAAAAATATTCTCTTTTGTGAGCTGTAATTTGCGGAATATGACACTAATCCACGTCCGTTCACGCGCGATTTTTACAGAATGCGAAAAAACGCGGATCAAACACACAGTATGACAATTTTGAGGTGAAAGAAAAACTGTTGGTACCATCAGCCCATCTAGCAGACAGTTTATAATGCTTCATGTTAGCTCACGTTTTTTTACGTAATATTGTGCTAAACCATCGAGAAATATGTGCCAAGTGCTAAATATGGATTAAAGTAATAAATCAATCATTTCTCTTAAAATTTAAAACGTGCTTCTTAAAAACTTCTAAACGACAACCGAAACTTCTCTTACAAAATTAGTGACCAGCGAAAGCTGGTCATATTGAACACTGTTAGGAATGGAGTATTTTAGCGACTTGTATGTCGACTAATTGAACACAACACCCAGTCCCCCGCCGGGAATCGAACCCGGGCCCCCTGCGTGGTAGTCAGCGACGCAGTCGCCTGAGCTACGGAGGCGGACGACAGTATTCACGCTTGTGGGGTACTTGCACTGCCCGTAGCTGTATAGTCCTTGCTATTTTATTCGGCGGACATGATGAAAATTATTCTTATATTTATATTTTATATTATTTTTAACTTTCTGCTCTGCTAGTTGAAGTTGTTGCTGAACTAAAATCACAGCCGTGTTGGAGTAGTAGAGCGTTATAAGGTGCCTTCCTACGGAGCGTCCAGTTTCTCGCCGTTGGAGGTTCGAGTCCTCGGGTATCTCTCTCTGTGTTTGTGTGTGTTTGTCCTTACCATAAGCTAGTTTAGGTAGTTTAATTTTAGGGACCGATGACCTAAGCAGTTTGACCTATTGGATTTATTAACATTTGAACATATTTCCTGCCCTTTCATGCCTGCTGGATGATATAACCATTCAGTGCTCTCATGTCCAAAGACTGGTGCTGCAGAAGAGGCTGCTAACATTTGGTTGACAGAATTAGTTCCAACTTTTGGGCCGCTGTGTTATTGCAACTATTCATTGCAGATTCTTTTTTGTCCTGTTATTTCACAATTACTTTTTTACAATGTAGATATTCATGTAAACCGGGTATGTAAGTAAATAATGTTTGTTACCATATGCATTTTAGCCATCATTTGGAAGGCATCATCAGTACTCCCCCCCCCCCTCTCTCTCTCTCTCTCTCTCTCTCTCTCTCTCTCTCTCTCTCTCTCTCTGTGTGTTTGTGTGTGTGTGTGTGTGTTCCAGTTTCTGTGTACGGGTTCTTGTGTATTTTGCTGTTTTCTGGTTTTGTTTGAAATTTTTTTTTCCGTTTTATCTTGTAATTTTGTTATTGAGTTTTTGTTATTACTTGTGTGTCATAACCATTGTTCCTTGATATTTGTATGAATGTGTTAATTTCTTTCTGATGGTTTTTGTCAGTAAGAGAGATCTGTTCAGCCTGTATAACATGTCTAAATGCAGCAAGTTTCTGCTTTTGAAGACGATTGGAGGTAGAATGTTTGATCATGTCTGTCAATGTGTTGGTTTTGAGATAAATGTTGAATGAATGTTCACCCTTTTATTTTGCTATAACAAGAAAATTTATTTTGCTGTCATTTTATTTTTCAATTGTGAACTGTGTTTTTGTGGACTTTGTTTATTTCAGAGTGAAGTTACCATATTTTTTCATTTGGATAACAAGCCAGCCATTATCCTCTACAAATGTGCCAATATATAACTTTGAATCTTCCATCTGTGTCTACCTTTTCAAATATCTAGTTTTCTGAGTGACTGCTGAAGTTATTAGCTAAGGTTCCTGATATTGGGGGACCCATTGATACTCCCTCACCCTGTAAGCAATAATGGTTCTGAAACTGGAAATAATTTTGTTCAGTAGTTACTTTGAGCAAACTTGTTATTTCAGATATCACTTTTGTGGTGGGGTGGTTCTGGCTGTCACATTTTGTTGTATGATGTCTAATGTTTCTTTGACAAGGATAGTTGTGTACATATTTTCTATATCAAATGAGACCAGTGATGCTGTGAGTGGTATCTGCATGTTCTGTATCTGTTTTATTAGGTCACATAGGTTTTTCACTGTCTCGTGATTTTCTTTTTTCTATTGTTTGAGATTATTTTTGGAGGTGTTTGGCTATGTGATATGTTGGGGTATTTCTGAAATTTATGTGTTAGAGGGGTCTGCTGTTCGTGTATTTTTGGTTGGCTGTGAAGTGTTGGTGGTTGTGGCTTCCTCTGTGTTATGTGATATTTCTGTTTGACAGAGAGTATATTTTCGATGCTTTTTAGTGTTTTCTTTACATTTGCCCGAAATCATGTGGTTGGATCTGATATCAATGTTATATATTATTTGGCTTTGTGATGGACAGAGAACAATACATCAGTTCTGTTGCAATACCTTTGTCTGCTTTTGTTACTGTAATGTTCTTAGATGTTAACTTCCATGTCGGTGGCTGTCTGGTGGTTCTTTATTTGTTCAGGTTGTTTGTTTATGTTGTTTATTTGTTTCTTCTCAAGAGAGCCGTGTGTTACTTTGTTGTTCTTCGCGTGTGATGATACATTCACTTTATACTAAGAGATTTTCTAGGTACTTATTGTGTAACCTGCTATTGGTGCAATGTTTAAAAAAATTTCTAAAAACATTTTTTCTTTGGGGTGTAATTCTATGTCAGATTTACTAAACGTGGGTGAAATGTGTGTTGGTGTTCTTCTGAACTTTTCATTGCAAATGTAAATATGTGCTTCTGTCTTTTTCGTTTTTAATCTCGTTATTTACTGTTCATATTTATTTTTTAAGTGTTGAATTGCTCATGTGGTCTGTGTTCAATTATCTCTGTCAGTGTAATAAGGACTCCGGCATTTCCTATGTTATGTGCTAGCTTTTAGTGGGTTTCATGCAGTATCATGTTCAGGTATTGTTTTTCAGTGTATAACCTCTTGATTGCATATAAAACCAACATCTCTCTGCATAGAATTTTTATGTTTCTGCCGCTTCAGAACTTTTTTACATGAAAGTTATTGCAGGATTGGTTGAATTTTTGTGCTGTATCGTTTTGTAGAGTCTTAGATGTACAAAGAGTAAAAGGCGTTATAAAAATATATGAAGATTCTGGGGATTAAAGGAGGTATAGATATCTGTAGCGTTTTTACAAAAAATCGAATACAAAGTCAAAATTGATAAAATAAGAAAACAGGTTAACAATGTACTACTGTAATGTTCTAAAATAACAAAAATAAACAATAAAAGGAAAAAATAAACATTTCAAATTCCTATGTATGACATACACAGCCAGCCTTAAGTCTGAATACAATGTGCAGGAATGTTATTATTACTATGACCGTCCAGAAGTTTCGTATTATATTTTTCTAGTTGAAAACATGAGCGTCGCCAAACAACGAGGGGGATGGGTGTCCCCTAGATAATCGAAAAGTTCAATTATAAAATATTTACCACGATGTTGTGTATGAAAGTATAAGAAATATTGTCCTTTGGAAACAGTACGTAAAATACACCACACATTTTACCAGCATAAATAGGTTCGCAAAGTAACTTGACGATTTTGGAGTTTCATCAAATGTCATACGACCATACCTGTGTGGCGTGTATAATTTACGACAATACACTTTTAACGTGTTTCATAAGTTCTAATAAGAAATCTATTCACTACATTTTAAACGCAATAAAACTGTAGTTTTACGTGGTAAAATTTGTGACATAATGTAGTTTCTTGTCCAGTAAGTGACAATGCTAGAGGGACAAGTAGAGGTGAAGTAAGATGTGAGTTCCGGATGGCTGGAAATAGTATGAGCTTTTGTACGTCTGAACGCAACTGTTTCACCAGCCACAGTATCAAGTGAGAATAGAAACTCTTGAACAACAAAGTTATTCCTGACGGCAACAAGAGTTCCTGCACTTGATATTTGTCTAGGAAACATTTAGTTGCGCTCAGAGCATCTCGTGTATTATTTAATGTCCCAACATTAACAACAAAGCTATTTTGATGACACTGTTTATTAATGTGGGGAAAAACATACTTCATGATACGTAGATGTAAAATAAGTTCTTAGCATTGGTTCCAAATAGCAAAGATAACTGCACTCTATCGCAAAACCACACCACCAACTATCCTTCCGGGGGACGGGGGGGGGGGGGGAGGCGGCAAGAATTCCTTAATAATTCAGTCAACAGACCTTATTTCATATTATTGACAGATACCTTTGACTTTTAAACATGGCTGCATACAACAACGGTAGTCCACAGCTGTTAGTTTTACTGCAGATACCTTTCAAGTGTATCAATTGTCTGTCATGATATTACGACTAGAGTTGAAACGTGGGTAACAAACAGTAAATGTTTCTCAGTAGTGAAGATGGAAAAGTGTCCATAGGTCTTAAGATACACATTTTAAATCCCATGTTGATGGAAGTTCATTTCTTGTTTTGGTCTGCACTACTTCCACCGAAAACATGACAAGCTAAGAGCGTGGAGTATTTTTCCCAGTATAAGATGAACATCAGTGCCGAGAGTACATTGGGTGTGGTTTTTAGAACCCAGTATTAACTAGGAAATGTTTTCTTTGTTTTGATCTACGGAACATTGTATGGCACCTTTTATGCTATACGAATAACGACTAAGTACATAGTGCCGCAGTGACTCTGCGATACGCTCCATTTTTGAACTGAATCCGTTTTTTGTTTCTCGGAATGCGGAAGATGCTGGAAGTGAATGCTTGTGACTGACTCGTATCGCACTAAAATCTTGTGCTAGTAGAATTTGTATATCGGAACAGTAGGGTTGCTTAGAGAGCGACACGGCGTCACGCTGTCTACCGGCTTTACTTGGAGGTAGTGTTCAAATTCAAATGTTCAAATGTTTGTAGAGCTTATGGGACGTAAGTACGGGGTCATCAGTCCCTAAACTTACAAACTACTTATGAACTAGCTACAACTAAGGATGGTACAAATATCCATGCCCGAGGGGCGATTCGAACTCCCGACCGTAGTGGCCGTGCAGACCGTGACTGAAGCGCCGCAGTCCCCTCGGCCACCGCGGCCGGCGGGTAGTGTTGATGGGATTAATCTAGCGCTGACATCGTTTGTGTCGGTGGCGTTTTCTTATGTCCAGCTGACCGTCAAGAACAGCAGAGAATGGAACCAAGAACCCTTAACATTTGAAAGAAAACACTCGTTTGTCTGCTCCAGTCCAATATACGATACACCTGTCTGAATAGGAATAAGAAGAGACAAAGTTAAATCGTGTGGTAAATAATGAATTCTGCAAATAATTGGTTAGGCAAATTACCGTCTGCTACGCAATTGAAATGACAGCCATTACACAAGTTTATATGTTACAATTAAGTAATCAGTTTGCTGCAGTTTTTCCACTGTTACGAAATGTATGGCCCATTAGTTATTTGAATAAGTACACTTTCCACTCCGAGACACAAGTATTTGACATCTTTTGGTCTCTTCACAAACAATGTCTGACGAATGAATACCGTTGAAGTGCCATTACGTTTATTGTCTGACAAACAACTTAATTATAACTCGTGTGTAATAAGCAATAATCATAGAAAATTTACGTTTTCGTCTACAAGGAGCTCATCTGAATAGTAAATTACAATGTCTCTCGTAATTTACAGCATCGAAAACCTATTTTCGTAATTCGTTGTTTTGCAATGGATGCAGAGGAAGTGTGAGATCCGGTAATCGTGATTGATCAAGTGGCTTATAAAATTTGTATTACACGATGTCTCACGAAAACGAAGTAACACTATCCGCTACCCATATAGACCATGATTTGTCAGGACATATGACGAGACATTGCTTTACGCCAGCGGAAGACACCGCTGGGCATCGATATCTGGTCACTACCTTCTTTCTTTTTGTAAAGCCTATGGGACTTAACTGCGGGTCATCAGACCCTAAACTTATGAACTAACTTATACTAAAGATAGCACACACATCCATGCCCGAAGGAGGATTCGAATCCCCGACGGGGAACGGCCTTGCGCATCGTACCATAGCGCCTCAATATTCACTCACTAGCACCGCTTTCCGTCTGAGACTACATAAGTATGTTTAAAGCAGGAAGCTTTTACTAGTTATGTATTTTAAATGGGTACGACTTCAACATCAACTACAAAAATCCTACGAAACACTTGACTTCGTAATCGTCAGATGACTTATAGACTTTGACATACTTGGCAGTTACTACTATAATATTGTTAATCTGTCAGAAACGAAATGCATTTTGATTGGTGCAGCTGTAAGAATGGAGCCGTTTATGTTTTCAAAATAAAAGTACAATAACCTCTCAAAAAGCCGACAACGAGAAGCAGATAGGGTAGGTATGAAATTGCATCCAGTGTCATATTTTGTTTAACATCTTCTGTTGCAGTTGTCATTGTCCGTGAAGTGTGTGTGTGTGTGTGTGTGTGTGTGTGTGTGTGTGTGTGTGTGTGTGAATTATGGTGTGCTGGACTGCAAAAATCGTTTTCACTTCCAAAACGAGGTGACAAATTACTGCAAAGCAGAAAATAGAAAAACGGAACAGATAGTCGCTGCCAGAAAGACACGGTCATATTGCATTTCGCTGTGATTAACTGGCATATTATTTGTCTGGTTATGCTTGTGGTTCCAGAATATGGTTACTTTTTTTACCCACTACTGAGAAACTCTTTCACGGGCAGAAAATATGTGGTGTCGCACAAGTACAAAGTGCGCGCCACTTACTTTCGCCGCGCGCCGCCATGCACGCACGGCGCGGCGTTCTCACGACGACAGCCACGAGCGCCCTCTGCGACAACGCCGCTCGTGGCCACCACTGAAGAACACCGGGCACTTCGGACTGAGATAGCCACGAGTTAGGACCTTCGTAATCCGATAGGCGCGAGTGAAGACTTTGCTATTGTACAGGCACTAGGCAGGCCTCTAACAACTACGTATCAACATTCTGCAGTACTATGTAAAAGTTAAGTATTGTTACATTCTGTGCAATATATCTCTTTCTAATTTACTCGAGTGTTTATAGTTTCTGGCTGCTCCCCTCTGTACCTGCACCCGCGTGTCGGTCTCATTTCACTCGGCCACCGACACCTACGACGAGGCTGGGACACAAAAGCGGCGACGAAGTCGGGACACAAAAGTGGCGACGAGGAGTGATAGAACCTTGGACCAGCTCGCTTGCAGCAGCCAGGCAGCAGCAGTCGGAGCACGCAAAAATTGCTCCCGCCCACCCACCCTTATTATAAGATTTTTGGGGGAACATATTCTGTTACGTATTTTGTGGACTTTTTTTGTTGCAGAGCGTCCTCATTTATCTTGCATTTGTGTTTTGTACTAATTTACTTGCATACGCGGCGCCTAATCGGTCAGCATGGCCACTACCCCGAACCCAAACTTAATGGAAATTATTCAGTTACAGACGGCGCAAATATCACAACTTCTCCAGGCAGTGGCGCACTTGACGACAACTCAACAACAGCCGTCGCATCAGCAGCCCACACCTGCCGCCGCACCGCTTCCGACGTTCCGCCAGTACAACGAACGTGAGGAAGAATGGAGTGACTATTTCGCTCAGTTTCAAGAACTCGTCGCGGCTCATCAAATTACAGGTCAGAGAGTGAAGAACCTTTTCTTATCGATTGTGGGCCCCCAGACTTTCGTACTATTGCAAAAACTTTTCCCTCTCGCATCTCCTCGTGATGTAGACTTTGAACAAATTGTAGATGCACTGAATGCTCATTATGAGAGAAAAGTTCTTGTAGCCGCTGCACGATACCGATTTTTCAGACTTAAAAAATCACCGCAGCAATCACACCAAGAGTGGATTACGGAATTGAAGGGCTTAACCCGCCAATGTAAATTTACTTGCTCTTGTGGACTTTCGTATAGTGACGTGATGTTGAGGGATGCGATTACGCAGAATATTCAGGACCCCAGAATTAGAGCAGCAATTCTGAAACAGTCTGACCCCTCCTTAGACAGTGTACTGCAGCTTATTGAAGCGCATGATACTTTTGACAGATGTAGAAATGCAAAGCCACAGTGTAAATTCAGTGCGCCGTAACCGACGCTTTCCTAGCCGTAGTTCTCAGTGTAGCACTTGTGATTCTTACAATAGTACAGGCCGTGCTGAACAGACAGTGAACAGTAGCCAGTGTAAAAGTGCGACACAAAGGTCGCCCCGTCGTGTTCGAAACAGTGATTTGAATAACGGGCGCCAACGCTTATTTCAGAAAAATGTACGTAAATCTTGCCCCCAGTGTGTGTCTCGCCACAAGCGTGCTCATTGCCCTAGTCGCAACGCAACCTGTTATCAATGTGGCAAATCGGGACATGTGCAGTCTGTGTGTATGCAAATTAACAACTCAACGAACAGTAACGCAAACCGTAGCAGACGTTGCCCACATTCGCGCACCTGTCGAGCGCCTCAAGCAAAAACTGTTTGTGACTCTCTTCATAGAAAATAAGACGGTGCAATTTCAGCTTGATACTGGTTCCGCTGTTACATTAATTAATAAAGATACTTATGAACTTCTGGGTTCGCCAAAATTGTCGCCGTCACAGCAAGTGTTAACAGCTTATACAGGTGAAAATATTCCCGTGCTAGGAACGTGTAGCCTGCCTGCCTCTTTCCAAGGTATAACAAAAACAGTTGCTTTTGTAGTTCTTCACGCCAAATCGACACAGAACATTTTTGGACTAGATGCATTTGATTTGTTTGGCTTATCAATTCAAAGAGATGTGCTTCAAATTTCGTCAATAGTGCCTCAGGATAAAATCAATGCATTGTGTGACAAATATAGTGACTTGTTTTCGCCGGAACTAGGTTGTGCAAAAGACTTCGTGGCACATGTAACTTTAAAAGAATCTGCAGTTCCAAAATTTCGTAAAGCTAGACCAGTGCCTATCGCCTTGCGTGATACAGTTGCCGAAGAACTTAAACGTTGGCAAGATAGTGGGGTGATATCTCCTGTTTCTGCGAGTCAGTGGGCCTCGCCTATAGTAATTATACCCAAGCCGTCAGGAAAACTTCGTCTCTGTGCGGACTTCAAATCAACAGTGAACAGTCAAACAATTGTAGACACTTATCCCCTGCCCAGACCTGACGAACTAATGGACAAATTAGGACAGTCTCGTTTCTTTTCCAAGATTGATTTAGCAGAGGCATACTTACAGATTCCACTTGATGACGAGTCAAAAACGTTTTTCGTCATTAATACTCACATGGGCCTTTTTCAATTTCAACGCCTACCCTTTGGGAGTTCTTCCGCCCTCGCTATTTTTCAGCGTTTTTTGGAACAGCTGACAGTTTCTGTACCGTGTTGTTCGAACTATTTAGATGATATTGTGGTATCCGGACGTACAGTTGAAGAACATTTAGCAAACCTGGAGTGCCTTTTCAAAGTTTTGGCTGCAGCAGGTCTACGTTGTAATAAAGCAAAGTGTTCGTTTTTTCAAACTGAAATAGAGTACTTAGGCCATGTGATTAATGCCCAAGGAATTCATCCCTTACAGTCACATCTTAGAGCAATCAAAGACTTGCCTCCTCCTAAAAATGTGCATGAATTGCAAGCAGTGATGGGAAAGCTTAACTATTATTTCAGGTTTATTCCTAATGCCTCTCAGATTGCAGCTCCACTGCATCACTTACGTAGGAAGAATGTTCCTTTTGTATGGTCTAAAGATTGTCAGGTTGCCTTTGACAAATTAAAGTCTGCACTACTCAGTGATGCATGTTTGATTCCCTTTGACCCACAGAAGCCTGTAGTGTTAGCAGTTGACGCATCGTCGTACGGTGTGGGTGTAGTTCTGTCACATCGTATTGGTTCTTACGATCGTCCTATTACCTTTGCATCCAAGCTACTGACGCCAACGCAACAGAATTACAGTCAGATAGAAAAGGAGGCCTTAGCAATCATTTACGGCGTCACAAAGTTTCATCATTATCTCTATGGCAGAAAATTCTATTTGTTGACAGACCACAAGCCTCTCACGTCGTTGTTCTCACCCACAAAGCCGATTCCGCCACGTACGGCACAAAAGCTTCAGAGATGGTCCTTGATATTGTCTAATTATCAGTATGAGATTTTGTACCGACCTACCGCTAAACACGCCAACGCGGACACACTTTCCCGACTTCCGGTTGGCCAGGATGTATCATTTGATTCTTCAGAAATGGCATGTTGTCAGATAGACTCCAGAGATGCTACCGCCGTCGCAGATTTCCCTTTGAACTCTCGTCGGGTTGCACAGGAAACAGCTGCCGATGCAGACTTAAGTGTGGTAGCACGTTTTGTTCGCTTTGGTTGGCCCTCCAGAGCCAAAGACATTGATCGGCCTCTGGTTCGACGTTATTTTGCACAACGTCATGCATTATCTTTAAGTCAGGGTGTACTGTTGTTGCATACCGACAACGACCAAGCAAGAGTGATTGTTCCTCGTTCCCTGCAACGAGAAGTGTTACGCCTCCTGCATCAAGGACATTGGGGCATTGTTAGGACAAAGCAATTGGCCAGACGTCATTGTACCTGGGTTGGTATGGACGCTCAGATAGAGAACATGACGTCACAGTGTACTGTTTGTGCGGAGCATCAGGCGGCTCCTCCGCAACGTTTTTCAGACTGGCCACGCCCCAAGGGACCATGGCAATTTTTACACATTGACTTTGCCGGACCTTTCTGGAATACGCGATGGTTAATTGTTGTAGACGCTTTCAGCAAGTTTCCTTTTGTGATTGCCATGAACTCAACGACGGCGTCTAGTACAATTAGTGCCCTTACATCAGTGTTTTGCATCGAAGGCTTGCCTGAAACTATCGTCAGTGACAATGGACCTCAGTTTGTTAGTGCGGAATTTCAACAGTTTTGTCGTGTGAATGGCATTCAGCATATCACCACCGCACCTTTTCACCCTCAGTCCAATGGTGAAGCAGAACGTTTCGTTCGAACATTCAAGTCTCACATGGAGAAGATGAAAGGTCAGCACTCCAGGCAGCAAGCTCTTCAAATTTTCCTGTCTACGTATCGGTGCATGCCACGTGACGGCCCGTCTCCTGCCGAGCTGCTACACGGCCGCCGTCACCGCACTCTTCTTCACCTGCTGCAGCCTCCCACGCACCGAGTCGGTTCGTATGGCGCTACGCGTTTTCAGGTTTCCACGCCGGTGCTGTACAGGGTGTTTGCTGGCAACAAGAAGACATGGCTGCCGGGCACCATTCAGCGCGTGCTCGGTAGCAATATGTATGTTGTACGTTCTTCCACAGGGTCGGAGCTGCGGCGCCACGCAAACCAATTGCGCCTGCACAAGCCGCGCCATCCTGTCTCCGGTTTCTTGATTCCAGACCCAGTTCACCGCCAGGGAGCACAGCCACATCGTTCGTCCCCGGACTACGAGATCCCTATGGACGTCGACGTACATCCGACGCAGTCGTCGCCGCCGCTGTCGCCGCCGCAGATGACAGCGTCACCGAGAGGGACTCCGGGACCGTGCGGGCCCCCCCAGCTTGGGCCACGCACCTCAGAAGAAGATGACCTGCTCCCTCTGGGCGGGGGCGGGCGCCCTTCCCCAGGTTTCGGCGGGTTCCCTGGAGGATCGCAAGGCGGATGCCGGGGCGCGGACGGCGTCTCGATCCCGGCCTCAGCTACGACGCCCGTCCCACCAGTAACGCCCCCGCCCAGGCCCTCCTCCCAGTGCCGTCGCCGTGGCCCTCAGCCCTACGCCACGACGGCGCGGCGGTTTGGGGGGGAGGGGTGTGGTGTCGCACAAGTACAAAGTGTGCGCCACTTACTTTCGCCGCGCGCCGCCATGCACGCACGGCGCGGCGTTCTCACGACGACAGCCACGAGCGCCCTCTGCGACAACGCCGCTCGTGGCCACCACTGAAAGGCACTTCGCACTTCGGACTGAGATAGCAACGAGTTAGGACCTTCGTAATCCGATAGGCACGAGTGAAGACTTTGCTATTGTACAGGCACTTGGCAGGCCTCTAACAACTATGTATCAACATTCTGCAGTACTATGTAAAAGTTAAGTATTGTTACATTCTGTGCAATATATCTCTTTCTAATTTACTCGAGTGTTTATAGTTTCTGGCTGCTCCCCTCTGTACCTGCACCCGCGTGTCGGTCTCATTCCACTCGGCCACCGACACCTACGACGAGGCTGGGACACAAAAGCGGCGACGAAGTCGGGACACAAAAAAATACGTCCTGCAATCCGACGTAGTTGAGCGTCAAGAGCCAGTAGCGCATGGATAGTCTCTACAAGATCTGTCTGCCTGGCTGTGCCGTCGTACTAAACGCCTAGAATTCATTTGAATATTGTAACAGGGTCGAAACATCGTTCGTAATTCGTACCATCAGGGAGCCAATTAACTACACCATGCATCGACTCAGAAGCACTCTATGGAAAATGAGCTGAACGCTCAGCTCGTTGAACGTATTGCAATCTCGTTAAGTCTCTGTTTTGAATGCAGTGCAAGTTTGAGAGCTCCTCGGCACCGGCGTGACCGCAGAGTTACTTCCGGGATGGCACAGAAACGTGATAACGAATTCACGTAATATTTACCTGTCTGTTTGGTAGAATAATCTGTTACTTTCTTTAACGGTGTGTGACACTGGTGGATTACTTTCTAATTAAAGTGCAAGGAGGTCATACCATGCAGACATTGGCGATTAGCTGTAGCCACCAGTGGAACAAGCAGGAAGTGAGACGTAGCAACGCGTCAGTAGCCCTAGATGGCGTGTCTGCTTCTTCCGTGAGGGCTGCTTTGGGTCATGGTTTCAGTCCCTCTGTAGATCAGAATTTTAACCCTACTTCATAGAGCTACCAGCCATTTAAGAAGCTAACATAAAAGCTACAGATTAAGTCACTAATAACAGCATTATGCTTACTGAATGAACTAGTGACGTTCATGCAAAAACGCAATAATTTAGATTTTGTCGCTTTGAAAGTGAATGTGCAATACCCCTGCTCCCAACGTTTGAATCCTGTCTGACCAGTGAAAACGTCACACGATGGTCAACTCGTCATAGTTCATGACTTAGGTGAGTTACCGAGTCTTCCTTCATGTGTAAAATCATGAATACCGGAAATATCTTCCTTGAAATGGGAAATCAATTTTGTGAGGTGATTTGCACAACAGTACTCGCACCATACTTACGTTTTGAGCTATGTCCACTGCTGTCATACCTATATGAGAACCAATGACACGTTTTGAAAAACTTGAGGCGTATTGAATATAGCCGAGGCGATTCTTCCAGCTCGTTCGGCCAGAAGAGTGACCGCATCTGTATTATTTTTTGTTGTCTTTTTTAAGGGAGAGAAACTGTGATCAATCTTACCAGTCAACATAGAACAAAAACTATCCAAGAATAGCTCTACTTAGGGAAAAGAAAGCAGGGTTCCAGGCCCGCTGCGGCACAAATTTTCAATATTACCGCTGTCTACCTGAATTCACGTCCCTGCAACTACCGAGAAGTTTAAAGAATTCGATTAATAAAAGGATGACGTAATGCCCTTTTAATCAGTTTCAAACAACGAATAACATACGGAAAGAGATTGTCAACTCGGTAATAATCGACGGAGTTCCAGGATGTGTAATACTAATGAAATATTGGGATGTTTTCTCTCTTCTCTAGTGCAAGTGATATGGACCAAAACAAAAGGGGCCTAAGTAATGCATTTCTGTTAAGTCCAAGAATTTGTGTTGCAGTGGTTTGTAGGTCAGGAAAGTATTTTTCATGTTCTTCCGATGGAGTTTCTAAATTTCCATTAACTGTTATTTCATTTTTATTTATTGGCATATAGGCGCTTTTATTCGCTTAGTTCCACCATTTTTTGGTTTGTGGAACTGAAATCGACACCTCAGATATTCATCCAACTGAATGTTAGTATTTACGTTGAGTATTTATCTTCAGAACAATAGCAGAATACTGTCGGGAAAACTGACATCAACCCAATTAATGTAGGTATAAACCTGTATTTTGTATGATAATTTAATAGACATCTGAAGTGGTTGGGGGGCGACGAGCAGCAAGTGGACATGAACGATGAAGTGATGGACTCATGCTTGTTGAACACTTTCAATAAGTAATAACACTGTTGTGATAGAAATTAAATCGTATGTAAGGAAATAGTCATATAAATTTAGCCAATTGACAAGTGATGGGTTTGTGTTACATGCAGGGGTGTCGATACTGTTCACCAACTGTTCAGCAATTATTTCCCAAACAGAACTTAATCTGGAAATATATTCCGACATAGTGACAATTTGGCGTTATACATTGGCAGCATAAAAACAGTCACTACAATCTCTATAACCATCTGATCAACTATGTCATATTACGGCCCGATAGTTCTGATATGAATATTGTGAGAGCTTGGAGCTTGTGTTCATATGCAAACGTCTAGGGTATTAAAACAAACAAAAAAACGGTGCGATTGCTGCATACAATAACAGCACTACGCTCTGCTTCGTTAGCCCATAATTATTTTGGATTTTGGATTCTTTCTGAATCTTCTGCACAGTTCAAATGTTTGTTTAGCTTATGGGACTTCACTAAGGGGTCACCAGTCCCTAAACTTACAAACTAGCTAAGACTAAGGACGGCACAAATATCCATGCCCGAGGGAGGATTCGAACCCCCGACCGTAGTGGCCGTGCAGACCTCAGTCCCCTCGGCCACCGCGGCCGGCTTCTGCACAGTCAAAAGGTTTTCAGTATAGCTGCTTGTGCTCGTTTTTGTTAGGGGATATAATGAAATTCTAATCAACAGGTGATAGGTTTCATTGTTGCAATATTTGTAGACTGGATGACAGTTTGGCTTAAATAGAAATGAATCTATATATTACTATCCCTAATTCTGTTTGGATAACAGAAGCTCTTCTTATTTTGAACTCCATGTTACGAAGTCTTCCAAGAAACGTTCGCGTCTTGAAAACAATGCTGCATTGATTTCTCTTAGTTTGTTTGCCTCTCTTCGTTCGTTTGTGCCACTGACAGCTATATCAAGAAATATATTTTCTGAATCTATAATTGTAAAGAAAACTGACGTTTACATCTAATGTTTTCAATATAATCAATGGAAATGCTCGACGAAATGTGAATCAGCACTGGCGAATGACTGTCGTTGTCATTGCGCTGAAGGCAGAATGTTCGACGTGTATTTTCGTCTGAAAATAATTTTTGTGGAAGGTGATTCGAGTAGAGGCAGGAAAGATAAACATTTGAGGACATATGATCGAAAGAGTAGGTGAGGAATGGGTGATTTCCAAAGCACACTATTCGATATTCGATCTTTTGTTAGTGAAATCAACGGGAATTATTTTAGTGTAGTACTAACACATGATGTAATTTTTTAGGTCGTTTGTCGTTTGGTGTCTCAGTTGTTTGCAAAAAATGGGCGCACACTGGCGTTGTGGTTGCACTTTGCTGAGTTCAAAAATCTTTTAGTACTCAGTCACTAATTTCTTCTTAAGATGTCAGACGAGAGCATCATAACTCGTCACTGGTAACAATGGGGAGTAGGAATCCTGATTGAGCGGCCTGACGACGTTCAAGAAAAATGTGTAATAGTCACCCCTATGTCCCTTTTCTCAGATTCTACTTTACGACATTTAGATTATGTTCAAGTCAGAAAAATTCAACACGTGACTAATATAAGTACTAGAACTTGAAGTAAGGATATAACAGTCGGTAAATAGACTCACATCAGCGCGCCGCTGTCACCGAGTCCGCAGGCGGCAGCCGCGATGCGGCCGCTGGCGCGTCGCCGTAGCCTGTGCCCACTACTCCCGAGAGTAAACAGTTCAGTTTTGATGCAGCAGCAAGCTCTTTAGTGTAATTATTTCTGGGAATTTTCGCTCTTACATTTGAGTTTCTTCCACACTGATAACAAAGACAGCCGATATGCGGTTTGAAAAAAAAAAAAACAATTGAAGGTTGTTCGATCCGATCTCGCGAATGTTTACATATACGCTTGTAAACGCTACTTTTACCACGAGACCACGCGCTCTTGCATTTCAGAACTGCCTTGAGAAGGAAATGACACTACCTCCTGATAGCACCGCATTCTACAGTGTTGCCAGATCGTGCATATCGCCTTACTTAGAATTCTGAGGGGCGATCGAATTTATTGTCCACACTTGCGCGACCGACTCGGACTTAGCCTCTTCGTCGGCCGGCCGGCGATCAATATTTTAGTCTGAGACTATACATAAACGTGAGGTTTCTAGACAAGATGACGCAGGTAGCTTAACAGTTTGCAACCACAGCTCCTACAACTAGAAATATCCGAACAGAGCCTCCTGACTGCTTATCTTCTTCAGTCAGTTACCACCAGAGCATGTGTTGTCACCGTTTCTCAGTACCGTCTCCGGGAGCTTTCTTTTCGTGTATTTTCGTATGCTACTTCAGTTCTCAGCATTGCACACCATGGAACTGATAACAACGAGAAGGATGTCGTGTCTTCTCGTCATCTTAACAAAAAAGAAAAAAAAAATGGGTATACAAACTCCTAATATAGTATCAGCAATGACCGTTTAAAAATAACAGATAGTGAAATCGTTGATCAACACAAACATTCTTGTCCACCTTACGAAACATAGGTGGAGATAAAGAAAAGAATGCTTAACTGTAGAAAAAGATTTGTGAAGAAATCAGCCCTATGCAACGCACCTTGTTTTATTTTTATTACCGAGGGATGTTCGGCAGTTACTGTGTCAGCTGTGGATTTTTGTCTTCTATTTCCTAGAAAAATATGTTACAGGTTTTTGATTATACAATCATATTTTGGACGAATTGATTTGACATTTGTTAGATATATTAGGCCTAATTTAATTCCAATGATTACATAACGTCTTTCTCAGGATTCACAACTGCTATTTTGGAATGACAACACAACGTTTTTATTTCGAAAACTAATTGATTTATTACACAATCACAATGAGGTTTTTTGAAAAAAAAAAAAGTTATTTGTGGTTGTTCAGTGGCTTCCTTACATTCGAGTTATGGTATTGCTGCATCTTGTGTGGCATGTTATTACGTTACATTGTTTGGTATATTTTTTCTTAGGAACTGTCATTGTTAACACCCTTTGTCTTATTGTGGTGGCTGTTAGTATTAATTTGTCTATGTGACATGTCTATGACGTGGTGTGCGGTTTTTGACTTGTTTTTATTCTACCAATGAATGTGTGTGTGTGTGTGTGTGTGTGTGTGTGTGTGTGTGTGTGTGTGTGTGTGTATTCCAGAATACAAACACTTCAGAAAACAGTACTTAATATGAATTTAACTAAATACGTTTGGCTATCAAAATAATCTCTAAGTGTGTAGTGATAACTGTAAACAACATGGGATCTGCAGCACAAAAGACAAAACATCAAGCTGAAATCATGTGGATAAAACAATGGAACTACTCCCTGTATTCTAAACCAAAAGAAACTCACCAAAGTGCTAAATCACACAGAAGCCTGTCAGACACAACACCAAATCAACAAACACAAATTTAAGAAAAGAGTCATCAACTTAACTGACATGAAGTCAACTAAAGAGGAAAATAACCTAGTTGAAAAGGGTCCAAAACGTAACATCAACACAACAGTGTCCCACAGAGCAATAGAGAACATGATCATGAAGCTAATTACATAATCAAACAACATGAAAGACTTAACACACCTGCACTCAACCCAAACTTAACTAGAGAACTAGTTTCTAAAGAAATACAACTCATAATCAAGGATAACAAAACCTCCATAAAGCCAACACAAAGAATGATGAAGAAGAAAGCTACAGGAAACAACAAAAATTAACACAAGAAAAATGTCTTAATTACAAAGTCTGACAAAGGAAATTAAATTTTTCTCATGTAATAAAAGAAGAACATTGACAAAACATTAGAACCCTTACAAAACAACAACCAAGCATAACTAACGAGTGACTCAACAAACAGATACCAAAGAAACTTACAGAAATTGCTGAAAAACACAATTTTCACAGACACAGATAAAAAGAATGGTACAGAAAAATCCAAAGGCCCTGTTCTGAAATCATTGCCCCGACTTCATAAGCCCAATATCCCTGTACTCCCACTGATTAGCTTCTTTAATGTACCAAACTAATATGTAGACACACACACACACACACACACACACACACACACACACACACACACACACACACACACACACACACAAAATTACCAACAATATACAGAAAACAGAACACTAGTGAACTCAAGTGGCCTAATAGAGACAAACGGAAGTAAAACTTACCAAATACATTAATAACTTTTGACATAATTTCCATGTACACAAATATCCCAACAGCTGAAACCATCACCATACCAGAAAGACACTTCCAATTACAAGGAAACATGCACACAACAAACGTGCAGGAAATAATAACCATAATGAAACTCATCACTGAGCAAAATTTCACTTTCAAAACATTTTACTCCTACCAGGAAGGCTTATCTGTGGGATTCCCAATCAGTGGCCTTCCAGCAGCCAGTCATGATTGACATAGGAAACCAAATATTTGACAAAATTGTCAAACCAAAACAGTACAAGATAAAATATTGGTACAGATATGTAGGTGACATGTCTCAGATGCACACACCCATAATAAAAGAGCTTCACAATGACAAACACCATACACTCGCAAATAAAGTTCGCAATTGAAACACAGATGGAAAAATAAAATCTTAGATCTCACCATACATAATAGAACAAACATGAATTCACAATTTACAGAAAGCCCACAATGACCAGCGCTGTGATTCATAACCAATCCAATCATCCGATTACTCAAAACACGATGACCAAACAACACTACACAGAAGAAATGGGCACAATAAAATAAACTGCACTAGGAAATGGGTATGACACAAAAACAGTGGACAGAATACACAGCACATTACAAAACCATGTAACACACAGTCATGAAAACTCCACACACAGAGCTGAAACACTACACACAACAAACTAACAAACAGTACGCAACAAATGGCACATAATGACTTAACAACAAGAAAATCACACACAAAGTCGGCAACATAATAAACAGGGCTGAATATAGTATACAAAAACAGAATATACTGCAGAAACATTCCACAAACACTGAGAAGTTCAGTCAATCTGGAATATATCACCTGACTTGGAATAACTGCCAATCTGTATATGTGAGCACATATGCAGAAATTTCAAAACAAGATACATTGAACACCCCAGAGCATTAAAACGTAGCAGCTGTCACTCAATATTTGCTGAACATTTAATAAAACTGAATCATACCCCAAGAAACATAGAAACAGACCTACAAATTCTAAAAACCAGCCACAGCTTATTCCAAGAACTAACAAGAGGAAAACTATCACATCCAGAAAGCAATAACCCAAGGTAAACTATAATTAAGAAACATTACCGTGAGACCGTAACAGCAGACACAAACAAACAAAACATCGCCCGTATCAGAACCATTCAAAACCAGCGCGCCCTATCAGGCATGTCTCACAAACAAATGAATAAGATACAGCCACCACAAGACAAATGGCGATGTAAACAGTGACAGTTCCCAACTAGCGCACTAAACATCATGTACATAACATTTCACACAAGTAGCAGCACCATAACTTGAATGTAAGTCACTAGACAGCCACATAGAACTATTTATAACATAAATTTCAGTTGAATGTATAGTAAATTAATTAGTTTTCGAGAAAAAAAAGTTTTCTTTGCAGATACAAACTGTGAAAACTTGTCATTTCTCAATTGAAGCAGATGTAAATGCTGAGAATGACGTTATGTAACTATAGTAAACAAAATTAGAGCTAATACATATAACAAAATATCAAATTAAACAACTCGTCCCAAATATGACGGTGGCGAACATATTTAGACGCATGGCTGTCTGCAGGAGATCAGCTGTTCGCTGTCATTGAGTTCGTGCACCAGCCGCTGGGAGCGCTGGCATACTGTGTTCCTTGCTGCGGCGCGTCGCCGTTCTGTGAAATTCCATATAATAGTTTTTTGTTGATTATTCTGTTTATTGTATACTGAGAACTAAGTATCTTTGTTCAAATTATTTAATCGACTCTTTCCTTGTTCCATGAAATATGAGCAAAAGTTTGAAGAATAAAGCTGTTTTACTTAAATGTAAAAGTTGTCGAAGTAATCATTCCACAAAAGAACACGAAATTTAACGCCGCAACCTCGCGAAGTGCAAGATTTGCGACAGTAGTTTTAACCTTTTCTATTGCTATACATTAATAGAGTTACGTAAATTCCTTAATTGTCATTGACAGTGTAATTACTTGAAATTGCTTCTAATGAAGTACCATTGGATTAATTTACCTCGTTTCTTAGTTGTATCTGTCATGATACATATTTAACTTCATCATGAGTTATTTAGTTTCTGTTGTAGAATGTTCCCTGACTATTAATAACTGTTTATTATTCAAGTTTCACCGATTTTTAAACAAATTGGTTCTTTTTAATTCACTATGAAGTTCTTCATTTGAGCGTTTTAATACAGTTCTTCACTGTAAGTAGATTATTTATCGAAATTGTCACTGTTATCCCCAGCTTCACTTCACCATCGGTTCGGATCGAATGCTGCAATAAAGCTGGGGGAAAAGGGATGTTCCATTACAACCCTAATACGATTAAGCTTAGAGAAACATCTTACAGCTTTGCTGTCATCATCATCATCATTTCACACAATAAATCCTGGAGTTATATTGTGCATTATGCATCAAGAAACACGAAGCACCACTTTCATTACGCATAAGAGGAGAAAAAACAGAGAAAAAACAATTTCATTTACTTCCCCCCCAAAAAAAAGATACATCGACTTTTTCTTTTGTGAACTCTATGTTGGCGGAAGAAAACACTAATTCCCGTCCGGTTACGCACAATAGTACTAGAATCCGAAAAATTGCGTCTGGTCAAATGCACGGTAATGACAAGTTTACGTTAAAAAACTGTTGGTAGTTTCCAAGACAGTGATTACATTCTTAGATTCAGACAGCAGAACAAAATAGGCAGATTTATTTACGCTCGTATGTGTTTGCAAAGCGTCGGGGCTAGTTTATAAGCTGTCTAGTTGCTTTTGACTCCTGACAAGTATCAACTCAGTTTTATATACAAAGAACAGTGTAAAGTGCAAGAGTTTTATTTTATTCAACTAGTTTCAGTTCTTCTTTTAGACCATCTTCAGAAATTGTAACTCCATCGATGTCGTGGATCTGGCAGGTAACTGGGAGCCTTCCAAAAGGTATGAATACTAAATGTTCACGTATTAATGATTCGTTCTGGTATCTGAATCTAAAAATTGGAACAGGCCATCGCAAAAAACTGTGAACTGTCAACAAGTATTAAAGTAGGAAATTAAACTTTTCATAAAATTCATTACGTTATTCTTGAAATAAAAAAATAAAACGAAAACCTAAAAATCTTATGTAAAATTAGTGATTAGCCTAAGCTAGTCATATATCACAGTAATATCACAGAGAGTTACAGACAATTTTAGCGACTTGACTGTCGATGAAACGAACACAACACCCAGTCCCCCGCCGGGAATCGAACCCGGGCCCCCTGCGTGGTAGTCAGTGACGCAGTCGCTGAGCTACAGAGGCGGACGAAAGAACTAACTGTATTAACAAACTTGCACAGCGCATAGCAGTAAAGTTTTTTACTACTTTACTAAGCTGACGTAGTAAACATCATTTATTTATTCCTATTTTAAAGTAGTTTGGACATTTCAATACCGATAGTTGAAATTTGAGTTGAATTAAAATGACAATTTTGTGAATGTTTCAAAACTTTTTCGTTAACCGGCTCCTTTCATGGCCGCATGTTTTAAGCCGCCATGATACCAATATGGCGGCCGCTGCCAACTAAGGTGTGTGTGTGTGTGTGTGTGTGTGTGTGTGTGTGTGTGTATTGTCCGTAGCATAAGTTAAAATTGTTTGTAATTATAGGGACGATAATCTGAGCAGTTAGCTCTATTAGATTTACAAACAAGTGAACATTTTTACCCGTCATTTCATGCCCGCTGGATGATAAAACCATTCAACGCTACCATGTCGGAAGACTCGTTCTGCTTAAATTTGCTTGAGATGTCCTCTGCAACCTTCATCCTTCGAATTTTTATTGAGATGCGGTTCAACAGTCGTAAGATATTTGAGGAACTGCATACTGTAAACCATCAGCTGTTTTATTATTTTTCAATCTTCTACCGGTTTCGGTTATAAACCATCTTCACGGAAGAAAACTACACAAATGGTTTATAACCGAATCCGGTAGATGATTGAAAAATAATAAACAGCTGATGGTTTACAGTATGCATTTCTTCATCCTTCGATTCGCCAATAAATATAGATCGTGATACCTCTTGCCTCTCATACCATCGTGGTCGTCCCTCATCCACCGGACTAATAAGCTTCTCTGCATCCATTGTAGCTAATCAGTGCGATAAACGTCCATACACCAACAACAGATACTCGCTTCCTCAGGCTACGTACGACTACCACTGACCAGTCCGTCAACCCCATCTGTTTTTAAGCATTTGGTCCAATTCAAATCTTTGTATGATGATAAATACGCAAATAAAATATTTAATATTCCTAGAATATTAAATAATAACAACTGCTGGATCAGAAGTGACGTCTGGTCTTTCGGAACAGACGCCACATGTATATATAAAATATTTAACATTCATCCTGTCGAATCTTTGGGGGAATCTGCTTTGGTGCAATAATAAAATTCGAAGGGCGAAATCTTCGACTCAGAAACCTACGAACAAAACATGAGCCAAATCCGGTCCTACAGTGCATATAACCTGCGGGCATCTCCCTATGAACCCATAGACTAGACAAGAGGGAGAGAGCAGCTAGCCTTTAGACTGTCTGCAAGATGACAGCAGGACAGTGGGGTGAGGTAGGGAGACTGAAGGCTAGTGTCTTGTGACGTCAGAAGTGACTGAAGCTGCGCACGTCACAGCACGGCTGCTGCCCGAAGTGAGCCTGCGGATCGCAGTCGTTTGTATGCAGTTCTCTGCCAGCTGCACGGTGGTTGTGGCTGCTGATATCATTTCGTAGCTCGAAATGGAAGAAACTAATTGAAACCATACGTGTTCCCAAACTTCTGCATGATAAAAGCCACCAAGATCACTTGAAAAACGTTCATGAATACTTAAATAGCAAAATCCTTACTCAGAGAATTTCCCATAACTTAGTCTCGTTTTTATATATGCATCTTTTTCTGTTTTTTGTGTCAACGAAGTACCGCACGGTTTCGAGCTGAACCTCGTGTCTCGCCTAATAAATCCTGGCCGGCCGCGGTGGCCGAGGTGACTGAGGCGCTCCAGTCACGGTCAGCACGGCCACAACGGTCGGGGGTTCGAATCCCCCTTCGGGCATGGATATTTGTGCCGTCCTAGTTTGTAAGTAGTTCATAAGTAGTTTGTAAGTTTAGGGACTGATGACCCCGTAGTTAAGTCCCATAAGCTTAACAAACATTTGAACATTTTGAATAAATCCTGGAGTTTTATTGTCCAGCCGGACGCCGTGGCCGAGTTGACTGAGGCGCTTCAGTCACGGTCGGCAACTACGGTCGGGAGTTCGAATCCCCCCTCGGGCATGGATATTTGTGCCGTCTTTAGTCTTAGCAGCTTCATAAGTAGTTTGTAAGCTTAGGGACTGATGACCCCGTAGTTAAGTCCCATAAGTTGTACAAACATTTGAACAATTTTTTATTGTGCAATTTGCATCAAGAAAAAACACACCATTCTCATTACGCATAAGAGGAGAAAAGATTATAAACAAAATTATTTACAAACAATTTCATTTACTTCCTTAAAACATTTATTTCTGTATATATCGATTTGTTTCTTTTATTTGCTCTATGTTGCCGGAAGAAAACACGAATTCGCGTCCGGCAACCACGATAGTAAAAGTCAAATGCACGGCAAATACAATTTTACGTTAAAAAGAAAAAGAGAAAACGCAGTTGGTTATACTCTTAGATTCAGACAGAACAAAATAGGCAGATTTATTTACGCAAAGCGTTGGGAAAGTTTGTTAGCTGTCTAGTTACTTCCCGGCTCCTGTCACGTGTCAACTCCTTTTTGTCACATCCGTGGAGCAGGTACCATGTTCGGACCTACGCCACTGAGTAATTGATACGAAACAGTACTTGATTTACTACTCTTAAAGGCTGCGTAGACAGGTGTTTTTTGCGCCCATCCAGGGTAAGGTATAATAATTAAGTATCAATACTTAATGTTCGAATTCAGGTATTTTGTACGTAATGTGCTGGTAAATCAATCTAAAACAGTAACAACATCGAAAAGAATGGGCCAAATGCTAAATAAGCATTAAAGTAGTAAATTATGCCTTTTTATTAAAATCTAAAACACCCTTCTTAAAATCAACATAACGAAAACCTAAAATTATGCTACAAAATTAGTGACAAACGTATGAAAGCTAGTCATATTGCGCAGTGTTCGGCTAAGAGTATTTTAGCGATTTGAATGTCACTTAAACGAACAAAACACCCAGTCCCCCGCCGGGAATCGAACCCGGGCCTCCTGCGTGGTAGTTACACACGCAGTCGTTTGAGCTACGGAGGAGGGCGGCAGAGCTAAGGTATTAGTTCAGTTGCACTGCACATAATAAATACCTTTTATTTATTTCTAAATTTGTTTTGAAATTTTGATCTAGTAGTTCAAGTTTTTATTGAAGTGAAATCACAACCCTCGGTGTGTGTGTCTGTGTGTGTGTGTGTGTGTGTGTGTGTGTGTGTGTGTGTGTGTGTGTGTGTGTGTGTTGTCCTTGGCATAACTTTAGACTGGAACATTTTTTCCCGCCCTTTCATGCCTGCTGGATGATATAACCATTCAGTCCAAAGACTCGTTCTGCGAAAGATGCTGCTAAAATTTGCTTGAAACAATCAGCACCACCTTTTGCGCTGCTGTGTTATGTTAACGAATCATGTCAGGACTGTTATATGACTCATCTGCTTGGAAGACACGAGAATCACAATTGCATCTTGTAATGTTGAAGAATTACCCGTACCTGTCTAGATACGTGGGGGTTTTCGGACAAGATGCCGCAGGTAGCTTAGCTGTTTGGAACCACCGCTCCTAAAACGAGAAATTTCCGAACGGAGGCGTCCCACTGTTTGCCTGCACACCACCAGGGCGTGGGTTATCGTCGTTTCTGTGTCGTCGCCGGGAACTTTCTTTCCGGTTACTTTCGTATGCTGCTTTTGTTCTAAGCATTGTACACCATGGAAGTGATAACATCGAAAAGGAAGTCGTAACTTGTCAAGGATGGTCATCGCCATCGTAATCAGACAAAATAGTGATTACAAACTTCATAATGTATTATGAGCAATGGCCGTTTAAAAATTACAAATTGTGAAATCGTTAATCAACACCAACATTTTAGCCACCTTAAAAAACATATGTGAGGTTACAGAAATGTATGCATAATTATATAAAATGAGTTCGCGAAGATAGGACAGTGCGCGTTTCCCAAATTTTTGAGTAAGAATTTTAAGATCTCAAAGCTAATAAAGGCTTGAAATTTCTTGAAAATGTTTCGAATTATTACAGCTGCAACATGCAATTGTCTAAGCCGGGAAGAGGAATTATCGGGACAACTCAGAAAGCTGGTTGTAGTTCGGAAAGTCGAATCAGCGAAGAGCTTTTCAAAAATTAACGGAAGGTAATTTTTAAGGTCGATAGGATCCTTTCCACGCAAGAGGATTCTAGTGTTTGCTTGTGAAAAAGCAGAGAAAATCCTTCGCGAAAACAGGACTTTGTTTATGGATAGGACATATGATAGCTGTTCAGAAAAATTCAGACAATTGTACATTACCCATGTAGACATCAGAAGTACAGAAGATGCAACGAACTTATTGCTTTCTGCATTTGCTTTGCTCACAGACAAATGTCAAAATTCATACCATAGACTTTTGTGAATTGGAAAGCAAGATGTCCGAGATCACCAAACTGCAGTGCTATATCTTGAAATGGCCACTACCCGGCTGTAACTTCGACTTCAACCAGTGTCCGTGGAAGAAGAGATAAGAACTGCGATTAACGAGAGACTGTATGGATAGGGAAGAAGTCCGACTGTTTTGTGGCATATGTGCTGCACTGGCACATTTCCACACAACACTGTCGATGAAGCATGTCGAATGGAGACATCAGAGCATTTGAAGTAGGTGCTCAAGTAAGAATATTATAATGTTTACTGTTTTGTAAGTGGTTACGATAAATACAAGCAACTAAAATTCATCTTAATAGTGAAATACAGTAACTGATTTTTAATGAAGGAATACAATCATGATGAATGTATTGTGGCACTAATTCATGTGGTGAATTGTCTTAAAGTGTTATAAAATCTAAATTACCAATTCCAGTCGCTTCAAAACGTACTTTGACCAGCACGTGTTATTGTTTTATAAATGGTTTTGAAAATTCTTTCATTAGTTGGATGTATTACATGCTGCCCTTCTAATCAGATTTTAGTTGTTTGTTTTGTTGCGGTGTTCTATCGAGAATTATATTAAAGATAAATACTTATAAAGCAAATTAGGAGAAATGAGATTTGATAATTATAAATTACGTAAACGTGTCTTAAAAAACTTAGTGGGTAACTATTTATCTAGTACCATCCAGCAATGTCGTGATAACCGTATCTCGGTTTTAACAGTACAACAGAAAATAGTTCCGGTATTATGCTAGTTTTATGATGGGATCCCGCTTCAACACTCGTGTGCACTTACTCAGCCTACCTTTTGGCCTCCTCCGCAGGTGCAGTTACGCAATTTGTATTGGCGTTAAAAATGTGTGGCCGCAGTGGAGTAGTCGAGCGGTCATTCGAGTGACAGCTGCGGTGCTGGACGGACGTGTGGCGGCTGCTCGGCGTCCGGACGTAAACAACGGCTGTGTCGCTGCTAGTAAGGTTCGTTTGAACTGCTCTCTTCATTAGTAGCTATGGTTTCGAACTATAGTGAGACAGAATGAGTACGATAAATGTTCTGAGGAAAGATACGATAAAATTTACTTTCGATACAAATTTTGTTAGACCAAAGGCTTTTGAAATTAGGCGGTGGTTCATGGAGAAATTTCAGATGACCAGTAACGCTGTAGAGGGTGTTCACTCATCATTTGTGACAAATTCTGTATATTTGAAGATGATAAACCCAGAATTATGTTGTTCAATTGTTGATCAATGTGGCGGTGTTGCTAAATTTAACCATTCCGATGGTTCAGTTAGCGAAGTTTTAGTGTCACATCTCGGACTAGGAATTCGAACTGTACGTGTTTTTGAGCTGCCTTTTGAGGCCCGGCTGAAGAAATAAAGTTTTGAGGCCATATGGTAGAATTATATCTAATATAGCTGAGAAATGGTCCGCGGAGTATATGTTTCCCGTACTTATCGGTGTTCGACAAATCAAGATTGAATTACAGAGGCATATCCCTTCATATATAAATGTATGCTGATACCGTGGCATTGTCATATATGACGGTCAGCCTAAGACTTGCGCCTTGTGTAACTCCACCGACCACGTGAGAAGCGAGTGCAGCAAGAGGCGGCCGGCGCAGCTGCCGCGCGCGGAGCCTGCGGCCCCGGGCCAGGCGGTCAGCCTCAGGCTGACGTATGCGGCCGCCGTCTACCCCAGCGGCCCCGCCGAGGCGACAACAGTGCAGGCGCCACTCGCCGAAGCTCTGCCGGCACCCGGAAACAACGCGGAGCAGCGAGGCACCGATGACGTCAGTGCAGCAGACGAGAGCCCCGCAATTGAATCGCCGACAGTAACATCTGATGAGCCCGACAATCCACCCACCGTACAGGCGAAAACGCAGGCTACCAAACGACCCGAAATTGCACAGATCTCTCTAGTTTCTCAACAGGAAGGGGATCAGATTTCCGTCCAAATACCTATGGAAACTGAAGTGCAACCGGACTGTCCCACCAGTGTCAATGACGATCTAACTATGAACAAAATGCAAACAGCAGAGGATGAAGTTTTTCCTGGGGACAAACAACTTAGTGCACAAAAAACAGACAAAAGGATAAGTCTAGACACTAGATTTTTACAAGGGGAAGGAACGAACATTGGAACTCAACAGGAGGCTGAGAACAGACACACGGAGAGAAAGCAAGATTTTAAACCTTCTGAGAAATCTTCCGCTGATTCCAATGAGATATCGCCCAATTTGTCTCCAGAGAGCTCCCCAAAAAGGAAGGGAAACAAAAAACGTCGGGTGGCTCATGAAAACGCTGGAAAGGTTGTACCTATTTTAAAGGAAAAATTATGTGCCATTCAGGAACGAGACAAGAAAAAAGAAAATTCTGCAACAAGCAATGCTTCCGTGCGCCAAGAAGAACAGACAACTGCCTTCGGACAGTATGCAGCCCCTATCACCAAACGAAGATGATTCACTGCTTTGACGGAGTACTTCACAGGCAGAAGTGGACTAGTCTGAAAGCAACGAGGATGGCAAGGATGTCCATATGGTAGACAAACTGCCGCAAGATGAAGACGAAGTCTTTTACTAAGCTTGATGCAATTGCTAAAGATGAAACTGACAATGAACCGATCCATACGTACCTCTTATTCATTATTCTTATTATTCTCATTATTAAGCAGAGTGGAGATAACATAACGATTTTATTATTTGAAGAGAGAGGATAGAGAAAATAGCAAACACAGAATTATATTATCCCTTAAATAATTTTCACATTCGTATTAGCCACATATCCTAATGGAGCAAACGTATAACGTCACTAATTTAAAGATAAATAAAATTCAAAGTGATGTTAAGGTAGCTGCTCTTAAAGAATTTTTGTACCAATCAGACACTGATATCGCCTTATTGCAAGAAGTGCAAATACTGAACATCTATGTGGCTGGCATAGAGAAATTTTAAACGTAGCTCGAGAACACCATTGTGGGAACTGAAGTAAAAGATGTCAGTTTTTTAGACTCAGGAAGGGGCATTCGGTGTAAACTTCATAACACCACTTTTATCAACGTTTATGTACCATCTGGGAATAATGTTAGGGCGGACAGAGCTAAGTTTTCAAGAGTGATATTTTAACATTACTTAAAGACAATCCTGCAACAGTTTTAATAGGGGGCGACTGGAACTGTGTTTTACACGAAAAGGACCAGAGACCAAATTTCAATAAATCCAGGGAACTCGAGGCTCTTGTTACTCACATGCGCTGGAAAGATGCATGGGAAATTAAATATCCCACCCTAGTCAGATATATCACAAGTAGGTCACAAAGTAGAATTGATAGGATCTATGTTTCTTCGAACCTGGAAAATAAAGTGTCAGCAATTGTAGTAATACCGACCGCCTTTTCTGACCACCTCGCCGTAAGGTGCAGTGTTCCGTTAGATAAACAAGAATCATATTGGGGTCGGCCGGTTTGGAAACTGAATATCAACATATTCTCATACAGCCCTTGCTGATACAAAGAACGAGGCCTGGCAGACTGCTTTACGACGTCGCCACAAGTACAGATCGAACATTGAATGGTGGACCACGGAAGCAAAGAAGAGCCACGTTGATAGCATACGGTAAAGAGAGCGAGATGGTTGACACACACAGTAGAATTCTATTACTCTTGTCTCCGGGATCTTTACGGACAACCAATGAATCAAGAAAACATAATGGAAATTAACAGGATAAAGGCTCAGCTCATAAAAATTAAGAAGTCACAGCTAGACGGCCTAAAAATCAAATCACACACTCATTTTTGTGGAAGAAGTAACTGCCTCGCTCTATCACCTTATACGCCATGCAAATTTTCGACGCAAAAGTTTTATAGAGAACCTTCGAGCCGAGGATAACAGTGTTCTAACCAATCAAAAAGACATTCTACATGCGGCCTTCAGTTACTTTACTAAACTCTATGCTAACAGACCCATAGAGGAAATAGTAATAACGGAGTTTTTATCACATTCTGGATTACAGGACATCATCACAGATGAAGATAACCGTCATATACAAAGAGTAATAACAGGCCCAAACGGATTGCCCATTGAATTTTATACTACTTGCTGGAACATAATAGAAAGTAAATTTTCTGAAATTGTCAATGAAACACTTCTTGGGGTGGCAGTTCCCATAGACGTTGAACAGAGTATTACTGTGCTCCTTCCGAAAGGTAGGAATACGGAAACGAAAGATATACTTAAATTGCGGCCAATTACACTGATGAATGCCGATTATAAAATCGTAGCGAGGGTCATCAAAGAGAGGTTACGTTCTGTTCTCGAAAAAATCATTGGCAGCCATCAGACGTGTTTTCCAGGGCGCAATATCTTAAAGACCGTCAGTAAATACAGGGACATTGTTTCGATTTTTGCCAACACGGTAGAACACGGAGGACTTGCTTTTATCGATTTTGCAAAAGCCTTTGACAAAGTGAATCACGGATACCTTTTATCAACCTTGACGTACATGGGACTAAACGACGGCAATGTCAGAATTTTAAGGAATATGTTACAAGGTATAAAAACAAAGATTACTATAAATGGGCATTATACTAAGGACATATCAGTCGACAGTGGCGTCCCTCAAGGAAGTCCAGTTTCGATGATCCTGTACGTAGCAGCACTGGAACCAGTATTAAGAAGCTTGACGGATGCTCTCGAAGGTATTTCACTATCAGGCGTGAAATACATAACCAACGTTTATGCTGATGACGTTGTTGTGATCGTCAGGAGCCAGACTGACTTAGAGAAATTAACAGACATCGTACATCTGTATTGCAATACGTCGGGAGTACAAATAAACGGCACCAAGAGTGCATTCCTCAATTTAAATGATTTCACGAACCCCCAGATTAATTGGGGGCAGCGCGTCGAACAGCACACAGCCCTGGGGCTTACTCTCTGCAGCTGCCCTCTGCGAATGATACCGTCCAACTGGAAGAAGATTTTAGATAGGATACGGGGCACAGTCATTCTAAATCATATGAGGGAGCTGAACATCAAGCAAAAAGTTAGACTAATCAACTGCGTTGTCCTTTCGAAAGCTATATATGTAGGGCAAATTTTACCCGTACCAAAGGAAATAGCAAAAGCTATTATGACGACAGTTTGCCAATACCTTTGGCATGGAGCGATTTTTAGGATTTTAGTATGGACAGCAACGTTAAAACCGGAAGAGGGAGGACTAGGACTTACTGATATTCAGAAAAAATCGACAGTTTTATTTGTTAAGAGATCCTTACAGCTAATTGAAAACCAGCCTGAAGGTATTACAGCACAGTTATTCAACCTTTTTAAACCTGAAAGTCTGCAGCCACCAATTAATATAAATGCAATTAACTACAAATTGAAACATATACGTCGTTATTACTTGGAGCTCAGTTATATGAGTTGCATTTTACTGGACAAGACCAAGAGGAACTATCAATATATGATGCACAGAATAAGCTCACAAGACCATAAAAATAAGATGGAGGCCAGGTTTCCAAACAGAAAATGGAAAATTATTTGGAAAAATGTAAGTAACAAAGTACTCTCCTCAGACACACAAGTGGATTGCTATACAGTTATTAATAACATAGTAAGTACGAATGAAAAATTATATGCTATTGGCCTCAGTGACACAAACCAATGTCTAAAATGTCACAGAACGGACACTTTAGACCATCGGTTCCTTTGCATGGGGAATACTGAAATACGGAAGGAACTTATTAAACGGATATCTTTCCTAAAGAGAAGTGATGGCAGAGAAATAAATTTGGATTACATCTTTTTTCCAGAAGAAATGTTTTTTCCTAGACAAAAGAACAACACAATCCACTGGATTATTGTCAATTTTTGTCACTACGTAATCGCTAACAAAGGTAGTGACAATGTACTGAATTACAAAGAATATATACTTCACGAGTATTACAAAAAAAAAGGATAATAAAAGGATTTTTGGGAATATGTTTCAAATTCTGTTTGGAAAACAGGGAGTAGGATAATTATGTATTAAAAGAAGAATGAATCGCAGTCGCATGCTGAAGTAGGGGACTGCTGTTGAGGGTGAAGTACGGTGGGGACTACGTGGGCCCCGTGGCCGCTACGGTAGCCGTGAAGGCCTCAATAGAACCCTGAAAAGGCATGCACTGCGTGACAAGGAGATATGTACAGATAAAAAATTGTGTTCGCAGAAGTTAAATCAGTGATTGATTTCAAATTTGTCACAAAAATGTTTTTTCTCTAATTTTTGTCATTAACGTTAATATTAATCCCAGGAGAAGGGACTTTTACATTTTGTAGTCGTCAGCTAGTATTCCTCCTCAGGAAGAAGACGTTTATTTCTAAGTATTTTATTTTATACTCATATACCGTTCAGAAAGAATAAGACAACACAGAAGAATCATTCATTTTATACTCTACAGTGGCGACAAGCCAACGTAGAAGGCACCAATCAATAAAAATGGCAGAGAAGCCAGGCCGAGAAGGCCACATTTGGCGAGTGCAAGGACGGGTTGAAGGGGAGGAAGGAGACCCGACATAAAAAACCCACGCAATAATAAATACCAAGGAACAAAATATACAAAACATAAAAAAACGAAGCGCCCCAAGTGGCTGGGCGCGGAACTGCACTGCACTGCGCTGTATTACTCGTAGCGTCGGTTTACGAAGCGCTACACCAGCCCCCCGGTCGGAAGCGGAGCGTCGGTGTCTCGAAGTCTTGCTGGGGAGTGCACCCGGCGTCCTGAACGAGTCGTTCGCGTCGGTGGGGTGGCGCCTGGAGGCGGCCGTTGTGCTGCGTCTAGTGAGGCGACGGAGGCGGCGTCTCGCTGTCCAACCATGGTGGGAATGGACGTCGCTGCAGTGGCGTGTCAGGAAAGACATAGGCTGGTTTGACGCGTTCAGCAACCCCGTGCTAGGTTTGCCATTCACCGTAATCTCTATTGTTTGAGTATGACGTTGTAGCACTTCGTACGGGCCAGAGTATGGTGCTTGTAGTGACGGTTTGCCCTCTTCTGTGCGGAGTTTAGATGCAGCAGCGCAAGTTGCGGCACAGGGCAGGGCAGGTCAGCGCAGCTCCTGCCTCCGCCTAGGCCGCACCACCGACAAATATTACTGTGTGGCCGCACAGTGTCCGGGACACAGCCTGCTGTGCGAGTGCCGCGCAGCTCTGGTGGCAGGCAGACAGGCCACCTGCTGGGCTGGGTACGGTCTGCTGCCCCACTGTCCGCTCGCTGCCATTCTTCTCCAGCTGCTTACCGTGCGTTGTCACGAGTCTATGTTTGACATGAGGAAAACATATTTGATGCAGTTCTCCCGAACCTGGTTTTGTATGATACCAATTACAATGACTACGTGAAAACCAAATTAAAACAACAAATTTGGGTTTCTATTGCAATAGATCTAGATATGCAGAATGATACGTAATATGATCTATTATGTTTTATTCACATACATTGCATTAAACATCAAAGCAATGTGCTTTCATGATGACAGGGAACTTCAATTTATGTCCATGACTGATTTGTCTATTCAAATTAGAGTCGTAAATAATGTCAATTGTTTTCTCTAGTATTTTCCTTTTGTAATGATGTCTGTTTACCGAAATGTTCTTCCAACTGCGTTAAGATACTCAGTAAACTTCTCTTTCACAACGAAAGTATTTAGAGCAGTACTACTATTTTTAGGTATCAAAGGAAGCTCTTGTTCAGAATGTGGAGGTACGTGTAAATTTTGTCTCCGCAACTTCTTTGCCAACGTAATGCTTGAAAAAATATTCCCATCGCTCAACCTGCCCATTGACCCTACATCAATAGTGAGGAACTTGTAGTTTCTATCGAGGGTAGCCATTAGGACTACATATCGTGTGTGTCAGTAGTTTTAGAATGATGAACCACTGGTTGCTGGCTTCTTAACCACAATATGCTTTCCGGCGAGAGCTCCGATATGGTGTGGAAACGGTCATCGTTGTTCGAAATATTCTCCGATTGTTTTCCGTGTCTGTGCTGTGGGTTGTGGTAAATATGCATGGTGTTCCACATCGCATGTGAGACAGCATTAACAGAATCTGGCACAATTTGATCGCCCTTTCTGTAGCTGCAGGCAATACTTTTCTAGCCGCGTGGGAGTAGTCGAGCTGTCTGGAGGGCCACATTGGGGATCGCGCGACCTCTCGCGTTCGATGTTCGAATCCTCCCTCGACCATGGATGTTTGTATTGTCTTCAGTATAAGTTAGTACATAAGTAGTTTGTAAGTTTAGGGACTGATGACACTCCAGTTAAGTTCCATAAGCTTAACAAACATTAGAACTTTTCTAACTGTCCTGTGGCTAAAGACCTGTAGGAAAAATGTATTTAAGGAAAATGCATGGAATGCGCTGTAGATGTTCTGTCATTATTATCACGTACAGTATCAAGTTTACGTAATAAGTACACCTACTACAAAAAGAAAACTAATACGGTCTGGGGCATTAAGATTACATAAACTTTAATTTTTTGTAAATAGTTGTGATGCAACCATTTTCTGACGGTGGTTTAGACCATAACAGGGCATTACATCCTTCGGAAAACTTAGATTTTCTCATCAGCTTGTGAACCTCGTGGAATTGACTGTGGTATAAACGGAAGTAGTTCTGAACTGTGTATCAGAAAACTCTGATGTCAAAGCGAATTCGCTATGGGTGCTTATCTTTTCATGTTACTTTTCTAGTGTGATTTCTCGCGTTATAAAGCGTTATATAATACCAGCATGTCCATTACCTCATCAGAATCCGACTGTGAACTAAGTTTCACGAGTGCACCCATAACTGTACATGGAAACATTGTGCACTGGTTCAACAAGAAACGACTGTGCGACAATGGCTAGAAACTGTCTCCCAATATGCGCAGACACTGTGTCGCAAAGTGTTCCCTTCGCTGTGCTGCCCTGCCATGCATTAGCTGTGTCCGAATGTGCGCCTGGCCTAAAGTGCACAGTAGTCGCCGCATGGGCGCCAGGTATAATGCAGAAGACCATGGACTCTTAGATGGTCGCAGTACGCCTTCACGCAACATACTGACGAATTCTGCTTTCGCTATGGCCAAGCGGTCCGGAGCTAGGCGTCTCGGTCGACGAGCTACTGGGGTGCCGTCAGTCGTTAAAATGTGGAGCACAGTGTCGTGCGGTATAAATCTGGGAGCTCCGGGTGGCCTGGTAAAGCTCGAGTAGTTACGTAAAAGTTCAGCGTACTCACCTCCAGTAGCCTGAATCAATTTGGCGCTGTGTGTCGCGGCAACACTGTGTCGGCCGTTACCGCTAAGCCGGTGACGCTGTCCACCAAGCGTGTATTTCCCACGTCCGGCAACAGTTTGTAGTAAGCCAAGAGATCGGCTCCGATAATTGTTTCGGTCTCGTCGGCTACTGTGAAATCCCACATATATGATCTGCGCAGTCAGATGTTCAGCTCCATCCGTTGTGTGCCGTAGGTGGCGGTACATGAGTTGTTCGCTATTGTAAAACGGAACGAAGTGGGTGGTTGGTAACGATGCAGAGTTGTCCGAGGTAGGATGCTTAGGTCCGACCCTGTATCTATTAAAAAAGTTCACACCGGTGCCTCTGAGATGAAAAAGCACTTGTAGGTCATACGACAGTCGACTGAAAGTGTTGGCTTTCTGTATGAAAATGGCGAGGTACATTTCTTCGCTTGATCGGCGAACCGCCGGTGATACCAGCACATCTGTGTTTTGTTCAGTGTAGACGTGGTTACGCCGGAGGACCTGCTTCTTGATCGATGTCTGTATTTGCTTCTTCTATTGTTGCCACCGTCGCGAGCCAACAGCGCGGTGACCTGTGCATACAGCTGCTCCACTTCTACTGCGAGCGTATCATTAAGTCTCTGTGGTGCCGATGCTGTGGCGAATACATTGTTGCCTGGCGCGAATACGGCGCTGACCTGAGCCTGTGTTACAGCTTCTGGAATTCTATCTGCAAGCTGGGCTACGTCATCCAGTGGCATACCCGTTTGTGAAGCGATAATAGCCTTAATTTGTCGGCAGTCGGTTACTCCCTAGGGCTAGGAGTTACCAGACGTCCTCTTTTACCCGGACGTGTCCTCTTTTTTGGAAACTAAAAATGGTCCGGCCGGGTTTTGAACAAAATGGGAAAAGGCCCTCTTTTTTTGGGCTGTGCAACTGCTTCAACTTGAAAGTGCGTAAGCTCTCTAAGCTGTCACAATCACTAACTCTAGAGAATTTAACCTTTCTTGAAACAATGTGATTTTGAATTTTCTCGTTTCTCTGCCGCCGCTGCTCTGAGGTCGAGCTACTTCGGAACAATAGAAATAACTGCGTGGCTATTGTCGCGGAATACGAGCTTCGAGGCGGCCATTTAAAAACGTAAGTCTGCAACAACGCAAGACAGTGCAGTACACATAGTGTAAAATGAAACACTCTTCCCCCGCCCCCTTTCTCTGGTCGAATCCTTTCTACGGTAAATTAAAAGTTTATTTTATTTATTGCTTTTTTCACCTAGTCTAACATATTCCATTCAATCACGAGAATCTAGATGCTGATCATGTATATGGTCACGTCGGTGTGATCCGAAATGGGAGCATAGCTTTATCAAGGAACGCTTAGATAATTTATACAGTAATTTTATTCGTGACAATTTTACACTCAACGGTACTATGGTTTAAGTAAATGATACATCGTAAAAAAAATTGAGTTGAAAACAGCGGTGATCAACAAGGTATCTTATAACTATGGAAAACATTTTCAGCAATATAATTACAAGTGGTGAAATATGAGGGCTTCACTGCTATATAGTCATGTAATTTGTTCTAAAAACAAGACTCTGATAATACAGTAGAGACAGCACTAGTACTTGAGTTTTCAATACGAGAGAGAGAGAGAGAGAGAGAGAGAGAGAGAGAGAGAGAGAGAAAGAGAGAGCGAAAAAAGATTCTTTTATTAATCTATAAATGTTGTCCTCTTTTCTGAAGACGGACATCTGGTAACCCTACACAGGGTAATTAGCAGATGTCTGGAACGATGACGGTGTCCACTTTGCCTCGTAAGTGTCGCAGATACTGTGAAGGTTTTCGATCACCCTTCTTGCGTATAAGATCCTCTTGTGAGGAGGATACTCGTCTTATTAACTCTGACTTCAGTCGAGTATAAGCTTCCGTTTCTGGCGATGCTGTGATTATATTCTGTACATCTGTAGCAAACGATGATATAGCTGGCTTACAATAAGCGAAAATTTTGTCCAATCCCTCGTTATGCTTGCGCAGCAAAAACTTGCTTCTGCCTGCGCAAACCACAATATAGGATTATCGGGCAAGAACGGCGGCAAGCGGATCGCGATTCTTGATACTGCGTGTTCTTCTGTCATTATTCTGCTGGTAGATCTTGTGTAGGTCTTCCGATGACGTCGGCGTCAACCAATTGTCGGGTACAGTTTATAACTGCCTGTGCAACTTCGTTTTCGTGCTCTTCGGAATACACTACGTTGTAAAACAGCGTGAGATTGCTAAGACATTAACTGGCGCTGTTTTCATAAGCAAGGAATGATATTTAATAGTGTACGCCTGTTTCAACCGTCAGAACTTTATTCCAGAATCTTCTTTTTCTCTTAAAGAACAAGAAAAGACCGACTCTGTAATCACAGGGAACTACAAAATTCTAAAAAAACACGGAATAATTAATACCAAGGAACAAAATATACAAAACATAAAACACAGCGCCCCAAGTGGTTGGGCGCGGAACTGCACTGCACTGCGCTGTATTACTCGAAGCGTCGTTTTACGAAGCGCTACAAATCCATCTCGTTCTTCCCTTTCAGTCCATCGGATCCTTCCCTACTATCTGTCGATTGAACTTTCGTTTTGATGCAGTTCCGTACTTAAGACTACATATACCCTTGACTGTGTGTCCTTTAATAATTTAATTATCTAGATTTGTACAGTGTAGTATTAAGCAACTGTCTGCGATGCATAAATAATGGACGAATGAAGGTTCGTAAATGGCGCGTAGCGTGATGGGGAAGTTTTTGTGACTCATTTTTTACCACGTCATATCTCATGAACTATGTGCATTAAGTAGTTTCTAATCGCACAACGATTGTTTTCTGATAGTAAGCAATATATGTGACGTTTAGTTGAAATTGGTCCATTATTTTAGAGGGATGTGGAAGAATTGCACATGATTATAGAAGTTATTCGTAAATTTCCTTGTTTATGACGTCATATCTGCTGAAACTTGTGTCGTACTCTGACGTAAATTTGGAGGTACATTCAGTGATATATGTGCCTAATGTCTGCAATACATGTGGTGAATGTTGTTAGTAGTAAAGACTAATAAATCAAAACCTCATGTTTGATGACGTGTTTCATGAACATAATTATGGCTTCATTTCTTATGAACTATATGTCGAAATCTGTGATGTAATATCGAAGGAACATTCAGTGCTGTGTAGGTGTGCTGTCTGTGAAATGTCACGCGAATAAAATTTACACTGTAAAAGTAATAATTTGTAACGTCATGCCGTATTGCAAGTCGCTCTCATTGTCAAATAGTTGACAAATAAAATGACAATATCACGTGTTGCAAGGTGGGGCAGTTTCCATTGTTTATGACGTGATATTGTCAGTGGTTTTTGCAACCATAACAAATGATTCTTTATCTTAAAGAATACTGGTACAAAATTTGGTTGAAATCGGTCCATTAGTTTTGGAGCAGATGTAGAACATTATCACATGATGCGACCGTTTTTCTGGACTGTCATTGTTTAACATCATAAT
Organism: Locusta migratoria; assembly: GCA_026315105.1. Lineage (NCBI taxonomy): Eukaryota > Metazoa > Arthropoda > Insecta > Orthoptera > Acrididae > Locusta > Locusta migratoria. Next base: position 448,815,325 of record CM048746.1, read on the forward strand.
CTCCTAATGTACGTATCGTAGGTGGTTCTTATCCCTACAGAGATTGTTGCCCGATAGTAAGGCACATGTGCACCAAGTTTAGTTGAAATCGGTCCAGTAGCTTAGGAGATGTGAAACAAACATACATGCATACATACACATACCCACTATTTTATAAATGTATAGATAGATTAAATTAATTATAAATTGGAAAGATTTAAACTAAGACTTCCGCGGCCGCTGGAAAGTTTGAATTGAGTAGTGGAAAGAAACTGCGACGGGTGCAGTACTAATTTTGGTACGCAGTAATGGTTATTTCCATTTCCACGTGAACAGGCCACAATGTAGCTATTCTGCAGCTCAGGGTCGAAATTAAACCTTACAAACTTCATGCAACTCTTCCAAATTCAGCAAATCGGTTCGTTTTTATAAGTTTTATAAACTCCATACTAGGCTACATGTACGAAAACCAACCGATTTGCTGAATTTGGATGAGTTGCATGAAGTTTGTAATGTTTCAATTTCGACCCTCAGCTGTAGAATAGCTACATTATGACTATTTTTCTAATAGTTATAGCAACGATCAGTAGACAGGCTATCAAAAGACTTTACCGTTTATGTCTGTGATCAATAGAATCCAGGACCTCTGTCACTGAAGAATGGAATTTTGACACTCGACGTTTTCAAAGGTAGGTGCAGTGTTGGGCATCGTATGACAATTATCGTATTCACGTTTTAAACCCTACCACTTTAATCTTAGATAAACTTCTTACACTTTTATCGTTATCATCATCATGATGCAAATTCCTTAGAATTTTCGTGCATATTTCATGAAGAAAAAAGGAAAACCTTGTCTTTTTCCTTGCGTATAAGAGAAGAAAAATTAATAAACAAAAATATTTACGTACAATTTCATTTACTTCCGTAAAATGACGTAGTTGCGTGAAAATATATTTTATTTTTTGTGAGGTATATCTTGCGGAAGAAAACAATAACCCTTGATAGGTCACGTGCGATAGTAAAAGAATGAAAAATCGCGTGGGTGAAATGCACAACACTGACAATTTAAGCTAAAAAAGAAAACTGATACCACCGAAAACTCCGATTGCTCTACTACATTCAGACAGTCAAAAGAAACAGGCAGTTTCATTTACGCTGGTGTGTGTATCCAAAGCGTCGGGGCTAGTTCACAGGCTCTCTAGTTGCTCCTCGACTGCCAAGTGTCAACTCGTGAAAGTTTTGCCACCACCGTGGTGCTGGTATCAGGTGCGGGCTTTCCTTCGTCACTGTGTGATAGATACGAAAAAGATCTACTTCATTTATCACACCAAATTGCTAGACACGTGTTTTTGAACCCATGTAGAGGAAAGTATAATAATATTAAATATCGATACTTCAAGAACGATTTCGCGTATTTTGTACATAATGTTGTGATAAATCAATTTAAAATAGTAACAGGTAATCGAAAAACATGTGCCAACTACTAAAGAAGGGTTAAAGTAATAAATTTAAACTTTTTCTTTAAATTTAAAACCACCTTAAAATCAAGTAAACGAAAATGTAAAATTCTGCTATAAAATGAGTGACTAGCGTAAGCGAGCTAGTCATATTGCACAGTGTTCGAGATCAAGTAATGATCGTGTCCGCTATATTAAACCTGAGACAATTTTAGCGACTTGAATGTCGATGTAACGAACACAACGCCCAGTCCCCCGCCGGGAATCGAACCCGGGCCCCTTGCGTGGTAGTCAGCGACGCAGTCGCCTGAGCTACGGAGGCGGACGGCAGAATATTCGTTACTACGGTACTTTCGTTACCCATAGGAGTAAATTCTTCGCTATTTTAATAGGCTGACATAATGAAACTTACTCTATTATTTATTTCTAATTGTATGTTGTTTTGAACATTTTTATCTGCTAGTTGAAGTTTTTGTTGAACTGAAATCACAGCCACGGAGGAGTAGCCGATCGCTATAAGGCGCCTTGGTGCGGAGCGCGCGGTTGCTGTGTGTGTGTGTGTGTGTGTGTGTGTGTGTGTGTGTGTGTGTGTGTGTGTGTGTCCTTACGTTTAAGTTCGTTTGCGTAGTTTGTAGGTCGGTATGTTCCATAATTTAATTTCTTTAACCGGCTCGTTACATGGGGCCGTATGAATAAAACGGAGTATCTATATTCCGAATTTCAAGTTCGCATGAATAAAGCGAGTCAGGGAATATACTGCAATCGACTAAGGTCTCACCCCGAGTATAAGGGTGGGGGCAGTTGCTCACAACAGAGAACATTCTTTGAAATACACTTCGCGGGTTTGGCGCCAGATGACATTGTGAACCTCCCACAATATTTCATCGACCCAACTGTTCGACATGTTCAGGTGGTGGTAGCTGTCAGTACTTCAAGGCGCGACTGATGGTAATTGCGCGGCAGCGGCGGTATTTATTAGGGCGTGTGCAGAGATTACGCATGCGCGAGCGACCGTTCAGTGTTGGTCGGCGGCGGCGCTTCTGGTGCCCCCTGCTGGGAGCCGAGGAGGCGTCTTCCGCGCGTGCGCCGTGGGCAATGATGTGCTGCCGGACGCTCCTGTGGTGGAAATTGGAACTAAGTATCTGGGTTGCGCTTCGTTCCTTCGTGTTTCCGATTTTCTCTTTTCTCCTGTTTTGTTTTCATTGCAGCCAATAATGGATTCTATGCTGCGCTCATCTGGAAACCTGCATCCCTGTTGATAATATTATCCGCCGTACAGATGTGTATGGCCTCCTTAAAAATACTGTCCCAAAATGATGATACTGACGATAGAACTTCCGTTTTCTCGTAACACATCTGATGACCTGTGTTCAGGCAGTGCTCTGCTAACGCTGACTTACTAGGTTGTCCTAGGCGTGTGTGGCGTTGGTGTTCAGTACAGCGTTCTTGCACAGTCAGACATATCTGCCTATATAAGATTTTCCGCACTGACATGGTATTTTGTATACGCCGCGTTTTCGAAGGCCAAGCTCGTCTTTGACCGAGCACAATAGATTCCTCAGTTTCGGACGAAACACACATTTGATGTCGTATCTCTTCAGGATACGTTCTATCCTAGATGACATGCCACCAAAATAAGGCAATTACGCCGTTACAGTGGGTGCCTCCGAATCTTCATCAACATCCTTTCGTTGAAATTGCTTCAATCGAAATGCATTGCGTATTTGTCGCACAGAATAACCGTTTTTCTGGAATACAGTTCTTAGATGTTGTAGTTCACCTGGCAAGCTGTCAGTATCTGAGACCACATGTGCCCTGTGTACCAAAGAGCGTAAGACGCTACCGCGTTTTGCAGGATGTTGACAACTTGTGGCCACTGTGTGCGTCGCTTTGCGGTAGACACTATGGCCCAGCGTACCATCAGGTTTTCCTTTTACCACAACATCCAGAAAAGGTAAACTTCAGTCTCTTTCCAACTCCATGGTGAACTGGATACTTGGATGGAGTGAATTCAGATGCTGAAGAAACGTGGGTAACGTCTCTATTCCGTGAGGCCACACCGCAAATGTGTCATCCACATAGCGCCAGAAACAAGAAGGTTGCAGATGTGCTGACAGTAGTGCTCTTTCCTCAAAAGTCTTCCATAAAATAGTTGGCCACCATGGGAGATAGAGGACTCCCCATGGCGACTCCGTCAACTTGTTCAAAATATTGGTTATTGAATAAGAAGTACGTCGAGGTAAGCAAATGCTCGAACAATGCCACAATGTCTTTCTCAAACTTACTGTTGATGAGCTGCAGTGAGTCCTGTAAAGGTACTTTGGTAAATAAAGATACGACATCAAAGCTGACCAAGATATCTGTTGATTGTAGTAGAAGAGTCCTTAGGCGTTGTATGAAGTCCTCCGAATTTTTGATGTGGTGTTCACATTTGCCTACAAGTGGAACCAATTGAGAAGCGAGATATTTAGCCAAGAAGTATGTAGGCGCACCAATGTTGCACACAATTGGACGTAAAGGAGTCCCTTCCTTACGGATCTTCGGTAGGCCGTACAGTCTCGGAGGAACTGCAGCCTGTTGCCGCAGGCCTTTCCTAAGGTTATTTGGAATAGAACTCTTTTTAATAAGGTCTAATGTTTTCCTCTGAATCTTCGAGTCGGATCTTCTCTCAACTTGCGATATGCAGGGTCGTCAAGCAGTGCCTCGATCTTGGAGTTATACTCAGTTCTCGAGAGGAGGACAGTGGCGTTCCGTTGTCAGCAGGTAAAATTGCGAGGTCTTTGTCTGCCCTCAAGTCACTCAGAGCCTTCCTTTCTGCAGAAGAGATATTAAACTTCTTCGGCTGAGCTTTCGTCAGGATTCTGCAGGTGTCTCTCCTAATCTCTTCTGCAACGTCACTGGGAAATTTCAAAGCTCAGCGCCTGGGCAGCGCAGGAATGTTATTGTTACTATGACCGTCCAAAAGTTTCGTATTATATTTTTGTAGTCGAAAACACGAGCGTCGCCAAACAACGAGGGGGATGGGTGTCTCCTAGCTATTCGAAAAGTTCAATGATAAAATATTTATCACAATGTTGTGTGTGGAAAAATTCAGTTTTTTTTTTCCTTTAAGTGTTAGAAATATTGTCCTTTGAAAACAGTACGTAAAATACAGCACAAATTTTACCAGCATAAATAGGTTCACAAACTAACTTGAGGATTCTGGAGTGTCAGGAATGTCATACGAACTTATCTGTGTGGCGTGTATAATTTATGAAAATACATTTTTAACGTAATTCATTAGTTCTAATAAGACATCTGTTCACTACATTTTAAACGCAATTAAACTGTGGTTTTACATGGTAAAATTTGTGACGTAATGTAGTTTCTTGCCCAGTAAGTGACAATGCTAGAGGGACAAGTAGAGGTGAAGTAATATGTGAGTTCCGGATGGCTAGAAATAGCATGAGCTTTTGTACGTCTGAACACAACTGTATAACAAGACCCAGTATCAAGTGAGAATAGAAATTCGTGAACGGCAAAGTTATTCCTGACGGCAACAAGAGTTTCTGCACTTGATATTTCTCTAGGAAACATTTAGTTGCTCTCAGAGCATCGCGTGTATTATTTAAAGTCACAACATTGACAACAAAGCTATTTTGATGACACTGTTCATTAATGTGGGAAAAACATATTTCATGATACGTAGATGTAAAATTAGTTCTTAGTATTGGTTCCAAACAGCTAAGATACCTGCACCCTATCGGAAAACCACACCAACCACAGCACCAATTATCCTTCAGGGAGGGAAGGGGGGGGGGACAAGAATTCCTTAATAATTTAGTCAACAGACCTTATTTCATATTATTGACAGATACCTTTGATGTGTATCAATTGTCTATCATGATATTACGACTAGAGTTGAAACGTGGGTAACAAACTTTAAATGTTTCTCAGTAATGAAGATGGAAAAGTGTACATAGGTCTTAAGATACGCATTTTAAATCCCAATTTGATGGACGTTCATTTCTTGTTTTGGTCTGCACAACTTCCACACAAAACATGGCAAGCAAATAGCGTGGAGCAGAAGAAACGTTTCTCCCAGTATAAGGTAGACATCAGTGCCGAGAGTACATAGGGTATAGGTTTTAGAACCCAGTATTAACTAGGAAATGTTTTCTTTGTTTTGATCTAAGAAACATTTTATGGCACCTTTTACGCTATACGAATTACGCCTAATTACATAGTGCCGCATTGATTCTGTGATACGCTCCATTTTTGAAGTGAATCTGTTTTTTGTTTCTCGGAATGCGGAAGATGCTGGAAGTGAAAGTTTGTGACTGACTCGTATCGCACTAAAATCTTGTGCTACTGTCTCGACTTCGCCACAGACAGCAAGTTCAATCTATTTAGAATTAATAGGTAGGCGTAAAACCTAACGTAACTACGAATCGCTTCCATTGTTATCGTCGGTGTCGTGATCGTGCTAACGGTGATAACGAACATAAACTTCCAGGAGTTTTGCTTACGCTCGTGCGTGTATGCAAAGCGTTAAGATCAATGCATTAGCTCTGTAGTTGCTCTCCGACTGCCGTCACGTCACAACTTGTGAAAGTAGAGCCACCTTCGTGGTACTGGTACACCGTGCCGACCTTTCTATGCTACTGAGTGATGAATACGAAACAGATATATTTCATAAATCACTCTTAACGGCTGCGTAGACACTTCTTTTTGCGCCACCTAAAGGAAGATATAGCAATATTAAATGACAGTACTAAATGTACAGGTATTCATGATTCGCACTTAACGGTCTGGTAAGTCAATCTAAAACAGGTCATCGGGAAAAAATGCGAAATATTAATGGCGATGAAAGTAGTAAATTAACTTACCCTAAAATTTATAACCTTTTTCATAGAATAAAAACAAAAAATATCTTAGAAAAATTATTGACTAGCCTAAGCTATTCATAGAAGTTTCGGGTATGCAGCCGGTCGTCGTCTAAACCATCACACGATATTTCGGCCAGACACCTGCTAGCCATCTTCAGCCTAAGCTAGTCATATATCACAGTAATGTCACATAGGGTTACAGACAAATTTAGCGACTTGACTGTCGATGGAACGAACACAACACCGAGTCCCCCGCCGGGAATTGAACCCGGGCCCCCTGCGTGGTAGTCAGTGACGCAGTCGCTGAGCTACAGAGGCGGACGAAAGAACTAACTGTACTAACAAACTTGCACAGCGCATAGTTGTAAAGTCTTTACTACGTCATTAAGCGGACGTAGTAAATAACATTTATTTATTCCTATTTAAAAGTAGTTTGGCCATTTTAATACTGATAGGTCAAGTTTTGAATTGAATTGACAATTTCGTGTATGTTTCAAAATTTTTTCGTGAACCGGCTCCTTTCATGGCCGCATGTTTTAAGCCGCCATGATACCAATATGGCGGTCGCTGCCAACTGAGGTGTGTGTGTGTGTGTGTGTTGACCTTAGCATAAGTTAAAATTGTTTGTAATTATAGGGATGATAATCTAAGCAATTAGGTCTATTAGGTTTACAGTTTTCCCCGCACATTCTGTCTCCTGGATGATATAACCATTCAGTGCCCCCATGTCCGAAGACTCGTTCTGCGAAATAGACTGCTTAAATTTGGTTGACATGTCCTGTTTAAGTTTCATTCTTCGTTTCGCCAATAAATCTCGATCGTGATACCTCTTGTCTTTCGTATCATTTAACATTCATCTCTTCGAATGTTTGGAGGAATCGGTTTTTGTACAATACGAAATCTTTTCTCTGAAACCTACCAACAAAACAAGAGCCAACTCCGGCTCTATAACGCATATAACCTGCGGGCATCTTGGTATAAACCCATTGTCGAGACGAGAGGGGGCGAACAGCTAGCCCTTAGGCAGGGAGACTGACGGCGAGTGTCTTGTGACGTCAGAAGTGGCTGGAGCTGCGCGTGTCAGAGCACGTCTGCTGCTTCCTGAGGTGATTGTTGATATTTTTTTGTAGCTCGACATGAAAGAAAAAACTTATTAAAGCCACAAGTGTTCCCAAAGTTTTGTATGGTACAAACCGCCAAGATCACTTGAAAACTAGTTCATGAATACTTAAAGAGAAAATCCAAAGTCAGCGGGAATTCCCCGTGACTTAGTCTCGTTTTTATGTATGCGCCTTTAACTGCTTTTTGTGTCTTCGAAGTAATGTAACACACCGTTTCGAACAGAAAGTCGTAATAGGAATACGATTCTGAACTAATTTCTGTTGTTGCAGTCTTCAGTCCGCAGACTGGTTTGCTGCAGTTCTACACATTACCCCGTCCTGCGCAAGCCTCTTCGTCTATGAGTACTACTACTCTACTACTCTATCCTGCGTCTCATTTCGCGGTTAGGCTTAGTGTCGATAATTCCGCTCTATCGATACCGCAGATTCAGGGGCGAAAAAAAGGGGGGAGGAGCGGGTGCTCAGAAATATTCAAATGTGTCTGAGGGCCGGCCGCGGTGGCCGAGGAGACTGAGGCGCTCCAGTCACGGTCTGCACGGCCACTACGGTTGGGGGTTTTAATCCCCCCTCGGGCATGGATATTTGCGCCGTCCTAGTTTGTAAGTTTAGGGACTGATGACCTCGTAGTTAAGTCCCATAAGCTTAACAAACATTTGAACATTTTGTGTCTGAGGTCTTACGCGACCAAACTTCGTGGTTATCAGTCGCTAGACGTACACAGTAATTACTTGACTAAATTAAACTAACTTACTCTGAGGACAACACACCCACCCATGTCCGAGGGACGATTCGAACCCCCGACCGTAGCGGCCGTGCAAACTGGGACTGGCGCGCCGCAGACCGCGCGGCCACTGCGGCCAGCGAAGGGGTGTCAGTGGGGGTAGTGCCCCTAGTGAGAATGCCTTTACGGATACGAAAAACTGGCGTGATTTTTATCACGCGAAATACGTGGAAAATTACCAGAAAGAGAACCTGAAAAATAATCGTTACCTACACATGTTTATGTATATATGTGTCTGTGTGTGTTGCACGTCTTTTCCCAAACTATAGGCCCGATTTCAACCAGACTCAGTAATAGCATTTCTTACTGACAGGCAATAATCGCTTTTGGTGGGGGGGGTGGCACCAAGAACCACTTAAAGAGACATAGTTGTCCAGACATAACGACATAAATAAAGAAATTTGCGGAAAACTAGCACAACATGAGACAATGTTCCATATATACTGCTAAACAAATTGCACGATTTCGACGACACTTGGGATCCATATTATTTACCGCCAGGCAATAACAGCTGCGGGATTAAGAACCACATAAGACATACTTCAGGGGATATGATGTCGTAAACAAAGCGTCGAAAGAAAGCTGACGCATCATTCGTAAATTGATTTTACTCGTCCCTTATATAAGAATGAGAACATCTAGCGAATCCAAGAAACTTTTCCCATGAATTGAAACCGTTACGAAACTTACTCTTGCCAACAACTCCATCAAAATGATTAGAAAGAAATTATTCATTTACTACTCCAATGCACTGAAACTACGGCACTCAGCATGAGATTACAATTCATTACATGAACACAACTAAATGTATTCGCGAGTGCACATATACCACTGAATGCGTCTCCGAAATAAGATAGTACCGTACGATTCGTGAGATATTAGGTCAAAAACAGTAAGATTGGTGAAAAACTGCCCTATCACGTGAAAGACTGCGATTTATTATATCCCTACTGCTAATAATATTCACGGCATATTTTGCAGAGAGGATGCACATATTGCACAGAAAGTATCGCGGCCGCTCGCATCGGAGTTTAGAATCCTTCTTCGGACATGGATGTTTGTGTTGTCTATAGTATAAGTTAGTTCATAAGTAGTTTGTAAATTTAGGGACTGATGACCCCGCAGTTAAGTCTCATAAGGTTTACAAATATTTAAACATTTATTTGAACAGAAGGTATCTTGGAAATTATATCGTTGTACATTTCACAGTTCAGGATTTGTGACGTCATGAACAATGAGATAATATAAAACCGTCCTATCACGCATAAGAATTTATTACGTCTTTACAGTTCACAGGACATTTGTAATATTTCAGTAGACGTATGTGGAAAAGTGTGTTATTGTAAGGCATATTATTTAGGAGATAAGAGATAATAAGGATTGAGATATAGGAAAATGAAACTTAAGTAGACATTGTTGGAGAAAGTGATGCACAGATGGGAATAAGCTAATGGACTAACATGAGAAGGGAATAAATAGTTGGCAAAGCAGGGACTAACGATAGTGATGGAATAAAACGACATAAAATAGAGCCGCGGTGGAATGTCAGAGAGGTCAAAGTTGCAAGGGTGGCTCAGCGCGCTCGGTCAGAGTAATCGACGCCTTATATAATAAATAAAAACTTAGCGAATTCAATAGTATTTATAATTTCTCTTACTTTCTGGGTACTAGACTCCATGGTAACATTCGTCAACTTCGGCTTCGCCATTTTTGTCCACGGGTCTAGAGTTGTGGCATGTCTATTAAGAGCGCGCAGGCAGATTGGCCACGCTGCTTTTATCTGGTCTTCTAATTCATTGTCTTGCAGCAACACACTAGAATTATCCGAAAAGTTCATTGGAATTGTTTTCACTTTTGACATGGACGTTTCGAGATTTTCGGAAATAAAAAGTCTGTCAATTCCGCTACGTGAATATGCATTTACGTAAGTAAACTCGACCTGGTCGGGGTATTTGATTTCCTAAGCATCTCTTTATTTTAAACTCGTAACTAGATGTTTAAGTTCAGTACAAAAGTTGAAATTTGGCATCTGGTCTGTACGGTTTGAAGCACAAAATCTCCACCAAGTATGAGCTGATTGGGGTGTTTTCTCCGAAGGTATAGCAGGCCGTCTTCAAAAAATTGTGCCTTGTCAGCACAGTGTGAGCTTCCTGAAGGGCGTACAAGCTAATAACCGTTAAGTTACATTATTTTAAACTAATTCCTCTTCCAGATTCCATTAGTTCCACATCTGTCACTGGAATACCCTCCTTTACCAAAACAGCTGTACTGACACTTGTTTCATGTAGAACATTTAGGTGTATCACATACCCAGGAATTGTCAAATCGACGAAAGGGACTTCTTACAACGAATCAGTATGTCATAAGATTCGAATAGAAATTCCCTTAGTACTGCAGTTTACAAATCTGATGTATTTTATTACTATTTGTGGTAGTGACTATAAGATTGTCCTTTCACTACCAGCTGAAAAATGCTCCTGCTGGAACACAGAAAAGGCGAATATGGTCTTAGACACAAAAGTGTCGAACCAGCTGCCTCAATCCTCATTCAGACTTCCTCAGCAAAAATTTAGGCATGCGAACATATCCGCGCACTTTTAGCACATAACTTTGTAAATACTTTTGCCCAGCCGTCATAGTCAGCAATGTCGTATCACTGTCAGTGTGTATATATGTCTCTGTCCGTTTGTTTTCTGTCTCTCCCACTGCCGCTTTCTGTGTCAAACTTTCAATGTCTTCATCCCTTTCTCTCGCGATTCCTCGCCCCTGTATGTTTCTGCCACACTGACGTTGTCCCGTTCACTTTCTGTCCTGTTGCGAGTATCCTTTCTTCCTCACTTAGAGTCGACATTTCAATGTCTTCAATCACGATTGTCTCCTTTACACACATGTCCATGGGGCTTGTTTGCATGGGGTTTGACATGTAGACCGGAAAACTTTATCATGTGGGTACTGGGGATGGAAAAAATTGGACAAATTGTTTCGTGCTATAGTACTGGAGACCCGCACGCTCATTCCATTCGCTGGTCTCCATTCGCCTAATTTTCCCACTATTTTCTCTTTTGCTCCAATTGCTACTATCTGCATCTGTCTTAGTTTGTGGTTGCAACTGTTCCTGACTTCCGACATCTCGTTTCGCTTCCCACTGCTGTTTTCATGCATATGGTTTTCACCTGAACTGACACTTCCTCTTCATTCCATGAAGGCTTTCACGGCCGGCGTCTTCATCAGTAAACACTTCTGGGCTGAGTTGCCGTGGTCGATCTATAAAACTTCCTCTCCCTGAGGTTTCGTTCTCGACTACTAAGAACATCTTCCGAGGTTGAGTCGACGACTGGCTGCTGGGGGCTGAGGCCGCTCCTTATATAAGATTGTATAGGGCGCCACCTCACGTCACGTGACGTCGATGTGTGGCTATCTCTCGCTATCGCCTGTTTTCTCGATTTCGGGCAATCGATTTTCACGTGATTGATGCAACGTCGATCGTCATATCTTGTCCAATTTTAATTCTTCTTCTTTACGATTAAAATTGTATTGATGTTTGTGGATTTCAATTGCCTCCCTATACATACGTGTATAATAGTGTGACGTCCTCGCCAGCACACTTGTCTCACCAAATTTTGTTTCGTGATCTCCTTCCGTGAAAATATGTTCTGCCACTGCCGATTTGTCGATCTGTCCCAAGCGACAATTTTTTTTTTTTATGCTCCGTCCAACGTGTATTAATGCTTCTTTTTGTGGTTTCTATGTGAACTTTGCCACAACTACACGGAATTTTATATACCCCTGGTGTGGCCAGGGGATGACGAGCATCTTTTGTTGATCTAAGGCATTCACTAATTTTCTTAGTAGGTCTGAAAATAGTCTCCACCCGAAACTTGGCCAGTACTTTTCCAATGCGATCCGTGATCTTATGAATGAACGGAAGAAATACTTTTCCAGCTGATGGTTGTTGTTGTCTCCTGCTTTTGTGCATTTTACTACTTCGGTGAAGTACTCGGTTAATCTCGTTATTTGTATAATCATAAGGCCTGTCGCAAGTGGTTTAATTCTTCCTGCAAGTAGCCTGGTTCACAAATGTTATTGGCCCTATCCACTAGTGTTTTTATGACCCACCCCCTCTCTTTTGCCTAGGGTGGTGGTTTGAGTTATTGTGGAGGTAGCGATCAATATGTGTGACTTTCCTATAGACCTTGTGGCCTAAGGTGCCATCCGCCCGTTTGATAACTGAGACATCCAGAAAGTTGAGTTGTCCGTTATTCTCTTTCTCCATGGTGAATTTGATCTTTGGGTTAATGCTATTTAGATGTACCAGGAAATCATTCAAATCCTCTTCCTCGTAATTCCATATTACAAAGGTATCATCGACATATCGATACCACTTCGAGGGTCTTTTTTTGGCCGACTGAAGTGCTTGATGTTCAAAATATTCCATAAAAAATTGGCAATTACGGGGCTTAGGGGGCTTCCCATGGCTACCCCATCGGTCTGTGCATAAAATTCACCAGTATACTGAAAATACGTCGAGGATAGACAATGCTTGAACAAAGTCACTATATCAGAAGGGAACATATCGGGTATATATCAACTGGAACCATGGTAAACTGATCCTCACGTTCTAACTGGTTTTGTAGAGGTTATGCAAAGGTACTGGAGCTAATTTAACTGACACTGCATACGTTGCGTCATTTAAGTGAAATCTTGGCTTTGTAGCTGTCGTTAAATTTAGTCTCCAGCTAATTTGTCTTGCTTTTGTTTTGACAAATATTCGTGGCTGATAGTTTTTCTGGATATTATTCAAAATTGGACAGCACTCAACTTACCTGCATTCTAAATTTTATATTGAAATGATGAGTTTGCAGCATCTGGTAACCTAACCCTTAGTTATTTTAGTGCTAGTGTTTGGACATACCGTTTTATTACAGAGTTGCGTTTGTGTTCCTTTCTTGTTCCAAAAAAAATTTAATAGACACTTAGTTCATGATAAATGAAATTATTTTGTTGAATGAAAGTGATTACCTTTTGTTGGCTGGGTTCTTATTTTATATTGTATTGCCGTACGGTGTTATGGTACAGTTTAAAGATTTTTTCTTTATTAACAGAAAGGATATAATGATTCATTGTGTAGACTGAATATAAACTATGTCTTTTGGAATCTTATGTTGAATAAAATTGTTACTACTTTGGCGAAAATATTTCAGAATTTTGCTTATTATTAGAAAAATAGTTTTACAAGGGGCAGAGACTTCAGATCTCGACCCAGTGCTACCGGTACAAAACAACATTGCAGTTTATAGCGACGCGACCACCGTTCGTTCGTTACAGATTTGACATCTTCATATTTATAAAGCGCTTCCCTAATCAAATCGTTCTCAATTTGTATTGGCAGATTCAAAACACGAACAGCTGTATACATATCAGCTCTCAATATTGTGACTTTGCTTCTAGAAGAATCTCTATGTATGAACTCCTCTGCCCCACTAAGCAAACTATTTTTTTCACGTTAGTGGATCCTGTTACCATTGATAAACAATGTATCTAACTGCATATTGTGGACTAAGCCATTGCTGACACCTATAACCTCAGTTATCCAGTCTTCTACTTCCAAAAATGTCGGTTGCACTTGATGGATTTCCTTGTCGAAGACGAAGTGTGTTTTCGTTATGTTAGTAGTAGACATGTTTGCTTGCAGAGAAGAATTGTCGGTTACAAAACCGAAATTCCGGTAATACCAAATCGTACGAAGACAACAGACACAACATTAGAGAATACACCATCACGAAGTTTGGCGGACACACGCAACGGAGCACACGAGCAGCTAGGTAAAGAGGGGAGAAAAAAACCCACAAGCGGAGCGTAACAGATCCCCACGCCAGTGAGGTTCAAACGGTACAACCGGAGGACTGTGTGGGGTTACATTTTTCTCCATTTGTGTATATATATATATATATATATATATATATAATCTCGATTTTATCTTCTGTGAGCTATATCTTGTGGAAGAAAACACTAATCCGCGTTCGGTCGCGCACGATAGTGAAACTTGCGAAAAATCGCGAGGTCAAACGCACAAACTGACAATTAAAGCTAAATCGTATAATAATATTAAAATCGATAATTAATGTTAACGTATTTTGTGCGTAATGTTTTGGTAAAGCATAGAAAAAGGTCCCAAGTACTACGCAAGGATTTTCTTAAAATGGAAAACGTAATTTTTAAAAATCAACTAAACTTCAAATTCTCCTACAAAATTAGTGACTAGCGTGAGCTAGTCATATTGCACAGTGTACGAGACCAAATATGGCGTTCCTAAGACTACGGCTAAGAATATTTTAGCGACTTGAATGTCGATGAAACGAACACAACACGCAGTCCCCCGCCGGGAATCGAACCCGGCCCCCTGCGTGGTAGTCAGCGACGCAGTCGCCTGAGCTACAGAGGCGGACGGTAAAATTAACGGATTTAAGGTATTTGCACTGCGCATAGTTGTACAGTATCATTTTACTAGGCAGACATACTCAACATTCTTATTTCTTTCTAATATTGCTTTCAACAGTTTGATCTTCTAGTTGAAGTTTTTGTTGAATTTAAATAACACTTTTGTGTATGTTCCACAAAATTTATTACGTTAATCGGTTCCCCCCATGGGCGCGTGGTTAAGGCGCCATAATACGGATTACTCAGCCGCTCCCAACGAATGTTGGAGACGAACTTCGGGCTTTGGTGCGTGTCTGTGGCTGTCTTAAGCATAAGTTATTTACGTAGTTTATAAGTAGGGTCACCAGATTTCTGAAATCAAAATACAGGTCACAAATTGGAAATTGAAACGAAGGCACATTTCGTCAAACGTACCGTAAATACTGTACCAGCAGAATATATTTGAGTGGTAACATTTGGCCCATACTACAGCTACATACATCACCTTACCTTTTTGTTAAAATTCACATTTAAAAATGTGCAAAAACGCATTGCGTTACTAACGGGGTAAGTATTTTTTGTTGTCACATGCAATCACAAAATGTCAATTTTATATAACGACATCTTGCATTACGGCTGACAACTATATTATTATATACAGGGGTTACTTATTACTCACTCTCTCAACCATATTTTTAAGAAGAATGCTTGTCATTCATTTAAGACTATGATAATTTGAAAATCAGTTTTGTGAGAATTAAGATGTTCAAAATTGAAAATATTATGGATACACTATAATTAAGAATAGTGTTCAGAATACTTCATGTGTTGTTTTCATTAGACCGTAAAGCAATGTCGTCAGATATATACTGTGCAAAGCTAATTATGAGCTGCAATTTTTTTGCATCAGGTATCGTGGAATGATTCACAGACATTTCTAACATTGTTCACTTAGTGCTGCCCAGTGTCTTAATTCGAAAGCAAGGAAGCCACCCTCAGTAGCAAGATGCTTGCTTCATCATTTATGATGACACCGTTCTCACATTTTGCAAGAAAAGACACCATACTTTATGACGTAGTTTTGCTCTGAAGAGCTACGTCGTGTGAGTTGCAAACGTCAAATCATTCTCTACTGTCGACGGAAGAAGTACTGTTCAACGTTAAAATAATTTGTCGCTTTGCTACTGTAATTTCGGAAATCAATATGCGCCTTAATTTCTTTTCGTAATTGTGTGAAAAACCAAGGCAACCGGTGACAGTGGCTTAAACGACATAAAATATTCTCAGTTTACAAGCCTCGCGCCAGTAGGGCCTCGCAAAACATTGTTTATTTCTAAAGAAATACAACTCATAATCAAAGATAACAACTCCTCCATAAAGCTAAACACAAAGAATGAAGGAAAAAGTTACAGAAAACAAAAATGAAAACAAGAAAATTTCTTTATCACAAAGTCTGACAAAGGAAATTAAATAGTTCTCATGAAACAAAAGAAGTAGGTTGACAAGACATTAGAATTCATCCAAACCAACAACAAAACATAAATAAGTGACTCAACAAACCGATACTAAAGAAACTTACAGAAAACACTGTAAAACATATAAACAATTTTCACAGACACACAGATGAGCCCAATATCCCTGCACGCCCACTGATGAGATTCTTCAAAGTGACAACCTATTACGTACCCCCCCCCCCCCCCCACACACACACACACACACACTATTACCAACAGTAAACAGAAAACAGAACCCTTAAGAACTCAAGTGACCTGAAAGAGAAAAAAGGAAGTAAGACGTACCAAAAACATTAGTATCATTTGACATAACTTCTATGTACACAAATATCCCAACAGCAGGAACCATCACCATAATAAAAAGACACCTAAAATTACAAGGGGTCATGCACACAACCAAGGTACAGGAAATTACAACCATAATGAAACTATCACTGAACAAAATTATATCAATGTCAAGAAAACAAATTACAACTAACTGAAAGGATTACCTATGGGATCTCCAATCAATGCCTTTACAGCAGAAATATTTATCAGTCACATAGGAAAACAAATATTTGACAAAATTGTCAAACCAAAACAGTAAGAGATAAAATATTGGTACAGATATGTAGATGATATGTCTAATAGATGAACCACGCTTCCATAATAAAAGAGCATCACAATGATAAACACCAAATACAGTTCACTATTAAAAAATTTTAGATCTCACCATACATAATAGAAACGACAAAATGAATTCACATTTTACAGGAAGCCCAAAATAACCAGCACTCTGATTCATAATCAATCCAATAATGCAGAACGAAGCAAGTTTCACTACACGTAGAACACCAATCACCACAGACTACACAGAAGAACTGGGCACAATAAAACAAACTGCACAAGGAAATGGGTATGACACAAAAACACAAACACAGGACAGAATACACAGCAAATTAAAAAAAAACAGTTAACACAGAGTCATGAAAACTCCATGCATAAAGATGAAACACTGCACACAACAAACCAATCAACAGTAAGCAACAAATGGTTCATAATGAATTAACAAAAACAAAATCACACACAGAGTGGGCAACATATTAAAGAAACAAGGCTGAATATAGTATACAGAACCAACAACACAATACAGATTATACTACAGAAACATTCCACTAACACTGAGAAGTTCAGCCAATCAGGAGTACATCTCCGTACTTGCAATAGCTTCCAATCTGTATATGTGGGGACACATGGAGAGATTTCAAAACAAGATACATTGAACACCTCAGAGCATTAAAAAGTAGCAGCTGTCACTCAATATTTGCTGAACATTTAATAAAACTGAATCATACTCCAACATTGAAACCGACCTACAAATTTTAAAAACCAGCCACAGCTTATTCCAAGAACTAACAATAGAGGTAAACTATCACGTTCAGAAAGCAATAACCCAATGTAAGAAAGTATCATTAAGCAACATAACCCTCTTTGAGATCGTGACAGAAGTATATAAATAAATCCCACCTCCACGTTGCACCTGCCAGTAGCCCCCAACCCTGTATAAACACACACACACAATACAATACATCGGCAGTATCAAAAGCATTCAAAAACTGTACGCTATATCAAACATGCCACCTAAACAAATGAATACTATACAGCCACCACATCACAAATGACGATGTAAACAGTGCCAGTTCCCAACAAAAAAACCGCAATAAACATCATGAAACACAATAACACAGCAAACACGAAGCGGCAGCACCATAGCTTGAATATAAGTAAGACACTTGACAGCGACATAGAACTATTTTCCAAAATAACTTCCAGCTGAATGTACAAGGAATCAATTCGTTTTCGAAATAAAAACGTTTTCTTTGCAGATGAAAAGCTGTGATAACTTGGCATTCCTCAATTGAAGCAGATGTAAATCCTGAGACTGACGTTACGTCACTATTGTTCACAAAATTAGGGCTAATAAATCTAGCAAAATATCAAATTGAACAACTCGTCCAAAATATAACTGTGGCGAACATGTTATATTTGGTCGCACGGCTGCCTGCAGGCGATCAGCTGTTCGCTGTCATTTAGTTCGTGCACCAACCGCTGGGAGCGCTGACATGCTGTGTTCCTTGTTCCTTGAGGAATAGTTTAAGGAGTAAGGCATTTTGGTCACAGTAATTTTAAAACAATCGGCATTTTACCAATTTTAAATAGTCAGATATGTGTATTTTCTTATAAACGCAACTTTAAATACCTATTTAGATACATTAAGCACATTACAAACTGATCTGTGATTGTCAGAAAAATGCTATATACACAATCGATCACGTAACTTTTAAAGGCGCGAGTCTCACGGGATAAATGTTAAGTCGTCGAAGTAATCCTTCGACAAAAAACAGATATTTAACGCTGCGAACTGCAAGACTTCCGACAGTAATGTTAACCTTTTTCTATTGCTATACATTAATAGAGTTCCGTAAATTCCTTAATTTTCATTGACAGTGTAATTAATTGAAAATTCTCCTAATGTAGCAGCATTGGAGTAATTTACCTCGTTTCTTAGTTGTACCAGTCATGAGACATACTTATCTTCATCATACTTTCTATATGAGCTATTTATTTAGTTTCTACTATAGAATGTTCCCTAACTATTAATAACTGTTTATTATTCAATTTTCACTGTTTTTAAACGAAGTTGTTGTTTTTAATTCACTAAGAGATTCTTCATTTGAGCGTCGTAATACAGTTCTTCACTGTAACTAGATTATTTAAGACATTTAATCGAAATTTCACTGGTATCCCCAGCTTCACTTCACCACCGGTTCGCACTGATCGCTGCATTAAAGGTGTGGTAAAGCGATGTTCCATTACAATCCTAATACGATTAAGATTAGAGAAACATTTTACAGCTTTGTCGTCGTCGTCATCATCATAATCATCTCGGACAATAAATCCCGGAATTATATTGTGTATTATGCATCAAGGAAAAAGAAACACCACTTTCATTACGCGAAATAGGAGAAAAAATAATAGATAAAAACATCTACTAACAATTTCATTTATTTCCGTAAAAGATTTAGTTCTGTATTAGTCGACTTTTTCTTTTGTGAGCTCTATGTTGGCGGAAGAAAACACTAATTCCCGTCCGGTAACGCACAATAGTAAAAGAATCCGAACAATCGCGTCGGGTCAAATGCACGGAAATGACAATTTTACGTTAAAAAACTGTTGGTACTTTCGAAGACATTGATTACACTATTAGATTCAGACAGCAGAACAAAATGGGCAGATTTATTTACGCTCGTGTGTGTTCGCAAAGCGTCGGGAATAGTTTATAAGCTCTGTAGTTGCTTCCCGACTCTCGTCAAATGTCAACTCAGTTTTATATATAAAGAACAGTGTAGAGTGCAAGAGTTTTATTTTATTCAACTAGTTTCGGTTTTTCTTTTAAACCATCTTCAGAAATAACTCCATCGATGTCGTGGATCTGGCAGGGAGCCTTCCAGGAAGGTATAACAATATTAAATATCAATACTAAATGTTCACATATTAATGATTAGTTCTGATAAGTGACTCTAAAAATTGGAACAGGCCATCGCAAAAAATGTGAAATATTAACAATGCATAAATAAATAAATAAAATAAATTGCGCATTTTCAACAAGTACTAAAGGAGGATTAAACTTTTCCTAAAATTTAAAACGTTATTTTAAAAAAAAAAAGAAAAAAACCGCACAAAATCTTACGCAAAATTAGTGACTAGCCTAAGCTAGTCATATATCACAGTAATTTAACAGACGGTTATAGACAATTTTAGCGACTTGACTGTCGATGAAACGTACACAACACCCAGTCCCCCGCCGGGAATCGAACCTGTACTAACAAACTTGAACAGCGCATAGTTGTAACTACTTTATTAAGCTGACATAGTAAACATGATTTATTTATTCCTATTTAAAAGTAGGTTGGACATTTTAATACCGATAGTTGAAGTTTGAGTTGAACTGAAATGACAGTTTAGTGTATGTTTCAAAACTTTTTCATTAACCGGCTCCTTTCATGGCCGCATGTTTTAAGCCGCCATGATACCAATATGGCGGCCGCTCCCGACTAAGGTTAGAGTCCTCCATCGGGCGTGTGTGTGTGTGTGTGTGTGTGTGTGTGTGTGTTTTGTCCTCTACATAAGTTAAAATAGTTCGTAATTATAGGGACGATAATCTGAGCAGTTAGAAGTATTAATTTACAAACACGTGAACAGTTTTCCCCGTCCATTCATGTCTGCTGGATGATATAACCATTCAGTCCTCCGATGTCCAAAGACTCCTTGTGAGGAAGAGACTGCCTAAATTTGGTTGACATGTATTCTGCAACTTTCAACCTTCGTTTCCCCAGTAAATCGCGCTCGTGATACCTGTTACTTTCATATCATAGTGCTCTTCTATCGTTCAAGGACATAAGCTTCTCTGCATCCCGTGTTGCTAATTAGTGCTGATATTTTTTTGTACCTCGAAATGGAAGAATCTAATTGAAGGTATTCGTGTTCCCAAAGTTCTGCTTGATAGAAGCCACCAAGATCACTGGAAAATATAGTTCGTGAATATACCTGAAGAGGAAAATTCTTAGTCAAAGGGAATTCCCCATAACTTAGTCTCGTTTTTATGAATGTACCTTACTCTTCTTTTTGTGTTAACGAAGTAATGTAACGCACCGTTTAGAGCTGAAACCCATCATAGGAATCCGATTCTGAATTAATTTCTGTTGTTGCAGTCTTCAGCCGCAAACTGGTTTGCTGCAGCTCTACATGCTACCCTGTCTTGCGCATGACTTTATCTACTGTATTCGTCTCTAGGTCTCCCTCTATTTACCCCACATCCTTGACTCTAATGCTAAACCTAAATACCTTCAAACGACTTACGGGTATGCTGCCGGGTGACGTCGTCGACAACCGCCGAGAGACAGATAAAACGTGCATTGCGCTATCAGCCTTCTGTGCAACGGGTGAGTGACGATAGTAATGAAGTGGCACCTAAATCTATGGCCTTTTTGCCTTACGCAGGAAGTATTTCCAACAAGATTGGTCGTATTTTACGGAAATATGATGTGAAATGTGTTTTTCGACCACCTTCTAAGATAAAGGCCCTGTTGGGGTCCGTAAAGGATGATCTTGGTTTGCGTAAGGCAGGTGTATATCGTATTCCTTGCAGTTGTGGCATGTCATATATTGGTCAGACAATCAGGACTGTGGAAGACCGGTGTATTGAACATAAACGTTACACGCGCTTACAACAGCCCAACAAATCCGCTGTTGCAGAACACTGTCTTGACACCGGTCATCCTATGGAATACAACAACTGGCATGGATCCTGGCATGCACCTCCACCTATTGGGATAATGTTATTAAGGAAGCTGTTGAAATTAAACTAGCAAGCGACCTTATAAACAGAGATGGTGGTTTTTGTTTAAATTCTGCTTGGAATCCGGCACTGTCTCTAGTCAAAAAACAGAGGGATAAAATTAATGTTGCCTCACCTGTTGATTAAGTCACTATCGATATTTTTGATGTTTGGTCGCCTTTGGTTGTGTTGACTCTGCTGTGACTTGTACTGTGTGTGTTATCTTCCTTGTTTACACTTTGCAAACCGAGGTATTAAATACGCTTGCACATTGCTTCCTTAAGTGCAGTTGTGCCTTGAGAATGGCAGGGTGTTCTCCTGCCGAAATATCGGCGGTTGTCGACGACGTCACCCGGCAGCATACCCGTAAGTTGTTTGAACATTCCTTACGCCGGGAAAAGTTAGTCTCACATTGACAATACCTTGATAGCTGAGATTGGGTCCAACGAATCTACACATTCTCTTAGCTAAGATATGTCAAAAATTTCTTTTCTCCCCCTTTACGTGATATACCCATCTAATCTTCAGCATTCGTCTGCAGCACCATATTTCAAAGGTTCTATCTTCTTTTTAGCTTAACCCCTTTTCGTCATTGGTTCACTCCAGTACAATGCTAAACTCCAAACAAATGCTATCTGAAAGGACATCCTAACGTTTAAATTAATATTGGATATCAGCAAATTTCGATTCTTCAGAAACGGCTTTATTCCCATAGCCATTCTGCATTTTATATCTCCTTTCTTCCGCCATCGGAAGTTAATTTCCTACCCAAATAACAAAACTCATCTACTTTTATTGGCTCATCCTATTACCTTTGATTTTCTCTTGTTAATTTTGATCTTGTACCCTCCTTTCAAGGCACTATCCATGCCGTTCAACTGCCATTCCTTTCCAGTACCTGACAGAATTACGGCGCCATCGACAAAACAGGAAGTTTTTATTTCTTCACCCTGAACTTTAATTCCTTCTCGAGATTTCTCCTTGCTGCCATCACAGCTTGATTAATGTACAACTTTAAACAACATTGGAGAAAGGCTACAATCGTGTCTTACTCCTTCCCAACCACTGCGTTCCTTTCATACCGTAGGCTACAATCGTGTCTTACTCCCTTCCCAACCACTGCGTTCCTTTCATACCGATCGACTCTATTCATTACAGTCTGGATTTTGTACAAGTTAAATATAACTCTACATTTCCTATATTTTTTCCCTTTCGCTTCAGATTTTGAGAGAGTGTACTACAGTCAAAAGCTTTCTCTAAATCTACAAAAGCTAGAAACGTTAGTTTTCCTTTCCTTAACCTATCGTCTAAGATACGTCGTAATGCTCCATAAAGGATTGTCGGTTTACTAGCCGCGTCATGTCGGATAAAATCCTCGAGCTTTCGATGGCAAGCTCCGCCATCGCCATCAGGAGTAAAATCAATGCCGCCGGCCGCGGTGGCCGAGGGGACTAAGGCGCTCCAGTCACGGTCTGCACGGCTCCTACGGTTGGGGGTTCGAATCCCCCCTCGGGCATGGATATTTGTGCCGTTCGTAAGTAGTTCATAAGTAGTTTGTAATTTTAGGGACTGATGACCCCGTAGTTAAGTCCCATAAGCTTAACAAACATTTGAATAAACTTTAGGGGTTAACTTGTAAGGGCCTTTATTTTGGTCCGTAAGGTACCCCTCTCGATGTATTAATGACTATTTCAATTAAACTTTGTATTTACATCTAATTAAAAACTTTAGCGATTAGTCAAGGCCCGTGGAACTTTGTATCTATGCCATGGAAGTGGCATCGTCCTCCCCAATGTGCGGATGTTGTGTACGGTATCCCGTAGTTGATCAATCTTGTGGTGGATCTTCGTCCCTCTTTTTTTGGACGGCTTCCATGATAGTATCCATGTGAAGCGCCTCATGGATGTCGGTGTTCCGTGCCCTGAGGATCCATCGTAAGGTTTTGTTCTGTATCACCAGCAGCCGTTGAATTTGGGTATCACTGGCCAGTCCCCAGACTGAGCTGCCATAAAGCATCTTCGATAGAACAGTGGCTTTGTAGAGGCGTAATTTGGCGCCAGTACTCAGGTGCCGGTGTTAGCAAGGCGTCCTGCTTATACAGCTGCAGCGCTGCGTCTAGAAGCTTCTGGTCGGCCGGAGAGTGCCTGCGCGGGAAGCCAGCGCGGGCCGATGGGCCGCGGTACCGCGTGACGTCACGTGGAGCGTGCCGCCGGCGCCACATCTGAACCTGTCGCTCTCGCTTCGCTGTTAGCGCGAGACCTCTGTTTCCGCTCTACGTCCAGAGCCCACTCTCACGCCCTGCTGAGTGTATACCCCTGGTCTCTGTTGAAATTGTTGACGTTTGATCTTATTTCAGCCGCCTCTTTTACAACAGAATCGCTGTAATATGCTGTTTGGGCCAGAATTTTCGTGTTTTCAAATAGTATTTTATGCCCGTTTGTTAGGCAATGTTTTGCCACGACTGACTTCTTAAGATCTCTTTGTTTTATGTGCCGAGTGTGTTCTGCACAACGTTCAGCAACAGTTCTAACAGTGTGTCCAATGTAAATACTTCCACACTTACTTGTTGATGAACATTGTGCAGAACACTCTCGGCACATAAAACAAAGAGAGCTTGAGTAGTCAGCCTTGGCAGAACATTGCCTAACAAATGGGCATAAAATACTATTTGAAAACACGAAAATTCTGGCCCAAACAGCATATTACTGGGATTCTGTTATAAAAGAGGCGGCTGAAATTACATTAAACAACAAATCAAGAGAGACCAGGGGTATACACTCTGCAAATCCTTCTCGCGCTCTCGGGCCGTCCAGAAGCTTCTAATCGCAGCGCTGCAGCTATATAAGCAGGACGCCTTGCCAACACAAGCAGTCATTTTACTCATTTTACTCCTGATAACGATCATCGAAAGTTCGAAGATTTTATCCGACATGACGCGGCTAGAAACAGAGAATCTTTTATGGATCAATACCGTCGCGAAAACCTCCGAGGACACATGCGTCGTAATGTATTGCCTAGCATGTTACTACCTTTCTCCTATATCCACACTGATCTCACCGTAATTCGGTTTCCACCAGTTTTTTCATTCGTTTGTAAATAATTCGTGTTTGAATTTTCAACCATCACTAACTGGAACTGATAGTTCTGTAATTTGGCGTGCGTCAACCTGCGTCTACTCTGTCTAGCGGCTCATTTCGCGGATAGGCTTAGTGTAGACAAATCCGATCTACCGATACCGCAGATTCAGGGGCGCAAAAAGGCTGAGAGGATGCCAGTGGGAGCAGTGCCCCTAGTGAGAATTCCTTTACGTATATGAAAAACTGGCGTGATTTATATCACGCGAAGACCTGGAAAATTACCAGGAAAAGAACCTGAAAAAGAAAAGTTATATACACACATTTATCTATGTGTCGGTGTTCCATATCTTCTCCCAATCTATCGGCCCCATTTCAACCAAACCTATAATAGCATTTGATACTGCAAGCCAATAATGGCTTTTCGTGGGCAGATGTGACGTCATAAACAAAGAAATTTGGGGAAAACTAGCACAACATGGGACAACGTTCCATATATACTGCTAAATAAATTGGACGATTTCGACCAAACTTGGAATACATATTATTTACCGCCAGGCAACAGCAGCTGCGGGATTAAGAACCACCTAAGACATACTTAAGGGGATATGATGTCGTAAACAAAGGATGGAAAGAAAGCTGACGCATCATGCGTATATAGATTTTACTCGTCCCTTATATGAGAATGAGAACATATAGCAATTTGAAGAAACTTTTCACATAATTTCAAACCGTTACGAGACATACTCTTGCAACAACCCCATCAAAATGATGGAAAAAAATATTCGCTTAATACTTTTTCGCTGTTAATGCACTGACACTACGGCACTCAGCATGAGATTATATTTTATTACTTGGAAACAACTAAATGTATTTGTGAGTGCACATACGCCACTGAATGCGTCTCCAAATACGACAGTACCGGTACGACGCATAATTCGTGAGATATTAGCTCAAAAGCCGGCCGCGGTGGCCGAGGTGACTGAGGCGCTCCAGTCACGGTCAGCACGGCCACTACGGTCGGGGGTTCGAATCCCCCCTCGGGCATGGATATTTGTGCCGTCCTAGTTCGTAAGTAGTTCATAAGTAGTTTGTAAGTTTAGGGACTGATGACCCCGTAGTTAAATCCCATAAGCTTTACAAACATTTGAACAGAAGATATCTTGGAAATTATATCGTTGTACACCTCACAGTTCAGGATTTGTGACGTCATGAACAATGAGATAATATAAAACTGCCCTATAACGCATAAGAATTTCTTAAGTCTTTACAATTCGCAGAACATTTTGCCGTCAGTTTTCTAATATTTCAGTCGACGTACGTGGAAAAGCTGCAGATATACAGTACTACTACAGATGTACACGTGAATACCAATATATTGTGGCTGCTTATTTTCAAAACGAAATTCTCAACTTCGAAATATGTCGGCCGTACTAATGTATGATCAACCGTTAACTTCAAAATGCTTTCCGCGGGCGTTTTCATTATTTCTTCAGTCGGGTTCTAAACATTATATATAAGCACGTTTAACAGCGCAACACTCGCCACAAACAGCCTTCATTTAGCGGAAATGAGGACGTAAACAGCTTGTGTCCGTACAGCTCGTCTTCAAGAGACAACAAAATTAGTGACTAGTGTGAGCTAGTCATATTGCACAGTGTTGAACCAGAAGTAATTTAACGACTTGAAAGTCGATGAAACGAACACAACACCCAGTCCCCCGCCGGGAATAGAACCCGGGCCCCCTGCGTGGTAGTCAGCGACGCAGTCGCCTGAGCTACGGAGGCGGACGACGGTATTAACGGTTGTGGGGTACTTGCACTGGCCGTATTGTATAGTCGTTGATATTTTATTAGGCGGACATGATGAACATCATAATTATATTTAGTCATTATTTTGTGTTATTTGAACATTTTGATCTGCTAGTTGAAGTTGTTTTTGAACTTAAATCACAGCCGAATTGGAGTGGCCGAGGTTTACAAGGCGCTTTGCTGTGGAGCGCTCGGTTTCTCGTCGTCTGAGGTTAGAGTCCTCGGGCGTGTGTGTGTGTGTGTGTGTGTGTGTGTGTGTGTGTGTGTGTGTGTGTGTGTGTGTGTGTGTTTGTGTTTGTTTGTCTGTTTGTTTGTTTTTGTTCTTACCATAAGTTAGTTTAGGTAGTTTGTAAGCATAGGGTCCGATGACATAAGCAGTTTGACCTATTGGGTTGATTAACATTGGAACCTTTTGTACCGTCCTGTCATGCCTGCTAAATAATAGAACCATTCAGTGCTCTCATGTCCAAAGACACGTGCTGCAGAAGAGGTTGCTAACATTTGGTTGACATTAAAAATTCCATCTTTTGTGCTGATGTGTTATGTCTACGAATCATTTCAGTTCCTTTCCTGTCCTGCTCTTCCACAATTACTTTTTTATAATGTAGATGTTTATGTAAACCGTGTATGCAACTGAATAATGTTTGTTACCATTTGCATTTTAGCCATTATTTAGAAGGCGTCATCAGTACCCTTATATTATTGTTCACTGTGTGTATGTCCTATCTTTGACAGTGTGTGTGTGAGGTGTTTGTTGTGGTTGTTAGTCCTGATAATTTATATGTCTTGGTCTATATTGGTTGGTAATGGATGTGTTGTTTTTAGTGTTCAGTAAATGTGAAGTGGTTTGCTTCATATTTCCTATAGCTGTAGTGTTCTTTATATCTTGTTTTGAAATCTCAATTTGTCGTTACTATGAGCTCTGCATCACAACTGCAATCCAGTCTGTAAATTTCTTATCCTTGGACTACAGCTTTCTTGATTTTTGGTTGTAGATTTATCAAGATTAGTCAGTTTATATTCTATGTGTAATCCCTGTTTCTTCAGTGTGTTTGTCACATAGTGTGTTAATTTGTGTGTATCTCATTTGGTTTATTTTTGGGTGGTGTTGTCTTCGTGTGTGTTTGTTGTTCCAGTTTGAGTGAATGGGTCCTTTTGTATTTTGCTGTTTTCTTGTTTTGTTTGCAATGTTGTTTTTTCGTATTTATCTTGTAATTTTCTTATTGAGTTTTTGTTATTACTTGTGTGTCATAACCATTGTTTCTAGATATTTATATGGATGTGTTCATTTCTTTTTGATAGTTTTTGTTAGTAAGAGAGATTCCGTTTAGCCTATATAACATGTCTAAATGCAGCAAGTTTCTGCTTTTGGAGACGATTGGAGGTAGAATGTTCATGTCTGTCAGTGTGTTGGTTTTCAGATAAATGTTGAATGTTCACCCTTTTGTTTTGCTATTATTATAACAATGAAATTTATTTTGCTGTCATTTTATTTTTCAATTGTGAACAGTGTTTTTGTGGACTTTGTTTATTTCAAAGTGAAGTTCACGTATTGTTTCATTTGGCTAATCTGCCAGACATTATCCGCTACATATGTGCCGATATATAATTTTGAATCTTCCATCTGTGTCTACCTTTTCAAATATCTGGTTTTCTGAGTGACTGATGAAATCGATGCTGTGAGTGGTATCTGCATGTTCTGCATGTATTAGGCCACATAGGTTTTTCACTGTCTTGTGATTTTCTATTTTCTACTGCTTTGAGATTATTTATGAAGGTGTTTGGCTATGTGATATGTAGGGGCATTTCTGAAATTTATAACAGGACATAGATGGGTCTGCTGTTCGTATAGTGTTGGTTGGCTGAGGAGTGTTGGTGCTTGTGGCTTCCTCTGTGTTATGTGATATTTCTGTTTGACAGTGAGTTTATTTTGGAAGCTTTTTAGTGTTTTCTTTACATATGCCTGAAATCGTGTGGTTGGGGTCTGATATCAATGTTGTTACGATGTTGGCTTATATATATTATTTTTCTTTGTGATGTATTGTTCTTTGTCCATCAGTTCGGTTGCAGTTCCTTTGTCTGCTTTTATTACTATAATGTTCTTAGATGTTAACTTCCATGTCGGCGAGTTCATGGTGGCTGTCTGGTGGTTCTTTATTTCTTCATGTTGTGTTTATGTTATTTATTTCTTTCTTCTCAAGAGAGCCCTATGTAACTTTGTTGTTCTTCGCGTGTGGTGATATATTCACTTTCTATAATGAGATTATCTAGGTACTTTTTGTCTAACCTGTTATTGGTGCAATGTTTAAAAAAATTTTCTAATAACATTTCTTCTTTTGTGTGTAATTCTATGTCAGATTTACTAAACGTGGGTGAAATGTGTGTTGGTGTTCTTCTGAACTTTTCATTGCAAATGTAAATATGTGCTTCTGTCTTTTTCGTTTTCAATCTTATTATTTACTGTTCTTATTTATTTTTTAAGTGTTGAATTGCTCATGTGTTCAGTTTTCAATTATCTCCATCAGTGTAATAAGGACTACGGCATTTCCCATGTTATGTGCTAGCTCTTAGTTGGTTTCATGCAGTATCGTGTTCAGGTATTGCTTTTTAGTGGATAACCTCTTAATTTCATATAAAAACCAACATCTCTCTGCATAGAATTTTGATGTTTCTGCCGCTTCAGAACTTTTTAAACCTTTACATGAAAGTAGTTTGGAATGAAGTTGTTGTTACTGTACGTTTGGTTGAATTTTATGTGCTGTATTGTTTTTATTGAGTCTTAGATGTACAAAGAGTAACAGGCGTTATAAAAATATATGAAGATTCTGGGGATTTAGGGAGGTATAGATATCTGTAGCGTTTTTACAAAAAATCGAATACGAAGTCAAAATTGATAAAATAAGAGTAAACGTTAACAATTTGCTACTGTAATGTTCTACAATAACAAAAATAAACAATAAAAGGAAAAATTAAACATTTCAAATGCCTATGTATGACATACATAGCCAGTCATAAGTCTGAATACAATGTTCAGCAATGTTATTACTATGACCATCCAAAAGTTTCGTATAATATTTTTCTAGTCGGAAACATGAGCGTCGCCAAACAACGAGGGGAATGGGTGTCCCCTAGATATTCAACAAGTTCAATTCTAAAATATTTACCACAATGTTGTGTGTGAAAAAATTCAGTTTTTTCCTTGTGTTATAAATATTGTCCTTTGAAAACAGTACGTAAAATACAGCACACATTTTACCAGCATAAATAGGTTCGCAAACTTGACGATTTCCGTGTTTCATCTAATGTTATACGAACATACCTGTGTGGCGTGTATAATTTACGAAAATATACTTTTAACGTGTTTCATAAGTTCTAATACGAAATCTATTCACTACATTTCAAACGCAATAAACTGTAGTTTTACGTGGTAAAATGTGTGGCATAATGTAGTTTCTTGTCCAGAAAGTGACAATGCTAGAGGGACAAGTAGAGGTGAAGTAAGATGCTAGTTCATAAGACACAGTATCAAGTGAGAATAGTAACACATGAACAACAAAATTATTCCACTTGATATTTGTCTAAAAAACATTTAGTTGCTCTCAGAGTATCTCGCAACATCGACAACAAAGCTATTTTGATGACAGTGTTCATTAATGTGGGGAAAACATATTTCATTATACAAAGATGTAAAATAAGTTCTTGGCGTTTGTTCCAAACAGCTAAGATACCTGCACCCTATCGGAAAACCACACCAACTATCCTTCTGCCGGGGGGGGGGGGGTGCAAGAATTCCTTAATAATTCAGTCAACAGACCTTATTTCATATTATTAACAGATACCTTTGACTTAAACAAGGCTGCACACAGCAACGGTAGTCCACAGCTGTTACTTTTACTGCAGATACCTTTGATGTGTATCAATTGTCTGTCATGATATTACGACTAGAGTTGAAAAGTGTACATAGGTCTTAAGATACGCATTTTAAATCCCATGTTGATGGACGTTCATTTCTTGTTTTGGTCTGCACTACTTTCACCAAAAACATGACAAGCAAAGAGCGTGGAGCAGAAGAAACGTTTTTCCCAGTATAAGGTGAACATCAGAGTACATAGGGTTTTAAAACCCAGTATTAAGTAGGAGATGTTTTCTTTGTTTTGATCTACGGTACATTTTATGGCACATTTTACGCTATACAAATTACGTCTAAGAACATAGTGCCGCATTGATTCTGTGATACGCTCCATTTTTGAACTAAAGCTGTTTTTTGTTACTCGGAATGCGGAGGATGCTGGAAGTGAAAGCTTGTGACTGCCTCTTATCGGACTAAAATCTTGTGCTAGTTTGCCGACATAAACTTCCAGGAGTTTTATTTACGCTTGTGCGTGTATGCAAAGCGTTGAGCCGGCCGCGGTGGCCGAGGGGACTGAGGCGCTCCAGTCACGGTCTGCACGGCCACTACGGTCGGGGGTTCGAATCCCCCCTCGGGCGTGGATATTTGTGGCGTCCTTAGTCTTAGCTAGTTCATAAGTAGTTTCTACGCTTAAGGACTGATGACCCAGTAGTTAAGTCCCATAAGTTCTACAAACATTTGAACAATTTGCAAAGCGTTGAGGTCAATGCATTAGTTCTCTATTTGCTCTCCAACTGCTGTCTAGTGACAACTTGTGAAAGTTGAGTCACCTCCGTGGTGCTGGTACCCGGTGCCGACCTTTTTATGCCACTGAGTGATAAATACGAAACAGATCTACTTCATATATCACTGTTAACGGCTGTGTAGACACTTCTTTTTGCGCCACCTAAAAGAAGATACAGCAGTATTAAATAACAGTACTAAATGTACAGGTATTCATGATTCGTAATTAACGGTCTGGTAAGTCAATTTAAAACAGGCCATAGGGAAAAAATGCGAAATATTAACGGCGATGAAAGTAGAAAATTAACTTTACCTAATTCTTTAGAATAAAAAGAAAAAAAATCTCTTAGGAAAATTAGTGACTAGCCTAAGCTAGTCTTATATCACAGTGATATCACAGAGGGTTGCAGACAATTGTAGCGACTCGACTGTCGATGAAACGTACACAACACCCAGTCCCCCGCCGGGAATCGAACCTGTACTAACAAACTTGAACAGCGCATAGTTGTAACTACTTTATTAAGCTGACATAGTAAACATGATTTATTTATTCCTATTTAAAAGTAGTTTGGACATTTTAATACCGATAGGTCAAGTTTTGAATTGAAATGACAAATTTGTGTATGTTTCAAAACTTTTTCGTTAACCGGCTCCTTTCATGGCTGCATGTTTTAAGCCGCCATGATACCAATATGGCGCCAGCTCCCAACTAAGGTTAGTTCTCCCTCGGGCGTGTGTGTATGTTTTTGTCCTTTGCATAAGTTTAAATAGTTTGTAAGTATAGGGACGATAATCTAAGCAATTAGGTCTATTAGATTTCCAAACACGTGAACAGTTTTCCCCGTACATTCATGTCTGCTGGATGATATAACCATGTTGTGCTCCTATGACCAAAGACTACTCCTGCGGAAGAGACTGTTTAAATTTGGATAACATGTCCTCTGCAACTTTCAACCTTAGTTTCCCTAGTAAATCGCGGCCGTGATACCTCTTGCCTTTCATATCATAGTGCTCTTTTATCGTTCACAGGACTAATAAGCTTCTCTGCATCCCTTGTAGCTAATTAGTGCGATCAACGTCCATACACAAACAATAACACATACTCGCTTACTCAGGCTACTTACGACTACCACCGACCAATCCGCTCTATTTTGGAGCATTTGGTCTAATTCAGATGTTTTTAGAATGATAAATAAGCAAATAAAATATTTAACATTCATCTCGTCGATTGTTTGGGAGAATCTGATTTGGTGCATTACTAAAAGTCGAAGAGCGAAATGTTCGACTCAGAAACCTACCAACAAAGCAGGAGCCAAATCCTGCCCTACAGCGCATATAACCTGCGGGCATCTCCCTATGAACCCATAGTCGAGACAAGAGGGAGAGAACAGCTGGCCACTAGGCTGAGTTCAAGATGGCAGCAGGACAGTGGGGTGAGGCAGGGAGACGACGGCGAGTGTCTTGTGACGTCAGACGTGGCTGCTGCTGCGCACGTCACAGCACGTCTGATGCCCGAGGTGAGCTGCACTGTGATTACTGATATTTTTTGTAGCTCGAAATGGAAGTAAAACTAATTGAAGCGACACGTGTTCCCAAACTTCCGTATGGTACAAGCCGCCAAGAACACTTGAAAAATAGTCCGCCGGCCGCCGTGGCCGAGGGGACTGAGGCGCTCCAGTCACGGTCTGCATGGCCACTACGGTCGAGGGTTCGAATCCCCCCTCGTGCATGGATATTTGTGCTGTCCTTAGTGTTAGCTAGTTCATAAGTAGTTTGTAAGTTTAGGGATTGATGACTCCCCATTAAGTCTGGTAAGCTTTACAAGTATCTGAACATTTGAACTTAAGCTATCTTGGAAATTATGTCGTTGTACACCTCACAGTTCAGGATTTGTGACGTCATGAACAATTAGATAATATAAAACAGCCCTATCACGCATAAGAATTTATTACGTCTTTACAAGTTCACAGGTCATTTGTAATATTTCAGTCGACGTATGTAGAAAAGTGTATTATTGTAAGGCATATTATTTAGGAGCTAATGATTGAGATATATGAAAATGAAACTTACGTAGACATTGCTGAAGAAGGTGATGGACAGGGGGGGGAATAAGGTTATGGACTAACATGAGAGGGGAATAAATAGATAATTGGGCAAAGCAAGAACTAACAATAGTAATGGAATAAAACGATATAAAACAGAACCGAGTTGGAATGGCCGCGTGGTCATAGTTGCAAGGGTAATAAAAAACTTAGCGAATTCAGTAGTATTTTCAATTTCTCTTGCTTTCTGGGTACTAGACTCCAAGGTAACCTTCAACTTGGGCTTCGCCATTTTCGTCCACCAGTCTAGAGTTGTGGTAGGTCTATTAAGAGCGCGCAGACATATTGGCCAGGCTGCTTTTATCTGGTCTTCTAATTCACTGTCTTGCAGCAACGAAACTTAAAATTTGCATTGATTGCTAAAACGGCGTATTGGCTGTGTTTTAAATTTATACAAATCAACTCACTAGAATGATCCAAAAAGTCGACTGGAATTTTTTCACTTTTGACATGGACGTTTCGAGATTTTCGGAAATACAAAAGTCTGTCAATTCTGTTACGTGAATATGCAGTTACGTAAGTTACTCGACCACGTTGCAGTATTTGATAATTTCCCATGCATCTTTTAAACTAGTAACGAGATACGTTGCTTGCAATGGCCATTTTGAGCAGCAGCTGAATTGTATTTCACTGTAAGGTTTTAAAATTAAACGCCTTTTGCTACTGCGAATGGTTTTATTTTTATATTTTTAAATCACCCATACGCGTTTCGCCTTTCTCTCAAGGCATCATCAGTTTGTGTCCTGAAATATTTACATCTTTTTGTTTATACATATAGGTTAGTTCTCTTACATATCTAAAAACATTTCATTTCTGATTTAAAACAGTTCGTTTTTTGGAATAAAATGGTGTACTTACAGCACTTGCTACTCCACTTCAGTCTTATTCTGGCAACCAGGTCGAAATGTTACACTGTTTTTCGAAACACATTGCAGTTCTCTCGTTCTGCTGTCACCTGCTGCCATACTGTGTCTACTGCTGTTTGTTTCGTAGTGTTGCCAACCTTAGCTTATTTGAAATTCAACTGTTTCATTGAACATGTTTGAAGGTATCTTTTTGTGTGTGTGTGTGTGTATGTGTGTGTGTGTGTGTATGTGTGTGTGTGTGTGTGTGTGTCTGTGTGTGTTTTTTTTCCTCTGTTTGAATATGTGTGTATGTGTGTGTGTGTGTGTGTGTGTGTGTGTGTGTGTGTCTGTATGTGTTTTTTTTTCCTCTGTTTGAATATGTGTATATGTGTGTGTGTGTGGGGGGGGGGGGGGGGGGGTGGGTGGGGGGGGGGGGTTGTGATTATGTGTTGGGATTTGTGTCTATCAAATGGTCAATGAGTGAGGACAATGATTGATTGGTCAGGTTTATTTGGTCATTTAATAGCATCTTTATCTCAGCTTTTGTTTTATATATGTGATAATTTTCTTGTATTGTTAGATGTTTTTCATTATTTATTCTAATTACCTTCATGTCTTTTTCTATTGTGGTGGGTTTGTGGTTACATGCTATTAGATGTTCTGCAAAAGTGGAGTGGTTTGTTCCGTATTTCCATGCCCTCATGTGTTCCTTGTATCGGGTATCGAATGTTCTGCTGGTTTGTCCTACATACCTTCCATCACATGAGTTGCATTGTAGTTGGTATATTCCAGCTCTTTGGTAGATATCTGTGTCTGTTTTGATTTTTGGGATATATTTTTGGATTGGGTTATCTGTTTTGAGAGCTATTTTTATGCCTTGTCTTTTGAAAATATTTATTATTTTGTGTGTTAGTTTGTATTTGTATGTCATTGTGTACCATCTTGAATTTTCTTTTTTGCTTTCATGTGTTCTTTGTACTGCAGTTTGTGTTGTGTATGTTTGTGTGCTGCTTTGCTGTGTTGTTGTCTGCGGGTCTGTACGTTTGGTGTTTTTTGCCCGTATCTGTTTTTTAATTTTTTTGTTTAATTTTTCTACTATATTACCATCGTATCCATTATTTGTTGCTATTTGTGTGATGATGTCTAGTTCCTTTTGGTAATTTTCTTTGTTGAGTGGTACTGTGTTGAGTCAGTGGAGCATGTATCTGATTGCTGATTGTTTTTGTGCATGTGGGTGATTGGAGGTCTGGTGTATAATTGTATCAGTTGTTGTCGGTTTACGGTAAATGTCAAAGGTATGCTTGTTGTTTTCCTTTTTGATGGTTATATCCAAGAAGTTTATTTGGTTGTTATGTTCTTTTTCTATTGTGAATTTTATTTTTTGGTGTATAGTGTTTAAATCTGTATGGAGCTGGTCTATTCTTTCTGGAGGTTCATCAATTAGGCAGAGGATGTCCTCCATGTACCTTATCCAGTAGAGTATTTTATAGTTTTTTTTGTGGTTACTTTTTTAAAAATCATGCTTTCTACATGGTTCATGAAAATATTGGCTAGGGTACCTGACACTGGTGATCCCATGGGTAAGCCTTCTTCATGCAGGTAATATTCATTATTAAATTGAAAATAGTTTTGTTCGGTTATCAATTTTAGCAATGAGTATATCTCTTTTATGTGTTCATCTGGTAGTTGACTGTTTTCTTTTAGATTTTGTTCTATGATAGTTATTGTTTCATCTACTGGTATGTTAGTGTACATATTTTCTATGTCAAAGGAAAGAAGGGTAGCCGAGTCTGGGATTCTTGTATCTTTTATGAGTCATATTAAGTGTGAGGTGTTGTTGATGGTTTTGTCATCTTTCATTTGATAGGTTTCTGATAGTACTTTCATCATGTGTCTTGCAAGTTTATAAGTGGGAGCATTTTTGAAATTCACAATGGGCCGTAACGGGATATTTGGTTTATGTACCTTTGGTTGGCATCGGAGGGTTGGTGCTGTGGGATTATTCTGAATTAATTTTCTTTTTTCTGTGTCATCCAATGTGTAGTCTATATCTTTTAAGGTGTTTTTTACTTTTGTCTGAAATGTGTTTGTTGGGTCTGATTTTAATTTTTTAACATTACTTTGAGAGATGAGATCATTTGTTTTCTCAATGTACTGTTGTTTGTCCATGAAAACGACTGTGCCTCCCTTGTCTGCTTTGGAAATGATGACGTTTTCCTCTTGGAGTTTTCTCTTTAGGTTTTTGAGTGTTATAGAATCGGGACTTTTTTTGTTTTTGTTGTTCTGTTGTTTCATGTCTGTTATGATTTTATGTATTTCGTTTTTTATAAGTTCCCTCGCTAAGCCAGTGTTTACATTGTTGTTTTCATTTTTTTCTTCACGTTTTAAAACAGCTTCTGATTGTATTATCAGGTCTTCTATGTATTCTTCATCTATGTTTGTGTTAATATTGTACCTCAATCCTTTTTCTAACAGCTCTTTTTCATTTTCATTTAGTTGTGTCTTTGTGAGGTTCATTAGTCTTGGGTAAAATTGGTGTGTGTGTCTTGGTTGTTTATGGTTATCATTTTTGTGGAGTGTTTGTTGTCTTATGAGCTGTGTTATCTTCTTCTTGTGTTTTTCCGCAATTTCTTTTACAGCAGTGTCTGTGTAGCTTTCGACCTTGTTGACCAGATCTGAGAAAATAGCTGCATTGTTAATGTTATTTGCTAGCTGTACATGTGTGTTGAATAATTTTCGAGATAAAGTTTGTTTCTTTGAGTACAAGGCTTTGATTTCGGATTTTAACCATACTTTTTGTGCTGTTTGCTTGGCTTTCTGAGCACTAGACGAACTGTTTTTAATCTTTTTAAAAAAGTAACCACAAAAAACTATAAAATACTCTACTGGATAAGGTACATGGATGACATCCTCTGCCTAATTGATGAACCTCCGGAAAGAATAGACCAGCTCCATACAGATTTAAACACTATACACCAAAAAATAAAATTCACAATAGAAAAAGAACATAACAACCAAATAAACTTCTTGGATATAACCATCAAAAAGGAAAACAACAAGCATACCTTTGACATTTACCGTAAACCGACAACAACTGATACAATTATACACCAGACCTCCAATCACCCACATGCACAAAAACAATCAGCAATCAGATACATGCTCCACTGACTCAACACAGTACCACTCAACAAAGCAAATTACCAAAAGGAACTAGACATCATCACACAAATAGCAACAAATAATGGATACGATGGTAATATAGTAGAAAAATTAAACAAAAAAATTAAAAAACAGATACGGGCAAAAAACACCAAACGTACAGACCCGCAGACAACAACACAGCAAAGCAGCACACAAACATACACAACACAAACTGCAGTACAAAGAACACATGAAAGCAAAAAAGAAAATTCAAGATGGTACACAATGACATACAAACACAAACTAACACATAAAATAATAAATATTTTCAAAAGACAAGGCATAAAAATAGCTCTCAAAACAGATAACCCAATCCAAAAATATATCCCAAAAATCAAAACAGACACAGATATCTACCAAAGAGCTGGAATATACCAACTACAATGCAACTCATGTGATGGAAGGTATGTAGGACAAACCAGCAGAACATTCGATACCCGATACAAGGAACACATCAGGGCATGAAATACGGAACAAACCACTCCACTTTTGCAGAACATCTAATAGCATATAACCACAAACCCACCACAATAGAAAAAGACATGAAGGTAATTAGAATAAATAATGAAAAACATCTCCTAACA
The DNA here is from genome assembly GCA_026315105.1 of Locusta migratoria. Taxonomy (NCBI): domain Eukaryota; kingdom Metazoa; phylum Arthropoda; class Insecta; order Orthoptera; family Acrididae; genus Locusta; species Locusta migratoria. The sequence goes on from CM048746.1 coordinate 448,853,092, forward strand.
TTACAAGAAAATTATCACATATATAAAACAAAAGCTGGGAAAAAGATGCTACTAAATGACCAAATAAACCTGACCAATCAATCATTGTCATCACTCATTGACCATTTGATAGACACAAATCCCAACACATAATCACAACCCCCCCCCACCCCCCCCCCACACACACACACACACACACACACATATACACATATTCAAACAGAGGAAAAAAAAACACACACACACACACACATACACACACACACACACACACACACACACACACACACATACACACACACACACACAAAAAGATACCTTCAAACATTTTCAATGAAACAGTTGAATTTCAAATAAGCTAAGGTTGGCAACACTACGAAACAAACAGCAGTAGACACAGTATGGCAGCAGGTGACAGCAGAACGAGAGAACTGCAATGTGTTTCGAAAAACAGTGTAACATTTCGACCTGGTTGCCAGAATAAGACTGAAGTGGAGTAGTAAGTGCTGTAAGTACACCATTTTATTCCAAAAAACGAACTGTTTTAAATCAGAAATGAAATGTTTTTAGATATGTAAGAGACCTAACCTATATGTATAAACAAAAAGATGTAAATATTTCAGGACACCCACTGATGATGCCTTGAGAGAAAGGCGAAACGCGTATGGGTGATTTAAAAATATAAAAATAAAACCATTCGCAGTAGCAAAAGGCGTTTAATTTTAAAACCTTACAGTGAAATAGTAACTAGATGTTTAAGTTCAGTCCAAAAGTTGAAATTTGGTATTTGGTCTGCACGATTTAAAACACAAAGTCTCCACTAAGTATGAGCTGACTGAGGTTTTTCCTCCGTAAGTATACCAGGTCGTCTTAAAAAAATTGAGCCCTGTCAGCACAGTGTGAGCTTCCTGGAAGGCTACTATAAAATTTGTCGAATTCTAAGATTTTCCGCCCGCATCGTTAGTATATTGTCGAAATTCATCAGACAATAGTCCAATGTTTTACGCTTTACTGTCTCGTGATGGACATTTTTCTGGGTGTTATAACCTTTTCCGATCGTTGACTTCCCTTGATTGCAACTTTGCGACTTTCTTTTACGTCGCGTCGCTTCGGAATGTCCTGTGACTGCTTTCGCGATTCCTACAATGTGACACGGGACAGGCTGCATTAGCCATGTTTGTTTCATGGCCACAACTCCCTGAATGTTTATTCCGTTCATTTACTTTCAGATCATTTGGAGCAGGTGTATCCGGCAGCTTTTGAGAAATACCTTCTGTATACTGTCATCAGGATCCTGACCTACATAAACCGTCGGTTCCGTTGTTACTGCAGGGATAGAGCACTGAACGATCTCAGCAAAGCTACCTTGTATAAGCTGTTGACTATCCACTTGATTGTCCATTTCCTTCTTCATCATGTTTTGCCGCGGCCCTACCTCCTCGTCGCATTGTTTTTGTTTTCGAACACTGTGTGTTTTACCCGACTGGGCCGCGGGGGAGTAGCCGAGCGGTCTAAGCGTCTCGCTGCGGAGTGCGTGGTTGCTCGCCGTGGAGGTTAGAGTCCTCCCTGGTGTGTGTGTGTGTGTGTGTGTGTGTGTGTGTGTGTGTGTGTGTGTGTGTGTGTGTGTCTAGGTTTAAGTAGTTTGTAAGCCACCGACTGATGACTATGCAGTTTGGTCCGATAGATTTATAGACATGTGAACATTTGTCCGACTTGTCGTCATCTGAGCAACTATAAGTTGCTTTTTTTCATTTGCAGCTCGACCTCTAGTACAGTGATAGAGGGATTTCTCTTTGCTGCTAGAGGTGGAAACTAGCTGCTGTCCTGAAGGGGGACATCAGAGTGGCGTCCTTGGTTAGTAGGCTCAACCGGGTGGACTGAATTATTACTTGGTAAAATATCATTTAAGGAAAGCTTGTGGCATTGCGTCAAGTTATTTTTCAGCACGATAACATGACGCGGACAAACCTGTCTAACGTGTTCGGATTAATTACAGTGAGACAGTTGGGTTCTTGACCAGAATAAACTACTTGTGCCTTATGGCCACTCACATTAATGTTTGAAGGAATATTCATTTAATCTGCCAGGTAGTTTCATATCAGCGCACACTCCGCTGCAGAATGAAAAGTTTAATTCTGAAAGCGATAAATTATTTTAACGTTGAACAGTACTTTTTCAGTCGACAGTAGAGAACGATTTGACGTTTGTAACTCATACGACCTAGCTCTTCAGAGCAAAACTACGTCATAAAGTGTGATGTCTTTTCTTGCAAAACGTGAGAACAGTGTCATCATAAATGAAGTAAGCATCTTGCTGCTGAGGCAGGCGTCCTTGCTTTCGAATCAAGACACTGGGCAGCACTGAGTGAACGATGTTAGAAATGTGTGTGAAGCGGTAAAGAACGAATTTATAAATGCTGCCTCGTTTAAAAATATTTCTGGCAAATTATTTAATTCCATGATACCTGATGCAAAAAAATTGCAGCTCGTAATTAGCTTTGCACAGTACATACCTGATGCCATAGTTCTATGATCTGATGAAAACAACACATGAAGTATTCTGAACACAATTCTTAATTATAGTATATCCATAACACTTTCGCTGTACTACCCCATCAGACGGGACGTCAAACCCCCAAGCTTGCTTCCTTCCACTACCCCATACTTACTATGCAGCAGCGGTGTTTATTAGTTCTTTGGTGCACTACAGCTCCTCTATCGCTTGTTTGTTGTACTACGCAATCCCTACTTCAAGCATACCGTGTATCTAAAACAATTTCCCTGATTCCACTTTTATGAAACGAAGTTGCTCCATGAAAGTACTTCTTTAATGAAGTAGAAATATCATTGAAAATAATTATTATTCTTACGGTTGGCTCTCTCTCCGTTAGATGCGCTATTGTCGCTCCAAACGTGAGACTTAAATTTCCATTGCAGTTGTTACGTGTACGTTGGACTGTGGTGTCAGTATGTAAATATATGGATTAAACACAGCGAGGATTGGAATCCGTTTTAGATTAATTGCGTTGAATCATATTTCTTAGAACATAGCAACCAAGAAAACGATTTTCAGAAATTTGAAAAGTCAAAGAGTAAGTATTTTCAAAGGGTACAGTAATAATCCGATCGCTGCCACGAACTTCACACGAACACCCGCAGCGCTATTAGTTCTTTGCTGCATTATGCCGTTCTTTCCAAGCATGAAGTAGACCTAAAACTTCAAATTACGATATCTTTTACTTTCCTGATCTAATTTTGATAAAATAACGCCTATATGTTGCCCCAGGATATTCTCTATTTATCTGTGATACCCCCGTGAATGTTCATTTAGTACTTTTGGAGATTACTATCTACAAACACACATGCGATTGCTTTCAGAGAAATGTTTAAAGTGTATTATCGTAATTTTTCGGATCCGATTTTGTGAAATGAAGCGTTTCTGTAACCGAAAGACACCATCACGTTTCCCGCGAAGAACGCCTGAAAATACGTCTATTAGTTTTGGGGATGAAAGAGAAAGATAGACATGACGGTTGCGATGAAAAAAGTTAAATTTTTATGTCCTTTCCGTAACACGATTTTTATGAAACTAGGTCTATATGTTGTCCCAAGGTAGGAAGTTAACTGTGAAAACCCCATGCGAATTCGTGAAGTAATTTGGGAGAAGTGGTTCCTAATAGATATACGGATACACACGATGATCTATGAAAACACATCGTGATTCTATTTTGATGAAATCATGTCTAGATCCTGAACCAATCTTCGCTCATGTTTCCTGTGAAAACCGCATGAAAATTCGTCCAGTAGTTTTGAAGATTGAAGCGAACAGCGACAAGCTTACATTTGCAGATTTATTATCAGTATAGATATGTTTTACAATTGTAAAATTTTGCAGGAATATATTGATTTGTATAAATGCTGTATGCGGTAAAATCTGTCGCGAATATTGTCGCGTTGAAATGGGAGCAGGCTTGACTTCGAAGGCAACTGAACACAGCACTTACACTCAAAGCACGTTTATTACGAACTCGACATACACGCAGCACTGACTGCCTCTCAGGCAGAGTGCACTGGTATTTATACAAAGACAGAATTTGCCAGAAATTAGAACAGTTAACATAAGTAACAAGTTAACATAAGAAAGATGCAGAACTTACTGGAATTGTTAATTACAAAGAAATAAATTTTTCCCGGTGGGCGGGATTGAACCGGCGACCTTTAGCACCGCAATCCGTGACGCTATCCCCGGCGCCACGCCGGCAGTCAGTGTTCGTGGGCTCTTGCAGCAATATGTATCGTAATAAAGAAGTAAAAGATCAAAACGCTATGCTTGATGGGGCGGTTTTCCATGAACATTACTATTTACGTCCTCATATCTGATGAAATACTTGTATTTATACTAATAAAATTCTAGTATAATTAATATGCTCGTATAACTCACCTGATTTTAACATTTTCTTCCTTACTGAAAAAATGAAAGAGGCCCCGCAAAGTCCAGTTGCCGATGCCCAGTTTTTGTCTAGCGCCGTTATTGTTTGTACGCTACTTCTGTCCTCAGCATTGTACACCATGGAAGTGATAACAACATAACTAGACAAAAAAACAATTGAGTATACAAACTCCTAATATAGTATAGCAATGACCGTTTAAAAATTACAAATAGTGATTAACAGCAACATTCTTGTCCACCTTACGAAACATACGTGGAGATAAAGGAAAGTATGCTTAACTGTAGAAATAGATTTGTGAAGAAATCTGTCCTATGGAAGGCATAGGGTTTTATTTTTATTACCGAGGCTTGTTCGGCACTTACTGTGTCATCTTCTATGGATTTTGTGTCTTTCATTTTCTGGAAAAATATGTTACAGGTTTTTGATAATACAATCATATTTTGGACGAGTCGTTTGATTTGACATTTGTAGATATGTTAGGCCGAATTTTGTTTCCAATGATTAAATAACGTCATTTTCAGGATTCGCACGCTTTTTAGGAATGACAACAAAACGTTTTTATTTCGAAAACTAATTGATTTATTACAGTCACGTGGACGTTTTATGAAAAAAATTGTTTTTTGTGGTTGTGTAGAGGCTTCCTTACATACGAGCTGTGGTATTGGTGCATCGTCTGTAGCCTTTTATTACGTTACATCATAGTTTGGTGTGATTTTTGTCGGGAGCTGCCATTGTTTACATCATTTGTCTTGTTGTCGTGACTGTATCGTATTCATTTGTTTGTGGTATGTCTGTGACGTGTGCGCGGTTTTTGAATGGTTTTCATTCTGGCAATGGTTTTGTGTGTGTGTGTGTGTGTGTGTGTGTGTGTGTGTGTGTGTGTGTGTGTGTTTTCGAGAATACAAACACATCAGAAAACTGTACTTAATATAAAAATAGCAAAATATGTTTGGCAATCAAAATAATCCCGAACTATGTAGTGATAACTGTAAACAACATCTCATCTGAAACTCAAAAGACAAAATATCAAGCTGAAATCCTGTGGATAAATCAATAGATCTGCTCCCTGTATTCTAGACAAAAGAAACTCAACACAGTGGTAAACCACACAGGAGCCCACCAGAACGAACACACATTCAACAAACACATTTAAGAAAAGTCATCAACTTCACTGTAATGAAGTTAACCAAAGAGGAAAGTAGCCTAGTTGGATAGGGTCCAAAACATAACAACAACATCAACACAAAAGTGTCACAGATTAATAGATAAAATGATCAAGAATGTAAAAACATAAACAACATGAAAGCCTTAACACACCTGAATTCAACCTAAACTTAATAAGAGAAGTAGTTTCATTAGAAATACAACTCATAATCAAGGATAACAACACCTCCATAAAGCTAAACTCAAAGAACGATGAAAAAAAGTTTCAGAAAACAACAAAAATGAACACAAGAAAATTCCTTAATTAAAAAGCCTGGCAAGGGAAATTAAATTGTTCTCATGAGACAAAAGGAGTGGGTTGACAAAACATTAGAATTCATCCAAAACAACAACAAAATGTAACTAACAAACCGATACTAAAGAAACTTACAGAAAACACTGAAAAACGTATAAACAATTTTCACAGTCACACAGATAAAACGAATGATAAATAAAAATCCAGTGGCCCTATTCTGAAATCATTACACCGACTTGATAAGCCCAATATCCCTGCACGCCCACTGATTAGCTTCATCAATGTGACAACCTACTACGAAGCCGCCACCCCCCCCCCCCCTGCGCGCACACACACACACACACACACACACACACACACACACACACACACTATTATCAAGAATACGGAGAAAACAGAACCCTAAAGAGCTCGAGTGACCTAATAGAGTAAAGAGGAAGTAAAACGTACCAAATACATTATCGTCATTTGACATAACATCCATGTACATAAATATCCCAACAGCAGGAACCATCACCATAATAAAAAGACACCTGCAATTACAAAGGAACATGTACACAACAAACGTACATGAAATAATAACCATAATGAAACTATTACTCAACATGATCATTTCACTTCCAATCACTGGCTTTATAGCAGAAATATTTATGGGTCACATAGAAAACCAAATATTTGACAAAATTGTCAAACCAAAACATTACAAGATAAAATATTGCCACAGATATGTAGATGGTATGTATCATAGATGAACCAGGCTCCCATAATACAAGTGCTTCACAATGACAAACACCAAATACAGTTCACCATTGAAACACAGATGGAAAACTAAAATTCTTAGATCACAACAAACATGAATTCACATTTTACAGGAAGCCCACAATGACGAGCACTATGAGTCATAACCAATCCAATAATCCAGAACGAATCAAGTTTCACTACACCGATTACTCAGAACATCAATCACCACAGACTACACAGAAGAACTGGGCACAATAAACTGCACAAGGAAATGGGTATGACACACAAACACAGGACAGAATACACAGCAAATTACAAAAACAGGTAACACAGAGTCATGAAAACTCCACACACAGAGATGAAACACTGCACACAACAAACCAATCAACAGTAAGCAACAAATGGCCCATAATGACTTAACAACAACAAAATCACACACAGAGCGGGCAACATATTAAAGAAACAAGGCTGAATATGGTATATAGAACCAACAACACAATACAGAGTATAATACAGAAACAGTTCACTAACACGGAGATGTTCAGCCAATCAGAAATATATCACTTTCTTGCAATAACTGCCAATGTGGGCACACATGCAGAAATTTCAAAACAAGATACATTGAACACCTCAGAGCATTAAAAAGTAGCAGCTGTCACCCAACATTTAATAAAACTGAATCATACCCAACAAACATAGAAACCGACCTATAAATTCTAAAAACCAGCCACAGCTTATTCCAAGAACTAATAATAGAGGTAAAGTATCACATCCAGAAAGCAATAACCCAATGTAAGATAGAATCATTCAGCAACATAACCCTCTTTGAGATCGTGACAGAAGTATATAAATAAAACCCATCCACCACCACGTTGCACCTAACAGTAGCCCCACCCCTTCTGCACGCACACACACACACACACACACACACACACACACACACACACACACACACACACACATCGCCAGTATCAAATCCATTCAAAAACTGTGCGACATATCAGACATGCCACATAAACAAATGAATACGATACAGCCACCGCATGACAGATGGCAATGTAAACAGTGCCAGTTGCCAACAAAAAACTGCACTCAACAAACATAGCAACACGGCACACAAAAAGCAGCAGCACCATAGCTCGAATGTAAGACACTAGACAGGCACATATAACTATTTTTCAAATAACTTCCAGCTAATGTATAATAAATTAGTTTTCGAAATAAAAACATTTTCTTGGCAGATGACAAGCTGTGATAACTTGTCATTCCTCAATTATAGCAGATGTAAATACTGACAGTGATGTTATGTAACTACAGTAAACAAAATTAGGGCTAATACATCTAGCAAAATATCAAATTAAACTACTCGTCCAAAATATAACTATGGCGAACATATTATATTTGGTTCCACGGCTGTCTGCAGGAGATCAGCTGTTCGCTGTCATTGAGTTCGTGCACCAGCCGCTGGGAGCGCTGACATGCTTGTATCCTTGCTTTGACGTGTCGGCGTTCTGTCGACTATATATAAACTTTATTGTTATTCTATTTATTGTTTGCTGAGAACTAGGTATCTTTGTTCAAATGATTTAATCGACTTTGCTTGTTCCTTGTAAAATGAGGAACAGTTTCAAGAATAAAGCTATTTTATTTAATTCGCGAGTGCTTGCGGCGTGAGTATTTTGCTGACAGTAATTTTAAAACAATCGGCATTCTATCAATTTTAAATATTCAGATATGTGTGTTTTCTTATAAACGCAACTAGTAATACTTATTTAGACACATTAAGCACATTACAAACTGTTCTTTCACTCTCAGAAAAATGCTATACACGCAATCGAGCGCGTACCTTTGAAAGGCGCTACTCACGCGAGTTAAATGTTAAAAGTCGTCGAAGTAATCCTTCCACAAAAACACGAAATTTAACGCCGCAAACCTCGCGAACTGCAAGACTTCCGACAGTAGTGTTAACCTTTTTCTATTGCTACACATTAATAGAGTTACGTAAATTCCTTAATTTTCATTGACAGTGTAATTAATTGAAAATTCTTCTAATGAAGCAGCATTGGAGTAATTTACCTCGTTTCTTAGTTGTACCAGTCATGAGACATACTTATCTTCATCATACTTTCTATATGAGCTATTTATTTAGTTTCTACTATAGAATGTTCCCTAACTATTAATAACTGTTTATTATTCAATTTTCACTGTTTTTAAACAAAGTTGTTGTTTTTAATTCACTAAGAGATTCTTCATTTGAGTGTCGTAATACAGTTCTTCACTGTAACTAGATTATTTAAAACATTTAATCGAAATTTCACTGGTATCCCCAGCTTTACTTCACCACCGGTTCGCACTGACCGCTGCATTAAAGGTGTGGGAAAGGGATGTTCCATTACAATCCTAATACGATTAAGATTAGAGAAACATTTTACAGCTTTGTCGTCGTCGTCATCATCATAATCATCTCGGACAATTGTTGTTGTTGTGGTCTTCAGTCCAGAGACTGGTTTGATGCAGCTCTCCACCCTACTCTATCCTGAGCAAGCCTTTTCATCTCCTCATAAGAACGACAACCCACATCCACTTGAATCTGCTTACTATACGCGTCTCTTGGTCTCCCTCTGCGATTTTTACCCCACACACTTCCCTCCAACGCTAAATCCACAATTCCTTGATGTCTAAGAATGTGTCCTACCAACCTATCCCTTCTTTTAGTCAAGGTATGCCAGAAATTTCTTTTCTCCTCAATTCGGTTCAGTACCTCCTCATTAGTTACGCGATCCACCCACCTAATCTTCAGCATTCTTCTGTAGCACCACATTTCAAAAGCCTCTATCCTCTTTCTGTCCACACTGCTTATCGTCCATGTTTCACTCCCATACAAGGCAACACTCCATACAAATGCCTTCAGAAAGGACTTCCTTAGGCTTCAATCAATATTCGATGTTAACAAATTTCTCTTTTTCAAAAACGCCTTTCTACCCATTGCCATTCTGCATTTTATATCATCTGTACTGCGACCATCATTTGTTATTTCACTGCCCAAGTAACAAAACTCATCTACCTCCTTTATTGTTTCGTTACCTAATCTAATTCCTTCAGCATCACCTGATTTTCTTACACTGCACTCCATTACCCTAGTTTTACTCTTGTTAATGTTCATCTTATATGCACGTTTCAGCACACTGTCCATTCCGTTCAATTGCTCTTCCAGGTCCTTTGCTGTATCTGACAGAATTACTATGTCGTCGGCAAAACGCAATGTTTTTAATTCTTCACCCTGAACTTTAATTCCTTCTCCAAATTTCTCCTTGCTTTCCTTTATAGCTTGCTCAATGTACAAATTGAACAACATTGGGGAAAGGCTACAACCATGTCTTACTCCCTTTCCAACGACTGCATCCCTTACATGCCCTTCAACTCTGACAACCGCTGTCTGGTTTTTGTACAAGTTGTAAATAACCTTACGCTCCCTATATTTTACTCCTGCTTGCTTCAGAACTTTAAAGAGTTTATTCCAATCAACATTGTCAAAAGCCTTCTCCAAATCTACAAAAGCTAGAAATGTTGGTTTGTCTTTTCTTAATCTACCTTCTAGGATAAGCCGTAAAGTAAGTATTGCCTCCCGTGTTCCTACATTTCTCCTGAACCCAAACTGATCTTCCCCGAGGTCGGCTTCTACCAGCTTTTCCATCCTTCTGTATATAATTCGTGTTAATATTTTGCAACCATGACTTATTAAACTGATGGTTCTGTAGTTTTCACACCTGTCTGCACCCGCTTTCTTTGGAATGGGGATTATTACATTTTTCTTAAAGTCTGAGGGTATTTCGCCTGTCTCATACATTCTAGACACCAGTTCAAATAGTTTTGTCATGGCTGGCTCTCCCAGAGACTTCAGTAGCTCTGACGGGATATCATCTACTCCAGGGGCCTTGTTTCGACTTAGATCTTTCAGTGCTCTGTCAAATTCATCTCTCAGTATAGTATCTCCTATTTCATCATCATCTACATCCTCTTCCCTTCCTACAATAGTGTCTCGAAGTTCATTTCCTTTGTAGAGCCCCTCTATATACTCTTTCCACCTTTCAGCTTTCCCTTCTTTGCTGAGAACTGGTTTTCCATCAGTGTCCTTGATATTCATAGAGCTGTTTTTCTTATCGCCAAATGTTTCTTTTATTTTCCGGTAGGCTGTATCTATTTTTCCCCTATTTATACATTCTTCTACATCCTTGCATTTGCCTTTAGCCATTCCTGCTTAGCCATTTTGCACTTCCTGTCAATCTCGTTTCTTAGTCGTCTGTACTCCATTTTGCCTGTTTCATTTACTGCATTTTTATACTTTCTCCTTTCATCGATTAAATTTAGTATCTCCTGTGATATCCAAGGATTCTTTGTAGGTCTTGCCTTCCTACCTATTTTGTCCTCTGCTGCCTTCACTATTTCATCTCTCAATTTTACCCATTCCTCCTCAACTGTTTTATTTTCCCCTGTTTCTGTCAATTGTTGCCTGAAGCTCCCTCTGAAATTCTTAAGAACTTCAGGTTCCTTCAATTTATCCAGGTCCCATCTCCTTATTTTCCTACCTTTCTGTAGTTTTTTCAGTTTCAGCCTACAGTTCATAACCAACAAGTTATGGTCAGAGTCTATGTCTGCCCCTGGGTATGTCCTACACTTCAAAACCTGGTTCCGCAATCTATGTCTTACCATTATAAAATCTATCTGGTATCTCCCGGTGTCTCCTGGTCTCTTCCACGTATACAACTTTCTTTTGTGATTCTTAAACCAGGTGTTTGTTATAACTAAATTATGTTCCGTGCAAAATTCTACCAGGCGGCTTCCTCTTTCATTCCTTTTGCCCAGACCATATTCACCCACTATCTTCCCTTCCCTTCCTTGTTCTACTACCGAATTCCAGTCTCCCATAACAATTAAGTTTTCCTCTCCCTTAATTGTCTGAACAATTTCCTTTAGCTCCTCATATATTTCTTCGATCTCCTCATCATCGGCAGAGCTAGTTGGCATATAAACCTGTACTACTGTTGTCGGTGTTGGCTTCGTATCTATCTTGACAATGATAATGCGATCGCTGTGCTGATCATAGTAGTTTACCCGCATTCCTATTTTCTTATTCATTATCAATCCTACTCCTGTGATACCCCCAACTGATTTTGTATTTATAATCCTGTACTCACCTGACCAGAAATCCTGTTCATCCTGCCACCGAACTTGACTAATCCCGACTATATCTAACTTCCACCTATCCATTTCCCTTTTTAAATATTCTAATTTTCCTACTCGATTAAGGGATCTAACATTCCACGCTCCGACCCGTAGAATGCCAGTATTGTCTTTCCTGAGGATCACATCCTCCTGAGTAGTCCCCGCCCGGAGATTCGAATGGGGGACTATTTTACCTCCGGAATATTTTACCCGAGAGGATGCCATCATCATATGTTCATACAGTAGAGCTGCATGTCCTCGGGAAAAATAACGGCTGTAGTTTCCCCTTGCTTTCAGCCGTTCGCAGTAGCTGTGTGGCAAAGCCACATTAGCTGATGTTACAAGGCCAGCTCAGTCAATCATCCAGACTGTTGTCCCTGTAACTACTGAAAAGGCTGCTGCCCCTCTTCAGGAACCACACGTTTGTCTGGCCTCTCCACAGATACCCCTCCGCTGTGGTTGCACCTACGGTACGGCTATCTGTATCGTTGAGGCACGCAAGCCACCCCACCTCGGCAATGTCTGTGGTTCATGGGAGTGGCTCGGAATTATATTGTGTATTATGCACCAAGGAAAAAGAAACACCACTTTCATTACGCGAAATAAGAGAAAAAATAATAGATAAAAACATCTACTAACAATTTCATTTATTTCCGTAAAAGATTTAGTTCTGTATTAGTCGACTTTTTGTTTTGTGAGCTCTATGTTGGCGGAAGAAAACACTATTTCCAGTCCGGTGACGCACAATAGTAAAAGAATCCGAACAATCGCATCGGGTCAAATGCACGGTAATGACAATTTTACGTTAAAAAACTGTTGGTACTTTCGAAGACATTGATTACACTATTAGATTCAGACAGCAGAACAAAATAGGCAGATTTATTTACGCTCCTATGTGTTCGCAATGCGTCGGGAATAGTTTATAAGCTCTGTAGTTGCTTCCCGACTCTCGTCAAATGTCAACTCAGTTTTATATATAAAGAACAGTGTAGAGTGCAAGAGTTTTATTTTATTCATCTAGTTTCGGTTTTTCTTTTAGACCATCTTCAGAAATAACTCCATCGATGTCGTGGATCTGGCAGGGAGCCTTCCAGGAAGGTATAACAATATTAAATATCAATACTAAATGTTCACATATTAATGATTCGTTCTGGTAAGTGACTCTAAAAGTTGGAACAGGCCATCGCAAAAAATGTGAAATATTAACAATGCATAAATAAATAAATAAAATAAATTGCGCATTTTCAACAAGTATTAAAGGAGGATTAAACTTTTCCTAAAATTTAAAACGTTATTTTTGAAAAAAAAAAAAAAAAAAAAAAAAAAAAAACGAAAACGCACAAAATCTTACGCAAAATTAGTGACTAGCCTAAGCTAGTCATATATATCACAGTAATTTAACAGACTGTTATAGACAATTTTAGCGACTTGACTGTCGATGAACACAACACCCAGTCCCCCGCCGGGAATCGAACCCGGGCCCCCTGCGTGGTAGTCAGTGACGCAGTCGCTCAGCTACAGAGGCGGACGAAAGAACTAACTGTACTAACAAACTTGAACAGCGCATAGTTGTAACTACTTAATGAAGCTGACATAATAAACATGATTTATTTATTCCTATATTAAAGTAGTTTGGACATTTTAATACCGATAGTTGATGTTTGAGTTGAACTGAAATGACAATTTAGTGTATGCTTCAAAACTTTTTCGTTAACCGGCTCCTTCCATGGCCGCATGTTTTAAGCCGCCATGATACCAATATGGCGGCCGCTCCCGACTAAGGTCAGAGTCCTCCCTCGGGCGTGTGTGTGTGTGTTTTGTCCTTTGCATCAGTTACAATAGTTTGTAATTATAGGGATGATACTCTAAGCAGTTAGGAGTATTAAATTTACAAACACGTGAAACTTCCTTTACTGTCCGCTGAATGATAAAACCATTCAGCACTCCTGTGTTCAAAGACTTGTTCTGCGGAAGAGACGGCTTAAATTTGGTTGACATGTCCTCTTCAACTTTCATCCTTCGTTTCGCCAATAAATCTCCTGATACCTCGTCTCTTTCATATCATAGTGGTCTTTTCTTCTTCACAGAACTAATGAGGTTTCTGCATCCCTCGTCGGTAATTAGTGCGATAAACGTGCCATACACAAATAATAAGATACTTGCTCCATAATATTCTTCTCGGGTTTCCTGCCGTATCAAAACGTCATCTTGACACAATATTTCGGCGGTCCACTTGGCCGCCATCCTCAGGTGACAGTGCTGGTACACCGGCTCGCCGAGACTGAGTACAAGCCGCGAGCGGCGGCCCCTATATACGCCGCGGAAGGCCGAGGGCGCTTGCGCAAAAATTGACAGTTCTGCCCTCTACGTTTCAGCGCCGCCAGTGGTGGAAGCCGGCGTAAACGATAGATTGCTATTCGGCAGAGACCGTTGTTTTCTGATGTAAAACAATAAAGGGTTCCACATTTTACTTAAAGGAAAACCCTTATCTCGGTTTATGATATTGTCAGTAAGACGAATAGCAATAGATTCTTTTAAAATGCAGTCCCAATAGCGAGACGCAGAAGCAACCATTTGTGTTTCATCATATTTCATTTTATGTCCCTCAGTAAGACAGTGCTCAGCTACTGCAGATTTCTCTGTTTGAAGCAATCTTGTGTGTGTCGATGGTGTTCAGTACATCGATCTTGAATTGTGCGAATTGTCTGGCCGATGTAAACTTTTCCACAGTGACAAGGAATTATGTATACACCGGGTTTCCTCAATCCTAAGTCATTTTTTACTGAGCTCAGGAGTGCTCTAACCTTGGCAGGTGGACGAAAAATGCATTGGATGTCATATCGTTTCAAAATCCTTCCTATTTTAGATGAAATGCTTCCAGAAAACGGTAGGAAAGCCAGCGACTTGCAAGTTTCTTCTTGTGGTTACCGCGACGGTCCAAATTGAAAAGCACGGCAGATCTGTTGGTCCGCGTAACCATTCTCCTTGAAAACCGTTCTCAGATGGTCCATCTCTTTAGTTAGACTTTCAGCATCTGAAATGGCAAAAACTCTTTTTGTCAGCGTACGCAGGACACCAGTGCGCTGGTAAGGTGGATGACAACTTGTTGCATGCAAGTAGCGGTCCGTGTGAGTGGGCTTTCTGTAAACACCATGTCCCAATGTTCCGCCACCCTTTCTGTACACCATGACATCTAAAAATGGAAGCTTCCCATCTATCTCGACCTCCATAGTGAACTTAATGCTAGGATGGAGGCAATTAAAATGGTCCAGAAAACGGTTCAGAGCATCTCTCCCATGTGGCCATACCATGAAAGTATCGTCAACCTATCTCCAGAAACATGTAGGTTTTAAAAACGACGTTTTCAGCGCCGCGTCCTCAAAATCTTCCATAAATAAATTGGCGACTATGGGGGGTAAAGGACTCCCCATAGCCACTCCGTCAGATTGTTCAAAATATTGACCGTTGAATAAAAAGTACGTCGACGTCAGCACATAGCGGCAAAGCCCCGTTGTCTCCTCGTCCAGAATTTCACTAATTAATTGCAAGGATTCTTCCAGAGGAACCCGGGTAAAAAGCGACACCACATCGAAGCTAACCAGCAATTCAGAGGGACTCAGACACAAAGACTTCAGACAGACTACTAGGACAATCCAGAACCCTAGTTGTAGTTCGGAAATTGAACTCAGCAAAGTCCTTTTCAAAAATTAGCGGAAGGTAATAGATTTTTGAAGATCGTTGATGGATTATTTCCAGGCAAGAGAATTCTAGTGTTTGCTTGTGAAGAGGCAGAGAAAATCCTTCGTGGAAACAGTACTTTGCTTATGGGTGGGACTTGTGGCAGCTATTCAAAACAAATCAGACAATTGTACATTATTCATGTCCACATCAGAAGTACAGAAGCTGCAACTAAGATATTTCCGTTTGTATTTGCTTTGCTCCCAGACAAAAGTCAAAATTCATACCAAAGAGTTTTTTGGGGATCGCCAAAAAGTAAAGAGCAAGATTTTGAAATGGCTGTAATTAAAGCAGTGAATACAGTGCTCCGCAAAACCACTTTCCGGTTGGAATTTCAATGTCTAGTAAAAGATACAAGAACTGTCATGAAGGGATGTATACAGTGGACACGAGATCAGAGCGGTTTCAGACTGTGTGGTAGAACAGTGGATGAAAAATACCAGTATACGTATTGAGATGTGGGATGTTTTTAATCAACGGCACAGAACGACGAACGCTCTTGAATTTTGGCATATAAGACTGGACTATTCAAAAATCAGAAACATAGAAATGTGAATGTTTCAGTCAAAAGCTGAAAGGCAGTAATGCTATTTTTTAAATTAAAGGAAATTCCATTGGCTTGTCTCTTTAGTAAAAAAAAAAAAAATAAGATAACGTACATATATCTCGACAAAAGATTAAAAATGAACATTAACAAGAGCAAAACAAAAATAATGGAATATGGTCTTAGAAAGTCGGGCGATGCTGAAGGAATTAGATTAGGCAACGAAACGATGAAGGTGGTAGATGAGTTTTGTTACTTGGGTAGTAAAATAACATGCGATGGTCGCAGTACAGAGGATATAAAATGCAGAATGGCAATGGGAAGAAAAGAATTTTTGAAAAAGAGAAATTTTCCAACATCGAATATTAATTAAGGGTAAGGAAGTCTTTTCTGAAGGCATTTGTGTGGAGTGTTGCCTTGTACGATAAGCAGTGTGGACAGGAAGAGAATTGAGGCTTTTGAAATGTGGTGCTACAGAAGAATGCTGAAGATTAGGTGGGTAGATCACATAACTAATGAAGAGGTACTGAACAGAATTGGTGAGAAAAGGAATTTGTAGCATATCCTGACTAAAAGAAGGGATCGCTTGGTAGGACATATTCTTAGACATCGAGGAATCGTAAATTTAGCATTGGAGGGAAGTGTGTGGGGTAAAAATCGCAGAGGGAGGCCAAGAGACGCGTATAGTAACCAGATTCAAATAGATGTGGGTTGCCGTTCTTATGAGGAGATGAAAAGGCTTGCTCAGGATAGAGTAGGGTGGAGAGCTGCATCAAACCAGTCTCCGGACTGAATACCATAACAACAACAACGTAAAATATGTATGAACTCTCTTAGAAATCTTGTTAAAATTGGAGAGTTTCTAAAAAAACGACTAATGAGTCAAAAGTGTTAAAGTAAGAAGAGGTTACCAATTTGCTACTGTAATGTTCAACAATGATAAAATAAATAAATAGTAAAAGGAAAACAATTAAAAAGAACATTTAATCATGCCTATGTCCAGCGTATATAGCCAGTCTGAAGCCTTGATACAATATGAAAGTTCACTATTTTTATTTGTTGTAAAAAACACAAGCGTCGCCAAACACTGAAGGAGGGGCGGGGATAGGTCTCCCATAGAGATTCCAACATTTTGATGTAAAAAATTTTGCAAGTATTGTGTGAAAAATGTTTTTTTTTTTTAATAATATGCACTCCGGGTTGCAATAATTTATTAACGCGTTTCCCCATTTTGGGGCATCATCAGAATCTGGAATATAAGTTTTGGGAAACTATACAGGCCAAATCTTTTCATGCATAGCGATAATAAAAAACAGAATCTTTCTGACCTTATAATAATGCTCACAACGGTCAGCGTTTAAAGGATTTCGCGCCAAAGCCTGGCAGCGTCAGTATTCGGAAGTATCACTGGGCACCCACCAAAAACCGATGTAAATGCAGAACAACTTAGTGTGGTCCTATCCTGCACGATAGTGACAGTAAGAACTGAGAAAAATTTTCAAGAATTACTAGTATTAACCAAAGAGAGACAAGAGTGAAGCAAAATGGAAAACCGTCCGTCACGTTATCGAGTCCAGAGAGGTGCGTGCCACATGATAGTAGGTTAGAAGGTTACGAAAATATAACTGGTTGCGCCTATTACCTCTGAGTTTAGTGCATAGACAGTTTATATACGCACAACGTTTATCGGAAGTGTCAGCAGTTTTCATTTAAATGCAGTACCCGAGACGATGAGCAGAATTTGCGACTCTAAATGAAATATTGTGGAAAGTGTAAGCGCAGTCTACGTTTGTTTCAGTACGCCGATTTCAATAGAATATTTTCGAAGAATAGTAGAGATTTGAAAGACTAACTTTCTACAGTTAGTTTACCTTAATTTCAATTTATTTCAAGTTCAAATCGAAAACTGTTGAAGAGCCGAGGAAACTCAATACCACTCCCGAGCTGTATGTCGGCCGTGGTGGCCGAGGGTACTGAGGCGCTTCAGTCACGGTCTGCGCGGCCACTACGGTCGGGAGTTCGAATCCCCCCTCGGACATGGATGTTTGTGCCGTCCTTTGTCTTAGTTAGTTCATAAGTAGTTTGCAAGTTTAGGGACTGATGACCCCGTAGTTAAGTCCCATAGACTATACAAAAATTTCGAGCTGTATTCTTAAGGCATCCAGTCAGTAGAATATAAAGTTGTGGTTGTCGTGAAGTTTATGCAAGTAGTAGGCAACATTATGCTTGTTCTTATCACGGATCGATTACGATAATCTGCATCATTACCGAATGCCCTTATTCTGAATTTTCCTTGCAATTTCACTTTACATGACGAAAAGTACGTTAAACATATTCACCCTTACTTCATTCACATCCTCCATGAATTTTGTTTCACGATGTGGACAAATACGACTCTTCGCTGTCGGAAACTAACCCGTTTCTACGTCTGCAGCTTCTGTAACGTAAACTATGGTCAATATAACAAATGCTGGTAAACACACAACTCAAATTCGCAAAACTAGTAACATACAATGTTTAATATTCTAAAATATAATCACATAAAAAAGGAATACTAGCAGTTTCATTGTTTCAGCGCTACACACTCGCTAGGCATGATTTCTAAAAGACTGCTTATCTCGCAGGTTCGCACACATACTGTCTCTGCTTCAGAAAACGACTGGCAGACTCCAGGAATATGGCTACTAATGATACGGCGTAGCTTCGGAGGGAACCAACTAAACTGCCTTCACTTGATATTTTTCCAGAAGGAATTTATTGTCAGTTGTGATCTCTTGTCTTTAATATCCCATAGTAATCTTTTCTCGTTTACAAGACAAAAGCGTCTTTGCATCTCTTGTTGCTAATTACAGAGAAAAAACAACCACTGCTATTAGCTTACATGGGCTACGCACGAGTAAGTCTGTTCAATCACATCTAACTACGATCCGTGCGTCATTCGTACGTATGCGGCAGACTAGTCGGACGCATACTGTTCCAGTGTACGCTCGGCCTTAGGCTATACGAATGTTGACTAATTACCTAGTACATTACTGATTCTGCGTTACGCTCTATTTTCGAACCATATTTTTTGGGTTTCTCGGAATGCATGATTCGCTGAGTTGTAACTCGGCAGCTGCGGGAACGATGCTAGAAGTGAAACCTAACGATTGACTCGTTGCACATTAACAGCTGGGGCAAGTCCTCCGCCTTCTCAAAGGGCAACCAGGACAAACTATCGGGACTTAATAGGTAGGCGTAAAAACTAACATGAATCGCTTCCACTGCTATCGTTCGTGGCGTGTTCGTGCTAACGTTGGCAACGAACATAAACTTTCCGGAGTTTTATTTACGCTCATATGGAAAAATGTTGTGATGAATGCATTAGCTCTCTAGGTGCTCCCCGATTCCCGTCAAATGACAACTTGTGCAAGTTTTGTCACCTCCGTGGTGCTGGTACCCGGTGCCGACCTTTCTACGGCACTGACTAACAGATACGACAAATCTTTACTTCATATACCACTCTTAACGACTGCGTAGCACTTGTTTTGGGTCCTCAAGGGTAAGGTATAATAATTAATATTAAATATCGATATTGAATGTTTGTGTTCATGTATTATTATGATTTGTACTTAATGTGGTTAGGAAATCAATCTAAAAATTGGAACAGGCCATCGGAAGAAAATGTGAAGTATTAACAACGATTAAAGTGATAAATAAATCATATTCTAAAATTTAAAACTATATTCTTACAATCATTTAAACGAATACCTAAAGGTTTTCTTGCAAAACTGACTAGCTTAAGTGAGTCATATATCAAAGGGACGATTTTAGCGACTTGGATGTCGGTAAAACACCCAGTCCCCCGCCGGGAATCGATTTCGGGCCCGCTTGCATGGCAGGCAGAGACCCAGCCGTGTTCTTTCTTATTTACTGAATTTTATTCCATAAATAACAAAATAAAATTAACAATCCTAGGTCTTTAAAACAAAGGATGACTTAAATAAAAATAGAAATAAAATCACACTGTTCGTCACACACCATTTTCGCACTGCTCTCGGTCTTCTCGTAATGTAGTTTTTTCCTTATCGCAGACAACCGAGACTCGTTTTCCGGATAAGAGTTTCTTTGTTAAACGTATACTCGGAAAGCAGTCGTCAGGCTGTAGCATGGTCGCTAGCGTTGTTTCTTTGGCAGTTGTTCTCCCTATGAAAGCAAGTTGCCTGCGGCACCATTCCCACACCTTCATATTCTCACCACATACGCACCGATGGTGCAGTGTGTCATAGCTTTACTCTGTGTAGTTCCTTCGTGGCGATTGTTTAACGACTTTGTATCACGTGGACCTGATGCCTACAGCAAGGATCTTATTATTGTTTTTCCATACTTGGGACAACAGAATTTGTGCATCCTTTGTTTCCATTCTGTCTCTCCTCCCATTGTCATTCATGGGCTCATATAGCTCTGCTGTTCTGTTTTGGTCTGTCTCCTCAGGTAGCTTGTGTCAAGGAAAAAACTGACAGATATGGCCTAGTCTGTGTGGTATCGGACTTCATTAACGGGGGCCTCTAAACTCATTGGCCTGTGGGCATTGATAACCGCTCTGTACTGAATGGCAGTTCGTTATAAATTTTTAATGTTCTTCTTAAAGAGTGCTCGACATTTCGTACTGACATCAACTACAAGAAGTCATCCTTTCCTGGGTGGAAGTGAATTTACATTTGTCCCCACTCTGAATATTTCAACTTGCCATAAATACCAACCTACCGCCTCCATAAATCTACTGGCTATTGCATCATTCGCCGACAAGATTTGTCCCACATACCAAATTTTAACATGATTTTCGTGTTAATGAAGTTAACCCACTATTAGCTTTTACATTCGGCTGTTATTCTGTCTCGGACTAGCTCTTATCATATTTAAAATATTGTCACGTTGAAAACTGCAGGTGGTCCGGAATTAGTAGCACTTTAAACTTAGAACAGGTTTATTACTAACACAAGTGTACTCAGTACAGTCTTCCTCCTGCTTGGAGTGCTCCACTATTTATACATAGAATTATCTGGAACTTACAAGCAAATTAAACGTAAACATGTAGTACGGTCTAAAAATAGTAAATACGAAGAATTTTTTTTCTGCTAGTGGTGGGATTTGAACCGGGGACCCCCAGCACAGCGACATGCAACGCTAATCACTGCACGACGCGTTCCATGGGAAGATTCACGGCAATATTCTTCCAAGCCGCCACCGCCGTTGTCAGTTGTCAATTACATATTAGTATGCCAATAAGTTCGTCAGTCCGGTCGTATTCGTCTTCCCCATTGTTTGCGAACCCTTTCCCTAATGGTAGTAGTTTTGTCTTGCTTATTTTATGTATCGATCCTGACACCTGTTCAACCTCTTCTACTACTGACTTCATAGCACATAGTTCCTGTGTGCTATTAAGGACTACTCTCACATCACCGCCATATGCTATGCATTTGATGATTCATTTCTTAGAGCTTGTTGATGAATCCTCTAATTAATGTGACTACAGCAGTGACGACACCCTTGTCGAATAGATTTCTTTATAGGGACTGCTTTTGTGAGATGTCCGTTTATGTGAATATTCGAAGTAAAGTTTTGATTATTTATAGAAAATTTTCCCCAATCCTTAAATGAGTCAGTACATCGAAAAAATACTGGTGCCTGATCTTGTCGCAGGGTTTGTTTAGATCTATGAATAAGTTTGCCGCTTCTGGGAGTGGGAGAGCACAGTAGCTTATTAGCTCCCTGTATTCGGTCAGGCTGTGAAGGATCGTGCGTCCAGGAACTGCCGCTGTCTGACTGGTATGAATTATTTTATGGAGTACTCGTTTAGTTCTTGCTGCCATAACGCGAGCTACTGTCTCATAATCGGTGGTTAGTAACGATATGGAGCGGATTTTTGTAATGCCATTGCAGGGGTATTCTTTTTGGTTAAGGAGTATGAACCCTTCATTAATTCCATCATTTCTTGTTCATGACACCATCAAGTAATAACTCCGCATTCTGTGCGTCCAGCCTTTCAGGAAGGTTATTCAGCTTTCGTTAGACCAAATTGACATCAGTAGGTTCCGAAGCGTACAATTTGATGTAGTATTCAGCTATATATTTTATTCCTCAATGATCCTACAGACGACTTAAGTCTCCTCTCCTGAAACTACGCATAGATTTCCACCGCGCATGACGTTGCTCTTTTACGAGATAGTACAGAGAGGGCTCTTCTCCGGCCACATTGTGATGGTCTCTCGAACGGATTACGATGCCTTCCACCTGTTCGAGTTTCAGCCCCGTTAATTTCGCCCTCACTCTTTTGACTCGTAGACGGGTTTCCGCTGTTGGGCTGCGTCTCTCGTAAAGTTCCCTGAGGCTACGGAAGTAACATTCGAACATACTCCTTTCATATTTCATGAGAGTATATTCTCAAGCAGCTTACAAGCTTCGGTTTCGCACGTGCACATGACCATTCGGTCCTACTGAGGAAGTTCCTTCGACGTCTGATGGTGTTTAACACTTATTCCACGAATAGTTTAAAAGAATCATTCTTGAGGACTATTACATTTAGTTTGCAGATATTTCGACCGCGAAAAACATGTTATGCTCAGTTGAAAATTGTACGCCAGGTAGTCAGAGAAATACACTAGCCATATTTCAGTTCCAAAAATACTCGAATTCAGACACTGTGTGACATATCCTGTCAAGTCGACTAGCTGACGTTGGGGTGTAGAATGTAAATCATTGACAGTCACCATTAACGATTTACCAAGTGTCTGAGAATCGCAAGTCTCGCATTACAATCCAGCTCTACACTGTAATTGAAATTTGATTTCTGATCTTTTTGATAGAGCACACAGTTTAAATCTCCAACTAATACCATTTCCTCTTCGCCCCTTCGTATTAAATTTAGGTTATGTTCATAAAAATGCGCCCTTTCCTCCCTTTGTTGGTTGCCTTATGGAGCATAGATGTTCATAAAACGAACCCCGTTATTTACACAAGTCAGTCCGTCTTCCAACCGCTCGATATCGGTTACTAAGATGCCCTGCTTAATAAGAAATGCAGCGCCTGATGCGCCACTCAACGTAGTGTTTAAATCGGATCGTAACACACATTTATCTGAATCTCGCTGCCTAACTCTTGTAACAAAACGATGTTAACTTTTTTGCCGAGAACATAATCGCTACGGCTGTTGACCATTAGTGTCACTTTTATGTTCAAGGTGGTAGTTTTATAGGATTGTAACAGTGGCATCTAGAGGGGAGCACCTTCGAATCTGTACCTGTTGTGTGGGCGAAACCTTTTATTGTCATTTACTGCGTGCTTTCTAAGTGTTGCGACACTCATTCATTCCCTCCCGAAGATAATTTTAGAAGGAGGTGTGGATGTAGCATGTCGTAACTCCGAGGTAAACAGCTTCCCATATGGTAAAATTCCGGCTCGTCATCTTCCGTTTCTCCTGGGCGATCCCCGTTTTCTTGTGTTTGTCCTTATTTTCCCCTGCGCCATGCCAGAACTACCTTGTACATCTTCATCCATTTCCTGTTGCCAATCTTTTGGATAATTCTCCAGGTAAGTACGTGTCTTCTGCGTGGCCGTGACTACAGAGGGTTTATCCTCCTCCCTGTGACATTTCTCCCGTTTGTCTGCAGGAGTAGTAGTTCACGCATATGCTTTTCCACAGTCCGACACTTCTTCCATCCGTGATTTATTGTGTGTTTTCGATCTTTGTGGGCGGTCTGCAGTCATCGTAGCTGCTGTTTTCAGCCGAATTTGCGCCACCCTTTCTCTGAAGGGCGGTACATATTTTTCTGCTGTTTCATGAGCGATTCTGCGTTTCTTCCTGTCTTGGGAAGATACCTCTCCAGTAATTTCATTTGTCCTCATCTTTTCTATTTGCAGTTCGTGAAAGGCGTTGGAAACAACAGTGAGCAGGCTGTGGTGTCCTTATACCACCGGAATACTTAGCTCTTGTGTCGCTCTAGTGTTGGTAGATGGCTTCGCTGCCTCGCAGGAATCCATCAGCACTTACTTCAGTGAGTTGTTCAGTGTCGGACCTGACCAGTGTGACCAACTTACCGATTTTTATTTCAATCTAGTGAAAAGATTTTTGGTTTTGAGACATGGAAACATGTTTCATTTCTAGTGATTTTAAAGCGTTTGAGCGACAAATCTGCAGTTTTTCTTTTTTTTTCTTTTTTTAAAATTAAGAATCGCAGTAAAATGTATGTTTCAATTGGCATACAGTATGAAACAAATACAAACCGATTATCTGTAACTTGTTTCATTCTTTATTAGCCACAAAATATCAGTGTTATTCGCGATTCTCACGGTAGGCAACGTAATGTCAGTCTGGAGTTTGGTTGTTAATCGGTGCTTTTCATACACTCCTGTGTTCTTCGCATGTAAAATGTTTCCTTACTGAGTTTCGGATTATTCCTGTATTAGGAAATGAACGACAAAATATTAATTGAGGTTGTTGACCATCATGTGCTATGTGGTACTTATCATGATGAGACACAAAATTTAGTCAGACTGTGTTAATATAGTAGAAACGTGTTTATGCAACACTAACTGTAGTAGATATAGGGCTACTTACTGTTGTCTTAGATTACTATTTACTGAATGTTAATATAAGTAGCTAGTTAGGGCATTAAAGTTATAACTGAGTACTGACTAATCGCCAATGTTTACAGATCAGTTTTTCTTACTGTATAATTTTCTATGGCGTACATTATTAAAAGTAGATATTTAGTTCTCTAAAAGTCGTCAAAAATAAGACTTGGTAAAACTCAAACACCAGATAATTTGGGGAAATTGCTTGCTTCATATTTGAGTCTGCTTTATTGATCCTCCAGCTTATCAGGGACATTTAACTGAAAAATTGTTTGGCAATTCTATGGTTTTTTGTGGAATGTAGTATTTAAGTTCTCATTAAAGCATTTCCTTAATGTTTGCCTTATGTGAATTTCTGTTCTCTTTCCTCATCATCTAAGGCAACTGCAGTCATAATAGATGCTTCAACACTAAATTTAACATGTTCCGCCCTCTTTTGATACCAACGATAGCGTCTTTAAAACTATTACGTGCAAAGTGTGCTTCATTTCAACGTCTCTCCATGTTCCCTCCATAGGAAACCCCTTCATTTTTGAGTGTGATGTTACCCAGCATGTGGATCCATCCGATTTACCCCCAAACCCGCAATTTACTGAATGTCGGAAATGTGTTTTGCATGTTCAAACTAGCGACAGTTCAAGCTCTCAAGTTGGTCACCCTGGCCGTGACCGTCCCTCAAGCCCCCACAATTCCCTAAGCGGGCGGGACCGGTGGATCCGCATGCCCCGCACGTACGCGGCTGCCCATCATACATCACTATCGCTCTGTATCCACAGATACTAACAAACTATGGTATATGTTTGTTCAAGTCAATTTTAACTTGCCTGATTCTATTCATAGCCGGAAATTTGTGAGCCCTAGACCATTTCTCGGCTACATTACAGATTACAATTCCGTAATTCTTTGAAACTGAGTTGATTCCAAAAGTAATTCGAAAACTCTGACCGTCCTAATTCACAGCCCTGCGTGTGAGACTAATACCTCACCGATATTCCCTTTGGAATGTTTAGTCTTAGTAGGTAATCCGCACAATTCTGAAATATCACATATGGCGGCATCATTTAGCTTCAGATGTACAATACTACTACAAATCGACAAGAGAATAGATATTGTATTGTCGCTGTTTGCTTTCATAACATCTACGAAATTCTCAACTTCCAAAGACGTTGGTCGTACTAATGTCTGATCGAACGTTAACTTGAAACTATTTTTTCGTGGTGGTTGTCATTATTTCTTCTAACGGGTTTTAAACAATATAAATCAGCGCGTGCAGCAGCGCAAAACTCGCCACAAACAGCGTTGTGCTGTCGGAAATGAGGATAACAAAATTAGTGACTAGTGTAAGCGAGCTAGTCATATTGCACAGTATTCAACCAGGAGTATTTTAACGACTTGAGTGTCGATGAAACGAACACAACACCCAGTCCCCCGCCGGGAATCGAACCCGGGCCCCCTGCGTGGTAGTCAGCGACGCAGTCGTCTGAGCTACGGAGGCGGACGACGGTGTTACCGGCTGTGGGATACTTGCACTGCCCGTAGTTGGATAGTCCTTGTTATTTTATTAGGCGGGCGTGAGGAACATCATCATTACATTTATTCCTTATTTTCTTATTTTGAACATTTTGCTCTGCTAATTGAAGTTGTTGTTGAAGTTAAATCACAGCCGCAGTGTAGTGGCCGAGCGTTATAAGGCGCCTTGCTACAGAGCGCGCGGTTTCTGGAGGTCGGAGGTTCGAGTCCTCGGGCACGGATGTGTGTTTGTGTGTGTTTTGCCCTTATCATAAGTTAGTTTAGGTAGCTTGTAAGCAGTTTGACCTATTAGGTTTATTAATATTTGAACATTTCTTCCCGCCATTGATGCCTGCTGAACAATATACTGGTAACAATTCAGTGCTTTCATGTCCAAAGTCTTGTTCTGCACAAGAGGCTGCTAATTTATGGTTGACAGGATCAGCAACAACTTTTGGGCTGATGTTATGTTAACGAATTATTTCAGTCCCTTTTTTGTCCTGTGCTTTCAGTTACTTTTCTAAATTATAATATAGATATTTACAGAAACAATATATGCAACTGAATAATAAGTTTTTTTATTGTTTATCCATTTCGCCATTATTTGGAAGGCATCGTCAGTGGCTTGTGTATACATGATTGTTTTACAATATTTCTTTTTTTACATTTTTACGTTATGAACAGGTCTGATTCGTTATCCAAGTGTAGTTAATGATGTTTGCATGTTATGACTTGCAATATTTAGTGGGTGCTGGTTTACATGTACAACTGTTATGTGACTTTATGTTGTTTTGTTTCCAACTATATTCCCTTGGCGTTATTCTTCACCACTAGCCACAATGACATTTTGTTTTTGTTCTCGGTTGTGTTGCCAACTTTGAACGTGTATTCGTTGTATATTTGGTGTGTGTGTGTGAGAGAGAGAGAGAGAGAGAGAGAGAGAGAGAGAGAGAGAGAGAGAGAGAGAGAGAGAGAGAGAGATATTTACTCTTCAATTACTGTCTCATTTCGTTCACAAGGTTTAGCAGTGATTTTTCTTTGATGTTTGTTCATTTATTGTTTTTCTTGCCAATGGTTTTCTGGTTATGGTTATTTTCTCGTGTTTATATTAGGTCTATATAGTTGGGTAATGGTTGTGTTGTTTTAAGTGTTCAGAAAATGTGGAGTGGTTTGTTTCATATTTCCAACACATGATGTGTTCTTTGTACCTTATTTTGAAGTCTGTGATCCCACGTACTCTGCATCACAACTTTGGCATTCCAGTTTGTATATTCCTGATCCTTAGAATATATCTTTCTTGAATTTTTTGATTGTGGATTTGTTTATAAAGATTACACAGTTTTATATGTTATGTGCTGTCCCTGTTTCTTCAGTGTTTTTGTAACTTTGTGTGTTAATTTGTATGTAGTCATGTTGTACCGTTTGTTTTGTTTTTGTGTGGTGTTGTCATGGTGTATGTTTGTGTGTTTGGGTGCTGTGTATTTTGCTGTTTCTTGGTTTTGTTTGAAATGATGATGGTCCCCTATTTATCTATTAATTTTCTGACTGAGTTTTTGTACTGTTTGTGTGTTGTAACTATTGATCCTTGCAATTAGTATGATTGTATTCGTTTCTTTTTCATAGTTCTTCTTGTTGAGAGGTATCTGTAACCATATATAGAATGTCTAAATGCAGCAAGTTTGTGATTTTGGGGATGACTGGCGGTAGAATGTATAATCACGTCTGACGCTGTGTTAGTTTTGCAATTGAATGTATGTTCATCCTTTTACTTTTCTATTGTTATATTATGGAAATTTATTTTCCTCTTATTTCAATTATGAACTTTTTTTGTGGGCCTTGTTTATTTCTAGTGATGTTCATCTAATTTTTCATTTGGCTCATCTACCAGACATAAGTCATCTACATATCTGCGCCAATGTATAAATTTGAATCTTCCATCTGTGTCTACATTTTCAAATATTTGGTCCATCACCCTGTAGGTATTATTCATTCTCAAACTGCAAATTTATTTTGTTTGGTAGTTAGAGCAAATTTGTTATTTCTGATATTGCTACTGTGGTGAGGTTGCTGTGGGCTGTGAGATTTTGTTGTAAGATTTCTATTGTTTCTTTGATGGGGATGGATGTGTATATATTTTCTGTGTCATATGTTAGTCTTTTGAGATTATTTAATGGAAGTGTTTGGCTATGAGATATGTTGGGGCATTTCTGAAATTTGTAACTGGACTTAGAGGAGTCTGCCGTCCGTATAGTTTTGGTTGGCTGAGAAGTGTTGGTGCTTGGCTTCCTCAGTGGTATGTGATATTTCTGTTTGTCAGTATATTTTGGATGCTTTTTAGCGTTTTTTTTTTACATTTGCCTGAAATCGTGTGGTTGGATCTCGTTTCAATGTTGATATTTTGTTAGCTTTTATATATTCTTTGGTTTTGTGATGTGTTGAGCTTTGTCCTTCAATACTGTTGCATTTCCTTTGTCTGCTTTTGTTACTATAATGTTGTCAGATGTTATCTTAGATGTTAACTTTTGTGTCAGTGAGTTCATGGTGGCTGGCTGGTGGTTCTTGATTTGTTCATGTTGATACTTACTGTACCAATTCTGTAGTGAGCCCTATGTTGACTTCAATGTTACTTTGTTGTTCTTTGTGTGTGAGGATATATTCACTGTCTACAATGAGATTTTGTAAGTACTTTTTGTCTAATCTGGTATTGGTGCAGTGTTCAAAAACTTTCTCTAATAAGATCTTTTCTTTGGAGTGTAGTTCCATATAAGATTTACTAAATGTCGGAGACATGTGTGTTCGCTTTATCATTGCAAATGTAAATATGTCCTAGTGTTTTTGGTTTTTAATCTTATTATTTACTGTTCACATTTATTTTTTAAGTGCTGAATTGCTCTATGTGGTCTGTGTTAATTATGTGTATCAGTGTCGTAAGGACTCTGGCATTTCCTATTTTATGTGCTACCTCTAAGTGGGTTTCATAAAGAATCATTTTCAGGTATTTCTTTTTAGAGTATAATATCTTGATTTCATATAGAAGCCAGCTCTTTCTGCATATAATTTTGAATTAAGTTATTATTCTTGCATGTTTCGTTGCATTTTATGTGCTGTATCGTTTTGTGGAATCTTAGATGTACCTAGATATCGACAAAAGGTTAAAATGAGTTATAAAATTATTGGGGATTTAGAGGTGTTACGATCTGTAGCGTTTTCGCAGAAAAGCTAATAAGCCAAAATTGATAAAATATGGGAAAAATAACTATTTGCTACAGTAATGTTCTACAATAACAACAAGAAAAGCAAGAAAATTAAAAAATAAAATAATTTCAAATGCCTCTTTATAACTTATACAGAGCCAGCCCTAAGCCTGCATACAATGTGCAGGATTGTTATTACTATGACAGTCCAAAAGTACAGTATTATGCAGTATCGCCAGCACCAAGGGGGATGGGTGCCCCTTAGATATTCGAAAAATTCAATGATAGAATATTTACATGATCTGTGGAAAAATTCTTTTTTCTGTAAGTTTTAAAAAATGTTGTTCTCTGAAAACAGTACGTTAAACACAGCCACATTTTACCACAGTTTTGTTGAGTTTAAAATGCAGTGAATAGATTTCTTATTAGAACTTAAGAAACAACGTCAAAAGTGTATTTTCGTCAATCATACTCGCCATAGATAGGTTCGTATTACATTTGATGAAACTCCGGAATTGGCAAGTTTAGTTCGCGAACGAGTTGCAAAATAAACCATGGCAATTCTGGAGTTTCATCAAATGTCATACGAACCTATCTATGGCGAGTATGATTGACGAAAATACACTTTTAACGTTATTTTGTAAGTTGTAATAAGAAATTTATTTACTGCATTTTAAACTCAAAAAACCTGTGGTTTTTACTTGGTAAAATTTGTGACATAATGTAGTTTATCAGCCCGAGAGCGACAAGTTGAGCTGCGTAAGCTGGAAGTTGCAGATGGCTTGAAATTGAATGAACTTTGGTATTTATGAACATTACTGTTTCAGAATACACAGAGTAACAAGTAAGAATCGAAACTCGTGCAGCGAAGTTACTCCCGACGCCTACACGATTTCCAGCACTTGATATTTCTCTAGAAAATATTTAGTTATTCTCAGGTCATCTCGCGCATTATTTCAAGTCACGACATTGAAAACCAGGTTGTTTTGAAGACACTGTTATGTAATGTGGGAAAAACATATTTCACGATGTGTAGATGTAGAAGTTCTTAGCGGTGGTTCCAAACACCTATGATACCTGCGCCACCCTATCCGAAAATCACACCACCACCTATCCTTGCGGAGTGGGGGGGGGGGGGGGCGGCAAGAAGTCCTTCATAATTCTGTCAGCAGACCTTGAAATTCATAATATTGACAGATACCCCTGATTTGTAGCATCAATTTGGTATTAGTAATTTTTCTCTATTAATGAAGATAGAATATTGCCCATAGCTCTTAAGATATACATTTTAAATCCAATTTTGAGGGACATTCTTTTCTTGTTTTGGTCTGCTCTATTTACACCGAAAATATGGCATGCAAAGATTTTGCAGCAGAAAAAATGTTTTCTCCAGTATGTGTTTACTAGAAAAGTTTTCTTTGTTTTGATGTAAGGAACTTTTTATGACACCTTTCACGTTATACATTAATGACTAAGAACATAGTGCATTATTGATTTTGTGATACGCTCCATTTTTGAACCGAATCTTATTTTACTTCTCGGAATGCATGAATCGCACGGTTGTAACTTCGCTCCTGGGTGGATGATGCTTGAAGTGAAATCTTGTGTTTAACTCGTAGTGCACTGACATATTGGGCAGAGACATCCAGCTCTCTTGGGAGTTAGTAGGTAGGCGTACAACCTAACGTAAGTATGAATCATTTGGACGGTTATCGTCCGCACCGTGGTCGTGCTACGTAACGGCTATAACGGACATAAACTTCCAGGG
The DNA here is from genome assembly GCA_026315105.1 of Locusta migratoria. Classification (NCBI taxonomy): domain Eukaryota; kingdom Metazoa; phylum Arthropoda; class Insecta; order Orthoptera; family Acrididae; genus Locusta; species Locusta migratoria. The sequence goes on from CM048746.1 coordinate 448,884,310, forward strand.
GTTTTATTTACGCTCGTGCGTGTATGCAAAGCGTTGGGATCACTGAATTAGCTCTTCAGTTGCTCTCCGACTGCCGTCAGGTGACGACTTGTAAAAATTTTGTCACCTCTGTGGTGCTTGTACCCGGTGCAGACCTTTGTCGATACAAAACAATCTACTTCATATATCACTCTTAACGGCTACATATAAGAGATTTTTTGCGCCACCTAAAGGAAATATTCACGTATTAGTATTATGATACGTGCTTAATGTTCTGGTAAGTCAACCGAGAAATTGTAACAGGACATCGGAAAAAAATGTGATATGTTAACAATGAAAGTAGTAAATCAAACTTTTTCATAAAATAAAAATAAAAAAAACCTAAAAATCTCCAACGCGATTAGTGACTAGCCTAAATAAGCTAGTCATATATCACAGCGATGTCACAAGGATAAGAGACAATTTTAGCGACTTCAATGTCGATGAAACGAATACAACACCCAGTCCCCCGCCGGGAATCAAACCCGTGGCCCCTGCATGGTAGTCAGCGACGCAGTCGCCTGAGCTATAGAGGCAGACGACAAAACTAACGCTCCTAAGAAAGTTGCGCAGCACGTAGTTGTCTAGTTTTTACTACTTTTTTAAGCTATCATAATAAACATCCATTTATTTTTCATATTCTATGCTGTTTAAACATTTTAATACCGATAGTGTAAGTTTGTGTTGAAATGAAAATTTTGTTTATGTTCCAAAACTTTATTTCGTTAACCGGCTCCTTCCATGGTCGCATATTTGAGCCGCCATGATACGGATTTTGAGGGCACTCCCTCGGGCAGGTGTGTGTGTGTGTGTGTGTGTGTGTGTGTGTGTGTGTGTGTGTGTAAAAACAGTTCGTTTTTAAAAACTGTCATCTCATGCCTGCTTGGTGATATAACCATTCAGTGCTCCCATGTCCAAAGACTCGTTCTGCGGAAGAGACTGCTTAAATTCTGTTGACATGTCCTGTGCAACTTTCAACCTTAGTTTCCCAGTAAATGGCCGTCGTGAATCAGGTGGATGTATCACATATATAGGATTTGTTCATGTTGTTTCCTTCTAATCAGATATTTGTTTCTTTTGCTATGGTGCCTTGTCGCGAAAATATATTAACAGATAAATTAACAAACTTTGTTGCCATGTGTAGCAATTATTCTTGCACCATCCAGTAATGTCACGGTAATCGTGTCTCTGTTTTTTAAAAATACGGCAGGAATATTTTGGGTTTAAGCTAGACCAGTTTTATGATGGGATCTCGCTTCACATGTGAGTTCTTGCTCATCCTAAATTTTTCGCCTCCTCCTCCGCAGTTGTTATACAATTTGTATAGGTATACAAAATGTGTAATAATGTTGAGTATTTTATAACTAAAGAGCTCTTTGTTACATTGGTTCCATAATTCATGTCAGAAATATGTAACCTTTTTAGCACTAAAATTCGCATTACTATTTAACTCAGTTAAAAAGTGCTGCTATGTTCTATGTTAAAAGAACATGAATACGCACATGTTCCAGAATTATTGATGAGGAAGACAAAGTGACTGATCCCCACTTTCTGCCACAGATTTTTTGAAACAGGATTATAATTGCCTTATATTCATCTGATCTACTCTTTTCCTTGCTACATAAGGTTTTTATTGTTTTGATCAGAAAAGAGTAGAGAATTCATTGTTTCGCCTCGGTTGCACAGTGGTAGTGCCAGACTACAAATCCGAAGGTCGCGGGTTCGATCCCCGCCAGGTCCTAGGATTTTTATCTGTCACTTTCCACTTCTTTCATCTCTGGTAGTATTGCTCATGTGAAAAATACCGAGTAGCACCGTGGTTCGGAACCCACGTTAAACTGTAGGTCCCCCCCCCCCCCCCCCCACCTATAACTGGATGGGTAAGTCAGTTGGAAGGTCGGAGGAAGGCAACTGCATACCACCTCCAAATAGGGCCATGCCTAGTAAAGCACTGTGGTGTTCAAACCAATCTTCGGATTGTTGACTGCTTTACCTTAGGTTATATAAAAAAAATTAAATTCAATCGTTAATCGAGAAAAGATATCACACCGTGCAATGTTCAGAATAACACTTTTTCACATAATTAGTTTTTCAAATGGAATAAGTACTTCGTTACGACCAAGTCCTCTTGGAAAGAGGTGCGCATTATACAGAACTTTGTCCGCCTGACGTGAAACCAGTAACTCGAGAACGCAGTGAGGTATTTTAGTGTTCTCAAATTTAAATACATTTTCTATGTATCCTTCGATTTTCATGCGCTGCTTTGTTTGAGCTAAAATAATCATACGCACTATCTATGCAATGTGTTTTTACCTCTGTGATCTCTCAACATAAGTTGCAACATTTTACGTAATTTCTTGCTGCACAGTACACAGTAATTATGACGAATAAAGGAACTAAAATCAATGCTTCATCGAACGAAGAAATTAAACTGATGTGCAAAAGCAAAATTTTGTCCCTGAGTCGATTTATTAAAATGGATGGTATGTTTCATAGTGACCATAACGTCATCTCTGGGCAATCCCTTCGCTTTTGGTAGCTAAACATAATATTATTTCATATGTATCTAGTAACGGATGAAGATTTTAGTAAACGGGCTAATGGAATTTCTTGATAAATATGAATTTGAAATGGAGCCACTTCAAAGGCTATTTGGCTATGTATTCGCCACCCATGGAGATGAAATGGTTAAAATCGGTTTTTCTGATTACCTGCATGAGAACGGTAAATTAGCTACGTAGACCTCAGTAACCAATAATGAAATGAAATCAAACGTTACTAGCTATTCGCGCGTCTATAAAAAGAGCAATGCGCGAAGCATACAATGACTACCATCATACCTTACCGAAAGATTTTGCCGAGAACCCGAAAGAAATCAGGTCCTTGGTAAAATCGGTAAGCGGATCAACAGTCTCTATGCAGTCACTCGTTGCTCATTATCGGGTGGTGATATAAGGCAACGAAATTAAGGTCGAAGTTATGAATTTAATATTTAAGATATCTTTCACACTGAAGGACCAGAAAAACATACCTTGCGGTCGCAGTAACTCCAAAACGGAAAACAGGCATAGCTGGTGTACAGAAGCAGCTGAGAGAGTTGAAAATGAACAAGTCGCGGGATCTAGATGTGGTACCAGTCCGGTTTTATAAATAGTACTTAGCAGCTTCCTACTTCATTGGCATTTATTGCGAATCTTTGATCGAGCCCAATATTGCAAGCGACTGCAATAGGGCACAGGTACCTCTCGTGTATAAGAAACGCAAAAGAACTTAACCACATAATTACAAACCTATGTCATTGTCATCCGTCAATTCTCGAAAATATTCTTAGGTCTAATACAGTAAGTTTCAGGAGACAGAAAAGCTTTAGTAGTTGACTCTTCTCTTACGAGCAGAGTCAGTGTGGCATACTGAGGTTTTGGTCGGTCCTGGAGTCCTGTTCGGGTAGCCTAATGGTAAGGCGACCGTTCCCGAAAAGCGAGAAACCCGGTTCGAGTCCCACGCCGTCACAAATTTTCGTTAGTCACCGTTGGTGGTACATATATACCTTATACGGTGAAGCTGTGAGAAATTCGCAATTGTGAATAAATATTGATAGAAAAGTTTCCGTCCATGCATCAGCACAGCTTTAGGAAGCATCGATCGTGCGAAAGCCAACTTGACCTTTTCTCTGATGACATCTTCCATGCTATGGATGAAGGGCAACAGTGTATATTTCATATTCGAAAGACGTTTGACACTGAACTGCACTACATGCTGCTAACGAAGTTACGAGCGTATGGAATAGGAAGCGAAATATGTGAGTGCCTCGAAGACCACTTAATTAATAATAACCCAGTACATTGTCTTCGATGGCGACTAGGGTATCGTCAGAGATGCCCCAGGGAAATGTGATAAAACCGCATTTCTGTCTATATAAATCATATTACGGACAGAGTATGTGCCGTTTGCGGCTGTTTGTTGATAATGCTGTCGTGTACAAGAGGAACTCGATATTGTCTGACTGTAATAGGATGCAGGATGAGTTGGACCAAATTTGTAGGTAGTCGAGGAATGGAACTACGGCTAAATATAGAAAAATGTAAGATGGTGCAGATGAGTAGGAGAAGCAAACCCGTAACGTTCGATTACAGCAGTATTTGTTGTGCTGTTTGACAAAGTCGCGTCAATTAAATACCTATGCGTAGAAAAGAATTGCGACGGTTTGAGTCAGTCGTTTTGGTACTAAGAATTACTGTTTTCCCGTTCGTCACATGAACTGCTGATGAACAAATGGTGATTGCGTAAACCGTATGAGGCCCATAATAGACCACATAGAATTTACGGCAACTAACAGATTTGTTGAATTTGGATGAGTTGCAGAAAGTGTGTAACGTTGATATTTTGACCTTGAGTTGTAGCCTAGATACAGTATAACAATTTTGCGAACAGGTAGAGAAATCATCAGCAGACCGAAGGCTATCAAAAGGCTTAACCGCTTACGTCAGTGATCAATGAATCCCAGACATCAGTCCCTGAACAATGGAATTTTCGCTCTCGACGTTTTCGATCGTAGGTGCAGTGTCATGCATCGTATGATAGATATCGTATACACTTCTTAAACCCTACCCCGTTTAAGCATAGACCATCATCATCATCATCATCATCAACAACAACGACAACATGTTGCAAAAAAAACTTGGACAATTTTCGTGAATTTTGCACCTTCTTAACCTTACGCATGAGAGGACACTATATACATATACAACCATTCCATTTGCTTCCGTAAAACGATTTAGTTTTGTATGAATCGATTTGATCGTCTGGAGCTATATCTTGCGGGTGAAAACACTAATCTGCGTTCGGTCACGCACGTTAGTAAAAGATTGTGAAAAATCGCATTGGGTCAAACGTACAGTAGTGAAAATTTAAGCTAAAGAAAGTGGTACCATCGAAGACTCCGATTGCACAATTACATTCAGACAGTCAAAATATGCATTTCCAGTTACTCCCGCGTGTGTCCGCAAAGCGTTGGGACCAGTTCATAAGCGCTCTAGTTGCTCCCCAGGTAGCGTCAAGTGTCAACTCGTGAAAGATTTGTCACCACCGTGGTGCTGCTACAATGTGCGGACTTGCTTCGCCACTGATTAATAGATAGGAAAAAGATGTATTACATTTACCTCTATTCAAAGGTGATACGTGTTTTTTTTACGTCAATCGAGGAGAAAATATAATAATATAAAAAATAGTATTTAATGTTAGAGTTCACGTGTTTTGTACCTAATGTTCTTATAATGGATACGAAAATGTGCCAAGCACTAAACGAGGATTAAAGTAATAAATTAACCCTTTTTCTGAAAATTTAAAACGTGCTTATTACAACCAACTAAACGAAAACATCAAATTCTCTTACAAAATTAGTGACTAGCGTGAACTAGTCATATTGCACAGTTTATGAGATCAATTATGGTGTTCCTGAGAGTACGACTAAGAATATTTTAGCGACTTGAATGTCGATGAAACGAACACAACACCCAGTCCCCCGCCGGGAATCGAACCCGGGCCCCCTGCGTGGAAGTCAGCGACGCAGTCGCCTGAGCTACAGAGGCGGACGGTAAAAGTAATACATTTGAGGTATTTGCACTGCGCATAGTTGTACATTCTCTACTATTTTACTATGCAGACATGTTAAACATCCTTATTTATTTCTAATGTTGTTTCGAACCATCTGATCATCTAGATGCGGTTTTTGTTGAATTAAAATAACAGTTTTCGTGTATGTTCCACAAATTTATCACGTTAATGGGTTCCATTCATAGCCGCATGGTTAAAGCGCTCCCATCGGATGTTTGAGTCGTTCTTAAGAGATAGGTGTGTGTCTGTGTTGTTCTCAGCATAAATTAATTTGTAAATATAGGGACGATGACATAAGCAGTTTCAACTCTATTTTTCCCGTCCTTTAATGCTGCTGCATAACGAATACTTCTATACGTCTGATAGATAAACTAACCATTGCATTCTGCGGAAGAGTCTGCTGAAGTTTGGTTGACAGAATCAGCGCCCTATTTGTGTTCTTATACGGTACCTAAATCACAATTGTATCATTCAAAGTCGACTTATTACCGGTATCTATCTGGCTACGTGGTCGTGGCCGCAGGTAGCTTAGCTGTTTGGAACCCCACCATTCCTACAACAAGAAATTTCCGAACAGTGCCTCCCCACTGCTTGTCTACGTCAGGCGGTCACCACCAGGGCGTGTGTTGTCAACTGTTTCTCTGTGTCGTCGCAGGTAATTTTCTCTCCGTGTATTTTTGTACGCTACTTTTGTTGTCCGCATTGTGTACCATGGAAGTGTTATCAAGAAATAAAGAAAGAAAGAAAGAGAAGCCAAGGATGGTCATCGCCATCGTTTAAGGAGTATCAAACTCCTATCATGGTATTGGCAGAGGCTATTTAAAAATAATGAATCAACAGCAACATTCTTGTCGAACTGACAAAACAGATGTGGAGATAAATAAAAAACTGCGTAATTGTAGGAAAAAAAAAGGATTTGTGATGAAATCCGAATTTGCAAAGAACCTTATTAATTTTCACAGCTTGTAATTTGCAAACAATAAAGCGTTTTTTTTTTTCGGAAACTAATTGATATATTATATATTCACTTGGAAATTGTTGGTGCAGTTTTGGGAACTGGCACTGTTTACATCGCCATTTGTCTTGTTGTGTCTGTATCGTAATCATTTGTTTATATGACATGTCTGACGTCGTGGTGCGTGGTTTTTGAATGGTTTTAATTCTGGCGATAGTTCGTGTTTGTGTGTGTGTGTGTGTGTGTGTGTGTGTGTGTGTGTGCGCGCGCGCGCTGAAATGTGTTATATAACAGTCCCTCGCCAAATCACACAGAAGCTCACCAGAAACACAAATTTACATATATGCATATAAGGAAAGAGTCATAAATTTAACTGACACGAATTTAACCAAAGAGGAAAGTAACCTAGTTGAAAAGGCTCCAAAACAAAACAACATAAGTCTCTCACAGAGCAATGGAAAACATGACCAAGAAGGTAAATACACAATTAAACAGCATTAAAGACTTAACACACACAAATTCAATCCAAACTTAACAAGAAAACTAGTTTCTAAATAAATAAAACTCATAGTCAAGGATAACAAAACCTACATAAATCTAAACACAAAGAATGATGAGGAAAAAAAACTACAGAAAACAACAAAAATTAATACAACAAAATGTCATCAGTCTGACAAGAGAAATTGAATTGTTCTCATGAAACAGAAGAAATACACTGACAAAACAGAGTTCATACAAAACAACAACAAAACAGAACTAATGAGTGACCCAACATACCAATACCAAAGAAACTTACAGGAAACACTGAAAAACATAAAAACAATTTTCACTGCCTTACAGCTAAAACAAAGATACAGAAAAATCCAGAGGCCCCTATTGTGAAATAATTACCCCAATATCCTTGTATGCCCAATGATTAGCCTTTCCAATGTGCCAACTTACTCCCCCCCCCTCCCCCCACACACACGTTATTTCCAACAATATACAAACACTCATAAAATATAACCCTAAAGAAACCAAGCGACCTAATAAAAAAATATAATAATCCAAGAACACAAATACCCCAACTGCAGAACAATCACCATAATAGAAATACACCTGCAATTAAGGGAAACATGCCCACAACAAACAGTCAGGAAATAACAACCAGAATGAAACTCATTACTGAATAAAATTTTCACTTTCAACAAAACGTTTTACTCCCAACAGGAAGGATTACCTATGGGATCCCCAAACAGTGGTCTTCTAGCAGTCAGTTATGAATGGCATAGAAAACCTAATATTTGACAAAATTGTTAAACCAAAACAGTACAAGATGAAATATTTGTACAGATATGTAGATGACATGTGTGATAAATGAATCACACTCCAATAATAAAAGATCTTCACAACGACAAACACCATTCAGTTCACTATTGAAACACAGATGAAAATATGAAATTAATAGATCTCACCATTCATAATAGAAACAACAAACATGGATTCACAATTTACAGGAAGCCCACAATGACCAGCACTGTGATCCATAACCAAAGCAGTCATCCAATAATCCAGGAGGAAGCAAGTTTCAGATTTCTACTACACCGATTACTCAGAACACTGATGACCAAACAAGACTACACAGAAGAATTGGGCACATTAACAATCTGCAGAAGGAAATGAATATGACACAAAAACAGTGGACAATATACACAGCAAATTACAAAAACAGGTAACACAGAGTGTGGAAAACTCCACACACAGATGAAACACTGCACACAACAAATCAACAAACAGTAAGCAACAAATGGCACATACGGACAACAACAAAATCACACACAGAGTTGGCAGCATATTAAAGAAACAAGGCTGAATATAGTATACAGAACAAAAAAAATTCACAATATACTGCAGAATCATTCCACAAACACTGAGAAGTTCAATATTCATAGAATATATGACATCAACTGCGATTTGGCAAAGCTGAAAATGTGTACCCAGCCGGGATTCGAACCCGGGTCTCCTGCTTTCTAGGCAGTTGCGCTGACTCCTACACCACTGGGGACACAGTGGGACACAGCTGAGAAGTTCAGCTAGTGAGGAATATATCACTTTCTTGCAATAACTGCTGATCTTTATATGTGAGCACACATGCAGAAATTTCAAAACAAGATACAGTGAACGCCTCAAAGCATTAAAACATAGCAACTGTCACTTAACATTTGCTGAACAGTTTATAAACTGAATCATACCCCAACACACACAGAGACCGATTTACAAATATTAAAAACTAGCCACAGCTTATTCCAAGAACTAACACTAGAGAAAAGCTATCACATCCAGAAAGCAATAAACCCATGTACGAAGGTATCATTAAGCATAACCCTGTTTGAGACCGTGACAGAAGTACATAAATGCCACCACCACGTGGCACGTAGCAGCAGCCCCTCCCCCTTTTACACACACACACACACACACACACACACTACAATACAATACATCGCCAGTATCAGATCCATTCAAAAACCGTGCGTTATATCAGACATGTCACATAAACAAACGAATACGATGCAGCCACCACAAGACAAATTGCGATGTCAACAGTGCCAGTTCCCAACAAAAAAAAAAAAAAAGCCCACTAAACATAGTGAAACATAAGAACAACAACACGGCACACAAGCAGTAGCACCATAGCTCGAATGTAAGTAAGCCACTTGACAGCCACGTAGAACTACTTTTCAACATAACTGCCCGTTATAATAAATCAGTGGTTTTCGAAATAAAAACGTTTTCTTTGCAGACGTTAACCTGTGATAACTTGTCATTTCTCCATTGAAGCAGATGTAAATCTTGAGACTGACGTTATGTCACTATTGTACACAAAATTAGGGCTAATACATCTCGCAAAATATCAAATTGAACAACTCGTCCAAAATATGACTGTGGCGAACATGTTATATTTGGTCGCACGGCTGTCTGTAGGCGATCAACTGTTCGCTGTCATTTAGTTCGTGCACCAGCCGCTGGGAGCGCTGACATGCTGTGTTCCTTGCTGCGGCCTTAGCCTCCAAATAATACAAAGCCTACTCACTAGGAGCGTACCTTCGCTGAGCAGTGTCGCCGCTGTAGTTCAAACCTCTTCCGCTGTTGGCGCCACAAGCCAACCTCATTCCGTGTAGATCCTTATGGAAGCCAAATATAAAATAAGACGTAAAATATGTCCGCATAGCACTGCGGTTAATTTTGATCACTGATGTCGAAAACAATTATTGACGTTCATGTTACTGTCTTTTTAACAATGATAACATCAATTACTTCTTGTCATTACCATGTACACAGATTCTTAGGCCTAATTAATTGAAATTGTTTTACGGGTTTTCCTAGAGAGCTTTTTTTCTAAGTCTTCTTTTATTTTCGCAAAATATTCCCTGCGTACCTGGTCTGACATATTTTTCATGAATTTTGTTGAGTAGGGCCGCAGAAATATTTGCAATATTAATGTGCTCAGGAGCTCTGCACTGTAACGCGGGTTTACGACTAATATGGGGCAGTAGCATATTGGACAGTGCGAACAGTACCTTTGGCTTTTCTATGACTGCTTCCAGTGGCTCGTTAGTCACACTTTCTAGTCTTGCCAGGAACATGATGAATGTACATTTCGGTTATCGAAGACTATCTCGGTCTTTTCCTTTAATTAAAGCCGCCATTAATGACGGAGATTGTACACTGCTGACCTTGTTGACAGTCCTCAAAATGTATATTTTCTTCGACGACACGTATCTTTATTATGAGGCTGTGAAATATGGCTTTCTTGGAAGACTTCTTGCTTATATTCACCTTTTCTGTAGCAATTTTATCTTCCTTCCGTTTCACAGATTTTGTCTCGGATCTTTCAATTTCTCTTCTCGATTGTTTCAGCTTAATTAGTTTGCTTGGCAGATACATTTCGAAAACACTAGGAACTGCATTAGGATTCAATTTCTTTACTCCGATGCGCATGGACGTTTGTGCTGTCTTTAGTATAAATTAGTTTATAAGTAATTTGTAATTTTAGGGACTGATGGCCTCGCAGTTGAGTCCCATAAGCTTAACAAACATTTTAACAATTTCTTTACCTTCAGGCCGTATTTAGAGTCTGCGGTAAGAAAATGGTTACTACCACAGAATGCTAATTGGGCTGCCATAATTTATCCTTTGTATCGCTTACGTAAGAGTTAAAAATTATTTAGGCAACAATAAAATATACAATCACTGATATTTAGGAAATACTCATACTATGTCTACTTATTGGTTTTATCCATAATTTTCTCGTGGATTCATTGCTCGGAAATTCGTGACAACTAACTCCAGTAGCTTTATTTCGGGAGCCCTGATTGCAAATTGGTACACAAGAATATACCATTTTCCGCAACACACATTAAAGGTTTAGATTCTCATGTAAAAACAGTAAGTTACACTCTTTTAGGTTGCACAGTGAGTATTACAATGTATCTTAGCATAAGGCACTTCGGTCAAGTTGCGCGGGCGTGAGGTTGTTATGTGGCGCCTCTAGCGGCAGCTCTATTAACAAGAGCGGCGACGTACGTTTACTGCTAGTGACAAGGCTTTTATATTATTGGAGGCTAAGCTGCGGCGCGTCGCCGTTGTGTACATGTTATATCAACTTTTATATTGATTATTCTGTTTAATGTATGCTGAGAACTTATTATCTTTGTTCAGTTGCTTGTTCCTTGTTTTTTGTAACATGAGGAACAGTTTCAAGAATAAAGCTATTTTATTCAACCGGCGACTAATTTTAGACAATCGGCATTTTACAAATTTTAATATTCAAATATGTGTGTTTCCTTATAAACGCAACTACAAATGTATATTTAGACATATTAAGCGCATTACAAACATTTCTTTGACTTCAAAAATAATGTTATACAGGCAATCATATGCATAACTTTTTAAAGGCGCGAGTCTCGCCGGTTAAATGTTAAAAGTCGTCGAAGTAATCCTTCCACAAAAACACGGAATTTAACGCCAAATATCTCGCGAACTGCAAGACTTGCGAAAGTTGTGTAAACCTTTTTCTATTGCTATACATTAATAGAATTACGTAAATTCCTTAATTGTCATTGACAGTGTAATTAATTGAAAATTCTTCTAATGAAGCAGCATTGGATTAATTTACCTCGTTTCGTAGTTGTACCAGTCATGAGACATACTTCATCATCATACATTCTATATGAGCTATTTATTTAGTTTCTTCTATAGAATGTTCCCTAACTATTAATAACAGTTTATTATTTAATTTTCACTGTTTTGAAACAAAGTTGTTTTTTTAATTCACTATGAGATTCTTCATTTGAGCGTTTTAATACAGATCTTTACTATAACTAGATTATTTTAGACGTTTTATCGAAATTGCCATGATATCCCCAGCTTCACTTCACCACCGGTTCGCATCGATCGCTGCATTAAAGCTGTGGGAAAGGGATGTTCCATTACAATCCTAATACAATTTAGCTTAGAGAAAAATCTTACCGCTTTATCGCCGTCGTCATCATCATCAGCATAATCATCTCGCACAATAAATCCTGGAATTATACAGTGCATTATGTATTAAGAAAAAAGAAACACCATTTTCATTATGCGACAGAGGAGAAATAATAATAATCAATAAAAACATCTACTAACAATTTCATTTTCTTCTGTCAAAAGTTTATTTCTGTATACAAAGATTTTTTTTCTTTTGTGAGCTCTAAAACACTAATTTCCGTCCGGTGACGCACAATAGTAAATAAATTCGAACAATCGCTGCGGATCAAATGCACGGTTACGACAATTTTAAGTTAAAAAAACTGTTGGTACTTTCGAAGGCAGTGATTACATTCTTAGATTCAGACAGCAGAACAAAATTGGCAGATTTATTTACGGTCGTATGTGTTCGCAAAACGTCGGGAATAGTTTATAAGCTCTGTAGTTACTTCCCGACTCCCGTCAAGTATCAACTAACTTTTGTATATAAGAACAGTGTAGAGTACAAGAAATGTATTTTATTCAACTAGTTTCGGTTCTTTTTTTAGACCATCTTCAGGAATTGTAACTCCATCGATGTCGTGGATCTGGCAGGTAAGTGGGAGCCTTCCAGGAAGGTATAACAATATTAAATATCAATACTAAATGTTCACGCATTAATGATTCGTTCTGGTAAGCGACTCTAAAATATGGAACAGGCCATCGCAAAAAAAGTAGGTAAAATTAACTTTTCCTAAAAATATATAACCTTATTCTTGAAATAAAAAAATAACACGAAAACCTAAAAATCTTATGCAAAATTAGTGACTAGTGCAAGCTAGTCATATATCACAGACGGTTATAGACAATTTTAGCGACTTGACTGTCGATGAAACGAACACAACACCCAATCCCCCGCCGGGAATCGAACCCGGGCCCCCTGCGTGGTAGTCAGTGACGCAGTCGCTGAGCTACAGAGGCGGACGAAAGAACTAACATTACTAACAAACTTGCACAGTGCATAGTTGTACAGTCTTTTCTACTTTATTAAGCTAACATAGTAAACAACATTTATTTATGCCTATTTTAAAGTAGTTTGGATATTTTAATACCGATAGTTTGAGTTGAATTGAAATGACAATTTTGTGTATGTTTCAAAATTTTTCGTTAACCGGCTCCTTTCATGGCCGCATGTTTTTAGCCGCCATGATACCAATATGGCGGCCGCTGCCAACAATGGGTGAGTGTGTGTGTGTGTGTGTGTGTGTGTGTGGTTTTTTTTTTGTCCTTTCCATAAGTTAAAATAGTTTGTAATTATAGAGACAATAATATGAGCAGTTAGGAGTATTATATTTACAAACACGTGATCAGTTTTCCCTGTCTATTCATGTCTGCTGGATGATATAACCATTCAGTCCTCCCATGTCGAAAGACTCCGCCTGCGGAAGAGACTGTTTAAATTTGGTTGACATGTCCTCTGCAACTTGCAACCTTAGTTTCCGCAGTAAATCACGGTCGTGATACCTCTTGCCTTTCATATCATACTGCTCTTTTATCGTTCAAGGACATAAACTTCTCTGCATCCTTGTTGCTAATTAGTGCGATAAACATCCATACACAAGTAATAACACATACTCGCTTCCACAAGCTACGTATGACTACCACCGACCAATACCGTCTGTTTTTGAGCATGTGGTCTAATTCAAATGTATGTAGAATGATAAATACGTAAATGAATTACCTAACACTCATCTCGTCGAATCATTGAGGCAATCCGCTTTTGTGCAATACTAAAATTCGAAGGGCGAAATCTTGACTCAGAATCCTACCAACAAATCAAGAGCCAAATACGATCCTATCGTGCATGTAACGTGCGGGCAGCTCCCTATGAACTCATAGGCTAGACAAGAGGGAGAGAACAGCTAGCCTTTAGGCTGTCTGCAAGATGACAGCAGGACAGTGGGGTGAGGCAGGGAGACTGACGGCGAGTGTCTTGTGACGTCAGAAGTGGCTGCAGCTGCTTACGTCACAGCACGTCTGCTGCCCGAGTTGAGCTTCACAGTGATTGCTGATATTTTTTTGTAGCTCTAAATGGAAGAAAAACTAATTGAAGCTTTTGTGTCCCAACTTCGTCGCCGCTTTTGTGTCCCAGCCTCGTCGTAGGTGTCGGTGGCCGAGTGGAATAAGACCGACACAGGAATAAAGATAGCCCGCTGGTGCAGGTACGGAGGGGAGCAGCCAGAAACTATAAACACTAGAGTAAATTAGAAAGAGATATATATTGCACAGAATGTAACAATACTTAACTTTTACATAGTACTGCAGAATGTTGATACAAAGTTGTTAGAGGCCTGCCTAGTGCCTGTACAATAGCAAAGTCTTCACTGGTGCCTATCTGATTACAAAGGTCCTAACTCGTTGCTATCTCAGTCCGAAGTGGCCGATGTCCTTCAGTGGTGGTCACGAGCGGCGTTGTCGCAGAGGGCGCTCGTGGCTGTCGTCGTGAGAACGCCGCGCCGTGCGTGCATGGCGGCGCGCGGCGAAAGTAAGTGGCGCGCACTTTGTACTTGTGCGACACCACAGAAGCCACACGTGTTCTCAAAGTTCTGCATGATAAAAGCCAGCAAGGTCACTTGAAAAAAAGTTCATGAATACTTACAAATGTTCAAATGTTTGTAAAGCCTATGGGACTTAACTAGGGGGTCATCAATCCCTAAACTTACAAACTACCTACAAACTAGCTAATACTAAAGACGGCCATACATCCATGCCCGAGGAGGGATTCGAACCCCCGACCATAGTGGCCGTGCAGACCGTGACTGGAGCGTCTCAGTCCCCTCGGCCACCGCGGCCGGCGAATACTTACAGAGCAAAATCCGTAGTGAGAGACAATTGCCCGTAACTTAGTCTCGTTTTTATGTGTGCACCTTTTTCTGCTTTTTGTGTCAACTAACATACGGTTTCGAGCTGAATCTCATAATAGGAATGCGATACTAATACGTTGTTGTTGAGGCCTCTAGTCCGCAGACTGGTTTGCTGCAGCTCTCCACGCTTTCCTGTCCTGCGCAAGCCTCTTCATCTACTATATCCATCTCTAGGCCTCCCTCTACTTTTTACTCCGCACCCTTCACTCCAATGCCAAAATGACAGTACCTTGATATCTCAGAATGTGTCCCACGAATCTATCCTTTCTTTTAGCCAAGATATGGGAAAAGTTTCTTTTGTCCCCAATTCTGTTAACTATTTCAATAGTTCCGTGACATACCCATCTAATCATCATTCTGCTACAGCACCACATGTCAAAGGTTCGCTCACCTTTTCGTCATCGTTTCAATCCAGTACAATCCTACACTCCAGAAAATGCTTTTAGAAAGGACTTCCTAACGTTGAAAGTAATATCGGATGTCTACAGATTTCGATACTTCAGAACCGGCTTTATTCCAAACGCCATTTTGCATTTTATAACTCCTTTACTTCCGCCATGAGAAGTTATTTTGCTACCCAAAAAATCATCAACTTTTATTTTCTGATCCTATTACCCTTGTTGCCCTCTTGTTATACCCTCTCTTCATAACAGTGTCCATTCCGTTCAACCGCTCCTGCAGGTCCTTTGCTGTCTCTGGCAGAGTTACATCAAAGGCAAATAGCAAAGTTTTTATTTCTTCACCCTGAACTTTAATTCCTTCTCCAGATTTTTCCTTGCTGCCTTCAGATGTTTCTCAGAGTACAGATTGAATAACAATGGGGAAAGGCTATAACCCTCTCTTTTCCAACAACTGCGTCTCTTTCATACTCATGGCTGCTGTCTAGTTTTTGTAAAAGTTGAATTTAACTTTACGTCCTGTGTATTTGACCGCTGCTAGCTTCAAAATTTGAAAATCATTTCCGGTCAAAATTGTCAAAAGCTTTCTCTAAACTGATCTTCCCCAAATTCGTATTCCACCAGTTTTTGCGTACGTTTGTAAATAATTTGTGTTAGTATTTTGCAACCAAGATTTATTAAAACTCATAGTTTTGTAATTTATAGTGGGTCATCCTGTGCCACGTCACGGTTCTGTATCTCATTTCGTTACGCCTAGTGTAGAGAATTCCGCTCTATCGATACCGCAAATTCAGCGGTGCCAGATGCCCGGGGGGGGGGGGGGGGGGGGCGCCAGTCTTTTTATTTGGTAAAATACATGGAAAATTATTAGAAAATGGCGATCGTGTGAAACATAGACACGGATTCTCAGGTAAATGACATGTTTCTTGTCTTCCGCAAGGCGTTTGATAAAGTTTCCCACAGTCGTTTAATGAACAAAGTAAGGACATGTGGACTACCAGACCAGTTGTGTGATTGGATTGAGGGGTTCCCACATAACAGAACGCATGTCATTCTCACTGGAGAGAAGTCTTCCGAAGTAAGTGTGCTGTCAGGTGTGCTACAGGGGAGTGTCGTGGGACCTTTGCTATTCACAATATATTATTATACACGTAGTAGACCCTTTGTGGATTACGTAAAGCCTCTACAGGTCTTCCTGCAATTTGCCCATGAGATCTTCATTTTCTCGCTCATGGATTTTTTTCTGCCGTCCACTTTGTGCCGTTTTTTTCCTTTTCCTTTTTTTTTTTTTTTTTTTTTTTCTTTCGGCTCTTTTCTCTGGCTGGACTTTGCACATGCGTACTGCGGTAAATGTTACGGTCTGCAGTGTCCTGAATGGTTAGATGAGCATAATTGTCTCTTTGTTCTTGTTAGACCCATGTCATAGCTTTAAGGTTTTCAGTAGCTATGAAAATCTGGACGTATGAGTCTATACTCAGGGAGTTTGTGTATGTGTCCATAGAATTTTAGGCGTCTTTTTCTAATGTCAGAAGCAATATTTGAAAGCTTCTCTGTAGTTTTATTGCTTTGCATTCTATATCCACCAGTTTTTCGTGGTCCAGGGATTCTCCGAATGATGTTTCGTTCTGCTTTTTGTAGATTTTGTAGCAGCATCTTGTTATGGAGTAACAAGGTTTCTGCTGCGTATAGCACCTCGGGTTTAATAACAGTGCCATAATTCCTGAATTTTGCTTGCATGGACAGGGACTTTTTATTGTAAAGTTGGTGTGCTCAATCGTAGGCTCTCTTTAGTTTCTGTGCTAGAATTTCTTCTGATATTTTCCTAGTCTAGAGGGTTCCAAAATTTCTCCAAGTATTTAAAATGTTTATCGTTTATCCATTCCTAGTTTGTGGCCAGATGCTCTGCTTAACAGCTACAAATAAAATTGCGTTTCCTCGGTAGAAATTTGCAAGTAAACCTTCTCGGCGCATTCCTTGAGTATTTCTGTTCAAATGTCTGTAAATCTATCGGACCAAAACTGCGTGGTCATCAGTCCGTAGCTTACAAACTACTTAAACCTAGGTAAACTAACCGCCGGACAAAAACACACACCCATGCCCCAAGGAGGACTCGAACCTCCACGGCAAGCAACCGCGCGCTCCGCAGCGAGGTGCTTTAGACCGCTCGGCTACTCCACCGCGGCAATTGAGTATTTCTATCTGACGTATTGCATTTTGTTGATTGCCTGCCAATACTGCAAGGTAATCAGCAAAGGCTAGGCAGGTGACTTCAGATTTCCTTCAAATCTTCACTGGTTTAAATAGGCCACGTTTCTTAAGCTCACTCTCCCATTCCCTTCTGACCTTATCCAAAATGATATTGAACGGAATTGGAGATAGTCCATCTCCTTTTCTTACTCTAGTTCTGATCTCAAAACATCCCGAGATTTCCCCCATAAATTTTACTTTTAGAGGTTGTGTTTGAGAGTTTCTGTTCAATGAGCTTACGTGTTTTCTCGTCAAATGCTAATTTTATTAGTGTTGACAAGGGATTTATTGTCGACTGAATCATATCCCTTCTTGAAGTCTGCGAATGTACCGGGCGATCAAATAGTTAGTATAAATTTGAATACTTAATAAATCACGGAATAATGTAGATAGACAGGTAAAAATTGACACACATGTTTGGAATGACATGGGGTTTTATTAGAAAAAAAGTTTTAAAAATATCCGACGTATGGCACTTCATCTGATCAGAAAAGCAATAATTAGCGTAACAAATTAAGACAAAGCAAAGTTGATGTTCTTTACAGAAAATGCTTAATATTTTCACCATCATTCCTCAACAATAGCTGTACTCGAAGAATAATGTAGTTAACAGCACTGTAAAGCATGTCCGGAGTTATGATGAGGCATTGGCGTCGGTGTTGTCTTTCAGCATCCCTAGAGATGGCAGTCGATCACGATACACCTTCGACTTCAGGTAACTCCAAAGCCAATAATCGCATGGACTGAGACCTGGGGACCTGGTAGGCCTAGCAGGAAGAAAGTGGATTCTGAGCACACGATCATCACCAAACGACGCGCGGAAGAGATCTTTCACGAGCCTAGCAACATGGGGTGAAGCGCCATCCTGCATAAAAATCGTACGTTCCAGCAGGTGTTTATCAGCCAGGCTGCGGATGATACGATTCTATAATATATCGGCGTACCTCTCACCCGTTTCGTTAGCAGTTACAAAACCAGAATCACGCTGTTCCTCGGGGAAAAAAATCCCGGTAACGGTAAATGTGGTAAATCCAACCCATACCGTGACTTTCTCGACGTGCAATAGAGTATGCACGACAGTACTAGGATTTTCGGTAGCCCAAATTCTGCAGTTGTGGGCGTTGACACCCCGTCGGAGCGTGAAATGAGCTTCGTCGGTCCACAACACGTTATTCAACCAATCGTCCATCTTCCGCCATCTTTTGAAACGCCCACACCGCAAAATCCCTCCGCTTCACTAAATAGCCAGGTAACAGTTCATGATGCAGATGGATTTTCTAAGGATAGCATCGGAGGGTACGCCTAAAGTGCCAATTCAAATGTTCAAATGTTTGTATAGCCTATGGGACTTAACTACGGGGTCATCAGTCCCTAAACTTACACACTACTTTTGATCTAGGTAACACTAAGGTCGGTTCAAAATACATGCCCGACGGGAGATTCGAACGCCCGACCGTAGTGGCCGTGCAGACCGTGAATGGAGCGCCTGAGTCCCCTTGGCCACCGCGACCGGCCCTAAAGTGCCAACCAAACAGTAGTGTATGCAATGCCTGAACGGTCTCAGCAGCATTACGCCTTGTGCTCGGTCGGCAACTACGGGATGTATCGCCTAAACGATCCGTGGCTTCGAACTTCGAAATCATTCTCGCCACAGCAGAATTTATCAACGGACCTTTACCCATTCGAATCCCCTTCCTATGGCGATAGGATCGTTATGTTGAACTACCACATTCCCCATTCTGATAATACAGCTTCACTAAAAGCGCCTTTTCAGGTAACGTCAACATGCTGCGACTGCTGGTGCATCTGATTCTCTCCCTCATGTCACCTCCCTTTTCAATGCGCAGCCACTGACATTTCGCTGTCCAGCGCCTTCTGTCGGACATTTTTTGAACTTTGTTCTAATAACACTCATGTCATTTCCTAGCATGTGTGTCATTTTTTACCTCTCTATCTACATTATTTCGTGATTTTTTTAAGTTTTCAAATTCATACTGACTTTTTGATCACCCGGTACATCTGGTGGACTTATGTCTAATAGCTCTGGTTTTCAAAATTGCTTTTAGATTAAAAATTTGTTCAGGGCAGTAACGTCCGGGTCTGAAACCTGCTTGATGCTCGCCAATCGTGTGTTCAATTTGTTCGTGTGTTCTCTGCAATAGACAAGAGAAGATCTTGTAGGTGACTGGTAGCAGCGAAAGATCTCGATAATCGTTGATATCTGTTTTGCCGGCCGCGTTGGCAGAGGGTACTGCGGCGCGCTAGTCACGGTCTGCACGGCCACTACGGTCAGGGGTTCGAATCCCCCCAAGGGCATGGATATTTGTGCCGTATTTAGTGTTAGCTGGTTCATAAGTAGTTTGTAAGGTTAGAGACTGATGACCCCGTAGTTAAGACCTATAAGCTATACAAACATTTGACATCTGTTCTGTGAAGGGGTGGATAAGTTGACACAGTTGTCATGTAATTTTTCGGTTGTCCAAATTTCTTTAGTGCCTAATTGTTTCAGTATGAAGACATGTTGTCTTCACCGGCTGCCTTGTTGTTCTCGAGATGGTTGATGTGCTTGACGATTTATTCTTTTGAGTGCGGAATAGCCTTGGTTGGTGCGTGTGTGGGGGGGGGGGGGGGTGCAATAAATGGGAACCTTTTTGTGGGTTCTGGGCAGTTTACTTCGTTAATTTACTAAACAGAGTTCTTCGCAGCATTCTTCATTAGTAAGTGCTAATTTTCCAAACTGCGTGGTCATCAGTTCGTAGCTTACAAACTACTTAAACTAAGGTAAACTAACCTAAGGACAAACACACACACCCATGCCCAGGGAGGACTCGAACCTCCACAGCGAGCAAACGCGCGCTCCGCAGCGAGACGCTTTAGACCGCACGGCTACTCCACATTTCGTCTTTTAAAGCAGAGATTTTGTGGTGAGTATCCTCGTTTCGTATTTGCAAATGTCCTGTAGAAGCCTCTCGTATTGTAGTTCCGAAAGTCACATTTTTGCAGTTGTTCATTTAGCTGTCTTCTCTTGGTTTGTCGGATGGTTCTGGCCTTTTCTTACCGTACTTTAAAGAAAAGTTCAATTTTTTGTTAAGCTTAAGGGACTTAACGGCGGGTTCATCAGCCCCTAAAGTTACAAACTACTTATGAACTACCTTATACTAAAGACGGCACAAACATCCATGTCCGAGGGGGGATTCGAATCTCCGACGAGACGCGTCCTCGCGCATTGGAGCATAGCGCCTCAATGCGCTTGGCCACTCCACTGCGTCTACTTTGAAGAATTTCTGTTGTTTCTGGCGTCTTCTGGCTGCTGTATTTCTGGAAGGCTAATTTGCGTGCTTTAAGGGCGTTTTACAGTTGTCGTTCCACCATCATGTTTCTTCTCTTTTCTCAGCGGTGTTAGTTCATCTGCTTTAAATATAATCACGTTTTTCTTCCCTATTTGTTAGCTTCTTCTCCCATTAGTCCTTTGTTTCTTTTGTGTAGACTGTTAATGTCGAATCTCTGTAGGTGCGATTTCTTGCGATAGTATTTTCGTGGTGTGAATTGTACTTTTACTTTTGTAAGGTAATAGCCTGAGTCAATATTAGCACCTCTTCGAACTTGTGCATTTCATGCTACTGTTTGTGGGTAATAACTAAATGGTCAATCTGGAATTCCCCAAGTTTTAGAATAGAAGTGCGCCAATTTTTTTGCTATCTGGGGTGCTTTCGTAAAGAAGTCGAAATTATCGTAAGGTTGAGTTGTTGGCAGAGATCAACTAGTCGCCTTCCATTTTTGTTGGTAAATTTATGTGCAATACATCTGCCAGTAGTCTTCCTGCGTTCTTTTTCTCTACCCAGTTGTGCATTAAAACAACAAGCAGTACGATGGTACCATTCTTAGGGATCTCTACCATAGTCTCCTCCAGTTGTTCTCAGAAATTTTCCAACTTCGGTAGGGTTTTTCTCGTTATCTATGTTCGTTGGGACATGAGCATTGACCAGCGTATAATTTCTGTTGGCGCGTCGTATACGTGCTGTCATGAACCTGTTGCTGACGGGAGTGACTTCCTTGGTGGAGTTTACGATGTTCCTGTGTGCAAGTATCACAGTGCCCAGCAATGGGGCACCTTTGGTAAATCGTCTGTCAGTTTTATTATTAAATATACGGTAGTTACCATAATCTGTTGTATCATCGTCCGTATATCGTGTTTCCTGAAATGCTAGTAATAAGATTTTATGTCTGTCGAGTTCTGTAGTAAGACTGAACAGCTTTCCAGGTTGTATCAGTGTACTGATAGTGTGCCAATAAACGTTCACAAAATATACAAATGACCTGGTGGATAACATCAGAAGTTCACCGCTGCGGATTAGTCGTGCGCATTGGGGTGTTGTGCTGCCGTTCGCCGTGGGGGATTCGAGTCCCCCCTCGGGTTTGTGTCGTCTTTAGGTTAGTTTTCCCTGGTTAAATAGTTTGTAAGCTACGGTCTAATAACCCAGCAATTGAGTCCGATAGATTTACAAACATTTGAACGTAATCACTGAGGCTTTTCGCGGTTGATGGTGTAGTATATGGAGAGGTTGTAACAATGGAAAATTGTATTGAAATGTAGGAGTATCTGCAATGAATTGACGCATGCTGCAGGGAATGGCAATTGAATATCAATGTAGAGAAGTGTAATGTGCTACGAATACACAGAAAGAAGGATCCTTTATCATGTAGGTACACTATAGCAGGTCCACAATTGGAAGCAGTTACCCCATAAATTATCTGGGAAAGGCATTAGAAGTGATTGAAAATGGAACGACTGTATAAAATTAATGGTCGGTAAAGTAGTTGCCAGTTGGAAGAATCCTAAGGAAATGCAGTCTGAAAACAAAGAAGTAGGTTACAGTACACTTCTTCGCCCATTGTCTGAATACTGCTTACCGGTGTAGGATCCGTACCAGATGTGGTTGATAGAGGAGGTAGAGAAGATCCAACGAGCAGCGCGCTTCGTTACAGGATCGGTTGGTAATCGTGGACGGAGATGATCGTTAAACTCCAATGGAATGTTCTGCAAGAGAGACGCTCTGTAGCAAACATGCAACATGCTCTGTAGCAAACGGAAGTAAAATTCGAACATACTCCTTTCATCTTGATATCTTTCATAACAGTGATTCTCAAGCAGCTTATAAGCTTTGGTTTCGCACGTTGACACCACCATTCGGTCGTACTGAGGAAGTTCATTTGACGTCTGATACAGGTGTTACACACATCTTCCGAGAATTGTTTCAAAGAATCATTCTTGAGTACTTTTACATTTAGTTTCCAAATATTTCGACCGCGAAAAACATGTTGTCATGCTCAGTTGACAATTGTACGCCAGGTAGCCAGAGAAATACACTGTACATGTTTCATTTCCAAAAATACTTGAATTGAGACACTGTGTGACATATATCCTTTGAAGTCGACTAGCGAAGTTGGGGTGTAGAATGTAAATAAGTCACAATCACCATACCGGTTTACCAACTGTCTGAGAATCTCAAGTCTCGTATTACGATCCAGCTCTGGACTGTAATTGAAATTTGGTTTCTGAACTTTTTACTACAGCACACAATTAAAATCTCCAACTAATACAATTTCCTCTTCGCCCCTTCGTATTAAGTATAGGTTATGTTTATAAAAATGCGCCCTTTCCTCCCTGTGTTAGTTGCCTGATGGAGCATAGACGTTTATAAAACGAACCCCGTTATTTACACAAGACAGTCCGTTTTCCAACCGCTCTATACCGGTTACTAAGATGCCCTGCTTAATAAGAAACGCAGCGCCCGATGCGCAACTCAACGTAGTGTTTAAATCGTATCGTAACACACAACATTTATCTGAATCTCGCTGCCTAACTCTTGTAACAAAACGGTGTTAACTTTTTTGCCGTGAACATAATCCCTACGGCTGTTGACCATTAGTGTCACTTTTATGTTCAAGGTGGTTGTTTTATAGGATTGTAACAGTGACATCTAGAGGGGAGCACCTTCGAATCTGTACCTGTTGTGTGGGCGAAACCTGTTATTGTCATTTACTGCGTGCTTTCTAAGTGTTGCGACACTCATTCATTCCCTCCCGAAGATGATTTTAGAAGGGGGTGTGGATGTAGCATGTCGTAACTCCGAGGTAAACAGCTTCCCATATGGTAAAATTCCGGATCGTCATCTTCCGTTTCTCCTGGGCGTTCTCAGTTTTCATGTGTTTGTCCTTGCTTTCCCCTGCGCCATGCCAGAACTACCTTGTAAATCTTCATCCATTTCCTGTTGCCAATCTTTTGGATAATTGTCCACGTGAGTACGTGTCTTCTGCGTGGCCGTGACTACAGATAGTTTATCCCTGTGACATTTCTCCCCTTTGTCTGCTGGGGTAGTAGTTCCCACATATCCTTTTACAGAGTCCGACACTTCTTCCGTTCGTGTTTTGTGTGTTTTCGAACTTTGTGTGAAGTCTTCAGTCGTCGTACCAGCTATTTTCTGCCGAATTTGCGCCACCCTTTCTTTCAAGGACGGTAAATATTTTTCTGCTGTTTCATGAGCGATTCCGCGTTTCTTAATGCCTTGGGAATATACCTCTCCAGTAATTTTATTTGTCCTCATCTTCTCTATCTGCAGTTCGTGAAAGGTGTTTTAACAACAGTGAGCAGGCTGTGGTGTACTTATACCACCGGAATACTTCGCTCTTGTGTCGCTCTAGCGTCCGTAGATGGCTTCGCTGCCTCGTAGGAATCCATCAGCACTTCCTCCAATGAATTGTTCTCAGTGTCGAGCGTGACCAGTGTGACAAACTTAGCGATATTGCCGCTAGATCTAGCGACAAGATATTTGGTTTTGAAAGATGTCTCATTTCTAGCGATTTTAAAAGCCTTTTATTGGAAAATCTGGAGTTTTTTCAAAGAATTGCAGTAAATTGTATGTTTCAATTGACATAAAATATGAAACGGTTGCACAATGATTAACTGTAACTCGTGTCATTTTCCAAGAGCAGCCACAAAATGTTAGTGTTATGCAAAGTAGGCAGTAGGCAACGTAATGTCAACCTGGAGTTTGGCTGTTAACAGGCTGCTTTTCACACACAGCTGTGTTCTTCGCATATAAAATGTTTCCTTGCTGAGTTTCGGGTTATACCTGTATTAGAAAATGAACTACAAAATATTAATTGAAGTTGTTCACCATGTGCCATGTGCTATGTGGATATGAGAAACAAAATTTATTCAGACTGTGTTAACGTGTTTATGCTGCACAAACTGTAGCAGATGTAGGGCTACTTACTGTTGTCTTACATTACTATTTACTGAATTTACTATATGTAGCTATTATTTGTAAGGCCGATGTTAGGTTACTGAGTACTGACTAATCGCCAATGTTTACAAATCAGTTTTTCATACTGTATAGTTTTTTTTTGGCGTACATTTTTAAAATTACATAATTAGTTCTACAAAATTCGTCAAAAATATGACTTGGTAGCCGGCCGCGGTGGCCGAGGGGAATGAGCCGCGTCAGTCACGATCTGCACGGCCACTACGTTCGGGGGTTCGAATCCCCCCTCGGGCATGGATATTTGTGCCGTCCTTAGTGTTAGCTAGTTCATAAGTAGTTTGTAAGTTTAGGGACTGATGACCCCGTAGTTTAGTCCCATAAGCTATACAACCATTTGAAAATTTTTTAGGACTTGGTTAAACTCAAACACCAGATAATTTGGGGAAATTGCTTGCCTCATATTTGTGTCTGCTTTATGGATCCTCCTGCTTATCAGAGATATTTAACTGAAAAATTGTTTCGCCATTCTAAGGTTTTTTGTGGAATGTAGTTTTTAAGTTCTCTTCAAAAACATTTTCTTAACCCCTATTCAATTTCTTGTCTTGCGTGAATTTCTGTTCTCTTTCAACGTCATCTAAGGCAACTGCAGTCATAATAGATGCTTCAACACTAAATTTAATATGTGCCGCTCTCTTTTGAGAACAAATACCACCACTATTGCGTCTTTAGCACTATTATGTGCAAATTGTGCTTCATTTTAACGTCTCTCCACGTTCACTCCATAGGAATTTTTGCATGTTTGCGTGTGTGACGTCAGTGACGTTGCCGAGAGAGTGAATCCATCCTAATTACCCCCCCCCCCCTCATATAATTTACTGAATGTCGGAAATGTAGCATATTTCTCGAGATTTTGCATGTTCAAACTAGCGACAGTTAAAGCTCGTAAGTTGGTCACCCTAGACGTGACTATCGCTCAAGCCGCCACAATTCCGTAAGTGGGCGCGACCGGTGGATCTACTTGCCCCGCTCGTACGCGGATGTTCATCATACATCACTAACGCTCTGTACCCACAAATACGAACAAACTATGGTACATGTTTGTTCAAGTTCTTTTAACTTGCCTGATACTATTCAAAGGCGGAAATTTGTGAGCACTAGACCATTTCTCGGCTACATTACTGATGACAGTACCGTAATTCTTAAACACTGAGCTGATTTACAAAGCGGTAATTTCGAAATGTAATTCGAAAACTCTGACCGTCCTGATTCACAGGCCTGCGTGCGAGACAGATACCCCTCAGGGGCTCAGCATTAATTTGCTGAGTACGGGCTTGGCGAACCCGGGGTCCTGAGCTGTGGGCTGTGTCGCGCCAACAGTCCGCTACACCGTAAGCTCTGTGCGTGCTTCAACGACCATCGTTCGGCGCGACGGTGGAACGTTGTACGTTTCAGAGCCTGGGGATCTTGGCTTAATCGCTCGGGTCGCGAGGACGGTACAAACCTCTATAAAAAAACCTCAATCTCAAGGTGTGCTACGTGCCGAGGAGATGCATGGCTGTTGAGGTTGAACAGCCGCTAGCGAGCAACCTCTGAGGAACCTGCCGCACCTCAGTTGTATAAGGCTTACCCAGGCAAGCGGGGCTCTGTCTGGGTGGACGCTTATTTCCCTAGCTGCTCGCGGGAACACCATGAAACGAACACGAAACGTTGGCGGACGTACAACCGCCGTCTCTAAGCGTGGTCGAGGCGATTACAACGCTGCAAATTATGACCCCCAAACGTTTCCTTCCTTGTCCACACCATGGGAGGAACGTCGGGCAAAACATCATATTTTTGATAGCTATTAATGGACTAGCTGCGGCAGTAGGAACGTCTGTCTCTTCCTCCTTGTTTGCCGACGACTTTTGCCTTTACTTCAGCTCCAGCAGCATTAACGTCACAGAACGGCGGCTGCAGGGAGCCATTCGAAGGGCACAGACTTGGGCCTCTGCACATGGTTTCCAATTTTCGGTGCAGAAAACCCGCGTCATGCACTTTTGTCGCCGTCGGGTAGCTCATCCAGAACCTGAGCTATATTTGAATGATGAACCCCTTCGCGTTGAGGAGACACACCGCTTCCTAGGCATGCTTTTTGATGCCCAGCTGACCTGGATACCGCATCTTCGCCAATTAAAACAAAAATGCTGGAGACATCTAAACATCCTCCGCTGCCTCAGCCACACAGGTTGGGGAGCTGCTCGCCCCACTCTACTTCACCTGTATAAGGCACTTATCCAGTGACGCCTGGATTATGGCTGCCTTGTGTATGATTCTGCAGCTCCAACTGCACTGCAGATCTTAGATCCGGTTCATCACAGTGGCATCCGTTTAGCAACAGGGGCCTTCCGTACCAGTCCTGTGACAAGCCTTCTTGCTGAGGCTGGGGTTCCCCCCCCCCCCCTGCGATTCAGAAGGCAACAGTTAATGGCTTCTTACGTTGCCCATATTCATGCCTTACCTCACCACCCAAATCGCAGGCTCCTCTTCCCAGCTGTCGCACTCCCTTCCTCACGACGACGGCCCCGGTCGGGCCTCCCGATTGCGGTTCGTGTTCGTTCCCTTCTTTCTTCTCTAGAGTCCCTTCCTATTCCTCTCACCTTCCAGGACCATTCTCGTACTCCTCCTTGGGTCCTTCCTCGCCTCCAGCTTCGGTTGGACTTGTCCCGAGACTCCAAAGCCTCTGTTGCACCAACGACTCTGCGTCAACTGTTCCAGGCCCTTCTGGATTCGTACCATGGTGCTGAATTTATGTACACCGATGGCTCCCTAGTCGATGGCCATGTTGGGTACGCCTATACCCACGGCCGGCATATAGAACAACATTCATTGCCCTGTGGGAGTAGTGTGTTTACGGCGGAACTTGTCGCCATTTGGCGGGCCCTTGAACACCTCAGAGCCTGTCCCGGAGAGTCTGTGGTTATCTGTACTGACTCCCTGAGTGCTTTGCAAGCCCTTAACCAGTGTTTCCCGAGACATCCTTTGGTACGGTCCATTCAGGAAACTGTATACAGACTAGGTACATCTGGTCGCACTGTGGTATTCCTTTGGAGTCCAGGCCACATTGGAATAACTGGAAATGAACGTGTTGACCAACTGGCGAAAGAGGCTACTACCTCAACCATGCTGGAAATCGGTCTCCAGGAGAGGGATCTCCGGGCGGTGCTCCATCGGAAGGTATTAAGCCTATGGAATACAGAGTAGGCTGAATCGAACGCACCGAATAAGCTCCGTGCTGTTAAGCCTTCTACGGCAATGTGGAGGTCCTCCCTACGAGCCTCTCGTAGGGAGTCCGTTGTACTCTGCCGACTACGCATTGGCCATACATGGTTAACACACGGCCACCTCTTGCGTCGAGAGGGCCCACCAATTTGCCGTTGTGGCGACCAGCTGACTGTAGTCCACATACTGTTGTATTGTCCGTTTTTAGCCGCTTTGCGGCAGTCCTTTAGCCTACCAGATTCGTTGTCATCAGTTTTAGGTGACAATGCCTCCTTGGCTACTAGTGTTTTAAATTTTATTCGGGCATCTGGTTTCTACCCTTCCATTTAATGGAAGGCGCTTGTGAGTGATTCACAGACCCTCATTTTTACACTGTTTTTTAAGTTACTTGATAGCCTCTACCTTTTCGGTTGAGGTGGTTTTTTAGTGTGTACAGCATGGCTCGCTCATCCGTAATTATCTTAGTGATCAGCCGGCCATAGCATTCTGCTGTGAAATTGTACTTTTATTCCTTTTGTGAACTCCTCTGTGTATAAGTGTAGTATTTGCCTTATTTTACATTCAAGGAATTCTCTAATCCTTGTTCTGTGTTTTCGTTCTATCACATGTTACTTCACTGCCTAGAACAACAACAACAGCAAAACATCAGGGTGAGGCTTATGCCCCGAAATATCTGGTATGCACACCTAATGATGGGGAATCTTTTATGACGACGAAGCCAATGTTCTTCGTCGAACATCTAGAGGACAAATATGGAGAGGTCGAGGGTCTGTCAAAGATGAGATCTGGGTCGGTTCTTATAACGACGTCATCCCCAGCGCAGTCACGTGCTTTGCTAGCCTGCGACAAGCTGGGTGATGTTTCCGTTTCTATTACGCCACATAAGACGTTAAACATGGTCCAGGGTATCATTTTCCACAGGGATCTGCTGCTGCAATCGGATGACGAATTGAGAGCTAACTTGGAGCGGCGTGGTGTGCATTTCATCCGCCGCATCTATAGGGGTCCGAAGGACAAGAGGGTTGCCACCGGTGCCTTCATCTTGGCTTTCGAGGGCGATTCATTGCCTGGGAAGGTCAAGGTGATGGTCTACCGGGTCGACGTAAAGCCCTATGTTCCTCCCCCTATGCGCTGCTCAAGTGCTGGAGGTTTGGGCACATGTCCTCCCGATGTGATGCCAACTCAACATGTCGGGAGTGCGGGCGTGCATCCCACCCGGACGCCCCCTGTACCCCGCCTCCAGTTTGCGTCCATTGCAACCAGCAGCATCCTCCGTGTTCTCCCAACTGCTCTGTACTCCACAAGGAGCGTAAGATCATGGAGTACAAGACCCTGGACCGGCTGACATATGCAGAGGCCAGGTGCAAGTACGCAAAACTCCACCCAGTGACCATGACGACCCCATACTCAACAGTAGCTTCATCGTCGATCCCCACAGTTGCTAAACCACAGAGTGCACCACCAATGCCAGCGGGCCCCCAGGCCCGACCCACTCCACCTGCCCCCTTGACAGTTGGGGGCCCAACACCTTCAGTTGCTCCCACACTATTCACGTTGGGAGCAACAGAGAAGCCATCACAGGGGACGTCGGTCCCCACCCCACAGCCGGAGAAACAACAGCCTTCTCCGGCTCCTCTCGCCCGGAAGGGGTCCCACGGGACACTCCCTTCCGAGGCTTCTCTTCGTGGGAAAGTGGATCCCGGCCGATGGCTGAAGGATCCCGCGGCTGCTGATCGAGGGGCCTCCACCACTTCGTCGGCACCTGCAGCCCCTGTTGAGAAGCCCCCACGGCCCTTAACACCCAAGGGCCAGCGAGAGGGTAAAAAGAAAGAGAAGAAGAAACAGGATTCTTTGGTGGCTTCCAAGCCACCCACACCCGCATCCTCTGCCTCAGAGGATGAGGTCGAGATCCTCGCTTCCGCTGAGGATCTCGCAGTCCTTGATTCACTCGACCATAGGAGATCTGCACAACCGGAATCAACTGATTCTATGGTCATAGATTCTGTTGAGCCTGACCATCAGGCAGCAGGCGCTTCTATGAAATGATCTTCTTCTTTTCTTTCCTTTTATGGCCTTAGAGCGTGGAGGACATGTTATCCTCCAGTGGAATTGCGGCGGCTTCTTTAATCACCTGGCTGAGCTGCGACAAATACTGTACAGCTACCCTGCATTTTGTATCGCCCTACAGGAGACATGGTTTCCAGCTCAGCGCACCCCTGCCCTCCGTGGGTATCGGGGCTACTACCGCAACAGGACCCTTTACGACAGAGTATCTGGCGGTGTATGTATGTATATCCTGGACACTGTCCCCAGTGCCCATAGGTCACTGTAGCCCGAGCAGGCAAACCTGTGAAGGAACGTATCTACATGTCCACAGGTGGTGCATAAATTGCAATTAGCCTTGCCTATAATACTCAGTCTCTCGTTCGTTGCTATAATTACATTGACAACCTGATACCACGTGGAACGTACCTCCGATGTTAAAAGTTTGCTGCTGATAATCCTCCAGACACAGCTCCAATCTTTTGTAGGATATTTCTTCTTCATTCTGTTTCTAACAGCACTCGTCCGTGGTTTGTCATGATGATGTGGCCTATTACCATGTTCTCCTGTTGTCTGGCTATTCTTCTTGTAACTAACCTCAATGAAGTACTTCCTAACATGATTCAGCTTGTAATTAATGGGAGCCACATTGGCGGGGGCAGCTAAGCTCATTTAGAAGAGCAGAGCCCTAATACTCTGAGGGTTGTTACGGAGAATTTTTTGTGTCCTCTTGATAAATAAAGTCATCGTTTTCTGCCGAATGTCTGTAAGACCGAGGCCACCATCACCATATGGTAAGGTCACTGTGTTAGCTGCAACTCTGAATATGCATCCCTGCCAAATCAGTTGACACACGACTCTTGTAATGTTTTTTGCTATACCTAATGGGACAGGCAGTATTTGACCTAAATATAATGCTTTAGACAAGATAATGCAGTTGATTTATTGAACCCTCTGAATCAAATTTAGATCCCTGTTTCTATTTTTCCTCGTTAAACCTCTGATTTTTACTAGCATTTCTTTCCAGTTGGCAAAAGTCATCCGGAGTGGACAGTTATAAAATATGACGCCGAGGGTCTTATGGTGGTCTGTAGTAGTAATCCAGTCGAAAACATTTCCTTCAAAGCCATTTAAACTGAGCAGCGAACTTTCCGTTTTGTTGACGACCTCGCCAGTGGCACTGGAATACATCTGAATCGCGTCGCTTAGATGTTGAACGTCTTAATTACTCCGGACAATGACTACTAAATCATCAGCATACACATTGGTTACTTTCTTGACAGACATTATTGTTATTCCTTCAAGGTCATTGTTTAATTTTCGGACAAGAGGTTCTATCGATATGATGTACAGCAGCACTGAGAGCGGACTGCCTTGCGGAAATCCCCTGAGATTATCAGTGTTCTTCGTACGTTGTCCATTTACAAGAATTTTCGCTGTCATTCCCGTGATCATATGTTGTAATGATTGTAAGAATGTGTTGGAAAATCCCATAGTGGTCATCGTTTTAAAAAAGTAACGGTGGTCAACCCTATCAAACGCATTTGCCAAGTCAATAAAAAGCAAAGATCCCTTAACTTTAGTCGCCGAAAAGATGGAAATAATGTCACGATATTAACTGACGGTTTTCACTATACTCCCATGAGGTAAAGCCGTATTCCATCAGGACCAGGAGTCTTATTCAGTGTAGAAGTTTTTATGATGTCCAACAGTTCGTCGCTTGAAAAGGTTGTTAGTAAGCATCTATTGTCATCAGCTGTGACAATAGCGTCTGTACTGCCTAGCAATGTTGCTGCAAATGCCTCATTGAAATCAGTAGCTGTGTATATGTCCTAAAAAATCGGTGAATTTCATCCATTATTGCTCGCTGTTCAGATGGGACTTGACCGTTTGCAGCTCGCAGCTTCTCCAAAAAAGTCTTCCTTCTGTTTTTTGTTTGTCTGCTGATGTGGTACAGAGAAGCAGTTTCCTCTGCTACAGTTGATTGCGACCTAGACCTGACCTTCAAACCGTCGAGCTGTTTCCTTTCCAGTTGCGTTAAAATTGCCTTGGTTTTCTTTATTTGCGTGAAGTTCTCATCAGATAAATCAGATAAAACAGGACGATCGTAAAGTTCTCTGAGACAGGTATAATAAAATTCTATAGTGTCCTTGAAATATGTGGCCTTTTCTTTCGCATACTGAATCAACGGCATTCGTAGTTTCTTTTTAGCATGTTTGGTCCACCATCCAATTGCCGAACCGTATCTTGGTCGCGCCCTGAGGCACGCTACCCAAGTCAGTCGTACACATTCATTTAGTTCTGTGTCGTTAAGAACACTCACATTCAGTTTCCATAGACCCCGTCCCCAGAACGATTTTTGCCGGACGAGATTGATGCTGCAACGTACCCCACTGTGATCAGAAAAACTAGCAGGTATCGCGTCGATAGAAGTTATACAGTGCCTTAGGCTGTCAGAAACATACAGTCTGTCAATTCTACTAGCAGAAACATTGGTAACGTGCGTAAATTTTACCATTGTTGGGCATAGCACTTCCCAAGCATCGCTTAGACGTAAATCACAGACACAATCATTCAGTTCTTTGGAGAATTTAAAGTTTGGGCTTCGATCCTTGGGGTTCAAGACACAGTTCCAATCTCCTGCAATAATTAGATTTTCTGAATTATCTTTTAGTAGGTGAACGGTTTATGCCATGGAAAAAGCTATCTCTAGCAGTTCTGGCATTGTAGCCAGAGGGTGCGGAGATATTTACTACAGTTCTTCAAAAATTTTACAGGATATTCCCCTACCGGATTCTAAGAGACACAGGGTTTCTACGGGTATTCTATTTTTCACTAAAATTGCCGTTCCACACTCATTCTCTAATGCTACATTTAAAATTTCGATTTAGCCTGGAAATTGAAATTCATGGACGAGTACTTCTTGCAACAGTGCAATGTCAGTGTCAGATTGGTATAAATAATCTTTCAAGATCGATAATTTTAAGGGATTCGAGATCCTGTTGATATTGAGAGTGAATATATTATACGTTTTGTCGTTGTCTGTAATCGATGTGGCATAGTCAAGGACCACAAACGCTATTAATAAACACGAGTATGATGTCAATCGTCAGATTCATCAAGTAACAATGAACACAGAACCGACATCGATTGCGACTTATCGCAATGATTCTAGGTGAAGTTCGTGGAGTCCTTCTGCATTCGTGTTCCCAGAGAACACAGGAAGATTAACACTAGTAGTTGAGACTGGAAGTTTATTCT
Organism: Locusta migratoria; assembly: GCA_026315105.1. Classification (NCBI taxonomy): domain Eukaryota; kingdom Metazoa; phylum Arthropoda; class Insecta; order Orthoptera; family Acrididae; genus Locusta; species Locusta migratoria. The sequence goes on from CM048746.1 coordinate 448,917,773, forward strand.
CTTGTTCCATTTCAGTCACCCAGTCCACCAGTCACCTTTCAAAAAATGTTAAAATGTTTGTATAGCCGGCCGCGGTGGCCGAGAGGACTGAGGCGCTCCAGTCACGGTCTGCACGGCCACTACGGTTGGGGGTTCGAATCCCCTCTCGGACATGGATATCTGTGCCGTCCTAGTTCGTAAGTAGTTCATAAGTAGTTTGTAAGTTTAGGGACTGATGACCCCGTAGTTAAGTCCCATAAGCTATACAAACATTTGATTTTGTTTGTATAGTCTATGGGACAACTACGGGGTCATCAGTCCCTAAACTTACGAACTACTTACGAACTACTTACGAACTACTTACGAACTACTTACGAACTACGACGGCACAAATATCCATGCCGGAGGGGGATTCAAACCCCCGACCGTAGTGGCCGTGTAGACCGTGACTTGAGCGCCTTAGTCCCCTCGGCCACCGCGGCCGGCGAGTCACCTTTCTCCGGGTTCTCAGACATCCGAACCCGTTGACCAAAATTGGTGGCTTTTGCGATGTCTATACTTTTTCGTCGAGCATGCGTTCTGCGAGAACCAGCTTTACTGTTATCTTCTTTGTTCTGACTATACGTGGAACTATCGGACAATTCCTTATTTTCGTCTGTTCCGTCATTTATCTTCTTCTTGTGTTTCTTCTTGATTTCCTGAAGTTTCTCCCGAGTTTTGTGAGCTTCGGTTTCCGCTTTCGGGTGTGCAATCCTTCTCTTTTCGTTTTTCTTCGGAGGTGAACTACAGGGTACAGATACAATGTGTTCAACTTCCATATTTTGTACAACGTCAGGGGTCGTCAAAGGACTGGCAGCCATTTCCATAGCGGCTTAGTTCACTTGCTGTGACGGTTGTCGGTCAACAACAGCCTGGTGAGAAACAGTCGCATCGGCGGGGGTGACGTGTTCTTCCTGTTGCACCTGTGGTAATTCAGCCTTGCTCCGTGTAGAGTATGTGGAGTTGAAGCACGGCCTGTGTAGCGTCTTCGGTGGCCGAGTCCTGCACGACACTTATTGTCACGGGAGGCGGCGCCGGCACCGCAGCGGCAGCCGCCGCATACGACAGGGGTATGTTTACAACGCCAGGCGCGCGCCTCCTCGCGTCGCCGGGAGGCAGCTGAGCCACCTGACGGCGCGAGCACTCCGCCCGGTAGTGCTCCGTCAATTACAAATGGCACACGTCCTAGGCTGTCCGTCGTGTATCAGAAGTGCACGATAGCCCGACACACTGATAAAGGACGGTATGTGCTTCATCAAATCAATTTTTACTTGACGCACGCCATTCAGTTCGGGGCACTGAAAATTGTTCCCCCACATTTCCTCATGAACAGACAGAACACGACCGTAGGCACTCAGAACATCGCGTACGTGCTCGCAAGGAATTTCATACGGTAGTTCAAATACGCGCACAGTGCGCAAACCCATACCACCAAAAGAAACTTCTACATCAATCACACTACCATCAGATCACAAAACTTTCGTTGTCCGTCCACTTTCTTCTACAATACGCAGACACGGATCAACATTCAAAAGTTTTACAAAAAATACAGGCGCAAGCTGAGACACACGTATTTCGTAAAGTTCGTCTAATGGAATCTTAACTTGTTCAATAACATATCTATGAACTTCATATGCAGCAGGTTTCAAACTTCCACGTTCAAAAGTAAACTTCAAAGTATATCTCCTCAAAATCGTAGCCATGTTCAAAACAACTCCATATTATAAACAAAACCAAATCCCAGCCACAAACACCAGACAAATACGTTAGTAGAGAAATTATCACCCATTAACACGAAGACAACAGATTTCACTGTCAGAATAAACAGAAACTCGCCTTGACGTCAGCCGCGACGGAGCACAGCAGAAGCCTGCACGACGGCCCAAGCCGGAATGCCTCACAACTTCGCGCTTGCCCGCGAAAGGCAAAGGTCCCAGGTTCGATTCCCGGTTCGGGCACACAATTTTAATCTGCCAGGAAGTTTAATATCTTACTAACTGTGACTATTAACGAAATGATACGCACTTCATCACCATGCTGACATAAAGATTTAAGTAATTTGAGAATTAAATTTTTCTACCGATTAGTTTTTGTAAAATCATTTGTGAAAGATGATGGGGCATGCGCCTCTATTCTGTTAGGACAGCGCGATTCCAAACTTGTTGGAGAAAATTGGCGGGCGATTCAACCTTGGGTTTTTAGGAGCTCTAGTCTCTTCTATCACTCAAAACAATTTGCTGGGGCTTACAGGCTCCGGGCGCTCCTGAATTGATGTGATGCAAACACTATCATAGAAATATTGTACCGAGAATATTGGTAACTCGTCTTAAGAACACGTTACATAATGATTTCTTCAGAAGCAAAAATAGGACAATATTAAGACATGTTTCCAAGAGCGAGGAAACCCTTTCTAGCATCAAAGCTGAACAGCAATTCAATACTTGAAACTTGAAAGATATGATTTTCCTGAAAAATCTTGATATAGAAAGCTTGCCATGTTGTCTCTAATACGATCAAATTTGGTTTCGTGGGAAGAGCTCGCTACATTGCCATGTATATAGATTACTGTTGTCAAATGTTTGTAAACCTATTGGACCAAATTTCTGTAGTCATCAGTCACTAGACTTACAAAATAAGTAAACTAACTGAAACTAACGACAACACATACCCATGCCAGAAAAATCAAATTAAAATGTTTGTAAATCTAGCGACTCAACTGCTTAGTTATTAGTCCGTAGCTTACAAACTACTTACACTAAGTTAAAATAACTTAAGGAAAACACACACATCCATGCGGGGGGGGGGGGGGCGTTGGATTCGAACCCCCGATGCGGGAGGCCTCGCGATCGGCAACGTGGCGCTCCAGACCGCTTTTTTTTTATTTTTTTTATTTATTTATTTTTATTATTATTATTATTATTCTCTGGGTAGTTCTGCTCATTGCGGTCGCTGATCTTGAGTGTTCGTTGTTGTTCTATTTGTTGTTGGCTCAGCTTTTTTTATTACAGAGGGCATTCAGCCCTCTGACCGGGCGCGCTGAGCCACGGCGCCCGGCGACCGCTCGGCTAATCCCGCGCCCCATGCCAACGCCACCCATGCCCGAGGCAGGACTCGGAACTTCCGGCCTTAAAAGCCGCCCATTCCGTAACACAGCGCTTTAGACCACGTGGACATTCCGCGTTAAATGACGTTTGAGCACATTTTTCTAAGAAGTGCCAACAAAACGATCTAAAAAAAAAAAAAACAATATCGTTTGTATTGTCATTTCCTGTGTGCATTTCTAATGTGAAAAGGTGTTAAAAAATTTACATACGTAAGACAGAAATGTATGATCATAGATTTAGTAAAGGCCGAATTAAAAAATAAATAAATAAATAGTTTTCTTTTTGTAATCTGTTGATTTGACAATAAAAAATAACGTTTTATTTTTATAATATTTATTTCTCCCGACAACAACTCAAAAATCGTGACATTTTTAAATTATCTCCAGATATTTTAATTTTTCCGTCTGGCAGCCGTACTTTTGATATTGTGACTTTGTGAAACAGCCTGTGTAGTGAGGCAGGAGCGAAGAAGGCAAATAGGACAATCGTTAAAGTTCCGTTGATAGGAAAAAAACTTTGCTCTTGTAGTTGCAAGAACTTAATTTCGACATCTGCCGGCAGTAGGCCCATTATAATCACACTGCAGAATTTACCAATTGCTTATAGAAATATTTTCAAGAAACGAAAGAAATTCTTTCGCAACATTGACACGGCTTTTCTTCATTTTTATCGAAAATTTCTTGTGCCTTGGGGCAACTTCCACTAATAAAAGTAGAATTGTTATTTTGAACTAAGAGCTTTATGTAACAATACGAGATGCACGAATATTCCGTTCGTTCTATTGTTGTGGTTCCGTCATTATTTGGATAGCAGACAACGAACCTGCTCAGTTCAGTGCTTACCGCTGTAACCGACGCGCGCTTGTTTCGTTCTTCGACAACTGCTAGCGTTTTTCTGAGGTAGGAAGGAAAGTAACGTATGTTCATGATTGTTCCTTTGTGCTCTCTTTAGGCATAATCATCAGTGTTTTGTTTTAATGCATAATTTTCTTGGTGGCGAAAAAGACTCGCAAGGAATATATATGTTACGATACTGATTGTGTATTCAACTTTTTGTATCCATGACCAAAATAAACGCGTAGGCCTAGTTATCGTACAAACTGTTGCCGTTGTTTATCAGTACTCGTTTCTTTTTATTCGTCGACATAAATGTGTTGCAGTTCAGCTACAAAAATCGCGGTTCTTATAGTGACACGAAAAAAAGTTTTGCATGTAATTTGTACAGGCGCACTGGTTCTTTGCAATGGTATTCTTATCTCCCGTTACTATTGCAATCACAGTCAATGCTTAACCGTGAAAAGTAGGAACGCTTCTATACTCGTGTGCCGTCACGACCCAGCTAATTGAAATGATGATGAAATGATATTTTGTCTTATAATTTTTAAAGTGAAAGTTTCAATTCAACTTTGAGGAACGTTGTGTTTAATCAAACAAACGATAGCCACTTTCATTTTCGTGCTCTAACTTGCTAATCGCGGTCATGCTTTGCTATGGCTCAGTATGATGTGGGGGGGGGGGGGGGGGGGGGGGAATAAGCCCTTGCAGGTACACACTCGCCGAGAAAATACGTCAATCAAGTCAATGGCCTAGTTTACGTTATTTTTATACATGCTATTTTGTCACAAACTGACATTTGGAGCCCGTAGTTGTGTGTGAAATACAGGATGATTCTTGCAAACAAAATATTACGATGGAATTTTTTCGTGAATAAATGAATAGCACGAAAAAGTCTATCGTAAAAGTTTGTTTACAACAGTTGTCAGTATCATTAGTTATATTTACGCTCGAGTAAGCAATTCCAATAATCGTTTTGTATTGTAGGGAACCACATAACCAATGACTTTTCGCCACAAGCAAAATTATCTGCATAATCAAAATGTAAATGACATGTATGTGGACGTGAACAGCTGTCTAACGATGAACTGGAAAGTTTGACCGGTAACAGCGCTTTTTAGTAAATAAGTAGCACGATCAAATGTCGTTGTTTGCTGTTTTTTATTGTAAGAATCATCCTGTGTTTTTTATACAGCCAGTGACGAGACTCGTGTTTATGTTCGTTGAATTTCTGCATATAAAAAAAAAAGACGGTTTAGCGACTTTGGAGCGGACCTTACATTACTCGACATTATGTTCATCTACTGCTCATCCCCTCCGCCTCCACCTCCCCCACTATATCGATCCCATGTCTTCTCAAGTTCGCTCTATTACTTGGACACTATATCGTCAATGTTACTACATAATTATATATATAGTAGCAATCGGGCCGCGAGCACGAGTCAGGTTCTACACATTGGCACAAACTTTGGCGCAAACAGTGTTCATCCAATGTATGGATTGGTGAAGTAGCACTCGAATCAACGCTGGATCCAATGTTGTTACGCCTCCGTTGCTTGACAATATTTCGATCAACCATCAAAGGACGTTGAGCCAATATCGATACGCCGTCCACACATTGGCGCCAACTTAGATTCTTTCTATCTTTGTAGTCTGCTTGTCTCGAAACTGTGTTTTTTGTTGGATTGTTCCACATCGTCGTTTATTTTAAAGTTTTGAAATGTTTGTAAACAGTACAGCTGTATCAGAACGAGATTCATCTGTGAAAGCAACAACAAAAATCGTAATGATACTGCAAACTTTAGGCATGATGTTGACAATATGAAGTGGATTTTATGCTTTTCAAACGTAATGATGCTTTTGACAGACCTGGTTGTTGAATGTAATTTTAAACATTAACAGTACCTAACTTTGCCCGTCAGAGCCTTACATATTACTTTGCAAACTTCAAGCGCTATTAGTGATATTACTTAACGTGGATATTTTAAAAATGAAGTGTACGCTTTTGAAAATGTCACCTGTACCAAGAAATCAGAGCTTAACTGTCAAAATACCTTTAACAGTGTATGTCCCCACAAAAACGTTCAGGCATTTGAAGGAACAGCTCTAAATGTGAAATTTTAATAATGGATATCGAATACTTGTGATACGTTTTTAAACATACTGATTTCGAAATGTATGGTATGAAGTGGTACATTACAACCCACCATATTCTTTCAGCCGGTTTCCTTTTTAGCCCACTTTAGGTTACAGCTCGAAAGTATAATGTAAATAATGACTTAACCGTTCATCTGACACGAAAACTGAATAAACGACTTCATAGACGAGAAAATTCTCTACAACTTTGCTGCTCCCTTGTGGGTTTTTCTATTTTTTTTTTTTTTTTCATATATCGCATCGCTTGCAAAAATAACGACGATTTGGTACTGTATATAACTTTTTGGTACTGTCTCACTTTTTTAGGCTATAACTCGCACCGTTACAGAGATATTTGAAAAATAACGGCTATTTGAGACTGTCACTTGATTTTATGTCAACCAGCACAGGCAATGGAAATAAACTTGAAAAAGAGGACAAACTATAACGGCAAGACAGGTGATATTTTAACGAAAAAATATCATGATATGGGATATTAAAATAATAATTAAAAGAGGGAAAAGTAAAAAAAAAAAAGGAGTGTGTTTGTCAGCTAAACTCAAAATCAAAACATTTTGGCTTTTTGTTAAAATGCAGACAGAGAGAATATTACGTGTTTAGTGCATAGATTTTATCACAATAGTAGAGACGTAATCGTATCGTCCATAATTTTTATTATCTTTTTTTTCGAATTATTTGCAAAAAATCATAAAACTACAAGAAAACCTAACGTGGGATGTAAGACATGCCAGTGCGATTTTTTGTTTTTTGTTTTGTTTTTTGTTTTACAGTGCGTAATATATTAATTCGTACTCTGTTTACGAATCTTTGCGTCAGATATCTTTACGTTGTCTATTGACGAAGTCAACAGAATGTTGGCGTCAAAGTGTGGGCGCTATCGCAAAAATATTGGCCAATTTTGGCGTCAGCGTTGTCACCAATGTGTGGTGGGGAGTAAACCAACAAGAACATAGAGCAGAAATATCTACCTCTGGAGTGTGCACAGCAGTCTGCGCATGTTATCAATATTAAGCTGGTATTGTTACATGATCTAGGGACGACGCTGTTCGCTAATTCACACGAAGCATCACGTCTCGTCGTGTCACGTTTTTTTACCAGCGTCGTTGTCTGGTAAATTGCCAGTTGCTACGTGTGAGCCATCTTGGAGTAGCATCTCCGATGATTTGTCGTAGAATTCGAGGAAATGGGATAAATAGCAATTCGAAAGGATCAAAAAGGATCAGCTGTAATTTATTTTCTTTCTTTTATGTTTGTAAAGTTTATGCGACTTAACAGTGGCTTCATCAGTCCCTAAACTTACAAACTAATTATGAACTAACTTATACTAAAGACAACACAAACAACCATGCCCGAGGGAGGATTCGAACCTCCGATGCGGGATGCCTCATGATCCGCAACGTGGCGCTCCAGACCGCTCGGCTACTCCTGCGCGGCATTGTGTTTTCATAAACTGCTCTTTGCAAGTGTGACAAATCACAACTAAATGTCGCAGCTATCAAAAAGTAGCAGTCACAGAAATAACAGTTATCGGACAGTCACTGTTTAGGTCATCCCCATTACACACAAACATACGTCGTCCTGAGATCACTTGACTGGAACGGCAAGACAATATGACAACACAAAATCTATTCTGCGCTCCTCAATGCTCACTCCAAAGATGTTTCTACTCTATGTACATGAACTATGGCCTTTAGATGGGAGCGGAGAGATGCGGGGGCAGGGCTCCCTCTCAAAGTGCTAGGTCAATGTTCTGTGCTTTTTTTAATTTTATTTATTTATTTTATTTTAACGGCAGATCCGAAGCGTGGTGTTCAACAAAAGCCAAAAAAGTCGTACACACTTTCAACGACAACGCCTATTGGTAGAAAAGGCATAACATTTTCCATAAATTATAAGCAAACGGCATGTTAAATAAAATACAAATGTAATTAAATAGGTGTAATATTTAAAATGTTAAAATTTTGCATACAAAGTTTCATGATGTATGTTGGTCTCTTTCACGGTCACTCTCGACCGTGTCGTCACGTGAATATTCCCTGTGAGAAGTAACAGTGCGAGTTGAGCTCTCATGCTCCGCTGTGTCTATATTCGATGAATGGTCAATGATGGAATTATTAGCATGTACTATAATGTAGTCGGCAATTGCAATTACCATGACACTATCGCGCTGTCTATACTCACGAACGTTTCTGTATTAAACTAACGTTTCCCGTCGTTTCCAGTGAGACAATAACAGCATTGTCTATGGGTTTCTTTAGATTTGCTATAGACATGTCGACGTGCTGACTCATCTACCGCTTTCTTTACAAAACCGTTTCTCAAGCCAACATTTCAAACAATCATTCCTCTGGAGTCACTCAACCACTGCATAGTATCCAATACATCTTGTGGTCTCCGCAACATTTGCCGCATGTTAGATCGCTGCCAATTCATGATTACTCGCTATTAGAGTCTGGCCGAAACGTAATTTGCGGCCTAAACTGAAATCAATTTAAAATTTCGTAAATTTTCGTTATACCACAAGTATACTTTCTGCAAGATCCTGTATTAAGCCTTCTTGAGAGAGTGCAAGCCTAACTGCAGAAGATGAAACAGCAGGCGTACAGTTTTACTGTAAACATGCAAAGTAAATACCACGAAAATCTAGATACTGGACATGACTACCAAATACAAAATACGCAGAAAGTGATAATTTGTTTGTTTATATAAGTAGCCTTTAAAATATTTATCTTGAGAGCACTAGCTTTACACAGACATCTTCACTTTCGTTTTTGCAATCAATAAAAAAACTTGACATATCTATTTTTCCTAATTACACAATGCATATAAGTTATAGTCAGTACATCAACTTAAATTTGTCCCGCAGAAAGTATTTCGAAAAATAACGTCACAGTTCCGACTGACAGTACAATGTCATTGTAAATTTACGCAAAACGAACAGGAAAAGCTGTGTACCACATGATCAATGTTTCCCAAACCCATATTGGTTACTAAAGAAGCCCCTCGCTCTCAAGGAGACACATTAATAAATTTTTCAGCGTAGTAACATGATAACCCGTTTCATTCAGTACCATACAGAATAAGTTAAATTGTTCCTAACACAGCATCACTACTCGATACGATTGGGTTATATTGTCATTAACAACAAAATAAAATTGTGGAACATATCGAAATTGTGATTAGAAAAAGAAATGTGTGTAAACGTATGGGACTTAACTTCTTTGGTTATCAGTCCCTAGGCCTACAAACTACGCAAACTAACTGAAACGTAACGACTAACAGACACACACCCATGCCTGAGGGAATACTCGAACCTCCGACGGCGAGCAACCGCGCACTCCGCACCATGGCGCCTTATAGGGACCGGCCACTCCTCCACGGCTGTGATTCCAGTTCAACAAAAACTTCAACTAGCGGATCAAAACTTCAATATAACACAAAATAAGGAATAAATTATAGGATAAAGTTAATTATTATGTCAACCTAATAAAATAAAATAAGAAACACTTTACCACTTTACCACTATGGGTGTGTTAAGGAACCTATTAAAGTAAATTCTTCCGTCCGCCTCCGTAGCTCCGCGACTCCGTCGCTGACTACCACGCAGGGGGCCCGGGTTCGATTCCCGGCGGGGGACTGGGCGTTGTGTTCGTTACATCGACATTAAAGTCGCTAAAAGTCTCAGGTTTAATCTAGCGGACACGATCATTACTTGATCACGAACACTGTGCAATATGACTAGCTCGCTTACGCTAGTCACTAATTTTGTAGACAATTTTACGTTTTTGTTTACTTGATTTTAAGGACGTTTTCAGCTTGGAGAAAAGATTTATTTTGTTACTTTAATTCTTGTTTAGTACTTGGCACATATTTTTCGATTGCCTCTTTCTATTTTAGGTTGGTTTGCCACAACATTATGTACTAACTCAATCATGAAGTACCGATATTTAATCTCTATATATCTGTGTAAAAGCGAATCACTCATTCACTTATTCCACTCACTTACTGACTAAACACGGAATGTGGGAAACTATGAAGCTAAAATTTGGCAGGAATATAGTTTATAGGCAGAAGAAGTCAGCAATGAAAGGATTTTGGGATAGGAGCGATAGTTCATGAGATATGACGTCATATACAATTACAACTTCCCCGTCTTGCGGCACGTGATACTGTGACTTCATCAGTCCATTATTTGAGAAGGAGAGAACTTAGCGACCTGCAACAATCTTTAAACATAATTTCTAACCTGAAGGATACTTTTTCTCGCTTACTACTTTTTCCGCGTCCTTGCAGGAAAATTATGCCATTTGGCATGAAGTTACTATTTATTACTCGCACACTATTATATACTCGCGAGAAATGTTACAGATGGTATACACACATACCAGTCAACGTACGTCCGAAAATTTATCATAGTACTACACACAGTACATGACATACGAAGTAAATAATGAGATGCGCGAAAAACTGCTGCGTTAAGCGAAAACACTGGTAATTTTCTCCTAAACCACAATCACATGTGGTACATATATTCCTTAAGGGAGATAACGATTTATGTAGGAGTAAGAACCACATTCGACACATGGTTCAAGAGATATAACGCCATAAACAATAGCAGTTGCAAGAAACTGCCACATAATGCGACGAGAATAAGTACTTAGCGACTTGCAACAAACTTTAAAAACAATTACAAACCTTTATTAAACTTTTTCTCGCTTACTACTTTTCCGCTATTTATGAAGCAAAACTTCGGCGTGACGTTACAGTTTATAATTTCAACACTACAAATTGTATCAGCAGGAAATTTCACAGATAGTATAAACCCATACAGATGAATGTACTTTGGAAATTGTATGACAGTACGTCACGTAATTCAAGAGATTTTCAAAAAATATTCAAATGTGTGTAAATCTTTCTGACCAAATTGCGTGGTCATCAGTTCGTAGCTTACAAACTACTGAAACTAAGGAAAAACACACACACACACACACACACACACACACACACACACACACACACACACACACACACGCCCGAGGGAAGACTCGAACCTCCGACGGCGAGCAACCACGCGCTCCGCAGCTAGGCGCCTTAGACCGCTCGGCCATTCCACCGCGGCGTGAGATTTTAGGACAATAGCAGTGGCGTTCTTGGAAAACCGCTCATCACGCCATCAGGTTTTAATGTATCACTTCTTTGCAATTAACTCTGTTTGCAACGGATTTTACCGACGTACAGCACTTATACAAATGAATATATAACTGAAAAATTATACACTTTTACAACATATAATACAATAAATATGAGATCATATATACTGCGATGGGTAAAAAACCTGTCACATCCTGCACCACGTATTCCAGTCATCTTAAGGAAATTCTTGGAAAGCTGACAGTAGTGTTGACAACGTTGAGCTCTGAAGCGCACACGGATGCAGGCGATAACAATAGATTTCTTTAAGGTTATAAGGAAAGGAAGAAACTGAACAGAGTACACCCAACGAATACCCATTATTTACGACAGATCTGGCTTTTAACTTATGAGACTGCAGTTTCCATTGAGACTTGTATTTTCTCTTACGATTAATAAACCACAGGGCAATCTCTTCAGTACTGTGGAGTGGATTTGACATGGCCATGTTTCTCACACTGACAACTTTGTCACTTACTCAGGGGTGGCCTCACAAAAGAAATGATTCATATTAGATCCTGGACAAATAACAAGTGATATTGTCTATAGTAAACTTGGGAATGGATGATACAAATCATTTGTATTTTGATTACTATCTTTCTTTGTTTGGATACTGTACTTAAAAATTTGTATATTATGCTAGACTGTTATTTCTTACGTATTCTCTGATAAATATGTTATTAGAAAAAAGGAGATGGAAAGCGAAAGAAGCGGTAAGAGAGGTACTAACTAAACGCTTTAATAAAGAAATAAATACCCGGGAAACGCCGGGTTTTTAGCTAGTCAACATATAAGATAAAAAAATAAAAAATAAATAAAAATAATAATAACGCGCATTATATAGACGGTCATCTTCAAATGTAGGAACATACTTATTCGTAGCAAGAAGTACACATGTAAAAGGGGCTTTTGTATTACAACGCGGTTAGATGGGGAGAAAATGACAGTTGAAAGATTTGTTAAGTGTTTCTGATTGTATTGCATATTGCATTTAAAAAATACAACTATTATGGTTATTAATTAAACATACTCATTATTGTACTCATATGGTTCTGAGTTCTCGTTGTACTTTCAAGTGTTTTCAGTTGTACGTGTATACGGTGATTCGAAATCATACAACCCCGGTGCGATCCTATGTCACTTCTACGTTTGTAGAAGCACAATACCGTTCATAATTTGGTCTTCTGCGTTTTGTTCGATTAGGGGACCTTCTTTTCTCAAGAACCCGCAATAAATATACAGATGCATTTACGCGGTATTTGCTTTCGGTGTAATGCAATGCATACTCATAAGTAATAATGAATAACGCGACAGGCTAAAGTAGAAGAATTTATTTTCTATAAAACCAAATTTGCATATCTTGCAATAATGTGTTTAAAACAGTTAACCAACGACAAGAATGTAAATATCTTTCTGTAAAACAAAAAAATTCATATCTGGTATTTTTGTACCATATTCTGTAGAAAAATAATCTTTGAAAGTTATTTTTGATTTGAAATATCTGCAAAAACAATCGATAGTTAATCGATATATGAAGAGTTCAAAATTTTTATCGATAATATAGCATGTGTCAAAAATCGATGTTTAGTAACACTACCTTTTCCCCCTCGAGGCTTAACACTTTTGAAATTCGAAACATAAACAAGAAGCAGATAGCAACGAACAACAGAAAGGAAACAAAGCCGTGTAGGGAATACACGGACATTCGGTAATTTTTGGCAATGCAGTAAAAATGGTAGACGAACACGACTTCTACAAGAAGAACATATCCTAACACGACCAGAAACCACCACAATATAACGTCCGAGTAATACCAGAATAACATCAACGAACGATGTTATTTACAAACTACGATGTTGTGATTTTCATTGCTGACAACTTCATCGTCCTGGCAGTTGTGGAGTCTGTTATAACTGCCCTTTATGCGTATTTTACTGCTTATGCATATACGTCCCAAGAATGCGATTTCAAGAAACGTTTTTTACTGTTGTTTGTCATTTGTGCCATTGAACCATGACCGTAGAGCAGGGCAGAAGTTAGTAGCACTTCAATTATCAATAGGCAATGGGAGATTTTGATGCATTGCAGAGAAAGTAACACCACAGTTGCACAACTGACAACCACATTACTGGGGTAGTTTAGCAGGAGTAGCTTTGTCCGCAGCGGAGTGGCCCAGAGCACTGAGGCGCTATGCTCTGATGCGCGACGTCGTTCCGCGTCAGGGGTTCGAATCCTTCCTCGGGCATGGATTATGTCTTTAGTAAAAGTTATTTCATAAGTAGTTTGTAATATTAGGGACTGATGAACCTGCAGTAAATTCCATTAAAAACAAAAAAGACCTTGTCACTACAAACACATTAAATATATTTTCTTTAACAGTGGTGGGAAGCAATTTTTTGAAGCAAGTGCCTAAGTAAGAATATTATAGTTCTGTTTTGCAAGGACTTTTGATGAATGTAACCAAGTAAAATTTATCTTTATAAATGAAATAGTATAACTGATTTTTAATAAAGCAACACAAAGATCAAGGTTGTTTGTAAATCTATCGGACTCAACTGCTTAGTTATTAGTCCGTAGCTTACAAACTACTTAAACTAAGTAGTTAAACTAAGGTAACTAACCTAAGGACAACACAAACACCCATGCCCGAGAGGGGACTCGAACCCCCGACGGCGAACGGCCGCGCGCACTGCAGCACGACGCCCCAGTGTGCACGGGTAATCTGCCGCGGCAAGATCAAGGTATTTTGGCACTAATTCACATGGCGCGAGGTCATTGATTGTCTTAAACAATGTATTATTAAATCGAAAACTATCAATTAAAGTCGTAGGCAAATGAGGGGAATGAGCTTTGTAAATTAGAAATTACGTAATCGTATCTTGAAAACGTTTTTTGGCATGGGTTGCTATTGTTCTTGTAGCATCCAGTAATATCATGATGAACGTGTCTCGGTTCTAAAAATACGGCAGAAAACAGTTCGGGTCTGATGCTAGACTGGTTGTATGATGGGATCCTGCTTCAGCACATCCCCAACCCCTCTAGTTCCGAGTAAATAGAAGGTGCGTCTGAAAAGTTGGGGTCCCCCAAAGGGCTCAGGGTTCTTTCTTGAATATGTGCGTGGCGAACATGGAGCCCCGAGCTAATGCAGTCTTTTTTTCCTTCTTTCCTCCCTGGACTGCATCTACTTTCACTTCCCCTTTTTTCCTATCCCCACTACTCCTCTCCACCGCGGTACTGATCCCTTTAGCAGTTTGGCCGACCAAAAGTTCGGTGAATGGTCCTATTTTTACAAACCGCTACTTCCGCTTTCAGCAGGCTCTCTGCTTGAGCTGCTTTACGTAGGTTTTACTCCTTGAGCATTTCCTACTCTTGAAGTTGAAGGGAAAGGAGAAAACTTGAATTGTTTTTATTTATTTCTTCAGTTGTTCGCGGGAACGTTGTGGTCTAGAAAGGATAAATTCCAGGAAGGAAAAACATGAGGTGCCTCAAGGGCAGGGGAAAACAATATTCCCCAAAGAAATCCTTCTTCACAACTTGAGTGGCGTAGCCGGCGATGAGAGTGCCCCGTCCTCTTGGGTGGTGTGATGGTACATGAGAAGCGACGACGAATCTTCTCAGTCGGCGCGTTGAAACGTTCATCAGCGACGATTCCGCTGACGACGACGTGAAGACTGTTGAGTAGCTCTCTGTGGGATCACCATCATGTCCGTTCCTCTCGTAGAGGGCCTCTTGAGCGTTTCAGAGGCACCCCAATCTTGACCAACTTGGTCAAGAAGAAGATCTCGGAGAAGTAAATCCCATTGCATGTGGTCGAAGATCGGAAAAGAAGCAAGCAATTCGAGATCGATTTGGTCGTAGGGAGGACGCATGGCTTTAAGAGCTACAAGAACAGGGTTAGCGATATCCACCTTTGGATACGGCAATTGAGGCGCTGAGCACGGCGGAAGAAAAGGAAACGGATCATCCCAGTATCGTAGCCGATGGTGATTTCTTTGAAGACCAGTAAAGGTATTTTGTTTGTAACTCTTGTTTCCTAAGACCATTCACAAACTTTTCAGACGCATCTTCTATGTGTAATAATAATACATGTTTCTGTATCCTCCGCAGTTGCAGTTATAAAGTTTTTATATCTGTACAAAGTGTGTAATAATGTTGAGTAGCCGCGACGGATTTTCCGTGCACACTGAGGCGCCATGCTGCGGTGTACGCGGCCGTTCGCCGTGGAGGTTCGAGTCCTCCCTCGGTCGTTTGTGTGTGTGTGTGTGTGTGTGTGTGTGTGTGTGTGTGTGTGTGTGTGTTGTCCTTAGGTGAGTCTAACGTAGTTTGTAAGCTAGGGACTAATAACCAAGAAGTCCAATAGATATTAAAAAAATGTTTAGTATTTCATAACGGCTCCTTTGACGAAAGAGCTCTTTGTTTCCTCTGGTTTCATAATTCAGATCAGAAAGATGTGACCATTTCAGCACTAAAATTCGCAGTAATATTTAACTCAGTTGAAAAATGCTACTGTCAAAGGATTTTAGGCATAACTGTGGACTGGGATACCACCCGTCTGTTTTGACCCATGGCGTCATCAAGATGTCGGAAAACCAGTATACGGGATATCTTAATACTTCTGTATTGTAGATACAATTAATCTGTAGTTATTATAGATAACAGAATGTACCATCGATCACATGTCTTAGGCCAAAAATTCGCGCCTTCGGCGCTCACATACGGAAAAAAAACCACACACCTCTCGGTTAACCTACACCTAACCGTCAGAGGGAAGCTACAGATTACTTTTTAAACACACAATATTAATCTGTTCTATTTGTAAACAAACTATCGTCTTCAACTCGAACTCCACATAATCACCCACGTCTTCTACAAACACGCACGCACCTCAAAACTATCGTGCTGCGATGAGGCTCACCTGTAGACGGAGATACCGCCCGTCAGCTTTGTCCCGTGACATCGCAGCGCGGTAGTTTTGAGGTGCGTGTGTGTTTGTAGAAGGCGTGAGTGATTATGTGGTGGTTCATTTAAAGACGATAGTATGTTTACGAACAAAACAGATTAATATTTTGTGTTTAAAAAGTGATCTGTAGCTTCTCTCTGACGATTAGGTGTAGGTTAACCGAGAGGTGTGTGGGTTTTTTTTTCCGTATGTGAGCGCCGAAGGCGCGAATTTTTGGCCTAAGACATGTGATCGATGGTAGATTCTGTTATCCATAATAACTACAGATTATTTGTATCTACAATACAGAAGTATTAAGATATCCCGTATATACTGGTTTTCCGACATCTTGATGACGTCATGGGTCAAAGCAGACGGGTGGTATCCCAGTCTACAGTTATGCCGGCAAGTTTGTTTACGCTCATGTGTTTGTAATACGCCGAGGCTAGTTCATAAGCTCTCTAGTTGCTGCCGGACTCCCCACAAGTGTCGATTCGTGAAACTTTTGTCACTTCCTTTGTGTTGGTACCAGGTTCGTTCTTAGGGCACTGAATAATTGATTCGAAAAACATCTACTTCATTTGCCACTCTTAGTGGCTGCGTAGACGTGGTATTTTTGTGCCCATCTAGAGGGAAGTATAAGAATTCATATTTAATATCGATACGTACTCGCTTCGGCGGTGCTAAATGTCGATACTTACAGTTCACGTATTTTATGCGTAATGTTGTGGTAAATCAATGTAAAACAGCAACAGAACATCGATGAAAATATGCCAAGTACTAAACAAGCTGTAAAGTAGGAAATTGTTCTTTATGTATAATACACTTTTTAAATTCACCTTAACGAAAACCTAAAATTCTCCCCCCCCCCCTCCTCGGGAATCGAACCCGGGCATACGTGGTACTCAGCGACACAGCCACCTGAGCTACATAGGCGGACGGCAGAAATAACGGTATTAGTTGGAATGCACAATGCGAAGTTGTATAGGTTTTCCATTCTATTACACCGGCATAATAAACATCATTCTTTTATTTGTTTACAATTTTATGTAGTTTTGAACATTTTGATCTGCCAATTGTTTTGACGGCATAATACGGATTACGCGGCCGCTCCCATAGGATGTTAGTCCTCCCTCGGGCGGGAGTGCGTGTGTGTGTGTGTGTGTGTGTGTGTGTGTGTGTGTGTGTGTGTGTGTGTGTGTCCTTTCCATAAGTATTAGGTAGTTAGTAATTATAGGGACAGATGACTTAGGTAGTTTGATCCATTAGATTTATTAACATTTGAACTTTTTTTCCCGTCCTTTCTTGCCTACTGGATGACATGATCATCGAGTACTCTCATGTCCAAACACTTTTTCTGCTGAAGATGCTACTGAAATTCGGTTGACAGAATCAGTACGGTAAATTGATCTTTGGACCTGAGTAACTGATACACCAGAAAAATTTAAAAAGTAGTTAAAGATTATCATCTTAAGAACAAATGAAAAAAAATTGCGACGGTTTGCATTAGTAGTTTTGGTACGCAGTAATCATGGTTCTTTCCGTTTCCACATGAACGAATGATTTTATAAGCCATATAAAGCCAATACTAGACTGCACGTACTGTACGGAAACCAACCAATTTGCTGATTTTGGATGAGTTACATGAAGTTTGTAATGTCTAAATTTAGAGGGACGGAATTGGAGGCGCGTTGCGGAACGAATCTACTGTTGCCAACCTTAATTAAGCGTAAATACCAGAAAGATAAGATCAAGGCTCGTACGGATACAAGCATTAATTTTTCCCTCGCTCTATATGGGAGTGGAACAGGAAAGTAAATAATCAGTGGTACCGAGTACCCTCCGCCACACCCGTTTGGGTGGATTTCGGAGTAAGTATGTAGATGCCGATATCGGTAAAATTTAAAAAGTAGTTCCAGAATTTCATCTTAATGAGAAAAGATAGTTTTGGTACTCCGTAATCATTGTTTTCCCCATTTCGACATGAACTGCTTATGAACAAATGGTTATTGTGCAAGCCATATAAAACCCGTAATAGACCACATGTAATGTTCAGAAACTAACAGATTTGTTGAATCTGGATGTGTTGCAGGACGTGTGTAACGTTTAAATTTTAATTCAGAGCTGTAGGATAGCTACAATACGACGACTTTTTGACGCGTATTGAAATGATCAGAAGACCGAAGGCTATCAGAAGACTTTATCGCTTATGCCTGTGATCAATAGAATCCCAGATATCAGTCCCTGAAGAATGGAATTTTCGCACTTTTTCGATCGTAGGTGTAGTGTCGCGCATCGTATGCTAATCATCGTATTCACGTTTCAAACCCTACCTCTTTAAGGTTAGAGAAACATCTTACACCTTTATCGTCATCATCATCGTCACCTCTGAAATTCCTGTTGCAATTTCATGCGTATTTCAAGAAAAAAGAAAAACATTGGCATGTTCCTTGCGTATAAAAGAAGAAAATATAATAAAAAGAAATATTTATATACAATTTCATTTACTTCCGTAAAATGATTTAGTAGTGAATAAATCGAATTTATATTTTGAGAGCTATAACTTGCGGAAGAAAACACTAATCCGCGTTAGGTCATGTACTATAGTAAAAGACTGCGAAAATCGCGTGGCTGAAATGCACAATACTGACAATTTAAGCTAAATGAAAACTGGTACCATCGAAGACTCCGACTGCATTAATTCATTGAGACAGTCAATAGGCAGTTTAATTTACGATGGCGTGCGTATGCAAAGAGTCGCGGCTAGTGCATAAACTCTAGTTGCTCCTCGACTGCCATGTGTCAACTCGTGAAAGTTTTGTCACCATCGTTCTTCTGGTACCAGGTGCTGACCTTCCTACGTCAATGAGTAATAGATACGAGAAAGATCTGCTTCATTTGCCACATCTACTTCATTTACCAATGCTGCGCTCATGTAGGGAAAAGTATAACAATATTAAATATCGATAGTTGATGTTCGAGTTATGTAAGTAATGTTGTGCTAAATCAGTCTTAAAGACTAACCGGCAATCGAAAAATATATGCCAAGTACTAAACAAGGATTAAAGTAATAAATTAAACCTTCTTCTTCAAATTTAAAACATTCGTCTTACACGAAAATGTAAAAAATTGCTATAAAATTAGTGACTAGTGTAAAGGAGCTAGTCATATTGCACAGTGTTCGAGATCAAGTAATGATCGAGTCCGCTAGATTAAACCTGAGACTATTTTAGCGACTTGAATGTCGATGTAACGAACACAACGCCCAGTCCCCCGCCGGGAATCGAACCCGGGCCCCCTGCGTGGTAGTCAGCGACGCAGTCGCCTGAGCTACGGAGGCGGACGGAAGAAGGTACGTTACTACGGTACTTGCACTACCCATAGTAGTAAAGTACCGTAGTTACTATTGTATTAGGCTGACATAATGAACATTATTATATTACTTATTTATAATTTTGTGTTACTTTAAACATTTTGAATCGCTAGCTAAAGTTTTTGTTGAACTAAAATCACAGCCGCAGAGGAGTGCCCTATCGCTATAAGGCGCCTTGGTGCGGAGCGCTTGGGGCGCCGTAGTAGGTTCGAGTCCTCCCTCGCACATGGGTGTGTGTGTGTGTGTGTGTGTGTGTGTGTGTGTGTGTTGTTCTTACGGCGAATACAGCGTCTCCATTTCATATCTAATTCAGTCGGTCACCACCAGTGTTGTCGCCGTTTCTTAGTTTCGTCGCTGGTAACATTCTTACCGTGTATTTTCGTCCGCTACGTCTGTTCTCAGCTATGTACAGCACGGAAGTGATAACAGAAAATGGGAAGCCGTGTCTTGTCAAGGAGGGTCATTGCAATCGTATCCACAAAAAAAAAAAAAAAAAAATAAATAAATAAATAAATAAATAAATAAATAAATAAAAATAAAATTAAAGAGTAACCTACCATTGATATGTACCAATTGCCTGTCATCTTACGACTGGCGATGAAACGTAGCTGACAGAGGAAATGTTTCAGAGTAACAAAGATGGAAAAATTCTCATAGCTTTTAAGATATGCATTTTAAATCCCTTGTTGATGCACATTTTCTTGTTGGCCTGCACTACTTCTACCTAAAATAAGGCAAGAAAGAGCGTGCAGTAGAAGAAATGATTTTCCCAGTATACAAGGTGAACATGAGTTCCAACAGTAGTTGGGGTATACGATTTAGAACCCAGTGTGCACTAGAAACGTGTTCTTTGTTTTGATGTAAACAACTTATGGCACCTACGCTACACGAATAAAGACTGTTGTAGTTTTTCTGCTTTCCCACTGTACCTTAAACTTTAAAAAGAAGTAACACATTCTAGCTACAAATTTCAATTATAGTTACCCTACTATCACAAGATAGTAGCTGAAGAAAATGAAAATAAAATGTTGTAGTAGGATTTATTGTACGTAGAAAGAAAATTACGCTTGTTTGTTTTATAAAACAAACTTCTTTACAAAAAACACGTAACACAACTCAATTACATTAAAGCAACAATTTTTTTAACATAAATTTGCGATGTATGTGACAAGTTTCCTGTTGAGACTTCAATAACGTCATGAAGCTCTTCTTCTTTAAAGAAATTAGATATATTTACAATTCGATAAACTGTATTATCGTTAGAAGTTTACAAAGGTAGATAGATTTGAACACCACAGTGCTTTACTAGGCAAGGTCCTGTTTGGAGGTGGAATGCCGTTGCCTTTCTTCGAACTGACTTAACCAGACATGGGGGACCTACAGTTCAACGTGTGTTCCCAACCACGGTGTAACACGATATCTTTCACATCAGCAACACTGACAGAGGTGAATGAAGTGGAAAGTGACGGATAAAAGTCCAAGGACCTAGCAGGGATCGATCCCGCAACCTTTGGATTTCTAGTATGGCTACCGAGCCACACATTTACATTACACGAAAATATCACAAAGTCGAGATTACAGTAGACAGGTTATAATTACCTGCAATATCTCTGTCATCTTCGAAATTGTCAGTAAATTCTCCTTCAGACCGCAGGTCATTGAAGAGATCCAAAACTTCTTGATCTGTACGTGATCATCTGTACCATGACGGCTTTGCGGTTTACGTATTGATGTCAGAATAAGAGACACGAACATTTATCATGCTGGTGTTGCCATCTAGTGGACTTTTTGGATAAATAAACCATCAAGCTGCATAATGAACGATTCGAACTGCGAGTACAGCCCGTAGTTATTGTGCATTCCTGTACGTCACTGCGAGCACAGCTCGTAGCTCATCGGCAATGCTTAGTGCACGGACTGCCAACGTAGCTCGCAGACAGACAGTAAAGCGTTAATAAGTAGGCGTAAAAATTAACGGAATCGCGAATCGCTTCCACTGCTGTCTGTCGTGGTCGTGTCAGCGAGCACAGAATGACATAGAGAGGCTATACCGCCTACATGAGCGTATAGGCAGTGAAACTCCGCAAATTAGATTTAGATTAGATTAGTTGTTTCCTTCCATAGATCCGTGTTGAGGTGATCCTCGTGGATGTGGAACATGTCTTTTTCTTTTTACAAGTTGATAATATATTACTAATACAGGTACATGCACTTTTTACAAGCTGATAATATAATAGTATGAATACAGATTCATTTGGTTCTATTTAAGAATTCAGTGGAGTAGAAGGAATTTGGAAAGACTTTCAGGCTCCTCATAAATTAATCTTTATTTGTAGCTAAATTTTTTATGGTTGTTGGTAAATTATTGAAAATATGTGTTCCTGAGTAGTGGACCCCTTTCTGAACTAAAGTAAGTGCTTTTAAGTCCTTGTAAAGATCATTTTTGTTCCTAGTATTGTAGGTATGAACTGAGATGATTGTTGGAAAAAGGGATGTATTATTTATGACAAATTTCATTAAGGAATAAATATACTGAAAGGCAGTAATTAATATACCCAGTTCTTTGAAGGGGCTTCTGCATGATGTCCGTGAATTTACACCACAAATAATACGTATTACACGCTTTTGGACTCGGAAAACGTTTGCTTGACTTGAAGAATTACTTCAAAATATTATAACATAAGACATTATGGAATGAAGGTAAGCAAAGTATGCAAGCTTTGTTATTTTTATATCTCCTATGTCTGATACCACTCGTATTGCAAATATAGATTTGTTTGGTCGTTTCTGCAGTTCTGTGGTGTGCTCCTCCCAACTGGATTTATTATCAAGCTGTAATCCCAGGAATTTTACTCTCAACCTCTTCTATCTGCTTTCCTTCATACTTTATGCATATACTGGACGGGAATCTCTTACATGTTCTGAACTGCATGTAGTGAGTCTTTTCAAAGTTTAATGTTAGTGAGTTGGCTTTAAACCATTTATTGATGTTAGTGAAAATATCAACAGATCTTTATAAAACTAAGCTCGACATGATATTTATTGCATTACTTGTATCATCTGCAAACAAAATCGAACTCTGCTTCTGGCAGTGTAAATGATGACAGGTCATTAATGTATTACACCACATGTAATTTCTTCGCAATCTGATGATTACTGTTGGTTTAATTCACTAGTCCCTTGCACTGACACCCTCTGTTTCCTGTTAGCAAGGTAAGACTTGAACCATTTTGCAGCAATTCCTGTGACACCATAAAATTCTAATTTACTTAAAAGGGTGTTATGGTTCACAATCAATTGCCTTTGATAAATCAAAGAAAATACCTACTCCTTGCAATTTACTATATAATGAATTAAGTACATTCTCACTGTAGGTGTAAATAGCCTTCTCGATATCGGAACCTTTCAGAAATCCAAACTGTGTTCTAGACAGTGTCATTTAAGGTTAGGTGCTTGAGAAGCTGCTTGTACATTACCTTTTCTAGAGTTTTTGAGAATGCCTGTAAAAGTGAGTAGTTTTATAGAGGTTTAATATCCGCACATTTTAACCAATCAGGAAATGTTCCAGTTATAATAGACTGGTTACACAAATAATTTAAAATTTTGCTAAATTCACAAGTGCATGCTTTAATTAACATTGATATTTTATCGTAACCACTAGAATGTTTGTTTTTAAAGATTTTGTTGTGGAAGTTATTTCTTGTGGTTAAGTGAGTGACATATTCATGTTCCTGATGTTATTTGTAAATGCTACTTTCAACTGATATTGACACGAGTAATTTACAGAAAAACTGATGGAATCCGGCCTTGGGGAAGACCAGTTTGGATTTAGGAGAAATGTTGGAACACGGGAGGCAATACTCACATTACGACTTATCTTAGAAGATAGGCTAAGGAAAGGCAACCGTACGTATTTAGCGTTTGTAGATTTGGAGAAAGCTTTTGACAAAGTCGATTGCAATACACTGTTTCAAATTCTGAAGGTAGCAGGGGTAAAATATAGGGAGCGAAGACTTATAATCAACTTAAACAAAAACCAAACAGCGGTTATTAGAGTAGAAGGGCGTGAAAGGGACGCAGATGTTGGGAAGGGAGTAAGACAGGGTTGTAGACTTTCGCCATTGTTGTTCAATCTGTGCATTGAGCAAGCAGTGAAGGAATGTAAGGAGAAATTTGGAGAGGGAATTAAAGTTTAGGGAGAAGAAATAAAAACTTTGCGGTTTGCCGATGACACAGTAATTCTGTGAGAGACCGCAAAGGATCTGTAAGAGCAATTGAATGGAATGAACAGTGTCTTGAAAAGAGGTTATAAGATGAATATCAACAAGAGTAAAACAAGGATAGTGCAATGTAGCGTAAGAACATCAGGCGATGCTGAAGGAATTAAATTAGGTAATGAGGCAGTAAAAGTAGTAGACGAGTTTTGTTACTTGGGTAGCAAGATAACTTCTGATTGGTCGAAGTAAAGGAGATATAATATGCAGAATGGCTATGGAAAGAACAGCGTCTCTGAAGAAGCGAAACTTGATGACATCCAATATTAACATAAATGTTAGGAAGTCCTTTCTGAAGGCATTTGTCTGGAGTGTAGCATTGTATGGAAGTGAATCGTGGGCAATAAGGAGTTCAGACAAAAAGATGATAGAAGCTTAAATTGAAATGTGGTGCTACAGACGAATGATGAAAATTAGATGGGTAGATAACGTAGCTAATGAGAAGGTGCTCTGACGTATTCTAAGAGATGGGATAGGTTGGTGGGACACATCCTGAGACATCAAGGAATCGTGAACTCAGCATTAGAAGGAAGTGTGTGGGGTAAAAATCCTAGAGGGAGACAGATTGTCGTATACACTAAGCAGATTCAAAGGGATGTAGGTTGCCGAAAGATTTCTCAGATGGAAGAGACTTGCACAGGACAGGTTAGCGTGGAAACCTGCAACAAACCAGTCTGCGGACTAAAGACCACAACAACAACAACAACAACTACTACTTTCAAATATTCAATGGCATTATTTACTGACCTTGACAATTCCATGCTATCAGTAAAAGTACTTGTTAAAGAGATTTGCCTCACTATGCCCATCAGTTACTAATGTATCATCTACTTTTAATACTATCTGCTCCTCTTCCTTTCTGTTTCTACCAGTCTCCTCTTTCACTATATCCCACATTGCTTTTATTTTGTTGTCTGATTTTGCTATTTTTTCTCATAGTGCATTTGTTTATATATCTGATTACTTTTTAAAAATATGTTATAGTATTCCTCATATTTAGCTAGGTCGTCGTCATTGAAACTACTCATAGCTGATATACATTTTCCTTTTTGTCTTGCATGAAACCTTTATTCCTTTAAAGGAAAACAGTTTTCAAATAAAACACTGACATTATTAATAAATATGTTATATTTTTCACTCATGCCATGAGCACTACAAACATCTTTCCAGTTTATATTTTTGAGCAGTTATCTAATATTCTCAATTTTTGGTGGATTGACTACTCTTGTATGTAGATTTAGTAGTCTTCATAATCTGCTTAGAATCTGTACCTAAAAGGAGTTGCATTTCATGAACTGATAGGCCATTACATATTAGTTTTATGATATGATTTTGTTCCTTTGATTTGTCTATAAAATATTATCAATGACTGCCCTAGATGATTTAGTTATCCTAGTTGGAAAGTTTACAGTATGAGTTAGATTGAAGGACAATGTTACTGACTGCAATAAATGTTTACTGGAAGAATGAATAAGAAAATCTGTATAAAGTCACCAGCAACGAAGATTTCTTTGTTTCTTCCTGTTAAATAATCCAATACAGCTTCTAGATGATTTAGGAATAGATTATAATTTCCTGCAGGTGCCCAGTAAATAGTTACTATTAATAGCATCTGTTATGGAACTCTACTTCTGTTGCACAAACATTGAAATGCTGCTCCAGACAGAATTTATGTATATCAATATTCTTGAATTATAGCAATTTTTAATAAATGTGGCAACTCCTCCTCGCTCTACTCTATTGAAATATGAAGATAAATGAGATAATGGAATATTTAACATATTTATACCAGTGGTCACATGATCTTCAGAGAGGCAAATTATGTCAATAGGGTTAGAGGACTTTTTCATCAATACAAATGAGTAGTTCATCAAGTTTATTTCTGAGTCATGGGATGTCCTGCTGTAATAAAGATAACTGATATTGCATACTAATGGTTGAACAAAGAATTTCTGGCAGATTCTGAGTTCTTTCTGTTAAACATATTTTGCTAAAATTTATCTCCTGTTTATGTGTCTTCTCAAACTGAGAGTGTTTTCCAAGCTCTCTCAAAACTGGTTTTCTTCCCCCCCCCCTTTCCATATCCTAAAAATGGCATCCCTGTGACACTTGCAACCACTGGTATTCTACCATTTGTGACAGTGCGCCCCCCCCCCCTCCCCCTCCCCGTTGTAAGTCACTTGCAATAAACCCCAAACAGTTTTCCCTTCCCTTTCCTTTTGAGGTGAAGGTCAGGCCTACTATAGTCCCACCTACAGATAGCAGACACAGAAATCAAACCAATATGGAACCCCATCTCTGACCTGAGCAGTCGTTCCAGCTCCAAATTCACTATCCTGACAGAAGAGTTCAAATGAGGCCGATCATGGCGTCTCAAATCAGACACAAATCCCACACTAGTATGCTTCGTTGCTGATGCTAAGTTCACCAGGTCACTTTCTATGGAATATTCAGTGTCTTTGTCAATGCTATCAAGGTATCTTCCTTTGCGAAATCTTTGCGTAGAGCACCTATGTTCCCTGTTACCGGACCCAGACCCGCATTTGGTTCGAAAAAGTTTGTGACCTGGTACTCTGGACATAGCTTTTCCTGCAGTAGTTGGCTAACACCTCTACCATGAGAGCAACCGAACAACAAGACTTTCTTTCTTTTCACAAATTTCCCTACCTTTATCAAATCCTTCTTGAAAGTTTGTTGTGCCCTTTCTACAGCTTCAGCTACATGACTGAGGCAACAGGTCACATCTACTTTTCAGATTAATCACATAGCTGTCTGAAACTGTGCTTTGTTGTCCCCCATGTTACCTGTTGCCACTTTTCAACGCTATTCACCCTTTTCCCTCTTTAACCTGCTCAGGTTCTTCCTTGCCTTACCTAATTCAGCTGGAAGAGCTGCAATTTTCCCCTCCTGCTCCACTATTTTCCTATCTCTAGTACAGATCCTACAAAACCACTGGTGAGTCTTATGTCCCAGTGAAAGAACCCACTACAATTATCACACCACACCCCGGAACTAACGATCCTACGGCATATCACACACTTCTCACCCATGTTAAAAACAGAAATCTTAAAAACTTGATTAAGTATTTAATGAGACGTAAAAGTTCCAACAAGAGGAACTTTAAAAAAAAACTGTTCACACAAGTTTAAATAGAATAAACCGAAAGGGCACTGAATAAAGAGAAACTAGCTCACGAACACAAAATAAGGCCTACAAAAACGGATAACTACACACTTTTGCTAAATAAGGAAATTTTAATTATACTGTTCTAAGTTTATTTTCGGTTGATAGACTTATTAAACCTTAACTACTATATGCAGCGAGCGAAAAATAGAAGAATGGGTAAATAGATACAAGTTTGTCACTGTTTACAACGATTCGCGCGCGTTAAATTAGGCCTACAAATACTTGGCTGCAGGCGCGAGAAGAAAAATACACTTTTTACACCGTTCAACTTCTTTAACACTACGCTAACACGTCCACTAATGTAACAACACTTAAAACAACTTGAAACATTTATAAATAGCTTAAAAACAACAGTTTTTTGACTACTTGCTGCAGAAAATACTCGAATGTACGCGCGGGCGCAGTGTTGGGTGTAGAAACCGACTTGGGCCGATAAATGCGATCACCTTAGTTACATACTCATTTCAACCCCTTAGGATAAGGAGGAGAAAAAAAATTCCACTCAGACAGGTGAATACTGAAGGAATGCAATAGTGTTCTTAGCAAGTACAATACGTATTGTTTGTATAAAAATAATAATCGAAACTACTTTTGAAACTATTTATATGAAATAAAAATTGTAACATGGAAAAAGTCAGTCGCCTGCCACTTATTTTGTTTTGTGATCAGGAAATTTTCGTTTGCGAGAAAGTTGAAGATAATTGAACAACTTTTTTATAGAATAATACTTTCACTCTGCAGCGGAGTGTGCGCTGATATGAAACTTTCTGGCAGATTAAAATTGTGTGCCGGAACCGGGACTCGAACCTGGGACCTTTGCCTTTCGCGGGCAAGCGCACTACCGACTGTGCTATCCCGACACGATGCCCTATCGTGATGCGGCTTCTTTTAATTTCTTCGGTATAATCCTGTGTTCTGTAGTCTGAAGCCAGCTGGCTCCAGCTAATTAGAAATGATAAATGTGCTTTTTTTTCCCTTCCGTCCTTGTAAATGCTTGCGAGTTCATACTGTGTACTCTTATAGTTTAGCCTCCACAGGTGACTAAAATGCAGAAGCGGTAAAACGATTCTACGTTATGATTCTTATTTTAGTTTTTCATGTATTCGCATTCACATTAAATGTAGCCTAAGCTTATCCCAGGTTTCTAAAAAAAGAAATGAAAAGAAAACGATACGTTCGGTACTCCTCCCGTTATAAAAGATTAAAGGGACAGACAGGAAAAAAGTGCTTCTATTTTATATAATAGTTTGATCTTCTTCCCCAAGCTGAAATCTGCAATTATTTATGGCAAAAATAGATTGTCAAAAAGGAATATCTTGAAATATACGAAACAGGAATTAACAGACAGCGAACTCAATGAACTACATATGCTCGCAGTCGTGGCCGGCTGGCGCTAGTCCGCCATGTTGGTTGAGTGTCGCGCTCCCCACCTAGAGGAAGGTATAATTATGATATTAGATAGCGATACTAAATGTTTGTGTTCACGTATTTTCATTACTATTTATACTTCATGTTCTGGTAAATTAATCTAAAATTGGTGCAAGCTATCGGAAATAAATGTGAAATATTAACAACGATTAAAGTACGAAATTAAACGTTAAAATTTTAAAAGGTTTTTTTTAAAATCAACTACTCGAAAACCTAAAAATCTCCTGCAAAAATTAGTGACTAGCCTAAGCTAGTCATATATCACAGTAATATCACAGAGGGTTACAGACAATTTTAGCGACTTGACAGTCGATGAAACGAACACAACACCTTTTTGTCGGGGCTCCCTACTCCCCTACACCCCGTCCTTACGCTCTCCAATTTGCGCCTTCTTCGGCGAGCTTCACAGCTATCGTCAAAGTCATAGTGATGCTGTTGAACGTAGAGCTTCCCTCTGCAGAACAGAGCGAAGAATGAAGTCTTCCACTGCAGCGTGCTTTCCTGGCATCAGTAGTAGACGCCGAGGACAGTAAACGATAAAAGCAAAAGCACTCCTTGCTGAAGATGAAGTTCCTTCCAAGACCGTCGTGCAGGCTGATGCAGCATAGTCAAACAGCTAAAAACATTCCTCCTTGTAGAAAAAACACAGATACCTTTCCTTGGTATATGTAAAATGTAAAACGAATAAAAAGAAAAGTAACTCAAACTACGAACGATCACAGTCCCGTCCACACGTGAACCTAAGTTCTTGCAGTGTTCATGTATGGATGTGGGTTTGTGTCCCGCCCACACGTACTTGCACGACGTAGAAGTAAATCAAATAAAAACAACCGAAAGGCCCCCGGATTGTACAGGGAGAACTACTCCACTGCCCTGTACTAATAAGTTATTAAAATGCAGAAAAATAACAACAGTGTAAAACACAAGACACTCTTGGATACAGGAGAAGCATCCAGTGATAAAAAAGTTAAATACCGCCCGTAGGAAAGCACCATTTACTCCAAAGTAACGTAAATGGAAAATAATTAAAAAGAAATCATAAAAGTACTCCTCAAAGACGCACACGCACACTTAAGAAAAACGGCACAAACATATACTTGTAGGTTCATTGTTTCCATTCAAGAAGTACACACAATTCAAATCGTATCCAAAACGAGTCCTATGTCATGCCAATCATTATCAAGGAAAAACAGCAAAGTCAAACTTGAATTCCCGGTCACAATAAGTGGTTGTATGCATAATCCAGTGCAACAATAATGAATCTTGAAAAATGAGTTGAGGAATTGCTCAGCCGCTGCAGTTTGTGGTTTTCCTCCTGCAGGTACAGTAGGTAGTGATAGGCATTGCGCAGTCGCAGGTGCAGGACGGCGTACACGGAGTGCGCGACGAGCCACGTGGTGGCGGCGCACTTTGCTGCAGGGTACGGCGCGAAGTTCGGCCGGAGGGCGGTGTCCACGCTGAAGGCGTCCGCGGTGGTCCGGTTGATGAACGCCAGCATCCTGGCGGCCGTGCTCCAGATGTCAGCTCGCGCGGGGCACAGGAAGCGGTGCTCCAGGCTGTCATCCTCCGGGCAGTCGTCGCACTGGCTGGTCGTGCGCAGGTTGATCCGGTGCAGCTTGTCGTTGGTTGCCACCACCCTGTTGACGGCCCGGTACCAGCAACCGCGGACGTCCGCCGGCAGGAAGGGGGCGTGGACGCGCGCCCACACCGTCCGCCACCGGCACCCTGGGTGTCGCGCCTCCATCTTGTTGGGGGTCGGCTGTCCGAGGAGTCCGCGGTATATAATGGACACTGTCCTCCGTCGCGGGTCGAGGTCGTCCTCTTCTAAGTAGCTCCGCTGAACGAAGTATTCCCGTACATATCGTAACTTGTACGGTATGGTCCGGGGATCGATGGGGGCCACTTCAGACTCGGGTCGGTGCAAGCTGAATAGTACCGCCGTAGGACTAGACGCATCCTTCTCTATAATGAAGCTCGTTCGATGGACGAGGAGAGCCGCAGCCTTGACGGCGAAATGTGTAAGCCCGAGTCCGCCGTCTTCACGTGGCAGGGTACATGTGGCGTGACTAACTTGAAAAATTTCCCCTCGCCACAATAGCCAATACACGGCCTGCGTGATAGCTCTTCCAAGTTCCTTCGGCACCTGCAGTATCTGCGCGAGGAACCACGCTCTTCCCAGGAGAATGGTGTTGATCAGAGTTACACGCTCCTGCTGCGCCAACGCGCGGGTGGTGGTCACGTGGGCTAAAGCGCGAATCCCGTAGAGGGCGAGGCGCCAGTTCAACGCTGCTGTCTGCAAGAGGTCTGACCTAAAACGCACCCCTAATATCTTATGCTCCGACTTGACCTGGAACCAAGGGCGCGCAAAACCCCTCGCCGCACCGTGTATTGGCAGGAACACCGTTTTCCTAGTGTTTATAAGTGCCCCCGATGCGCTCTCGTACAACGTTAGCACCGTACGGATGGTATCTAAATCGGTGGCCGATGACACGAGCAGGCCAACATCGTCTGCATAAGCGCGGCACACTTGTTTTCTGCCCCCAACAACGAGTCCCACGCACACATTAGTCAGTCTTCGCAACAAAGGATGGAGGAAGATTGCGAATAATGCCATAGCAAGGAGGCAACCCTGCCTTACAGAGCACTTTACATCGACAGAGTCCGATAAAAACCCATTAATCGAAACCCGCGACGTGGACACATTTAAAATATTAAAAATCATGGTGACAAACTTCGTGCCAAATCCAAACTTTCTTAGCACCCGCCGGAGATAATGGTGACTCACCCTATCCACAGAGAAAATGCCGAAAGAAGTATTGCGTGTTGTGGTGTACGCAATCGCGTCGCGATACGTATACACGGCGTCATAAATGTTTCTCTGGGGAACAGCGCAAAATTGACTGTCACTGATCATTTGGTTCATTACAACTTTCAGTCGTGAAGCGACACACTTCGTGAAGAGTTTATAGTCACTGTTCAACAGCGTGATAGGGCGCAGTCCACTTATCTTATTGTTCACACGGGTTTTCGGGGCCAGAGTAATTATTCCTTCCGGAAATTCAACAGGGACCTACACACCACGTAAAAGTTCATTAAAAACGTCAGTTAAAACAGAACCAAAGATATCATAAAAATGTAAATAAAACTCTGGCGGGAGGCCGTCAGCACCAGGAGATTTATTTGTGGCACACATCCTTAAAACGTCCTTCACCTCCTGCTCAGTAAAAGGTTCTGTTAAATTTTGACGATCACGAACTGTCAACACGTGCGGCACGTCTCTTAATAGATCGACAATCGCAGCGTTGTTCGTTCGCTTTTCACTAAAAAGCTCCGCAAAGTGTCTGCGAGCCTGTTGCCCGCGAAGCCGCGCGCCGTCGGGCGTCTGCAGCTCCGTGACGTCACGCCTGGCCGCGCGGCGGCGCTCGCGCAGCTGGTGGAACAGCGAGGGCCGCTCGTCCGCCGAAGTCCCCACCGCTGCGAACCACGGACCCGCGCAAACGTTCTTTCTTCAATTCCAGTAGTCGCGTCTTGATTTGCCTAAAGCTCGCCACTCTAACCGCCGCATCGTCGGTCTGCATATTAATGGCGTCATTCAAACAGGTCTCGTAGAATAGTAAGGTGGACTTTTCCCAAGCGGAGACAGTTTGATTGAATTCAGTAATTGTTTTTCGGAGTGACGGCTTCACATATTCCACCCACCACGCCAGACACGTAGGATAATAGGGGCGGTATTTCTGACTACGCTGCCACGCTCTGGTGATGACGAGATTAAAATCAGGGTGCGTGAGGTGTCGCATATTAAACTTCCACTGGTGGTTCGTGCGTGGTGTCGCCGCTACCAAGGAGTGAAACCGGCAAACATAGGCGCAGTGGTCCGAGAACAGCACTGGACGCACCGACGTGTCCACCACACAGTTCTTTTTATCGCGGGTCACGTAGATGCGATCTAATCGACTCCGGCCCGTCGAATAAAAGTACGTAAATCCCTCATCGGTGGGATGTAAGAGACGCCATGTGTCGAGTAAAAACATATCAGATACTAGCGTGGCTAGCTCTAAACACTTGTATGCCTTTGGTTCCTGGTCCCTGTCATCCAGAACACAATTAAAATCACCGCCTAATACAATAGGGAGGTGCGGCCCGGTAAAAAGATGACAAATGACAGTACTATAAAATACTCGCCGGTGCGGTTTGCCCTCCGCGCCCGACGGAGTATAAACGTTTACGTAGCGCACGTTTTGGATAGTACATGCAACGCCATGCCCGTTTGGAGTTTTGGCTACATTGCTGTAATCGTAACAGTTCCGGTCTAAAATTGCCGTACCACAATTGCTTTCCGGATCAAAATTTACAA
This sequence comes from Locusta migratoria, assembly GCA_026315105.1. Lineage (NCBI taxonomy): Eukaryota > Metazoa > Arthropoda > Insecta > Orthoptera > Acrididae > Locusta > Locusta migratoria. Next base: position 448,950,629 of record CM048746.1, read on the forward strand.
TGACTTGATAGCCGGGAATAGAAAAAAATTGTTCCGTCACCACATCCTGTAAGAAAACCACATCGGCGTTGAGAACTGCTAAAAATTTCAACAAACAATTAAATTTGAATTGTGACGTAAGTCTGTTAACATTGATTGTGCCAACTAAAGATGGTGGGTGTGCCACCAGAGACTACGGGGAAGTCAAGAAGAAATTTCAATAACAAATTCCGCCTCCGTCGTCGTCCACGTCGTCCGCCCACACCATAGTCGTCGCAACGTTCGCCTCAGTCTCCTGTTGGGGAGTGCGCGTGCGCGGCAGGGGGTCGTCCTCCGCCTTGCGTTTCACCACGGAGGGTGCGGGGTTTGAGTCCTGCGACTCCTCCACTTCCATGCGCGACGCTGTTCCCGAGAGAGTCAACGTTTCTTTGAGCTGGCGGACCACCTCATCGCGTCGACTTTCGTGATCACTGCTATCGGACGGTTGATGTAGACACCCCGCTTGCTCCCCACGCCTAGACTCCACGTCCGGTCGTGGCGCTGCCTTCTGCGCCGGTTTTTGCTTCGACTTCGGCTTGGGGCGGCTATACTGGCGCCATTCGGGGGACTGGCTCCTGTCCTTGCGCTGCTGACGCCGCTGGTCTGGGTAGCGAGAGCGGCTCTTGCTGCGGTTCCGGTCTGACTCCTCCCTCTCCCGTCATCCCGACTCCGTATCCCGCCGCGCCTGCCGTTGTCTCTGGGGTTCGGCCCTCGCACCAATGCCTGCCGCAGCGGCGGGTGCAGCTATCGCAGTTACGTTAGTGGGGACGGCGTCATGCGCGGGTTTGAGTCCCGTCACCGGAAGACTTTGCCCTGTGACCGCAGCCGGTACCGCCGTAACACGTTCCCCGTCCGGTACGACTTCCGCGTCCGTACTCTTCGAACTGTCGAGCGACATGGTTTGTACTGGTACAGAAATCGGATCTAAAGGTGGTGACACCGCAGAAGATTCCGCCGGGCGAGGTTCTTCAACCGAGGAAGACGACATGGTGGTCGAGTCGTCGGCAGGTAACGTTTCAACCGGTGCGTGTTCCAATGCTGACGCCGAGTGGGGCGGGACTGCAGCAACAGAGCTCGCGGCGACAGCGACAGAGTCCGCCGCTGCAGCCTGCGCGGTATCCTGAACTTCAGTTGAGGGCACTGTCCGCGCGGTATTCGCGTCTACAGTTGATGGTTCCGGTCACGCGGTATCCGCATCTACAGTTGGGGGCTGGGGGGCGGCTGGCACGCTGTCTACGTCCATGGCGGCCTGTTCCGCAGAAACGCGACGCGCTGCCAAGCCGACGCCTAAGGTAACCGCAGCGTACGTCGTGGCGTCAGTCTGTTCCCCTGCTGCTAGCTGCGGGGGCGGCGGCGCCGGGGACAGTTCTGGCGAAAAAGCACGTTTGCGGCTGGCCGTTGTAAGTGATAAATGCCCGATGCCCACGGACGACTAAGAAGGACGGTATGTGTTTACGGACAATCATCCTCCCCCTCAGGGGCTCACCATTAATTTGCTGAGTACGGGCTTGGCGAACCCGGGGTCCTGAGCTGTGGGCTGTATCGCGCCAAGAGTCCGCTACACCGTAAGCTCTGTGCGTGCTTCAACGACCATCGTTCGGAGCGACGGTGGAACGTTGGACGTTTCAGAGCCCGGGGATCTTGGCTTAATCGCCCGGGTCGCGAGGACGGTACAAACCTCTATAAAAAAAAAAAAAAACCTCAATATCAAGGTGTGCTACGTGCCGAGGAGATGCATGGCTGTTGAGGTTGAACAGCCGCTAGCGAGCAACCTCTGAGGAACCTGCCGCACCTCAGTTGTATAAGGCTTATCCAGGCAAGCGGGGCTCTGTCTGAGTGGACCTGTAGATCCCTAACTGCTCGTGGGAACAAAATTAAACGAGCAAAAGAAAACGTTGGTGGACGTATAACCACCGTCTCAAAGCGTGGGAAGTTTCATGCCTCTTCATATGACCCCAAGTCGTTCCCTTCCTTGGCCACGCCCTGGGAGGAACGCAGGGCTGCTACCATCAATGAGCCACATTCGCCTCGATATTTAGTATGTACAAGGGTTGATGGGGAATCATTTACGACCGTAAAGCCCCAGTTCTTCGTAGACCATCTGGAGGAGAAGTTCGGAGATGTGGAGTCCCTCTCAAAGATGCGCAATGGCTCTGTGTTGATTCACACCGCATCCCCTGCTCAGTCGCGGGCGTTGCTTGCTTGCGATAAGCTGAGAGATATCGCGGTCAACATTGCGCCACATAGGTCCCTCAATCTGGTCCAGGGTATTATTTTTCACCGGGATCTCCTCTTACAATCTGATGAGGAGCTGCGCGCCAACCTCGAGCGGCGAGGTGTTCACTTCGTCCGGCGCATCCATCGTGGGTCGAAAGATGATAGGGTTGCCACCGGTGCCTTCATCGTAGCCTTTGAAGGCTATACACTGCCAGAGAAGGTGAAGGTGATGTGCTACCGGTGTGATGTAAAACCCTACATCCCTCCTCCTATGAGATGCTTCTAGTGCTGGAAGTTTGGGCATATGTCGTCCCATTGCCCTTCCAGCGCCACTTGCCGGGATTGTGGACGTCCAGCCCACCCGGACGCCCCATGTACTCCGCCGCCCATCTGCGTGAACTGTGGCCAGGAGTATCCTCCCTGCTCATCACAATGCCCTATGCTCCGGAAAGAAAGAAAAATCATCGAATATAAGACCTTGGACCGGTTGACCTATACTGAGGCGAAAAAGAAATTTGAGCGCTTACACCCAGTGGCCATGACAACTTCTTTTGCGGCAATTGCATCATCATCTTCATCATCTGTGGCCACACCCATCTTGTCTGCTCATTCTTTTTCTGTGGGCCCCCAGGGCCGCAAACCTACATCTGCCCCCAAGGTGGTTGGGGGCCCCCCTTCCTTCTTCTGCTCCCCAGGTAACTGCCTCGGGAGCAACCTCCACCCTTCTGCCAGAGAAACAACAACCTTCTCCGGCACCCCTCGTTCGGAAGGGATCCCTTGGGACGCTCCCTTCCGAGGGTTCCGCCCGTGTCGCTTCCGACACACGCCAGCAGCAGGCAAAACCGAAGGCTGCTGGACGCAGGGCCTCATGCTCCTCCTCAGTCCCTGAGGCTGAGTCTGAGAAGCCAGCCCTGCCCGCGAAGCCCCCGAGGGGCAAGAAGGATCGGAGGAAACATGTTAACAACGACGTGAAGGATACCGCGGTGGCTCCCGAGCCACCTCACCCCTCCACCTCGACCTCTGGGGACGAGGTGGAGATTCTAGCGTCCCCAGACGACCTCGCTGTCGGGGACATACCAGAAATAATGGATGCTGAGCCTGAACAACGGCAGTCAGCGGATTTGAGTGACGCTGATTTGTAATCTTAATGACTTCCCAGTTATCAGACAGTATTATCCTCCAGTGGAACTGCGGCGGTTTCTTCCCTCATATGGCTGAGCTACGACACCTTTTAAGCATAACACCTGCTTTCTGCATTGACTTACAGGAAACTTGGTTTCCAGCAATGCGGACCCCAGCCCTTCGTGGCTACAGGGGATATTACTGTAACCGTAGCTCATATAACCGGGTCTTAGGTGGTGTGTGTGTGTGTGTGTGTGTGTGTGTGTGTGTGTATGTCCTTACTTCTGTTCATAGTGAACCTGTGCCCCTTCGTACGCCACTAGAAGCAGTGGCTGTCAGGGTAAGGACAACACAAGAGTTTACCGTCTGCAGCCTTTATCTCCCTCCAGATGGTGATATTTCTTTAACTGTTTTGGCTGCACTAATATCGCAACTACCCCCGCCTTTCTTCTTATTGGGCGACTTCAACGCCCATAACCCATTGTGGGGTGGTACTTCGCTTTCTGGCCGCGGCAGAGTAGTCGAGTCTTTACTTTCTCAACTCGACCTCTGCCTCTTAAATACTGGTGCCCCCACACACTTTAGTGTGGCGCATGGCACGTTCTCGGCCTTTGATTTATCGATCTACAGCCACAGCCTTCCACCATTTATCCACTGGAGAGCCCACGACGACCTGTGCGGCAGTGACCATTTTCCCCTTTTTCTGTCACTCCCACCACGTCAGTCCCCAGAACGCCCCCCAGGTGAGCTTTAGGCAGGGCTAAGATTACACGTCCACAGCTATTGTTCGACCTCCCCCACTCGATTCCATCGATGTGGTGGTCGAGGGCGTCACTCACACCATTGTTTCTGCTGCAAAAGCTGCAATTCCATGCTCCACAGGGTGCCCACGGCGTAAGGCAGTGCCGTGGTGGTCGCCGGAAATAGCTGAGGCTATTAGAGATCGTAGGCGGGCCTTACAGCGCTATAAGCGTCACCCCTCTCAGGAGCATCTCATTGATTTTAAACGGCTTCGCGCTCGTGCTCGCCAGTTAATACGAAGACGGAAACTGGAGTGCTGGGAGAGGTACGTCTCCACTATCGGGACGGGTACCTCTGCATCACAGGTCTGGGGCAGAATCAGGCGGTTAAAGGGAATTCCGTCACCAGCGGGAATACCCGGAATCTCCACAAATGGAGTTATATGTACGGACCCGGCCACACTTGCAGAGATGTTTGCCGAGCATTATGCCTGCGCCTTTGCCTCTGCAAACTATCCACCGGCCTTCCGTACATTGAAGGAGCGGGTAGAACGCCAGCACCTCTCCTTTCGTAACCGCCGCTCTGAATCCTACAACAGTCCTTTCACTGAGTGGGAGCTCCTCAGTGCTCTTAACTTATGTCCTGACACGGCGCCAGGGCCTGATAGCATCCATAGCCAAATGCTGAAACGTCTCTCAGCAGATAGTCGGCGTAACCTACTTGCGGTCTATAACCGCAGTTGGTGTGATGGTGTTTTCCCGTCACAGTGGCAGGAGAGTATCATCACCCCCGTGCTTAAACCCGACAAACATCCTCTGAACTTGGATAGCTATCGGCCCATTAACCTGACTAACGTTCCATGCAAACTGTTGGAGCGGATGGTCAGTCGGAGGTTGTGTTGGATTCTTGAGACTCGGGGATTATTGGCTTCATGCCAGGGCGGTTTTCGCCAGGGTCGATCTACCACCGATAATCTGGTGTACCTCGAGTCTGCAATCCGCACAGCCTTTTCCCGGCGCCAACACCTTGTTGCCGTCTTCTTCAATATGCACAAAGCATACGATACCACCTGGCGATGCCACATCCTCAACACTTTATATGACTGGGGCCTCCGGGGCTCCCTACCGATTTTTATTCAGAATTTTTTAGCCATCCGTACCTATCGTATTCAAATTGGTGCTTCTCTGAGCTCTTCCCATATCCAGGAAAATGGGGTTCCTCAGGGTTCCGTTTTAAGCGTTCCATTATTTTTAATCACCATCAACGGTTTAGCCACAGCAGTTGGATCGTCGGTGTCCCCCTCACTTTATGCTGACGACTTTTGTTTCTCTTTTAGTTCCTCCAGCACCCAAGTTGCCGAGCGCAGGTTGCAAGGTGCTATTCGGAAGGCGCAGACCTGGGCGCTTACCCACGGCTTTCAGTTTTCTGCCTCCAAGACCAGAGTGATGCACTTCTGTCGGCGTCGGACCGTTCACCCGCACCCTGAACTTTATCTTAATGGCGAACTACTTACTGTAGTGGAAACTAACCGTTTTTTAGGACTGGTCTTTGACGCCCGGCTGACGTGGCTCCCCCACATTCGTCAGCTGAAACGGAAGTGCTGGCGCCATCTCAACCTTCTCAGACACTTGGGTCATATGACCTGGGGTGCCGACCGCTCCACACTGTTGCGGCTTCACACGTCGCTGGTGCAGTCCCGTCTCGATTTTGGGTGCATTGCCTATGGGTCTGCGGCACCTTCGGCACTGCACCTACTGGACCCCATTCACAACTGTGGGGTTCGCATCGCGACGGGTGCCTTCCGCACCAGCCCAGTGAACAGCTTAGTTGTGGAGGCTCGGGTTCCACCCTTAGGGATCGGCCGCCAACACCTACTTGCGGCTTACGCAGCCCATGTGTATTGCTCCCCAGGCCACCCGAACCATCGTCTCCTCTTTCCTGATGTGGTAGTCCGTCCCCATTAGCGACGCCCCAGATCAGGTCATACGATTCCCTATCGGGTTCAGTCCCTCCTGCAGGAGCTTGAGTCTTCTCCCCTTCCATCTTCCTATCGGGTCCATGCCCGTACACCTCCGTGGTGTTTGCCAAGGCCGTCTACTTGGCTGGACTTGGCTCAGGGGCCCAAAGACTCAGTTCCACTGGAGGCGCTCCGCCGTCAGTTCTCGGCTATCACAGCGGAATTCCGTGGTTATGACCTGATCTACACAGATGGTTCTATGGTTGATGGCTGTGTGGGATTTGCGTATACCCATGGTGACCATGTGGAACAGCACTCTCTGCCGAATGGCTGCAGTGTTTACACTGCAGAGCTGGTGGCCATTCATAGAGCTCTCATGCATATCCGGTCTTGCTCAGGCGAGTCTTTTGTTGTTTGCAGCGACTCCCTGAGCAGCCTCCGAGCTCTGGAGCAGTGTTACCCGCGGTCTCCCCTGGTGTTGGCCATACAGGAGACGCTTCGTGCCGTTGAACTGTCTGGGCGATCAGTGACGTTCATCTGGTCTCCCGGTCATGTTGGTATCCCGGGCAATGAACGTGTTGACAGGCTTGCCAAGCAGGCTGTCGGTGTGTCCTGTCTAGAGACCGGCCTCCCGGCTTCTGATCTCCGTTCGTTGTTGCGCCAGCGGGTACGTCAGCTTTGGGATACTGAGTGGCGTAGCCTGGGCATGCCCAACAAGCTCCGGGTGGTCAAGGAAACGACGGTTGCATGGCGCTCCTCCATGAGCGGTTCACGACGGGACTCAGTGGTCTTGTGTCACCTCCGCATTGGGCATACGTGGCTCACCCATGGACATCTCCTTCGGGGTGAGGACCCAGCCCAATGTCGGTGTGGCTCCAATTTGACAGTCGTCCACATATTGTTGGACTGCCCCCTTTTAGCCGCCTTGCGGAGACATTTTAACCTCCCTGCTGTTTTATCGGAAGTTTTAGGTGACGATGCCACAATGGCAGATACCGTTTTACGTTTTATACGAGCAGGTGGTTTTTATCATTCGCTCTAACTGGAGATTTCTGTGTGTTACCGAGTGGTTGACTTTTCCTTCTTTATTCTCATGGTCGGTCAACCACGGCCATCGGTTTCTTTGTTGTAAGTTGTCTTTGTGTGACCGTCTTTTCGTTTTGTCTTGTTATTGTTGATGATGTTTTATGGACTAGTGGGACTCCTCTCCCACTTCGCTATTTTAAACTCTAGGCATATGATCTTTTACGTGTCTGGATTTACTTTTGACGCCTAGAGATGGAATGGGGGACTGATGACCCTTGCAGTTTTGTCCCCCTTAAACAACTAACAACAACAACAACAATCATCCTCACACTGCGGATACCATTTTCTACCTGATATATATAGGCAGACGACCACTTTTCTTTATTTACACTTAAAACAGTTCCAAAAGGCTTTAAACACGTTTCGATCGTCTCATTCCGTGTTTCGAATGGCAGGTTAAATACTCTAACGGTTCGAATTTCGTAACCAGCATTAGACACAGTAACGTTACTAATAGTTCCATTAAAATGCTTGAATTTACGTACGCCATCCTCTACATTTACCAAAGTTTCACAGAGTTCAGGAGTACGCAGTTTCACGAACAGAGTTCAAAAAAAGCATCAAGTTGCAAACCTAATACTTCAGATTCCGGTATTTGCAAATCGTTCCTTAACCATCTGTGAATTTCAAAACCTGACGGCCGGGGGACGGACTTGTCAAACCCCCCAGGGGGCCCACAGTTCTTTTGTGGGTACGTGTGTGGCGCGCACGGGGCCCCGAGCCGGAGCAGCCTTACTTCTGCCCCAGGCTGCTTCACTTTCCCTCCCGGTTTATGCCTTCGCCCGGAGACGGGCATATTTCGTGAGATACGGTGGTTCTTGTTGTGGTTTTTCTTCCTTCGTTCCTTCCTTTCTTACCCTTCGTTTTCTGTCTTTCTCTCCTTGAACTCTCCTAGCCTTCTTCTCCTCATTAGTCTCCGCCTCGGCGTTTGAGACACTTCTTTTCTTTCCTTCTTTCTCTTCCTTTCCTATCCTCTTCTTCTTTCCTCCCTGTGCGTGTCTGAAGGCTGACCCACGCATTATCGTGCGTAGCAGGTGACGGGGTAATGCGTAATTCCCCGCCCCGGGTAGACAAGTAAGGCACGTACGTACCCCCTGGTAAAGGCCAGGCCCAGGGAGGGGTGATTACCCGAGCTGGTACCTTCCGAACGTGCCGATTGGTCCCTTCCGTCAGTTCTCGGGAGGTGTGACCTGAGGTGTGAACAATCACCTAAGGCGGGTAAGCCCTCGGAGAGGGCCCCCACTAGGAAGGAGCGCGCCATCGGAGACGCCGGTAATCACGGGGGACACTTCCGCGATGACTTCCTTATCTTCTTTCGTGACGTTGACCCACAAACGTAAGTTAGACTCGCCTCAGCCTAAAAAGACTCTGCCTAATCTACCGAAATTTCTTGATGTCTCTCGCACCGACGGAAAGGATTTCAATTCTGTCAATCCTTTCGTTATACAGAAAGGTGTAGATGCAATTGCTGGCCCTGTTAAAACCTGTTCACGTCAGCGCAATGGCACATTGTTGCTGGAAGTGGAAAGTGCCTTCCAAGCCCAAAAACTGATACGTACTACGTTGTTGCACACTTTTCCAGTTAAGGTCGAAGCGCACCGCACACTCAACTCGTCATGGGGGGTAGTCTTCACGAGATCCCTTGACGGGTTGTCTGATGAAGATATCCAATCATATATGTCCGATCAGGGTGTGACAGCCGTCCACAGGGTCATGAAAAAGGTCGATAACCATCTGACACCGACTCGTACTGTGTTTTTGACGTTCGACAGAGTTGACCTCCCGTCGAAGGTCAAAGCAGGGTATGAAGTCATCTCCGTCCGACCTTATGTGCCTAACCCAACGCGCTGTTTTCAGTGCCACAGGTACAACCATACCCGTGAACATTGCCCAAATGCAGCAAAGTGTGTCACTTGTGGTAGGGACGCCCATGAGGGGGATTGCCCACCTCCGTCCCCTCACTGCCTAAACTGCAACGGTGACCATGCGGCTACCTCTCGCGACTGTCCTGTATACAAGGATGAGAAGGTAATCCAGCAAATTCGGGTTACGGAGAAGTTATCGACATCTGCCGCTCGTAAGTTGTTGGCGAGTCGAAAGCCCACTGTCCTCCCAGCGGGTACATACAGTAAGGTACTCACCTCAACCCGACCTACCAAGGATTCCAGTACCCAGACATGTGACTTCACTTTTGCTGACACAGTTGTGCGATCCGCCAGCCCGAAGATTGCCCGTTCCACGTCCCCGCTTCCTCCTGCTGCTTCTAAGGTACAGTCTTCGTCAACCGCTAGTAAACCGCGGGCACCTAAACAAGATGCCCGGACCTTGAAAAAGGAACCCGTCCGTGAGGATTTTCTGCGTTCTCAGGCTTCCCAACCGTCAACTGCCTCTTCCCGCCGTCACTCCTCCAGAAGAGCTGACAAGAAAAAGAGTTCCTCTCCTTCCCCGCCGAGGCGTGACCCATCTGTCACGCCGTCCAACAGTTGCCGGCCTCGGCCGTCTTCTGTTTCACCGGGACGCTCCGTTTGCCGGGCGCCCGGCCCTTTACCGGCGGTGGAAACTGCCCCTCCTGATCAACTCAGGGAGGTGGCAGGCGCGTCGGTCGAACCAATGGAACATGACCCTTTGCCCCCAGACAGCGATAGCAGTGCTCCCTCGAAATCCGGTCCTCAGCGGCCGTCGAGGTGACCCCGCTCGCTACTTGGTTTTTATCCTTATTTCTTCTCTCATTTTTATCATGGCGCTCCTTCAATGGAACATTCGCGGCATTCGTTCTAATCGGGAGGAGTTAAAACTACTCCTTCGATTGCACTGCCCGCTTCTAGTCTGCCTCCAGGAAACTAAGTTGCGTCCACGTGATCGTGCAGACTTTCCACACTACACCTCTGTGCAGTTCGACCTGCCACCCGTGGAAGGTGTCCCAGCCCATGGAGGGGTTCTGATGCTCCTTCGAGACGTCGTCTATTTCCATCCCATTTCCTTGCACACTCACCTACAGGCAGTTGCCGTCCGCATCACCTTATCCACATTTACCTTCTCCCTCTGTAATATATATTCGCCATTGTCATCTGCCCTTACTAGGGCAGATGTGCTAAACCTTGTTGACCAGCTCCCTTCACCTTTCGTGTTGGTAGGCGACTTTAATGCCCACCACCCCCTATGGGGCTCTCCGGCACCTTGTCCGAGAGGCTCCCTTTTGGTGGACATTCTCCACCACCTCGATCTTGTCTGCCTCAACACCGGTGCACCGACCTTCCTTTCTGACACAACACACACTTATTGCCATATAGACCTCGCAATATGCACTCCTCGGCTTGCCGGTCGGTTTGAGTGGTATGCACTTTCTGACACGTACTCGAGTGACCATTTCCCTTGTATCATCCACTTCCTACATCATTCCCCATCTCCACGTCCCACCAGTTGGAACATTTCTAAAGCCGACTGGGGGCTTTATTCTTCCATGGCTGTTTTTCACAATCAGAATTTTCCCAACTGTGACAGTCAGGTCGAATACCTCACAGAGGTTATTCTCAGTGCTGCTGAACGTTCCATACCTCGTACATCCTCTTCTCCACGTCGTGTCCAGGTCCCTTGGTGGACTGCAGCCTGCTGCGACGCGCTTCGAGCCCGGCGCCGTGCTTTACGCACCTTCCGCCACCACCCAACTTTGGAGAATTGCATCAATTACAAACGTATGAGAGCGCAGTGCCGTCGTATCATAAACGACAGCAAGAAAGCTTGCTGGACTGCTTTTACCAGTTCTTTTAACCGTTTTACTCCCTCCACGGTTGTCTGGGGTGGCCTACGCCGTTTGTCCGGCATCAAGGTCCACTCCCCGATTCCTGGCCTGACCGTGGAGAACGCAGTCCTCGTGGACCCAGCTGATGTTTCAAACGCATTGGGTCGTTTCTTTGCGGAGGTTTCGAGCTCTGCCCATTACCACCCTGCCTTTCTCCCTCGCAAACAGGTAGAGGAGGCACGGCCGCCTTCTTTCCGCTCTTTTAATCGTGAAAATTATAACGTCGCCTTCACCATGCAGGAGCTAGATCGTGCTCTCGCCCTGTCCCGGTCTTCTGCTCCCGGGCCCGATTCCATTCATATTGAGATGCTGAAGAACCTCTCTCCTGCGGGCAAGTGCTTTCTTCTTAGTACCTACAATCGCATATGGACTGAAGGTCATGTTCCCACAAGTTAACGTGAAGCCATTGTTGTCCCCATCCCCAAACCAGGGAAGGACAAACACCTTCCTTCCAGTTATCGCCCCATTTCTCTGACGAGCTGCGTCTGTAAGGTGATGGAACGCATGGTTAACGCTCGGTTGGTCTGGCTCCTCGAATCTCGCCGCCTCCTGACTAATATCCAATGCGGTTTTCGTCGACACCGCTCTGCTGCTGACCACCTCGTTACGTTGTCGACCTTCATTATGAACAACTTTCTAAAGAAGCTTCAAACAGTAGCCGTGTTCTTCGACTTGGAGAAGGCATACGATAGCTGTTGGAGAGCGGGCATTCTCCGCACATTACACACATGGGGCCTTCGGGGCCGCCTTCCTCTTTTCATTCAAGCGTTTTTGGCGGATCGCAAGTTCCGGGTACGGGTGGGCTCTGTTTTGTCAGATACCTTTTGCCAGGAGAATGGCCGGCCGCGGTGGCCGAGGTGATTGAGGCGCTCCAGTCACGGTCAGCCCGGCCACTACGGTCGGGGGTTCGAATCCCCCCTCGGGCATGGATATTTGTGCCGTCCATAGTATAAGGTAGTTCGTAAGTAGTTTGTAAGTTTAGGGACTGATGATCCCGTAGTTAAGTCCCATAAGCTTAACAAACATTTGAACATTTGAACCAGGAGAATGGGGTACCACAGGGCTCCGTCTTGAGTGTGGCGCTCTTTGCCATTGCAATCAATCCGATCGTAGATTGCCTTTCAGCCGACGTCTCCGGATCTCTTTTTGTTGACGATTTCGCAATTTATTGTAGCGCCCAGCGGACGTGTCTCTTGGAGCGTTCTCACCAACGCTGTCTTGACCGTCTATATTCCTGGAGCATCGCAAACGGCTTCCGATTCTCCACTGAGAAAACTGTGCGTATCAATTTCTGGAGATACAAGGAATTTCTTCCACCTTCTCTACGTCTCGGCCCTGTTGCTCTCCCTTTCGTGGAGACTACAAAATTCTTGGGACTCATGTTGGATCGGAAACTTTGCTGGTCCACACATGTGTCCTACCTGGCTGCCCGTTGTGCCCGATCCCTTAACGTTCTTCGTGTCCTCAGTGGCACGTCATGGGGAGCGGATCGTACCGTCCTGCTTCACCTTTACCAGGCCATTGTTCAGTCGAAGCTCGACTATGGAAGCCTTGTATACTCTTCAGCACGGCCGTCGATTCTCCGCCGTCTCAACTCTATCCACCATCGTGGATTACGTCTGGCGACCGGTGCATTTTATACCAGCCCTGTTGAAAGTCTGTATGCCGAGGCTGCTGTATTACCCTTGACCAATCGGCGTGACATACTCTTGTGTCGGTACGCATGCCGCCTACGATCGATGCCCAACCATCCATCTTACAGATCATTTTTTGACGACTCACTCGATCGCCAATATCAGTTGTCTGCGATTGCCTTGCTTCCACCTGGAGTTCGGTTTCGCCGCCTGCTACAGCGGCTCGATTTTACCCTTCCTTCCACCCTTCGGTTGAGCGAAAGCCCATTGCCACCGTGGCATCAGGCCCAGGTTCACACACACCTCGAACTTAGTTCGCTCCCCAAGGAGAGCACTCCGGATTTGGTATACCGCTCGAGGCTTGTCGAACTCCGTTCGCGGTTCGATAGCGCCATATTTATTTACACTGATGGTTCCAAGAGCACTGCCGGTGTCGGGTCTGCCTTCGTCGTCGAGGACAACCGTTTCCAATACAAGCTCCCTGACCGGTGCTCAAACTTCACGGCTGAGCTTTTCGCCCTCCACCAGGCCGTTTTGTATACCTGCCGCCACCGCCACCCTTTCTATGCCATATGTTCTGACTCCCTTAGTGCCCTGCAGAGTCTTAAGGACCCTTTCTCGAACCATCCTCTCGTGTATTGGATCCAACGCTCCCTCCAGTTGCTGGCGGATGACAGCTGTCACGTTTCTTTCCTGTGGGTCCCTGGCCATGTGGGTGTGCCCGCGAATGAGGCCCCCGACACAGCAGCCAAGGCAGCAGCTCTTTTACCTCGCATCCTTTTGCGTCCCATCGGACGATGTTCAACGGGCTCTTCGCCGGAGTATCGTGTCGCAATGGCACAGTGTGTGGCTTTCACTGTACAACAATAAATTGCGAACTGTCAAACCGATCCCGACCGCTTGGAGGACATCCTCACGCCCCTCTCGGCGGGAGGAGGTCATCCTGGCTCGGTTGCGGATCGGTCATTGCCGTTTCAGCCACCGTCACTTGCTGTCCGCCGACCCTGCACCGCAGTGCTCCTGCGGTGAACTGCTGACCGTGCGACATGTTTTACTGTCTTGCGTACTTTTTAATCATCTCCGTGTAGCCCTTCATTTGCCGTCTACTCTGGAGGAAATTTTAGCTGATGACACACGAGCAGCTGCTCGAGTTTTGCGTTTTATCAACTTGGCCAACTTATCCAAGGATATTTAACCCTTTTAATTGTCTTTTATCTTTCGTTTTTAGCCTCTTCTGGAAGTTCTGACAGTCCCCATTTTTTTTTAGGCCATAGCGAATCTATGTTTTTGACTGGGCGCTAATGACCATAGAAGTTGTGCGCCCTAAAACCACAAAAAAAATGACTTGTCAAACTCAAACTGCACGTTATTTTTCACGTTCTTCGCAATCCATGGCTTACTTACAGTTCGAAGACCACAGCAAGCGAAGAAACAGCCGCCGGCCGCAGCGAAGCACTCGACATAAACAAACCCGCGCGGCGCACCGAGATGTTGCCAGGCGGGCAGCCAGCCAAGTACTGACACATAATTAGTGACTAGTCATATTGCACAGTGTTCAACCAGGAGTATTTTAACTACTTGACTGTCGAAGAAACCAACACACCACCCAATCCCCCGCCGGGAATCGAACCCGGGCCCCCTGCATGGTAGTCAGTGACGCATTCGCTGAGCTACAGAGGCGGACGGCAGAACTAACTGTACTAACAAACTTGCACAGCGCATAGTTGTAAAAAATCTTTACTACTTTATTACACTGTCATAATAAACATTCCTTTTTTATTTTGTAATTCAATGTTGTTTTGAACATGTTTATACTGCTAGTTAAGGTTTTTGTTGAATTGAAATCACAATTTTATGTATGTTCCAAAACTTTACTTCGTTAACCGGTTCCTTATATGGCCGCCATGATACGGATTTCGTGGCCGCTCCCACCGGAGGTTAGAGTCCTCCCACGGGCATGGGTGTGTGTGTTATCCTTAGCATAAGTTAAAATAGTTCGCAGTTATAGGGACGGTAATCTGATCAAATAGGTCTACTAGATTTACAAACGCATGAACAGTTTTTACCGTCATTTCATGCCTGCTGAATGATAAAACCCATGTCCAAAGACTCTTTCTGCGGAGGAGACTGCTTAAATTTGGTTGACATTTTCTCTGCAACTTTCAACCTTCGTTTCCCCAGTAAATAGCCGTTGGGATACCTGTTGTCTTTTATATCATAGTGGTCTTGTCTCGTTCATAGTACTAATAAGCTTCTCTGCGTCCCTAATTGGTAATTAGTGCGATAAACATCCATACACTAGTAATAGCACATACTCGCTTCCACAGCCTACTTACGACTATCCTACGAAACCCCTCTGTTTCTGTGCATTTGGTGTAATTTAAATGTAAGTAATGTTTGTTAAGCTTATGGGACTAAACTTACAAACTACTTATCAACTACCTTATACTAAGGACGGCACAAATATCAATGCCCGAGGGGGGATTCGAACCCCCGACCGTAGTGGCCGTGCAGACCGTGACTGGAGCGCCTCAGTCCCCCTCAGCCACCACGGCCGGCCTATGATAAATACGTAATAAAAATGCTCACACTAGAAACAATAATATTTAACATTGAGCTCGTCGTAGCTTTGGAGGTATTTGCTTTCGTGCAATATTATCCTCCCAAGGATCAAGCAAAAATAAACACCGCTGGAAATTTTGTAAAAACGCATTTTGCCACCGACTGGAGAAAACTCGAAAACTTGGAATACGACGGAATCCTGCGTTAAGGGCGGCGAACGACGCAAGTGAATTACGTAGACCAATCTGAAAATATGTTCACATAACCATATCTAATTTATTTTCTTACACACACTGTACAAAATATGTACTTTCCTACTTGGTTTTAAATGTGTGGAATACTGTATTAACTTGAAATTTCTTCTTAAACAACCTAATCTCTACGTAATATCTCTGTACAAAACAGACAGGACAAATGTCTTACAATTTTATCCTTATTATTTTAATTGAAATTGGTATATTTCTTCTGGATATTTAACTCAGTTCTAGTAAAAACAGCGATAATATGATGAAAGAAAGGCATTATTACTGCGAATTTTACAAAACCATCTCAATCCAACATTAAAATTTGATGTATGAACAAGCAAGAAAAAGGAAAACGTAAAATCTTTATGAATACCTCCAGTAAATTTGATCTTATGACAAAATGTTTTAAAATTACTGATCTGGAACTAAGACATTAGCAAAACATTTTTCACTTCTTCAAAATGTATGAAACTGGATTGAACTGGTTTTGATACTAAAGGCCTCACATAGGAATTTAATGAATTCTTTATCGAATCTGGACTTCTAAAAGTTACATATTACATTGCCATATATAATTTTAAGTCTTTTGAGTTCACGAATAAAGACCGTTTCTTCCAAATCCGTATGGGACTGATTCCGCAGTCATGGCTGTGACACACGATCTAAGAAATTAACTGTAAAACTATTTCAAATATGTATTAAGCATTCCTCTTTCGCTTACATAATTTAAAAAGGTATTCAATCTTCTGTCTTTATATATTTGTAAGTCTCATATTTTGTGTGTGTCTGCGATAATTGTCACCTGAAGATGAACCAGGAAGCCATAAACCTGTTAGTGACCGAGTAAATAAACAAGATTTCCAGAACGTTTGGAAGTGCTTTCCTCTTTTAAAATTTCATCTTGTTCTGTCAAACAATGACGGAAAAATTAGAACTAAGAGTGTACAAGTTGTCAATGAGAACCTGGCGAAATAGGTTCAAATTAATCTTGCGAAAGTGAACCCGTTTCTTGCACATTGTTTTGGATAGTATGTGACTTGCCTTATAAGGACCCTCCCAAGGACAACAAATCGCACCGATCCGCCCTGTGATTGATCGGTCGCTTCATAGGTCGCACGAGTGTCTGCAAACCGCAACGATGTACAGCGGTCTGAATTTCAGAAAAGTTGGTCAAAGGTCGTAAAAAATTAAGTTTTTGGCCCTTTTAGTGGTTAGATAGGTTGTAGTGGTACACGTAAACTGAGAGTGTTACCCACCTGGCTAATGAACTCAGCCCGTTCTTCAGCATCGGGCCTACTGCGTTATTTACTCATGACCAGTAAGAGAAGTTCAAACGAGTGGAGATAAACGAAAATTTGACGAATTTGCAGTCTGCAAAATGTATTTTCCTCCAGAGTGTAAATAAAATTTCAACTTGTCGCTTAAAATTACTACTGATTGTGTATGAAATAGTAATCCATCATTGAAAATAACGGTATTTTTCTGCATCACGTTCTGAGAAGTCCTATTAAAAAAATGCATAAATCTAAACCCTTGCCGAACCCAGCTCAAACCGATTGTTAATTATTGCTTACACATTTCTTCAAATCATCGTGTGTCCAGGAACTGCCGCTGTCTGGTATGTTTTAATTTATGGAAGACTCGTTTAATTATTGCTGCTATAACGCGAGCTACTATCTTATACAGTATTAAGTATATTGGGCGGATTTTGTCATTGCTGGGGTATTCATTGAGGGTAAGGAGTATTATCCCTTAATTAGATCCATCAGAGATAGTTTGACCCTCTTTAAATTCATTACATTTTTCCATGAAAGATGTTTCCAGTAAATCGCATAAACGTTTATAAAACTCTACAGGTAATACGCCCGCTCCGTGTGACTTGTTTCCCTGTGCCTTCTTCATCGCCAATCTAATTTCTTGTTCATGACATGCTAAGTAACTCCGCATCATGTGCGTCCAGCCTTTCAGGAAGGTTTTTCAGCATTTGTCTGATCAAATTGACATCGGTAGGCTCCGAAGTGTACAGGTTTGTGTAGTATTCAGCTGCATACTTCTTTTTCCTCCATGATGCTCCATCCGACTTCAGTCCTGAGACTGTGTATCAATGTCCACCGCGCATGACTTTCACCTTTGCGAACTGGTACAGAGGGGGTTCTTCTGCAGTCACGCTGTGGTGGTATCTCAAACGGATTACGATGCCTTACATCTGTTTGCGTTTCAACGGCTTTAATTTTTTTCCTCGTGGAAGGGTTTCCGCTGTTGGGCTGCGACTCTCGTAAAGTTTCTTGAGGCAACGGAAGTTAAATTCGAACATACTATTTTAATCTTGATATCTTTCGTAAGAATATATTTTCAAGAAGCTTACAAGCTTCGGTTTCGCACGTGCACACGACCCTTCGGTCGCACCGAGGAAGTTCCTTCGACGTCTGATGCAGGTGTTACACACTTCCATCACGCGTTATTTCAATACGTTACCTTTCAGGACTGTTAAGTTCAGTTTCCAGATATGTCGACCGCGAAAAACATTGATTTGACATGATCAGTTGACAATGGTACGCCAAGTGGTCAGAGAAATACACTGGCCAAGTTTCAGTTCTGAAAATATTTGAATTGAGACACTGTGTGACATACATGCTGTCAAGTCGACTAGCTGAAGTTGGGGTGTAGAAAGTAAAGCACTGACGATTACCATTAACGATTTACCAACTGTCTGCAAATCGCAACGCTCGTATTACACCATCCAGCACTGTAATTAAAATTTGCTTGCTGATCTTTTTTGCTTCAGCACACAGTTAAAATCACAGACTATTGCCTCTTCACCCCTTCGTATTAAATATAGGTCATGTTCGTAAAAATGTGCCGTTTCCTCCCTGTGTTGGTTACCCGATGGAGCTTAAATGTTTATAGAACGAACACCGTTAATTAAACAAGACAGTCCAATCGCTCGGTATCAGATACTATGATGCCATCCTTAATAAGAAACGCAGTGCCTGATGCGCCACTTAACGTAGTGTTTAAAATCGTATCGTAACCAGTAATATTTATCAGAATCTCGCTGACTACATCTTGTAACATAACGATGTTAAATTCTGCACAGTAAACATAATCCCTAAGGCTGTTGACCTTCAGTGCCATCTTTATCTTCAATGTGGCTAGGATTGTAACACTGGTGTCCAGAAGGGAGCATGTCGTAACTCCGATCTAGACAGGTTCCCATTTAGTAAAATTCCGGCTTGTCATCCGTTTTCCATGGGCGTTTCCCCTTTTCTTCTGTTTGTCCATATTTTCCTCTGCGTCATGTCAGAACTACTTAGTTCATCTTCATCCATTTCCTGCTGCCAATGTTTTGGATAAATCTCCAGTTAAGTACGTGTCTTCAGCGTGGCCGTGGCTACAGATAGTTTATCCTTCTTCTCGTGACATTTCTTCCCTTTGTCTGCAGTAGCAGTAGTTCCAACATTGCCTTTTGCACGGTCCGAAACTTCTTCCGTTCGTTTTGTGTGTTTTCGAACTTAATGGGATGTCTCCAGTCGTCGTACCGGCTATTTTCTGCCGAATTTTCGTTACCCTTTCTCTCAAGGGCGGTGTATATTTTTCTGCTGCTTCGTGAGCGATTCTGCATTTCTTCATGTCTTCAGAAGGTATCTCTCCAGTAATTTCATTCGTCTGCGTCTTTCCTGTCGTCCGCAGTTGGTGAAGGCGTTGGAAACAACAGTGGGCAGGCACCGAAATACTTCGCTCTTGTCGCTCTAGTGTCCGTAGGTGGCTTCGCTGCCTCGTAGAAATCCACCTGGACTTCCTCCAGTGAGATGTTTTTAGTGTCTGCCGTGACCGTCGCTACAGTCGGTGTTGAGACCATGTTCCCGCAAGATACCGCCGCGTGCCTCAAAGGCTATGTGGTCATGCTGACCGGCGCTTCGGTCTCGCCCACCGGCGTTTGGGCCACGCGTCGTCGAATACACTGCGAGCAGACGTGACCGATGGATCCACATGCTCCGCACGTACAAGGCTGCCCGTCATACCTTAGTATCCGTGGCCGACGAAAAAGACAGGCCGCGGCCCGTGCGTCATCCGCCTACCGTCACGTGACCAAGTTAGGCCGAGCTGCGCTACAACGTCTACGAACCTTCAGCAAGAAAGGCAGGATTACTCACTGCTTTAACTTCTTGTAATCGTAAATTAATAAATGTTTCCGAATTGCTTCTTGTGTTTTACTGTGTAATATCAGTAGCAAGATAAATTGCTAAGGAACTTTATAATGTAAATAGACGCAAGTTCGGGAAAAACCGGATGGGAGCAAGTTTTCATAAGCATTTTGGAAAGACGCGTTTGTTATACGCTATATATTCGAGAGTAGACGCTCAAAAGATAAAGAATTTCTTTTGGGTTATTTACTGCTCTCTTTTTTTTAAAGGATACATTCCGCTTCACATTTATAGGAGCCGTTTTTACCAGTTAATGTATTATGCTTAAAACAGATTAAACTCGCCTCATACAATACTATAGTTGCCACGTTTTTGAAGTCTGCACATTTTTCTGGCGAATTTCATGCACAGGACAGTTTCCTAGCAGCACAGTAAATCCACGAATAATCATTACCGAAACTAAGATCTCAGAGAGAGAGAGAGAGAGAGAGAGAGAGAGAGAGAGAGAGAGAGAGAGAGAGAGAAATTAAGTCAAAATAAAATAACCTTATATCAGTTCTGAACCTAAACAAAGCTGAATGACAAGGGATTTTGTGGTCAGCCAACACATTGCTGCTACAACTGGCCACCACACAAACTAGACTGCCACTCAGTACCACAGTAGATGAATTAAATACTTGTTCCACTGATCATGTATACAAAATTTTATATGTAAAATGTGACAGTTTATACAAGGTATCTTTCTATGCCAGAGTTATATTTAACCTATAATAGGTAAATTCATCCTTCCTGCTAGTATTGTAGCTATGAACATTTCTTTTTCTTTTAAGTTTGGTTATTAATAATAAATTTATACATTACGATGATCCCTAGTCACTTAAATGTCTGCGGGATGATCTTGGTGGTCTTCAGCAATCATTCTGATTACACACTTTTTGTGGAATGAATACTTACTTACCTAATGATGATTTACCCCAAAATATGCCATATGTAAGCACTGTATGAAAATAGGCATAGTAAGCTAATTTACAGTGATGTTTAGCAGAAAAATGTGCAATAAGCAACATCATAAATAACTAAACTCTAAAAATTTCAGCAAATCATCAATGTGTTTCTTCCAATTCAGTTTCTCCTTAATGCACACACCTAAAACTTTTGATAATCTTAACTACAGAATTCCCTTAAAAGTCTATATTTATTTAATGATGTCATACCATTTACTTTATGGAAAATTACGTATTGTGCTTATCAAAATTGGAGGAGTCATTTGCAGAGACCCACTTAACATTTATCTAAAAGACATTGCTTACAATCATCAGTTAAATCTTGTTCAGGTTAAATTTCACTTATGGCAGCCTGCTATGTAAGCCTAATGTGCTGATGTTGGCAACAAAGTTTCACTTTATGAGGATAAGTAACAGGATAACTTAACTTACTTACTGGAGAAGGGTACACACAAGAACCTCTCAACAATACAGTAGGAACAGCATTAATTATTACTTCATAGTCAACACACAGGATTATTCCTGTAATTCTGTGACTGGGTTTTCAGAGCATTCAACCATAATTTTCACTATGAGCACACTATGCTGCCAGCATCAGAAGAAAAATTTTACCCTTGTTTGGCATGATCTATAGAATGTTGAATGAAGGGAAAATCTGTAACTTCAGAAACTATCACACTTCAGCATGTTACAAAAGACTTTGTAAATAAAGAACACAATGTTTTGAGATTATTCCAGTTGCAACTCAATTTCAATATAGTCAAGAACAGAGGACAGTATAGGCCTACATCTTTGTTTCTGATTTCCTTATTTGAAAATAGGGGAGGAATATATCATCAATGAAAAAGAATGGCATAACTGAACACTGGGATACCACCCGTCAGCTTTGAGCCATGAAGTCATCAGCGTGTCAAAAAATCCGTATAAAGGATATCTTCATATTTCTGTATTGTAGATAATAAATAAACTGTAGTTAACCTTGTAAATTACAGATAACAGAATGTACCATCACAGGTCAAAGCTGACAGGTGGTATCCCTACCTTCAGGTGAGCCAAAAGCATCACA
Source organism: Locusta migratoria (assembly GCA_026315105.1). Lineage (NCBI taxonomy): Eukaryota > Metazoa > Arthropoda > Insecta > Orthoptera > Acrididae > Locusta > Locusta migratoria. The sequence continues at coordinate 448,972,225 of CM048746.1, forward strand.
CTGCTGGTTAGACATATGAATTTATTAAAGAAAATATGGTAACTATGCACAAACATAAAGCAAACAATTACATATCTAGGCCTACTTGGCCATACTACTCTTAAATTTTTTGACTTTCCTTGATTTTTCTTCAAAATCTGAGCCTTTGTCATTACACAATTTTTCATAATTATTTAAAAGAATTTTGCATGTACACTGAGATATATATTTTAATTTACATAATAGGGTGTTGTAATGCACACAACTACACTTGGCATCAATGACTCTGGAGTTAACTAGTCTTTTAAAGCTTAGCTTATGAGCAACTGAAAGCTGCTTTCCACACTCCATAAATGACTGTAGGTGTTTTTCAAGTAATAGAGATATTGTGTGCCACACCAGAGCTACAGTAAAGACTGCCTCCTCAGAAGGCAAGGTTAGTCTGCCTCTGTTCAAGTCTTTCACAAAATCATAAGAATAGTCCACATCAACCTCCTCATTCAACTGCAACCATGCAGTGCATGTACTACACTTACACTTCTGTAAAACTTTCATGACAGTGTAACCACCAATGTAAGTTAGAATCGGTAATGTTTCAGAAGGTTTGTCATCTATGCTGAAGCTTACATTCATAACATCAGAAAACACATGTAAATCAATATTTTCCTCTTTACCATTACTCTGATGAACATAAATTAAAGTTTTCAAGTGAACATTTGCATTGTTAGCAGCAAACAGTACATCATTCTTAAATCTAAGCTTCCTCTCATTTTCGCTCCGTATCCACAACTAGGGATGGCGGTTATCGCTGAAACAACCGGTTTTCGGTTATACCGGTTCTTTTCGTCTCCAGTTTAACCGCACCGTAAAAATTGCTCAAGATAACCGGGTTTTTTAAATAACCGGTTTCCGGTTCTTATTGCTATTATTTCCAGTAGAGTTCGAACGAAACATACTTTGCGGCCGAAACAGAAACAGTAATCGAATTTTCGGTTCTTCTAGTTTCGGCCGAAACCGAAACTTAGGAAATTTTGTTAAAATTTAGGTAAATTTACGTTAGACGACAAATCACTAGTCTTCCCATATTTTGCAAGATCCACTCTCAATACTACCCCTTCTTGAGTGTGTGTAAGCCTAGACAGGAGTCCTTAGAAGACGATATATGAAGCATACAGATTTCCTGGTCTAGTATTTCCATCCGGCAGTTGCGAATACTGAGCCAACCACTCCGTAAGTTGGACTTGTGAGTCAGCGCATACGAGTAGCTAGTTTATATAAAGTTACAGTCAGTAAATGAACTTCAATCAATGCTGCAGAAGTATTTCGAAAAATAAAGTCACAGTTCCGACTAACAGTATGATTGTTGTCAGTGTAAATTTACGCAAATTGAACTGGGATAGCTCTGTACCACATAAGACACAACCGATGTCTGGCGACGCCAGCAAGGAACTGCCGCATAACCAGACAGAGGCAAGTCTCGTACACTGCCGGTGCACGCGCGTCGTCTAATAGGCCACGCCACACGGCAACAGATGCATCGATGCCTCAACAGCTGCACCAGTTCTCTAGTTCTTATGCCACGCGTTTGTTGCGCGTTTCTGACTGCCGGGATAGTTCTTAAAGTAACACTGATCGCTTTTCTTAGTTTCTGCGATGACCTAATATTTCAAGCAGTGGAAATTTTAGGAATAGCCCTAAATATTGTGGTCTACTAGTTTTAATTTTTTTTAATTTTTTGCAAAAAACACATTTTGAACCAGTACTATAGGAAGTAGTCGTACCGTCTTTTTTTTACCCGGTTCTTGGTAATAACTAAAAGAAACCGGATAAAACCGACACCAAATAAATACCGAAAAAAACCGGTTATTCAAAATTAAAATACCGGTATCGGTTTTAACCGGTCGGTTTTTCCCATCCCTATCCACAACCCTAACATACGATGGTATATGTTCGTTCAAGTCAATTCATAATTCTTTAACATTGAGTTGATTTGCAAAGCGGTAATATCGGACAGTAATTCGAAAACTGACCGTGCTATCTCCGAGGCCTGTGTGTGAGAATATTACCACCTCAGCACATTCCCATCGGAATGTTTAAACTGTAGAGTTCGTCCGCACAATTCTGTCATTTCACACATTTGGCGGCATCTTTAAGCTTCAGATGTACAGTACTATTACAAATGTACACGTCAATACCAATTAAATTGCCGCTGTTTATTTTCAAATAACTTTTACTGCATTAACTTCGAAAGTTGTCGGCCGTACTAACGTCTGATCAAACGTCAACTTCAAATTATCTTTCCGTGGTCTTTATCATTATATCTTCAATCGGGTTTTAAACATTATATATAAGCACGTGAGCAGCACAAAACTCGCCACAGACAGCGTTCAGTTAGCGGAAATGAGGACGTAAACAGTTCGCGTCCGTACAGCTCGCCCGCCAGAGATAACAAAATTAGTGACTAGTGTGAGCTAGTCATATTGCACACTGTTCAACCAGGAGTATTTTAACGACTTAAATGTCGATGAAACGAACACCCAGTCCCCCGCCGGGAATCGAACCCGGGCCCCCTGCGTGGTAGTCAGCGACGCAGTCGCATGAACTACGGAGGCGGACGACGGTATTCACGGTTGTGGGGTACTTGCACTGCCCGTAGTTGTATAGTCCTTGCTGTATTAAAGAACGGACACAATGAACATCATAATTATGTATATCTCTTCTTTTATGTTATTTTGAACATTTTGATGTGCTAGTTGAAGCTGTTATTGAACTGAAGTCACAGCCGCATTGCATTGGCCGAACGTTATTAGGCGCCTTGCTACGGAGCGCGCGATTTCTCGTCGTCGGAGGCTCGAGTCCTCGGGTGTGTGTGTGTGTGTGTGTGTGTGTGAGAGAGAGAGAGAGAGAGAGAGAGAGAGAGAGAGAGAGAGAGAGAGAGAGAGAGAGAGAGAATGGTAATTTTCTTGAGTGTGTATGAGGTGTTTGTTTGTTGGTCCTGATAATTTTCATGTCTTGGTCTATATTGGTTGGGTAATGGTTATGTTGTTTAAAGTGTTTAGCAAATGTGGAGTGGTTTGTCCATATTTCAGATATGTGTGTGATCTTTATATCTTGTTTTCATATCTCAATTTTTCATTACTACGTGCTCTGCATCACAACTTAGGCAATCCAGTCTGTAAATTCCTGATCCTTGGAATATATCTATCATGGTTTTTGGTTGTAGATTTATCAAGTTTATATATTGTGTCCAATCCCTGTTTCTTCAATGTGTGTGTCATGGTGTGTGTATGTCATGGTGTACCATTTGGTTTTTGTGTTGTTTTGTCATTCCGTGTGTTTGGGTGTTGTGTATTTAGTTAGCCGTGTCGTTTTTCTTTTTTTTTTAATGTTGTTTGTTCTGTATTTGTGTTTTAATTTTCTGACTGTGTTTTTCTTTTGTGTGTCATAACTATTGTTCCTTGATATTTGTATGATTGTGTTAATTTCTGATGGTTTTTCTTAGAGAGATTCTGTTTAGCCTTTATATGTCTAAATGCAGAAAGTTTTGTTTTTGGGGACGATTGGAGGTAGAATGTATAATTATCTCTGCCACTGTTTTGGTTTTGTGGTAAATGTTGAACAAATGTTCACCCTTTTATTTTTTCTATTGTTATATGAAGAAAATTTGTTTTGCTGTCTTTTTTTTTTTTTTTTTTTTTTTTTTTTTTTCATTTATCAACTTTGTTTTTGTGGGCTTTGTTTATTTCAAAGTGAAGTTTAGCAGATTTTTTTCCTTTGGCTTATCTACCAGACATATATCATCTACATACCTGTGTCAATATGCCTATATAAATTTCAATCTTCCATCTGTTTCTCCCTTTTCAAATATCTGGTTTTCTAAGTGACTGATGAAAATGTTACCTAAGGCTCCTGACATTGGGGAACCCATAGGTAGTCCCTCATCCTGTTGGTAATAATCGTTCTCGAACTGGAAATAATTTTGTTTCGTAGTTACTTTGAGCAATCTTGTTATTTCAGATATCACTTCTGTGGTGAGGTTGCTGTGGGCTGTCAGATTTTGTTGTATGATTTATGTTGTATCATTGATGTGTACATATTTTCTTTGTCAAATGATGTGTGTGGTATCTGTATGTTCTGTATCTGTATTAGATCACATGTGTTTTTCACTGTCATGTGATTTTCTATATTGTACTGATTTGAGATTATTTTTGGAGGTGTTTGGCTATGTGATATGTAGGGGCATTCCTGAAATTTATAACTGGTGTTAGAGGGGTCTGCCGTTCGTGTATTTTTGGTTGGCTGCGAAGTGTTTTTACTTGTGGGTTCATCTGTAGTATGTGATATTTGTGTTTGCGCAGGCAAGAGCTTTCAAATGCCCCTACAAATGAAAGTCAAGAGGGTTGAGGTCAGGAGAGCGTGGAGGCCATGGAATTGGTCCGCCTCTACCAATCCATCGGTCACCGAACCTGTTGTCGAGAAGCGTAAGAACAAGTCCACTAAAATGTGCAGAAGCTCTATCGTGCATGAATCACACGTAGTGTCGTACTTGTAAAGGCACATGTTCTAGTAGCATAGGTAGAGTATCCCGTATGAAATCATGATAACGTGCTCCAGTGAGCGTAGGTGGAAGGACATGAGGCCCAATCAAGACAAGCACTGAAGTCAACATTACCTTCCTTCAATTGGGCCAACTGGCGATAAATCGAGGAAGTACAGTACATACTAACTAAACAATTGGGTATTTTGACAACTGTCTGCACAAATTATTTCAATTTACATTTAAAGAGAAATAGTAAAATGTGCTCTAACATGGAAATTAAGCGTTTCCGGACACATGACATATTTTCTTTCTTTGTGTGTGAGGAATGTTTCCTGAAAGTTTGGCCGTACCTTTTTGTAACACCCTGTACGTTCGCAAACTAAACTTAGATTCTGGAGTTCCATCAAAAGGCATACGAACCTACCGGTATCTGTGTGGCATGTATAACTTACGAAAATACGGCTTTAACGTTGTTTCTGAAGAAAGAACTTATAAGGAATCTGCTATTTACTGCATCTTAAACTCAACAAAACTGTGATTTGTGCTTCTTAAAATTTGTGATATCTTAGTCTCTCGTCCAGTAAGTGACAGTGCTAGCGGACAAGTAGAGGTGACGCAAGCTGGACATAGAATGAGCTGTCTGTCTTGTTTGTGAACATAAATGTTTCAAAAGACACGGAGTATCAAGTGAGAATCGAATCTCGTGAACAGCACAATTATTCCTGAAATCAAGTTTCTTCATTTGATGTTTCTCTAGATAATATTTATGGTCAGGTCATCTCGTGCATTATTTAAAGTCACGACATTGACAGCAACACTATTTTCAAGACATTGTTCAATAATATAAGAAAACTGTTTCTTGATATGTAGATGTAAAATGAGAAGTTCTTAGTGGTGATAACAAACAGCCAAGTTACCTGCGGCACCCGATCCGAAACCCACACCACCACCGACCGTTGCGCGGGGAAAGGGGGGGGGGGGGCAAGAATTACTTCCTTCATAATTCTGTCAACAGACCTTTAAATTTCATAATGTTGACAGATAACTTTGATGTGTAGCATCAATTGTATGTCGTGATATTACGACTGGAGTTCAAACTTGGGTGACAGTAAATATATATATAAAGATGGCAGAGTGCCCATAGCTCTTAATATATGCATTTTAAAAAAGGCTAGCAAAGAGCGTGCAGCTGAAGAAATGTTTTCCCCAGTATCGAAGGTGAACATCACTGCCCAAAGTACATAGGGTATAGGTTTCAGACCCTAGTATTAATTTGAAATGTTAACCTTTTACGCTATACGATTAACCACTAAGTACATAATGCCTTATTGATTCTGTGATACGCTCCATTTTTGAACCGAATCTTTTTTTGTGTCTCGGAATGCATGAATCGCACGGTTGTAACTTGACTCCTGAACGGAGGATGCTGGAACTGAAAGCTTGTGACTGACTCGTATCGCACTGAAATCTTGGGCTAGTCCCCCGACTTCGTCACAGACACCCAGCTCAAACTATTAGGAGTTAATAAGTAGGCGTAAAACCTAACGTAACTACGAATCGCTTCCACTTTTATCGTCCGTGCCGTGATCGTGGTAACGGTGATAACGAACATAAACTTGCAGGAGTTTTGTTTACGCTCGTGCGTGTATGAAAATCGTTCGGGTCGATGCATTAGCTCTCGTTGCTCCCAGACTCCACTCACGTGACAACTTGAGTCACCTCCGTAGTGCTGATACCCGGTGCCGACCTTTCTATGCCCCTGAGTGATAGATACGAAACAGATGTACTTCGTATATCACTGTTAACGGCTGCGTAGACAATTATTGTAGCGCCACCTAGAGGAAGGTTTAGCAATATTAAAAATTAATACTAAATGTTCACGTCGTAATGATTCGTACTTACGTTCTGCTAAGTCAATCTAAAAATTGGAACAGGCCATCGACGAAAAAATGTGCAGTATTAATAACGATTAAAGTAATACTAAACGTTCTTTAAAATTTAAACCTTGTTTCTTAAAATAAAAATACGAAAACAAAAACTCCTGCTAAAATTAGTGACTCGCCTAAGCTAGTCATTTATCACAGTGATATCACAGAAGGTTACAGACAATTTTAGCGACTTGACTGTCGATGAAACGACCACAACACCCAGTCCCCCGCCGGGAATCGAACGCGGGCCACCCGCGTGGTAGTCAGTGACGCAGTCGCTGAGCTACAGAGGCGGACGAAAGAACTAACTGTACCAACAAACTTGCACAGCGCATAGTTATAAATAGTTTAGGGACTGATGACCCCGTAGTTATGTCCCTTAAGCTTAACAAACATTTGAACATTTGAGTAAGGCCTTATTAGATTTACAAACACGTGAACAGTTTTCCCCGTCCATTCACGTGCTGCTGGATGATAGAACCATTCAGTATTGCCCAAAGACTCGTGCCGGGGAAGAGACTGCTTAAATTTGGATAACATGTCCTCTGCAACTTTCAAACTTATTTTCCCCAGTAAATCGCGGTCGTGATGCCTCTTGCCTTTCATATCACAGTTCTCTTTAATCGTTGACAGGACAAATAAGCTTCTCTGCACCCATTGTAGCTAATTAGTGCGACAAACGTCTATACACAAGCAATAACAGATACTCGCTTCCTCAGGCTACGTGGACTACCACCGGACAATCCCGTCTGTTTTTGAGCATTTGCTCTAATTCAAATGTTTCTAGAATTATATATATAAGCAAAGAAAATATTTAACACTCGCCTCGTCGAAAGTTTGGGGGAATCTGCTTTGGTGCAATACTAAAATTCGAAGGGCGACGCCCTCTGTAATAAAATAAAAATAAATACATAAATAAATAAAAACTGAGTCAAGAACCCTACGAACGAACAACCGTAACAAACCGATCGACACGCAGAAGAAAAAGGCGCCATGTTACGGGTTGGTGGCGGGCGGTCCCGCCGGCGTATCGAGCTCTCCCTCGGTCATGGGTGTATAAGTCTAGAGACTGATGACGGTAGTTAGGTCTCTCACATTCAAAATCATCGGAACATTTTATAAACATAAAACAAATGTAACGAAAGTTACAAAGTTCAATAGCTTTAACAAAAATGTAGGGTGGAAATAACAAATGGCCATTCTTTTCTTTAATAACTCTTTGCTTCCGAAAATGTACGAGGTGCTTTCAGTAATTACGTTTTCCTAAATTTTAAAACAAAACCGCAATTACAGCCTTATTGGGATCAGATACAGCTATGTGTGAGCTATTTTGCGACATAGACAACTTAGAACTAATTTATCAGACTCAAATCCAACTTCCTTTCCATTAGTGTAAATTCGACAAAAATAATAAAGCAATATATTTCGTCAGTTATTACATGCACATTGAGATGAAGTACATGGCTTCCATTTTAGTTAATAAAATTCCAGTTGCCAAGCTTTGTATTTTCTGTCTTAATGTATTTGTTAGTCCCATATTTTATCTGCGTCTGTGACAATTGCCGGTCACCTGAAGATGAACCAGGGAACCGAAAACAGATTAGTGACGGAGTAAATAAATAAATAATACCTGCAGAACGTTTGGAAGTGCGTTCCTTCTATATTTCATCATGTTCTGTCAAGCAGTGAGAAGCTGGCGAAATTGGTCCAAATTAATCTTGCTAAACTGAACTCGTTTCTTGTTGATTGTTTTGAGCAGTATATGACTTGCCTTAAAGGGACCCTCATACGGACAACAAATAGCACAGATCCGCCATATGATTACTCACTCGTTTTTTAGGTCACACGTGTGTGTCCGAACCGCAATGATGCACAGTCGTCAGAATTCCCGAAAACCTGGCCAAAGGTCATAGAAAAATTATGTTTATAAGGACTTGTAGTGGTACACCTAGTATATAATATGACCGTAAAGTAAGGAGATTGGTCCCCACCTGGCTAAGGAACTCATCACGTTCTTGGCCATCGGGCCTGTTGCGTTATTTACTCGTCGCTCGTGATTTCTCCCGTTTGCACATGAACAAATGGTGATTGTGTAAGCCGTATAAAGCCCATACTAGACCACATGTAATGTACGAAAACTAACAGAAATGCTGAATTTCGATGAGTTGCAGGAACTGTGTAATGTTTCATTTTGGAACCTGAGCTGTAGAATAGCTACAGTATGACCATTTTTCTCACAGGTAGAAGGCATAAGTAGACCGAAGGGTATAAAAAGACTTTACGTTTGTGAACAACAGCAACAGCGACATCGGTCCCTGGAGAAAGGAATTTTCGCACTCGACGTTTTCAGTCGTAGGTGCAGTGTCATGCATCCTATAATACATATCGTATTCACTTTTTAAAACCTACCACGTTTAAGCTTAGAGAAACATCCCCAAACCTTATCGTCATCATGATAAAAAGCTCGCAAAACCACTTCTGGACAATTCTCGTGCATTTGGCATCAAGAAAAAAGAAATAGCGTGTCATTTTCCATAAGCAAAAGAGGAGGAAAAAAGAAAGATAATTATTTACTTCCGTAAAACGATTTACTCGTGTATAAATATAGCTATTTTGTCTTCTGTGAGCTGTATTTTGCGGAGAAAGACAGTAATCCATGTCCGTTCACGCACGATTGTTAAAGAACGCGAACAACCAAGGATCAAACACACAGACTGACAATTTTGAGGTAAAACAAAAATAAACTGTTGGTGGTCGTCGTGGAGTAGCCGTGCGGTCTGAAGCGCCTCGCTGCGGAGAGCGCGGTTGCTCGCCGTGAAGGTTCGAGTCCTCCATGCGGCATGGGGGTGTGTGTTTGTCCTTAGGTTAGTTTACCGAAACTTTGTTTCGTTAACTTTTTTTTTTTTAATGGCCGCATCATTAAGGCGGATTTTGCGTCCGCTGCCATCGGAGGTTAGTCCTCCCTCTGACCTAAGGGGTGTGTGTGTGTGTGTGTGTGTGTGTGTGTGTGTGTGTGTGTGTGTGTGTGTTTCTGTCATTCGCATGAGTTTAGGCAGTTTTTTTTTTAAGTATAGAGGCCAATGACCTAAGCAGTTTGATCAATTAGGTTGCATGCTGGATAAAATAACCATTGTGTTCCAATGTCTTGTCCAGAGACACGTTGTGGGGAAGAGACTGCTGTACCAAAAGACTAGAAAGTTGCACAGGTCACACCAATATTCAAAAAAGGCAGGAGGAACTACTGGCCTACTTCATTGGCGTCAGTTTGCAGCAGGGTTTTGGAAAATATCCTGTATTCAAATGTTATATCTTGAACAGAATGATAATTGAACGTAGGTCAAATTTTGTTTGAATTTAACAAAATAGCTTTACAAGGGGCAGAGACCACCGTTCGTTCGTTACAGATTTGAAATCTCCATATTTATAAAGCGCTCCCCTAATCAAATCGGTCTCAATTTCTATTGGCAGATTCAAAACAGGAACAGTTGTATACATATCAGGACTCCATATTGTGATTTCGCTTCTAGAAGAATCTCTATGTAAGGAACTTCTCTGCCCACTCCACTAACTTAACTCATTACTGCCCAGAACCTTTTTTGTGAGAAAAATGTTTCATTTTGTTAGGAGAGGTTCAATAAGATAAAAGAAATGTGAACAATGCTGTAAATATAGTGCCATATCTTTGCTGTACTGAGACAAGAGCAGGAAGATATATCTACGTTCCTTTGTTTCCAAGGTGCAAAAGTTATAGAGAGCGCAACATGGTGCACAAACGCACCACCGAGCGCGAATGGGTTAACAAAAATAATTTATCTAATTGCCTAGTGTGGACCAATTCATTGCTCAGTTATCCAATCGTCTACTTACAACGATGTCGGTTGCAATTGATGGATTTCGTCGTCGAAGGCGAAGACAAGGCTGCTTTTCGTTATGTTCTGTTGCAAAACTGAAATTCCGGTGAATACCATATCGTAGGAAGACAACAGCCAGTGAGGTTCAAAAGGTACAACCTGAGGACTGTGTGGGATTACATTTTTCTCCATTTGTATAAATCAATTTTATCTTCTGTGAGCTATATCTTGCGGAAGAAAACACTAATCCGCGTTCGGTCACGCAAGATAGTTAAAAAAAAAATAATGCGTAAAATCGCTAGGTCAAACGCTCAATACTGACAATTTAAGCTAAAAAAATATAATAATTAATATTAAAAATGGATACTTAATGTTAGAGTTCATGTATTTTGTACATAATGTTCTAGTAAAGCACACGAAAATGTGCCAAATATTAAACAAGAATTGAAGTAACAAATTAACACTTTTAAGAAAAAGTTAAAACGTGCATATTACAATCTACTAAACGAAAACTTCAAATTCTGCTACATAATTAGTGACTAGCGTGAGCTAGTCATATTGCACAGTTTACGAGATCAAGTATAGCGTTCCTAATACTACGGCTAAGAATATTTTAGCGACTTGAATGTCGATGACACGAACACAACACCCAGTCCCCCGCCGGGAATCGAACCCGGGGCCCCTGCATGGTAGTCAGCGACGCAGTCGCCTGAGCTATAGAGGCGGACGGTAAAATTACCGGATTTGAGGTATTTACACTGCGCATAGTTGTATATCCTCTACTATTTTACTAGGCAGATATATTAAACATTCTTATTTCTTTCTTTTGTATCCCATCCTCGTCGCCACTTTTGTGTCCCAGCCTCGTCGCCGCTTTTGTGTCTCGTTTCCGTCGTAGGTGTCGGTGGCCGAGTAGGAAGACCGACACAGGAATAAACGTAGCACGCTTGTACAGGTACGGAGGGGAGCAGCCAGAAACTAGAAACACTAGAGTAAATTAGAACGAGATATATATTGCACAGAATTTATACAATACTTAACTTTTACATAGCTCAGTACTGCAGAATGCTGATACATAGTTGAGCTAGAGGTCTGCCTAGTGCCTGTACGATAGCCAAGTCTTCACTGGTGCCTATCTGATTCAGAAATGTTAACTGGTTCCTATCTCAGTCCCAAGTGAACGAAGTCGTTCAGTGGTGGCCACGAGCGGAGTTGCAGCAGAGGGCGCTCGTGGCTGTCGTCCTAAGAAAGCCGCGCCGTGCGTGCATGGCGGCGCGCGGCGAAAGTAGGTGGAGCGGACTTTGGACTTATGCGACACCACACTTTCTAATGTTGCTTTTAACAATTTTATCTTCTTACTGAAGTTTTTGTGGAGCTGAAATAACAATTTTGCGTATGTTCCACAAATTTATTACGTTAATGGGTTCCTCCCATGGGCTTATGATTAAGGCGCCATAATACGGATTGCTCAGCCCCCCCAGGGGGCCCACAGTTCTTTTGTGGGTACGTGTGTGGCGCGCACGGGGCCCCGAGCCGGAGCAGCCTTTCTTCTGCCCCAGGCTGCTTCACTGTCCCTCCCGGTTTATGCCTTCGCCCGGAGACGGGCATATTTCGTGAGCTACTGTGGTTCTTGTTGTGGTTTTTCTTCCTTCGTTCCTTCCTTCCTTACCCTTTGTTTTCTGTCTTTCTCTCCTTGTACTCTCCTAGCTTTCTTCTCCTCCTTAGTCTCCGCTTCGGCGTTTGAGACACTTCTTCCTTCTTTCTCTTCATTTCCTATCCTCTTCTTCTTTCCTCCCTGTGCGTGTCTGAAGGCCGACCCACGCATTATCGTGCGTAGCAGGTGACGGGGTAACGCGTAATTCCCCGCCCCGGGTAGACAAGTAGGGCACGTACGTACCCCCTGGTAAAGGCCAGGCCCAGGGAGGGGTGATTACCCGAGCTGGTACCTTCCGAACGTGCCGATTGGTCCCTCCGTCAGTTCTCGGGAGGTGTGACCTGAGGTGTGAACAATCACCTAAGGCGGGTAAGCCCTCGGAGAGGGCCCCCACTAGGAAGGAGCGCGCCATCGGAGACGCCGGTAATCACGGGGGACACTTCCGCGATGACTTCCTCCTTATCTTCTTTCGTGACGTTGACCCACAAACGTAAGTTAGACTCGCCTCAGCCTAAAAAGACTCTGCCTAATGTGCCTAAATTTCTGGTTGTCTCTCGCACCGACGGAAAGGATTTTAATTCTGTCAATCCTTTCGTTATACAGAAAGGTGTAGATGCAATTGCTGGCCCTGTTAAAACCTGTTCACGTCAGCGCAATGGCACATTGTTGCTGGAAGTGGACAGTGCCTTCCAAGCCCAAAAACTTATACGTACTACGTTGTTGCGCACGTTTTCCGTTAAGGTAGAAGCACACCGCACACTCAACTCGTCAAGGGGGGTAGTTTTTACGAGATCCCTTGACGGGTTGTCTGATGAAGACATCCAATCGTATATGTCCGATCAGGGTGTGACAGCCGTCCACAGGGTGATGAAAAAGGTCGATACCCAATTGACACCGACTCGTACTGTGTTTTTGACGTTCGACAGAGTTGACCTCCCGTCGAAGGTCAAAGCAGGGTATGAAGTCATCTCTGTCCGACCTTATGTGCCTAACCCAACGCGCTGTTTTCAATGCCACAGGTACAATCATACCCGTGAACATTGCCCAAATGCAGCAAAGTGTGTCACTTGTGGTAGGGACGCCCATGAGGGGGATTGCCCACCTCCGTCCCCTCACTGCCTAAACTGCAACGGTGACCATGCGGCTTCCTCTCGCGACTGTCCTGTATACAAGGATGAGAAGGTAATCCAGCAAATCCGGGTTACGGAGAAGGTATCAACATCTGCCGCTCGTAAGTTGTTGGCGAGTCGAAAGCCCACTGTCCTCCCAGCGGGTACATACAGTAAGGTACTCACCTCACCTCGACCTACCAAAGATTCCAGTACCCAGACATGTGATTTCACTTTCGCTGACACAGTTGTGCGATCCGCCAGCCCGAAGATTGCCCGTTCCACGTCCCCGCTTCCTCCTGCTGCTTCTAAGGTACAGTCTTCGTCAACATCTAGTAAACCGCGGGCACCTAAACAAGATGCCCGGACCTTGAAAAAGGAACCCGTCCGCGAGGATTTTCTGCGTTCTCAGGCTTCCCAACCGTCAACTGCCTCTTCCCGCCGTCACTCTTCCAGAAGAGCTGACAAGAAAAAGAGTTCCTCTCCTTCCCCGCCGAGGCGTGACCCATCTGTCGCGCCGTCCAACAGTTGCCGGCCTCGGCCGTCTTCTGTTTCACCGGGACGCTCCGTTTGCCGGGCGCCCGGCCCTTTACCGGCGGTGGCAACTGCCCCTCCTGATCAACTCAGGGAGGTGGCAGGCGCGTCGGTCGAACCTATGGACCACGACCCTTTGCCCCTGGACAGCGATAGCAGTGCTCCCTCGACAACCGGTCCTCAGCGGCCGTCGAGGTGACCCCGCTCGCTACTTGGTTTTTATCCTTATTTCTTCTCTCCTTTTTATCATGGCGCTCCTTCAATGGAACATTCGCGGCATTCGTTCTAATCGGGAGGAGTTAAAATTACTCCTTCGATTGCACTGCCCGCTTCTAGTCTGCCTCCAGGAAACTAAGTTGCGTCCACGTGATCGTGCAGACTTTCCACACTACACCTCTGTGCGGTTCGACCTGCCACCCGTGGAAGGTGTCCCAGCCCATGGAGGGGTTCTGATGCTGCTTCGAGACGACGTCTATTTCCATCCCATTTCCTTGCACACTCACCTACAGGCAGTTGCCGTCCGCATCACCTTATCCACATTTACCTTCTCCCTCTGTAATATATATTCGCCATCGTCATCTGCCCTTACTAGGGCAGATTTGCTAAACCTTATTGACCAGCTCCCTTCACCTTTCGTGTTGGTAGGCGACTTTAATGCCCACCACCCCCTATGGGGCTCTCCGGCACCTTGTCCGAGAGGCTCCCTTTTGGTGGACCTTCTCCACCACCTCGATCTTGTCTGCCTCAACACAGGTACACCGACCTTCCTTTCTGACACAACACACACTTATTCCCATATAGACCTCGCAATATGCACTCCTCAGCTTGCCGGTCGGTTTGAGTGGTATGCACTTTCTGACACGTACTCGAGTGACCATTTCCCTTGTATCATCCACTTCCTACATCATTCCCCATCTCCACGTCCCACCAGTTGGAACATTTCTAAAGCCGACTGGGGGCTTTATTCTTCCATGGCTGTTTTTCACAATCAGAATTTTCCCAACTGTGACAGTCAGGTCGAATACCTCACAGAGGTTATCCTCACTGCTGCTGAACGTTCCATACCTCGTACATCCTCTTCTCCACGTCGTGTCCAGGTCCCTTGGTGGACTGCAGCCTGCCGCGACGCGCTTCGAGCCCGGCGCCGTGCTTTACGCACCTTCCGCCGCCACCCAACTTTGGAGAATTGCATCAATTACAAACGTATGAGAGCGCAGTGCCGTCGTATCATAAACGACAGCACGAAAGCTTGCTGGACAGCTTTTACTAGTTCTTTTAACCGTTTTACTCCCTCCACGGTTGTCTGGGGTGGCCTACGCCGTTTGTCCGGCATCAAGGTCCACTCCCCGATTCCTGGCCTGACCGTGGAGAACGCGGTCCTCGTGGACCCAGCTGATGTTTCAAACGCATTGGGTCGTTTCTTTGCGGAGGTTTCGAGCTCTGCCCATTACCACCCTGCCTTTCTCCCTCGCAAACAGGTAGAGGAGGCACGGCCGCCTTCTTTCCGCTCTTTTAATCGCGAAAATTATAACGTCGCCTTCACCATGCAGGAGCTAGATCGTGCTCTCGCCCTGTCCCGGTCTTCTGCTCCCGGGCCCGATTCCATTCACATTGAAATGCTGAAGAACCTCTCTCCAGCGGGCAAGTGCTTTCTTCTTAGTACCTACAATCGCATATGGACTGAAGGTCATGTTCCCACAAGTTGGCGTGAAGCCATTGTTGTCCCCATCCCCAAACCAGGGAAGGACAAACACCTTCCTTCCAGTTATCGTCCTATTTCTCTGACGAGCTGCGTCTGTAAGGTGATGGAACGCATGGTTAACGCTCGGTTGGTCTGGCTCCTCGAATCTCGCCGCCTCCTGACTAATATCCAATGCGGTTTTCGTCGACACCGCTCTGCTGCTGACCACCTCGTTACGTTGTCGACCTTCATTATGAACAACTTTCTGAAGAAGCGTCAAACAGTAGCCGTGTTCTTCGACTTGGAGAAGGCATACGATACCTGTTGGAGAGCGGGCATTCTCCGCACATTGCACACATGGGGCCTTCGGGGCCGCCTTCCTCTTTTCATTCAAGCGTTTTTGGCGGATCGCAAGTTCCGGGTACGGGTGGGCTCTGTTTTGTCAGATACCTTTTGCCAGGAGAATGGGGTACCACAGGGCTCAGTCTTGAGTGTGGCGCTCTTTGCCATTGCAATCAATCCGATCGTGGACTGCCTTTCAGCCGACGTCTCCGGATCTCTTTTTGTTGACGATTTCGCAATTTATTGTAGCGCCCAGCGGACGTGTCTCTTGGAGCGTTCTCTCCAACGCTGTCTTGACCGTCTATATTCCTGGAGCATCGCAAACGGCATCCGATTCTCCACTGAGAAAACTGTGTGTATCAATTTCTGGAGATACAAGGAATTTCTTCCACCTTCTCTACGTCTCGGCCCGGTTGCTCTCCCTTTCGTGGAGACCACAAAATTCTTGGGACTCATGTTGGATCGGAAACTTTGCTGGTCCACGCACGTGTCCTACCTGGCTGCCCGTTGTGCCCGAACCCTTAACGTTCTTCGTGTCCTCAGTGGCACGTCATGGGGAGCGGATCGTACCGTCCTGCTTCACCTTTACCAGGCCATTGTTCAGTCGAAGCTCGACTATGGAAGCCTTGTATACTCTTCAGCACGGCCGTCGATTCTCCGTCGTCTCAACTCTATCCACCATCGTGGATTACGTCTGGCGACCGGTGCATTTTATACCAGCCCTGTTGAAAGTCTGTATGCCGAGGCTGCTGTATTACCCTTGACCAATCGACGTGACATACTCTTGTGTCGGTACGCATGCCGCCTACGGTCGATGCTAAACCATCCATCTTACAGATTATTTTTTGACGACTCACTCGATCGCCAATATCAGTTGTCTGCGATTGCCTTGCTTCCACCGGGAGTTCGGTTTCGCCGTCTGCTACAACGGCTCGATTTTACCCTTCCTTCCACCCTTCGGTTGAGCGAAAGCCCATTGCCACCGTGGCATCAGGCCCAGGTTCACACACACCTCGAACTTAGTTCGCTCCCCAAGGAGAGCACTCCGGATTTGGTATTCCGCTCGAGGCTTGTCGAACTCCGTTCGCGGTTCGATAATGCCGTATTTATTTACACTGATGGTTCCAAGAGCACTGCCGGTGTCGGATCTGCCTTCGTCGTCGGGGACAACCGTTTCCAATACAAGCTCCCTGACCGGTGCTCAAACTTCACGGCTGAGCTTTTCGCCCTCCACCAGGCCGTTTTGTATACCTGCCGCCACCGCCACCCTTTCTATGCCATATGTTCTGACTCCCTTAGTGCCCTGCAGAGTCTTAAGGACCCTTTGTCGAACCATCCTCTCGTGTATCGGATCCAACGCTCCCTCCAGTTGCTGGCGGATGACAGCTGTCACGTTTCTTTCCTGTGGGTCCCTGGCCATGTGGGTGTGCCCGGGAATGAGGCCGCCGACACAGCAGCCAAGGCAGCAGCTCTTTTGCCTCGCATGGCTACCTTTTGCGTCCCATCGGACGATGTTCAACGGGCTCTTCGCCGGAGTATCGTGTCGCAATGGCACAGTGTGTGGCTTTCACTGCACAACAATAAATTGCGAACTGTGAAACCGATCCCGACCGCTTGGAGGACATCCTCACGCCCCTCTCGGCGGGAGGAGGTCATCCTGGCTCGGTTGCGGATCGGTCATTGCCGTTTCAGCCACCGCCACTTGCTATCCGCCGAACCTGCACCGCTATGCTCCTGCGGTGAACTGCTGACAGTGCGACATGTTTTACTGACTTGTGTTAATTTTAATCATCTCCGTGTAGCCCTTCACTTTCCGTCTACTCTGGAGGAAATCTTAGCTGATGACACACGAGCAGTTGCTCGAGTTTTGCGTTTTATCAATTTGGCCAACTTATCCAAGGATATTTAACTCTTTTAATTGTCTTTTATCTTTCGTTTTTAGCCTATTGTTGATGTTCTGACAGTCTACATTTTTTTAGATCATAGCGAATCTATGTTCTTGGCTGGGCGCTAATGACCATAGAAGTTGTGCGCCCTAAAACCACAAAAAAAAAAAAAAAAAAAAAAAAAAAGGATTGCTCAGCCGCTCCCATCAAATGTTGGAGACGCCCTTCGGGCGTGGGTGCGTGTTTGTGTTGTCTTTAGCGTAAGTTATTTACCTAGTTTGTAAGTAGGGTGACTACATTTCGAAATCAAAATACGGGTCAGAATTTGGAAATTGAAATGAAGGCGCATTTCGTCAAACGTTTCGTAAATACTGTACAAGCAGAATAGATTTGAGTGGTAATATTTGGTCCATACTACAGCTACATACATCACCATACCTTTTTGTTAACATTCACATTTAAAAATGTGCAAAAATGCGTTGCGTTACTAATGGCGTAAATATTTTTTGTCACATGCAATCACAAGATGTCAATTTTATATAACGACATCTTTTATTAGGGTGATAGCTATATTATTATGTACAGGGGTTACTTATTACCCACTCTCTCAACCATATTTTTTCAGAGGAATGCTTGTCATTCAAGAGTATGATAATATGAGAATTAAGATGTTCAAAATTGGAAGTATTATGGATATACTATAATTGAGAATAATTCAGAATACTTCATATGTTTTCATCAGACCATAAAACAATGGCGTCAGATATATAATGTGCAAAGCTAATTATGAGCTGCAAATTTTTGCATCTGCTATCATGGAATGAAATAATTTGTCAAAATATTTTTCAAGGAGGCAGTATTTATAAATTCCTTCTTCACCGCTTCACACACATTTCTAACATTATTCACCTAATGGTGCCCAGTGTCTTGATTCGAAAGCAAGGAAGCCTCCCTCTGCAGCAAGATGCTTACTTCATCATTTATGATGACACTGTTCTCACGTTTTTCAAGAAAAGACATCATACTTGATGACGTAGTTTTGCTCTGAAGAGCTAGTTCGTGAGAGCTGAAAACGTCAAATCATTCTCTACTGTCGACCGAAGAAGTACTGTTCAACGTTAAAATAATTAATCGCTTTGCTGCTGTAATTTCGGAAATAAATACGAGCCTTAATTTCTTTTCGTAATTGTGAAAAACCAAGGCAACCGGTAACAGTGGTTTAAACGATATAAAATATTTTCAGTTAACAAGCCTCGCGCCAGTAGGGCCTCGCAAAACATTGTTAATTTTTCTATGTTTAACGGCACTTTTCAACCGCTAGGCTATGTAGCGACGACCTACATCTAACTCACGCTAACGTAACCTAAGAACGAACACAACAATCGCACCCAAGGGTGAAATTTGCCCCTGCCGGAAGCGACCTCGTGCACCGTGATACGCCTTAGTGCACTCGGCCATTTCCGGCACTGCTAAGTTTATAAGATCAACTATGTTATAGGTTTTTCATTATACAGTCACATTTTGGACAAGTCGTTTGATTTGACATTTTTTAGATATGTTAGGCCTAATTTTGTTTCCAATGATTACATAACGCCATTCTCAGGATTCGCACGCTTTTTAGAAATGAAAACAAAACATTATTTCGAAAACTAATTGATTTATTACGCAGTCGCCTGGACGTTTTAGGAAAAAAATAGTTTGTGATTGTTTAGAGGCTTCCTTGCATTCGAGCTGTGGTATTGCTGCATCTTGTGTTGCGTTTTATTACGTTACATGATGTTTGGCGTCATTTTTTTGTTGGGAGCTCCCATTGTTTTTGCATCATTTGTCTTGTGGTTGAATCGTATTCATTTGTTTATGTGACTTGTCTGTGACGTGTTGCGCGGTTTTTGAATGGTTTCGTTTGTTTGATTGTGTGTGTGTGTGTGTGTGTGTGTGTGTGTGTGTGTGTGTGTGTGTGTGTGTGTGTGTTCCATAATACAAATACTTAAGAAAACAGTACTTAATAAACAATTCAACAAAATAGGCTATCAAAATAATCCAGAACTATGTAGTGAATACTGTAAAAATCATAACACCTGCAGCACAAAAGACAAAACATCAAGCTGAAATGCTGTGAATAAAACAACAGATCTACTACTCCCTGTATTCTAAAAAAAAAAAAGAAACTCAACAAAGTGCTAAATCACACAGGAGCCCACCAGGACGAACACACATTCAACAAACACATTTAAGAAAAATCATCAACTTCACTGTAATGAAGTTAACCAAAGAGGAAAGCCTAGTTGGATAGGGTCCAAAACATAACATCAGCACAAACGTGTCTCCCAGATTAATAGATAACATGATCAAGAATCTAAATATATAATCAAACAACATGAAAGACTTAACACACCTAATATCTTAACTAGTTTCTAAAGAAATACAACTCATAATCAAGGATAACAACTCTTCCATAAAGCTAAACACAAAGAATGATGAAGAAAACAGCTACAGAAAGCAACAAAAAATTCTTCTGACAAGCGAAATTAAATTGTTTTCATAAAACAAAAAAGTAGGTTGACAAAACATTAGAATTCATCTAAAACAACAGCAAAACAAATAAATGACTCAACAAAATGAACAAATGTTTGTTAAACTTATGGGACTTAACTACGGGGTCATCAGTCCCAACACTTACAAACTACTTATGAACTACCTACAACTAAGGACGGCACAAATATCCATGCCCTAGGAGGGATTCGAACCCCCGACCGTAGTGGCCCTGCAGACCGTGACTGAAGCGCCTCAGTCCCCTCGGCCACCGCGGCCGGCGTGACTCAAGATACCAATACTAAAGAAACTTACAGAAAACACTGAAAAACAGATAAACAATTTTCACAGACACACTGATAAAACGAATGATACATAAAAATCCAGTGGCCCTATTCTGAAATCATTACCCCGACTTCATAATCCCAATATCCCTGCACGCTTACTACGTAGCCCCCCCCCCCCCCCCACACACACACACAATAACCAACAGTACACAGAAAACAGAACCCTAAAGAACTCAAGTGACCTAAAAGAGAAAAAAGGAAGTAAAACATACCAAATACATTAATATCACTTGGCATAACTACCATGTACACAAATATCCCAACAGCAGGAACCATCACCATAATAAAAAGACACCTGCAATTACAAGGGGACATGCACACAACAAAGATACAGGAAATTATAACCAGAATGAAACGATCACTGAACAAATTATTTCACTTTCAAATAAACAAATTACTATTAACTGAAAGAATTACCTATTGGACCACAATCAATGCCTTTATAGCAGACATATTTATCAGTCACATAGAAAACCAAATATCTGACAAAATTGTCAAACCAAAACAGTACAAGATAAAATATTGGTACAGATATTTAGATATGTCTAATAGATGAAACAGGCTCCCATAATACAAGAGCTTCACAATGACCAACACCAAATACATTTCACTATTGAAACACTATGAAAAACTAAAATTCTTAGGTCTCACCATACATAATAGAAACAACTAACATGAATTCACATTTTACAGGAAGCCCACAATGACCAGCACTATGATTCATAACCAATCCAATAATCCAGTAGGAAGCAAGTTTCACATTTCTACTACACCGATTGCTCAGAACACCGATGACCACACAAGACTACACAGAACTGGGCACAATAAAACAAACTGCACAAGGAAATGGGTATGTCACAAACGTAGGACAGAATACACAACAAATTATGAAAACACACATAGTGATGAAACACTGCACACAACAAACCAATAAACAGTAAGCATCAAATGGTTCATAATGACTTAACAAAAACGAAATCACAGAGTGGGCAACATATTAAAGAAACAGGACTGAATATCGTGTACAGAACCAACAACACAATACAGAATATAATACAGAAACATTCCACTAACACTGAGAAGTTCAGCCAATCAGGAATATATCACTTTCTTGCAATAACTGCCAATCTATATATGTGGGCACACATGCAGATATTTTTAAACAAGATGCAATGAACACCTCAGAGCATTAAAACGTAGCAGTCGTCACTCCACATTTGCTGGACATTTAATGAAACTGAATCATACCCCAACAAATATAGAAACCGACCTATAAAAAAAGCCAGGCACAGCTTCTTCCAAGAAATACCGTAACAATAGAGGTAAACTATCACATCCAGAAAGCAATAACCCAATGTAAGAAAGTATCATTAAGCAACATAACCCTCTTTGAGACGATGACGGAAGTATATAAATAAATCCCACCACCATGTTGCACCTGACAGTAGCCCCCTCCCCCTTTCTCTACACACACACACACACACACACACACACACACACACACACACAATACAATACAATACAATACATCGCCAGTATCAAAACAATTCAAATACTGTGCGCCATATCAAACATGCCACATAAACAAATGAATACGATATAGCCACCACATGACAAATGGCGATGTAAATAGTGAAACACACGAAGCTGCAGCACCATAGCTTGAATGTAAGCAAGCGACCTGACAGCGACATAGAACTATTTTTCAACACAACTTCCAGCTGAATGTGTAAAAATTAATTAGTTGTCGAAATAAAAACGTTTTCTTTGCAGATGACAAGCTTTGATAACTTATCATTCCTCAATTGAAGCACATGTTAATCCTTAGAATGACGTTATGTAACTATTGTACACAAAATTAGGGCTAATACATTTGGCAAAATATCAAATTAAACAATTCGTCCAAAATATGACTGTGTGGCGAACGTATATTATTTGGTCGCACGGCTGTCTGCAGGAGATCAGCTGTTCGCTGTCAGATTTCGTGCACCAGCCGCTAGGAGCGCTGACATGCTGTGTTCCTTGTTCCTTGAGGAACAGTTTCAAGAGTAAAACATTTTGCTCACAGTAATTTTAAACAATCGGCATTTTACCAATTTTAAATAGTCAAATATGTATATTTTCTTATAAACGCAGCATTAAGTTCCTATTTAGACATATTAGGCACATTACAAACTGATCTTTGACTGTCAGAAAAATGCTATACACGCAATCGATCACGTAACTTTTAAAGGCACGAGTCTCGCGGGTTAAATATCAAAAGTCGTCGAAGTAATCCTTCCACAAAAACACGAAATTAAACGCCGCGAACTGCAAGGATTGGGTCAGTAGTGTTAATCTTTATCTATTGCTATACATTAATAGAGTTACGTAAATTCCTTAATTGTCATTGACTGTGTAATTAATTTAAAATTCTTCTAATGAAGCAGCATTGGATCAATTTACCTCGTTTCTTAGTTGTACCAGTCATGAGACATACGTAACTTCATCATTACACATTGTATATGAGCTATTTATTTAGTTTCTATTATATGATGTTCCCTCACTGTTTGTTATTCAATTTTCACTGTTTTTAAACAAAGTTGTTCTTATTAATTCACTATGAGATTCTTCATTTGAGCGTTTTAATACATTTCTTCACTGTAACTAAATTATTTAAGACGTTTAATCGAAATATCACTGGTATCCCTAGCTTCACTTCACCACCGGTTCGCATTGATCGCTGTATTAAAGCCGTGAGAAAGGGATGCTCCATTACAACCCTAATACGATTAAGCTTAGAGAAACATCTTACAGTTTCGTCGTCGTCGTCGTCGTCGTCGTCGTCGTCATCATCAGCATCATCATAATCATCTCGCACAATAAATCCTGGAATTATATTGTTTACCCTCGTATGTGTTCGAAAAAGCGTCGGGGCTAGTTTATAAGGTCTGTAGTTGCTTCCCGACTCCCGTCAAGTGTCAACTCAAGTTTATATATATATATATATATATATATATATATATATATATATATATATATATATAAGAACAGTGTAGAGTGCAAGAATTTTATTTTATTCAACTACTTTCGGTTCTTCTTTAAGACCATCTTCAGAAATTGTAACTCCATCGATGTCGTGGATCTGGCAGGTAAGTGTGAGCCTTCCATGAAGGTATAACAATATTTAATATCAATACTAAACGTTCACGTATTAATGATTCGTTCTGGTAAGTGAACCTAATAATTGGAACAGGCCATCGCAAAAAATGTGAAATATTAACAATGCATAAATAAATAAATAAAATAAATTGCGCATTTTCAACAAGTATTAAAGGAGGATTAAACTTTTCCTAAAATTTAAAACGATATTTTTGAAAAAAAAAAAAAAACCAAAACAAAAAACCGAAAACGCACAAAATCTTACGCAAAATTAGTGACTAGCCTAAGCTAGTCATATATCACAGTAATTTAACAGACGGTTATAGACAATTTTAGCGACTTGACTGTCGATGAACACAACACCCAGTCCCCCGCCGGGAATCGAACCCGGGCCCCCTGCGTGGTAGTCAGTGACGCAGTTTTTTTTTTGCTCTATGTGTAGTTCTGTTCATTGCGGACGCTGATCGTATTTGTTCGTTGATGTTCGAAGTGTTCTTGGCTCAGCTTTTTTTATTACAGTGGGCGTTGAGCCCCCTGACCGGGCGCGCTGAGCCACGGCGCCCGGCGGTCGCTGAGCTACAGAGGCGGACGGAAGAACTAACTGTTCTAACAAACTTCCACAGCATATAGTTGTAAAGGCTTTACTACTTTATTAAGCTGACATAGTAAATAACATTTATTTATTCGTATTTGAAAGTAGTTTGGACATTTTAATACCGATAGTTCAAGTTTGAGTTGAATTGAAATGGCAATTTTGTGTATGTTTCATAACTTTTTCGTTAACCGGCTCCTTACATGGCCGCATGTTTTAAGCCGCCATGATACCAATATGGCGGCCGCTCCCGACTAAGGTCAGAGTCCTCCCTCGGGCGTGTGCTTGCGTGCGTGTGCGTGTGTGTGTGTGTGTGTGTGTGTGTGTGTCCTTTGTATAAGTTAAAATAGTTTGTAATTATAGTGACGATAATCTGAGCAGTTAGGAGTATTAATTTACAAACACGTGAATAGTTTTTCCCGTCCATTCATGTCTACTGGATGATATAACCATACAGTCCTCCCATTTCCAAAGACTGCTTCTGCGATAGAGACTGCTTAAATTTGGTTGACATGTCCTCTGCAACTTTCAACCTTAGTTTCCCCAGTAAATCGCAGTCGTGATACCTCTTGCCTTTCATATGATAGAGCTCTTTTATCGTTCAAGGATATAAGCTTCTCTGCATCCCTTGTTGCTAATTAGTGCGATAAACATCCATACACAAATAACAACACTTACTCGCTTCCACAGGTTACGTATGACTACCACCGAGCAAACCCTTTTATTTTTGAGCATTTGGTGTAATTAAAATGTTGGTAGAATGATAAATACGTAAATAAAATATGTAACACTCATCTCGTCGAATGATTGGGGGAATCTGCTTTGGTGCAATACTAAAATTCAAAGGGCGAAATCTTGACTCAGAAACCCACAAGAAGAGCCAAATCCGGCCCTACAGCGCGTATGACCTGTAGGCATCTCCCTATGAACCCATAGTCGAGACAAGAGGGAGAGAACAGCTAGCCTTTAGGCTGTGTGCAAGATGACAGCAGGACAGTGGGGTGAGGCAGGGAGACTGACGGCGAGTGTCTTGTGACGTCAGACGTGGCTGCAACTGCGAACGTCAGAGCAGGTCTGATGCCCGAAGTGAGCTTCACGGTGATTGCTGATATTTATTTGTAGCTCGAAATGGAAGGATCTAATTGAAGCCATACGTGTTCCCAAAGTTCAGCATAATAAAAGCCACCAAGATCACTTGAAAAATGTTCATGCATACTTAATACTCAAAGAGAATTTCCCATAACTTAGTCTCGTTTTTATATATGCACCTTTTTCTGCTTTTTGTGTCAACGAAGTACCACACGGTTTCGAGCTGAAACTCGTGTCTCTCACAATAAATCATGGAGTTTTATTGTGCATTATGCATCAAGGAAAAAACACACCATTTTCATTACGCATAAGAGGAGAAAACTAATAAACAAAAACATTTACAAACAATTTCATTTACTTAAGTAAAACATTTAATTCTGTATACATCGATTTTTTTTTCCTCTTGTTAGCTCTATGTTGCCGGAAGAAAACACGAATTCGTGTCCGGTAACGCACCATAGTAAAAGAATCCGAACAATGCGTCTTATCAAATGCACGGTAAATACAATTTTACGTTAAAAAGAAAAAGAGAAAACGCGGTTGGTATTTCGAAGCCAGTGGTTATACACTGAGATTCAGACAGTAGAACAGAATAGGCAGATTTATTTACGCTCGTATGTGTATGCAAAGCGTCTGGGAAGTTTGTTGGCTGTCTATTTGCTTCCCGGCTCCCGTCACGTGTCATCTCAGTTTTGTCACATCCCTGACGCAGGTACCATGTTCGCACCTACGCCACTGAGTAATTGATACGAAACAGATCTACTTAATTTACTACTCTTAAAGGCTGCGGTGACAGGTGTTTTCTGCGCCCATCCAGGGTAATGTATAATAATTAAGTATCAATACGTAACGTTCGAATTCAGGTATTTTGTACGTAATGTGCTGGTATATCAATCTAAAACAGTAACAACATCTAAAAGAATGGGCCAAATGCTAAACAAGCATTAAAGTAGTAAATTATACTTCTTTCTTAAAATCTAAAACACACTTCTTAAAATCAACATAACGAAAACCTAAAATTATGCTACAAAATTAGTTACCAACGTATGTAAGCTAGGCATATTGCACAGTGTTCGGCTAACAGTATTTTAGCGACTTGAATGTCGATTAAACGAACACAACACCCAGTCCCTCCGCCGGGAATCGAACCCTGGCCTCCTGCGTGGTAGTTACACACGCAGTCGCCTGAGCTACGGAGGCGGACGGCGGAACTAACGGTATTATTCAGTTGCACTGCACATAATAAATATCTTTTATTTCTACTTTTGTTTTGAACATTTTGATGTACTAGATTAAGTTTTTATTGAAGTGAAATCACAATTTTTGTGTAGGTTCCACAGTTTTATTTCGTTAACCAGTTCCTTTCATGCCCAGGTAGTTTAAGCCAGCATAATACGGATTACGCGGCCGCTCCCATAGTGTGTGTGTGTGTGTGTGTGTGTGTGTGTGTGTGTGTGTGTGTGTGTTGTCCTTGGCAAAAGTTAACACTGGAACATTTTTTTCCGTCATTTGATGCCTGATGGATGATACAACCATGCAGTGCTATCATGTCCAAAGACTCGTTCTGTGGAAGATGCTGCTAAAATTTGCTTGAAAGAATCAGCACCACCTTTTGGACTGCTGTGTTATGTTAAATTATAAATAGTGCAATCGTTAATCAACACCAACATTTTATCCACCTTACAAAAAATTATATAAAATGATTTCGCGAAGATAGGACAGTGCGCGTTTCCCAAATTTTTTAGTATGAATTTAAAGATCTCTAAGCTAATAAAGGCTTATAATTTCTTGCACATGTTTCGAATTATTACAGCTGCAAGATGCAATTGTCTAAGCCGAGAATTGGAAGTATCGGGACAGCCCAAAAACCTGGTTGTAGTTCTGAAATTCACTTAGCGAAGATCTTTTCAAAAATTAATGGAAGGTAATATTTTTAAGATCGATAGGATCCTTACCAGGCAAGAGGATACTAGTGTTTGGTTGTGAAAAAGCAGAGAAAATCCTTTGCGAAGACAGGTCTTTGATTATGGCTAGGGCATGAGATAGCTTTTCGGGAAAATTCAGGCAATTGTACATTACCTATGTTGACATCGGAAGTACGGAAGATGCAACGAAGTTATTGCTTTCTGAATTTGCTTTGCTCACAGACAAATGTCAAAATTCATACGATAGACTTTTGTAAACTGAAAAGCAAGATCTCCGATATCACCAAAACTGCAGTGCTATATCTTGGAATGGCTGCGATGAAAGCAATTAATACAGTGTTCCTTGAAACCACTACCCGGCTGTAACTTCCACTCCAACAAGTGTCCGTGGAAAAAGATATAAGAATTGCGATTAGCGAGAGACTGTAGAGATAGGGAAGAAGTTCGACTATTGTTTCGCATACGAGCTGCACTGGCACATTTCCACACAACACTGTCGATGAAGCATGTCGAATGGAGAGATCAGAGCATTTGAAGTAGGTGCTCAAGTAAGAATGTAATAATGTTAAATGTTTTGTAAGTGGTTACGATAAATGGAACCAACTGAAATTCATCTTTATAACTGAAATACAGTAACTGATTTGTATTGAAGGAGTACAATCATGATGAATGTATTGAGGCACTAATTCACGTGGTGATTTGTCTTAAGGTGTTATAAAATCTAAAATACCAATTCAAGTCGCTTTAAGACGTACTTTCACCAGCACGTGTTGTTTTATAAATGGTTTTGAAAATTCTTTCATTAGATGGATGTATTAATGCTGTCCTTCTAATCAGATATTAGTTGTTTCTCTTGTTGCGGTGTTCTATCGTGATTTATACTAAAGATAAATATTTATAAAGCAAATAAGGAGGAATGAGATTGGTAAATTATAAATTCCGTAAACGTGTCTTAAAAACTTTGTTGACATGGGTAACTATTTTTCTAGTACCATTCAGCAATGTCATGATAACCGTGTCTCGGTTTTAACAGTACAACAGAAAACAGTTCCGGTATTATGCTAGTTTTATGATGGGATCCCGCTTCAACACTCGTGTGCAGTTACTCAGCCTAGCTTTTTGGCCTCCTCCGTACCTGCAGTTACACAATTTGTATAGGTGTACAAAATGTATAATAATGTTTGCTATTTATAACGGCTCTTTTCACTAAATAGCTCTACGTTTCATTTGGTTCCATAATTCATTCCAGAAATAAGCGAATGTTTCAGCACCAAAATTCGCCGAAATATTTCACTTCGTTGAAAAATACTGCAGTCACAGGATGTCCTATGTTAAAAGATAGATTGAATGGTTTACTAAGGTTTTCTTTGTGACTCTGTAAGATCAAATTTAAAAAATATTTAATAGTACTAATAATGAAGTTAGACATCCAAAGTGGAGTTCATTTATTTTAAACTAGCTGCTAAACCCGGTATTGCCCGGGTATATATGCATTGTTCTGGTCTAATATTAGAAACGAAAATTAGCATTCGGAAAACATTTCATATTTATGTAATAATAAAAGCAGCTCATAAATTACGAAACAGTAAAACAAAGAAATATGCATAATGAACAAAATAATAAAAGCAGTATCAAAAGAAAGTAAAATAGTAATAAAATATAAATCATATAAAAAATAAACTCAAAACTAACTATAAACGGTATTTAGTCTGTCGTGTACAGTTTATAATTGCCTATACGATTTCGTTTTCGTGCTCTTCGGAATTTACACAGTTGTAAAACAGCGCGAGAATTGCTAAGACATTAACTGGCACAGTTTTCAGAAGCAGAGAATGATATTTAATAGCTACGGCTGTTTCAACCGTCAGATCTTTAGTCCAGAATCTCTTCCTTCTCTTGAAGATTAAAAAGCCGCGGTGGAGTAGCCGAGCGGTCTAAGGCGCCTCGTTGCGGAGCGCGCGATTGCTCGCCGTCGGGGGTTCTAATCCTCCCTCGTGTGTGTGTGTGTGTGTGTGTGTGTGTGTGTGTGTGTGTGTGTGTGTTGTTTTTAGGTTACTTTACCCTAGTTTAAGTAGTATGTAAGCTACGGACTGATGGCCACGTAGTTTGGTTCGATAGATTTACAGATATTTGATCATTTTGAACAAAGAACAAGAAAAGACTGACTCTCTAACTTTGACCACAGATACTAACAGACCGGACAAACATCAGAGAGGCTATACATATGGCGTGGTTCAAACATCACGTGACTCCTGGCAAACATTAGCCGGGCATAATAAACAACTCGACAGTTTTCAAGAAATGCCATCGTTTTAAACTAATAATATTTTCACTTGGAATTTAATGTTACTTGCCTTATCAATAAGCTCTGTATAATCCTATGCAAACCTGTACCACAGCTGTAAAGTACCACGTGACTGTTGGCAAAGCAATGGTTTAACTGCAGAGATGTTGGTGCCATGAATACGATGCCATGCCCAGTTTACCAGTAGCAATGGTCGAAGATCTGTAATCACAGGGGACAAAGAACTACAAAATTCTAAAAAACACTGAATAATAAATACCTAGGAACAAATAATACACAATATACAAAACATAAAAAAAAACTCAGCGCCCCCAAGTGGCTGGGTGCGGAACTGCACTGCACTGCACTGTATTACTCGTAGCATCGCTTTACGAAGCTCTATATAAACCCACCGTTCGGAAGCGGAGCGTCTGTGTCTCGAAGTCTCGCTGGGGAGTGCACCCGGCGTCCTGAACGAGTCGTTCGCGTCGGTGGGGTGGCGCCTGGAGGTGGCCGTTGTGCTGCGTCTGGTGAGGCAACGGAGGCGGCGTCTCGCTGTCCAACCATGGTGGGAATGAACGTCGCTGGGGTGGCGGCAGTGGCGTGTCAGCAAAGACATAGGCTGGTTTGACGCGTTCAGCGACACTGTGGTAGGTTTGCCATTCACCATAATCTCTATTGTTTGAGTATGACGTTGTAGCACTTCGTACGGGCCAGAGTATGGTGCTTGTAGTGGCGGTTTTACCCCTTCCGTGCGGAACATGACATGTCGGCAATGCTCTAACCCTTGATGGACGAAGTAGAATGATGTGCCATGTCGTGAGGCTTTCGCAGGCTACGTGTTGTCTGAGACGGCGCAGAAATTCCGGTTGGCTAGTGTTGTCGGCTGTTGCTATAGACTTAGTCTCCACAAAGTCTCCGGGAAGACGCAGTGTTTCGCCGTGAACTAATTCTGCCTGCGACGAACCAATGTCTGACATGAAGGTCGTACGTAAGCCTAGCATGACTACTGGTAGAGCAGACGTCCAAGTTTCACCGTGACACATCAAGGCTGCCTTTAGGCAACGTTGCCAGCGCTCAACCATTCCATTGCTCGCTGGGTGGTAGCTTTTAGTCTTGTGATGAGTGTTCCCACAGAATTTAGCCGGTTTTGCGGACAATTCGGATTAGAATTGGCGTCCTCTGGCTGTGGTAATATGTAGTGTTCAACCGAATCTAGCTAACCACGTTATTGCAAAAGCTGAAGCCAGTGTTTCGGCTGTTATGTTATCCACCGGTACTGCTTCAGGCCTTCGAGTGAACCGGTCAATCATGGTAAGTAAGTATCGTTGTCCTTCCGAAGGTGGTAGTGGTTCCACCACATAGAGATGTACATGTGCAAAAAGGGTGGTGGTATCTGGAAAATTTCCAATTGGTGCTTGGACATGGCGATTAATCTTGCAGCGTTGGCACTGTAAGCAAGATTGGACCCATTGAGGCAGTCTTTCTGGATGCCAGGCCATACAAAACGCTTTGTTATTAGTCGGAAAGTTGAACGCACACCTGAGTGACACAACCCGTGCACTGTGTCAGATGCCTGTTTGCGAAAGGCTGGTGGCAGGAAAGGACGATGACCGTCAGAAACGTCGCAATATAGTCGTGTTCCTTCCCCTGGTACGTCGACGAGTTGTAACTTGAGATCGGAAGAAGGATCATTGACGTAGGAGTTCATCTTCTTTTTTGTGCTTGTGCCAGTGCGCGGTAGTCGATGGGACTAGAGACACTGCTAATTCGAGACAGCAATCTGCAACAGTAATATCAAACCCGGATATATGTCGATTATCCGCCGTAAACTGGGCTATAAACTGAAGTTGATTAAGCTTTCAGGGTCAACAACTGTCACTCTTGAGCTTAAAGGCGAACGTGTGTGGTTTATTGTCTGTAAATATCGTGGATTTTGGCGCTTCTACTTGTGGCCGGAAATATTTTACTGCTTGGTATATGGCCAGTAATTTACGATCATAGGTGCTCCACCTCTTCTGTGCAGGCGAAAGTTTTTCTGAAAAATATGCCAGCGGCTGCCATGCGTCGTCTGACCACTGTTGTAATGCTGCGCCTATTGCTGACAAGCTGGCGTCGACAACCGCTGCTAACGGTGCGCAAGCTGTGGATGTGCTACCAATGTCGCATCGGCTATGCTTGTTTTAGTTGGTTCAAACGGCGCGCACATACCTTCTGTCCAATGTTTAAACCTTTTATTGTCTTTCTTCGGACCCGCTAACGCCTCTGTTAAGGGTCCCTACAATTCTGCCGTGTGAGGAAGGTGTCTCCGATAAAAATTTAGCATGCCTAAATAACGATGCAGTTCTTTGACCGTAGTGGGTCATGGTATTTGGAGTATATCCTGCAACTTCTTGGGTGGAGGAAGAGAACCTGTTTCTGAAATCTTATGCCCCAAGGATGTCACCTCTGATAGACCAAAAACAAATCTCTCTACGTTTAGTACGACACCATAGTCTTCCAACCTATCAAACACCTCGTACAAGTACTGTTGGTGCTGTTCATGGTCTGCTGAGATCACCACTACATCGTCTAAATTTGCAAATCAGGATGGAAGTCCTCTTAGAATCGAATTTATAAATCGTTGCCAAGTTTGAGCAGCGTTGCGTAATCCAAAAGGCATGAAAACATACTCATATAGACCGAAAGGCGTAATGATGGCTGTCAAGCACTGTAAACACTTTAGCAACACATAAAGCCTGATTGTAGTCCCTCAGAAGAGGAATAGGATATCTGTCTGGCACAGTACGTGCGTTAAGTGCACGGTAGTCGCCGCATGGGTGCCATACTCCACTCTTCTTCGGTACCGGATGTAATGCGGAAGACCATGGACTCTTAGATGGTCGCAGTACGCCTTCACGCAACATAGTGTTGAATTCTGCTTTCGCTATGGCCAAGCGGTTCGGCCCCCCAGGGGGCCCACAGCTCTTTTGTGGGTACGTGTGTGGCGCGCAAGGGGCCCCGAGCCGAAGCGACCTTTCTTCCGCCCCAGGCCGCTTCCCTCTTTCCCCCCCGGTTTGTGCCTTCGCCCGGAGACGGGCGTTTTTCATCAGTCAAAGGTTTCTTTTTCGCTTCCTGTCTTCTCTTCTTGATCCTCTTCCTTTCCTGTTCTTCAGCCTTCTCCTCTTTCTCCTTGTTCTCGACTCACCCTTTAATCTCCGCCTCGGCGTTTGAGATTCTCCCTCCTCCTCCATACTTTCTCTCCTTCCTCCTTTCTTTCCTCCCTGTGCATGTCTGAAGGTCGACCCACGCTCTGCGTAGCCGGTGACGGGGTAAGGCGTAACTCCCCGCCCTGGGTAGACATGTAGGGCACGTACGTACCCCCCGGTAAAGGCCGGGCCCAGGGAGGGGTGATTACCCGAGCTGATACCTTCCGAACATGCCAATTGGTCCCTCTGTCCGTTCTCGGGAGGTGTGACCTGAGGTGCGAACAGTCACCTAAGGCGG
The DNA here is from genome assembly GCA_026315105.1 of Locusta migratoria. Lineage (NCBI taxonomy): Eukaryota > Metazoa > Arthropoda > Insecta > Orthoptera > Acrididae > Locusta > Locusta migratoria. The sequence continues at coordinate 449,005,125 of CM048746.1, forward strand.
GTGCGCCCTCAGTGAGGGCCCCCACAAGGAAGGAGCGCGCCATCGGAGACGCCGGTAATCATGGGGGACACCTCCGCTATGAAACCTTCCACACCATCTATAACCCTGACCCATAAACGGAAACATGATTCTCAGCCACAGAAAGCATTGCCAAACATTCCTAGGTTCCTGGTGGTATCACGTACCGACGATAAAGATTTTTCTGCAGTAAATCCGTTCATTATTCAGAAGGGTGTCGATGCGATCGCTGGTCCCTTGAAGACCTGCTCTAGGCAGCGCAACGGGACCTTTTTGCTCGAAATAGAAAATGCATTTCAGGCGCAGAAGTTACTTCGAGCTACCCTTGTACATACTTTCCCTGTGAAAGTGGAGGCTCACCGCACCCTCAACTCTTCGCGGGGGGTAGTGTTCTCCAGACCACTGGATGGGTTATCGGACGAGGAGATATTGAACTATATGTTCGATCAGGGAGTCACGGATGTTCATCGCGTGATGAAAAAGATTAACAATGACCTCGTGCCAACCCGTACTGTCTTCTTGACTTTTGACAAGGTTGACCTACCATCGAAAGTGAAAGCGGGCTACGAGGTCATTTCCGTCCGCCCGTACATACCAAATCCTACACGCTGCTTCCATTGCCAAAGGTACAATCATACCAGTAAATCGTGTCCAAATGCAGCCAAGTGCGCCACCTGTGGCAGGGACGCTCATGAGGGTGAATTTCTACCTCCATCCCCTCGCTGCATTAATTGCATGGGTGACCATGCTGCTTCTTCACGGGACTGCCCTGTTTGTAAAGAAGAGCGGGTCATCCAAGAGATTCGCGTGAAGAAGAAGGTCTCGACCTAAGCCGCTCGGAAGTTATTAGCTAGTAGGAAGCCTACAGTACTCCCATCAGGTACTTTCAGCCAGGTCCTCGCCTCCCCTCGACCAACTAAGGAGGTAGGCATTCAGACTTGCGATTTAACGTTCAGTGACACTGTCGTCAGGTCGGCTAGCCCGAAAATTGCTCATTCCACCTCTCCGATGCCTTCTACCCGTTCTACGATGAATTCATCGACCAGTTCACACACATCCCGAGCAACCAAATCTGCTGCCCGGAGTTCAAAAAGGGAACCCGTCCGTGAAGATATTCTCAAGACTCCGACTTCTCAATCGTCAACCGCTTCTTCAACACGTCATGCTTCTAAGAAGGCTTCCAAAAAAGAACAGACCCCCCTTCCCCGACGCGACGTGACTCTACGGTCACGCCATCCAACAGTTGCCGGCCTTGGCCGTCTTCTGTTTCACCGGGACGCTCCGTTTGCCGGGCACCCGGCCGTCTACCGGCGGTGGAAGCTGCCCCTCCTGATCAACCCCGGGAGGTGGCAGACACGTCGATCGAACCAATGGAACATGACCCTTTGCCACTAGATGGCGATAGCAGTGCTCCCTCGAAATCCGGTCCTCAGCGGCCGTCGAGGTGACCCCACTTGCTAGTTGGTTTTTATCCTTATTTCTTATTTCATTTTTTATCATGGCGCTCCTTCAATGGAATATTCGCGGCATTCGTTCCAATCGGGAGGAGTTAAAACTACTCCTTCGATTGCACTGCCCGCTTCTAGTCTGCCTCCAGGAAACTAAGTTGCGTCCACGTGACCGTGCAGACTTTCCACACTACACCTCTGTGCGGTTCGACCTGCCATCCGTGGAAGGTATCCCAGCCCATGGAGGGGTTCTGATGCTCCTTCGAGACGACGTCTATTTCCATCCCATTTCATTGCATACTCACCTACAGGCAGTTGCCGTCCGCATCACTTTATCCACATTTACCTGTTCCCTCTGTAATATCTATTCGCCATCGTCATCTGCCCTTACCAGGGCAGATGTGCTACACCTTGTTGACCAGCTCCCTTCACCTTTCGTGTTGGTAGGCGACTTTAATGCCCACCACCCCCTATGGGGCTCTCCGGCACCTTGTCCGAGAGGCTCCCTTTTGGTGGACCTTCTCCAACACCACAATCTTGTCTTCCTCGACACCGGTGCACCGACCTTCCTTTCAGACACAACACACACCTATTCCCATACAGACCTTGCAATATGCACTCCTCAGCTTGCCGGACGGTTTGAGTGGTATGCACTTTCTGACACGTACTCAAGTGACCATTTCCCTTGTATCATCCACTTCCTGCATCATTCCCCATCTCCTCGTCCCACCAGTTGGAACATTTCCAAAGCAACTGGGGGCTTTATTCTTCCGTTGCTGTTTTTCACGATCAGAATTTTCCCAACTGTGACAGTCAGGTAGACTACCTCACAGAGGTTATTCTCACCGCTGCTGAACGTTCCATACCTCGTACATCCTCTTCTCCACGTCGTGTCCAGGTCCCTTGGTGGACTGCAGCCTGCCGCGACGCGCTTCGAGCCCGGCGCCGTGCTTTACGCACCTTCCGCCGCCACCCAACTTTGGAGAATTGCATCAATTATAAACGTATGAGAGCGCAGTGCCGTCGAATCATAAATGACAGCAAGAAAGCTTGCTAGACTGCTTTTACTAGTTCTTTTAACCGTTTTACTCCCTCCACGGTTGTTTGGGGTGGCCTACGCCGTTTATCCGGCATCAAGGTCCACTCCCCGATTCCTGGCCTGACCGTGGACCCCGCTGCTGTTTCAAACGCATTGGGCCGTTTCTTTGCGGAGGTTTCGAGCTCTGCCCATTATCACCCTGCCTTTCTCCCTCGCAAACAGGTAGAGGAGGCACGGCCGCCTTTCGTGAAAATTATAACGTCGCCTTCACCATGCAGGAGCTAGACCGTGCTCTCACCCTGTCCCGATCTTCTGCTCCCGGGCCCGATTCCATTCATATTGAGATGCTGAAGAATCTCTCTCCTGCGGGCAAGTGCTTTCTTCTTAGTACCTACAATCGCATATGGACTGAAGGTCATGTTCCCACAAGTTGGCGTGAAGCTATTGTTGTCCCCATCCCCAACCCAGGGAAGGACAAACACCTTCCTTCCACTTATCGCCCCATTTCTCTGACGAGCTGCGTCTGTAAGGTGATGGAACGCATGGTTAACGCTCGGTTGGTCTGGCTCCTCGAATCTCGCTGCCTCCTGACTAATATCCAATGCGGTTTTCGTCGACACCGCTCTGCTGCTGATCACCTCGTTACGTTGTCGACCTTCATTATGAACAACTTTCTAAAGAAGCGTCAAACAGTAGCAGTGTTCTTCGACTTGGAGAAGGCATACGATACCTGTTGGAGAGCGGGCATTCTCCGCACATTGCACACATGGGGCCTTCGGGGCCGCTTTCCTCTTTTCATTCAAGCATTTTTGGCGGATCGCAAGTTCCGGGTACGGGTGGGCTCTGTTTTGTCAGATACCTTTTGCCAGGAGAATGGGGTACCACAGGGCTCAGTCTTGAGTGTGGCGCTCTTTGCCATTGCAATCAATCCGATCGTGGACTGCCTTTCAGCCGACGTCTCCGGATCTCTTTTTGTTGACGATTTCGCAATTTATTGTAGCGCCCAGCGGACGTGTCTCTTGGAGCGTTCTCTCCAACGCTGTCTTGACCGTCTATATTCCTGGAGCATCGCAAACGGCTTCCGATTCTCCACTGAGAAAACTGTGTGTATCAACTTCTGGAGATACAAGGAATTTCTTCCACCTTCTCTACGTCTCGGCCCTGTTGCTCTCCCTTTCGTGGAGACTACGAAATTCTTGGGACTCATGTTGGATCGTAAACTTTGCTGGTCCACACACACGTGTCCTACCTTAACGTTCTTTGTGTCCTCAGTGGCACGTCATGGGGAGCGAATCGTACCGTCCTGCTTCACCTTTACCAGGCCATTGTTCAGTCGAAGCTCGACTACGGAAGCCTTGTATACTCTTCTGCACGGCCGTCGATTCTCCGCCGTCTCAACTCTATCCACCATCGGGGATTACGTCTGGCGACCGGTGCATTTTATACCAGCCCTGTTGAAAGTCTGTATGCCGAGGCTGCTGTATTACCCTAGACCACTCGGCGTGACATACTCTTGTGTCGGTACGCATGCCGCTTGCGGTCGATGCCCAACCATCCATCTTACCCGTTATTTTTTGACGACTCACTCGATCGCCAGTATCAGTTGTCTGCGATTGCCTTGCTTCCAATTGGAGTTCAGTTTCGCCGCCTGCTACAGCGGCTCAATTTTACACTTCCTTCCACCTTTCAGTTAAGCGAAAGCCCATTGCCACCGTGGCATCAGGTCCAGGTTCACATACACCTTGAACTTAGTTCGCTCCCCAAGGAGAGCACTCCGGATTTGGTATACCGCTCGAGGCATATCGAACTCCGTTCGCGGTTCGATAATGCCATATTTATTTACACTGATGGTTCCATGAGCACTGCCGGTGTCGGATCTGCCTTCGTCGTCGGGGACAACCGTTTCCAATACAAGCTCCCTGACCGGTGCTCGAACTTCACGGCTGAGCTTTTTGCCCTCCACCAGGCCGTTTTGTATACCTGCCGCCACCGCCAACCTTTCTATGCCATATGTTCTGACTCCCTCAGTGCCCTGCAGAGTCTTAAGGACCCTTCCTCGAACCATCATCTCGTGTATCGGATCCAACGCTCCCTCCAGGTGCTAGCAGATGACAGCTTTCACGTTTCTTTCCTGTGGGTCCCTGGCCATGTGGGTGTGCCCGGGAATGAGGCCGCCGACATAGCAGCCAAGGCAGCAGCTCTTTTGCCTCGCATGGCTACCTTTTGCGTCCCACGATGTTCGACGGGCTCTTCGCCGGAGTATCGTGTCGTCATGGCACAGTGTGTGGCTTTCACTGTACAACAATAAACTGCGAACTGTCAAACCGATCCCGATCGCTTGGGGGACCTCCTCACGCTCGTCTCGGCGGGAGGAGGTCATCCTGGCCCGGTTGCGGATCGGTCATTGCCGTTTCAGCCACCGTCACTTGCTATCCGCCGAACCTGCACCGCTATGTTCCTGCGGTGAACTGCTGGCAGTGCGACATGTTTTACTGACTTGTGTTAATTTTAATCCTCTCCGTGTAGCCCTTCACTTTCCGTCTACTCTGGAGGAAATTTTAGCTGATGACACACGAGCAGCGGCTCGAGTTCTGCGTTTTATCAAATTGGCCAACTTATCGAAGGGTATTTAACCCTTTTAATTGTCTTTTATCTTTCGTTTTTAGCCTTTTCTTGATTTTCTGACAGTCACCAAATTTTTTGAGATCTCGTGAATCTAAGTTCTTGTCTGGGCGCTAATAACCATAGAAGTTGTGCGTCCTAAAACCACAAAAAAAACAACAACAAAAAAACAAAAAAAAACCGGTTCGGAGCTAGGCGTCTCGGTCAAGCTACTGGGGGGCCGTCAGTCGTTAGAATGTGGTGCACAGTGTCGTGCGGTGTAAATCTGGGAGCTCCGGGCGGCCTGGTAAAGCTCGAGTAGTTCAGCGTACTCACCTCCAGTAGACTGAATCAATTTGGCGCTGTGTCTCGCTCGCTCTATCGCGGTGGAAGCCGTTACCGCTATGCCGGTGACGCTGTACACCAAGCTTGCATATCCCATGTCCAGCAACAGTTTGTAGTACGCCAAGAGAGCGGCTCCGATAATTGCTTCGGTGACGTCGGCTACTGTGAAATCCCACAAATATGATCTGCACAATCCGAGGTTCAGCTCCATCTGTGGCGATAGATAAGTTGTTCGCTGCTGTCAAACGGAACGAAGTGGGTGGCCGTAACGATGCAGAGTTGTCAGAGGTAGGATGCTTCATACCGGTGCCTCTGTCGGAGATAAGCAAGCGCTTAGAGGTCTTATGACAGTCGACTGAACTTACTAGGAGACCACATGGGTCGCGGATTATAGAATTTTTTGATAATGTTACGTGAAGTTCAGTACTCAAATATCAATTAGCCAAAGCCATTCGACCCATCTCTCAAAACTCCTGGAGAAAATCGTCTTTGAGGTTTTGCAAGCACGTGTAAGTACCAATAATTAAAATCCATACGCAATATGTCGGTGTAGCTCATATGGTAGCCTTGTATTTTCAACCCTAGGGTCTGTGGTTCGAATCCTGCCGTGATAATTGTTTTATCTTTCCCGTTGTGTTGGAATACTTGCAAAATTTTAATATCTAATAGTAATTTTTACGAAAAACGCACGTACTTTTGATTATTTGTAATTTTCTGTATTTTATAAAAGCTTGTTAATAATGACGGCTTCAATCAAAACACATAAGTTAAATTTTTACAGTATTGGCTGCACTATTAGTTGACGACGCTAGTCATTGTTTAGTTTATGAAGAGGTACGACGCTGTTTTTGTCAAGTCATCTCCGTAGCTACTAATGATTTTCCAAGCAGCTAACATACTCAGCCATCGTTTTACGTGACGACAAAGTGTTCAGCACGTCTACGTGCACGTTAACAGAGACTGACACAACACGTGCAATTAGATATCCTAAAATGTTTTATATAACTAAATTCGATAAAAAAGGAAAAAAATATTTGTCACAGCGGGATTTGAATCGCCGACCCTACGCCTGTGACACTCTGACGCTACCGCCTTTTTTTTTTTTTTTTTTTTTTTTTTTTTTTTTTTTTTTTTTTTTTTTTTTTTGCTCTATGTGTAGTTCTGTTCGTTGCGGACGTTGATCAAGTTTGTTCGTTTTTGTTCGATGTGTTCTTGGCTCAGCTTTTTTATTACAGAGGCCGTTCAGCCCTCTGACCGGGCGCGCTGAGCCACGGCGCCCGGCGCCGCCTGAGCTACACCGACAGATTCTGCAATTGCTCTAATTATTAGTACTTACTTGCACTTACAAAACTTCAAAGTCGATTTTCTCGAGAATTTCTGAGAGTCACTTCGAATGGTTTGGGCTGAATGTTATTGAAGGTCTGAACTTCATGTGCCATAAGTAGCAAATAATTCTAAAATTCGACACCCATGTGGTCTCCTTGTTAGTGTTGGCTTTGTGTACGAACCTGGCAAGATAATTTCTTCGCTTGATCGGCGAACCATCGGTGATAACAGCACATATTTGTTATGTTCTGTGTAGACGTGGTTGTGCCGGAGAACCTGCTTCTCCATCGATGTCTGTATTTGCTTCTTCTATTGTTGCCACCGACGCGAGCCAACATCGCGCTGACCTGTGCACATAGGTGCTCCACTTTAACTACGAGCGTATCATTAAGTCTCTGTGGTGCCGATGCTGTGGCGAATACATTGTTGCCTGGCGCGACTACGGTGCTGACCTGAGCCGGTGTTACAGCTTCTTGAATTCTATCTGCAAGCTGGGCTGGCATCCATTGTCATATCCGTTTGTGAAGCGATAATAGCCTTGATTAGCGGTGGCAGTCGGCTACTCCACAGTGTCCTTAGGAGATTTTCTGGAACGATGACGGTGTCCACTTTGCCTCGTAAGTGTCGCAGATACTGTGATGGTTTTCGATCACCCTTCTTGCGTATACGGTCCTCTTGTGAGGCGGCTACTCGTCTTATTAACTCTGACTTCAGTCGAGTATAAGCTCCTGTTTCTGGCGGTGCTGTGATTATATCCTGTACCTCTTCAGCAAACGATGATCTAGCTGGCTTAGAATGAGCGAAAATTTTGTCCAATCCCTCGTTATGCCTGCGCAGCAAAAACTTTCTTCTGCCTGCGCAAACCGCAATATAGGATTATCAGGCCAGAACGGCGGCAAGCGGATCGAGATTCTTGATACTGCGTCTTCTTCTGTCATTATTCTATTCTGCGATCACGTCGGCGTCAACCAATTGTTGGGTACAGCTTATAATTGCCTGTGCGACTTCGTTTTCGTGCTCTTCGGAATATACTAGGTTGTAAAACGACGTGAGATTGCTAAGACATTAACTGGCTGTTTTCATAAGCAAGGAATGATATTTAATAGTTTACGCCTGTTTCAACCGTCAGAACTTTATTCCAGAATCTTCTTTTTCTCTTAAAGAGCATGAAAAGACTGACTCTGCAATCACAGGGAACATAAAACTACAAAATTCTAAAAAACACGGAATAATTAATACCAAGGAACAAAATATACAAAACATAAAACACAGCGCCCCAAGTGGTTGGGCGCGGAACTGCACTGCACTGCGCTGTATTACTCGAAGCGCTACAAATCCATCTCGTTCTTCCCTTTCAGTCCATCGGATTATACCCTACTATCTGTCGATTTAACTATCGTTTTCATGCAGTTCCGTACTTAAGACTACATATACCCCTGACTATGTGTCCTATAATAATATAATTAACCAGATTTGTACAGTGTAGTATTAGGCAACTGTCCACGATGCATAAATAATGGACGAATGAAGTTTCGTAAATGACGCTAGCGTGATGGGGAAGTTTCTGCGACTCATTGTTTGCCACGTTATATCTCATGAACTATGTGTCGTAAGTAGTTTTTAACCGCACAACGATTGTTTTCTGATAGTAAGCAATATGTGTGCCAACTTTAGTTGAAATCGGTCCATTATTTTAGAAGGAGATGTGGAAAAATACCACATGATGTAGCAGTTATTCGTATATTTCCTTGTTTATGACGTCATATCTGCTGAAATACGTGTCGTACTTTGATGTAAATTTGGAGGTACATTCAGTGATATGTGCCTAATGTCTGCAAAAAATGTGGTGAATGGTGTTAGTAGTAAAGACGTAATAAATCAAAACCTCATGTTTGATGACGTCTTTCATGAACATAATTATGGCTTCATTTCTTATGAACTGTATGTCGAAATCTGTGATGTAATATCGAAGGAACATTCAGTGCTGTGTAGTTGTGCTGTCTGTGAAATGTCACGCGAATAAAATTTACAGTGTGAAAGTAATAATTTGTAACGTCATGCCAAATTCCGTAGATATACATCATGAACACGAGGAAAGCATTTCTTTCTTTTATTTTTTTTATTTTTATTTTTATTTTTTTTTTATTTTTTTCTTATCAGCGAGAAAACGTTTCGTAAAGATTTGAAATTATGTTCAAAGTGTATTGCAAGTCGCTCTCATTGTCAAATAGTTGACAAATAAAATGACACTATCACGCGTTGCAAGGTGGGGCAGTTTCCATTGTTTATGACGTGATAATGTTGGTGGTTTTTGCAACCATAAGAAATGATACTTCATCTTAAAGAATATTTGTACAAAATTTGGTTGAAATCGGTCCATTAGTTTTGGAGCAAATGTAGAACATTATCACATAACGCGACCGTTTTTCAGGACTGTCATTGTTTGACATCATAGTCTCCTAACGTACGTGTCGTAGGTGATTCTTATCCCTACAGAGATTGTTGCCCGATAGTAAGGCACATGTGTACCAAGTTCGGTTGAAATCGATCCAGTAGCTTAGGAGATGTGGAACATACATGCATGCGCACACACACACACACACACACACACACACACACACACACACACATACAGACTATTTTATAAGATGTATAGATAGATTAAATTAATTATAAATTGGAAAGATATAAACTAAGACTTAAGCGACCGCTGGAAACTTTCAATTGAGTAGTGGAAAGAGACTGCGACGGGTGCAGTACTATTTTTGATACGCAGTAATAATAGTTATTCCCATTTCCACGTGAACAGGCCATAATGTAGCTATTCTACAGCTCAGGGTCGAAATTAAACCCTACAGACTTCATGCAACTCATCCAAATTCAGCAAATCGGTTCGTTTTTATAAGTTTTATAAATTCCATACTAGGCTACATGTACTGTACGAAAACCAACCGATTTGCTGAATTTGGATGAGTTGCATGAAGTTTGTAATGTTTAAAATTCGAACCTGAGCTGTAGAATAGCTACATTATGACCATTTTTCTAACAGGTATAGCAATGATCAGTTGACAGAAGGCAATCAAAAGACTTTACCGTTTATGTCTGTGATCAATAGAATCCAGGACATCTGTCACTGAAGAATGTAATTTTCACATTCGATGTTTTCTAAGGTAGGTGAAGTGTTGGGCATCGTATGATGATAATTATCGTATTCACGTTTCTAACCCTACCACTTTAACCTTAGATAAACTTCTTACACCTTTATCGTCGTCGTCAGCATCATCATCATTATCATCATCATCATCATGCAAATTCCTTAGAATTTTAGTGCATATTTCATGAAGAAAACAGGAATACCTTGTCTTTTTCCTTGCGTATAAGAGAAGAAAAATTAATAAACAAAAATATTTACATACAATTTCATTTACTTCCGTAAAATGACTTAGTTGTGTGAAAATATATTTTATCTTTTGTGAGGTATATCTTGCGGAAGAAAACAATAATCCGCGTTAGGTCACGTACGATAGTAAAAGATTGAAAAATCGCGAGGGTGAAATGCACAATACTGACAATTTAAGGTAAAAAAGAAAACTGATACCATAGAAAACTCCGATTGCTCTACTACATTCAGACAGTCAAAAGAAACAGGCAGTTTCATTTACGCTGGTGTGTGTATGCAAAGCGTCGGGGCTAGTTCACAGGCTCTCTAGTTGTTCCTCGACTGCCAAGTGTCAACTCGTGAAAGTTTTGTCACCACCGAGGTGCTGGTATCAGGTGCGGGCCTTCCTTCGTCACTGAGTAATATATACGAAAAAGATCTACTTCATTTATCACACCAATTTGCTAGACCCGTGTTTTTGCGCCCATGTAGAGGAAAGTATAATAATATTAAATATCGATACTTCAAGAACGATTTCGCGTATTTTGTACGTAATGTTGTGGTAAATCAATTTAAAATAGTAAAAGGTAATCGAAAAATATGTGCCAAGTACTAAAGAAGGATTAAAGTAATAAATTGAACATTTTTCTTCAAATTTAAAACCTTAAAATCAAGTAAACGAAAATGTAAAATTCTGCTATAAAATTAGCTAGTCATATTGCACAGTGTTCGATATCAAGTAATGATCGTGTCCGCTATATTAAACCTGAGACTGTTTTAGCGACTTGAATGTCGATGTAACGAACACAACGCCCAGTCCCCAGCCGGGAATCGAATCCGGGCCCCCTGCGTGGTAGTCAGCGACGCAGTCGCCTGAGCTACGGAGGCGGACGGAAGAACATTCGTTACTACATTACTTTAGTTACCCGTAGTAGTAAAATCTTAACTATTTCAATAGGCTGACATAATGAAAATTATTCTATTATAAAATTCTAATTGTATGTTGTTTTTAACATTTTTATCTGCTAGTTGAAGTTTTTGTTGAACTGGAATCACAGCCACGGAGGAGTATCCGATCGCTATAAGGCGCCTTGGTACGGAGCGCGCGGTTGCTGGTTCGAGTCGTCCCTCGGGTGTGTGTGTGTGTGTGTGTGTGTGTGTGTGTGTGTGTGTGTGTGTGTCCTTACGTTTAATTTCGTTTCCATAGTTTGTAGGTGGGTATGTTCCATAATTTTATTTCGTTAACCGGCTCGTTACATGGGGCCGTATGAATAAAACGGAGTATCTATATTCCGAATTTCAGAGAACTTAGGTTCGCATGAATAAAGCGAGTCAGAGAATATATTTCAACCGAGTATGGTCTCACCGTGAGTATAAGGGTGGGGGCAGTTGCTCACAACAGAGAACATTCTTGGATTTCGCATGAATAAATCTAGAGAAGAACGTTCTCCGTTTGCTGAAGTGAGCTCTCTAACATAATTCAAGCTGAGTAACTTCTGTAACCTTTTACTGTGGTTTATAATAAAAATAACGAAATTTGTGTTGCTTAGGTGGAACAAAAAGTTGCTTCACACGCAGTCTGAAGAACTTCGAGAGGAACTAAGGAAACATGCAAGTAAAAAAAATATTGCTGACGAGTCGCTTCCTTTACAAAAATCATAAATGTGACACTTCAAGCATTTTATATAGTGACGAGAGTGATGTCAGAGGAATTTCTTCATTTCTGAAATTTATTCAGCTACGTGTTTTACCCGTTTGTTTGGAGTGCATATTTGCAGTTGTAAACAGCTACATAGAAAAATAAGTATTCTTAAAATACGGTCTATTAATTTCTTATGACGTTAATTCCAAACCAAGCTAATCTCAGGACTTCGGAGAAGTAAGTAGACACGACACTAAAATTAATAACCGATTAAGGACCACCAAGCAGTCTTTCTTGTAAGAAAGTCGCGTGGCCTATCGCTAATGAGCAGACCATTGGGTGTCATATTTAACAAAAAGAACGCTGTGTTAGAAAGCATTCTTAAAATTAAGTTTGCAAATTGAGCTAACCCAACATCAATAACAACAACATTTCGCATGACATAATTTTTGTAACAACGTCAGAAAAGTACATTTTCGAGAAAGGTCCATATTTAGTCTTAATAATATGCTGCTGCAAAACAGACTAATATGGTCTCTGCTCGGGGACTGGATGTCGTGTCGTCATCATCATTGACATGCAAGTCGCTGAAGTGGTGTCAGCTAAGACGACTTGCACCCAAATTTGGGGTGTAACAGCCATAAATGCCACACGATCATCATCATTTTCACACTGAGTAATTTGCCTGATTCTCCTAGATTGAAGAAATACACAACTGAACAGCTGTTCTGTGCCGGACATGACACACGTCGAACTTCTTCTTGAATAAGGGAAGGAAGCGAGAACGAACTTTTTGCTCAGAGCCTATGCTTCGAAGTCTTTACTCATACGAAATTGAGAATTTACTCAGAGAACGTTCTTTTGCTCCGAGAATCTTCACTGGAGCATGTGCTCTTTCTTATTCATTATGGCACATGGCCGCGTGGTTTAAGCCGCCATAATACGGTTTACGCGGCCTCTCCTATAGAACGTCTAGTCCTCACCCGGGCGCGCGCGCCCGTGTGTGTGTGTGTGTGTGTGTGTGTGTGTGTGTGTGTGTGCGTGTGTGTGTGTGTGTGTGTGCGCGTGTGTGTGTGTGCGCGTGTGTGTGTGTTTTCCAGAATACAAACACTTCAGAAAACTGTACTTAATATAAAAAGAACAGAATATGTTTGGCAATCAAAATAATACCGAACCATGTAGTGATGACTGTAAACAACATCTTATCTGAAGCACAAAAGACAAAACAAAGCTGAAATCATGTGGCTAAATCAATAGATCTGCTCCCTGTATTCTAGACAAAAGAAACTCACCAAAGTCACACAGAAGCACACCAATTCAAGAAACACATTTAAGAAAAGTCATCAACTTCACTGTAATGAAGTTAACCAAAGAGGAAAGTAGCCTAGTTGGCTATGGTCCAAAACATAACATCAACCCAACAGTCTCTCACAGATTAATAGATAACATGATCAAGAATCTAAATACATAAACGACATGAAAGCCTTAACACGCCTGAATTTAACGTAAACTTAATATCAGAAATAGTTTCTAAAGAAATACAACTCATAATCGACGATAACAACACCTCCATATAGCTAAACACACAGAACGATGAAAAAAGTTACAGAAAACAACAAAAATGAACACAAGAAAATTCCTAAATTAAAAGGGAAATTAAATTGTTTTCATGAGACAAAACATTCGACTTCATCCAAAACAATAACAAAACATAACAAGTGACCCAACAAACCGATACTAAAGAAACGTACAGAAAACAGTGAAAAACACAAACTACTTTTACAGACACACAGCTAAAACTAAAGATACATAAAAATCCAGTGGCCCTATTCTGAAATCATTACACCGACTTCGTAAGCGCAATATCCCTGCACGCCCACTGATTAGCTTCATCAATGTGACAATCTACTACGAAGCCGCCACCCCCTCACCCCCCCCCCCCACACACACACACACGATTACCAACAATACACAGAAAACAGAACCCTAAAGAGCTCAAGTGACCTAATAGAGTAAAGAGGAAGTAAAACGTACCAAATACATTATCGTCATTTGACATAACATCCATGTACATAAATATCCCAACAGCAGGAACCATCACCATAATAAAAAGACACCTGCAATTACAAGGGGACATGCATACAACAAACGTACATGAAATACTAACCATAATGAAACGATTACTGAACATAATCATATCACTTCAAAAAAGAAAAAAAAATATTACTACTAACAGAAAGCATTAAATATGGGATCCCCAATCAATGGCTTTATAGCAGACATATTTATGGGTCACATGGAAAACCAAATATTTGACAAAATTGTCAAACCAAAACAGTACAAGATAAAATATTGCCACAGATATGTAGACGATATGTCTCATAGATGAACCAGGCTCCCATAATACAAGAGCTACACAATGACAAACACCAAATACAGTTCACCATTGAAACACAGATGGAAAATTAAAATTCTTAGATCTCACCAAACAACAAACATGAATTCACATTTTACATAAAGCACAATGACGAGCACTATGATTCATAACCAATCCAATAATCCAGAACGAATCAAGTTTCACTACACCGATTACTCAGAACACCATTCACCACAGACTACACAGAAGAACTGGGCACAATAAAACAAACTGCACAAGGAAATGGGTATGACACAAAAACACAAACACAGGACAGAATACACAGCAAATTACAAAAACAGGTAACACAGAGTCATGAAACTCCACACATAGCGATGGAACACTGCACACAACAAACCAATCAACGGTAAGCAACAAATTACCCATAATGACTTAACAACAACAAAATCACACACAGAGCGGACAACATATTAAAGAAACAAGGCTGAATATAGTATACAGAACCAACAACACAATACAGAAACATTCCACTAACACAGAGAAGTTCAGCCAATCAGAAATATATCACATTCGTGCAACAACTGCCAATCTGTATATGTGGGCACACATGCAGAAATTTCAAAACAAGATACATTGAACACCTCAGAGCATTAAAACGTAGCAGCTGTCACACAACATTTGCTGGACATTTAATGAAACTGAATCATACGCCAACAAACATAGAAACCGCCCTATAAATTCTAAGAACCAGCCACAGCTTATTCCAAGAACTGATAATAGAAGTAAACTATCAATGTAAGAAAGTATCATTAAGCAACATAACCCTCTTTGAGAAGATGACGGAAGTATATAAATAAATCCCACCACCACGTTGCACCTGACAGTAGCGCCCCCCCCCCCCCCCTACACACACACACACACACACAATACATTACATCGCCAATATAAAAAACTGAAAACTGTGCGACATATCAGACATGTCACATTAACAAATGAATACTAAACAGCCACCAAATGACAATTTGCTATGTAAACAGCGCCAGTTCCCAACAAAGAAGCGCACTAAATATCGTGAAACATAACAACACAGGACACACGAACATGCAGCACCATAGCCTGAATGTAAGCAAGCCACTAGTCAGCCACATAGAACTATTTTTCAACACAACTTCCAGCTGAATGTATAATAAATCAATTACTTTTCAAAATAAAACTTTTTTTTTTGTTGCAGATGACAAGCTGTGATAACTTGTCATTCCTCAATTGAAGCAGATGTTAATCCTGAGAATGACGTTACGTAACTATTGTAAACAAAATTTGGGATAATACATCTAGCAAAATAACAAATTAAACAACTCGTCCAAAATATGACTGCACGGCTGTCTGCAGGAGATAAGCTGATCGCTGTCATTTAGTTCGTGCACCAGCCACTGGGAGCGCTGATATGCTGTATTCCTTGCTGTGGCGCGACGCCGTTGTGTACACAGTATATAAACTTTTATATTGATTATTCTGTTTAATGTATGCTGAGAACTTAGTATCTTTGTTCAAATGATTTAATCGACGTTCCTTGTTCCTTGAGGAATAGTTTCAAGACTAAAGCTAATTTATTTAACCCGTGAGTACTCGCGCTGTGACCATTTTGCTCACATTAATTTTAAAACAATCGGCATTTTAACAATTTTAATAGACAAATATGTATATTTTCTTATAAACTCAACTAGAAATACCTATTTAGATATATAAGGCACATTACAAACTGTTCTTTGACTGTCAGAAAAATGCTATTCATGCAATCGATCGCGTAACTTTTAAAGGCGCGAGTGTCGCGGGTTAAATGTTAAGTCATCGAAGTAATCCTTCCACAAAAACATGATATTTAACGCCGCGAACCTCGCGAAGTGCAAGACTTCCGACAGTAGTGTTAACCTCTTTCTCTTTCTATACATTGAGACATACTTACCTTCATCATCATCATACATTCTATATAAGCTATTTATTTAGTTTCTATAATAGAATGTTCCCTAACTATTAATAACTGTTTATTATTCAATTTCCACTGTTTTTAAACAAAGTTGTTCTTTTTAATTGACTATGAGATTCTTCATTTGAGCGTTTTAATACAGTTCTTCACTGTAACTAGATTATTTAAGACGTTTAATCGAAATGTCCCCCCCTGCGGGTTCGGGGGTAAGAATAGGCCCGCGGTATTCCTACCTGTCGTAAGAGGCGACAAAAAGGAGTCTTCATACTTTTCGGTTTTCCATCTGTGGTCCCTTATGTGGGTTTGACCCTCCATTTTTCAAAATTTTTCAGAAGAGCGAACCATTTGGGGAAGGACACCTTACGTGGTGCAACTTGTAATTCTTGTGCCATGCAATCTTATGCACCCATCATGGAATGGACTTGCGACTGCGGATTCTATTCTGCCACTGGGCACGTCATTTCTTTTTCCGTGCAAGTCGCGTCCATTGTGCACTACCATCTCAGCACTCTCCTTTCTGATGGTTCACATAGCGCCAGAAAGCCAACACGGTAGCCAGTCCGTTGTGGTGGGGTCGTCATGTACCCTCTTGGATGTAGCCCCCTGACAACACAGGGATCGCTCTACCGGTGCCAGAGCTGCATACTTCTCATGCAAGCCAAGGGGTCGATGCTTGTCTCTGTGGGGCATCAGGACTCCCGGCAACGGTCATCCCGCCAGGTGACGTTGCTGTGGCTGGGTGGCGCCCATGAGGAGAGCCCCTGATCGGAGTGGGTGGCATCGGGGCGAATCACCCGCAATGAAGAGACAAAAATCGGGTGACGCTGGCGGACGTACAACCGCCGTCTCTAAGCGAGGAAAATTCAATGCTTCCACGTATGACCCCAAAACGTTCCCCTCCCTGACTGCATCTTGGGAGGGACGTCGGGGCGCAAATCCGACTGATGAATATGCTCCAAGATATCTCGTGTGCAGCAGGACTGATGGGGACTCATTCTCAGCGACCAAGCCTCAGTTCTTTGTGGACTATCTGGAGGACAGGTTTGGGGAAGTGGAGTCACTGTCTAAAATGCGCAACGGCTCTGTCCTACACAGTATCTCCTGCCCAGTCACGGGCGTTACTCGCTTGTGACAAACTGGGTGATGTTGCAGTGACTATTACTCCACACAAGTCCCTGAATATGGTCCAGGGTGTAATTTTTCATCGGGATCTATTGCTACAGACGGATGACGAGCTACGGGCGAACCTAGAACGACGAGGCGTTCATTTTATCCGGCGTGTCCATAGGGGCCCCAAGGATAATAGGGTCGCAACTGGTGCCTTCATCTTGGCCTTCGAGGGTGATACATTACCCGAAAAGGTCAAGGTGATGGTTTACCGTGTTGACGTGCGGCCTTATATTCCCCCCCCCCCCCTTGTGAGGTGCTTCCGATGCTGGAAGTTCGGCCACATGTCTTCCCATTGCATGTCCAGTGCTATGTGTAGAGACTGCGGGCGTCCAGCACATCCGGGCGCCCCATGTACACCGCCTTCCATCTGTGTCAACTGTGGTCAGAACCATCCTCCCTGCTCGTAGCAATGTCCCGCATTTCAACGGGAGCGGAAAATTACAGAATTTAAAACCCTGGACCATATATCGTATAATGAGGCAAAGAAGAAATTTGACCGTCTGCACCCTGTTACTATGAGCAATTCGTTTGCAGCAGTAACGTCGTCGCCATTCTCCTTGGCGGCGACAGTATTTTCTAATTCAACTGTTCCTGTGGGCCCCCAGGGCCACCAACCGAAGCCTGCCCCCACGGAGGTTGGGGGCCATCCTTCCACAGCTACCAAGGCGAAAGCCTCGGCGTCAGCAACCACCTCTCCGCCGGAGAAAGAACAACCTTCTCCGGCTTCCCTCACGCGGAAGGGGTCCCTTGGGACACTCCCTTCCGCCAGTGTCGATATCGACACTAACCAGCAGCCGGCGAGCTCGCAGACTGCCGGTCGTAGGGCTTCGCGCTCCTCCTCAGTCCCTGTGGCTGAGTCCAAGGAGCACCTCCCACCAGCGAAGCCCCCGAGGGAACGGAGGGGTAAACATAGACCAAAGACAGGCATAACAAGAGAAACCACGGTGGCTTCAGTGCCACCACTCCCCTCCGCCTCCACCTCTGTTTCTGAGGATGAGGTGGAGATTCTTGCGTCACCCGAGGACCTCGCTCTCGGGGACGCCTTTGAGAAAATGGACAATCCAGATGAAACGCCTACACCGGTGGGTGCCAGTGATGCTGAGTTGTAGCCCACCGACTCGGATACATGTCTTCCCAGCACTCGAACAATGTCATTCTCCAGTGGAACTGTGGCGGTTTCTTCCCCCACCTGGCTGAGCTACGGCAGCTTCTGAGCAAGACACCTGCTTTCTGCATTCCTCTTCAGGAAACATGGTTTCCAGCAATGTGGACCCCTGTCCTTCGTGGCTACAGGGGATTTTACTGCAACCGTAGCACATATAACAGGGTCTCAGGTGGAGTGTGTGTGTATGTCCTCACCTCTGTGTATAGTGAACCCATGCCCCTTCGAACACCATTAGAAGCAGTGGCTGTCAGGGTGAGGACCACACAGGAGTTGACCATCTGCAGTATCTACTTGCCACCAGATGGTGACATATCTGTGAACGTCTTGGCTGCACTCGTTGCTCAACTACCCCCACCTTTCGTACTGTTGGGCGACTTCAATGCCCACAGTCCCTTGTGGGGTGGTTCTACGATCTCAGGTCACAGCAGGGTTGTCGAGGATTTCCTAACTCAACTCGACCTCTGCCTTTTGAATACAGGTGCCACCACGCATTTTAGTGTGGCACATGGCACATTTTCGGCCATTGATCTGTCGATCTGCAGCCACAGCCTTCCACCATCTGTTCACTGGAGAGCCCATGACGACTTGTGTGGCAGTGACCATTTCCCTGTCTTCTTGTCACTCCCACAACGCGAGTCCCCAGCACGCCCACCCTGGTGGGTTCTGCACAGGGCTAACTGGGAAGACTATGCTTCTGCTGCCATCGTTGGCACTCCCCCACTCGAGAACATCGATGTGGTGGTCGAGAGCGCAACGCATTCTATTATTTCTGCTGCGAACGCAACCATTCCGCGTACATCAGGGTGCCTACGGCGTAAGACAGTGCTGTGGTGGTCGTCGGAGGTCGCTGAGGCCATTAAAGACCGCAGGCGGGCCTTACAGCGATACAAACGGCACCCCTCTCAGGAGCACCTCATTAATTTTAAAAGGCTTCGCGCTCGTGCTCGCCAGTTAATAAGAAGGCGGAAACAGGAGTGCTGGGAGAGGTATGTTTCCACTATTGGGACAGGCACAGCCTCGCAGGTCTGGAGTAAGATCAGGCGGCTACAGGGATTACAGACACCAGCGGGTATCCCTGGGATCTCCTCAAATGGAGTCCTATGTACGGACCCGGCCACTCTTGCAGAGATGTTTGCCGAGCATTATGCTCGTGCATTTGCCTCTGCAAATTATCCACCGGCCTTCCGTGCAGTAAAGGAGAGGGTAGAACGCCAGTCTCTCTCCTTTCGTACCCGCCGCTCTGAATCTTACAACACTCCCTTTACTGAGTGGGAGCTCCTCAGTGCTCTTCAACAATGTCCTGACACGGCGCCAGGGCCTGATAGCATCCATAGTCAAATGCTGAAACATATCTCAGCAGATAGTCGGCGTAACCTGCTTGCGGTCTATAACCGCATTTGGTGTGATGTTTTCCCGTCACAGTGGCGGGACAGTATCATCATCCCAGTGCTTAAGCCTGACAAACATCCTCTTTCCTTGGATAGCTATCGGCCCATTAACCTGACTAACGTGCCATGCAAACTGTTGGAGCGGATGGTCAGTCGGCGGTTGTGTTGGATTCTTGAGACTCGGGGATTATTGGCTCCATGCCAGGGCGGTTTTCGCCAGGGTCGATCTACCACCGATAATCTGGTGTACCTCGAGTCTGCAATCCGCACAGCCTTTGCCAGGCGCCATCATCTTGTAGCCGTCTTCTTTGATATGCACAAAGCATATGATACCACCTGGCGACGCCACATCCTCAACACTTTATATGACTGGGGCCTCTGGGGCCCCCTACCAATTTTTATCCGGAATTTTTTAGCCGTCCGTACCTTTCGTGTTCAAATTGGTGCTTCTCTGAGCTCCTCTCACATCCAGGAGAATGGCATACCTCAGGGCTCGGTATTAAGCGTTCCATTATTTTTAGTTGCCATAAATGGTCTAACGACAGCAGTTGGATCGTCGGTGTCCCCCTCACTTTATGCTGACGACTTTTCTCTCTCTTTTAGTTCCTGCAGCACCCAGGTTGCTGAGCGTTGGTTGCAAGGTGCTATTCGGAAGGCACAGACCTGGGCCCTAAGTCATGGCTTTCAGTTTTCTGCCACCAAGACCAGAGTGATACTGTCGGCGTCGGACCATTCACCCTCACCCTGAACTTTATCTTCACGACGAACTCCTGACAGTGGTAGACACGCATCGGTTTTTAGGACTGGTCTTTGTCACCCGGCTGACATGGCTCCCCCACATTCGGCAGCTGAAAAGGAAGTGCTGGCGCCATCGCAACCTTCTCCGCCACCTGGGTCAAACGACCTGGGGTGCTGATCGCTCGACACTGTTGGGGCTATACACGGCGCTGGTACAGTCCCGTCTCGATTTTGGGTGCATTGCCTATGGGTCTGCGGCACCTTCGGCACTGCATCTCCTGGACCCCATTCACAACTGTGGGGTCCGCATCGCGACGGGCGCTTTCCGCACCAGCCCAGTGAACAGTTTACTAGTGGAGGCTGGGATCCCACCTTTGGGGATCCGTCGCCAACACCTGCTCGCAGCTTATGCAGCCAAAGTGTATTGCTCCCCAGGCCATCCAAACCGTCGTCTTCTCTTTTCGAATGAGGTCGTCCCTCACCATCAGCGACGCCCCAGGTCAGGTCATATGATAGCCTATAGAGTTCGGTCCCTCCTCCTGGAACTTGAGTCTTTGCCCCTTCCGTCTCCATATCGGGTCCAGGTGCATACACCTCCATGGTGTTTGACAAGGCCGTCTATTCGGCTGGACTTGGCCCATGGGCCCAAAGACTCAGTTCCACTGGAGGCGCTCTGCCGTCAGTTCTCGGCTGTCATAGCGGAGTTCCGTGGTTATGACCTGATCTACACCGTTGGTTCCATGGTTGATGGCTGTGTGGGATTTGCGTATACTCACGGTGACCATGTGGAACAGCACTCTCTGCCGAATGGCTACAGTGTTTACACTGCAGAGCTGGTGGCCATTCACAGAGCTCTCTTGCATATCCGGTCTTGCTCAGGCGAGTCTTTTGTTGTTTGCAGCGACTCCCTGAGCAGCCTCTGAGCTCTGGAGCAGTGTTACCCGCGGTCTACCCTGGTGTTGGCCATTCAGGAGACACTTTATGCCGTTACACGGTCCGGGCGATCGGTGGAGTTCATCTGGTCTCCGGGTCATGTTGGTATCCCGGGCAATGAACGTGTTGACAGGCTTGCCAAGCAGGCTGTAGGTATGTCCTGTCTAGAGATCGGCCTCCCGGCTTCTGATCTCCGTTCATTGTTGCGCCAGCGAGTACGTCAGCTTTGGCATACTGAGTGGGGTAGCGTGAGCACGCCCAACAAGCGTGGTAAAGGAGACTACGGCTGCATTGCGTTCCTCCATGCGTGGTTCACGACGGGACTCAGTGGTCTTGTGTCACCTCCGCATTGGGCATACGTGGCTCACCCATGGACATCTCCTTCGGGGTGAGGACCCAGCCCAATGTCGGTGTGGCTCCAATTTGACAGTCGTCCACATATTGTTGGACTGCCCCCTTTTAGCCGCCTTGCGGAGACATTTTAACCTCCCTGCTGTTTTATCGGAAATTTTAGGTGACGATGCCAAAATGGCAGATACCGTTTTACGTTTTATTCGAGCAGGGGGATTTTATCGTTCTCTCTAACTGGAGATTTCTTTGTGAAACCGAGTGGTTGACTTTTCCTTTTTTATTCTTCTGGTCGGTCAACCACAGACATCGGCTTCTTTGTTGTCAGATGTCCTTGTGTGATCGTGTCTTTATGTTTTGTGTCTTGTCCATTTTTATGATGTTTTATGGACTCAGTGGGACTCCTCTCTGACTTCGACATTTTAACCTCTAGCTCCATGGACGTTAATGAGATACGCCCACTTTTGACGCCTAGGGACTATGGGGGACTGATGACCATTGTAGTTTAGTCCCCCTTACACAACACAACACAACAACAACAACATAATCGAAATGTCACTGGTATCCCTAGCTTCACTTCACCACCGGTTCGCATTGATTGCTGCATTAAAGCTGTGGGAAAGGGATGTTCCATTACAATCCTAATACGATTAAGAATAGAGAAACATGTTACAGCTTTGTCGTCGTCGTCGTCATCATCTACATCTACATCTACATCTACATCTACATGGGATACTCTGCAAATCACATTTAAGTGCCTGGCAGAGGGTTCATCGAACCACAATTATACTATTTATCTCCCATTCCATTCTCGAATAGCGCGGGGGAAGAAAGAACACCTGAATCTCTCTGTTCGAGCCCAGATTTCTCGTATTTTATTTTGATGATCATTTCTACCTATGTAAGTGGGAATCAACAATATATTTTCGCATTCGGAGGAGAATGTTGGCGATTGGAGTTTCGCAAGTAACCCACGCCTCAGCGATAAGCGCCGTTGTTGTAATGATTCCCATCCCAGATCCTGTATCATTTCCGTAACGCTGTCTCCCCTGTATCGTGACAATACGAAACGAGCTGCCCTTCTTTGGACTCTTTCGATGTCCTCCGTCAAACCCACCTGATAAGGATCCCACACTGGGCTGCAATACTCCAAAAATGGACGGACAAGCGCAGTGTATGCAGTTTCTTTAGTAGTTCTGTTGCATCTTTTAAGGGTTCTGCCAATAAAACGCAGTCTCTGGTTCGCCTTTCCCACGATATTATCTACGTGTTCTTTCCAGTTTAAGTCAGAAGTAATAGTGATTCCTAGGTATTTTGTGGAGTTTACGGCCTTCACATTTGATTGATTTATGTTGTAAACAAAGTTTAACGGATTTCTTTTCGTACTCATGTGGACGACTTCACACTTCTCATTATTTAGAGTCAATTGCCAATTTTTACACCATACTGATATCTTATTCAGATCGTCCTGCAGTTGGTTTTGATCTTCAGATGATTTTACTAGACGGTAAATGACGGCGTCATCTGCAAACAACCTAAGAGAGCTACTTAGATTTTCCCCTAAATCGTTTATGTAAATAAGGAATAGCAGAGGACCAATAACACTACCTTGTGGAACGCCCGATATCACCTCTGTTTTAGTCGATGCCTTACCATCGATTACTACGAACTGTATCCTCTCTGACAAGAAATCCCCTATCCAATTGCAAATTTGGGGCGATATACCATGACCACGCAATTTGATTAAAAGCCGTTTGTGAGGTACGGTGTCAAAAGCTTTCTGGAAATCAAGAAATACGGAGTCGATTTGCGAACCTTTGTCGATAGCACCCATCACTTCGTGTGAATATAGAGCTAGTTGTGTTTCGCATGAGCGATATTTTCTAAATCCGTGTTGACCTTGGGTCAATAGATCGTTCTGTTCGAGATAATTCATAATATTTGAATACAGGATATGTTCCAAAACCCTGCTGCAAATTGACGTTAATGAAATAGGCCTGTAGTTTAGTGGGTTACTCCTACTGCCTTTCTTGAATATAGGTGTGACCTGTGCAACTTTCCAATCTTTTGGTACAGATCCTTCTATGAGAGAGCGGTTGTATATGACTGTTAAGTAAGGAGCTATCGCTTCAGCATAATCAGATAGAAATCTAATGGGTATACAATCCGGACCAGAAGACTTGTTCTTATTAAGTGATTTTAGTTGCTGCACTACTCCGATGACATCTACTTCTATGTTACTCATTACGGCATCTGTTCGTAATTCGAAATCTGGAATATTGGTTTCGTCTTCTTTAGTGAATGAGTTTCTAAAAGCTAAGTTTAGTAACTCTGCTTTAGTAGCGCTGTCATCGGCAGGATCGCCATTACTATCACGTAGTGAAGGTATTGTTTGTGACTTTCCCCGAGTATATTTAACATATGTCCAAAATCTCTTTGGGTTTTCAGTCAAATTACGAGAAAGAGTTTCGTTGTGATAAATGTTGTAGGCATCTCGCATTGAAATCCTCGCTAAATTTCGAGCTTCTGAGTACAATCGCAAATCCTGGGGATTTCGTGTTCGTTCCCGCACAATAAATCCTGGAATTATATTGTGCATTATGCATAAAGAAAAAATAAACACCATTTTCATTACTGGATAGAGGAGAAAAAATAATAGATAAAAACATCTACTAACAATTTCATTTACTTACGTAAAAAGATTTAGTTCTGTATTAATCGACTTTTTCTTTTGTGAGCTCTATGTTGGCGAAAGAAAACACTAATTCCCGTCCGGTAACGCACAACAGTAAAAGAATCCGAAAAATCGCGTCGGGTCAAATGGACGGTAATGACAAATTTACGATAAAAACAGTTGGTACTTTGCAAGACAGTGATTACATTCTTAGATTCAGACAGCAGAACAAAATAGGCAGATTTATTTACGCTCGTATGTGTTTGCAAAACGTCGGGGCTAGTTTATAAGCTCTCTAGTTGCTTCCCGACTCCCGTCAAGTGTCAACTCAATTTTATATATAAAGAACAGTGTAGAGGCAAGAGTTTTATTTTATTCAACTAGTTTCGGTTCTTGTTTTAGACTATCTTCAGGAAATGTAAATCCATCGATGTCGTGGAGGTGGCAGGTAACAGGGAGCCTTCCAGGAACGTATAACAATATTAAATATCAATACTAAATGTTCACGTATTAATTTCGATCTGGTAAGTGAATCTAAAAATTGGAACAGGCCAACACAAAAGAAAAAAAAATAATTTTCAACAAATATTAAAGTAGGAATTTAATTTTTTCCTAAAATTTAAAACCTTATTCTTGAAATAAAAATAAAAAAAAAAAAACGAAAACCTAAAAATCTTATGCAAAATTAGTGACCAGCCGAAGCTAGTCATATATCACAGTAATATCACAGAGGGTTACAGACAATTTTAGCGACTTGACTGTCGATGAAACGAACACAACACCCAGTCCCCCGCCGGGAATCGAACCCGGGCCCCCTGCGTGGTAGTCAGTGACGCAGTCGCTGAGCTACATAAAGACGAAAGAACTAACTGTACTAACAAACTTGCACAGCGCACAGTTGTAAATTCTTTACTACTTTATTAAGCTGACATAGTAAACAACATTTATTTATTCCTATTTTGAAAT
Source organism: Locusta migratoria (assembly GCA_026315105.1). Lineage (NCBI taxonomy): Eukaryota > Metazoa > Arthropoda > Insecta > Orthoptera > Acrididae > Locusta > Locusta migratoria. The sequence goes on from CM048746.1 coordinate 449,030,666, forward strand.
TGTTTGGACATTTTAATACCGATAGTTGAAGTGTGAGTTGAATTAAAATGACAATTTTGTGTAGGCTTCAAAACTTTTTCGTTAACCGGCTCCTTTCATGGCCGCATGTTTTAAGCCGCCATGATACCAATATGGCGGCCGCTTCCGACTAAGGTTAGAGTCCTCCCTCGTGTGTGTGTGTGTGTGTGTGTGTGTGTGTGTGTGTGTGTGTGTGTGTGTTTTCGTCCTTTGCATAAGTTAAAATAGTTTGTAATTATAGGGATGATAATCTGAGCAGTTAGGCCTATTAGATTTGCAAACACGTGAACAGTTTTTCCCGTCCATTCCTGTCTGCTGGATGATATAAGCATACAGTCCTCCTATGCCCAAAGACTCATGCGATAGAGACTGCTTAAATTTGGTTGACATGTCCTCTTCAACTTTCATCCTTCGTTTCGCCAATAAATCTCGTGATACCTCGTGTCTTTCTTATCATAGTGGTCTTTTCTCCTTCACAGAACAAATAAGGTTTCTGCATCCCTTGTTAGTAATTAGTGCGATGAACATTCATACACGAATAATAACACATACTCGCTTCCACAGGCGAAATCTCGGCTCAGAAACCTACAACAACAAAAAAGAGCCAAATCCGGTCCTACAGTGCATATAACTTGCGCGCATCTCCGTATGAACCCATAGACTAGACAAGAGGGAGAGAACAGCTAGCCTTTAGGCTGTCTGCAAGATGACAGCAGGACAGTGGGGTGAGGCAGGGAGACACGGCGAGTGTCTTGTGACGTCAGAAGTGGCTGCAGCTGCGCACGTCACAGCACGTCTGCTGCCCGAGGTGAGCTTCACGATGATTCTGGCTGCTGATATTGTTTAGTACTTCGAAATGGAAGAAATTAATTGAAGGCATTCGTGTTCCCAAAGTTCTTTATGATACAAGCCAACAAGATCACTTGAAAAATAGTTCGTGACTACTTGAAGAGCAAAATCGTTACTCAAAGGGAATTCCCCATAACTTAGTCTTCTTTTTATGTATGTATCTGTCTTTGCTGTTTGTGTTAACGAAGTAATGTAACACACCGTTTCGGGCTTAAACCCATGTTAGAAATGCGATTCTGAACTAATTTCTGTTGTTGCAGTCTTCAGCCAGAGACTGGTTTGCTGCAGCTCTACACGCTACCCTGTCCTGCGCAAGCCTCTTCACCTACTGTATTCGTCTCTAGGTCTCCCTCTATTTAACCCGCACCCTTGAGTCTAATGCTAAACTGACAATACCTTGATATCTCAGAATGTGTCGCACGAATCTACCCCTTCTCTTAGCTAAGTTATGCAAAATATTTCTTTTCTCCCTCATTACGTGATCTACCCATCTAATCTTCAGCATTCGTCTGCAGCATCATATTTCAAAGGTTCTATCATCTTTTGAGCTTAACCCCTTTTCGTCACTGTTTCACTCCTGTACAATCTTACGCTGCAGACAAACGCTTTCTGAAAGGACACGTTTAAATTGATATTGGGTATCAGAAAATTTCAATTCTTCAGAAACGGCTTTATTCCCATATCTTCTTTACTTCCGCCATTGGAAGTTAATTTGCTACCCAAATAACAAAACTCATTTACTTTTACTGTCTCATCCTCTTGCCCTTGTTTTTCTCTTGTTATGTTGACCTTATATCCTCCTTTCAAGGCACTCTATATTCCGTTAAACTGCTTTTGCAAGACCTTTCCTGTATCTGATAGAATTACGATGTCATCGGAAAATCACAAAGTTTTTATTTCTTCACCCTGAACTTTAATTCCTTCTCGAGATTTCTCCTTGCTGCCTTCACAGCTTGCTCAATGTACATATTGAACAACATTGGAGAAAGGCTACAATCGCGTCTTATTCCCTTCCCAACCACTGCGTTCCTGTAATGCCGAACCACTCTAATAACTGCAGTCTGGATTTTGTACAAGTTAAATATAACTTTACGTTCCCTATATTTTATTCCTGCTCGCTTCAGATTTTGAGAGAGTGTACTCCTGTCAAAAGCTTTCTCTAAATCTACAAACGCTAGAAACACTGGTTTTCCTTTCCTTAACTTATCGTCTAAGATACGTCGTAATGCTCCATAAAAGATTGTCGGTTTACTAGCCGCGTCATGTCGGATAAAATCCTCGAGCTTTCGATGGCAAGCTCCGCCTTCGTCATCAGGAGTAAAATCACTGACTGCCGGTACTGGCGAGGCGTCCTGCTTATATAGCTGCAGCGCTGCGTCTAGAAGCTTCTGCAGGGCCGGAGAGCGCCTGCACGGGAAGCCAGCGCGGGCCGATGGGCCGCGGTAGCGCGTGACGTCACTGGAGCGTGCCGCCGGCGCCACATCTGAACCTGGCGCTCTCGCTTCGCTGTTAGCGCGAGACCTCTGTTTCCGCTCTACGTCCAGGGACCGGCCTCAGGCCCTGCTGAGTGAATACCCCTGGTCTCTGGTGACATTGCTGATTAATGTAATTTCAGCCGTGTCTTTTATAACATAATCCCAGTAATATGCTGTTTTGGGCCAGAATTTTCGTGTTTTCAAATAGTATTTTATGCCCATATGTTAGGCAATGTTCTGCCAAGGCTTCTTCCTCAAGCTATCTTAGTGTTATGTGCCGAGTGTGTTCCGCGCAACGTTCAGCTACCGTTCTAATAGTCTGTCCAATGTGAATACTTCCACACTCACAGGGGACGCCATATACACCCGTAACACCCAGACCCGTACTGTCTTTAACGGGGCGTAACATATCTCTGATCTTGGAGGCGGGCCGGAAAACTGGTCTCAGTCCATGTCTCTTCAGGAGGCGTCCAGTCTTGCTGGTCGTTGCTCCACAGAGTGGGAGGAATGTTTCTGGCTTGGTCTCGTCCATGGATTCACACGATTCCTTACGTTGGTGGCAACGGAAAGCTTTAGAGATTTCACTTTTGGTGTAACAAATGTTCAAATGTTTGTTAAGCTTATGGGACTTAACTACGGGGTCATCAGTCCCTAAACTTACAAACTACTTATGAACTACTTACGAACTAGGACGGCACAAATATCCATGCCCGAGGGGGGATTCGAACCCCCGACCGTAGTGGCCGTGCAGACCGTGACTGGAGCGCCTCAGTCCCCTCGGCCACCGCGGCCGGCTTTTTGGTGTAACCGTTCTCCTTGAAAACACGCTTCAAATATTGAGATACAGACGACCAAATGGTCGTCGTCCGAAATAACCTTTGCCCGGTGTACTAGCGTGTCCAGGACAGCTTTATTGTGTACAGGATGCTGCAAGCTGTTGCCGTGAAGTAGCGATGTGCTTGTGTAGGTTTCCTATACACTGAATGACCAAGTCGGCCTCCTGCTTTTCGCTCGACCAAAACATCCAAGAATGGGAGCTCACCATCCTTCTCCATCACGACAGTGAATTTTATGTTGCAATGGACACCGTTTATGTGGTATATGAATGCAATGTATGCAATGCAATGCAATTGATGCAATGTATCTTTACCACGAGGCCATATCACAAAGGTGTCGTCAACGTAGCGTAGGAAGTAGGATGGACACAACCTCGCCGAGTTAAGTGCCTATTCTTCAAAATGCTGCATAAAGAAATTTGCCACAGCCGGAGACAGTGGAAATCCCATTGCTGCACTCGTGTGTTCCGGGTGTATATGGCGTCCCCTTTGAGTGTGGAAGTATTTACATTGGACAGACTATTAGAACCGTTGCTGAACGTTGTGCAGAACACACTCGGCACATAAAACTAAGAGAGCTTGAGAAGTCAGCCTTTGCAGAACATTGCCTAACAAATGGGCATAAAATACGATTTGAAAACACGAAAATTCTGGCCCAAACAGCATATTACTGGGATTCTGTTATAAAAGAGGCGGCTAAAATAAGATTAAACGTCAACTGTTCTGATAATAGTTATACGTGGATTTTTTTTTTATATGAGATAGTTTACATAGTAATAATGCCCAGGGGATAATACTTAAAGTACACAAGCTACTATAAAATTTCCGTCGAATTCTATGATTTTCCGTCCACATCGTTAGCTGATTATGGAAATTCATCAGGACATTCGTCCAATGATTTTAGCCTAACTGTCTCGTGATGCACATTCTTCGGGCTTTGACTTTTCTTGATTGTGAGAGGTATTAACATTGGTTTGCGACTTTGTTCTACGTCGCGTCGCTTCTGAATGTCCTGTGACTGCTTTCGCATTTCCTTCAGAGTGACACGGGACCAGCTGCATTGCCTATGTTTATTTCATGGCCACCACTCCCTGAATCTTTATTCCGTTCATTTACTTTCAGATCATTTGGAGCAGATGTATCCGGCAGCTTTTGAGAAATATCTTCTGTATACTATCAAATGTTCAAATGTTTGTAGAGTCTATGGGACTTAACTACGGGGTCATCAGTCCCAAAACGTCCCAACTACTTATGAACTACTTACAACTAAGGACGGCACAAATAACCATGCCCGAGGGGGAATTCGAACCCCCGACCGTAGTGGCCGTGCAGACTGTGACTGGAGCGCCTCAGTCCCCTCGGCCACCGCGGCCGGTTGTATAATGACATCAGGATCCAGATCTACATAAACCGTAGCTTCTGTTGTTATTACAGGGATAGCAGTGCTACCTTGTATAGGCTGATGGCTGCCTACTTGAGTGTCCATTTCCATCTCTATCTTGTTTTACTGTGGCTCTACCTCCTCGTCGCATTGTTGTTGTTTTCGAACACATTGTGTTTTTCCCGACTGTTAGTCATCTGAGCAACAATGGTTTCTCATGTGGACTTTTTTCCGTCGACCTCTTGTACAGTGGTATCAGGAGTTTTCTTTGTTGCTAGATGTGGAAACTGGCTGCTGTGTTGGAGGGGGACATAAAATACCCCCCCCCCCCACTCCATAGGTTTGTAGCCTCAACCGGGTGGACTGAATTATTACTTGATAAAATATCATTTAATTGGCATCGCGTCAAATTATTTACCAGCACGAAAACCTGATGCGGACAAACCTGTCTAAAGTGTCTGGATTAATTACAGATCAGACAGGTGGGTTCTTGACCAGAATAAACTAATGCGTGAAGGACTATTCGCCTTTATATCCATCTCGAAAGAACAAATCCCGTTAAAACTGTGCCGCGGATCGTCAGAAACTCGCGCTACAGGCAGTCTGCATTGACTCCGCGGCGCTACAGTGGAGCATCGCGAAGGAGGCGCCACCACGAGAGCAGGAGGAGAGGAGAAGCAGCGCGGGGCGGGGTGTGGTATGTGCAAGCAGAGCGGGCGGACGGCAGCCGTGGAGCTACCGAGGGAGAACGATCGGTTTAGATTCAATCGCGCGCCGTGACGGTCGACATCGGGGGGAGTTGCCTGGAAGAGGACGCTACCCGACGGCAGTGACCCTACGTCCCCCACTGTGGTCTTAAGAGTAGTTTGAAAGAGGCTCAAGGTGATGCGCACGAGTGTACTGGTGGCGCAGATGAAAAGGTGCGGCGTTATAGTCTGTTGTGGCTTACTATGATGGTGGGGATTATTTGCTTGAATCAGCGTGTGTTATTCTGCTGCAACGGATCTTCACGTTCTAACTGGTTTTGTAGAGGTTATGCAATGGTACTGGAGCTAATTTAACTGGCACTGCATACGTTGTGTCATTTAAGTGGAAACTTGGTATTGTAACTGTCGTTAAAGTTAGTCCCCTGCTAGTTTGTCTTGCTTTTGTTTTCAACAAATATTCGTGGCTGGTAGTTTTTCTGGATATTATTCAAAATTGTAAACCACACAACTTACGTGCATTCTAAATTTTACATTGAAATGACGAGTTTGCAGAATCTCGTAACCTAACCCTTAGGCATTTACGTGTTAGTTGCCTCTTATTACAGGGTTGCGGTCGTTTACCTGCGTTTTTGTTCTTTTGTTTAAACAAAATAATAGAAACTTCCCCTTGCAATTAGTTATTGATAAACGAAATTATTTTGTTGAATGAAAGTGATTGCCTTTTGTTGGCTTGGTTGTTATTTTATATTTTATTGTACTGCAGTAATGTGTTATGGTACAGTTCTTTATTAACAGAAAGGATTTAATGATTCATTGTGTGGACTGAATATAAACTATGTCTTTTGGAAACCTATGTTGAATAACATTATTACTACTTTGTCTAAAATAGTTCAGAATTTTGTTTAAAATTAACGAAATAGCTTTACAAGGGGCAGAGACTTCACAGCTCAACCCAGACCTACCGCTCACTCTGCCGGTACAAAAAACATTGCACTTTATAGTGACGCTACCACCGTTCGTTCCTTACAGATTTCACATCTCCATATTTATAAAGGGCTGTCCTAATCAAATCGTTCTCAGTTTCTATCGGCAGATTCAAAACACGAAAAGTTGTATACATATCAGCTCCCCATATTGTGACTTTGCCTCTAGAAGAATCTCTATGTATCCCACAGTGCAAACCAGTTTATCAATAGTAACCGGATCCACTAACGTAACAAAAATAATTTATCTAACTGCATAGTGCAAACTACGTCATTGCTGACACCTATAACGTCGGTTATCCAGTCGTCTACTTACAACGATGTCGGTTTCACTTGATGGATTTCCTTGTCGAAGGCGAAGACAAGTGTGTTTTTCGTTATGTTAATAGTAAACATATTTGCTTGCAGAGAAGAAATTTCGGTTAAAAAACCGAAATTCCGGAGTGAATACTAAATCGTAGGAAGAAAACAGACATAACAGTAGATTATACACCATCACGAAGATGGCGGACAGACACGCAGCGAAGCTCACGTGCAGCTACGTAAGGAGGGCAGGAAAAAAAGAAAAACGAAAAACCCACAAGCGGATCGTAACAGATCCGAACGCCAGTTATGTTCAAACGGCACAACCTGAGGACTCTGTGGGGTTACATTTTTCTCCATTTGTATAAATCAATTTTATCTTCTGTGAGCTATATCTTGCGGAAGAAAACACTACTCCGTGTTCGGTCCCGCAAGAATAGTAAAAAAATGCGAAAAATTGTTAGGTCAAACGCTCAGTACTAACAATTTTAGGTAAAAAAAATATAATGATTAATATCAAGTCGACATTTAATGTTAGATTAAGGTAAAATTAACCCCTTTTCTTAAAATGGAAAAACGTGCTTTTTAAAAATCAACTGAAAACTTCAAATTCTCCTAGAAAATTAGTGACTAGCGTGAACTAGTCATATTGCACAGTGTAAGAGATCAATTATGGCGTTCTTGAGACTACGGCTAAAAATATTTTAGCGCCTTGTATGTCGTTGAAACGAACACAACACCCAGTCCCCGCCGAGAATCGAACGCGGGCCCCTGTGAGGTAGTCAGTGACGCAGTTGCTGAGCTACTTTTTTTTTTAACCCTTTATTATTATTATTATACAAAGCATTTATACATAATATCTGAAAACAAGTTATCTACTATTGCTTCTGAAATTTATTTTATATTTTCATTATGTTGTTCATCTTCTGTTGGTTTGTTGTAGCTTCATAAATCATTGTTGCACATCTTGTGATACTTCCTTACATTCTTATTTTAGGGTATGAAAGAGGAAATTTTGAAATTGTTGTTTATATTTTGGTAGCTTCTGAAATTTGTTGTGTTCTTCTTTAATATACATCACAAATTCTTCTAATGTTGTAGTTTTGTTTTTAATGATGTAGTTTATAAATTTTCCAAGTAACCAAAGATAGCTGTTGTGTTTCATACTAGGGTATAGATTCCAGTCTGGATATATTATATCCTCTACCTTTATTGCATTTTCCGACGCCCTGTTGATAATTGCTAGCTTTTTTCGCGTCCACTTCCAGATGATATTTCGGTCTCTGCAAACAAAGGTATGTGCTGTTGTGTCTACCAATTGGCAATGGTCACAATATGGGTCAGGCTTCATTTTTATTTTATACAGTTTTTCTCCTGTTGGAACGTTTTCATTAACAATGTCATACCACACAGATTGCTCGTCAGTCGTAAGGATCTTATTATTTATGTTTTTCCAGATATTTTCCCACTTTTTGTTTGAATATTTTAGCTCTATAGGGTTTCGTGGGTGTCCCCTAATCAGTGAAATGTACAACTTCGAAGTGGTATATCTGTGAGCAGCTTCTTGTAAATAACTTAATTCTGTATAATATTTACAGACATAGGCCAGTTGATCATTAATGTGTCCCACATTTACTAGCGCCCTCTGATCTTTCGGGGCCAAGGGAGTAAAAAGGTATTTGGTAATACCAAGTTGGGCACTCAGTAACATTTTTGTTGTTTGCTTAATAAACAATGCAGTGCAATGTGATTGAACATCCTTGACTGCCAAGCCTCCATCAATGCGAGGCAAAGTCATTGTTTGGAGGGAGACTTTGAAAATGTTGCCTCTCCATACGTACCAGTATATGGCAGTTAAAATTTTGTGTGCTATATCAGAAGAAATTGGTAAAACCGCTCCTAAGTAATGTGTCTTGCTGATAATATAAGTGTTTATAAATAGCACTCTTTTCAGACGATTTAATGATCGTGTTGTGTGGCTCCTATAGTATTCAGGTTATGCTCCCAACTTACCTTTATCATGTCATGTGGATTTGGTGTTAAGAACATTCCTAAACAGTTTACCTTGTCTGTTCTTTGCAACCAGTTGGTTTGCATATGATCACTGTTGGATCCAATGGCCAAAATCTTCGACTTATGCTCGTTGAGCTTTGCTCCACTTTCACTGGAAAAAGACATAATTTCTCGAACAATTTCAATCTCTTGTTTCGTGTTGACAAGAATACTTACGTCATCCGCATATGCATGACAGACAGTTTCGGTGTTGAAAAGTTTTAATCCTTTCAGACGGATGTGCAAATATAAAAGTAATGGTTCCACAGCGATACTATACAACATCATGGATAAAGGACATCCTTGTCTAACAGACTGATTGATTGGCACTTGGTTAGTTAACTGCCCGTTGATCTTTATTCTGGAATGTGTTCCAACTATGCAATTTCGTATCAGGTGACAGAAAGGAGCATTAAATCCTATTTCATTCAACACTTTTAGCAGAAAACAGTGGTTAATCCTATCGAATGCTTTGTTAAAATCTAGTAAAATCATAGCAGTTTGACAATTACATAACCATGTTAAATATAAAATATCTCTACGTTGCTTGCAGTGGCCATTTTGAGCAGCAGCTGAATTGTATTTCACTGTAAGGTTTTAAAATAAATGCCTTTTGCTACTGCAACTTAAGGGTTTTATTTTTATATTTTTAATCACCCATACGCGTTTCGCCCTTTCTTTCAAGGCATCATCAGTGGGTGTCAGCACTTGTTACTCCACTTCAGTCTTATTCTGGCAACCAGGTCGAAAGGTTACACTGTTTTTCGAACCACATTGCAGTTCTCTGATTCTGCTGTCACCTACTGCCATACTGTGTCTACTCAGTAGACACAGTATGGCAGTAGGTGACAGCAGAATCAGAGAACTGCAATGTGGTTCGAAAAACAGTGTAACCTTTCGACCTGGTTGCCAGAATAAGACTGAAGTGGAGTAACAAGTGCTGACACCCACTGATGATGCCTTGAAAGAAAGGGCGAAACGCGTATGGGTGATTAAAAATATAAAAATAAAACCCTTAAGTTGCAGTAGCAAAAGGCATTTATTTTAAAACCTTACAGTGAAAATATCTCTATATTCAGAAAGAATGTTCACCATTGATCTACCTGTACCAGCTGCTGTTTGGTATGGCCCAAGTATCTTATCAAGAAGTGGTTTCATTCTATTATTTATGAGACGAGTAAAAATTTTGAAGTCGGAATTGAGTAGAGTAATTGATCTGAAGTCCTCTATATTAATACTCCGTGACTTTTTTTGGGATAAGCACGACCATGCCTTCAGTGAATTCTAGTGGAAAGCTGTTATCTACCAACAGTTCATTGTACATTAATGTTAATTCACTTCTAATAACATTCCAAAATCGTATATAAAACTCTACTGGTATGCCATCTATTCCGACAGCTTTGTTTCGTGGAGATTCCGTGATTGTTTTTTGTATTTCATCTTCCAAGATGGTTTCTATAAGCTCTTCATTTTCGTTGAGGTTAACTATTGGTTGTATATTAGACAAAACATCTTCCTGTACAACCAAGTCTGTCACAGATTCAGAATAAAGATCCGAATAGTAATGTACAATATGTTGCTTAATAGCATTCTGATTGTCATAGTTGTTTCCTTGCTCATCCTGGAGGTGGTTGATTGTCTTTTGTTTGCCTCTTTTTGCTTCCCTTATGATATGGTATATCGAAGTGTTTTCTTGATAGATATCAGTTGTGGAACGCGCTCGCACTTTTTTCCCTTGCAAAGACTGGCGTATCACAGCAGTAATTTTTGCTTTGATATGTTTTATTCTAAGCTGTTAGATTCGTTGGATCGCTGTACAAGTCACGTGGACTTAAGAAATAATATTCCAGTGTCATTCTCTGCCAGTAGTTCTTTGTTCGTGAAAACCGAATAATGCATCTTATTTGCGGCTTTAAAACTTATGCTACCAGGTAATGCGCTTTGGAGTGTCTTGCTAGACTTCGAAGGCATCTCGTCCATGTCTCGATGATTTCCCTTTGTAATTCCTTGTCATTACGTGATAATGATTCGTTCTGGTAAGTGACTGTAAAAATTGGAACAGGCCATCAGAAAAAAAATGTGAAATATTAATTAGTATTAAAGTAGGAAATTAAACTTTTCCTAAAAATTTAAAACCTTATTCTTGAAATAAAAAAATAAAATGAAAACAAGAAAAAAAAACTCATGCAAAAATTAGTGACTAGCCTAAGCTAGTCATATATCACAGTAATATCACAGAGAGTTACAGACAATTTTAGCGACTTGACTGTCGATGAAACGAACACAACACCCAGTCCCCCGCCGGGAATCGAACCCGGGCCCCCTGCGTGGTAGTCAGTGACGCAGTCGCTGAGCTACAGAGGCGGACGAAAGAACTAACTGTACTAACAAACTTGCAAGCGCATGGTTGTAAAGCCTTCACTACTTTATTAAGCTGACATAGTAAACATCATTTATTTATTCCTATTTCAAAGTTGTTTGGACATTTTATGCCGATAGTTGAAGTTTGAGTTGAATTGAAATGACAATTTTGTGTAGGTTTCAAAACTTTTTCCTTAACCGGCTCCTTTCATGGCCGCATGCCTTTGCAATCTTCATCCTTCGATTCGCCAATAAATCTCGATCGTGATACCTCTTGCCTCTCATATCATAGTGGTCGTCCCTCGTTCACCGGACTAATAAGGTTCTCTGCATGCATTGTAGCTAATTAGTGCGATAAACGTCCATACACAAACAATAACAGGTACTCGCTTCCTCAGGCTACGTACGACTACCACTGACCAGTCCGTCAATCCCGTCTTTTTTTTAAGCATTTGATTTAATTCAAATCTTTGTATGTTTTTAAATACGTAAATACAAATATTTAACATTCATGTCGTCGAATCTTTGGGGGAATCTGCTTTGGTGCAATACTACAATTCGAAGGGCGAAATCTTGACTCATAAAGCTACCAACAAAACAAGAACGAAATCCCGCCCTACAGCGCATATAACCTGCGAGCATCTCCGTATGAACCCATAGACTAGACAAGAGGGAGAGAACAGCTAGCCTTTAGGCTGTCTGCAAGATGATAGCAGGACAGTGGGGTGAGGCAGGGAGACTGGCGGCGAGTGTCTTGTGACGTCAGAAGTGGCTGCAGCTGCTTACGGCTTACAGCACGGCTGCTGCCCCAGGTGAGCCTGCGGATCATTACTGATAAGACGAGAAAAAATAATCAACAAAAATATTTACAAACAATTTCATTTACTTCCGTAAAACACTTAGTTCTGTATATATAGATTTTTTCTTTTGTTAGATCTATTTTGCCGGAATAAAAACACTAATTCTCGTCCGGTAACGCACGATAGTCAAAGAATCCGAACAATGCGTCTTGTCAAATGCACGGTAAATACAATTTTACGTTGAAAAGAAAAAGAGAAAACGCAGTTGGTTATGCTCTTAGATTCAGACAGTAGAACAAAATAGGCAGATTTATTTACGCTCGTATGTGTATGCAAAGCGTCTGGGAAGTTTGTTGGCTGTCTATTTGCTTCCCGGCTCCCGTCACGTGTCATCTCAGTTTTGTCACATCCGTGGTGCAGGTACCATGTTCGGACCTACGCCACTGAGTAATTGATACGAAACAGATCTACTTAATTTACTACTCTTAAAGGCTGCGGTGACAGGTGTTTTCTGCACCCATCCAGGGTAATGTATAATAATTAAGTATCAATACGTAACGTTCGAATTCAGGTATTTTGTACGTAATGTGCTGGTATATCAATCTAAAACAGTAACAACATCTAAAAGAATGGGCCAAATGCTAAACAAGCATTAAAGTAGTAAATTATACTTCTTTCTTAAAATCTAAAACACACTTCTTAAAATCAACATAACGAAAACCTAAAATTATGCTACAAAATTAGTTACCAACGTATGTAAGCTAGGCATATTGCGCAGTGTTCGGCTAAGAGTATTTTAGCGATTTGAATGTCACTTAAACGAACACAACACCCAGTCCCCCGCCGGGAATCGAACCCGGGCCTCCTGCGTGGTAGTTACACACGGAGTCGCCTGAGCTACGGAGGAGGGCGGCAAAACCAAAGGTATTAGTTCAGTTGCACTGCACATAATAAATATCTTTTATTTATTTCTAAATTTGTTTTGAAATTTTGATCTAGTAGTTGAAGTTTTTATTGAAGTGAAATCACAACCCTCGTGTGTGTGTGTGTGTGTGTGTGTGTGTGTGTGTGTGTGTGTGTGTGTGTATGTGTGTGTTTGTTGTCCTTGGCATAACTTTACACTGGAACATTTTTTCCCGCCCTTTCATGCCTGCTGGATGATATAACCATTCAGTCCAAAGACTCGTTCTGCGAAAGATGCTGCTAAAATTTGCTTGAAACAATCAGCACCACCTTTTGCGCTGCTGTGTTATGTTAACGAATCGTGTCAGGACTGCTATATTACTCATCTGCTTGGAAGACACGAGAATCACAATTGCATCTTGTAATGTTGAAGAATTACCCGTACCTGTCTAGCTACGTGGGGTTTCCGGACAAGGTGGCGCAGGTAGCTTAGCTGTTTGGAACCACCACTCCTAAAACGAGAAATTTCCGAACAGAGGCCTCCCACTGTTTGTCTACACACCACCAGGGCGTGGGTTATCGCCGTTTCTCAGTGTCGTCGCCGGGAACTTTCTTTCCATGTACTTTCGTAAGCTGCTTTTGTTCTAAGCATTGTACACCATGGAAGTGATAAAATCGAAAGGGAAGTCTTGTCTTGTCAAGGATGGTCATCGCCATCGTAACCAGACAAAATAGAGATTACAAACTTCACAATGTATTATGAGCAATGGCCGTTTAAAAATTACAAATTGTGAAATCGTTAATCAACACCAACCTTTTAGCCACCTTATAAAACAACAGATACAGAAAAGTATGCATAATTATATAAAATGAGTTCGCAAAGATAGGACAGTGCGTGTTTCCCATATTTTTGAGTATGAATTTTAAGATCTCAAAGCTAATAAAGGCTTAAAATGTCTTGAAAATGTTTCGAATTATTACAGCTGCAACATGCAATTGTCTAAGCCGGGAAGAGGAATTATCGGGACTACTCAGAAAGCTGGTTGTAGTTCGGAAAGTCGAATCAGCGAAGAGCTTTTCAAAAATTAACGGAAGGTAATTTTTAAGGTCGTTAGGATCTTTTCCAGGCAAGAGGATTCTAGTGTTTGCTTGTGAAAAAGCAAAGAAAAGTCTCTTCGAATACAGGACTTCGTTTATGGATAGGACATATGATAGCTGTTCAGAAAAATTCAGACAATTGTACATTACCCATGTAGAAATCGGAAGTACAGAAGATGCAACGAAGTTATTGCTTTCTGCATTTGCTTTGCTCACAGACAAATGTCAAAATTCATACGATAGACTTTGGTGAATTGGAAAGCAAGATGTCCGAGATCACCAAACTGCAGTGCTATATCTTGAAATTGCCACTACCCGGCTGTAACTTCCACTTCAACCAGTGTCCGTGGAGGAAGAGATAAGAACTGCGATTAACGAATGACTGTAAGGATAGGGAAGAAGTCCGACTGTTTTGTGGCATATGTGCTGCACTGGCACATTTCCCACACAACACTGTCGATGAAGCATGTCGAATGGAGAAATCATAGGATTTGAAGTAGGTGCTCAAGTAAGAATATTATAATGTTTACTGTTTTGTAAGTGGTTACGTTAAATAGAACCAACTAAAAATCATCTTTATAAGTGAAATACAGTAACTGATTTTTAATGAAGGAGTACAATCATAACCAATGTATTGTGGCACTAATTCACTTGGTGAACTGTCTTAAAGTGTTATAAAATCTAAAATACCAATTCCAGTCGCTTTAAGACGTACTTTGACCAGCACGTGTTATTGTTTGATAAATGGTTTTGAAAATTCTTTCATTAGATTGTATTACATGCTGCCCTTCTAATCAGATTTTAGTTGTTTGTTTTGTTGCGGTGTTCTATCGAGAATTATATTAAAGATAAATATTTATAAAGGAAATTAGGAGAAATGAGATTTGTTAATTATAAATTACGTAAACGTGTCTTAAAATGTATTGGGTAATTATTTTTCTAGTACCATCTAGCAATGTCGTGATAACCTTGTCTCGGTTTTAACAGTACAACAGAAAACAGTTCCGGTATTATGCTAGTTTTATGATGGGATCCCGCTTCAACACTCGGGTGCACTTACTCAGCCTACCTTTTGGCCTCCTCCGCAGGTACAGTTATGCAATTTGTATTGGCGTTAAAAATGTGTGGCCGCAGTGGAGTAGCCGAGCGGTCATTCGAGTGACAGCTGCGGTGCTGGACGGACGTGTGGCGGCTGCTCGGCGTCCGGACGTAAACAACGGCTGTGTCGCTGCGAGTAAGCTTCGTTTGAACTACTCTCTTCATTAGTAGCTGTGGTTTCGAACTATAGTAAGACAGAATGAGTACGATAAATGTTCTGAGGAAAGATACGATAAATTTTACTTTAGATAGAAATTTTGTTAGACCAAAGGCTTTTGAAATTAGGCGGTGGTTCATGGAGAAATTTAAGATGACCGGTAACGAAGTAGAGGGTGTTCACTTATGATTTGTGACAAATTCTGTATGTTTGAAGATGATAAACCCAGAATTATGTTCTTAATACTTGAATTGCGACCAATTACACTGATGAATTCCGATTATAAAATCGTAGCGAGGGTTATCAAAGTGAGGTTACGTTCTGCTCTCGAAAAAATCATTGGCAGCCATCAGACGTGTTTTCCAGGGCGCAATATCTTAAAGACCGTCAGTGAAAACAGGGACATTGTTTAGATTTTTGCCAACACGGTAGAACACGGAGCACTTGCTTTTATCGATTTTGCAAAAGCCTTTGACGAAGTGAATCACGGATACCTTTTATCAACCTTGACTTGGACTAAACGACGGCAATGTCTGAATTTTAAGGAATATGTTACAAGGTATAAAAACAAAGATTACTATAAATGGGCATTATACTAAGGACATATCAATCGACAGTGGCGTCCCTCAAGGAAGTCCACTTTCGATGATCCTGTACGTAGCAGCACTGGAACCACTATTAAGAAGGTTGACGGATGCTCTCGAAGGTATTTCACTATCAGGCGTGAAATATGCAACCAATGCTTATGCTGATGACGTTGGTGTGATCGTCAGGAGCCAGACTGACTTAGAGAAATTAGCAGACATCGTATAGCTGTATTGCAACACGTCGGGAGCACAAATAAACGGAACCAAGAGTGCATTCCTCAATTTAAATGGTTTCACGACCCCCAGATTAATTGGGCGCAGCGCGTCGAACAGCACACAGCCCTGGGGATTACTCTCTGCAGCTGCCCTCTGCGAATGATAGCGTCCAACTGGAAGAAGATTTTAAGTAGGATTCGGGGCACAGTCATTCTAAATCATATGAGGGAGCTGAACATCAAGCAAAAAGTTAGAATAATCAACTGCGTTGTCCTTTCGAAAGCTATATATGTAGGGCAAATTTTACCCTTACCAAAGGAAATAGCAAAAGCTATTATGTCGACAGTTTGCCAATATCTATGGCAGCGATTTTTAGGGTTTTAGTATGGACAACAACGTTAAAACCGGAAGAGGGAGGACTAGGAGTTATTGATATTCAGAAAAAATTGACAGTTTTATTTGTTAAGAGATCCTTACAGCTAATTGAAAGCCAGCCTGAAGGTATTACAGCAGTTATTCAACCTATTTAAACCTGACAGTCTGCAGCCACCAATTAATATAAATGCAATTAACTACAAATTGAAACATATATGTCGTTATTACTTGGAGCTCTGTTATATGAGTTGCATTTTACTGGACAAGACCAAGAGGAACTATCAATATATGATGCACATAATAAGATCACAAGACCATAAAAATAAGATGAAGGCCAGGTTTCCAAACAGAAAATGGAAAATTATTTCGAAAAATATAAGTAACAAAGTACTCTCCTCAGACACACAAGTGGCTTGGTATAGAGTTATTAATAACATAGTAAGTACGAATGAAAAATTATATGCCATTGGCCTCAGTTACACAAACCAATGTCTAAAATGTCACAGAACGGACACTTTAGACCATCGGTTCCTTTGCATGGGGAATACTGAAATATGGAAGGAACTTATTAAACAGATATCTTTCCTAAAGAGAAGTGATGGCAGAGAAATAAATTTGGATTACATCTTTTTTCCAGAAGAAATGTTTTTTCCTAGACAAAAGAACACCACCATCCACTGGGTTATTGGCAATTTTCGTCACTACGTAATCGCTAACAAAGTTAGTGACAATGTACAGTATTACAAAGAATATATACTTCACGAGTATTACAAAAAAAAAGGATAATAAAAGGATTTTTGGGAATATGTTTCAAATTCTGTTTGGAAAACAGGGAGTAGGATAATTATGTATTAAAAGAAGAATGAATCGCAGTCGCATGCTGAAGTAGGGGACTGCTGTTGAGGGTGAAGTACGGTGGGGACTTCGTGGGCCCCGTGGCCGCTACGGTAGCCGTGAAGGCCTCAATAGAACCCTGAAAAGGCATGCACTGCATGACGAGGAGAGATGTACAGATAAAGAATTGTGTTCGCAGAAGTTAAATCATTGATTCAGATTTAAAATTTGTCACAAAAATGGTTTTTTCTCTAATTTTTGTCATTAACGTTAATATTAATCCCAGGAGAAGGGACTTTTACATTTTGTAGTCGTCAGCTAGTATTCCTCCTCAGGAAGAAGACGTTTATTTCTAAGTATTTGATTGTTACTCATATACCGTTCAGAAAGAATAACAACAACACAGAAGAATCATTCATTTTATACTCTACAGTGGCGACAAGCCAACGTAGAAGGCACCAATCAATAAAAATGGCGGAGAAGCCAGGCCGAGAAGGCCACATTTGGCGAGTGCAAGGACGGGTTGAAGGGGAGGAAGGAGACCCGACATAAAAAACCCACGCAATAATAAATACCAAGGAACAAAATATACAAAACATAAAACACATAGCGCCCCAAGTGGCTGGGCGCGGAACTGCCCTGCACTGCGCTGTATTACTCGCAGCGTCGGTTTACGAAGCGCTACACCAGCCCCCCGGTCGGAAGCGGAGCGTCGGTGTCTCGAAGTGTTGCTGGGGAGTGCACCCGGCGTCCTGAACGAGTCGTTCGCGTCGGTGGGGTGGCGTCTGGAGGCGGCCGTTGTGCTGCGTCTGGTGAGGCGACGGAGGCGGCGTCTCGCTGTCCAACCATGCTGGGAATGGACGTCGCTGGAATGCCGGCAGTGGCGTGTCAGCAAAGACATAGGCTGGAGTGACGCGGTCCAGCGACACGGTGGTAGGTTTGCCATTCACCGTAATCTCTATTGGTTATGACGTTGTAGCACTTCATACGGGCCAGAGTATGGTGCTTGTAGTGGCGGTTTGACCCCTTCTGTGCGGATCATAAAATGTCGGCAATGCTCTAAGTCTTGATGGACGAAGTAGAATGGTGTGCCATGTCGTGAGGCTTTCACGGGCTACGTGTTGTCTGAGACGGCGCAGAAATTCCGGTTGGCCAGTGTTGTCGGCTGTTGCTATAGTCTCCACAAAGTCTCCTGGAAGACGCAGTGTTTCGCCGTAGACTAATTCTGCCGGCGACGAACCAATGCCTGACATGAAGGTCGTAGGTAAGTCTAGAATGACTACTGTTAGAACAGACGTCCAAGTTTCACCGTGACACAACAAGGCTGCCTCTAGGCAACGTTGCCAGCGCTCAACCATTCCATTGCTCGCTGGGTGGTAGCTTGTAGTCTTGTGATGAGTGTACCCACAGAATTTAGCCAGTTGTGCGAACAATTCAGATTCGAATTGGCGTTCTCTGACTGTGGTAATATGTAGTGGGCAACCGGATCTAGCTAACCACGTTATTGCAAAAGCTGAAGCCAATGTTTCAGCTGTTACGTTATCCACCGGTACTGCTTCAGGCCATCGAGTGAACCGGTCAATCATAGTATTTTTGTCCTTCCGAAGGCGGTAGTGGTCCCACCACATCGAGATGTACATGGTGGTATTTCGAAAATTTCCAATTGGTGCTTGCACATGGCGATTAATCTTGCAGCGTTGGCACTGTAAGCAAGATTGGACCCACTGACGGCAATCTTTCTGGATGCCAGACTATACAAAACGCTTTGCCATTAGTCGGAAAGTTGAACGCGCACATGGGTGACACATCCCGTGGACTTGTTATCCTTCTCCTGGTGCGTCGACGAGTTGTAACTTGAGATCGGAAGAAGGATCATTGACGTAGGTCAGGAGTTCATCTTCGTCTTGTGCTTGCGCCAGTGCGCAGTAGTGGATGCTACTTGAGACACTGCTAATTACAGACAGGCAATCTACAAAAATATCATCATTCGCGGATATATGTCGGATTCCGCCGTAAACTTGGCTATAAACTGAAGTTGATTAAGCTGTCAGGGTCAAGAACTGTCACTCTTGAGCTTAAAGACGAACGTGTGTGGTTTATGGTCTGTAAATATCGTGAATGTTGGCGCTTCTACTTGTGGCCGAAAATATTTTACTGCTTGGTATATAGCCAGTAATTCACGATCATAGGTGCTCCACCTCTTCTGTGCAGGCGAAAGTTTTTCTGCAAAATATGCCAGTGGCTGCCA
Source organism: Locusta migratoria (assembly GCA_026315105.1). Lineage (NCBI taxonomy): Eukaryota > Metazoa > Arthropoda > Insecta > Orthoptera > Acrididae > Locusta > Locusta migratoria. Next base: position 449,049,947 of record CM048746.1, read on the forward strand.
TGCGTCGTCTGACCACTGTTGTAATGCTGGGCCTATTGCTGACAAGCTGGCGTCGACAACTACTGCTAACGGTGCGACCAGCTGTGGATGTGTTAACAATGTCGCATCGGCTATGCTTGTTTTAGTTGCTTCAAACGGCGCGCACATACCTTCTGTCCAATGTTTGAAGCTTTTACTGTCTTTCTTCGGACCCGCTAACGCCTCTGTTAAGGATTCCTACAATTCTGCCGTGTGATGAAGGTGTCTCCGATAAAAATTTAGCTTGCCTAAATAACGAAGCAATTCTTTGACCGTAGTGAGTCATGGTATTTGGAGTATTGCCTGCACCTTCTCGGGTGGAGGAAGAGAACCTGTGGCTGAAATCTTATGCCCCAAGAATGTCACCTCTGATTGACCAAAAACAAATTTCTCTACGTTTAGTACGACACCATAGTGTTCCAACCTATCAAACACCTCTTTCAAGTGCTGTTGGTGCTGTTCATGGTCTGCTGAGAACACCACAACATCGTCTAAATTTGCAAATCAGTATGGAAGTCCTCTTACAATCGAATTTATAAATCGTTGCCAAGTTTGAGCAGCGTTGCGTAATCCAAAAGGCATGAAAACATATTCATATAGACCGAAAGGCGTAAGGATAGCAGTCTTCGGTATGTCTTCCTTGGCAACAGGGATTTGGGTATAAGCTTTCACACAGTCAAGGACTGTAAACAATTCAGCACCGCATAAAGGCTGATTGTAGTCCCTCAGAAAAGGAATAGGATATCTGTCCGGCATAGTACGTGCGTTAAGCGCATAGTAGTCGCCGCATGGGCGCCATGCTCCACTCTTCTTCGGTACCAGATGTAATGAAGAAGTCTATGGACTCTAAAATGGTCGCAATACGCCTTCACGCAGCATAGTGTTGAATTCTGCTTTCGGTATGGCCAAGTGGTCCGGAACTAGGCGTCAGTCGTTAGAATGTGGTGCACAGTATCATGCGGTATAAATATGGGAGCTTCGGGCGGCCTTTAAAGCTCGAGTAGTTTCGTAAAAGTCCAGCGTACTCACCTCCAGCAGTCTGAATCAATTTGGCGCTGTGTGTCGCGTTGGAAACCGTTACCGCTAAGCCGGTGACGCTGTCCACCAAGCGTGCATTTCCTACGTCTGGCAGCAGTTTGTAGTAAGCCAAGAGATCGGCTCCGATAATTGTTTTGGTGTCGTCGGCTACTGTGAAATCCCACATATGATCTGCGCAGTCCGATGATCAGCTCCGTCCGTTGTGTGCCGTAGGTGGCGATAGAACAGTTGTTCGCTGCTGTCAAACGGAACGAAGAGGGTGGCCGGTAACGATGCAGAGTTGTCAGAGGTAGGATGCTTAGGTACGACCCTGTATCTATTAAAAAAAGTTCATACCGGTGCCTCTGAGATGAACAAGCCCTTGTAGGTCATACTATAACCCTACCCGTCCTACAACACCGGTTAGTAATATGATAATTAGAAAAATGACCCGTGTGCCTAATTATCTTAATTTGGTGGAAAAGCTATCGGTAATGAAGCCGATGATGTAGTGGAGGCTATAACCGGAACGTTGCTGTACATCTTTAGTAGACAACAATGATCGATAGGAATAAAGAAAGTGGAAAGTAAAATTTGGAATAAAAATGATCAATGTTTAAATGAAAAAATGCGGAACAAACGGGACACAGGGATTAATTTGGAAAAAGTGAATAATTTATTGATTTACGGTCGCCAGCTCGATGTACGAGCAAATAATTTGGTAGGATGTCAATAATAGAAAAGTTAATTAACAACGTGAAATATTACGTAAAATTTGGGTGGGCAGAAAATCAGTGTGTGCGAGTCAAATTCGGTACAAAAGACACAATATACTAATTACTGAGAAATAGTTTAATAACACAGGGTTCATTGTAAGACAGCGAAATGCAAGCCATAGCCGCGCAAATGCAACATGCAGTAAATCATGCAAAACTCTCACCTTAACACTTACTATTTACAGCTTCAAATAATTAATTGTTTATATAAGTACCAGAAATCATTCTACAGCGAGTATACCATGCGCTTTAGCAATAATCAAGTTGTAACTGAACTATTAACTGTACTAATCGCAAGCTCAAAAATTAATTAATGACTTGTGATAACACTGAATATTTAGAAAAGAACAATTTAGCCTTCTGATTAACTTTTGCTCTATCTTTAACCAGGAATTTTTAGTATTCAAACACTTGCAAAAAATTACTATTCACACTAGTTACTACTTGCAAGTTAAAACAAACTTTACCTCAAAATAATTTACACTGTTATTGAAATATCTTTTGAAATTGAAAGTTAATCTAGCAGTTTCGTTCAACTTAGCAAACCTATTGATCAGCAACACTGGCATAAGCTACGTTTAGTAATACTTTTCTGAACACATTTTTTATTAACGACTGTCACATTGTCTTTAATGACTCTGATTTTTAGTTTTCTATAACTTTGTGAATATTCTCGGAAAAACAATGGATGAGGAAGGAACCTGTCTGGACAATGACTATGGGTAATGATTTTTAAACACAGGTTCACAGATAAGTGTTCGCTATTGAACAATCATCACTAATACGCTGGTTAGCTGTACATACTAAGACAAACTGGACAGATCTTACTGAATTTGGTGTGCGACGTGGTGCTGCTGATTGAAGACTGTTGGCACTTAACAATTAGCAAACACAGGCTCTTCTTGGCGACGAATGTAAATTACAATTTAGGGCCCACAGCATTCCTCTTGATGCATTTATTAATTATCTGAGCTGTGGCCGTATGAATAAATAATATTGCCTCTTCGCCGTCTCCTCCACTAGTGCCAATCCACGTACTTTTGCCGTACTCCACTGAGCACACAGTCTCACTAATGCGTCTGTCCGCCGCTACTTCTCAACAACGACTCTTTCTCGCTGTGCGCCTCTGCGCTACCAGCGATAAAAAACTCCCTACTCAAAGATGATTCTATACAATAGCAAAGCCCTTGCTAACCCAGCGTGTCTACTACATGTACAAGATTTTTGACATATATGGAAATACGACAGTCAACTAAACTTAGTGTCGGCTCTCTGTATGAAAATAGCGAGATACATTTCTTCGCTTGATCGGCGAACCGCCGGTGATACTAGCACATCTGTGTTTTGTTCAGTGTAGACGTGGTTACGCCGGAGGACCTGCTTCTTCATCGAGGTCTGTATTTGCTGCTTCTATTGTTGCCACCGTCGCGAGCCAACAGCGCGTTGACCTGTGCATACAGCTGCTCCACTTCTTCCTCCAGCGTATCATTAAGTCTCTGTGGTGCCGCTGCTGTGGCGAATACATTGTTGTCTTGCGCGACTACGGCGCTGACCTGAGCCTGTGTTACAGCTTCTTGAATTCTACCTGCAAGCTGGGCTACGTCATCCAGTGGCATACCCGTTTGTGAAGCGATAATAGCCTTAATTTGTCGGCAGTCGGTTACTCCCTAGGGCTAGGGTTACCAGACGTTCTCTATTACCCGGACGTGTCCTCTTTTTTGGAAACTAAAAATGGTCCGGCCGGGTTTTGAACAAAATGGGGAAACGCCCTCTTTTTTTGGGCTGTGCAACTGCTTCAACTTGAAAGTGCGTAAACTCTCTAAGCTGTCACAATCACTAACTCTAGAGAATTTAACCTTTCTTGAAACAATGTGATTTTGAATTTTCTCGTTTCTCTGCCGCCGTTGCTCTGAGGTCAAGCTACTTCGGAACAATAGAAATAACGGCGTGGCTATTGTCGCGGAATACGAGCTTCGAGGCGGCCATTTAAAAACATACGTCTGCAACAACGCAAGACAGTACAATACACATAGTGTAAAATGAAACTCTCTCCCCCCCTTTCTCTGGTCGGATCCTTTGTACGGTAAATTAAAAGTTTATTTTATTTATTGCTTTTTTCACCTAGCCTAACATATTCCATTCAATCACGAGAATCTAGATGCTGATCATGTATATGGTCACGTAGGTGTGATCCGAAAAGGGAGCATAGGTATATCAAGGAACGCTTAGATAATTTTTATAGTAACTTTATTGGTGACAATTTTACAGTCAACGGTACTACGGTTTCCGTAAATGATACATCGTAAAAAAGTTGAGTTGAAAACAGGTGATCGACAAGGTATCTTATAAGTATGGAAAAACTTTTCAGCACTTAAGACGATAATTACAAGTTGTGAAATACGAGGGCTTCACTGCTATATAGTCATGTAATTCGTTCTAAAAACAAGACTCTGATAATACAGTAGAGACAGCACTAGTACTTGAGTTTTCAATACGAGAGAGAGAGAGAGAGAGAGAGAGAGAGAGAGAAGATTCTTTTATTAACCCTACAAGCGCCAAGCACGGGCAAAAATTGCCCGTCCACTTTTCTTTCATTAAAAAATCATAATATCCTTCAATGTTGATGGGCTTTTTTCTATTTGTCTCTCATCTTATAAAGTACTATCCTACTCATTTACATGGTTACCATTTTAAAAACTGATAACAAAATATAGCAATTTTATGCCCAGGGGCACATTTTGCCCTGCGTTGGTAGTCCATACGACCACAATTCTTCACGCCCCCTGCAACCTCTAAGCACGGGCAAAAATAGCCCCTAAATTTTTCTTATAATAAATTTCGTTGGCAATAATGATTGTGAGTTTTTTATGCCTTCTTGAGAGTCTGATTGTTGCATTTTATATTCATTGTTGAGACTAACTATTGTTACTAGCAGTTTGTCACAGTAGGGCAAATACCTTTCTAGTAAAGTACATTTTCTAAAATGAGTTGTAAAGCGTTGAAAGACGCAGAAATTCTTGCTGAACTTTTAGTAGACGATAAGTTATCAGATTTCAGTGACTCTGAATCGGCTCACACAGAAGTAGAAGAGAGCTCAAATGAAGAATCCGAGGACGAAGAAGAAACAAACCATGCAGGTAACGCGCCCAATAAATATGTTACTAGTTCTGGTAGGGTGTACCTTGCAGAAGCTCCAAGGCATTGTAAAAGGGAATTTGCCAACATAGTTCGTGAACATCAGGGAGTAACTACTGCTGGGAAAGTAACAAGTAAATGTGAATCATTCAATAAATTTTGCACACGTGAAATAGTACAGAAAATTGTTGAGCATACAAATGAAGAAGCTGAAAGAAAAAATGTATCTCCTATTGACGAAACTGAAATATATGCTTTGATGGGAATTTCTATTCTAATGGGAATTTATCATGAGACCAATATTTCTTTATCTGATTTATGGTCAAATTAATTGGGAAGAGCCGTATATAGAGGCACTATGAGTAATACAAGAGCATATCAGCTATTGAATATTCTTCGTTTTGATGATAAAGGAACCAGGACAGAGAGACGTGTAAGTGATAAATTTGCACCGCTGCGTGAAGATATTGATGCACCGAATGGAACATTCCCAAGGTACTACAGGAGTGGACCTCACAATACAGTTGATAAAATGTTATGTCTTTTCAGAGGTTGTTGTCCTTTTAAAGTTTTCCTTAAAGACAAACCTGGAAAATATGGTATACCTGTTAGAATTCTTAGTAGTGCAACTGAACGATACATTATAAACATGGAAGTCCATGTTCTACAGCATACTTGATATAGCTCCAATAAACTCTTACACACTGTTCAAGATGAATGTGCCTAAGTGGAATGAAGGGAAATCAAATGAGAGGAAACTGTATCTCCATGAATTAAGCCTTGAACTTGTGAAACCACTTGTAGAAGTGCGATCCAGGAACTTGAAAGGACTCCAGTTGCCCATTATTTGTGTGATGGGAGAGATCCTTGGAAAGCAACTAAAGTTGATCGAAACAGCTGCAGATGAAGAACCAAACAGGAAAGCAAGGTGCTACATATGCTTGAAGAATGTTCAAAAAAATGTTCAAATGTTTGTTCAGCTTATGGGAATTAACTACGGGGTCATCAGTCCCTAAACTTACAAACTACTTATGAACTACCTTATACTAAAGACGGCACAAATATCCACGCCCGAGGGGGGATTCGAACGCCCGACCGTAGTGGCCATGCAGACCGTGACTGAAGCGCCTCAGTCTCCTCGGCCACCGCGGCCGGCTTTGAAGAATGCTAGTAACCAGTGAGCCAGGGACAACATCACAAAAACCAAGTTAACATGTGCAAGCTGTGGTCTATATCTGTGTAAGAGATATTCAGAATCAGCCATTTTGTGTGCAGGAGGTTAATGTCATCTGTAATAGTTAGTATTCTCTCCAAGTGAAGACAGTGTCTTTTCTAATTTTCAATGAACAAGTGTTTTTATTTTGGTTTTTGAAACTTCCTGTTAATAATTAAACTGATGTTACATTGGAAACAAAATTACTTGAAATAAATACATTTTTTACAGAATTTACAGCTTTTTTGTAACACGGGCAAAATTTGGGTTAATCTATTAAAGTTGTCCTCTTTTCTGAAGACGGACATCTGGTAACCCTACACAGTGTTCTTAGGAGATTGTCTGGAACGATGACGGTGTCCACTTTGCCTCGTAAGTGTCACAGATACTGTGATGGTTTCCGATCACCCTTCTTGCGTATACGATCCTCTTGTGAGGCGGCTACTCGTCTTATTAAGTCTGACTTCAGTCGAGTATAAGCTCCCGTTTCTGGCGATGCTGTGATTATATCCTGTACCTCTGCTGCAAACGATGATCTAGCTGGCTTACAATGAGCGAAAATTTTGTCCAATCCCTCGTTATGCCTGCGCAACAAAAATTTGCTTCTGCCTGCGCAAACCACAATATAGGATTATCGGGTCAGAACGGCGGCAAACGGATCGAGATTCTTGATACTGCGAGTTCTTCTGTCATTATTCTGCTGGTAGATATCGTGTAGGTCTTCCGATCACGTCTGCGTCAACCAATTGTCGGGTACAGTTTATAATTGCCTGTGCGACTTCGTTTTCGTGCTCTTCGGAATATACTAGGTTGTAAAACAGCGTGAGATTGCTAAGACATTAACTGCCGCTGTTTTCATAAGCAAGGAATATTATTTAATAGTTTACGCCTGTTTCAACCGTCAGAACTTTACTCCAGAATCTTATTTCTCTCTTAAGGAACAAGAAAAGACTGACTCGGTAATCACAGGGAACATAGAACCACAAAATTCTAAAAAACACGGAATAATTAATACCAAGGAACAAAATATACAAAACATAAAACACAGCGCCCCAAGTGGTTGGGCGCGGAACTGCACTGCACTGCGTTGTATTACTCGTAGCGTCGTTTTACGAAGCGCTACAAATCCGTCTCGTTCTTCCCTTTCAGTCCATCGGATCCTACCCTACTATCTGTCGATTTAACTTTCGTTTTCATGCAGTTCCGTACTTAAGATTACATATACCCTTGACTATGTGTCCTATAATAATTTAATTATCCAGATTTGTACATTGTAGTATTAGGCAACTGTCAGTGATGCATTCATAATTGATGAATGAAGTTTCGTAAATGACGCGTAGCGTGATGGGGAAGTTTTTGTGGCTCATCGTTTACCACGTCATATCTCATGAAGTATGTGTCGTAAGTAGTTTTTAACCGCGCAACGATTGTTTTCTGATAGTAAGCAAAATGTGTGCCAAGTTTAGTTGAAATCGGTCCATTATTTTAGAAGGAGATGTGCAAAATTGCACATGATGTAGCAGTTTTTCGTAAATTTCCTTGTTTATGACGTCATATCTGCTAAAATGCGTGTTGTACTCTGATGTAAATTTGCAGGTACATGGAGTGATATATGTGCCTAATGTCTGCAAACAATGTGGTGAATGGTGTTAGTAGTATAGACGTAATAAATCGAAACCTCGTGTTTGATGACGTGTTTCATGAACATAATTGTGGCTTCATTTTTTATGAACTATATGTCGAAATCTGTGATGTAATATCGAAGGAACATTCAGTGCTGTGTAGTTGTGCTGTCTGTGAAATGTCACGCGAATAAAATTTACAGTGTAAAAGTAATAATTCGTTACGTCATGCCGTATTGCAAGTCGCTCTCATTGTCAAATAGTTGACAAATAAAATGACACTATCACGCGTTGCAATGTGGGGCAGTATCCATTGTTTATGACGTGATATTGTCGGTGGTTTTTGCAACCATAACAAATGATTCTTTAAGATAAAGAATATTTGTACAAAATTTGCTTGAAATCGGTTAATTAGTTTGGGAGCAGATGTAGAACATTATCACACAATGCGACCGTTTTTCAGGACTGCCATTGTTTGACATCATTATCTCTTAACGTACGTGTCGTAGGTGGTTCTTATCCCTACAGAGATTGTTGCCCGATAGTAAGGCACATGTGTACAAAGTTCGGATGAAATCGGTCCAGTACTTTAGGAGATGTGGAACATACATGCATGCATACATACATACACACGTACCCACATATAGTTGTATAGATAGATTAAATTAATTATAAATTGGAAAGATCTAAACCAAGACTTCCACGGTCGCTGGAAAGTTTGAATTGAATAGTGGAAAGACACTGCGACGGGTGCAGTACTATTTTTGGTACGCGTTAATCATCGTTATTCCCATTTCCACGTGAACAGGCCATAATGTAGCTGTTCTACAGCTCATGGTCGAAATTAATCCTTACAAACTTCATGCAACTCATCCAAATTCAGCAAGTCGGTTCGTTTTTATAAGTTTTATAAACTCCATACTAGGCTACATGTACTGTACGAAAACCAACCGATTTGCTGAATTTGGATGAGTTGCATGAAGTTTGTAATGTTTAAAATTCGACCCTGAACAGTAGAATAGCTACATTATGACCATTTTTCTAACAGGTATAGCAATGGTCAGTAAACAGAAGGCTATCAAAAGACTTTACCGTTGATGTCTGTGATCAATAGAATCCAGGTCATCTGTCACTGAAGAATGGAATTATCACACTCGACGTTTTCGAAAGTAGGTGCAGTGTTGCGCATCGTATGATAATTATCCTATTCACGTTTTAAACCTTACCACTTTAATCTTAGATAAACTTCTTACACCTTTATCGTCGTCATCATCATCATGCAAGTTCCTTAGAATTTTCGTGCATATTTCATGAAGAAAAAAGGAATACATTGTCTTTTTCCTTGCGTATAAGAGAAGAAAAATTAATGAACAAAAATATTTACATACAATTTCATTTACTTCCGTAAAAGACTTAGTTGTGTTAAATTATATTTTCTTTTGTGAGGTAAAAGAATGAAAAATCGCGTGGGTGAAATGCACAATACTGACAATTTAAGGTAAAAAAGAAAACTGATACCACCGAAAACTCCGATTGCTCTACTACATTCAGACAGTCAAAAGAAACAGGCAGTTTCATTTACGCTGGTGTGTGTATGCAAAGCGTCGGGGCTAGTTCACAGGCTCTCTAGTTGCTCCTCGACTGCCAAATGTCAACTCGTGAAAGTTTTGTCACCACCGTGGTGCTGGTATCAGGTGCGGGCCTTCCTTCGTCACTGTGTAACAGATACGAAAAAGATCTTCATTTATCACACCAAATTGCTAGACACGTGTTTTTTTGCACCCATGTAGAGGAAAGTATAATAATATTAAATATCGATACTTCAAAAACGATTTCGCGTATTTTGTACGTAATGTTGTGGTAAATCAATATAAAATAGTAACAGGTAATCGAACCTTCTTCTTCAAATTTAAAACCTTCTTAAAATCAAGTAAACGAAAATGTAAAATTCTGCCATAAAATTAGTGACTAGCGTAAGCGAGCTAGTCATATTGCACGGTGTTCGAGATCAAGTAATGATCGTGTCCGCTGTATTAAACCTGAGACCATTTTAGCTACTTGAATGTCGATGAAACGAACACAACGCCCAGTCCCCAGCCGGGAATCGAACCCGGGCCCCCTGCGTGGTAGTCAGCGACGCAGTCGCCTGAGCTACGGAGGCGGACGGCAGGATATTCGTTACTACAGTACTTTCGTTACCCATAGTAGTAAAATCTTCACTATTGTAATAGGCTGACATAATGAAAATTATTCTATTATGTATTTCTAATTGTATGTTGTTTTGAACATTTTTATCTGCTAGTTGAAGTTTTTGTTGAACTGAAATCACAGCCTCGGAGGAGTAGCTGATCCCTATAAGGCGCCTTGGTACGGAGCGCGCGGTTGCTGGTTCGAGTCGTCCCTCGGGCGTGTGTGTGTGTGTGTGTGTGTGTGTGTGTGTGTGTGTGTGTGTGTGTGTGTGTGTCCTTACGTTTAAGTTCGTTTGCGTAGTTTGTAGGTCGGTATGTTCCATAATTTTATTTCGTTAACCGGCTCGTTACATGGCGCCGTATGAATAAAACGGAGTATCTATATTCCGAATTTCAGAGAACTTACTCAGGTTCGCATGAATGAAGCGAGTCAGGGAATATACTTCAACCGAGTATGGTCTCACCGAGAGTATAAGGGTGGGGGCAGTTGCTCACAACAGAGAACATTCTTCGATTTCGCATGAATAAATCTAGAGAAGTTTCCCACGACCAACGAACGTTCTCCGTTTGCTGAAGTGAGCTCTCTAACATAATTCAATCTGAGTAACTTCTGTTACCTTTTACTATGGTTTAAAAATAACGAAATTTGTGTTGCTTAGGTGGAACAAGAAGTTCCTTCATACGCAGTCTGAAGAACTTCGAGAAGAACAAAGGAAACGTGCAAGTAAAAAAAAAAATTGCTGACGAATCGCTTCCTTCACAAAAATCATAAATGACACACTTCAAGCATTTTATATAGTGACGAGAGTGATGTCAGAGGAATTTCTTCATTTCTGAAATTTATTCAGCTACGTGTTTTACCCGTTTGTTTGGAGTGCATATTTGCAGTTGTAAACAGCTACATAGAAAAATAAGTATTCTTAAAATACGGTCTATTAATTTCTTATGACGTTAATTCCAAACCAAGCTAATCTCAGGACTTCGGAGAAGTAAGTAGACACGACACTAAAATTAATAACCGATTAAGGACCACCTAGCAGTCTTTCTTGTAACAAAGTCGCATGGCCTATCGCTTATGGGTGTCATATTTAACAAAAAGAATGTTGTGTTAAAAGCTCTCACGGTGTTCCACTTTGAAATAGATTAAAATTTGATGCATTCTTAAAATTTAGTTTGCAAATTGAGCTAACCCAACATCAATAACAAAAACATTTCGCATGCCATATATATATATATATATATATATATATATATATATATAATTTTTTTGTAACAATGACAGAAAATAAATTTTCAAGAAAGGTCCATATTTAGTCTTAATAATATGCTGCTGCAAAACAGACTAATATGTTCTCTGCTCGAGGACTGTATGTCGTGTCGTCATCATCATTGACAAGCAAGTCGCTGAAGTGGTGTCAGCTAAGACGACTTGCACCCAAAGTTGGGGTGTAACAGCCATAAATGCCACACGATCATCATCATTTTCACACTGAGTAATTTGCCTGATTCGCCTAAATTGAAGAAATACACAACTGAACAGCTGTTCTGTGCCGGACATGACACACGTCGAACTTACTCAAGAAGAAGGGAAGGTAACGAGAACGAACTTTTTGCTCAGAGCATATGCTTCGAAGATCTTACTCATACGAAATTGAGAATTTACTCAGAGAACGTTCTTTTGCTCCGAGAATCTTCTCTGGAGCATGTCTAGTAAAATCATCTGAAGATCAAAACCGACTGCAGAACGATCTGAATAAGTTATCACTAAGGTGTAAAAATTGGCAATTGACTCTAAATAATGAGAAGTGTGAAGTCGTCCACATGAGTACGTAAAGAAATCCGTTAAACTTTGTTTACAAGATAAATCAATCAAATGTGAAGGCCGTAAACTCCACAATATACCGAGGAATTACTATTACTAAAGACTTAAATTGGAAAGAACACGTATATAATATTCTGAGAAGGCGAACCAGAGACTGCGTTCTTTGGCAGAACCCTTAAAACACGCAACAGAACTACAAAAGAAACTGCATACGCTACGCTTGTCCGTCCATTTTTTTGAGTATTGCAGCCCAGTGTGGGATCCTTATCAGGTGGGTTTGACGGAGGACATTGAAAGAGTCCAAAGAAGGGCAGCTCGTTTCGTGTTGTCACGATGCAGGGGAGACAGCATTACGGAAATGATACAAGATCTGGGATGGGAATCATTTCAACAACGGCGCTTATCGCTGCGGCGTGGGCTACTTGCGAAACTCCAATCGCCAACATTCTCCTCAGAATGCGAAAATATATTGTTGACTCCCACTTACATAGGTAGAAATGAACATCAGAATAAAATACGAGAAATCAGAGCTCGAACAGAGAGATTCAGGTGTACTTTCTTCCCGCGCGCTATTCGAGAATGGAATGAGAGATAAATAGTATAATTGTGGTTCGATGAACCCTCTGCCAGGCACTTAAATGTGATTTGCAGAGTATTCCTTGTAGACGTAGATGTGCTCTTTCTTATTCATTACGGCCCATGGCCGCGTGGTTTAAGCCGCCATAATACGGTTTACGCGGCCTCTCCTATAGAACGTTTAGTCCTGCGCGCGCGCGCGCGCGCGTGTGTGTGTGTGTGTGGGGGGGGGGGATGTTTTTTGTTCTTATGTTCTACGGTTCCTAAATCTTGTAAAGTCGAACAATCGGTATCCATCCTGCTACGTGGGGTTTAAAAAAAGATTTGTAAATCTATGGGACTTAAATACGGTGGTCATTAGTTCCTAAACTTACAAACAACTTAAAGTCACCTATGCTAAGGACAACACAAACTCGCATGCCCGATGGAGGACTCGAACCTCCGATGAAAACGGACGCGCGCACCGCTGCCACCCTTTTAGTTAATCATTTATTTTCCTCTGTAGCTAGTTCTGTTCCTTCGGTCGATGATAGTGTTTGTTCGTGGTGTTCCTTTCTCAGGTTTTTTATTACTCAGTGCGTTGAGCCACAGTAATGCTGGACACTTGACACGCCGGACATTTGCCACTACTGACCCTTCGCCAGGTAGGTGGATTAGCGGCCCCTCAAAGGACGCCCTTCCCCGTACTCTTGCTGCTTGCTTTCAAATCTCCGTCTCCGATCTTACTCGATACATACAATACGGAAGAGATCTATTTCTTCGACATCTCGCCGAAATGTACGACTTATTTTCAATATCCTGAAATGGAAATGTAACTTTTGGGAAACGAAAGCGATACCGTCGTATATGTCAGTGTATAATTAGTTCTTCCAACCACAAATATGCATCTATTCTCCCTCCGTCTGTACGGTAGCTTTCTTCCACACTTACTGATTGCGATATAAACAGTCCATGGTCATGGAAGGAACACGAAAGAAACGATATAAAGTTAATTCGAATGTTCGCTGATCATACAAGTTAATTGCGACAACTGCATGACACAAAAAAATTAATTAAATAAATAAAAGAGGACAGAAGAACGATACACTTCACGGATTTACTCTCTTGCGACGAAACATTAGTTAATGAAGTGTATTGGGACAATACAAAAATATTTGAAATAAGGAAATGAAGGAATATAGAATGCTATGATTGTAACATACACTGTTGTTCTACATTGTTTAGCTTTGGTATCTACTGAGTCGCAGAGGAAGAACCCTAGATTTTTTAAGAGAAAAGCCATCATTCCTATGATCTGCATTACAAAAGAAACAAAATCAGAACTTCAGGAAATCGTAATGGAATATGTATACTAGCTCACAAGCGAAACTGAAGTCGATAGTTCCTGTGAGTTAGTATGAGCAGATGTTATATTCGGCTATCGGGATAAATTATTAATCACTGACTCCGTTTACCGACCCCGCTCTCTGATGATCTGCTCTGCCTTCAATGCGACATTCATTTAAATGTTTTGTAGAACTGGGGCGGAAAATCCAAAGAGTTTCTGGTCCTATGTTATCTACACCAGCGCCTTTATTGCGCGATAGCGACGGTGTTACTGTTGACAGTTCCACTAAAATGAAGTCATTAAATGCAGTTTTCCTAAATTGTTTCACCAAAAAAGACGAAGTAAATATTCCACAATTCAATATGAGAACTGCTGCAAACCTAACGTAGAAGTAGATACCCTTCCCCTGGTGATACAAAGCAAATGACCCTGTCAAATAGGCGATGTTGTAGACGAAATGATCAAATATCAAAAAGTTTATAATGCATAGGAAAAATACGTTGAATACGTTTATTTTTGAACAACATGGTGAGAAATTACAGCTAAATGTACTTCATGAGATCTGCATCTACTGAAACTTTCACTCCGCAGCGGAATGTATGCTGATAGGAAACTTCCTGGTAGATTAAAATTGTGTGCAGGATCCGGGACTCGAACCTGGGACCTATGCCTTTCGCGGGAAAACGCTCTACCGACTAAGCTATCCCGACACGATTTACGATGCCGCCTCACAACTTTACTTCCGTCAGAAAGGTATAGGTCCCAGGTTCGAGTCCCGGTTCTGGCACACAATTTTAATCTGCCAGGAAGCTTCTGTAAAATTATTTCTATCCTTGTCTAATTTTGGAGATGTGGAAATTATTTCGACACTAAAGCTGCTGAAATTGTCAACCTTAGATGCAGATATTTTGTAGGGTGTGTCTCTTTTAGGAGCAATTCAAATATTCAGATTCCTTTTAAAACCTAAAGTGTACCATATCAGATTAACAATAATGAGATTTTTAGGAGCTAGTTGCGGCTCTGAAGAAGAAATTCTCATACCAACTATAGGAGATTTTACCTGAATAGGAAATTGCAGACTGAAAAGCGATAGATGTAACTATATATTCTGGTTGCAGGAGGATCATTTGAGTGACGTTTAATGTATTTGCTTCGTTGAGTCAAATTTCACTGCGTATTGATTAAACGCTAGTGAACACAACTGGGAGCAGCTAGTTCCATCATTTATTTAAGGATACTGAGATCTGCAACACTCTTTTTAATTTTTACAACTAATAAAGATCGCTTCGTTAGGTGGTCCTCACATAGGTTCTCTACGTTCAATAAGTCGCCGTTCTTCGAAAGCAGCTTTCCCTTGCTGTGATCCTATTTTCGGCTTAAGCATATCCACGCCTTATTATTGAGTAACCATTATAATGGGCAAAAGACTTGCCTTTGACCGTTGTAATAACATCCATACTGACGGTCACACAACTGAATACGGAAGCGGCCATTGTGCATATGGCGGGACGGGTGGTACGGGGAGGGGGGGGGGGGAGGAGGAGGCACCACGACCCTTCGGAGCAGGTAAAAGTGTGGCATATGTCCGCCGTGCAAATGTCCCGATACCGTCTCGGTACAATAGCCATGCTAAACCTCCCAGCTTTTAATCCGGGCACTGTGGCTGGTATTCGCCGCGATACATGGGGTTTCCGAACAGGGTACCGCAGGTAGCTTAGCTGTTTGAAACCACTGATCCTATAACGATACATTTCCGAACATAGCCTCCCCATTTCTTGTCTAACTCAAACACCGCCAGGTCATGTGATGTTACCGTTTCTCTGTGTCGTCCCCCGTAACTTTCTTTCCGTGTATTTTCGTACGCTACTCCTGTTCTGAGCACTGTACTACATGGAAGTGATGATGTGTCAAGGATGGTCATCGTAATCGTGTCCACAGAAAAAAATCGAAGAGTAGCCTACCATTGATGTTTACCAATTGCAGGTCATGATGTTAAGACTAGAGGTGAAACGTGGCTGACGTAATAGAGTAAATCTTTCAGAATAACAAAGGGGGCAAAATGCCCGTAGATCTTAAGATACGCATTTAAATTCCATGCTGATGGATTTTTTTCTTGTCTGCACTGCTTCCACATAAAATATGACAACCAAAGTGGGTTGCAGCAGAAAAGATGTTTTCTCCAATATCGATGGTGAACATGCGTGCCCACAGTACTTGGGATAAACGTTCCAGAGCTCAGTTTTTACTTGGATCTTTTTCTTTGTTTTGATGTCAGGAACTTTTTATGGTACTTTTTACCTATACAAATAACGACTAAGCACATAGAGCATTATTAAGTCTGCGATACGCTCCATTTTTAACCGAATTTTATGGGTTTCTCGGAATGCATGAATCGCACGGTTGCAACGTGACTCCTGTGCGGAGGATGCTGTTAGTGAAAGCTTGAAATTGACACTGACATTTTGGGAAATTCCTCCGACTTCTCCAGGGACACCCAGTTAATATTTTAGGGTCTGGGGCTTAGTAGCCCTTATAGCAAGCAAAACTGTTTTTATTTATTTATTTATTTATTTTTTTTTTTTTTCAAAATATCATACTGTAGAAACGGTTACAGGTAAATTGTTGCAGTTTTTCTGCTTTACCGCTGTACTTTCGACTTTAAAATGAAGTACCACTTATAGTTACCAACTTCACATATGTAACTGTTATCACAAGTTTGTAGCTGAAACATGGAAAAGTTTTGTATTAGGATTTATTGTAGGTAGAAAGAAAATTGCACTTATATTTTATAAAATCATCATCATTAGAGACTGATCAAGACTTTCAGCGTTCAGTCTGGAGCAAAGTCTCCCTAATAAAATTCTTGCACAATGCTCTATTCTTTGCTAACATTGATGCCTCGTGTAATGATACACACTTTACTTCAAAATTACACAACTAAATTACATTAGACCAACTATATAACTACCATCCCGAAAGCCGCGGCGGAGCGGCCGAGCGCATTGAGGCGCTATGGTATGATGCGCGAGGCCGTTCCCTGTCGTGGGGTTCGAATCTCCCCTCGGGCATAGATGTTTGTGTCGTCTTTAGTTAAAGTTGGTTCATAAGTAGTTTGTAAGTTTAGGGACTGATGACCCCGCAGTTAAGTCCCTTAAGCTTAAAAAACATTTCAACACCATTCCGAAATTCGCTGTTTCCTGTTAAGACGTCATGTCAATATCGCCATGAAGCTGTTCTTATGTACAGAAATAAGATATATGTACAACTGGATAAACCGTATAATCGTTAGAAGTTTACAATATATTACACGAAAATATCACAAAGTCGAAATTACAGTAAATATGTTACAATTACCTACAATATCTCTGTCGTTTACAGATTCGTCACTAAATTCTCCTTCAGACCGCGGACTATTGAATATAATATACATAACTACTTCTCTAAGCGATCGTCTGTATTGTGACATCTTGACGGCACTGCTTACGCATGGACGTGCCAGAATCAAAAGATAATAATATTTATCCTGCTGGTGTGGCCATCTAGTGGATTCTTTTGGATAAATAAACCATGAAGCTGCGTAACGAAACACATGGACAGTGTAGCCCGTAGTTCGTTTTTGTCGCTCGTCAGCAATGCTTACTGCACGGACTACAAGCATAGCTCTCAGCCAGACCGCAAAGTGTTAATAGGTAGCTGCAAAAATTAACGCTACTACGAATAGCTTATGCATTAGCTCTCTAGTGCTCCCCGACTCCCATAAAGTGGCAACTTGTGCAAGTTTCGTCACCTCCGTGGTGCGGGTACACGGTGCCGACCTCTCTACGTTTTTGAGTTGGGTTGGGTTGGTTGGGTGTTTAAAGGGGACTAAACTACCGGGTCATCAGTCCCCTGTTCCCAGATAAAATATCACAGGGTTTCATGTATCTTTAAAATTAAGCACCCTGCAACCAGTACACAAGACATACTGAAGACAGTGTTGTTCATAAGTACGACATGAAAAGAGAAAGAAACCACAAAAGAAGTGGAACAAATAATCAGATTTACTTAAAACCACAGCAGATGTTGTTGGCTGGCTGATCACTAGGATAATAATGGATGAGCCAGCCAGACTACAACTGCCAGTCGGAAATAGGACTGACAAGATAAAATTGACAACAGAGTAAAACTATAAGCGGTGTATGCCTGAAGATCAGGCGTATGAATCCACCATTAAAGCTTATGATAAAATCCAGCTGCGCTAATAAAATCTAAAACACAGTCAGCCATAGAGGCGTCGTCACCTAAAATCGAAGAAAGCGCAGTAGGCAGGTTAAAAGATTGCCGCAATGCAGCTAAAAGAGGACAGTCCACCAAGATGTGGACCACAGTCAGCAGAGCGCCACAATGGCAGTTTGGCGGGTCTTCTCGACGTAAGAGATGGCTGTGCGTGAGCCATGTATGGCCTATACGCAGGCGACAGAGGATGACTGAGTCCCTTCGAGATGGCCTAAGAGACGTTTTCCAAGCTGCTGTCGAAGATTTGATCGCACGAAGCTTGTTGGGCGTGCTTAATGTCAACCATTCCGAGTTCCAAGCCATAGATATCTTGTGGCGCAGACCCAAACGGATGTCTCTTTCTGGGGTACCAGTATCCAGACGCTGCGAGGCGATGGCCTGCTTGGCCAGCCGATCAGCTCGTTCATTCCCTGGAATGCCTATGTGGCCCGGGGTCCAGACGAAAGCCACCGAACGGCCAGACACGCCGAGACTGAACACAGACTCATGGATGTGTTGCACCAGATTATGTTTGGGGAAACATTGGTCGAGAGCTTGTAGGCCACTCAGGCAGTCACTGGAAATGACATATGACTTCCGCGGGCGTGTGCGGAGGTGGTCGAGAGCACGAAGTACAGCGATCAGTTCAGCAGTAAAGACGGTGCAGCCATGAGGAAGGGAGCGTTGTTCAATGTGGTCGCCATGAACATAGGCGTAACCCACTCTGCCTTCGACCTGGGACCCATCAGTATAGATGACCTCTGCATCGCGGAATGTACCAAGGATCTCCAGAAACAGTTGATGAAGTATATGTGGTGAAACCGTCGTCTTTGGATTGCAGGACAATTGCAGGTGAAGTTGTAGGCGAGGGATGGACCAAGGAGGGATATGAGATTGGCAGGAGAATGCTGGAGGTAGGGGGAAGGACTCTAGTGAGGAAAGGAGAGTATGTACCCGAACCGCGATTGGCAGTCCTGATCGGGGTCGACGGTCTGGAGAGGGAAGGGAGGTGTGTGGAAACAAAAGCCTGCGATTAGGATGATGAGGCGAAGCATGAACGTGGACGGCGTAGGAAGCTAATAACTGTTGCCGGCGAAACCTCAAGGGAGGGATGCCAGCTTCAGCGAGGAGACTTGGCACAGGGCTGGTGCGGAAAGCCCCTGTTGCAAGACGAACACCACTGTGAAGAATGGGATCCAAGGTCCGCAATGCTGAAGGCGCCGCAGAGTCATACACCTGGCTCCCATAATCCAAGCGTGATAATATTAGGGCCTTAAAGAGATGCAGCAGAGTTTGACGGCCAGCTCCCCAGGCAGTGTGGCCGAGACAGCGCAATATATTTAGATGCCGCCAGCATTTTCGCTTCAACTGACGGAGGTGTGGTCCCCAAGTCAGTCGGTTGTCGAACAGCATGCCAAGAAACCGATGCGTTTCTGCTACATGAAGCTGTTCGTCAGCAAGGTAGAGTTCCGGGTCAGGATGAACGACCCGACGACGACAAAAGTGCATCACTTGGGTTTTGGATGCTGAGAATGTGAAGCCATGCGCTGAGGCCCATGATTGTGCCTTTTGAATGGCTCCTTGCAGTCGTCTTTCAATGACACCAATGTTAGCAGAACTGTAGTAGAGACAGAAGTCATCGGCAAACAAGGACGAACAGACCGATGACCCCACAGCCGCCGTAAGGCCGTTTATGGCAACTAAAAATAAAGGTACACTGAGAACGGAGCCCTGGGGGACCCCGTTCTCTTGGGTGTGACGATTACTGACGGAGGTACCGACCCTAACTCGGAAAGTACGGAGTGATAAAAAATTCTGTATGAACGTCGGTAGGGGACCACGTAAGCCCCAGTCATACAGCGTAGCCAGTATATGGTGGCGCCAGGTGGTGTCGTACGCCTTGCGAAGATCGAAGAAGACCGCTACCATGTGCTCACGCCTGGTGAAAGCAGTGCGGATGGCCGACTCCAGCGACACTAAATAATCTATTGCAGAGCGGCCATGGCGGAAGCCCCCTTGTTGGGGGACGAGGAGTCCCCGGTCTTCAAGAAGCCACATGAGCCGCCGGCTCACCATACGTTCGAAGATCTTGCACAGAACGTTGGTGAGGCTTATTGGGCGATAGCTCTCAGCCACCTGCGGAACTACGTTTTTGAGTTATAGATACGAAAAACATCTACTTCATATACTGCTCTTAACGGCTGAGTAGGCACGATTTTGCGCCACCTACGGAAAGATTTATTATTTACTTATTTACATAGTTTACGCCCACATGGGAGCACTTAATCAATACACACACTACAGTCTTTACAATATCAGTGGTAATGTTTTCTCAGCTTCTTCTTCTCTTCCCATAACTTCATTCTTCCTGACCATCCAGCCCTCTCTTCATCTGCAGTGGCGTATTTTATTTTATTTTTATTTATTTTATTTTATTTTATTTTATTTTATTTTATTTTTATTTATTTTTTTTTTTTTCGTGTTACTGTTTTTAATGTCTGTCTTGTATCACTGCTTCTCAGAATCCCCTTCTCTTTTCTCTCTGCAATTTGTTTCACTGTTATTTTCGGCTCTTCTAAGTCATTCTGGACCTCAATGAACCAGTTGTTTTTGGTTTTATTTTTCCAAAAGAATGTTCCAGCAGTCTGGTCTGTCGTAATCTTACTATGTTGTTAGCAGATGTGGGGTATTGCAGTGCCGGTAGTTGTATAGTCTTTGCTATATTAATAGACAGACATGATGACCATCATAATAAAATTTATTCCTTATTTTATGCTATTTTGATCTGCTAGTTGAAGTTGTTGTTGACCGGAAATCACAGCCGCATTGGTGTGGCCGAGCGTTTAAGACGCCTTGCTACGGAGCGCGCGGTTTCTCGTCGTCGTCGGATCGAGTCCTCGGGCATGGATGTGTGTGTGTGTGTGTGTGTGTGTGTGTGTGTGTGTGTGTGTTTTCTTACCATAAGTTAGTTTAGGTAGTATATAAGTATAGGGACGGATAACCTAAGCAGTTTGACCTATTGGGTTTATTAACAATGTTGATCTTGTGATATTCTTGGCCTGTGGCCACTTCATATTTCTGGCCGCTAGCTGTTTCTTTGCTAACATCGGACGTGTCTTAAACGCGGAAGAAAGACAGCAGTGCAGCATATGTTGAAATGTGGGGTGGGGAGCAGTAGCATATGGCACAGTAGATGCTGGTTCCCGTGGGAAAGCCCGCCTATGTTACTGGTGCTCTCCTCGCATTGGCTGCTGCGTTTCACGTTACGTGATTTCTTTTAAAATTAGTTTTGTTTATTATATACTAAATATTAATTATGAGATGAGAATTTGTAATAAATATCTCTCAAGGACAGGCTAGGTTTTGACAATTTAAAAAGTTTAAGGTTCTCTTATAGTAACAAGAGAAGAGCGATTTTGCAGAAGGCGCGTGACGACCTTGTTTTGGCGCGAAATAGAGCGTCAGGTGCCCTCTCGCAACACGCCGCAGTTTGTCTCGAGCTGACCACTATAGCGCCGGACCGCGCCGGTCATGAGTAAAGATTTTTGTAATAGTGATAACAGTCGAGGTCTCAACATGAGCTATGGGCACCATAGGCCGTATCATATTAACAATAGTTGCTCATATTTTCTTATTTAACTAGCTTATATGCCCGTGCTTCGCAACGGTTGTTAAAGAGGAACCTGTGTATATCATGGTTTCTAAGGTTCCGGACCTAGGTCAGCAAAAACAGAACCCTTGTTGGATCGCTCTCGCAATAAACTCAGTTTTTCTAGCCAAGATTTCAAATTTCAATAGAATCATTGCCGAAAACGCTGAATGTGCATATAGTTTTTCATACAAAAAGTGAAATTAAATTAAGTCCGTACTCTGAACGATGTAAATTTAATGTTAGTTTGTGTTCATAAAGTTAAGACTGCGGTGTGAAATTGCCTGTTTGGCTTAAACTTCTGAAAATACTTCTATCGTTGAGATGAAAAATAGTAATAATAATGACAGCGTCATGTATTGCTCCTATGGTGTAGTACTAAACTGTAAGTGTATGCTGAAGTATTAGTATGTTGCAATGTTGCACTGGGGTCAATGTAGTTATTCTGTATGCAGTGCTCCCTATTATCGAAAATTCGACGAATGCTGAAAGTGTGGAAATTAAATCAACAGAGCAGTTGATGTCTGTATAAATAAGACGTTATGGTGGTGTCAATGTGCGATAAAGGAAGTCTGGGTAATCTTTGAAGTTATGCCGTCAGCTGATCGTCTGTACAGATTTTTCCATTAAATACAGTATTCCCAGTGAATTGTCTTGACGTGTTAGCAGCATCGGCCACTCTTTCACCTAACACATGTCCCCACGCCCTGCTGCAATTACTTCGTAAAGCACGAAATTGATATCGACCTTTTGTAATAGAACTGTATATTCATTACACTAAGTACAATTTCTCTGCAAAAGAACACGTCTGTATCAATCTTAATGTAGTCCGTACCAAAAGTAAGTAATTTCAAATTTTAATCTCAATATTGTACGGAACAATTGTGAAAGCAGAGAGGTTTCTGATAAGTTTGTTGCTCGTGTGTGTATATTATCTCTAGTGGCAGGCACAGAGCAGGAATATCTCTGGAGTGAGCATTCAAATGCGCAGAACAGTTTTCGCGTCCTGAATATTAAGGTGGAAATGTCACGTAATATTGGGAAAAATATATTAATCGCTGCCTTTATCTTGGTCCTTTTTTCTTCGGTTAAGACAGATGATTCTGTGTAAATGGCTCTTTTAGCGACGCTTCCTCAACTTTCTTGTTGCCTCTGTGACACATTTATTTAGATATTATTTCATGTTATGTGGTTGTTCTGCGAAAAGGAGGGGGGGGGGGGGGGGGCTTCTTTGCAGCCAATGCAGTACAAACCAATCGTGCGGTCAAATAAATTTGTGGAAAGAGTGCATTTGTCTCAATATCACGTGGAAATTCCAACTTAATGTTGAAGATGCACAGAACGCAATGCTCAATTCCTTCATGCACAATTTAGTGGTTATACCCGTCGAAAGATGCAGCGATTTAGTTTGCTATCGTTGGCAACTAACTATTCGCTTTACGAAGATGATTAATTTACTGACCAGGACAGCATAAATTATTTATTTCATCGGGAACATAAAGAATTATTCCCCTCATTCTACGTGACTGAGTTTTTAAAAAGCATTCAACGGCTTTTGCCAACATCAGCACACAACGCCGCCGCCATAAGTAAAATTGTACCCCTTTTTGTTTTGTATTACACTCTAGTTATGAGAATGAAAAAGAAAAACGCAGCAACGTCATTAGTTCTTTGGTGTACTATGTAATTAACGTCCCCTCACATTGTCCTTTCCTGTACTATGATGTTTTCGAGGCATTCCTAAAGAGACCGCACTCAAAATGTAATGAGGATACACCGAAATCAAAAAGGGGACTACATAAATTCGATTTTTCTTGCAAAGCATTCTTATGTGAATTACAATATCGATAGACGCGAAGGAATGTCGTTATATTTTTAATTCAAATGTTCCCTGTCAAAAGAAGCAAAGATACGTCGTTAAGCTGTAAATATACAAAGTGTAATCAGCAACTCGCTGTTCATTGGTAGTTTGTATTTGCAGAGTTATCTTTTAAATGAAAATGATACCCGCGGAAAGAAGCACTTTTTCTTTCCATGCCATTGCAAGGCATGCGGGATACAGCTAGTAAAAAAAAAATGATTTTTTTGTGTCGTACCTGGGTTAAATTTTACTTGCAGTGGCAACGATTTAGTATGTTAACGTTGGTAACTAAATATTCGCTTTAGGGGGTCATTAATTTACTGATCGGAACAACATTATTTATTTCATCATCAACACGAAGAATTATTCCCGTCACTGTACGTGACTAATTTTTCAAAAAGGATTCAACGGCCGTTGCCAACATCAATACACAACACCGCTGCCGTAAGGAAAATCGTAGCCCTTGTGTGAGTGTATTACACGTAAGTTAGTGAAAAAAATAACGCAACAGCGCCATCTTTTAGTTATTTGGTATACTATGTTACGAACAGCGCCTCTATCGGATCTTTGCTATATACTACGCTGCAATTGAAGCACAGCATAACCAGAAACTACAAATTACGATATCTCTTCTTCCCCTGATCCGATTTTGATGAAATAAATCTTATATGTTGCCCCCCAAGGTACTCTCAGTTGACCTAAGAAACTCCACGAAAGTTTGTATAGTATTCTTGGAGATTTGCTGAACTACACCATACTTATAAGCATAATTTACACACAAAACTTCAAATTACGATATCTTTCCTTCCTCTGATCCGATTTTGATGAAATGTAGCCTATGTTACTCTCCAAACTATTCCAAATGTACCTGTGGAAACCCATGAAAGTTCGTGTAGTACTTTTGGAGATTACCTTAAACAAATAGACATACACGAAGGCTTTTAAACAAATGGTTAAATTATGATATCCTCATTTTCTCTGATCAGATTTTAATTATTCAAGCATTTATATAACCGTACGATATTCTCAAGTTAAGTGTGAAAACCCCATGAAAATTCGTCGAGTAGTTTTGGAGATAAACGTGTTCAAAGAGACAGACATGAAGGTTGTAGATAAGAAGTTTAAAATTACGATTTTCTTTTTTTCCGTGATGCGATTTTTATGAAATGAAGTCTATATGTTACCCCGACTTAGGCTCAAGTTACCTGTGAAATCCCCATGCAAATTGGTGAAGTAGTTTTCGTGATAAGAGGTTTTTAATAGTTGAACAAACAGACATAGCGGTTACTGAAAACACTTAAATTTACGATATATATATATATATATATATTTTTTTTTTTTTTTTTTTTTTTGTAATTTGACTTTGTTAAAATTATGCCTATAAGTTGACCCAAACTTTTCCCATGTTTCCTGTGAAAACGGCATGAAGATTCGAAGATTCGTCCAGTAGTTTTGAAGATTGGAGGGAACAGCGACAGGCCTACATTTACAGATTTATTATTAGTATAGATAGATTAATAAATGGCATCCCTGAAAATTAAAAATCTCGCGAGTCGCTTCTTATGCTTCCATCATACATAACTTATTTTAGCCCCACTTCTATGCTGTAGAAGAACAAACGACCTGTGTGCTGTCTTCTGCGCTGGGGACACAACTATAGAAGACAACAAGTTAGTCAGAACTGTATGCTTTCCATAAAGACATGGACAGCAACTACGGCACCTCGTGCGTACTGTAGGGCGGTACAAACGCACACTGCTACGCAACAGCATCCGCAAGGATGCGGAGCTTTTAGGGGACTTGTGGGAGGAAGCAGTACTAACTTCTCCGTCCGCAAATAAAACGCTAGGAAGCTTGTAATCTTCATCCAATTCCTGTTTCGGATAATTCTCCACGTGAGTACGTGTCTTCGGCGTGGCCGTTGTTGCACACAATTTAACAATCTTCTCGTAACATTTTTGTCTGCAGTGGTACTAGTTCCCATATTCCTTTTTTTACGGTCCATCACTTCTTCCGTTAGTGATGTGTGTTCTCAAACTTTGTGGGCGGTCATCATTCGTTCAAAAATGTTCAAATGTTTGTACAGCTTAAGGGACTTAACTACAGGGTCATCAGTCCCTAAACTTACAAACTTCATATGAACTAGCTAATCCTAGGAACGGCACAAATATCCATGCCCGAGGGGGGATTCGAACCCCCGACCGTAGTGGCCGTGCAGACCGTGACTGGAACGCCTCAGCCCCCTCGGCCACCGCGGCCGGCGTCATCATTCGTCGTAACGGCTATTTTCTGTCTTCTTTGCGCGAATCTTTCAAGGGTGTGACATATTTTTCTGCTGCTTCATAAGCGATTCTGCGTTTCTTCATGTCTTAGGACGATACCTCTCAAGAAATTGCATTCATCTCCATCTTTTCTGTCGTTTGCATTTTGTGAAAGGCGTTGGAAATATCAGTGGGTAGGCTGTGGTGCTCTTCTAACACCGAAATACTTTGCTCTTGGTCCCTCTAGTATCCTTAGACCGTTTTGATGCCTCGCAGGAATCCATCAGTACTTCCTCCACTGAATGTAGCCGTCGCTACAGTCGGTGTTGGGGCTAAGTTAACGCGAGTTGCTGCCGCATACCTCAACGGCAGTGTCAACATCCTGGCTGCGGCTTCCGCCTCGCCCACCGGCGTTTGGGCCACGCGTCGTCGAATACACTGCGAGCAGACGTGACCGGTGGATACACATGCTCCGCACACGTACGCGGCTGGATTGGGCAAAGCTGAAAATGTGTACCCAGCCGGGATTCGAACCCGGGTCTCCTGCTTTCTAGGCAGTTGCGCTGACCCCTACACCACTGGGGACACAGTGATCACCGCACCTGCAAGGACTACCTAAGCACGCCTCCAGTCAGACACAAATTTCCAGCTTCAGCCTGCCCACAGTACTCAAACTCGTAGTTATGAAACTAATTCCCGTAAGAGTATAGGCTTCAAACTTGCCCACTCCTCCCCACTAACGATAGGATCATTGCCCGTCACCGGCATATGGCGTCTGTTCCGAAAGAACAGACCTCACTTCTGTGAATGTATATTGTGAATATTAAATAATAACAACTGCAGGATCAGAAGTGAGGTCTGTTCTTTCGGAACAGACGCCACATGTATATATACAATGGTATATGTTTGTTCAAGTCAATTTTAGCTTCCCTGATACTATTCAAAAATGCAGATTTGTGAGCAGTAGACAATTTCTCGGCTACATTACTGATTACAGTTCCGCAATTCTTGGACACTGATTTGATTTCCAAAGCGGTAATTTCGAAAAGTAATTCGAAACCTCTGACCGTCCTAATTTCGCGGTCTGCGGGTGAGACTACCATTACCTCACTATATTCCCATCGCAATGTTTAAACTTCAGAGTTCCTCCGCACGATTCTGTAATTTCATCACATTTGGTGGCATCTTTTAGCTGCAGATATACAGTCCTACTAAAAATGTACACGTAAATAACAATATATTGCCGCTGTTTATTTTCATAACTTCTACGAAATTCTCAACTTCGAAAGATGTCGGCCGCCGGTATAATCAAATGTCAACTTGAAAGTATCGTTCCGTGGACGTTATCATTCTACCCTCAATCGGGTCTTAAACATTATATATATATAAGCACGTGTAGCAGCGCAAAACTCGCCACAAACGTAACAGCTCGCGTCCGTACAGCTCGCCCACCAGAGATAACAAAATTAGTGACTAGTGAGAGCTAGTCATATTGCAGTGTTCAACCAGGAGTATTTTAACGACTTGAATGTCGATGAAACGAACACAACAGCCAGTCCCCCGCCGGGAATCGAACCCGGGCCCCCTGCGTGGTAGTCAGCGACGCAGTCGCCTGAGCTACGGAGGCGGACGGCAGTATTAACGGTTCTGAGATACTTGTATGCCCGTAGCTGTATAGTCTTGCCTATATTAATAGGCCGACATAATGAACATTTTGATCTGCTAGTTGAAATTGTTGTTGAACTGAAATCACAGACGCGTTGGAATGGGCCAGTATTATAAGGCGCCTTGCTACGGAGCGCGCGGTTTCTAGCCGTCGGAGGTTCGAGTCCACGGGCATGGATTGTGTGTCTGTGTGTGTGTGTGTGTGTGTGTGTGTGTGTGTGTGTGTGTGTCTGTCTGTCTGTTTCCTTACCATATGTTCGTTTAGGTAGTTTGTAAGTATAGGGTCGGATGCCCTAAGCAGTTTGACCTATTGGGTTTATTAGCATTTGAAAAAGTTTCCCGTCCTTTCATGCACATTTGGTTGACAGAATCAGTCCCAACTTTTTGGCTGATGTGTTATGTCAACGAATCATTCAGTTCCTTTTGTCCTTTACTTTTTTATAATTTAGATATTTATGTAAACCGTGTACGCAACTGAATAATGTTTGTTCTCATAAGCATTTTAGCCTTTATTTGGAAGGATAATCAGTATCCTGTTAAATATACGTTATTGTTTTACAATATTTCTTTTGTACATTTTTTATTATTTTATGTTATAAACAGGTCTGGTGCGTTATCAGTGTATAGTTCATGATATTTGCATGTTATTACAGTATTTAGTGGATGCTGGTTTACATGAATTGCTGATTGGTAACTTCACGTTGTTTTGTTTTCAATTATATTCCCCTGCCTTTTTTGTTTTCTTTTGTGTGTGTGTGAGTGAGAGAGAGAGAGAGAGACGTCTCATTTTTTAGGTTTAGCAGTGATTTTTCATTGGTGTTTGTTTGCTTGTTTATTAATTCTTTGTTCTCAGCTATAGCTTTCTGGATATGTAGGTTTTCTTGAGTTTATATGAGGTGTTAATTGTGGTTGTTCGTCGTGATAATTTTGATGTCTTGGTCTATATTGATTAGGTAATGGTTGTATTGTTTTAAGTGTTCAGTAAATGTGGAGTGGTTTGTTTCATATTTACAATAGCTGATGTGTTCTTTATATCTTGTTTTGAAATCTCAATTTGTCATTATTATGTGGTCTGCATCACAACGTATGCATTCCAGTCTGTAAATTCCTGATCCTTAAAATATATATATTTCTTGATTTTTGTTTGTAGATTTATCAACTACGGCAGTTGTATATTCTTTGTGCAATCTGTGTTTCTTCAGTGTATGTGTCACATTGTGTGTTAAGTTGTGTGTGTATGTCATGGTGTACCATTGTGGTGTTGTGTATGGCGTGTTTGTTGTTCCAGTTTCTGTATAAGGGTGTTGTGTATTTTACTGTTTTCTGGTTTTGTTTGAAATGTTGTTTTTCCATATTTATCTTGTAATTTTATTATTGAGTTTTTGTTATTACTTGTGTGTCGTAACCATTGTTCCTTCATATTTGTTTGAGTGTGTTCATTTCATTTTGATAGTATGATTTCTATTTGTTAGAGAGATTCTGTTTAGCATATATAACATGTCTAAATGCTGCAAGGTTCTGGGTTTGGAGACGATTGAAGGTACAATGTTTGATCATGTCTATTAATGTGATGGTTTTGAGATAAATGTTGAATGAATGTTTACCTATTTATTTTGATGTCATTTTATTTTTCAATTGTGAACTGTGTTTTTGTGGACTTTGTTTATTTCAGAGTGAAGTTCACGTATTTTTATGTGACCTATTAGGTCACATGTGTTTTTCACTGTCTTGTGATTTTCTATTTTGTAGTGCTTTGAGATTATTTTTGGAGGTGTTTGGCTATGTGATATCTTGAGGCATTTCTGAAATTTATAACTGGACTTGGAGGAGACTACGGTTTGCATGTTTTTGGTTGGCTGCTGAATGTTGGTGCTTGTGGCTTCTTCTGTGTTACATGGTATTTCTGTTTGTTAGTATATTTTGGATCTTTTTACAGTTTTCTTTACATTTTCCTGAAATCCTGTGGTTTGGTCTGATATCAATGTTATGATGTTGTTGGCTTATATAGATTCTTTGGTTTTGTCCATCAGTTGTATTGCATTTCCTTTGTCTGTTTTGGTTAACATAATATCGTTAGATGTTAACTTCTGTGTCAGTGAGTTCATGGTGGCTGTCTGACAGGTGGTTCTTTACTTGTTAATGTTGTTTATTTCCTTCTTCACCAATTCTCAAATGTTCTTAGCGTGTGATGATATATTCGCTTTCTACAATGAGATTTTCTATGTACCTTTAGTTAATCTGCTATTGGTGCAATGTGTAAAAACTTTCTCTAATAACTTTTTTTCTTTGGGGTGTAACTCTGTCAGATTTACTAAACGTGGCTGAAATGTTTGTTGGTGTTCTTCTGAACTTTTCATTGCAAATGTAAATATGTGCTTCTCTCTTTTCCGTTTTTTATCTCATTATTTACTGTTCATATTCATTTTTTAAGTGTTGAATTGGTCATGTGATCTGTGTTCAATTATCTCTATCAGTGTAATAAGGACTCCAGTATTTTCTAGCCCTTAGTGGGTTTCATGCAGTATCATGTTCAGATATTGCTTTTTAGTATATAACCTCCTGATTTCATTATAAAAAAAAACATCTTTCTGCATACAATTTTGAAGTTTGTGCCGCTTCAGAACTTTTTTGACCTTTATATGAAAGTAGTTTGGAATTATGTAGTTGTGCTGACAGTGTGCTGAAAGGTGCATATAAGATGAACATTAACAAGAGTAAAACTAGGGTAATGGAGTGCAGTGTAAGAAAACCAGGTGATGCTGAAGGAATTAGATTAGGTAACGAAACAATAAAGGAGGTAGATGAGTTTTGTTACTTGGGCAGTAAAATAACAAATGATGGTCGCAGTACAGATGATATAAAATGCAGAATGGCAATGGGTAGAAAGGCGTTTTTGAAAAAGAGTAATTTGTTAACATCGAATATTGATTTAAGCCTAAGGAAGTCCTTTCTGAAGGCATTTGTATGGAGTGTTGCCTTGTATGGGAGTGAAACATGGACGATAAGCAGTGTGGACAGAAAGAGGATAGAGGCTTTTGAAATGTGGTGCTACAGAAGAATGCTGAAGATTAGGTGGGTGGATCGCATAACTAATGAGGTACTGAACCGAATTGGGGAGAAAAGAAATTTCTGGCATACCTTGACTAAAAGAAGGGATAGATTGGTAGGACACATTCTTAGACATCAAGGAATTGTGAATTTAGCGTTGGAGGGAAGTGTGTGGGGTAAAAATCGCAGAGGGAGACCAAGAGACGCGTATAGTAAGCAGATTCAAGTGGATGTGGGTTGTCGTTCTTATGAGGAGATGAAAAGGCTTGCTCAGGATAGAGTAGGGTGGAGAGCTGCATCAAACCAGTCTCCGGACTGAAGACCATAACAACAACAGTTGTTATTGCAGGTTTGGTAGAATTTTATGTGCTGTATCGTTTTGTGGAGTCTAAGATATACATAGAGTAAAAGGCGTTATAAAAAGTATGAAGATTTTGGGGATTTAAGGAGGTATAGATATCAGTAGCGTTTTTACAAAAAATCAAATCGAAGTCGAAATTGATAAAATACGAGAAAAGGTTAACAATTTGCTACTGTAATGTTCTACAATAAACAATAAAAGGAAAAAATAAACAATTCAAATTCCTATGTATGACGGACATAACCAGTCGTAAGCCTGAATCCAATGTGCAGAATGTTATTATTACTATTCCCGAGAAAAAAGGGGAGGGGGCACTAAACATTTCATTTATTTCATATTACATAAATCCATATTGTGATAGATCACACAGATGCGGACTGAGTCATGTTACAAATGGTTACAAAATACTGAGATTCAATAAATAATTTCACAATAACAGGCAGGTCTTATCATGTGGTGAATAATATTACAGGTAGAACTACACATAAAATCAGAAACATATAGGTCAAATAACATAAAACAATAATTGTGGGAAAAAATAGATGCATAGTACACAAAGCATGTCAGTATAAATGGGTAAGATGTATAATACATTAATTATATTAAAACAGAGAGTCTTGATAACTTAAATGTGGCAATACAAAAATTACAGAAACAATTATTATTTTGCCTGCATATACTCAACGAGAGAGTAAAATGACTTTTCCACAAGATATTTTTTCAGTTAGTGCTTAAATGTAGGCAGGATCTTAATATGTACTTTGATTTCAGCTGGGAGAGCATTGAAAATCCTTGTGGCAGAATGATGGACACCTTTTTGTACAAGACTTAAGCGTTTAAGATCCCTATATAGGTCATTTTTAGACCTAGTATTGTGATCATGATAGACACTATTAGGTTGAAAAAGGTTATTTGAAACAAAAATCATTATAGAGAATATGTATTGAGTGGCGGTGGTTAGTATTTTTAAATTGCGGAACAGGTTTCTACAAGAAGCTCTAGGGTTAACACCACTCATTATTCTGGTTGCTTTCTTTTGTGCGGTAAATATATTTTTCGCTAATGGTGATTACCCTAAAAAACTATGCTATAGGACATGATGGAATGAAAATATCCAAAATACGCAGCCTTGGTAGTATCTATGTCACTAATAGGGGTGATTACACCCAGAGCGTAAGTTGCTGCACTGAGTCTTTTATGGAGATCTAATATATGCTCAGACCAGTTCAATTTATAATTTATTAGAATGCCCAAGAACTTGGTAAAATCACACTGTGTTAGGGGCCTATTTTGGTTACCGCAGCTTAAATGAAATACCTTATTCTCTTGCTGAGCTGCATGAAATTGTATATATTGGTTTTTTCAACATTAAGGGTAAGTCCATAGGACTTAAACCAGTGTAGAACATCAACAAGTTCAGATTTACATTTGTTTTCTATTTCGCTGATTGTACGTCCTTCATCGTGAAACATAATAACACGGCACACAAGGAGCAGCAGCACCATAGCTTGAATGTAAGCAAGCCACTAGACAGCCACATAGAACTATTTTTCAACATAATTTCCAGCTGAATGTATAATAAATCAATTAGTTTTCGAAATAAAAACGTTATCTTTCCAGATGATAAGCTGCATAACTTGTAATTCAAGCAGACGTAAATCCCAAGAACGACTTTATGTAACTATAGTAAACAAAATTAGGGCTAATGCATCTAGCAAAATATCAAATTGAACAACTCGTCCAAAATATGACTGTGGCGAACATGTTATATTTGGTCGCACGGCTGTCTGCAGGAGATCAGCTGTTCGCTGTCATTGAGTTCGTGTATCAGCCGCTGGGAGCGCTGACATGCTGTATTCCTTGCTTCGGCGCGTCGCCGTTGTGTACACATTATGTAAACTTTTATATTGATTATTCTGTTTATTGTATGCTGAGAACTAGGTATCTTTGTTCAAATGATTTAATCGACTTTGCTTGTTCCTTGTAAAATGAGGAACAGTTTCAAGAATAAAGCTATTTTATGTAACCAGCGAGTACTCGCGCCGTGAGCATTTTGTTCACAGTAATTTTAAAACAATCGGCATTTTACCAATTTTAAATAGTCAGATAGGTATGTTTTCTTATAAACGCAACTAGAAATACTTATTTAGATATATTAGGCACATTACAAACTGTTCTTTGACTGTCAGAAAAATACTATACACGCAATCGATTCCGTGACTTTTAAAGGCGCAAGTCTCGCGGGTGAAATGTTAAACGTCGTCGAAGTAAAATTTAACACCGCAAACCTCGCGAACTGCAAGACTTGCGACAGTAGTGTTGACTTTTTTCTATTGCTATACATTGAGTTACGTAAATTCCTTAATAGTTATTGACATTGTGATTAATTAAAAATTCTTCTACTGAAGTACCATTGGATTAGTTTACCTCGTTTCTTAGTTGTATCAGTCATGAGACTACTGTAACTTCATCATCATACATTCTATATGAGCTATTTATTCAGTTTGTATTATAGAATGTTCCAGAACTATTAATAACTATTTATTATTCAATTTTCACTGTTTTTAAACAAAGTTGTACTTTTTAATTCACTATGAGGTTCTTCATTTGAGCGTTTCAATACAGTAGATAATTTATCGAAATAGTCACTGGTATCCGTTCCTTCACTTCACCATCGGTTCGGATCGACTGCTGCATTAAAGCTGGAGGGAAAGGGATGTTCCATTACAACCCTAATACGATTAAGCTTAGAGAAACATCTTACAGCTTTGTCGTCGTCGTCGTCGTCGTCATCATCATCATTATCTCGCAAATTATATCCTAGAGTTACATTGTCCATTATGCATAAAGAAAAAAGAAACACCACTTTCATTACGTAAAAAAAGAAAAAAACAAAGACAACTACTAACAATTTCATTTACTTCCGTTAAGGATTTGGTTCTGTATAAATCATTTTTTCTATTGTGAGCTATATGTTGGCGGAAGAAAACACTAATTCCAGACCGGTAACGCACAATAGCAAAAGAATCCGAACAATCGCGTCGGGTGAAATGCACAGTAATGACAATTTTACTTTAAAAATTGTTGGTACTTTCGAAGACATTCTTAGATTGAGACAGTAGAGCTCCATCGATGTCGTGGAGCTGGCAGGTAACTGGGACTTTTCCAGGAAGGGATAACAATATTAAAACTCAGTACTAACTGTGCACGTATTAATAATTCGTTCTGGTAAGTGAATCTAAAAATGGGAACAGGTCATCGTAAAAAAAATGGAATATTAACAAGTATTAAAGTAGTGAATTTTCCTAAAAAAATTTAAAACCTTTTTCTTGAAATAAAAGATTAAACAAAAACCTCAAAATCTTATGAAAAATTAGTGACTAGCTTAAGCTAGTCATATATCACAGTAATATCACAGATGGTTACTGACAATTTTAGCGACTTGACTGTCGATGAAACGAACACAACGTCCAGTCCCCCCGCCGGGAATCGAACCCGGGCCCCCTGCGTGGTAGTCAGCGACGCTGAGCTACAGAGGCGGACGAAAGAACTGTACTAACAAACTTGCAGAGCACATAGTTGTTACGTCTTTACTACTTTAATAAGCTGACATAGTAAACAACATTTATTTATTCCTATTTTAAAGTAGTTTGGACATTTTAATACCGATAGTTGAAGTTTGAGTTGAATTGAAATGACAATTTTGTGTATGTTTCAAAACTTTTTCGTTAATCGACTCCTTTCATGGCCGTATGTTTTAAGCCATCATGATACGAATATGGCCGCGGTGGAGTAGCCGAGCGGTTTTAGTTCTGCTTCGGCAGCGGCCGAGTGCACACGCGCCGGTGTGCTGGCTCCCCGAGTGTTTACGCCGCCTGCAGCTACTGGGACAGGGGCGGGGACTGATCAATTACGACGATACACGCTCCGTTTTCAGTTTCCGTATGGATGCACTCGACCGCAAGTGCAAGAACGCGTAGATTGGCTTTACGGAGAATTGGGTCTGAAAGATGAAGTACAAGCTTTTTCGTATGATTTCCTTGCGAATGCAGTGTTTGTGAAAGTCGTTAGTGACGATCCCTGTTTACGTGTCATGGAATTAACTCAAGGTACCCCCGAATTTGTGAATTACAGAGGCGAAATCTGCAAAGTATCAGCTTCTCATGCCGGCCTCGGTCTACGCAAGGTCCGCATATTTAATCTACCTTTTGAGATTGAAGTCGATAATATACGACAGGCCCTTTCTGAATATGGTGACGTTGTGGAGATTCACGCGGAAACGTGGTCCGGGTTGAAGCATTTCAATGTGGATAACGGCGTGAGGATTGCTAAAGTGGATCTTAAAAAGCATATCCAGCCTCGTGTGAAACCTGTCGATAGGAGTGCACCCGCTACGGTGGATGGGCAGGACGTTATCAGAACCACGTACGTGGACATGCTGGTTGGAACGCCTGCCGTAAGCGCGGACCCACCGAGTCAGGATTCCGGTAATTCAGCCTCGCTCCGTGTAGAGTCGGGGAGTTAACTTGAAGCGCGGCCTGTGAACCATCTTCGGTGGCCGAGTCCTGCACGACACTGCGGCGTCGGCACCGCACCGGCAGCCGCCGCAATCGACAGGGGCATGTTTACAACGCCAGGCGCGCGCGTCACCGCGTCGCAGCTGAGCCACCCGACGGCGCGAGCACTCCGCCCGGTAGTGCTCCGTCGAATTACAAATGGCACACGTCCTGGGCTGTCCGTCGTATATCACAAGTGCACGATAGCCTGACACACTAATAAAAGACGGTATGTGCTTCATGAAATCAATTTTTACTTGACGCACGCCATTCAGTACGGGGGCACGGGAAGTTGTTCTCCCACTTTTCCTCATGAACAGACAGAACACGACCGTAGGCACTCAGAACGGTAGTTCAAATACGCACATAGTGCACAAACCCATGCCACCAAAAGAAACTTCTACATCAATCACACTACCATCAGATCGCAAAAATTTCCTTGTCCCTCCTTTCTTCTACATTACGCAGACACGGATCAACATTCAAAAGTTTTACAAAAAATACAGGCGCAAGCTGAGACATATGTATTCCGTAAAGTTCGTCTAATGGAATCTTAACTTGATCAATAAGGAATCTATGAACTTCATATGCAGCAGGTTTCACAATTCCACGTTCAATAGTAAACTTCAAAGTATAGATATAGTGACCGAAGACCGGACTGGGTCGGGAGCGACTAGCGACGACCGACCGATCAAGCGTCGCCGCTAACGAGAAACGCTCCACGAAACCACAGAGACGACAATAACAACTAATCGAAAACAAAAATCAAAACGCAAGCCAAATCGAAACCGTGACAGAGCAGAGTACGAAGCCAGATAACCACTAAATATAGAAGGTAAACGGAGTGCAGTCAACACAAGACTGAGGAGCGAGCTGTGGCTCCGGGCCCTATATAGTGCGGCTCTGCGCAGATGACCGGCGCGGTAGCCGCGCCACGTCGTGCAGCGCTCTAGTGGCGATGGCAGCGCTAGAAGGTTGTGCGCGCCGCCTAACGGCTGCTGTCATAGTCCATGTGGTCTGGCGGGCTGTCAAACTTATCGTTCCGGGATACCAGAATATCTCCTCAAAATCGTAGCCATATTCAAAACAACTTCATATTATAAACAAAACGACCAAATCCCAGCCACAAACACCAAACAAATACTTTAGTAGAGAAATTATCACCCAGTAACAGGAAGACAAAAGATTTCACTGTCAGAATAAACAGAAACTTGCCTTGGCATGAACCGCGACGGAGCACAGCGTAAGCACAACCGCACTGCACGACGGCCCAAGCCGGAATGCCTCACAACTTTACTTCGCGCTTGCCCCCGAAAGGCAAAGGTTCCAGGTTCGAGTCCCGGTTCCGGCACACAATTTTATCTGCCAGGAAGTTTAATATCTTACTAACTGGCACTATTTACGAAATGATACGCACTTCATCACCATGCTGACATAAAGATTTAAGTAACTTGAGAATTAAATTTTTCTACCGATTAGTTTTTGTAAAATCATTTGTGAAAGATGGCGGGGCATGCGCCTCTATTCTGTTAGAACAGCGCGATTCCAAACTTGTTGGAGAAAATTGGCGGACGTTTCAGCTTGGGTATTTAGGAGCTCTAGTTTCTTCTATCACTCAAAACAATTTGCTGGGGCTTACAGACTCCGGGCGCTCCTGAACTGATGTGATGCAAACACTATCATAGAAATATTGTACCGAGAAAATTGGTAAGTTGTCTTAAGAACACGTTACATAATGATTTCCTCAGAAGCAAAAATAGGACAATATTAAGAAATGCTTCCGAGGGCGAAGAAACCCTTTCTAGCGCCAAAGCTGAACAGCAATTCAATACTTGAAACTTGAAACATATGATTTTCCTAAAAAATTTTGATATAGAAAGCTTGCCATGTTGTCTCTAATAGGATCAAATTGGGTGACGTGGGAAGAGCTCGCTACATTCTATGTATATAGATTACTGTTGCCAAACGTTTGTAAACCTATTGGACCAAATTTCTATAGTCATCAATCACTACACTTACAAAATAAGTAAACTAACTGAAACTAACGACAACACATACCCATGCCAGAAAATTCAAATTCAAATGTTTGTAAATCTAGCGGATTCAACTGCTTAGTTATTAGTCCGTAGCTTACAAGCTACTTACACTAAGTTAAACTAACCTAAGGAAAACACACACATCCATGTGCGAGGGAGGATTCGAACCCCCGACGCGGGAGGCCGCGCGATCCGTAATGTGGCGCTCCAGACCGCTCGGCTATTACCGCGCTCCATGCCCGAAGTAGGACTCGAACTTGCGACGGCAAAAGCCGCACAGTCCGTAGCATGGCGCTTTAGACCACTCGGACATTCCGCGTTAAATGACATTTGAGTATATTTCTCGAAGAAGTGCGGACAAAACATCTAAAGAAACAATATTG
Organism: Locusta migratoria; assembly: GCA_026315105.1. NCBI lineage: Eukaryota > Metazoa > Arthropoda > Insecta > Orthoptera > Acrididae > Locusta > Locusta migratoria. The sequence continues at coordinate 449,087,716 of CM048746.1, forward strand.
TTTGTGTTGTCAGTGCCTGTGTGCATTCCTAATGTGAAAAGGCCGAATTAAAAAATAAATAAAAAAGTAGTTGTCTTTTTGTAATCTGTTGATTTGACAATAAAAAATTACGTTTTGTTTTATAATATTTATTTCTCCCGACAACAACTCCAAAATTCTGACATTTTTATACATTCTCCAGATATTTTAATTTTCCCGTCTTCCAACCCTACTTTCGATGTTGTGAGTTTGTGAAACATCCTGTGTAGTGAGGTACGGGCAAAGGAAGAAGATGGAACAATCGTTAAAGTTCCCTTGATAGGAAAAAAATTTTGGTCTTCAAGTTGCAAGAACGTAATTTCGACAGCTGCCGTCAGTAGGCCTATTGTAATCACACTGCGGAATTTACCGATGGATTACAGAAATAATTTCAAGAAATGAAATTCTTTCACAACATTAACACGACTTTTATTTTTGTTATCGAAAATTTCTTTTGCCTTGGGGCAACTACCACCAATGAAAGTAGAAATTGTTATTTTGAACTTCGTAACAATAAGAGATGCACGAATATTCCGTTCGTTCTATTGTTGCGGTTCCGTCATTATTTGGATAGCAGACAACGAACCTGCTTAGGTCGTGCTCACCGCTGTAACCGACGCGCGCTTGTTTCGTTCTTCGAGAGCTGCTGGCGTCTTTCTGAGGTAGGGAGGAAAGTAACTATGTTCATAATTTGTTCCTTTGTACTCTCTTTAGGCATAATCATCAGTGTTTTGTTTTAATGCATAATTTTCTTGATGGCGAAAAAGAAAAATATATGGCGCAAGGAAAATGTATCTTACGAGACTGGGTGTATATACAACTTTTTATGTCTCTGACCATAATAAACGCGTCGTTATCGCACAAACTGTTGCCGTTGTTTATCAGTACTCGTTTCTTTTTATTCGTCGACATAAAAGTGTTGCAGTTCAGCTACAAATATCAAGGTTCTTATAGTGGCACGAAAAAACGAGTTTTGCGTGTAATTTGTACAGACGCACTGGTATTTTGCAATGGCATTCTTATTTCCCGCTACTGTTGCAATCACAATCAATGCTTAATCTAGAAAAGTAGGAAGGTTTCTATACTCGTGTGCCGTCACGAACCAACTAATTGAAATTATGATGAAATAATATTTTGTCCTATAATTTAGTAAATGAAAGTTTAAATTCAACTTCGGGAAATGTTGTGTTTAATCAAACAGACGATAGCCACTTTCATTTTCGTGCTCTAACTTGCTAATCGCGGTCATGCTTCACTGTGGCTCAGTATGATGAGGGGGAAAAATACTTGCAGGTACACACTCGCCGAGAAAAAACGTCTGTCAAGTCAATGGCCTAGTTTACGTTATTTTTATACATGCTATTTTGTCACAAACTGACATTTTGAGCCCGTGGTTGTGTATGAAATACAGGATGATGCTTACAAACAAAATATTACGATGGAATTTTTTCGTGAATAAATGAATAGCACGAAAAAGTCTATCGTAAAAGTTTGTTTACAACATTTGTCAGTATCATGAGTTATATTTACGCTCCAGTAAGCAATTCCAATCGTCGTTTTGTATTGTAGGGCACCACAGAAACAATGACTTTTCGCCACAAGCAAAATTATTTGCATAATCAAAATGTAAATGACATGTATGTGGACGTGAACAGCCGTCTGACAATGAGCTGGAATTTTGACCGGTAACGACGCTATTTAGTAAATAAATAGCACGATCAAATGTCGTTGTTTGCTGTTTTTTTTTCTTTTCTTTTCTTTTCTTTTTGTAAGAATCATCCTATGTTTTTTATACAGCCAGTGACGAGACTCGTGCTTATGTTCGTTGAATTTCTGCATAAAAAGCAGACGGTTTACCGACTCTGGAGCGTACCCTACATTACTCGACATTATGTTCATCTACTGCTCATCCCCTCCATCTAGCCCCTTCTCCTCCACCTCCCCCACTCTATCGATCCCATGTATTCTCAAGTTCGTTCTATTACTCGGACACTATATCGTCAAGGTTACTACATAGATATAGTAGCAATCGGGCCGCGAGCATAACACCGGATCTACAAATTGGAACCAACTTTCGAGCAAACATAGTTCATCCAACGCATGGATTGGTCAAGTAGCACTGGAACCAACGCTGGATCCAATATTGTTACGCCTCCGTTGCTTGACGGTATTTCGATCAACCATCAAAGGACGTTGAGCCAATATCGATACGCCGGCCACACATTGGCGCCAACTTAGACTCATTCTCTCTTTGTAGTCTGCTTGTCTCGAAACTGTGTTTTTTGTTCGATTGTTCCACATCGTCGTTTATTTTAAAGTTTTGAAATGTTAGTAAAAAGTACAGCTGTATCAGAACGAGATTCATCTGTGAAAGCAACTACAAAAATCGTCATGATACTGCAAACTTTAGGCATGATCATGACAATATGAAGTGGATTTTATGCTTTTCAAACTTAATGATGCTTTTGACAGACCTGATTGTTGAATGTAATTTGAAACATTAACAGTACCTAACGTTGCCCGTCAGAGCCTCACATACTGCTTTGCAAACTTCAAGCGCTATTAGTGATATTACTTAACGTGGATATTTTAAAAATGAAGTGTACGCTTTTGAAAATGTCACCTGTTTCAAGAAATCAGAGCTTAACTGTCAAAAGTCCTTTGACAGTGTATGTCCCCTCAAAAACGTATCTTTCTTTTTTCAGTTCAGTCATTTGAAGGCGCAGTTCTAAATGTGAATTTTTAATAATTTTAATAATGGTATCTAAAACCTGCAATACTTCATTAACTTACTGATTTCGAGATGTACGGTATGAAGTGATACAAGTGTGATACAATACAATCATCTGAAAGAGCAGCTCTAAATGTGCAATTTTAATAATGGATATCGAATACTTGTGATACGTTTTTAAACATACTGATTTCGAAATGTATGGTATGAAGAGGTACATTACAACTGACCATATTCTTTCAGGCGGTTTCGTTTTTAGCCCACTTTAGGTTATGGTAGTAACATAAAAAGTGGGCCTTTGCGATCGCCTTTTGACAGCTCGAAAGTATAATGAAAATAATGACTTAACCGTTCATCTGACACGAAAACTGAATACACGACTTTATAGACGAGAAAATTCTCTACAACTTTGCTGCTTCCTTGTGGGTTTTTTCATATACCGCATCGCTTCAGAGATATTTACAAAAATAACGACGATTTGGTACTGTGTATAACGTGTTCTCACTTTTTATGCTATAACTCGCACCGTTTCAGAGATATTTGAAAAATAACGGCTATTTGAGACCGTCACTTCATTTTACGTCAACCGGTACAGGCAATGGAAATAAACTTGAAAAAGAGGACAAACTATAACGGCAAGACAGATGATATTTTAACGAAAAAATATCATGATAATATGGGATATTAAAATAATAATTTAAAGAGGTAAAATTAAAAAAAGAAGGGTGTTTGTTAGCTAAATTCAAATATCAAAACATTTTGGCTGTTTGTTAAAATGCAGCCAGAGAGAATATTACGTGTTTAGTGCATAGATTTTATCACAATAGTAAAGACGTAAACGTATCGTCCATAATTTTTATTATCTTTTTTTTTCGAAATATTTGCAAATAATCATAAAACTACAAGAAAACCTAACGTGGGATGTAAAACGTGCCAGTGCGATTTTTTTTTTTCAATGCGTAATATATTAATTCGTACGCTGTTTACCAATCAGCCGCGATCTTTCCGTCAGATATGCTTACGTTGTCTATTGACGATGTCAACAGAATGATGGCGTCAAAGTGTGGGCGCTATCGCAAAAATATTGGCCAATTTCGGCGTCAGCGTTGTCACCAATGTGTGGTGCGGAGTTAACAAACTAGATCATAGAGTAAAAATATCTACCTCTGGAGTGAGCACAGCATTCTGTGCATCTTGTCAAGATTAAGCTGGTATTGTCAATTGATCTATGGACGACGCTGTTCGCTAATTCACACTAAGCATCACGTCTCGTCGCGTCACGGTTTTCACCAGCGTCGTTGTCTGGTAAATTGCCAATTGCTACGTGTGAGTCATCATGGAGTAGCATCTCCGATGATTCGTCGTATAATTCGCAGAAATGGGAGAAATCGCAATTCGAAAGGATCAAATTAAATGTTTGTAAAGCTTATAGGACGTCACCCGGCAGCATAGCCGTAAGTTGTTTGAACTTATAGGTCTTAACTGAGAGTTAATCAGTCCCTAAACTTACAAACTACTTACGAACCAACTTATACAACACAAACATCCACGGCGGAGGGAGGATTCGAACCTCCGACGCGGGAGGCCTCGTGATCCGCAATGTGGCGCTCCAGAACGCTCGGCTACTCCCGCGCGGCAATGTGTAATCATAAACTGCTCTTTTGAAGTGTGTCAAGGCACAACTAAATGTCGCAGCTATCAAAAAGTAGCAGTCACAGTTATCGGACAGTCACTGTTTGTCATCCCCAAAACACACAAACCTGTCGTCCCGAGATCACGTGACCGTAACGGCAAGATATGTTGACAACACGAAATCTATTCTGCGCTTTTCAGTGCTCCCTCCAGAGTAATTTCTACTCTATGGCCTTTGGATGGGAGTGGAGACATGCGAGGGGGGGGGGGGCGGCTCCCTCTCGCAGTATTAGGTCAATGTTCTACACTTTTTTTATAGCCCGATCCGAAGCGTGTTGTACAACAAAAGCCAAAAACGCCTTATACACTTTCAACGACGACGCCTATTGGTAGAAAGGTCATAACATTTAACATTAATTATACGCAAACGGCATGTTAAATGAAATACAAATGTAAATAAATAGGTGCAAAACATTTTGCATAAAAAGTTTCATGATGTATGTTGGTCTCTTTCACGGTCACTTTCGGCCGTGTCGTCACGTGAATATTTCCTGTGAGATGTAACAGTGCGAGATGAGCTCTCATGCTCCGCTGTGTCTGCATTCGATGAATTTTCAATGGAATTATTAGCATGTACTATAATACAGTCGCAATTTCCATGGCACTATCACGCTGCCTATACTCACGAACTTTCCTGTATTAGCATAACGTTCCTCGTCGTTTCCAGTGACACAATAGCATCGTCTGTGAGTTTCTTTAGATTTGCTATAGACATGTCACCATAGACATTGTGCTGCATCTACCGCATTCTTTACAAAACCGTTTCTCAATGCAACACTTGCAGCGATCATTCCTCTGGACTCACTCAACCACTGCATAACAACCAATACATGTTGTAGCCTCCGCAACATTTGCCGCATGTTAGATTGCTGACAATTCATGATTATTCGATATTAGAGTGCGGCGAAACCGAAACTTACGTAATCAATTTAAAATTTCGGTAATTTTACGTTATATCACAAATGACTAGTTTTCACACTTTTCCAAGATCCTGTACTAAGCCTTCTTGAGTGTGCGTAAGCCTAACCGCAGAAGATGACACAGCAGACGTACAGTTTTACTGCAAACATGCAAAGTAAATACATCGAAATGTTAGATCCTGGACATGAGTACCACGTACGGAATACGCAGAAAGTGATAATTTGTTTGTTTATACGAGTAGCCTTTAAAATGTTTATCTTGATAGCACTAGCTTTATACCGACATCTCCAATTTCGTTTTTGCAATCAACATACAACTTTACATATCTAATTTTTCCTAATTACGCAATACATAGAAGTTACAGCCAGTACATCAGCTTAAATTAGTCCCGCAGAAAGTATTTCGAAAAAAAATTCACAGTTCTGACCAACAGCATGATGTTGTCATTGTAAATTTACGCAAAACGAACCTGAAAAACTGTGTACCACATGATCAATATTTCCCAAACCCATATTGGTTATTAAAGAAGCCCCTCGCTCTCAAGGAAACACATTAATAAAATTTTCAGCGTAGTAACATGATAACCCGTTTCATTCAGTACAATAGAGAAATGGATAAAATACTTCAATACAGAATAAGTTAAATAATTTCTAACACAGTAACACTACTCTATACGATTGGGTTATATTGTGATTAACAACAAAATAAAATGGTGGAACATACCGAAATTGTGATTGGAAAAAAATGAAATGTTTGTAAACCTGTGGGACTTAACATCTTTGGTTCTCAGTCCCTAGGCCTACAAACTACGCAAACTAACCGAAACGTAAGGACAAACACACACATACACACATGCCTGATGGAAGACTCGAACCTCCGACGACGAGCAACCGCGCACTCCGCACCAAGGCCCCTTATGGCGATCGGCCACTCCACCGCGGTTGTGATTTCGGTTCAACAAAAAATTCAACTAGATCAAAATGTTCAAGACAACATAAAATTAGATATTAATAATAGAATAATGTTCAATAAGTCAGCCTAATAAAATAGTAAACAAGCTACATTACATGGGTAGTGCAAGTATCCAAGTCACGTAAATTCTTTCGTCCGCCTCCGTAGCTCAGGCGACTGCGTCGCAGACTACCACGCAGGGGGCCCGGGCTCGATTCTCGGCGGGGGACTGGGCGTTGTGTTCGTTTCACCGACATTCAAGTCGCTAAAATAGTCTCAGCTTTAATCTAGATGACACGATCATTACTTGATCACGAACACTGTGCAATATGACTAGCACGCTTATGCTAGTCACTAATTTTGTAACAGAATTTTACGTTTTCTGTTTACTTGATTTTAAGGACGTTTTAAATTTGAAGGAAAAGGTTCCATTTATTACTTTAATCTTTGTTTAGTAATTGGCACATATTTTTCGATTACCTGTTTCTATTTTAGATTGATTTACCACAACATTACGTACAAAATACGTGAACTCAATCATGAAGTATCGATATTTAATCTCTATATATCTGTATAAAAGCGAAAAGACACTCATTCACTCACTCATTTACTGACTAAACACGGAATCTGGGAAACTACTTCACCTATGAAGCTGAAATTTGGCAGGAATATAGTTTATAGGTAGAAGAAGTCCGCTATGAAAGGATTTTGGGATAGGAACGATAGTTCATGAGATGTTGTTGTTGTTATGGTCTTCAGTCCGGAGACTGGTTTGATGCAGCTCTCCACCCTACTCTACCCTGAGCAAGCCTTTTCATCTCCTCATAAGAACGGCAACCCACATCCACTTGAATCTGCTTACTATACGCGTCTTTTGGTCTCCCTCTGCGATTTTTACCCCACACACTTCCCTCCAATGCTAAATTTACGATTCCCCGATGTTTAAGAATGTGTCCTACCAAGCGATCCCTTCTTTTAGCCAGGGTATGCCAAAAATTCCTTTTCTCACCAATTCCGTTCAGTACTTCTGAATTGGTTATGCGATCTACCCACCTAATCTTCAGCATTCGTCTGTAACACCACATTTCAAAACCCTCTATTCTCTTCCTGTCCGCGCTGCTTATCGTCCATGTTTCACTCCCGTACAAGGCAACACTCCACGCAAATGCCTTCAGAAAAGACTTCCTTACACTTAAATTAATATTCGATGGTAGCAAATTTCTCTTTTTCAAAAATGCTTTTCTTCCCATTGCCATTCTGCATTTTATATCCTCTGTACTGCGACCATCACATGTTATTTTACTACCCAAGTAGCAAAACTCATCTACCACCTTCATTGTTTCGTTACCTAATCTAATTCCTTCAGCATCGCCTGATTTTCTAAGACCGCATTCCATTATTTTTGTTTTGCTCTTGTTAATGTTCATTTTATACGTTCTCTTCAACACACTGTCCATTCCATTCAACTGCTCTTCCAGGTCCTTTGCTGTCTCTGACAGAATTACAATGTCATCAGCAAAACGCAATGTTTTTATTTCTTCCCCCTGTATTTTAATCCCTATTCCAAATTTTTCCTTGCTCTCCTTCACCGCCTTCTCGATGTACAAATTGAATAACATCGGAGAAAGGCTACAACCCTGTCTTACTCCCTTTCCAACTGATGCTTCCCTTTCATGCCCTTCGAGTCTAATAACTGCGGTCTGGCTTTTCAAAAATGTTTCAAATGTTTGTATAGCTTATGGGACTTAACTACGGGGTCATCAGTCCCTAAACTTACAAACTACTTATGAACTAACTAAGACTAAGGACGGCATAAATATCCATGCCCGAGGGGGGATTCGAACCCCCGACCGTAGTGGCCGTGCAAACCGTGACTGGAGCGCCTCAGTCCCCTCGACCACCGCGGCCGGCGGTCTGACTTTTGTACAAGATATAAATAACTCTCCTTTCCCTATATTTTACCCCTGCTGACTTCAGAATTTGAAAGAGTTTATTCTAGTCAACATTGTCAAATGCTTTCTCCAAATCTATAAAAGCTAAAAATGTAGGTTTGCCTTTCCTTAATCTATCTTCTAAGATACACGTAAAGTGAGTATTGCCTCCCGGGTTCCTATGTTCCTCCTGAATCCAAACAGATCTTCTCCGAGGTCAGCTTCTACCAGCTTTTCCATTCATGAAATATGACGTCATAAACAATGAAAACTTCCCCGTCTTGCGGCACGTGATACTATTGTTTTATCAGTCCATTATTTGAGAAGGAGAGCACATAGCAACCTGCAACAAACTATAAACATAATTTCTAACCTTTAGAAAATTTAATCTCGCTTACTGATTTTTCCGAGTCCTTGCAGTAAAATTACATTTGGCATGAAGCTACAATTTATTACTCGTACACTATTAATTATATTCGCCAGATATATTACAGACTGTATATACACATACCAGTCTACGTACGTATCATAGTATCATAGTACTACACACCGTTCATGACATATGAAGTCGTAAACAATGAGATCCGCGAAAAACTGCTGTATTAAGCGACAACACTGGTAATTTTCTCCTAAACTACTGGACTGATTTCAGTCACATTTGGTACACATAGTCCTTACGGAAGATAACGATTTCTGTAGGAGTAAGATCCATATTCGACACGTGGTTCAGGAGACATAACGTCATAAACAGTAGGAGTTGCAAGAAACTACCTCATAATGCGACGAGAATGAGTACTTAGCGACTTGCAACAAACTTTAAACACTATTTCAAACCTTTATTAAACTTTTTCTCGCCTACAACCACATCAAAATACTGAAAGGAAAAACGTTTCTCGCTTACTACTTTTCCGCTGTTTATGAAGCAAAACTACGGCCTTCGATATGACGTTACAGTTTATAATTTCAACACTACAAATTGTAGTCGCATGAAATTTCACAGATAGTATAAACACATACTGCTGAATGTACTTTGGAAATTGTATGACAGTAATTTATGAGATTTTAGGACAATAGCAGTGGCGTTCGTGGGAAACCGCTAATCACGCCATCAGGTTTTAATGTATTACTTCTTTACAACTAACTCTGTTTGGAACGGATTTTACCGACATACAGCACTTATACAAATGAATATATAACTGCACAATTATATAATTTTACAACATATAATACAACTAATATGAGATCATATATACTGCGATGGGCAAAAAACCTGTCACATCCTGCACCACGTATTCCAGTCATCTTAAGGAAATTCCTGGAAATCTGATAGTAGTGTTGACAACGTTGAGCTCTGCAGCGCACATGGATGCAGGCGATAGCAATAGAATTCTATAGAGTTATAAGGAAAGGAAGAAACAGAACAGAGTACACCCAGCGAATAACCATTATTTACGACAGATCTGGCTTTTACCTTCAAGAGACTGCAGTTTCCATTGAGACTTGTATTTTCTATTACGATTAATAAACCACAGGCCAATCTATTCAGTACTGTGGAGTGGATCTGGCATGCACATCTTTTCTCACACTGACAACTTTATGTGACTTGTTCATGGGTAGCGTCACAAAAGAAATAATTCATATTAGATCCTGGACAAATAACAAGAAATATTGTCTATAATAAAATTATGAATGAATGTTACAAATCATTTGTATTTTCATTACTATCTTTCTTTGTTTGGATACTGTACGTAAAATGCAAGATAGTCTTATTTCTTGTGTAATCTCTAATAAATATAACATGTTATTAGAAAAAGGAGATGGACAGAGAGAGAGAGGGATAAGAGAGGTACTAACTCAAGGCTCCAGCAACGCCGGGTTTTCAGCTAGTCAACATATAAGATGGTGGCGCCTTAGCCAGTAAAAAATAAATAAATAAATAAAATAATGCATATTATATAGCTGGTCATCTTCAAATGTATAAACATACTTATGTATAACAAGAAATACAAATGTAAAAAGGGGATTTTGTAATGCAGTGCTCTGAGGTGGGGAGAAAATGACAGTTCAAAGATTTGATAAACGTTTTTGACTGTATTGCGTATTGCATTTAAAAATACGACTATTATGGTTGTTAATTAAACATACCCACTATTGTACTCTTATGGTTCTGAGTTGTACTTTCAAGTGTTTTCAGTGTAGTGGTAAGTGTAGGAAAACATAAAACATCGGTGCGATCCTATGTCACTTCTACCTTTGTAGAAGCAAAAATATCGTTCATAATTTGGTGTCCTGCGTTGTGTTCGATTAGAGGAACTTCTTCCCTCAAGGACCCACCAGTACCCGCAATAAATATACAGCTGCATTTACGCGCTATTTGCTTTCAGAGTTATGCAATGCATATTCATAAGTAATAATGAATAACGCGACAGGCATAAGGAGAAGAATTTATTTTCTATAAAACCAAATTTGCATATCTTGCAATAATGTGTTTAAAACAGTTGACTAACGACAAGAATGTAAATATCATACTTTATATTAAACAAAATTTGCATATCTTGTATTGTTGTACCATATTCTGTAGAAAAATAATCTTTGAAGGTTATTTTTGAATTGAAATATCTGCAAAAAACAATCGATAGTTAATCGATATATCAAGAGTTCAAAATTTTTATCGATACTATTGCATGTGTCAACAATCGATGTCTAAGTATCAGTACCTTTTCCACCAAGCAGCTTAACACTTTTTGAAATTCGAAACCTGAAAAAGAAGCAGGAAGCAACGAACAACACAAAGGAAACAAAGCCGCGTAGGGAATACACGGACATTTGGTAATTGTTGGCAATGCAGTCAAAATAGTAGACAAACACGACTTCTATAGGTGTCTTCAGGAAGTACGTATCCTAACAAGACCAGAAACGACTACAATATAATGTCCGAGTAATACCAGAATGACGTCAACGAACAATGTTAGCCTATTTACATACTATGATGTCGTGATTTTCATTGCTGACAACGTAATAGTCCTGGCAGTTGTGGCGTTATAACTGCCCTTTTCTGCGTATGTTACTGCTTATGCACCATTTAAACATATAAGTCCCGTTTTCAAGAAACGTTTTTACTGCTGTTTGTCATTTGTACCATTGCCCCATGACCAGAGAGCAGGGTAGAAGTTGGTAGCACTTGAATTATCAATAGGCAATGGGAAATTTTAATGCATGATAGAGAAGGTAACACCAGAGTGGCATAACTGACACCCTCATCCCTGGAATAGTTTAGTACTAGTTGCGGTGTCCGCGGTGGAGTGTGCAAGAGCATTGAGGCGCTATGCTCCGATGCGCGAGACAGTTCCGCGTCGAGGATTCGAGTCCTCCCTCGGGCATGGATGTTGTCTTAAGTAAAAGTTAATTCATAAGTAGTTTGAAAGTTTAGTACAGTCCCATTAAAAAAGAGCTATTCACTACAAACACCTTAAATATTTCTTTCTATAAGAGCGGAGGGAAGCAATGTTTTGAAGCAAGTGCCTAATTATTATTATTATAATTCTGTTTTGCAAGAAGTTTTGTCGAATGCAACAAAGTAAAATTCATCTTTACAAATGAAACATTATAACTGATTTTTAATAAAGCAATACACTCAAGATCACCGTTGTTTGTAAATCTGTCGGACTCAACTGCTTGGTTATTAGTCCGTAGCTTACAAACTACTTAAACTAAGGTAACTGACCTAAGGGGAGACTCGAACCCCCGACGGCGAACGGCCGCGCGCACCGCATCACTATGCCCCAGTGCGGACGGCTAATCCATGGTGAGAGGTCCGTGATAGTCTTAAACATTGTGTTATTAAATCGAAAACCATCAATTAAAGTCGTTTATGACGTATTTTGTTCAGCACATTTCATAATTCCAAGAATGGTTTCGAAAATATTTTCATCGTCGGATAGCTGTAGCCTGTTACATGGTGTCCTAATCAGATGTTTGTTGTTTGCCTTGCTATGATGGCCGCGGTGGAGTAGCCGAGCGGTCTAAGGCGCCTCGCTGCGGACCGCGCGGTTGCTCGCCGTCGGAGGTTCGAGTCGTCCCTGGGGCATGGATGTGTGTGTTGTCCTTAGGTTACTTTACTTTAGTATAAGTAGTTTGTAAACTACGGACTGATGACCAAGTAGTTTGGTCCAATAGATTTACAAAAGTTTGAATTTTTTGCTATGGTGTCCTATGGTGAAAATATGTTAATAGATGGAAATATATAAGGCAGATGAGGAGGAATGAGCTTTGGAAATCAGAAATTACGTAAATATATCTTGAAAACTTTTTTGGAATTGGTTGGTATTTTTCTTTTACTATCCAGTAATGTCACGATAAACGTGTCTCGATTCTAAAAATACGGCAGAAAACAGTTCGGGTTTTATGCTAGACTAGTTTTATGTGATCCTGCTTCAGCACATCTGACCACTTGCAGTCACCCCCCTCCCATCCCCTCTAGCTCCAAGTAAATACAAGGTGTGTCTGAAACTTCTGATCTCCCAGAGGGCTCAGGGTTCTTTCTTGAGTACGTGCGTGGCGAACATGGAGCCCCGAGCTAATGCAGTCATTTTTTTCCTTCTTTCCTCCCTGACTGCATTTCCTTTCCCTCCCCCTTCTTCTCCTCTCCACCGCGGGACTGATCACTTCAGCAGTTTGACCGACCAAAAGTTCGGTGAATGGTCTCATATTTTACAAACCGCGCTGACAAGGATAGGTGCCCGCGCATACACATAGAGGCACATGTCAATAAGCGCCCCCTATCGTGAAAAGGAAAGCAGTGAAGCGGCGGTGCACGCTGTGACCCAGCTAACAGTGAGAGCTCGTGTCAGTGGACGATGGAGGGAAAAAGGGAGCAACGTGTTAACATTACGTTTTGTTTCAAACTAGGCAAAAAGGCGACGGAGATTTTAGTGCATGGTGTTGAGCAATGAGTAAAACGTGTGTGTTTGAGTGGTTATGGAGAGCCAACAACGCGTGACATAATTCCTTCGAGCGATTCCACAAGAAGCGTTTGTTGAGTTTCCAACAGCTGTTCGACTGACGTCAGAACTGTATTGTAGCCGATGGCGATTACTTTGAAGACCAGTAAAGGTATTTTGTTGTTTCCTAAGACCATTCACCGAACTTTTCAGACGCATCTTCTATGTGTAATAAAAAACAAGTTTCTTGTTTTGGACTCCTCCTCCTCGTCCTCCTCCGTTTCAGCACTAAATTCGCAGTAATATTTAACTCAATTCAAAATGCTACTGTCAGAGGATTTTCGGCATAACTGTAGACTGGGATACCACCCGTCCGCTTTGACCCATGACGTCATCAAGATATCGGAAAACCCGTATACAGCATATCTTTACTTCTGTATTGTAGATACAAATAATCTGTAGTTATTATAGACAACAGAATGTACCATCGATCACAGGTCCTCGCCAAAAAAATCGCGACATCGGTGCTCACGTACGAAAAAAATTTCTCGGTTAACCTACACCTAACCATCAAAGACTGTTTTCTTTGTAAACAAACTATCGACTTTAACTCAACCACCACATAATCACTCACGCCTTCTACAAAGAAGCACGCACTTCAAAACTACCGCGCTGCGATGACGTCACGGGTCAAAGCTGATGGGCGGTATCCTCGTCTACAGGTGAGCCAGATGCACAGTGCGTAGTCGTATAGTGTTTCCTATTCTATCACACCGACATAAAAATATCATTTATTTGTTAATAATTATAGGCTGTTTTGAACATTTTGATTTGGCAGTTGATGTTTTGACGGCGTAATAGGAATTACGCAGCCGCTCCTATAGGATGTTAGTCCTCCCTCGGGCGGGAGTGTGTGTGTGTGTGTGTGTGTGTGTGTGTGTGTGTGTGTGTGTGTGTGTGTGTGTGTCCTTAGCATAAGTTTTAGGTAGTATCTAAGTATACGGACCGATCACGTAAGTAGTTTGATCCATTAGGTTTATTAACATTTGAAATTTTTTCCCGTTCTTTCATGCCTGCTGGATGACAATCATTGAGTACTCTCATGTCCAAACACTTGTTCTGCGGAAGATGCTGCTGAAATTCGGTTGACAGAATAAGTACGGTAAATTGATCTTTGGACCTGAGTAACTGATAAAGACCGGAAAAATTAAAAAAGTAGTTAAAGATTATCATCTTAAGAACATATTAAAAAAATTGCAACGGTTTGCATTAGTAGTTTCGGTACGCAGTAATAATGGTTCTTTCCGTTTCCACATGAAAACGCCATGAAAAAATGTTATAAACCGTTTAAAGCCAATACTAGACTGCACGTACTGTACGGTATTCAACCGATTTGCTGATTTTGGGTGAGTTACATGAAGTTTGTAATGTTTAAATTTCGACGGACGAAATTGGAGGCGCGTTGCGGAACGATTCTACCGTACTGCTGCCAACCTACATTCAGCGTAAATAGCAGAAAGATAAGATCAAGGCTCGTACGGATACAAGCATTAATTTTTCCCTCGCTCTATTTGGGAGTGGAACAGGAAAGCAAATGACCAGTAGTGGTATCGAGTATCCGCCGCCACGCACATTTGGGTGGATTTCGGAGTATATATGTAGATGCAGATATCGGTAAAATTTAAAAAGGAGTTCCAGAATTTCATCTTAATAAGAAATGGTAAAAATTTGCGACGGTTTGAATTAGTAGTTTTGGTACTCTGTAATCATGCTTTTTTCTCGTTTTGACATGAACTGCACATGAACAAATGTTGATTGTATAAGCCGTTTAAAGCCCATAATAGACCACATGTAATGTACGGAAACTAACAGATTTGTTGAATTTGGATGTGTTGCAGGACGTGAGTAACGTTTAAATTTTAACCCTGAGCTGCCGGACGCATTGGCCGAGCGGTCTGCGGCGTGCCAGTCACGGTCTGCACGGCCGCCGCGGTTGGGGATCCGAATCCTCCCTCGGGCATGGATGTTTGTGCCTACTTTAGTGTAAGCTAGTTCATAAATAGTTCGTAGGTTTAGGGACTGATGAACCATAAGCTCTACAAATATTTGAACCCTGAGCTATAGGATAGCTACAGTATGAAGATTTTTTGACGCGTATAGAATTGATCAGTAGACCGAGAGCTATCAGAAGACTTTACCGCTTATGTATGTGATCAATAGAATCCCAGATATCAGTCCCTGAATAATGGAATTTTCGCACGTTTTCGATCTTAGGTGCAATGTCGCCATCATGTGATAATCATCGTATTCAAGTTTTAAACCCTACCACTTTAAGCTTAGAGAAACATCTTACACCTTATCATCGTCGTCGTCGTCGTCGTCGTCGTCGTCATGTCGCAAATTCCTGTAGAATTTTCGTGCGTATTTCAATAAAAAAGAAAAACATTCTCATATTCGTTGCGTATAAGAGAAGAAAAAATAATAAACAATTTCATTTACTTCCATAAAATAATTTAGTTGTGTATAAATAGATTTTATCTTTTGGGAGCTATATCTTGCGGGTGAAAACACTAATCCGCGTTAGGTCACGTAATACTGCGAAAAATCGCGTGGGTGCAATGCACAATACTGACAATTTAAGCTAGAAGAAAACTGGTACCATCGAAGACTACTACTGCACTAATTAATTCAGACAGTCAACAAAATAGGAAGTTTCATTTACGCTGGTTGGTGTAATTGCTCCTCGACTGCCGTCAAGTATCAACTCGTGAAAGTTTTATCACCATCGTAGTGCTGGCACCAGGTGCGAACCTTACTACATCACTGAGTAATAGATACGAGAAAGAAGTATTTGATTTAACACACCAAATGCTGCATAGACACGTGTTTTTTTGCGCCCATATAGGGGAAAGGATAATAATATTAAATATCGATACTTGATGTGCGAGTTGAATTATGTACGTAATGTTGTGTTAAATCAGTCTTAGAGTAACGGGAATCGAAAAATATATGCCAAGTACTAAAAAAGGATTAAAGTAATAAATTAAAACTTTTGCTTCAAATTTAAAACGTTCTTAAAGTAAACGAACGTAAAATTCTGCTATAAAATTAGTGACTAGCGTAAGCGAACTAGTCATATTGCACAGTGTTCGTGATCAAGTAATGATTGTGTCCGCTATATTAAACCTGAGACTATTTTAGCGACTTGAATGTCGATGAAACGAACACAACGCCCAGTCCCCGTCGGGAATCGAACCCGGGCCCCCTGCGTGGTAGTCAGCGACGCAGTCGCCTGAGCTACGGGGGCGGACGGAAGAATTTCCGTTACTAAAGTACATGCACTACCCATAGTTGTAAAGTACCGTATTTACTATTTTATTAGGCTGAAATAATGAACATTATTCTATTATACTTTTCTTATTGTATGTTGTTTTGAACATTTTGATCTGCTAGTTGAAGTTTTTGTTGAACTGAAATCACGCCGCAGCCCCTCCTATTTGAGGTTCGAGTCTTACCTCGGACATGGATATGTGTGTGTGTGTTTTGTGCTTACGGCGAACGGCCGCACGCACCGCTCCTATAACGAGAAATTACTTGAAACAGCCTGTTCCTTTCTAACTCAGTCGGTCACCACTAGTGCATGTATTGTCGTTTCTTAGTTTCGTCGCCAGTAACTTTCTTATCTTGTATTTTCGTACGCTACTTCTGTTCTCGGCTATTACGCCATGGAAGTGATAACAGAAAATGAGAAGCCGTGTCTTGTCAAGGATGGTCATTGCAATCGTATCCCCAAAAAATTAGAGTAACCTACCATTGATGTGTACGATTTGCCTGTCATGTTACGACTGGAGTTGAAACGTGGTTGACGTTTCATCGTAACAAAGATGGAAAAATTCCCATAGCTCTTAAGATATGCATTTTAAATCCCATGTTAATGGACGTTTTCTTGTGTTGGTCTGCACTACTTCCACCCAAAATAAGGCAAGCAAAGAGCGTGCAGCAGAAGAAATGTTTTCTCCAGTATCCAAGGTGAACATGACTTCCCACAGTACTTGGGGTATAAGATTTAGAACCCAGTGTTCACTAGAAACGTGTTCTTTGTTTTGATGTAAAGAACTTGTGGCACCTTCTACGCTACACGAATAACGACTAAGTACATAGTGCATTCATTATTGGTTCTGCAATACGCTCCATTTTTGAACCGAATTTTTTGGGTTTCTCGGAATGCATGAATCGTACGGTTGTAACTTGACTCCTCTGCTGAGGATGCTGAAAGTGAAATCTTGTGATTGCCTACGATGTCAGTGTGCTACGAGACAATTTCCCCGACTTCTCCAGAGACACCCAGCTCAAACTATTAGGAGTTAACACGTTAAGATCTGGGAGGTAGGCCTTATAGCAGGCCAGTGTTTTTATTATTTTTTTTCCAAAATATCACAATTTTGGAATGGTTACAGGTAAACTGTTGTAGTTTTTTTGCTTTCCCACTGTACCTTAAACTTTAAAAAGAAGTAACACATTCTAGCTACAAACTTCAATTATAGTTACACTATTATCACAAGATAGTAGCTGAAAAAAGGAAAATAAAATGTTGCAGTAGGAGTTATTGCACGTAGAAAGAAAATTACGCATGCTTGTTTTATAAAAACAAACTTATTTACAAAAATCACATAACACAACTCAATTAAATTAAAGAACAATTTTTTATCATAAATTAGCGATGTATGTGACAAGTTTCCTGTTGAGACGTCAATAACGTCATGAAGCTCTTCTTCTTGAAAGAAATAAGATATATCTACATTTAGATAAACTGTATTATCGTTAGAATTTTACAAAGGTAGATTGGTTTGAACACCACTGTGCTTTACTAGGCATGGTCCTGTTTGGAGGTGGAATGCCGCTGCCTTTCTTCGAACTGACTTAACCAGACATGGGGGACCTACAGTTTAACGTGTGTTCCCAACCACGGTGCAACACGATATCTTTCACATCAGCAACAGTGCTACAGGTGAAAGAAGTGGAAAGTGACAGATAAAAGTCCAAGGACCTGGCGGGGATCGATCCCGCAACCTTTGGATTTCTAGTATGGCACTTTACCACGATGCTACCGAGCCACACATTTACATTACACGAAAATATCACAAAGTCGAGATTACAGTAGATAGGTTATAATTACCTGCATTATCTCTGTCATCTTCGAAATTGTCACTAAATTCTCCTTCAGATCGCGGATCACTGAAGAGATCCAAGAGGCGTCTGCAGGGTGTCATTGAATTTACAGCACAAATAATACGTGTTACACGCTTTTGGACTCTGAAAACTTGCTTGACTTGAAGAATTACCTCAAAATATTATACCATACGGCATTATGGAATGAAAGTAAGCGAAGTATGCAAGCTTTTTCATTTTTATTCCCATATGTCTGATAACACTCGTATTGCAAATACAGATTTGTTAAGTCGTGTCTGCAGTTCTGTGGTGAACACCTCCCAACTGAATTTATTATCAAGGTGTAATTACAGGAATTTTATACTGTCAACCTCTTCTATCTGCTGTTTTTCATACTTAATGCATGTACTGGGAATCTCTTATATGTTCTGAACTGCACGTAGTGAGTCTTTTCAATATTTAATGTCAGTGAGTTGGCTTTAAACCTTTTATTGATGTTAATGAAAATATCATTGGCAGACCTTTCTAAAACTAAGCTCGACGTGCTATTTATTGCAATACTTTTATCATCTGCAAACAAAACTAACTCTGCTTATGGCAGTGTAACTGATTAGATATCATTAATGTACACAAGAAAAAGCAATGGATCCTTGTGGAACACCACTCATGATTTCTTACCAATCTGATGATGACTGTTGGCTTAATTCACTAGTCCCTTGCACTGATGCCCTTTGTTTCCTGTTAGCAAGGTACGACTTACACCATACTGCAGCAACTCCTGTGACACTATAAAATTCTAATTTACTTAAAAGGGTGTTATGGTTCACACAATCGAATGCCTTTGATCAATCACAGAAAATATCTGCTGCTTGTAATTTACTATCAATGAATTAAACACATTCTCACTGTAGGTGTAAATAGCCTTCAGAACCTTTCAGAAATCCAAACTGTGCTTCATTTGAGGTTAGGTGGTCGAGAAGCTGCTTGTACATTATATTTTCTAGAATTTTTGAGAGGGTCAGTAAAAGTGAAATCTGTCTGTAGTCTGATGGTATTTCTTTATCTCCATTCTTGAATAGAGGCTTAATATCTGCATATTTTAAAAGTTCAGGAAATGTTCCAGTTATAATAGACTGGTTACACAAATAACTTAAAATTTTGCTAAATTCACAAGAGCATGCTTTAATTAACTTTGTTGATATTTTATTGTAACCACTAGAATGCTTTGTTTTTAAATATTTTATTGTGGAAGTTATTTCTCATGGTCAAGTGAGTGACATATTCATGTTCCTGGAGTTATTAATTGTAAATGCTAGTTTCAAATATTCAATGGGATTATTTACTGACCTTGTCAATCCCATACTGTCATTAACAGATATAAAATACTTGTTAAATAGATTTGCCACACTATACCAATCAATTACTAGTGTATCATCTACTTTTAAAACTATCAGCTCCTGTTCCTTTATGTTTCTAAGAGTCTCCTCTTTCACTATGTCCCATATTGCTTTTAGTTTGTTGTCTGATTTTAACTTTTTCTCATAGTGCATTTGTTTAGATATCTGATTACTTTTATAAATATTTTACAGTATTCCTTATATTTAGCTATGTCATCATCATCATTGAAACTACTCTTAGCTGATAGATACATTTTCCTTTTTTATCTTCTGTTTAATTTGGATTACTTTTAGAGGAAAACAGTTTTCAAACAAAATACTGACATTATTAAAAATATGTTATATTTTTCATTCATGCGACGAGCACTATAAACATCTTTCCAGTTCATATTTTTGAGCAGTTTTCTAAAATTATCGATTTTGGTGCATTGACTACTCCTTGTATGTAGATTTAGCAGTCTTCATAATCTGCTTAGTATCTGTACCTAAAAGGAGGAGCTGCATATCATGAGCTGAAAGGTCATTAAATATTAGTTTTATGATTTGATTTTTTTCCTTTGATTTGTCTATAAAATATTATCAGCGGCTGCACTAGATTTAATTATCCTAGTTGGAAAGTTAACAGTATGAGTTAGATTGAAAGACAATGTTACTGACTGCAATTAATGTTTACTGGAAGAATGAATAAGAAAATCTGTATTAAAGTCATCAACAACCAAGATTTCTTTTTCTTCCTGTTGAATAATCCAATAGAGCTTCTAGATGATTGAGGATTGGATTAAAATTTACTGATGGTGCTCGGTAAATAGTTACTATTAATAGCATCTGTTACGGATCTCTACTTCTGTTGCAAAAACTTTGAAATACTGCCCCAGACAGAATTTATTTATATCAATATTCTTGAATTTATAGCAGATTTTAAAAAAATGTGGCAACTCCTCCCCCCACTCTACTGAAATATGAAGCTAAATGAGATACTGAAATTTTTAACATATTTATACCATGTCAATAGGGTTAAAGGACTTCATTTCATCAATACAAATGAGTTGTTCCTCAAGTTCATTTCTGAGCCCTGGGACGTTCTGATGTAATAAAGATAACTGATACTGCATACTAATGGTATACAGTAATGTTTGAATAAAGAATTCCTGGCAGATTCTGAGTACTTTCTGTTAAACATTGTTTGCTAAAAACTCTCCTGTTTGTTTTCTCAAACTAAGATTGTTTTCAAAGTTCTCTGAAAACTGGATTTCTTCCCCTCCCTCCCTATCCTAAAAAAGGCATCCATGTGACACCTGTAATCACTGGTATTTTACCAATTGTGACAGTGCCGCCCCCCCCCCCCCCGTCGTAAGTCACTTGCAATGAACCCAGACAGTTTTCCCTTTCCTTTTGAGGTAAAGGCCACGCCTAGTATAGTCCCACCTATAGATGGCAGACACAGAAATCAAACCAATATGGGACCCATCTCTGACATCAGCAGCCATTCCAGCTCCAAGTTCACTATCCTGACAGAAGACTTCAAATGAGGCCGATCATGGTGTCTCAAACCAGTCACAAATCCCACACTAGTGTGCTTCGTTGCTGATGCCAACTTCATCTATGGAGTATTCAGAGTCTTTAATGCCATTTCCCAGACCACCCACTATAACCACGGAATCCTCCTTTGTAAAAACTTTTCATAAAGAACCTACATCCTCTGTTACCTGACCCAGACCCACATTTGGTTCGAAAAAGTTGTGACCTGGTACTATGGACTTAGCTCTTCCTGCAGTAGTTGGCCAGCACCTCTACCATGAGAGCTATCTAACAACAGGACTTTTTCTTTTCACAAATTTCCCTACATTTTTCAAATCCTTCTTGAAAGTTTATGCCCTTTCTACAGCTTCAGCTACATGTGGCTCATCAGATTATGACTGAGTCAACAGCTCAAATCTATTTTTTCAGATTAATGACAAATCTTTCCTAAGCCTGTTCCCCCTGTTACCTGTTGCCACTTCCCACCGCTGTTCACACTTCTCCCTCTTTAACCTGCTTAGGTTCTCCCTTGCCATTTGTAATTCAGCTTAAAGAGCTGCAATTTTCCCCTTCTGCTCCCCTATTCTCCCATCTCCAGAGCAGCTCCTGCAAAACCACTGGTGAGCCTCATTTATCTCCCCTTTCCCACGCCACTACATTCGTCCCAATGAAAGAACCGACTAAAACTATCACACCACACCCCGGAACTAACGATCTTACGGCATATCACACACTTCTCATCCATGGTAAAAACAGAAATCTTAAACTTGATTCATTATTTACTGAAACGTAAAAGTTACAACAAGAGGCACTTAAAAACTGTTCACACATGTTTAAATAGGATAAACTGAAAGGGCACTGAATAAAAAACTCGCTCACGAAAACAAAATTAGGCCTGCAAACACGGATATGAACACACTTTTGCTAAATCACGAAATTTTAATCTACACTGTTCTATGTTTATTTGTGGTTGATAGACTTAGTAAACCTTCACTACTATATGCAGCGAGCGAAATAGAATAATGGGTAAATAGATAGATGTTTTAGTCGCTGTTTTTACTTGCTGCAGGCGAGAGAAGAAAAATACACTTTTTACACCGTTTAACTTATTTAACACTACGCTAACACTTCAACTAATGTAACAACACTTACAACAACTTGAAACGTTTAAAAATAGCTTGAGAACAACAGTTTTTGTGACAATTTACTGCAGAAAATACTCGAACCTATGCGCGGGCGCAGTGTTGTGTGTAGAAACGGAGTTGGGCCGATAAATGCGTAATTAAAGTGACGCTCGCCTCAATTACAGTCATTTGAACCCCTTAGGATAAGGAAAAAATTCCAAATTTTCCACGCAGACAGGTGAATACTGAAGGGATGCAACAGTGTTCTTAGCAAGTACAATACGTATTGTTTGCATAAAAATAATAATTGAAACTAATGCTTTTATGTGAAATAAAAATTGACATCAAAAAGTTAGTTGCCTGCCACTTTTTTTGTTTTGTGGTCAGGAAATTTTCGTCAGCGAGAAAGTTGTAGATAATGAAATGACCTTTTCTTTTTATTTAAACAACTTTTTTATAACACACCTGATTTTTTCACAAATTTGGATACAATAGAGCGTTGGAACTTTTTAAATTACACTCGTTACTTTCAGCGAGTTTGCCCACCAGTGAGCACAGATTCTGTTACGCACTCACCTTGTACTTTGTGACCCATATTGATAAACATTTGTGATAAAATTATCACTTAACACTTTCCATTTTATTACTAACTAGCTGAGCAGCTCCGGTTTTGTACGGGTACTGTTTAAATTACTTTAAATCGAGAACTGCAGAACGTATCGTTATGCGGTTTCTTTCAATGTCTTCGATATAATCCAATGTTCAGCGTAGGCTATATTAAATGCTAATACGAAAATGATGAATAATTCAAATAAGAATAATAACGTCGAATGGTTTTCCACATCAGCACTTTCATGACCTTTGTAGCGTAAACAATGGAACCTGCGTCAAAGTACATAGTATAGAAATAGAACACACGATGATATATAAACGCGACATCATATGTCTTAACTTTTACAGATCTCCCACAATCACTATATCTGTAGTCTGAAGCCAGCTGACTCCAGCTGTTAGTTCTGCAAGTTTATACTATGTACTCTTATAGTTTATGCTCCATATGTGACTAAGTGCAGAAGCGGTAAACGATTCTACGATATGATTCTTATTTTAGTTTTTCATATATTCGTATTGACATTAAATATAGCCTAAGATTATCCCAGGATTCTAAACAAGAAATTGAATGAAACCGCGTTAACTATACGTTCGGTACTCATCCAGTTATAAAAGATTAAAGGAAAAATGTGCTATTTTATATTATAGTATGATGATTTGCTACCCCAAGCTGAAATTTGTAATTATTTATGGCAAGAATAGATTGTCAAAAAGGAATACCTTAAAATATACGAAAAGGGAATTGACAGCGAACTCAATGAACTACCCAGAGCTCGCTGCTGTGGCCGTCTGGCGCTCGGCCGCCATGTTGGTTGGGTGTCGCGCTCTTCGCGCTCTTCATTCAACTGTCATTGTAAGGCCTCTCTCTATTACTCTGTACTCGCTGGGCCGTGTTCGTGCTTACGGTGATAACGAACATAAACTTTCCGGAGTTTTATTTATGCTCGTGTGTGTATGCAACGCGTTGGGACCAATGCATTTGCTCTGAAGTACCTCCCCAACTCCCGTGAAGTGACAACATGTAAGTTTTGTCACTTTCGTGGTGCTGGTACCTTGAGCCTACCTTCTTAAGCCACAGAGTGATAGTTACGAAAAAGATCTACTTCATATACCACTATTAACAACTGCATAGACACTTCAGTGCCACCTAGCGAAAGGTATAATAGTTAATATTGAATATCGATACTAAATGTTGAGTTCACTTATTTTTATTACTATTTGTATTTAATGTTCTGGTAAATCAATCTAAAATTGAAACAGGTCATCGGAAAAAATGTGAAATATTAACAACGATTAAAGTAGGAAATTAAACGTTTTTCTTAGTCAACTACTCGAAAATCTAAAAATCTCCTGCAAAATTAGTGACTAACGTAAGTGAGCTAGTCATATATCACAGTCATATCACAGATGGTTACAGACAATTTTAGCGAGTTGAATGTCGATGAAACGAACACAACACCCAGTCCCCCGCCGGGAATCGAACCCGGGCCCCCTGCGTGGTAGTCAGTGACGCAGTCGCTGAGCTACAGAGGCGGACGACAGAATTAACTGTACTAAGAAACTTGCGCAGCGCATTGTTGTAAAGTCTTCGCTACTTTATTAAACTGACATAGTAAACATTTATTTATTCCTACTTTAAAGTTGTTTGAGCATTTTATTACGGATAGTTAAAGTTTTGAGTTGAATTGAAATGACAATTTTGTGTGTTTCAAAACAGTTTTGTTAACCGGCACCTTTCATGGCCGCATGTTTTAAGCCGCCATGATACGAATATGGCGGCCGCTGCCAACTAAGGTGTGTGTGTTGTCCTTAGCATAAGTTAAAAAGTTTGTAATTATAGGGCCGATAATCTGAGCAGTTAGGTCTATTAGATTTATAAACACATGAACAGTTTTCCCCGTCCAATCATGTCTACTGGATGTTATAACCATTCAGTGCTCCCATGTCCAAAGACTCGTTCTGCGGAAGAGACTGCTTAAATTTGGATAACATGTCCTCTGCAACATTCAACCACTGTGATTCAACCTTAGTTTCCCCAGTAAATCGCGGTTGTGATACCTCTTGTGTTTCATATCATAGTGGTCTTCTCTCGTTCATAAGACTAATAAGCTTCTCTGCAGCCCTTGTTGCTAATTGAGTGCGATAAACGCCCATACATAAACAATAACACATACTCGCTTGCAAAACCTACGTACGACTACGTCCTACGAATCCCATCTCTTTCTGTGCATTTGGTCTAAGTTGAATGTTTGTACTATGATAAATATGTAATAAAAATGATTACATTAGATACAATAATATTTAACTTCGATCTCGCCGAAGCTTTAGAGGTATCTGCTTTCGTGCAATATTATCCTCCCAAGAATCCAGCAAAAAAAAAAAAAAAAAAATAAATAAATAAATAAATAAAATAAACACCGCTGGAAATTTTGTAAAAATGCATTTTACCACCGACTGGAGAGAACTCGAAAACTTGGAATCCTGCGTTAAGGGCGGCGAAAGACGCGAGTGAATTACGTAGACCAATCAGAAAATATGTTCATATAACCACATCTAATTTATTTTCTTACACACTGTACAAAATATGTACTTTCCTACTTGGTTTTAAATGTGTGGAATAATGTATTAACTTGAAATTTCTTCTTAAACAATCTAATCTCTACGTAATAACTCTGTACAAAACAGATAGGACAAATATCTTAAAGTTTCATCTCTATTCCTTTTCATTGAAATTGGTATAGTTCTTCTGGATATTTAACTCAGTTCAAATAAAAACAGCGATGATATGATGAAAGAAATAAATGCATCATTACTGCGAATTTTACAAAACCGTCTCAATCCAAGAATAGAATTTGATTTATGAAAAAGCAAGAAAAGGATAACGTAAAATCTTTATCAATACCTCCAGTAAATTAGAACTTAGGACAAAATGTTAAAAATTAGTGATCTGGAACCAAAAGAAACCAGCTAAACACTTTTCACTCCTTTAAAATGGATGAAACTGTAGTGAATTGGTATTGATACTAAAAGCCTTAAATTACAAACGATTAGATCGGTCCCCCGGCTTGCATGATGTCAAGCAGACACATTACAGACGTAGTATAGCATGGTAGAAGCCGCATTCAATTGTGGGGGCTGCGTTGGAATACAGCTTGTACTGTTCTGAACATCGATATTTTTCCGCAGGAATATCGATGTCTGAACCTCGATGTTTTTATCAACGATGTTGCATTCCTAACTGTTCAATGTGTGCTTGAGATAGACGGGCGCCTAATACCAAAAGGTCAGCTTTTGGTGGGTGATAAATACCTATAATTTTATGCTTTCTCATAAGTTTTCTGCACCCGTTGGTGAGTAGTTGAATGCCTGACACTTCAATCAATCCTTCTTTACTGTACTGCTCTAAATAGTTCATTTTTTAAACTCCAAATTATCACTGATATAAACTGCTACCCCACCACACTTATGGTGTTGTCTACAGTAACTATTTGCTAAGACATAGCCCTCTAGTTTATACTAAATAATATCATCTGATTTTAATCCATGTTCAGTTAGCACTAATATGAGGCGTATGTTCATTTACAAAAATGTGTAATATATTAAGCTTTTTTTCTAAGGTACTGTATATTTAGATGCACAAGTTTTAGAGGTGTTTTTGATTGGTGACTTTATCTTCTTCTGTTGAGCACTTAATTGGATCACTTACATAGGCATTGGGTCTAGGAGTTAAGGGAAAGTTTCTACCTGTTCTCTGACCATGTTGAATTTCTGAAGCTGCTTTCTCACTTGGCATCTGTCGGTCTAGTAGTCATAGAGGATGCTGAGGTGTTTTCCTTCTTCGCACAGGTAGAGAAGTTTCACAGCTGGCTGGTGTTGAAGCTGAAGCTGTGGACTCACCACCAGTTGACTGAGTCAGTGTGGCTGCAGTTTCTGAAGTTGCTGATGTTCCGATGTCTGTTGTTCTCACTGACTGACACGGCGATATACTGATAGGTGATTTTGGGTGTGCCGGCCGCGGTGGCCAAGGTGACTGAGGCGCCCCAGTCGCGGTCAGCACGGCCACTACGGTCGGGGGTTCAAATCCCCCCTCGGGCATGGATATTTGTGCCGTCCTAGTTCGTAAGTAGTTCATAAGTAGTTTGTAAGTTTAGGGACTGAGGACCTCGTAGTTAAGTCCCATAAGCTTAACATCATTTGAACATTTTTTTTTATCTTGGGTGTTTGTATTTTGATTCGCTGTGCCACACAAGAAAGTCACTCTGTATTCTTGATGCTCTTGGTCTTGTGGATCTTCTCAGAGCACGAGACCACGAATCCCGACTGCCGGCGTGGCGCAGGAGTTAGCGTCACGGACTACGGTGCTGAAGGTCGCCGGTTCAATTCCGCCCACCGGCAAAAATTTCTTTGTAATTAACAATTCCAGAAAGTTCTACATATTTCTTATGTTCACTTGTAAATTCTACCTGTTTCTTATGTTGACTGTTCTTCTAATTTCTGGTAAATTCCGTCTGTGTATAAATAGCAGAGCCCTCTGCCTGAGAGGCAGTCAGTGCTGCGTGTATATTGAGTTCGTAATAAACGTGCTTTGAGTGTAAGTGCTGTGGACTAGAACCGGAATACAAGGGATATACTGAGTACATCCTTCCGAAAGTCCGTATCATTAGAAGAACCATGGACACGAAATCAACTGTAGGCCAGCTGCACATCAGACACCCATCAGTGTTCTGGACAGGATCCCAATAAATGGCTAAAAGGATTCGACCGAGTCGCCAAGTACAACAGGTGGGATCATACAATGTGCTTGGCCAACGGTTATTTCTACCTGGACGGAACAGCCCAGCAATGGTTTGAGAACAACGAAGACAAACTGAATGACTGGGAAACGTTCCAGGCGGAACTTAAGAAGACGTTTGGAGACCGACAGCGACAAATCCGCTCGGCGGAAGAACAACTGAAGAACCGGGCAAGAACCGGGCCCAACGACATGGTGAGCCGACACTGTCTTACATACAGAACGTTTTGGCCCTGTGTAACACTGTCAATCCGAACATGACAGACCGACAAAATCACGCACCTGATGAAGGGTATAGCAAAAGACATTTACCAAGCCCTTCTGATAAAAGACGTCGCTACGACAGAAGAGTTCATAAAGTGGTGCCAACGTATTGAAGAGATGCAACAAAGAGTTGGATGCAAGAAGTATGACCGACTCCCCAATGTAGTCCCTATGGCCGTTGTGGAAGACCAGCATGACTCCGCTTCTCTCATACGACAAATTGTGAGAGAAGAACTACAACAGTGCATGGCAGCCGGAACTATTAGACCGAGCGAGCATCAGATTATGGCCATGGATGTAAGCCCTGCAAGTCACGAGGGAGCCGACACCGCTGAGGAAGAGGTATTTCAGACATTAGCTCCTGTCTGCCCCGTCAATCGCACCCGACGTGAAGAATGGCGTCGCCCTGCTATGACATACGCTGCAGCCGCCAAACGGCAGCCTATGAACCGGTCGACGCGGCCACAACAAACTCCCCCAGCAACAATCACGCCCCGCAGAAGAACAGATGTCTGGAGGACAGAAGACAACATACCACTGTGTTTCCACTGTGGACGCCTTGGACATGTCGTTCGCTACTGCAGAGAGAGACAAGCGAGTATTAGATGATTATTTTGCCGCAAGACGTCAGCCATCAGAGCAGTTCGATCACCTGCCGATGAGTTCAGTCGACCTATGGGAAGAAGCCGATCGCCGTACCCTAGACGAGGTCGCTCGCCGACGCGCCGCAACCGTTCACCATCGCAGTACAGAGGTACCAGTCGCTCTCCTAGCTGCCGCCCCCCCAGGAAAACTAAGCGAGGCGACCATCTACGGAGGTGAGGCCGCCGCAGATGAAAATCCTCCATGGACGACAGTCGCCAAGATGTCGGGAAATCTCATCGACGTCATAATCGACGGACAAAGTCCGGACACTTGTTGATTCAGGAGCGTATTTTTCTGTATTGTCGGATAATTACCGCCGCACACTAAAGAAGACAATGTTCTGTGATACGGGGGCAGCTTTGCTGAAGGTCGCGAATGGAAAATACGTCCATCCAGCATGAACTTGTGTCGCAAGAATAACCATCAACAACAGGACCCAGCCGTTTGAATTTGTCGTGTTAACAGAATGTAGTCACTATGTTATCCTCGGGTGGGACCTCCGTCATGCATCCCAAGCTATCATTGACTGTGGAAGATCTGAGCTGCAAATTGAAGTTGTTACGCCGGATACACGTAATACAGCATTTTCTGGGAAGTTATTCGTCATTGACAATGTGACGATACCGCCGTTGGCAATGAGAAGAGTTGCAGTCACAAACACAGATGACTGGTTAAACTGTGAAGTTCTTGTGATTGTAAAAAGTTTATCAGGCTCACAAAAGAAATTTACATACCAGCGGCTATCATAAGCATTACCGGTGGTCAAGGAGAGATTTCGATCACAAATTGTCACGAGTAGTCACAACTTATCCCCAAGGGAATGTGTATCGGGACAGCTGAACCAATCCAGGACGGTGAACTCAATGTCATCAATGAAGACCCATGCCCTGCTGTTAGTACAGACAACACGCTGGAGGAAACAAACGTGGAACTGCCAATAGGGCTTGGACTGACCAAGGAACAACGCCAGCGGGTGTTAGGTATACTACACCAATTTTCGGGTGCATTCACACCTCAGCAGGGGAAAAGTCAGACGAAACGGCCCACGATAAAGCACCGGATCAATACTGGGGATCATCCGTCAATTAGCCAGCGTTCGTATAGAGTGTCGCCAGCTGAAAGACGGATAATTCGGGAGGAAGTGGAGAAGATGTTGCGAGATGACATTATTCAACCTTCGGAGAGTCCTTGGTCGTCTCCGGTGGTCCTCGTAAAGGAGGAGGATGGCACGTGGCGATTCTGTGTCGACTATCGGCGGCTGAACAGAATCACAGAGAAAGATGTCTACCCATTGCCGCGTATTGACGACACCTTAGACTGCTTGAAAGGAGCTACATACTTCTCAACTATCGACATGCAGACAGGTTACTGGCAAATCGAGGTTGACGAAGCGGACAGGGAAAAGACGGAATTTATTACACCTGACGGCCTCTACGAATTTAAAGTAATGCCATTTGGATTATGTAATGCTCTAGCCACATTCGAACGCATGATGGACAACTTGCTTCGACGCCTTAAGTGGACGACGTGTCTCTGCCATTTAGATGACATTGTCGTTTTCTCGAAAACATTTGAAGAACATCTGAGTCGCCTGTCAACTGTGTTGAAGTGTGTTCAGACTGCAGGTCTCCGCCTCAATCCAAAGAAGTGCTTCTTCGTCGCCAAAGAGATAAAAATCCTGGGGCACCTAGTCAACGGAGATGGTGTCCGTTCTGATCCATATAAAGTAAGGGCACTCATAGAATTTCCAACTCCTCAGCACATTCGTGATGTGAGAAGTTTTCTCGGGCTGTGCTCATACTACCGACGTTTCATAAAAGGATTTTGTAACAAGGCACGTCCATTACAAGAACTTCTGCAGGGAGACGCCAAATTTTACAGGGATGAGACAAAAGAAAGCTTTCCGGCCACTTAAGGAGGCTCTAACTTCCGCAACAGTTCTAGTCTTGTACGATGAGAATGCACAAACGGAACTTCACACAGACGCCAGTGGTTATGGGATTGGTGCAGTGCTTGTAAAAGTTCATGAAGGTGCTGAAAAAGTGATAGCCTATGCGTCAAGAGTACTCTCAGGGTCCGAGATAAATTATTCTACAACTGAGAAGGAATGTCTCGCAGTTATCTGGGCTATCAACAAGTTCCGGCCGTATTTATTCGGCAAACCATTCACCGTCGTGACACACCACCATTCTTTGTGTTGGCTGATTAGCTTGAAGGATCCATCAGGTCGACTAGCAAGATGGGCACTAAGACTCCAAGAGTACGATGTCACAGTGGTATTCAAGAACGGGCGCAAACACAAGGATGCCGACTGCCTTTCGAGGAATCCATTAGTGGAACACAACAGTATTAATGAAATTTCAGCCCTCACTGAATTAGATGACGTTACAGCTGAACAGAGGGAAGATCCAACACTGTTAAAAACGATAGAGGCCTTGGAGAAAGGAGAACTGTCCAATGCAGAGTTCCAACTTATAAACGGAACATTGTGTAAGAGCAACTACGATCCACTGGGCCCCAAATGGCTACTGGTTGTTCCAGCTCATCTCCAGCCAGATATTCTCAAATATTTCCACGATGCTCCAATATCCGGTCATCTGGGATTCGTGAAGACCATAGACAGAATCAGACGCAGATATTACTGGAAAGGTCCCTACCGATCTGTCAAGCACTATGTGAGTCACTGTAAAGAGTGCCGCAATTACCTCCAGGGCATCTCGTACCGATTCGGCCGGCAACAGTTCCATTCCACCGAGTTGGGATCGATCTTTTAGGGAGGTTCCCGAAGTCGACAACCGGTAACCGATGGATAATAGTCTGCACTGACTACCTCACATGCTGCGCTGTCACCAAACCTGTGCCGACTGCAGAAGCTCCAGAGATCGCAAAATTCCTTGTAGACGACATTATTTTGAAGCATGGAGCACCACGAGTCATGATATCTGATCGTGGAAAAGTATTCCAGTCACAACTAGTATCAGAGGTAATGTCAGGGTGCAACATTGTCCACAGAATGACAACTGCGTACCATCCTCAGACAAATGGTCTTACGGAACGTTTTAACAAAACGTTGGCCGACACGCTGTCGATGTTGAGCAGGAGGATTGGGATACAATTCTGCCAGTCGTGACATTTGCTTACAATACCGCAAGACAAGACACCACAGGCTTCACTCCGTTTTTCCTGCTCCATGAGCGTGAAGCTGAAACGACAATGGATACGCTGTTCCCGTTCCAACCGGACGACACTCAGGATGACTATGTTAAACAGCTCATCACCAGGGTCGAATAGGCCAGACGGCTGGCTCGCATACGGACACTAGACGCCCAGGAGAAGGACCGTCAGCGGTATAACGAGAAGCACCGACCTGTTGTGTACAGCCCAGGAGATCTGGTATGGATTTTCACCCCGGTACGGAAGGTTGGACCGTCAGAAAAGTTATTGAAGCGATACTTTGGTCCGTATCGTGTCATACGCCGCCTGTCAGACGTCACATACGAAGTTGAGGACTATGAGCCGTCGTCGAAACGTCAAAAACGAAGAGACATTGTTCGCGTCCTGCGCATGAAGCCTTACTACGATCCTGAAGAGCAGGTAGACGACAATGGCTTCTTGTTCAAGGACTTTAAGGACGGTAATGTTCCTGATGAAGCCACGACAGGAACGTCTGTCGTCAATAATCGAGGAGAGGGGACGGATTCTCTTGAACTGTCATACAGAGGACCCATGACACGGTCAAGATCCAGGACATTGCAGCTGGCTCCACAGGGATCATAACAGCGGGTCGCTGTTTCTCCAGGAGAGGGAGCAATTCCGCGAGAGACCACGAACACAGACTGCCGGCGTGGCGCAAGGGATAGCGCCACGCACTGCGGGGCTGAAGGTCGCCGGTTCAATTCCGCCCACCGGCAAAAATTTATTTCTTTGTAATTAACAACTCCAGAAAGCTCTACTTCTTTCTTATGTTCACTTGTAAATTCTACTTGTTTCTTATGTTAACTGTTCTAATTACTGGTAAATTCTGTCTGTATAAATAGCAGAGCCCTCTGCCTGAGAGGCAGTCAGTGCTGCGTGTATGTTGAGTTCCTAATAAACGTGCTTTCAGTATAAGTGCTGTGTTCAGTTGCCTTCGAAGTCAAGCCTGCTCCCATGTTAACACGACAATATTTTTGTATATATTGTAGCTGCATATTGATGATTTTACTTCATTGCTCTGTAATGCTGCTTTTGTATTAAAATGCGTGTTGCGTATTAAAGTTAAGGTTGGGGACCGCAAATGAAATTTTACCAGGTAGTGCAATATTTTTAAATGAGATTACTACGCAATTTTGACAAGGAAGGGACAATTTAAACAAAATTATTGGATTCCGCCATTAAATGGTAGCGGTCGTAATTTCGGTGGCAAATACAACACCAGAAAGCAACATTACAGAAGAAGTCGGCGGAATCTAAATTTTACCTTTTTGAGAACTGGTACAAACGTTTCGGTCATGTTCTGTAGTAATTCTAGCTTAGATAACTGGAATATTACTTCGATAAATTGATGCTGGGATTGTGCGTTTCGGTTACTATTGTTCTATGACCGTGTGGAAAATTAATCATGATAGTCGCCAAAAATTGCAAAATTATCGGACTTCATAAACATTACGAAGATTTTTCTGCAGGCATTAAAATGTAATAAACCATTCGTAGACACGAAACAAATAAAAGTTACACAGAGAATGTTCTAGTACAATCGCGAAACAAATCGCAACAATACCCGAGCATCACTTTATGAAGTACTGGATCTGCTGAAAATAAGTAACTCTAAAATTAGTGAGAATGGGGAAGGGATTGTAAGTAAGTAAGATATTTCAAATTAACTGTGGGGGTTTATTGAAATTAATAAAACAACTAAGCTCACACTTACATGACACGTCCTAGCACCTGAATGAGAAGAAAGAAAAAGACGTACCGTTCCGCTCTCTCCCTTCAGCTTGTTGCAAAAAAGTTGAACGTGACAAATGTCATATGTTTATCGATACGCTGTCAGAGAGAGAGAGAGAGAGAGAGAGAGAGAGAGAGAGAGAGAGAGAGAGAGAGAGAGCAGAAGTCAGCGACAAGCATCGCACAAGTTATAAAAAAAATCATAAATGTATTACTACAGCTCATCCCTGCCCTCATGACATCATTGTTATTAGTTTCCTGGTTGTTTCTTTGGCATATGGTCAGTTTCAACTGAGGCCTTCCATTTAAGTGGTATTGCAGGCTGTGGTTTGCTCTTTGTGGAGATGGTTGTAAGTAATGTTCTGGCCACTTCCTCTTTTGGCATTTAGGTGCATTCCATGAGACGTGTACCATTCTCTATTCTCAGGGGCTGTTATGAATTGGGTATTTTGAAAAGATTTCACTATTTTAGCTATTTTCCTATTTGTTCTCCTGGTTTCTTCATTCACACAGGTCCAGTATTAAAGATCACATCTGAGGGGTATCTTATCTAAAATTATATTTGTGTGTCGGAGGTGCATTAATGTTGATGTTAAAGCGTTTAATGCCTTATTAGCTTCGTTTTTGGCCACATCATTTGTACCTCCACAAATGACAGCGGTATCATTTTCTGTGAAGTTACGTAGATTATTGCATCTTTCTAACACTTTATTTAATGGTGCACCAGGGATAACATTTCCTTGGATTACATAATTATTTTGGCTTTGGTGTAGTAAGTTCGCTGCAATTGACCGCCCATGGATGTCTGAAAACAGTTATTTTTTGTGTTGAGGCAAGTTGCTGACGTTGCTACATCTGCTGGGCGAATGTTTCTTGCTGTTTATTTTATATCCTTTAACTGTGACATGATTTTCCTTACTATTTTGTTCTTCTTGATTTTCGCCTATTTGAAGCACTTCAAACCTGATTTTTGTCGTGGTAATTAAAGAAGAGTCATTCCCAGTTCTTTTCGTAGGTTTAAATGTTTTTTAGGCGTAATATACTGATCTGTTTCGCAAGGGTTTCTTTCATGGAACTGCGAGTTTCACATGAAATAGCGCCAAACATTTTAGGCCTAAATATTTTACTGTTCGTTTTGTAACTTCTGTCGTGGGAGCTCTTCAGTTCTGCTTTTTAATTCTTTAACTGCATCAATTAGTACATTGATTATGTCATTACTACTAACTTTGTTGTTCAGATTTAGCCCTAGCTCATCTTCCTTGCAGAACCAAATTTTTTGTTCCGAATTTACGTTCGCACAATAGAGATGAAACACCGTTTTATATTTTTATGCACGAAATTCCTTTGAAGACATGATTTCCACAGTAGCACATACCTGAAGATTTTCGGCCTAACGTTGCACTTTGATTGTGAGATGAAGTTGGCACACACTCGATTTTCTTTAAATCTTCCTGTCTCATTTCCGTAATTTTCGATATTGTCGTGCAAGCTAAACACGTTATGTCGTTATTTACATTGGTTTTTTCGCACATTTCACAAATGCTTATGGACACTTTACTTTGTCGAGGAATTCGAATTATTTAAATTTGATACCATGTTGAAAGGTACGCTCAGTAGCTCCGGATTTTCATTTCTTAAATGCGGAGTCTCACGTCTTAGTATTTCCACAGATTTTTGTAAACTTAGAAAGCGTTCTTGCATTTTCACAACTTTTCTATTACAACTGTCATAGATACCCGATTTTAGCACACAAATGTAACTTTCACTCGCTGGATCACTACACTTAACCGCACTAGACGCCATTTTTCCTAAAACCCAGCCACAGACACCCAGGAGTTAATAGGTAGGCGTAAAACCTAACGTAACTACGAATCGCTTTCACTGTTATCATCGGTGCCGTGATCGTCGTAACGGTGATAACGAACATAAACGTGCAGGGTTTTTATTTACGATCGTGCGTGTATGCAAAGCGGTGGGGTCAATGCAGTAGCTCTCTAGTTGCTCCTCGACTGCCGTCAAGTGACAACTTGGGTAAGTTGAGTCACCTCCATGGTGCTGGTACCCGGTGCCGACCTTCCTACACCACGGAGTGATAGATACGAAAAAGATGCACTTCATATATCACTCATAACGGCTGCGTAGCCACTTGTTGCGCCACCTAGAGGAAGGTATAGCAATATTAAATATCAGTACTAAATGTTCACGTCGTTATGATTCGTACTTACATCTGGTAAGGCAATCTAAAAGTTGGATCAGGCCATCCGGGAAAAAAAGTGAAGTATTAACAACGATTAAAGTAATAAACTAAACGTTCTTAAAATTTAAAATCTTTTTCATAAAATAAAAAATAAAGGATAACAAAAAATCTCCTGCAAAAATTAGTGACAAGCCTAAGCTACTCATGTGTCACAGTGATATCATAGAGGGTTGCAGACAATTTTAGCGACTTGACTGTCGATGAAACGAACACAACACCCAGTCCCCCGCCGGGAATCGAACCCGGGCCCCTGCGTGGTAGTGACGCAGTCGCTTTGTTTTTTTCCCCCCTCCATCCACCCCTACAACCCGTCCTTGCGCTCGCCAATATAGCCTTCCGCGGCTAGCTTCATTAGTTGTACCATTGTATCTGGATTCATAAAAGAGAAATTAATATCTTCTTCTTCATAAGTAATGGGATTTCTTCTTATTAAAAAATTAACATCTTCTTGAAGACTCCTTTTTCTAGAGTCTCCATGAAAGGCAGGTAATATTTCTTCATCAACTAATTTGAAAGCTTCGTCTTCGAAATGACTTAATCTTCTCCTTCGAAGACACAATAAATTAAACTAAATATCTTATTCTAAAATGATATTAACCATAAAAAATTAAAAAGAAAAGTGTCCTCTTTGCTTCTCCTGTACTTCGGTGAATAAACATGAGTTAATTTGGCGTTCCGAGTACTTAAAGGTTGTTTTCTCGTGTATGCTGCTACTGCAGCTGATTCCGTT
Source organism: Locusta migratoria (assembly GCA_026315105.1). Taxonomy (NCBI): domain Eukaryota; kingdom Metazoa; phylum Arthropoda; class Insecta; order Orthoptera; family Acrididae; genus Locusta; species Locusta migratoria. The sequence goes on from CM048746.1 coordinate 449,124,334, forward strand.
TGTCTCGTGTCTTCATCTTCTAATATATTTTTCCTATCATTTCACATCTCTTGTACCATGAAGCATCTGTCAGCAGCGTCTCTGTATCACCCTTCGAAAATTACAGGAGTTTAAGCCATTTTCAGTATGTAAAAATAGAGATAAATAAATAAATATATTAAAAAGAGAACAATGGGTGATACCCGAATTTTATTTCTATATTAATATCCTGAGTTGAAAATTCGCGTATTTTTCTCTGTATCGTTCGTTTTAATTTTTCGTGTTCTGTCAGAGATGCACCCAATAGTCTTCTTTACTCTTGTTTTTCTCTGAGAAAATATAATATACTGTTTGTCCTTTAAGCCAATTGACTGCTCGTCTCTTCGTTATTGGGTAGGGAACTTCATCTGGATAGAGAAGTCGAGCTGTTGTAATCGTTGTCGGAGATGTTCTAAGTATAATTGCTAGTTTTGTTGTGCAGAGGAGCCAAATGTCTTTCACTGCGACGCATGTGAAACGATGTTCCTCTGTGCCGATTAAGTCACAGTTAATGCAGTTTGGAGTCTCTGCTAGATGAATGGCTTGTAATTTTGAATTGGTAGGAATTTTACCGTTAACCGCCATATACCAAACGGACCGCACTGTGGATGGTAAGTGAGGGTCTTGAAAATTTTCCCAATTTTTTTTCCCAGGCTTATTCGTTGTAGTTGGCTTCTATTTTATTTCTCCTCTTTCTCTTCATCGTGTTGTTATAAAATTCTTTAACTGTGTATCGCTCCTTCTCAGGAATACTTCTTTGAACGTAGCTAAATTCTACAGGAAAATGTTTGAAATGACAGAATGCGCTCGGAATATGATGCACATCTATTGGCGGGTCCATACTAGCCGGTGCAATGTCGTTTAAAAGGTGAGCTGTTAGTGTATCGGGTGATCGTTGCCACTGTTTATAAAACTTACTGACGAACAGAGCCTGTGATTGGTTATAAATGTCTGTTAAATTAAGGCCTCCTTTCTCCAAAGGTGGCGTCAAAATATCATACTGGACTTTGAAGATTTGCCCCCTGGTGACAAAGTAGCCGCGTGCTGATTGCATCTGGTTAGCTATGACCTTAGGTATTGGTAGTACGTACCTGGGCGACGTAGTTTACTTTAGTTATATACGTGTTGGCTAAATGCACTTTTTGTATAGCGTTCAGATTTCGTAAAGTATGGTGTTTTATAGCGGCTCTTATTTTAGCCAAGAAATTTCTATAGTTAAGGGCAGCATGCGGCGGATGTTACGGGTGTATTCTATCCCGAGGGTTTTAATAGTTTCCACTTGTTTTAAATGTACGTCAACCGTTTAGTCAAAACTCCGACCGATCTGCATTAATCCTGACTTTTTTCGGTTTAATATAGCTCCTGATGCAGCTTCATAGGTCGATATAGTTTGAAGCGCCTTTCTTAATTCCTCATCGTTCCTGATCACGAAGCTAACGTCGTCCGCATAAGCTTGGCATATAATCTTGTGGCTATGTATTTGCAGTCCTGCAAGGTCTTGCGTCAGCCGGCACAACAGAGGTTCGAGCGCTATTGCGAACAAGCTGAGAGACATGGGGCAACCTTGGCGCACTGAACTTGTGACATTGACCGGTTTACTTAACTGTCCATTGACACAGATTCTGGAGGTGGAAACTGTCAGTAGATTTCTGATTGCTGTAATAATTTTTTGCGAAAAGTTCATTGCTTCCATGGTGCGGAAAATATACAAATGATTGACCCTATCGAAATCCTTTTCGAAGTCAAGTGATACTATAGCAGTTTGAATATTGCAAGCTTCTGCTGTCGCTATGATGTCTCTGTATGCACATAAAGTATGATATATCGCCCTGTTTTTCTTAATCTAGTTTGGTAAGGTCCAGTGATAGTTGTGATAACAGACTTTAATCGTTGCATCATGATGCGCATGAAAATTTTGTAATCACTGTTCAATAACGTTATGGGAGGCGTTGCTGACAGTCTTCCCTCCTGGAGTTCTAGGAACTAACACAACCATTCCTTCGTAGAATTCCTGTAATACGTCACTTCTGGTATTGAGTAGTTCGTTACACACGAGAGTCAATTTGCTGATTAGCTGTGATCCAAAGATTTGGTAAAACTCAGCCTGTAATCCGTCGGGGCCGGGGGACTTGTTCTTTCGGCTCCTCCGTATGGCTTTAGCCACTTCCTCTTCTGTGATGTTTGCAGACAGGTCTTCTGCTTCGTCTGGGTTTAATTTCGCCGACATCCTAGCAATGATAGCTTGTTGCACCGCTTCATCTACCGGCTTAGCAGCTAACAGCGTTGTAAAATGGTTAAAAATTTCATCTCTTATGTCGAGTTGTCTCGTCATGGTTATCCCGTCGTCAGTTTTCAATTTTGTCAAGATTTTCCTATTAGTTCTTTTCTCTTCTTGTATGATGCGGTACATAGTTTTCCCCCTGCACGGAGGTTTGCAAGCTCGTTCCGACTTTGCAGCCTTCTAGTTGTTTCCGATTTAAACTTAAAAGTGTGGCCTTTATCCTTTTAATTTGCACATAATTTTCTATTACTGCTGCATCTTCCGTATGTAATTCTCTGAGACACTGAAAATAAAACTCAGTTGTGGTCTTCATCCAGGCACTTTTCTCGCGAGGGTAATGTTTCATTGTTTTAACTAATGCGAGTTTCGCGCATTTAATCCACCATCTAATGGCTGAGTCGTACCTCGTGAACTTTCTTTCACATTCTGGCCACGTATTTTGGCACCCTGGATCTTTTAGGTGTGCTGTATTTAGTTTCCACGGCCCTCTCCCGTGGTCTGAAATGTTAGGCCATATTTCTGATTGCAGAATGTGGTTTCGTAAGTTAGATGTTGCATAGATTCTGTCGATGTGACTTGCGGAATGGCTAGTAACGTGAGTAAATCCGGGCCTATCACCATGTTTAAGCTCCCACGTGTCAAGTAGATTTAGTTGTTCGATGATGTTCTCGAGCTCTATGGATTTGTTGAAATTGGGTATTTGATCTTTGGGGTTAATGACACAATTGAAATCGCCTGCGAATATTAGTTGTTCCGGACGCCTTGTGAAAAGAGGAACTATTTCTTCTTCAAAAACTCTGCCCTCTGTCTTTTCTTTCCCGTTCCGGAAGGGGTGTAGATATTAATCACCCTTGTGTTATAAATTGTACACGCTATGCCTCTGCTGTTTACCAGTCTCTCGATGTTTGTGACTGGGATTCCCTCTTTCGTCATAATTGCAGTCGCGAGTTCATTACCATGACCGGGATTAACTAACACATTGTAACCTGTGATTCGGTCAAGTCGAATGTCTTCTACTTCCTGTAAAACGGCAATATCTATATCAGTTGCGTACAGGAAATCTTGCAAATTTCTTAATTTAAAGGTGCAGCTTATCTTATTAATGTTTACAGTTGCAATGCGGTATGCTTGCAAGGGTGGCACATTCGCAGTCGCACGTGTTGTCATACCCCCCTCTTGATGTTACTTGCTGAACAGGACTTAAAAGAAGTCTGGGTCGTCTTCTAGTGCGCTCGCTGGAAGACGATTTTTGTTGTTGGTCGGACTTGTCATTCCGCGACTTCGACAACCCCCCTGCCTTGTATTCGTGCACCTCTTCCATCTCCTCGTCTCGCGGGTTATCATCGATGTCATCAGACCACTCTCGCGGGGCCTTGTTTCCCCGCGTCTCGACCAATTCTTTTGGTTGTACTGTTTGTATAGTCTATGGGACTTAACTACGGGGTCATCAGTCCCTAAACTTACAAACTACTTATGAACTACTTACGAACTAGGACTGCACAAATATCCATGCCCGAGGGGGGATTCGAACCCCCGACCGTAGTGGCCGTGCAGACCGTGACTGGAGCGCCTTAGTCCCCTCGGCCACCGCGGCCGGCTGGTTGTACTGGTTTGGAGTCCAGGTCCCTTGTATTAGTCTTTGTGTATTCCTCTAAAGTTGTTTTCCTTTGGCCTGGTTCGGAATTCCGTGTTCGGCTGTTTTGTGATGGTGTGGGGTTGTCTGGCGGTGACTGTGGAGCGTCCAGAGTGAGAACTTTGCGTACGTGGTCTGCTTTCTCACGCAATTTTCGCGCTTGCTCCTCCGCTCCTTCACGCGCTATACGTCGTTTTTTGAGTTTTTTCGAAGGGGATTTGCTAGACTGTTCTTCGTCAGATTCCCGTGTTACAGTTGTTTCTGCTGTGGGTGTTCCCACTACACTATTGCCATCTTTGTTTTTTTAGTCTCAACTACGTGGTTAACTGTGCATTACAATGAAGTGGCTCCTGTACGTTAGACGTGTCCATTATTTCGACCTGTTCGGAAAGATCGTTGTACGCCTTCAGCGCAGTCTCTGGGTCTTGTTCTGGGGCAATGTTACCTCGCGCGGCAGCTACGTATCTGATGGGCAACGTAGACATGGGGCCAGGCCTCTCTCGTTCGCCGGTCGGCAATTGCGTCGCGCGCCGTTGTACACATTGTGCGCGAACGTGTTCTGTTGAACCGCGGCCGGAGCAAGTTCTCGGTTGCCCATCATATATCACGATTTCTCTTTAACCACCGACTGTGATGTAAGACGAAATATGTTTTAACATGTCAATCTTCACTTGTCTTACACCATTTAACACAGGGAAAATGTGACGATTTGACCATTTTTCCGCGAAGTTGCTTATGACAGTGCCATATTCCTTGAGCTTTTCGTTAATTTCGGCATCAGTTATTTCGAATGGCAATTCAAATATTCGCGCCGTTTTTAATCCCATTCTGGCTCGTGTAATTGTAACGTTCCTGATATTTCTATCAGAATGTTTTAATTTTAATGTTCCTCCACATGATTCGATTACTTTCTGGCATTTTTCAGCACTTATCTTTAAAAATACTGTACTACTCACAATCGATAAGTGAATTCCTACGAATTCGTCTATAGTGATCTTAATTGCATCTCGAATAAATATCTCTACTTCAAATAACTTCGGTCTTGCATAATTCGGGTCAAAGCTCAGTCTAAGTGTGTCTTCTTGTCGTCGTTGATCGTCTGAAGTTAATTTTCAAACGTAAATGAGAAAGCAGAAAGCACGCACTCACCGAAAACTCCTCGCGACCGCCAACAGCGAGGACGTAAACAAAGCGTCCGCACAGCACGGCTGCCCGACGAAGACTACGCTGAGCTACAGAGGCGGACGACAGAACTAACTGTACTAACAAACTTGCACAGCGCATCGTTGTAAAATCTTTACTACTTTATTAAGCTGACATAGTAAACAACGTTCATTTATTCCTATTTTGAAGTTGTTTGGACATTTTAATACCGATAGTTGAAGTTTGAGTTGAATTGAATGACAATTTTGAGTATGTTTCAAAACGTTTTTCGTTAACTGGCTCCTTTCATGAGGTCTATTAGATTTACAAACACGTGAACAACTTTCCCCGGCCATTGATGTCTGCTGGATGATATAACCATTCAGTGCTCCCATGTCCAAAGACTCCTCCTGGGGAAGAGACTGCTTAAATTTGGATAACATGTCGTCTGCAACTTTCAACCTTAGTTTCCCCGGTAAATTGCGGTCGTGATACCTCTTGCCTTTCATATCATAGTGGTCTTTTATCGTTCACGGGACTAATAAGCTTCTGTGTATCCCTAGTTGCTAATTAGTGCGATAAACATCCATACAGAAATAATAACACATACTCGCTTCTACAGGCTACGTATCACTACCACCGACCAATCCTGTCTGTTTTTGAGCATTTTCTCTAATTCAAATGTTTCTAGAATGATATATAAGGAAAGAAAATATTGAACACTCATCTCGTCGAATGTTTGGGGGAATCTGCTTTGGTGCAATACTAAAATTTGAAGGGATGCCCTCTTTAATAAAATAATAAATAAATAAATGAAAAACAGAGTCAAGAACCCTGCGAACAAACACGAACGAACAACCGTAACAAACCGATCGACCCGCAGAAGAAAATGGCGCCATGTTACGGATTGGCGGGCATCCCGCCGGCATTTCGAGTTCTCCCTCGGTCATGGGTGTGTTTCATGTCCTTAACGTAAGTTATATTAAGTAGTGTATAAGTCTAGAGACTGACGACGGTAATTTGGTCTCTGCGAGCGTGAAGGTCGGGGTGAGAGTTTAAAATAGGGAAAGATTAATTTTTGAAACTCACAACCACCAGCTGCGAATCAAATTCCTAAACATGCAAAAACACTGGAACTGTTATTGCGACTGTTTGACTCGTTTTCTAGGGGATGATATCACACGTTCGCAGCTTTCCTTCCCTGCATATGATTAACAAAACAAATTCATAATAAATTCAAGTTCATGAGAGAAAAGGGTGTACTAACTACTATTTTTGAAAACACGTGAAAGTTCACTTTATGTTGTTTATTTCACATTACTTGAACCCTGTGGCTGATACGTCTGTACGTCGACACATTTATCAAATAAAGTTATAGCTCGAGAGCCCCCAGACAAAATGATTATTTGTCGCGAATTGTTTTCACACCACGTGGCTGTCTCAAACACCGTTTATGTTCATGCCTATGCGACGACACGTGTTACATTAACAAATCAGTCACTTTAATTCAATGTGATGCACACCTTGTTCCACCGGCTAAATATTCACAAACACACAGTAGCACTCGATTTAACTCGGTGCAGTCTACGACGAGCAACCACACGTGGCGATTGCCACAGACAAATCTCAAGTCACCACCTCGAGATCCACATGCCGACTGAGGCAGAGCGACACCGCCCGGCCAGCCACACCACGTGGTCCCGAGTCCTCACTTCCTGCCCAGGCGCGCGCGCGCTCGTGCCAAAAGCTCAACTGCCGGGATTTTTTTCCCCTACGTCATCAACTTCCCCATGTGAACTGTTCTAACCGATTTGCCAAAGTACAGCGCTCAGCCAATACATTTCTAAAACTTTACTTAAAATGAAAATAATTACACTACACATTAAACAAATATTTTCTTACGTTTTTATATTAGTATAAACATCCTTTGTACTGTTTATCATAATCGTGCAATTTATTATATCACAGATAACTGATTTAACTGTATATTTCAAGGTAAAATACAAAAGATTGATTGAAAATAAAATGAAAAATAGTTAATATATTATTTTTATAAACAAACATTGCCATGCTAGTTGTGTAACTGTCTTGTCTTCGTTGGTAATTTATTACTTTTCATTGTCAATTAAACATATTACGTTAGATGTGACTATATCAGCTAATGTATTGTTTATTTATCAACAGGCTATTTTGTAATGAGGTCCTTAAAAGTTCCTAACTGTATCGTATTACTTCAAATGCCAGTAGTATTACAATATTTGTGCACTGCACTGTGCCTGGCACTCGCCATTGTCCCTCTCTCCCCTCACCGGAAACGAACTGTAAAATCCTAAGTTGGAACAAGCCACCAACATCGGCCTGCTCGCTGGCCTCCCGTCAGCTACAAGCACACAGCAAATCTCAACGTGGAGAATTTCTACCTATGGCCTAACTATAAATGTTGTCACCCAACTGTGTACATACATTGCTACCATAATTAATAAGATTAAAATTGTGTGACATTTAGTGCATTGGCATGGTCAATGTTTGCAGTGAACTTCATACTGTTTAATTATCAAATGCTATTAATTACCAGTATTTCTATTGGGCGGTAATCTCACATCTCTAACATTCACAATCATCTGAACATTTCTTAAAAATAAAAAAAAAAAGTCACGAAACTTACAAAATCAGTAGAGTAACACAGATGTAGAGTGGAAATAACAAATGGCCATTCTTTTCTTTAAGGACTCTTTGCTTTTGAAAAAGTACGAGGTGCTTTCAGTAATTACGTTTTCCTACAGTTTCAAACTAAAACGCAATTACTAGCCTTATTGGGATCAGTTACAGGTATGTTTCAGCTATTTTGCGACATAGACAACTTAGAACTAATTGATCAGACTCAAATCAAGCTTTCTTTCCATCTGTGTAAGTTTGACAAAATAATAAAGCAATATATTTCGTCAGTTATTACATGCACATGGTTTCCATTTTTGTTAATAAAATTCCACTTGTCAAGCTTTGTATCTTCTGTCTTTATATATTTGTAAGTCCCATATTTTATCTGTGTCTGCGACAACTGTCGGTCAACTGATGATAAACCAGGAAACCTAAAACCGATTAGTGACAGAGTAAATAAATAAATAATATCTGCAGAACGTTTGGAAGTGCGTTCCTTCTATATTTCATCATGTTCTGTCAAGCAGTGAGAAGCTGGCGAATTTGATCCAAATTAATCTTGCTAAACTGAACTCGTTTCTTGCGGATTGTTTTGAGCAGTATATGACTTGCCTTAAAGGGACCCTCATACGGACAACAAAATGCACAGATCCGCCATATGATTAATCGCTCGCTTTATAGGTCACACATGTGTGCGCAAATCGCAATGATGCACAGTGGTCAGAATTCCCGAAAACCTGGCTAAAGGTCATAGAAAAATTATGTTTATAGGGAATTGTTGTAGTGGTACACCTGGTATATATTATGACCGTAAAGTAAGGAGATTGGTCCCCACCTGGCTTAGGAACTCACCACGTTCTTGACCATGGGGCCGGCTGCGTTATTTACTCGTCGCTCGTGATTTCTCCCGTTTGCACATGAACAAATGGTGATTGTATAAGCCGTATAAAGCCCATACTAGACAAACTGTAATTTACGAAGACTAACAGAATAGCTGAATTTGGATGTGTTGCAGGAACTGTGTAAAGTTTAATTTTTGAACCTGAGCTGTATAATAGCTACAGTGACCATTTTTCTCACAGGGAGAGGGCATAAGTAGACCGAAGGGTATCAAAAGACTTTACCTCTTATGTCTGTGAACAACAGCAACAAAGACATCGGTCCCTGGAGAATGGAATTTTCTACTCGACGTTTTCGATCGTAGGTGCAGTATCGTGCATCCTATGATATATATCTTATTCACTTTTTAAAACCTACCACCTTTAAGCTTACAGAAACATCCTCAGGCCTTATCGTTATCATAAAAAGCTCCCAAAACAATTTCTGGATAATTTTCGTGCATTTTGCACCACGGAAAAAATACCTTGTCATTTTTCACAAGCAAAAGAGGAGATAAAAACAAGTTTTAGTTTACTGAATTTGAATCTAAAATTAATGAAAAATCTTTGCAACATTAATTTCAACAGGGATTGCTTATATCAGAACATCATTCCGAAATATGCAAGAGTTAAAATTAGAAATTAAAAAGCAACAGCACGTGCAATAAAGAGGAAAAGCGAAATCATGTGGGTAAAAGCAGAAATTAGGGAAGCATACAAGAACAAAGATGTATTAAACGACGAGTTATACTCATTGCACTTAAAAATAGCTAAAATATTATCCCCTACACAGTTTGACAACTTACGCTTATTTATTGACGATAGAGTAGACACTGAGAGGGCAAAAGTAATTGAAAAACATCAAAAGAAGTTGTCACATTTGATAGGAGGGAAGAAAGGAGAAAACAGTAATGTGCCTAAGATACACAAATTCTCTGATGAACTTGTAAATCTTATAGATATTCCTCTCACAGATGAAGAAATATCTATTTTGTCAAAAGGTTTGAACTATAATCCAAACCCAACGCTAGGACAGGAAGATGGAAAGAGAATTATAGCAGAGGTCAAATGCGCAAGTGATATTGCAAAGCTCCCCACACATAAACAGAATACCATAGCAGTTAAAATCACCAACGCGTTAAAAGCACAAATTAAGCCAGAAAATAACCTGAATAATGAGAACAAGATCATAGACGATTTAAATAAAAAGTTAAAGAGGCACAAAGCACTAATTACACGGGCAGATAAAGGCAGCACTGTAGTTCTTCTCAGCGACGAGTATGTAACTAAAACTGAAAAATTCTTCTCTGATAACGGTATTAAAGAAATAGCTAGAGATCCAACAAAAAAGTTTCATGCACAATTAAAACGAAAAATCCACAATTCCGACTTTCTCTTTTCAGACAGAGAAAAAGCAATATACAGTCATGAATCCGCAAACACCAGACACCCGCGCACAGATAAAGCTGCATAAAAAAAGACAAATCCATAAGGCTGATATGTAACACACGACAAAGTCCTAACGCTCCATTAAATGCCACTTTAGCACAAAGGTTAAGAATGCTAAACACATTTCATGAACTGCGTAGTCTAAAAAATACGTACGAATTTGCGGAGAAAGTGAAGGACACAGTCATCCCATCTGACTCCATATTTGCATGATGGAGTGAATTTATATACGAACGTGCCTGTCCGTGAAACAATAGATATAATCAAGCGCAATCTTATAAGACACCAAAAAATGGCTACAGGAGAAATAGTTGACTTTATAGAACTCCTAGAACTAACGCTCTCCTATAACTTTTTCACATTCAACGGCAAGATATATCACCAACCTGAAGGACTTGCAATGGAAACACTCTAGCAGGCATCATGGCCGAGATCTTCCTTAATCATTTAGAGAACGAATTTTTCACCACTAACCCTACAATAGCCGACAAAATTCTCTATTACCGTTATGTAAATGATGCCATTTTATTAGTTAAAGGAGACCAAAATGATGTTAATGACATTGCGCAAAAAATGAGTGCTATTCATCCAAAAATCAAGTTCACAGTCGAGCATGAAGATAATGGATCCATCAACTACCTCGACATTACAGTTACAAGAGAAGCGGGTAGACATCGTTTTGGTGTATATAGGAAACCTACTTGTACAGACCTTATCACCAATTCAAAATCTTGGCATCCGAAAAGAGTAAAGATGGCATATTTTCGTTCAATGGCTAACAGATTATTGAAATTGTACAAAAATCTACCTAGGTTAGACAGGCAGAACGTTCGAAACACGTTTTAAAGAGCATTACTCTCTTCAAAATAATAAAACAGCATTTGGAGAACATTTAGTGACAGGAAAGCACACGGTTGGAACAATTAATACCCATTTACAAGTGCTACATAGGGAACCAAAAGGACGCCTCCTAACGACACTAGAAGAAATAGAAATTTTCACACACCGGCTTCAAGAACCTGGAAATACACTCAACCAACAAAATGATTTTAATAACAGCGCATTTTTTAAAAACTTTGAAGGCCTCTTGCAACCTTCGTCCTCAACGCAGCGCGCCTTGGAGCGGCGGCCCCACTTTCCGGTGGCTGGCGGCGGCAGCGCGTCGGCCCGGACACCGTTCTAGCAGCAGGTCGGCGTGCAGACTGGCTTCCGAACGTACAATAAAAAACTGCGCGCCGCACAACGCCACCAAGTAGCGACAGAGGCAACTAACGCCCATACCATACTGTTTTATATACGGTTTTTATAAAAAATTTTATATATTTTTTATATTTTAACATTTTAACGATATTTTAACAAACTGACGTTTAAAAATTTTAAAGTATGACGTGTGTAATTTTATACATCTGTTTTAAATATCGTATGCATTTTTTAATTATCGTACCATATTTTTATACTTATGTCACATACAGTTTTATAATTTTTATGTCTGGATATATTCAAGAACCCCACTTTTAGAAATATTTATATAGCAAACAAAAGCAAACAATTGTACGGTATATTAGGACTCAACTTGTCCATTACAATCCCTCCACCCCCACCCTCCACCTACTCTTTCCCTCCCCACCACCACCTGCAACCAAATTAAAAATACCTACATCGAACTGTAAAATTAAGTACCAATTAGTACTCAGTCAGACGAGTTGCGGACGCAACTATAAGGTAAAGAAAAATCTATCCATTGATGTATAAATTAACTATTGTCAATTAACCCTTAGTAAATTTATCAAATTGTACATTGCTATTTTACTTTTGTTTTTTAGATCTGAAGATGATCCAAGAAATCAAAACATGTTGTTAAACGATTTTATTGCAACTGTTGACGGAAATAAACACTTTTAAAATAATAAAAAAACAAAAAAGTTTTTTATTTACAATTTCATTTACTTCCGTAAAACGGTTTAGTCATGTAAAAATATTTTCTTTTGTGAGCTGTATTTTGCGGAATATGACACTAATCCACGTCCGTTCACGCGCGATTTTTACAGAATGCGAAAAAACGCGGATCAAACACACAGTATGACAATTTTGAGGTGAAAGAAGAACTGTTGGTACCATCAGCCCATCTAGCCGACAGTTTATAATGCTTCATGTTAGCTCACGTTTTTGTACGTAATATTGTGCTAAGCCATCGAGAAAAATGTGCCAAGTGCTAAACATGGATTAAAGTAATAAATCAATCATTTCTCTTAAAATTTAAAACGTGCTTCTTAAAAACTTCTAAACGACAACCGAAACTTCTCTTACAAAATTAGTGACCAGCGAAAGCTGGTCATATTGAACACTGTTAGGAATGGAGTATTTTAGCGACTTGTATGTCGACTGATTGAACACAACACCCAGTCCCCCGCCGGGAATCGAACCCGGGCCCCCTGCGTGGTAGTCAGCGACGCAGTCGCCTGAGCTACGGAGGCGGACGACAGTATTCTCGCTTGTGGGGTACTTGCACTGCTCGTAGCTGTATAGTCCTTGCTATTTTATTCGGCGGACATGATGAAAATTATTCTTATATTTATATTTTATGTTATTTTGAACTTTCTGCTCTGCTAGTTGAAGTTGTTGCTGAACTAAAATCACAGCCGTGTTGGAGTAGCAGAGCGTTATAAGGTGCCTTGCTACGGAGCGTCCAGTTTCTCGCCGTTAGAGGTTCGAGTCCTCGGGTATCTCTCTCTGTGTTTGTGTGTGTTTGTCCTTACCATAAGCTAGTTTAATTTTAGGGACCGATGACCTAAGCAGTTTGACCTATTGGATTTATTAACATTTGAACATATTTCCTGTCCTTTCATGCCTGCTGGATGATAGAACCATTCAGTGCTCTCATGTCCAAAGACTGGTGCTGCAGAAGAGGCTGCTAACATTTGGTTGACAGAATCAGTTCCAACTTTTGGGCTGCTGTGTTATTGCAACTATTCATTGCAGATTCTTTTTTGTCCTGTTATTTCACAATTACTTTTTTACAATGTAGATATTCATGTAAACCGGGTATGTAAGTAAATAATGTTTGTTACCATATGCATTTTAGCCATCATTTGGAAGGCATCATCAGTACCCCCCCCCTCCCTCCCTCTCTCTCTCTCTCTCTCTCTCTCTGTGTGTGTGTGTGTGTGTGTGTGTGTGTGTGTGTGTGTGTCATGAACATCTCATTTATTTGACTAGGTTTAGCAGTGATTTTTCATGTTGTTTATGTTTTTATTTATTTTTTATTTATTTTGTTTATTTATTGCCGGCCGCGGAGACTAAGGGGCTCCAGTCACGGTCTGCACGGCCACTACGGTCGGGGGTTCGAAACCCCCCTCGGGTATGGATGATTGTGCCGTCATAGTTGGTATGTAGTTCATAAGTAGTTTGTAAGTTTAGGGACTGATGACCCCGTAGTTAAGTCCCATAGACTATACAAACATTTGAATACTTTGTTCATTTATTAATTTTTTTCTCAGGTATTGCTTTCTGGATATGGTAGTTTTATCGAGTTTCTATTAGGTATTTGTTGTGGTTATTAGTTCTGATAATTTACATGTGTGGATCTATATTGGTTGGGTAATGGTTGTGTTGTTTAAAGTGTTCAGTAAATGTGAAGTGGTTTGCTTCATATTTCCAATATTTGTTGTGCTGTTTATATCTTGTGTTAAAATCTCAATTTGTCATTACTATGAGCTCTACATCACAACTTAGGCATTCCAGTCTGTAAATTTCTTATCCTTGGACCATAGCTTTCTTGATTTTTGGTTGTAGATTTATCAAGATTAGGCAGTTTATATTCTATGTGTAATCCCTGTTTTTTCAGTGTGTTTGTCACATTGTGTGTGTGTGTGTGTGTGTCATGGTGTACCATTTGGTTTATTTTTGTGTGGTGTTGTCTTTGTGTGTGTGTGTGTATGTGTGTGTGTGTGTTGTTGTTGTTGTTCCAGTTTCTGTGTACGGGTTCTTGTGTATTTTGCTGTTTTCTGGTTTTGTTTGAAATTTTTTTTTCCGTTTTATCTTGTAATTTTGTTATTGAATTTTTGTTATTACTTGTGTGTCATAACCATTGTTCCTTGATATTTGTATGAATGTGTTAATCTCTTTCTGATGGTTTTTGTCAGTAAGAGAGATCTGTTTAGCCTATATAACATGTCTAAATGCAGCAAGTTTCTGCTTTTGAAGACGATTGGAGGTAGAATGTTTGATCATGTCTGTCAATGTGTTGGTTTTGAGATAAATGTTGAATGAATGTTCACCCTTTTATTTTGCTATAACAAGGAAATTTATTTTGCTGTCATTTTATTTTTCAATTGTGAACTGTGTTTTTGTGGACTTTGTTTATTTCAGAGTGAAGTTCACATATTTTTTCATTTGGATAACAAGCCAGCCATTATCCTCTACAAATGTGCCAATATATAACTTTGAATCTTCCATCTGTGTCTACCTTTTCAAATATCTAGTTTTCTGAGTGACTGCTGAAGTTATTAGCTAAGGTTCCTGATATTGGGGGACCCATTGATACTCGCTCACCCTGTAAGCAACAATGGTTCTGAAACTGGAAATAATTTTGTTCAGTAGTTACTTTGAGCAAACTTGTTATTTCAGATATCACTTTTGTGGTGGGGTGGTTGTGGGCTGTCATATTTTGTTGTATGATTTCTATTGTTTCTTTGACAAGGATAGTTGTGTACATATTTTATATATCAAATGAGACCAGTGATGCTGTGAGTGGTATCTGCATGTTCTGTATCTGTTTTATTAGGTCACATAGGTTTTTCACTGTCTCGTGATTTTCTTTTTTCTATTGCTTTGAGATTATTTTTGGAGGTGTTTGGCTATGTGATATGTTGGGGTATTTCTGAAATTTATAACATGTGTTAGAGGGGTCTGCTGTTCGTGTATTTTTGGTTGGCTGTGAAGTGTTGGTGGTTGTGGCTTCCTCTGTGTTATGTGATATTTCTGTTTGACAAAGAGTATATTTTCGATGCTTTTTAGTGTTTTCTTTACATTTGTCCGAAATCATGTGGTTGGATCTGATATCAATATTATATATTATTTGGCTTTGTGATGGACAGAGAACAATACATCAGTTCTGTTGCAATACCTTTGTCTGCTTTTGTTACTATAATGTTCTTAGATGTTAACTTCCATGTCGGTGGCTGTCTGGTGGTTCTTTATTTGTTCAGGTTGTTTGTTTATGTTGTTTATTTGTTTCTTCTCAAGAGAGCCGTGTGTTACTTTGTTGTTCTTCGCGTGTGATGATACATTCACTTTATACTAAGAGATTTTCTAGGTACTTATTGTGTAACCTGCTATTGGTGCAATGTTTAAAAAAATTCTAATAACATTTCTTCTTTGGGGTGTAATTCTATGTCAGATTTACTAAACGTGGGTGAAATGTGTGTTGGTGTTCTTCTGAACTTTTCATTGCAAATGTAAATATGTGCTTCTGTCTTTTTCGTTTTTAATCTCGTTATTTACTGTTAATATTTATTTTTTAAGTGTTGAATTGCTCATGTGGTCTGTGTTCAATTACCTCGGTCAGTGTAATAAGGACTCCGGCATTTCCTATGTTATGTGCTAGCTTTTAGTGGGTTTCATGCAGTATCCTGTTCAGGTATTGTTTTTCAGTGTATAACCTTTTGATTGCATATAAAACCAACATCTCTCTGCATAGAATTTTTATGTTTCTGCCGCTTCAGAACTTTTTTACATGAAAGTTATTGTAGGATTGGTATTGAATTTTTGTGCTGTATCGTTTTGTAGAGTCTTAGATGTACAAAGAGTAAAAGGAGTTATAAAAATATATGAAGATTCTGGGGATTTAAGGAGGTATAGATATCTGTAGCGTTTTTACAAAAAATCGAATACAAAGTCAAAATTGATAAAATAAGAAAACAGGTTAACAATGTGCTACTGTGATGTTCTACAATAACAAAAATAAACAATAAAAGGAAAAAATAAACATTTCAAATTCCTATGTATGACATACATAGCCAGCCTTAAGTCTGAATACAATTTGCAGGAATGTTATTATTACTATGACCGTCCAGAAGTTTCGTATTATATTTTTGTAGTCGAAAACATGAGCGTCGCCAAACAACGAGGGGGATGGGTGTCCCCTAGATATTCTAAAATTTACCACAATGTTGTGTGTGAAAAATTCAGTTTTTTTCCCCTGTAAGTGTTAGAAATATTGTCCTTTGGAAACAGTACGTAAAATACAGCACACATTTTACCAGCATAAATAGGTTCGCAAAGTAACTTGACGATTTTGGAGTGTATAATTTACGACAATACACTTTTAACGTGTTTCATAAGTTCTAATAAGAAATCTATTCACTACATTTTAAACGCAATAAAACTGTAGTTTTACGTGGTAAAATTTGTGACATAATGTAGTTTCTTGTCCAGTAAGTGACAATGCTAGAGGGACAAGTAGAGGTGAAGTAAGATGTGAGTTTCGGATGGCTGGAAATAGTATGAGCTTTTGTACACGAGAACACAGTTTCACATGACACAGTATCAAGTGAGGACAGAAACACATGAACAAAAAATTATTCCAATTGATATTTGTCTAGGAAACATTTAGTTGTTCTCAGAGCATCTCGTGTATTATTTAATGTCCCAACATTAACAACAAAGCTTTTTTGATGACACTGTTTATTAATGTGGGGAAAAACATACTTCATGATACGTAGATGTAAAATAAGTTCTTAGCATTGGTTCCAAATAGCAAAGATAACTGCACTCTATCGCAAAACCACACCACCAACTATCCTTCCGGGGGACGGGGGGGGGGGGGGAGGCGGCAAGAATTCCTTAATAATTCAGTCAACAGACCTTATTTCATATTATTGACAGATACCTTTGACTTTTAAACATGGCTGCATACAACAACGGTAGTCCACAGCTGTTAGTTTTACTGCAGATACCTTTCAAGTGTATCAATTGTCTGTCATGATATTACGACTATAGTTGAAACGTGGGTAACAAACAGTAAATGTTTCTCAGTAGTGAAGATGGAAAAGTGTCCATAGGTCTTAAGATACACATTTTAAATCCCATGTTGATGGACGTTCATTTCTTGTTTTGGTCTGCACTACTTCCACCGAAAACATGACAAGCTAAGAGCGTGGAGTATTTTTCCCAGTATAAGATGAACATCAGTGCCGAGAGTACATTGGGTGTGGTTTTTAGAACTCAGTATTAACTAGGAAATGTTTTCTTTGTTTTGATCTACGGAACATTGTATGGCACCTTTTATGCTATACGAATAACGACTAAGTACATAGTGCCGCAGTGACTCTGCGATACGCTCCATTTTTGAACTGAATCCGTTTTTTGTTTCTCGGAATGCGGAAGATGCTGGAAGTGAAAGCTTGTGACTGACTCGTATCGCACTAAAATCTTGTGCTAGTAGAATTTGTGTATCGGAACAGTAGGGTTGCTTATAGAGCGACACGGCGTCACGCTGTCTACCGGCTTTACTTGGAGGTAGTGTTCAAATTCAAATGTTCAAATGTTTGTAGAGCTTATGGGACTTAAGTACGTGGTTATCAGTCCCTAAACTTACAAACTACTTATGAACTAGCTACAACTAAGGACGGTACAAATATCCATGCCCGAGGGGCGATTCGAACTCCCGACCGTAGTGGCCGTGCAGACCGTGACTGAAGCGCCGCAGTCCCCTCGGCCACCGCGGCCGGCGGGGTAGTGTTGATGGGATTAATCTAGCGCTGACATCGTTTGTGTCGGTGGCGTTTTCTTATGTCCAGCTGACCGTCAAGAACATGCAGAGAATGGAACCAAGAACCCTTAACATTTGAAAGAAAACACTCGTTTGTCTGCTCCAGTCCAATATACGATACACCTGTCTGAATAGGAATAAGAAGAGACAAAGTTAAATCGTATGGTAAATAATGAATTCTGCAAATAATTGCTTAGGCAATTTACCGTCTGCTACGCACTTGAAATGACAGCCATTACACAAGTTTATATGATACAATTAAGTAATCAGTTTGTTGCAGTATTTCCACTGTTACGAAATGTATGGCCCATTAGTTATTTGAATAAGTACACTTTCCACTCCGAGACACAAGTATTTGACATGTTTTGGCCTCTTCACAAACAATGTCTGACGAATGAATACCGTTGAAGTGCCATTACGTTTATTGTCTGACAAACAACTTAATTATAACTCGTGTGTAATAAGCAATAATCATAGAAAATTTACGTTTTCGTCTACAAGGAGCTCATCTGAATAGTAAATTACAATGTCTCTCGTAATTTACAGCATCGAAAACCTATTTTCGTAATTCGTTGTTTTGCAATGGATGCAGAGGAAGTGTGAGATCCGGTAATCATGATTGATCAAGTGGCTTATAAAATTTGTATTACACGATGTCTCACGAAAACTAAGTAACACTATCCGCTACCCATATAGACCATGATTTCAGTCGGGACACATGACGAGACATTGCTTTACGCCAGCGGAAGACACCGCTGGGCATCGATATCTGGTCGCTACCTTCTTTCTTTTTGTAAAGCCTATGGGACTTAACTGCGGGTCATCAGACCCTAAACTTATGAACTAACTTATACTAAAGATAGCACACACATCCATGCCCGAAGGAGGATTCGAACCCCCGACGGGGAACGACCTTGCGCATCGTACCATAGCGCCTCAATATTCACTCACTAGCACCGCTTTCCGTCTGAGACTACAAAAGTATGTTTAAAGCAGGAAGCTTTTACTAGTTATGTATTTTAAATGGGTACGACTTCAACATCAACTACAAAAATCCTACGAAACACTTAACTTCGTAATCGTCAGATGACTTATAGAATATGACACACTTGGCAGTTACTACTATAATATTGTTTATCTGTCAGAAACGAAATGCATTTTGATTGGTGGAGCTGTAAGAATGGAGCCGTTTATGTTTAAAAAAAAAGTACAATAACCTCTCAAAAAGCCGACAACGAGAAGCAGATAGGGTAGGTATGAAATTGTATCCAGTGTCATATTTTATTTAACATCTCCTGTTGCAGTTGTCATTGTCCGTGAAGTGTGTGTGTGTGTGTGTGTGTGTGTGTGTGTGTGTGTGTGTGTGTGTGTGAATTATGGTGTGCTGGACTGCAAAAATCGTTTTCACTTCCAAACCGAGGTGACAAATTACTGAAAATAGAAAAACGGAACAGATAGTCGCTGCCAGAAAGACACGGTCATATTGCATTTCGCTGTGATTAACTGGCATATTATTTGTCTGGTTATGCTTGTGGTTCCAGAATATGGTTACTTTTTTTACCCACTACTGAGAAACTATTTCACGGGCAGAAAATAAGTCCTGCAATCCGACGTAGTTGAGCGTCAAGAGCCAGTAGCGCATGGATAGTCTCTACAAGATCTGTCTGCCTGGCTGTGCCGTCGTACTAAACGCCTAGAATTCATTTGAATATTGTAACAGGGTCGAAATATCGTTCGTAATTCGTACCATCAGGGAGTCAGTTAACTACACCATGCATCGACTCAGAAGCACTCTATGGAAAATGAGCTGAACGCTCAGCTCGTTGAACGTTTTGCAATCTCGTTAAGTCTCTGTTTTGAATGCAGTGCAAGTTTGAGAGCTCCTCGGCACCGGCGTGACCGCAGAGTTACTTCCGGGATGGCACAGAAACGTGATAACAAATTCACTTAATATTTACCTGTCTGTTTGGTTGAATAATCTGTTACTTTCTTTAACGGTGTGTGACACTGGTGGATTACTTTCTAATTAAAGTGCAAGGAGGTCATACCATGCAGACATTGGCGATTAGCTGTAGCCACCAGTGGAACAAGCAGGAAGTGAGACGTAGCAACGCGTCAGTAGCCCTAGATGGCGTGTCTGCTTCTTCCGTGAGGGCTGCTTTGGGTCATGGTTTCAGTCCCTCTGTAGATCAGAATTTTAACCCTACTTCATAGAGCTACCAGCCATTTAAGAAGATAACATAAAAGCTACAGAATAAATCACTAATAACAGCATTATGCTTAATGAATGAACTAGTGACGTTTATGCAAAAACGCAGTAATTTAGATTTTGTCGCTTTGAAAGTGACTGTGCAATACCCCTGCTCCCAACGTTTGAATCCTGTCTGATCAGTGAAAACGTCACACGATGGTCAACTCGTCATAGTTCACGACTTAGGTGAGTTACCGAGTCTTCCTTCATGTGTAAAATCATGAATACCGGAAATATCTTCCTTGAAATGGAAAATCAATTTTGTGAGGTGATTTGCACAACAGTACTCGCACCATACTTACGTTTTGAGCTATGTCCACTGCTGTCATATCTATATGAGAACCAATGACACGTTTTGAAAAACTTGAGGCGTATTGAATATAGCCGAGGCGATTCTTCCAGCTCGTTCGGCCAGAAGAGTGACCGCATCTGTATTATTTTTTGTTGTCTTTTTTAAGGGAGAGAAACTGTGATCAATCTTACCAGTCAACATAGAACAAAAACTATCCAAGAATAGCTCTACTTAGGGAAAAGAAAGCAGGGTTCCAGGCCCGCTGCGGCACAAATTTTCAATATTACCGCTGTCTACCTGAATTCTCGTCCCTGCAACTACCGAGAAGTTTAAAGAATTCGATTAATAAAAGGATGACGTAATGCCCCTTTAATCAGTTTCAAACAACGAATAACATACAGAAAGAGATTGTCAACTCGGTAATAATCGACGGAGTTCCAGGATGTGTAATACTAATGAAATATTGGGTTGTTTTATCTCTTCTCTAGTGCAAGTGATATGGACCAAAACAAAAGGGGCCTAAGTAATGCATTTCTGTTAAGTCCAAGAATTTGTGTTGCAGTGGTTTGTAGGTCAGGAAAGTATTTTTCATGTTCTTCCGATGGAGTTTCTAAATTTCCATAAACTGTTATTTCATTTTTATTTATTGGCATATAGGCGCTTTTATTCGCTTAGTTCCACCATTTTTTGGTTTGTGGAACTGAAATCGACACCTCAGATATTCATCCAACTGAATGTTAGTATTTACGTTGAGTATTTATCTTCAGAACAATAGCAGAATACTGTCGGGAAAACTGACATCAACCCAATTAATGTAGGTATAAACCTGTATTTTGTGTGATAATTTAATATACATCTGAAGTGGTTGGGGGGCGACGAACAGGAAGTGGACATGAACGATGAAGTGATGGACTCATGCTTGTTGAACACTTTTAATAAGTAATAACACTGTTGTGATAGAAATTAAATCGTATGTAAGGAAATAGTCATAGAAATTTAGCCAATTGACAAGTGATGGATTTGTGTTACATGCAGGGGTGTCGATACTGTTCACCAACTGTTCAGCAATTATTTCCCAAACAGAACTTAATCTGGAAATATATTCCGACTTAGTGACAATTTGGCGTTATACATTGGCAGTATAAAAACAGTCACTACAATCTCTATAACCATCTGATCAACTATGTCATATTACGGCCCGATAGTTCTGATATGAATATTGTGAGAGCTTGGAGCTTGTGTTCATATGCAAACGTCTAGGGTATTAAAACAAACAAAAAACGGTGCGATTGCTGCATACAATAACAGCACTATGCTCTGCTTCGTTAGCCCATAATTATTTTGGATTTTGGATTCTTTCTGAATCTTCTGCACAGTTCAAATGTTTGTATAGCTTATGGGACTTCACTAAGGGGTCACCAGTCCCTAAACTTACAAACTAGCTAAGACTAAGGACGGCACAAATATCCATGCCCGAGGGAGGATTCGAACCCCCGACCGTAGTGGCCGTGCAGACCTCAGTCCCCTCGGCCACCGCGGCCTGCTTCTGCACAGTCAAAAGGTTTTCAGTATAGCTGCTTGTGCTCGTTTTTGTTAGGGGATATAATGAGATTCTAATCAACAGGTGATAGGTTTCATTGTTGCAATATTTGTAGACTGGATGACAGTTTGGCTTAAATAGAAATTAATCTATAAATTACTGTCCCTAATTCTGTTTGGATAACAGAAGCTCTTCTTATTTTGAACTTCATGTTACGAAGTCTTCCAAGAAACGTTCGCGTCTTGAAAACAATGCTGCATTGATTTCTCTTAGTTTGTTTGCCTCTCTTCGTTCGTTTGTGCCACTGACAGCTATATCAAGAAATATATTTTCTGAGTCTATAATTGTAAAGAAAACTGACGTTTACATCTAATGTTTTCAATATAATCAATGGAAATGCTCGACGAAATGTGAAACAGCACTGGCGAATGACTTTCGTTGTCATTGCGCTGAAGGCAGAATGTTGGACGTGTATTTTCGTCTGAAAATAATTTTTGTGGAAGGTGATTCGAGTAGAGGCAGGAAAGATAAACATTTGAGGACATATGATCGAAAGAGTAGGTGAGGAATGGGTGACTTCCAAAGCACACTATTCGATATTCGATCTTTTGTTTGTGAAATCAACGGGAATTATTATAGTGTAGTACTAACACATGATGTAATTTTTTAGGTCGTTTGTCGTTTGATGTCTCAGTTATTTGCAAAAAATGGGCGCACACTGGCGTTGTGGTTGCACTTTGCTGAGTTCAAAAATCTTTTAGTACTCAGTCACTAATTTCTTCTTAAGATGTCAGACGAGAGCATCATAACTCGTCACTAGTAACAATGGGGAGTAGGAATCCTGATTGAGCGGCCTGACGACGTTCAAGAAAAATGTGTAATAGTCACCCCTATGTCCCTTTTCTCAGATTCTACTTTACGAAATTTAGATTATGTTCATGTCAGAAAAATTCAACACGTGACTAATATAAGTACTAGAACTTGAAGTAAGGATATAACAGCCGGTAAATAGACTCACATAAGCGCGCCGCTGTCACTGAGTCCGCAGGCGGCAGCCGCGATGCGGCCGATGGCGCGTCGCGGTAGCCTGTGCCCACTACTCCCGAGAGTAAACAGTTCAGTTTTGATGCAGCAGCAAGCTCTTTAGTGTAATTATTTCTGGGAATTTTCGCTCTTACATTTGAGTTTCTTCCACACTGATAACAAAGACAGCCGATATGCAGTTTGAAAAAAAAAAAAAAAAAATTGAAGGTTGTTCGATCCGATCTCGCGACTGTTTACATATACGCTTGTAAACGCTACTTTTACCACGAGACCACGCGCTCTTGCATTTCAGAACTGCCTTGAGAAGGAAATGACACTACCTCCTGATAGCACCGCATTCTACAGTGTTGCCAGATCGTGCATATCGCCTTACTTAGAATTCTGAGGGGCGATCGAATTTATTGTCCACACTTGCGCGACCGACTCGGACTTAGCCTCTTCGTCGGCCGGCCGGCGATCAATTTTTTTTGTCTGAGACTGTACATAAACGTGAGGTTTCTAGACAAGATGACGCAGGTAGCTTAACAGTTTGCAACCACGGCTCCTACAACTAGAAATATCCGAACAGAGCCTCCTGACTGCTTATCTTCTTCAGTCAGTTACCACCAGAGCATGTGTTGTCACCGTTTCTCAGTACCGTCTCCGGTAGCTTTCTTTTCGTGTATTTTCGTATGCTACTTCAGTTCTCAGCATTGCATACCATGGAAGTGATAACAACGAGAAGGATGTCGTGTCTTCTCGTCATCGTAACAAAAAAGAAAAAAAATGGGTATACAAACTCCTAATATAGTATCAGCAATGACCGTTTAAAAATTACAAATAGTGAAATCGTTGATCAACACACACATTCTAGTCCACCTTACGAAACATAGGTGGAGATAAAGAAAAGAATGCTTAACTGTAGAAAAAGATTTGTGAAGAAATCCGCCCTATGCAAGGCACCTTGTTTTATTTTTATTACCGAGGGATGTTCTTCATTTACTGTGTCAGCTGTGGATTTTTGTCTTCTATTTTCTAGAAAAATATGTTACAGGTTTTTGATTATACAATCATATTTTGGACGAATTGATTTGACATTTGTTAGATATATTAGGCCTAATTTAATTCCAATGATTACATAACGTCTTTCTCAGGATTCACATCTGCTATTTTGGAATGACAACACAACGTTTTTATTTCGAAAACTAATTGATTTATTACACAATCACCATGAGGTTTTTTTGAAAAAAAAAAGAAAGTTATTTGTGGTTGTTCAGTGGCTTCCTTACATTCGAGTTGTGGTATTGCTGCATCTTGTGTGGCATGTTATTACGTTACATTGTTTGGTATATTTTTTCTTAGGAACTGTCATTGTTAACATCCTTTGTCTTGTTGTGGTGGCTGTTAGTATTAATTTGTCTATGTGACATGTCTATGACGTGGTGTGCGGTTTTTGACTTGTTTTTATTCTACCAATGGTTGTGTGTGTGTGTGTGTGTGTGTGTGTGTGTGTGTGTGTGTGTGTGGTTGTATTCCAGAATACAAACACTTCAGAAAACAGTACTTAATATAAATTTAACTAAATACGTTTGGCTATCCAAATAATCTCTAACTGTGTCGTGATAACTGTAAACAACATGGGATCTGCAGCACAAAAGACAAAACATCAAGCTGAAATCATGTGGATAAAACAATAGAACTACTCCCTGTATTCTAAAACAAAAGAAACTCACCAAAGTGCTAAATCACACAGACGCCTGTCAGACACAACACCAATTCAACAAACACAAATTTAAGAAAAGAGTCATCAACTTAACTGACATGAAGTCAACTAAAGAGGAAAATAACCTAGTTGAAAAGGGTCCAAAACGTAACATCAACACAACAGTGTCCCACAGAGCAATAGAGAACATGATCATGAAGCTAATTACATAATCAAACAACATGAAAGACTTAACACACCTGCACTCAACCCAAACTTAACTAGAGAACTAGTTTCTAAAGAAATACAACTCATAATCAAGGATAACAAAACCTCCATAAAGCTAAACACAAAGAATGATGAAGAAGAAAGCTACAGGAAACAACAAAAATTAACACAAGAAAAATGTCTTAATTACAAAGTCTGACAAAGGAAATTAAATTTTTCTCATGTAACAAAAGAAGAACATGGACAAAACATTAGAACCCTTACAAAACAACAACCAAGCATAACTAACGAGTGACTCAACAAACAGATACCAAAGAAACTTACAGAAAATACTGAAAAACATAGAACCAATTTTCACAGACACAGATAAAAAGGATGGTACAGAAAAATCCAAAGGCCCTGTTCTGAAATCATTGCCCCGACTTCATAAGCACAATATCCCTGTACTCCCACTGATTAGCTTCTTTAATGTACCAAACTAATATGTAGACACACACACACACACACACACACACACACACACACACACACACACACACACACACACAAAATTACCAACAATATACAGAAAACAGAACACTAGTGAACTCAAGTGGCCTAATAGAGACAAACGGAAGTAAAACTTACCAAATACATTAATAACTTTTGACATAATTTCCATGTACACAAATATCCCAACAGCTGAAACCATCACCATACCAGAAAGACACTTCCAATTACAAGGAAACATGCACACAACAAACGTGCAGGAAATAATAACCATAATGAAACTCATCACTGAGCAAAATTTCACTTTCAACAAAACATTTTACTCCTACCAGGAAGGCTTATCTGTGGGATTCCCAATCAGTGGCCTTCCAGCAGCCAGTCATGATTGACATAGGAAACCAAATATTTGACAAAATTGTCAAACCAAAACAGTACAAGATAAAATATTGGTACAGATATGTAGATGATATGTCTCAGATGAACACACACCCATAATAAAAGAGCTTCACAATGACAAACACCATACACTCGCAAATACAGTTCGCAATTGAAACACAGATGGAAAAATAAAATCTTAGATCTCACCATACATAATAGAACAAACATGAATTCACAATTTACAGAAAGCCCACAATGACCAGCGCTGTGATTCATAACCAATCCAATCATCCGATTACTCAAAACACGATGACCAAACAACACTACACAGAAGAAATGGGCACAATAAAATAAACTGCACTAGGAAATGGGTATGACACAAAAACAGTGGGCAGAATACACAGCACATTACAAAACTATGTAACACACAGTCATGAAAACTCCACACACAGAGCTGAAACACTACACACAACAAACTAACAAACAGTACGCAACAAATGGCACATAATGACTTAACAACAAGAAAATCACACACAAAGTCGGCAATATAATAAACAGGGCTGAATATAGTATACAAAAACAGAATATACTGCAGAAACATTCCACAAACACTGAGAAGTTCAGTCAATCTGGAATATATCACCTGACTTGGAATAACTGCCAATCTGTATATGTGAGCACATATGCAGAAATTTCAAAACAAGATACATTGAACACTCCAGAGCATTAAAATGTAGCAGCTGTCACTCAATATTTGCTGAACATTTAATAAAACTGAATCATACCCCAAGAAACATAGAAACAGACCTACAAATTCTAAAAACCAGCCACAGCTTATTCCAAGAACTAACAAGAGGAAAACTATCACATCCAGAAAGCAATAACCCAAGGTAAAGTATAATTAAGAAACATTACCGTGAGACTGTAACAGCAGACACAAACAAACAAAACATCGCCCGTATCAGAACCATTCAAAACCCGCGAGCCCTATCAGGCATGTCTCGCAAACAAATGAATAAGATATAGCCACCACAAGACAAATGGCGATGTAAACAGTGACAGTTCCCAACTAGCGCACTAAACATTATGATACGTAACACGGCACACAAGTAGCAGCACCATAACTTGAATGTAAGTCACTAGACAGCCACATAGAACTATTTATAACATAAATTTCAGTTGAATGTATAGTAAATTAATTAGTTTTCGAGAAAAAAAAGTTTTCTTTGCAGATACAAACTGTGAAAACTTGTCATTTCTCAATTGAAGCAGATGGAAATGCTGAGAATGACGTTATGTAACTATAGTAAACAAAATTAGGGCTAATACATATAACAAAGTATCAAATTAAACAACTCGTCCCAACTATGACGGTGGCGAACATATTTAGACGCACGGCTGTCTGCAGGAGATCAGCTGTTCGCTGTCATTGAGTTCGTGCACCAGCCGCTGGGAGCGCTGGCATACTGTGTTCCTTGCTGCGGCGCGTTGCCGTTCTGTGAAATTCCATATAATAGTTTTTTGTTGATTATTCTGTTTATTGTATACTGAGAACTTTGTATCTTTGTTCAAATTATTTAATCGACTCTTTCCTTGTTCCATGAAATATGAGCAAAAGTTTGAAGAATAAAGCTGTTTTACTTAAATGTAAAAGTTGTCGAAGTAAGCATTCCACAAAAGAACACGAAATTTAACGCCGCAACCTCGCGAAGTGCAAGATTTGCGACAGTGATTTTAACCTTTTCTATTGCTATACATTAATAGAGTTACGTAAATTCCTTAATTGTCATTGACAGTGTAATTACTTGAAATTGCTTCTAATGAAGTACCATTGGATTAATTTACCTCGTTTCTTAGTTGTATCTGTCATGATACATATTTAACTTCATCATGAGCTATTTAGTTTCTGTTGTAGAATGTTCCCTGACTATTAATAACTGTTTATTATTCAAGTTTCACCGATTTTTAAACAAATTGGTTCTTTTTAATTCACTATGAGGTTCTTCATTTGAGCGTTTTAATACAGTTCTTCACTGTAAGTAGATTATTTATCGAAATTGTCACTGTTATCCCCAGCTTCACTTCACCATCGGTTCGGATCGACTGCTGCAATAAAGCTGGGGGGAAAGGGATGTTCCATTACAACCCTAATACGATTAAGCTTAGAGAAACATCTTACAGCTTTGCTGTCATCATCATCATCATCATCATCATCATCATCATTTCACACAATAAATCCTGGAGTTATATTGTGCATTATGCATCAAGAAACACGAAGCACCACTTTCAATACGCATAAGAGGAGAAAAAACAGATAAAAACAATTTCATTTACTTCCCAAAAAAAAAGATACATCGACTTTTTCTTTTGTGAGCTCTATGTTGGCGGAAGAAAACACTAATTAGTACAAGAATCCGAAAAATTGCGTCTGGTCAAATGCACGGTAATGACATGTTTACGTTAAAAAAACTGTTGGTAGTTTCCAAGACGGTGATTACATTCTTAGATTCAGACAGCAGAACAAAATAGGCAGATTTGTTTACGCTCGTATGTGTTTGCAAAGCGTCGGGGCTAGTTTATAAGCTGTCTTGTTGCTTTTGACTCCTGTCAAGTATCAACTCAGTTTTATATACAAAGAACAGTGTAAAGTGCAAGAGTTTTATTTTATTCAACTAATTTCAGTTCTTCTTTTAATCCATCTTCAGAAATTGTAACTCCATCGATGTCGTGGATCTGGCAGGTAACTGGGAGCCTTCCAAAAGGTATGAATACTAAGTGTTCACGTATTAATGATTCGTTCTGGTAACTGAATCTAAAAATTGGAACAGGCCATCGCAAAAAACTGTGAAATTACGTTATTCTTGAAATAAAAAAAATAAAACGAAAACCTAAAAATCTTATGCAAAATTAGCGACTAGCCTAAGCTAGTCGTTTATCACAGTAATATCACAGAGGGTTATAGACAATTTTAGCGACTTGACTGTCGATGAAACGAACACAACACCCAGTCCCCCGCCGGGAATCGATCCCGGGCCCCCTGCGTGGTAGTCAGTGACGCAGTCGCTGAGCTACAGAGGCGGACGAAAGAACTAACAGTATTAACAAACTTGCACAGCGCATAGCTGTAAAGTTTTTTACTACTTTATTAAGCTAACGTAGTAAACATCATTTATTTGTTCCTATTTTGAAGTAGTTTGGACATTTCAATACCGATAGTTGAAGTTTGAGTTGAATTGAAATGACAAATTTGTGTATGTTTCAAAACTTTTTCGTTAACCGGCTCCTTTCATGGCCGCATGTTTTAAGCCGCCATGATACCAATATGGCGGCCGCTGCCAACTAAGGTGTGTGTGTGTGTGTGTGTGTGTGTGTGTGTGTGTGTGTGTGTATTGTCCGTAGCATAAGTTAAAATTGTTTGTAATTATAGGGACGATAATCTGAGCAGTTAGCTCTATTAGATTTACAAACAAGTGAACATTTTTACCCGTCATTTCATGCCCGCTGGATGATAAA
The DNA here is from genome assembly GCA_026315105.1 of Locusta migratoria. Classification (NCBI taxonomy): domain Eukaryota; kingdom Metazoa; phylum Arthropoda; class Insecta; order Orthoptera; family Acrididae; genus Locusta; species Locusta migratoria. Next base: position 449,153,581 of record CM048746.1, read on the forward strand.
ACCATTCAACGCTACCATGTCGGAAGACTCGTTCTGCTTAAATTTGCTTGAAATGTCCTCTGCAACCTTCATCCTTCGAATTTTTATTGAGATGCGGTTCAACAGCCGTAAGATATTTGAGGAACTGCATACTGTAAACCATCAGCTGTTTTATTATTTTTCAATCTTCTACCGGTTTCGGTTATAAACCATCTTCACGGAAGAAAACTACACAAATGGTTTATAACCGAATCCGGTAGACGATTGAAAAATAATAAACAGCTGATGGTTTACAGTATGCATTTCTTCATCCTTCGATTCGCCAATAAATATAGATCGTGATACCTCTTGCCTCTCATATCATCGTGGTCGTCCCTCATCCACCGGACTAATAAGCTTCTCTGCATCCATTGTAGCTAATCAGTGCGATAAACGTCCATACACCAACAACAGATACTCGCTTCCTCAGGCTACGTACGACTACCACTGACCAGTCCGTCAACCCCATCTGTTTTTAAGCATTTGGTCCAATTCAAATCTTAGTATGATGATAAATACGCAAATAAAATATTTAATATTCCTAGAATATTAAATAATAACAACTGCTGGATCAGAAGTGACGTCTGGTCTTTCGGAACAGACGCCACATGTATATATAAAATATTTAACATTCATCCTGTCGAATCTTTGGGGGAATCTGCTTTGGTGCAATACTAAAATTCGAAGGGCGAAATCTTCGACTCAGAAACCTACGAACAAAACATGAGCCAAATCCGGTCCTACAGTGCATATAACCTGCGGGCATCTCCCTATGAACCCATAGACTAGACAAGAGGGAGAGAGCAGCTAGCCTTCAGACTGTCTGCAAGATGACAGCAGGACAGTGGGGTGAGGTAGGGAGACTGAAGGCTAGTGTCTTGTGACGTCAGAAGTGACTGAAGCTGCGCACGTCACAGCACGGCTGCTGCCCGAAGTGAGCCTGCGGATCGCAGTCGTTTGTATGCAGTTCTCTGCCAGCTGCACGGTGGTTGTGGCTGCTGATATCATTTCGTAGCTCGAAATGGAAGAAACTAATTGAAACCATACGTGTTCCCAAACTTCTGCATGATAAAAGCCACCAAGATCACTTGAAAAACGTTCATGAATACTTAAATAGCAAAATCCTTACTCAGAGAATTTCCCATAACTTAGTCTCGTTTTTATATATGCATCTTTTTCTGTTTTTTGTGTCAACGAAGTACCGCACGGTTTCGAGCTGAACCTCGTGTCTCGCACAATAAATCGTGGAGTTTTATTGTCCAGCCGGACGCCGTGGCCGAGGTGACTGAGGCGCTTCAGTCACGGTCAGCTCGGCAACTACGGTCGGGGATTCGAATCCCCCCTCGGGCACGGATATTTGTGCCGGTTTTAGTCTTAGCAGCTTCATAAGTAGTTTGTAAGCTTAGGGACTGATGACCCCGTAGTTAAGTCCCATAAGTTGTACAAACATTTGAACAATTTTTTATTGTGCAATTTGCATCAAGAAAAAACACACCATTCTCATTACGCATAAAAGGAAAAAAGATTATAAACAAAATTATTTACAAACAATTTCATTTACTTCCTTAAAACATTTATTTCTGTATATATCGATTTGTTTCTTTTATTTGCTCTATGTTGCCGGAAGAAAACACGAATTCGCGTCCGGTAACCACGATAGTAAAAGTCAAATGCATGGCAAATACAATTTTATGTTACAAAGAAAAAGAGAAAACGCAGTTGGTTATACTCTTAGATTCAGACAGTAGAACAAAATAGGCAGATTTATTTACGCAAAGCGTTGGAAAAGTTTGTTAGCTGTCTAGTTACTTCCCGGCTCCTGTCACGTGTCAACTCCGCCGGGAATCGAACCCGGGCCCCCTGCGTGGTAGTCAGCGACGCAGTCGCCTGAGCTACGGAGGCGGACGACAGTATTCTCGCTTGTGGGGTACTTGCACTGCTCGTAGCTGTATAGTCCTTGCTATTTTATTCGGCGGACATGATGAAAATTATTCTTATATTTATATTTTATGTTATTTTGAACTTTCTGCTCTGCTAGTTGAAGTTGTTGCTGAACTAAAATCACAGCCGTGTTGGAGTAGCAGAGCGTTATAAGGTGCCTTGCTACGGAGCGTCCAGTTTCTCGCCGTTAGAGGTTCGAGTCCTCGGGTATCTCTCTCTGTGTTTGTGTGTGTTTGTCCTTACCATAAGCTAGTTTAATTTTAGGGACCGATGACCTAAGCAGTTTGACCTATTGGATTTATTAACATTTGAACATATTTCCTGTCCTTTCATGCCTGCTGGATGATAGAACCATTCAGTGCTCTCATGTCCAAAGACTGGTGCTGCAGAAGAGGCTGCTAACATTTGGTTGACAGAATCAGTTCCAACTTTTGGGCTGCTGTGTTATTGCAACTATTCATTGCAGATTCTTTTTTGTCCTGTTATTTCACAATTACTTTTTTACAATGTAGATATTCATGTAAACCGGGTATGTAAGTAAATAATGTTTGTTACCATATGCATTTTAGCCATCATTTGGAAGGCATCATCAGTACCCCCCCCCTCCCTCCCTCTCTCTCTCTCTCTCTCTCTCTCTCTCTCTCTCTCTCTCTCTCTCTCTCTCTCTCTCTCTCTCTGTGTGTGTGTGTGTGTGTGTGTGTGTGTGTGTGTCATGAACATCTCATTTATTTGACTAGGTTTAGCAGTGATTTTTCATGTTGTTTATGTTTTTATTTATTTTTTATTTATTTTGTTTATTTATTGCCGGCCGCGGAGACTAAGGGGCTCCAGTCACGGTCTGCACGGCCACTACGGTCGGGGGTTCGAAACCCCCCTCGGGTATGGATGATTGTGCCGTCATAGTTGGTATGTAGTTCATAAGTAGTTTGTAAGTTTAGGGACTGATGACCCCGTAGTTAAGTCCCATAGACTATACAAACATTTGAATACTTTGTTCATTTATTAATTTTTTTCTCAGGTATTGCTTTCTGGATATGGTAGTTTTATCGAGTTTCTATTAGGTATTTGTTGTGGTTATTAGTTCTGATAATTTACATGTGTGGATCTATATTGGTTGGGTAATGGTTGTGTTGTTTAAAGTGTTCAGTAAATGTGAAGTGGTTTGCTTCATATTTCCAATATTTGTTGTGCTGTTTATATCTTGTGTTAAAATCTCAATTTGTCATTACTATGAGCTCTACATCACAACTTAGGCATTCCAGTCTGTAAATTTCTTATCCTTGGACCATAGCTTTCTTGATTTTTGGTTGTAGATTTATCAAGATTAGGCAGTTTATATTCTATGTGTAATCCCTGTTTTTTCAGTGTGTTTGTCACATTGTGTGTGTGTGTGTGTGTCATGGTGTACCATTTGGTTTATTTTTGTGTGGTGTTGTCTTTGTGTGTGTGTGTGTATGTGTGTGTGTGTGTTGTTGTTGTTGTTCCAGTTTCTGTGTACGGGTTCTTGTGTATTTTGCTGTTTTCTGGTTTTGTTTGAAATTTTTTTTTTCCGTTTTATCTTGTAATTTTGTTATTGAGTTTTTGTTATTACTTGTGTGTCATAACCATTGTTCCTTGATATTTGTATGAATGTGTTAATCTCTTTCTGATGGTTTTTGTCAGTAAGAGAGATCTGTTTAGCCTATATAACATGTCTAAATGCAGCAAGTTTCTGCTTTTGAAGACGATTGGAGGTAGAATGTTTGATCATGTCTGTCAATGTGTTGGTTTTGAGATAAATGTTGAATGAATGTTCACCCTTTTATTTTGCTATAACAAGGAAATTTATTTTGCTGTCATTTTATTTTTCAATTGTGAACTGTGTTTTTGTGGACTTTGTTTATTTCAGAGTGAAGTTCACATATTTTTTCATTTGGATAACAAGCCAGCCATTATCCTCTACAAATGTGCCAATATATAACTTTGAATCTTCCATCTGTGTCTACCTTTTCAAATATCTAGTTTTCTGAGTGACTGCTGAAGTTATTAGCTAAGGTTCCTGATATTGGGGGACCCATTGATACTCGCTCACCCTGTAAGCAACAATGGTTCTGAAACTGGAAATAATTTTGTTCAGTAGTTACTTTGAGCAAACTTGTTATTTCAGATATCACTTTTGTGGTGGGGTGGTTGTGGGCTGTCATATTTTGTTGTATGATTTCTATTGTTTCTTTGACAAGGATAGTTGTGTACATATTTTATATATCAAATGAGACCAGTGATGCTGTGAGTGGTATCTGCATGTTCTGTATCTGTTTTATTAGGTCACATAGGTTTTTCACTGTCTCGTGATTTTCTTTTTTCTATTGCTTTGAGATTATTTTTGGAGGTGTTTGGCTATGTGATATGTTGGGGTATTTCTGAAATTTATAACATGTGTTAGAGGGGTCTGCTGTTCGTGTATTTTTGGTTGGCTGTGAAGTGTTGGTGGTTGTGGCTTCCTCTGTGTTATGTGATATTTCTGTTTGACAAAGAGTATATTTTCGATGCTTTTTAGTGTTTTCTTTACATTTGTCCGAAATCATGTGGTTGGATCTGATATCAATATTATATATTATTTGGCTTTGTGATGGACAGAGAACAATACATCAGTTCTGTTGCAATACCTTTGTCTGCTTTTGTTACTATAATGTTCTTAGATGTTAACTTCCATGTCGGTGGCTGTCTGGTGGTTCTTTATTTGTTCAGGTTGTTTGTTTATGTTGTTTATTTGTTTCTTCTCAAGAGAGCCGTGTGTTACTTTGTTGTTCTTCGCGTGTGATGATACATTCACTTTATACTAAGAGATTTTCTAGGTACTTATTGTGTAACCTGCTATTGGTGCAATGTTTAAAAAAATTCTAATAACATTTCTTCTTTGGGGTGTAATTCTATGTCAGATTTACTAAACGTGGGTGAAATGTGTGTTGGTGTTCTTCTGAACTTTTCATTGCAAATGTAAATATGTGCTTCTGTCTTTTTCGTTTTTAATCTCGTTATTTACTGTTAATATTTATTTTTTAAGTGTTGAATTGCTCATGTGGTCTGTGTTCAATTACCTCGGTCAGTGTAATAAGGACTCCGGCATTTCCTATGTTATGTGCTAGCTTTTAGTGGGTTTCATGCAGTATCCTGTTCAGGTATTGTTTTTCAGTGTATAACCTTTTGATTGCATATAAAACCAACATCTCTCTGCATAGAATTTTTATGTTTCTGCCGCTTCAGAACTTTTTTACATGAAAGTTATTGTAGGATTGGTATTGAATTTTTGTGCTGTATCGTTTTGTAGAGTCTTAGATGTACAAAGAGTAAAAGGAGTTATAAAAATATATGAAGATTCTGGGGATTTAAGGAGGTATAGATATCTGTAGCGTTTTTACAAAAAATCGAATACAAAGTCAAAATTGATAAAATAAGAAAACAGGTTAACAATGTGCTACTGTGATGTTCTACAATAACATAAATAAACAATAAAAGGAAAAAATAAACATTTCAAATTCCTATGTATGACATACATAGCCAGCCTTAAGTCTGAATACAATTTGCAGGAATGTTATTATTACTATGACCGTCCAGAAGTTTCGTATTATATTTTTGTAGTCGAAAACATGAGCGTCGCCAAACAACGAGGGGGATGGGTGTCCCCTAGATATTCTAAAATTTACCACAACGTTGTGTGTGAAAAATTCAGTTTTTTTCCCCTGTAAGTGTTAGAAATATTGTCCTTTGGAAACAGTACGTAAAATACAGCACACATTTTACCAGCATAAATAGGTTCGCAAAGTAACTTGACGATTTTGGAGTGTATAATTTACGACAATACACTTTTAACGTGTTTCATAAGTTCTAATAAGAAATCTATTCACTACATTTTAAACGCAATAAAACTGTAGTTTTACGTGGTAAAATTTGTGACATAATGTAGTTTCTTGTCCAGTAAGTGACAATGCTAGAGGGACAAGTAGAGGTGAAGTAAGATGTGAGTTTCGGATGGCTGGAAATAGTATGAGCTTTTGTACACGAGAACACAGTTTCACATGACACAGTATCAAGTGAGGACAGAAACACATGAACAAAAAATTATTCCAATTGATATTTGTCTAGGAAACATTTAGTTGTTCTCAGAGCATCTCGTGTATTATTTAATGTCCCAACATTAACAACAAAGCTTTTTTGATGACACTGTTTATTAATGTGGGGAAAAACATACTTCATGATACGTAGATGTAAAATAAGTTCTTAGCATTGGTTCCAAATAGCAAAGATAACTGCACTCTATCGCAAAACCACACCACCAACTATCCTTCCGGGGGACGGGGGGGGGGGGAGGCGGCAAGAATTCCTTAATAATTCAGTCAACAGACCTTATTTCATATTATTGACAGATACCTTTGACTTTTAAACATGGCTGCATACAACAACGGTAGTCCACAGCTGTTAGTTTTACTGCAGATACCTTTCAAGTGTATCAATTGTCTGTCATGATATTACGACTATAGTTGAAACGTGGGTAACAAACAGTAAATGTTTCTCAGTAGTGAAGATGGAAAAGTGTCCATAGGTCTTAAGATACACATTTTAAATCCCATGTTGATGGACGTTCATTTCTTGTTTTGGTCTGCACTACTTCCACCGAAAACATGACAAGCTAAGAGCGTGGAGTATTTTTCCCAGTATAAGATGAACATCAGTGCCGAGAGTACATTGGGTGTGGTTTTTAGAACTCAGTATTAACTAGGAAATGTTTTCTTTGTTTTGATCTACGGAACATTGTATGGCACCTTTTATGCTATACGAATAACGACTAAGTACATAGTGCCGCAGTGACTCTGCGATACGCTCCATTTTTGAACTGAATCCGTTTTTTGTTTCTCGGAATGCGGAAGATGCTGGAAGTGAAAGCTTGTGACTGACTCGTATCGCACTAAAATCTTGTGCTAGTAGAATTTGTGTATCGGAACAGTAGGGTTGCTTATAGAGCGACACGGCGTCACGCTGTCTACCGGCTTTACTTGGAGGTAGTGTTCAAATTCAAATGTTCAAATGTTTGTAGAGCTTATGGGACTTAAGTACGTGGTTATCAGTCCCTAAACTTACAAACTACTTATGAACTAGCTACAACTAAGGACGGTACAAATATCCATGCCCGAGGGGCGATTCGAACTCCCGACCGTAGTGGCCGTGCAGACCGTGACTGAAGCGCCGCAGTCCCCTCGGCCACCGCGGCCGGCGGGGTAGTGTTGATGGGATTAATCTAGCGCTGACATCGTTTGTGTCGGTGGCGTTTTCTTATGTCCAGCTGACCGTCAAGAACATGCAGAGAATGGAACCAAGAACCCTTAACATTTGAAAGAAAACACTCGTTTGTCTGCTCCAGTCCAATATACGATACACCTGTCTGAATAGGAATAAGAAGAGACAAAGTTAAATCGTATGGTAAATAATGAATTCTGCAAATAATTGCTTAGGCAATTTACCGTCTGCTACGCACTTGAAATGACAGCCATTACACAAGTTTATATGATACAATTAAGTAATCAGTTTGTTGCAGTATTTCCACTGTTACGAAATGTATGGCCCATTAGTTATTTGAATAAGTACACTTTCCACTCCGAGACACAAGTATTTGACATGTTTTGGCCTCTTCACAAACAATGTCTGACGAATGAATACCGTTGAAGTGCCATTACGTTTATTGTCTGACAAACAACTTAATTATAACTCGTGTGTAATAAGCAATAATCATAGAAAATTTACGTTTTCGTCTACAAGGAGCTCATCTGAATAGTAAATTACAATGTCTCTCGTAATTTACAGCATCGAAAACCTATTTTCGTAATTCGTTGTTTTGCAATGGATGCAGAGGAAGTGTGAGATCCGGTAATCATGATTGATCAAGTGGCTTATAAAATTTGTATTACACGATGTCTCACGAAAACTAAGTAACACTATCCGCTACCCATATAGACCATGATTTCAGTCGGGACACATGACGAGACATTGCTTTACGCCAGCGGAAGACACCGCTGGGCATCGATATCTGGTCGCTACCTTCTTTCTTTTTGTAAAGCCTATGGGACTTAACTGCGGGTCATCAGACCCTAAACTTATGAACTAACTTATACTAAAGATAGCACACACATCCATGCCCGAAGGAGGATTCGAAACCCCGACGGGGAACGACCTTGCGCATCGTACCATAGCGCCTCAATATTCACTCACTAGCACCGCTTTCCGTCTGAGACTACAAAAGTATGTTTAAAGCAGGAAGCTTTTACTAGTTATGTATTTTAAATGGGTACGACTTCAACATCAACTACAAAAATCCTACGAAACACTTAACTTCGTAATCGTCAGATGACTTATAGAATATGACACACTTGGCAGTTACTACTATAATATTGTTTATCTGTCAGAAACGAAATGCATTTTGATTGGTGGAGCTGTAAGAATGGAGCCGTTTATGTTTAAAAAAAAAGTACAATAACCTCTCAAAAAGCCGACAACGAGAAGCAGATAGGGTAGGTATGAAATTGTATCCAGTGTCATATTTTATTTAACATCTCCTGTTGCAGTTGTCATTGTCCGTGAAGTGTGTGTGTGTGTGTGTGTGTGTGTGTGTGTGTGTGTGAATTATGGTGTGCTGGACTGCAAAAATCGTTTTCACTTCCAAACCGAGGTGACAAATTACTGAAAATAGAAAAACGGAACAGATAGTCGCTGCCAGAAAGACACGGTCATATTGCATTTCGCTGTGATTAACTGGCATATTATTTGTCTGGTTATGCTTGTGGTTCCAGAATATGGTTACTTTTTTTACCCACTACTGAGAAACTATTTCACGGGCAGAAAATAAGTCCTGCAATCCGACGTAGTTGAGCGTCAAGAGCCAGTAGCGCATGGATAGTCTCTACAAGATCTGTCTGCCTGGCTGTGCCGTCGTACTAAACGCCTAGAATTCATTTGAATATTGTAACAGGGTCGAAATATCGTTCGTAATTCGTACCATCAGGGAGTCAGTTAACTACACCATGCATCGACTCAGAAGCACTCTATGGAAAATGAGCTGAACGCTCAGCTCGTTGAACGTTTTGCAATCTCGTTAAGTCTCTGTTTTGAATGCAGTGCAAGTTTGAGAGCTCCTCGGCACCGGCGTGACCGCAGAGTTACTTCCGGGATGGCACAGAAACGTGATAACAAATTCACTTAATATTTACCTGTCTGTTTGGTTGAATAATCTGTTACTTTCTTTAACGGTGTGTGACACTGGTGGATTACTTTCTAATTAAAGTGCAAGGAGGTCATACCATGCAGACATTGGCGATTAGCTGTAGCCACCAGTGGAACAAGCAGGAAGTGAGACGTAGCAACGCGTCAGTAGCCCTAGATGGCGTGTCTGCTTCTTCCGTGAGGGCTGCTTTGGGTCATGGTTTCAGTCCCTCTGTAGATCAGAATTTTAACCCTACTTCATAGAGCTACCAGCCATTTAAGAAGATAACATAAAAGCTACAGAATAAATCACTAATAACAGCATTATGCTTAATGAATGAACTAGTGACGTTTATGCAAAAACGCAGTAATTTAGATTTTGTCGCTTTGAAAGTGACTGTGCAATACCCCTGCTCCCAACGTTTGAATCCTGTCTGATCAGTGAAAACGTCACACGATGGTCAACTCGTCATAGTTCACGACTTAGGTGAGTTACCGAGTCTTCCTTCATGTGTAAAATCATGAATACCGGAAATATCTTCCTTGAAATGGAAAATCAATTTTGTGAGGTGATTTGCACAACAGTACTCGCACCATACTTACGTTTTGAGCTATGTCCACTGCTGTCATATCTATATGAGAACCAATGACACGTTTTGAAAAACTTGAGGCGTATTGAATATAGCCGAGGCGATTCTTCCAGCTCGTTCGGCCAGAAGAGTGACCGCATCTGTATTATTTTTTGTTGTCTTTTTTAAGGGAGAGAAACTGTGATCAATCTTACCAGTCAACATAGAACAAAAACTATCCAAGAATAGCTCTACTTAGGGAAAAGAAAGCAGGGTTCCAGGCCCGCTGCGGCACAAATTTTCAATATTACCGCTGTCTACCTGAATTCTCGTCCCTGCAACTACCGAGAAGTTTAAAGAATTCGATTAATAAAAGGATGACGTAATGCCCCTTTAATCAGTTTCAAACAACGAATAACATACAGAAAGAGATTGTCAACTCGGTAATAATCGACGGAGTTCCAGGATGTGTAATACTAATGAAATATTGGGTTGTTTTATCTCTTCTCTAGTGCAAGTGATATGGACCAAAACAAAAGGGGCCTAAGTAATGCATTTCTGTTAAGTCCAAGAATTTGTGTTGCAGTGGTTTGTAGGTCAGGAAAGTATTTTTCATGTTCTTCCGATGGAGTTTCTAAATTTCCATAAACTGTTATTTCATTTTTATTTATTGGCATATAGGCGCTTTTATTCGCTTAGTTCCACCATTTTTTGGTTTGTGGAACTGAAATCGACACCTCAGATATTCATCCAACTGAATGTTAGTATTTACGTTGAGTATTTATCTTCAGAACAATAGCAGAATACTGTCGGGAAAACTGACATCAACCCAATTAATGTAGGTATAAACCTGTATTTTGTGTGATAATTTAATATACATCTGAAGTGGTTGGGGGGCGACGAACAGGAAGTGGACATGAACGATGAAGTGATGGACTCATGCTTGTTGAACACTTTTAATAAGTAATAACACTGTTGTGATAGAAATTAAATCGTATGTAAGGAAATAGTCATAGAAATTTAGCCATTTGACAAGTGATGGATTTGTGTTACATGCAGGGGTGTCGATACTGTTCACCAACTGTTCAGCAATTATTTCCCAAACAGAACTTAATCTGGAAATATATTCCGACTTAGTGACAATTTGGCGTTATACATTGGCAGTATAAAAACAGTCACTACAATCTCTATAACCATCTGATCAACTATGTCATATTACGGCCCGATAGTTCTGATATGAATATTGTGAGAGCTTGGAGCTTGTGTTCATATGCAAACGTCTAGGGTATTAAAACAAACAAAAAACGGTGCGATTGCTGCATACAATAACAGCACTATGCTCTGCTTCGTTAGCCCATAATTATTTTGGATTTTGGATTCTTTCTGAATCTTCTGCACAGTTCAAATGTTTGTATAGCTTATGGGACTTCACTAAGGGGTCACCAGTCCCTAAACTTACAAACTAGCTAAGACTAAGGACGGCACAAATATCCATGCCCGAGGGAGGATTCGAACCCCCGACCGTAGTGGCCGTGCAGACCTCAGTCCCCTCGGCCACCGCGGCCTGCTTCTGCACAGTCAAAAGGTTTTCAGTATAGCTGCTTGTGCTCGTTTTTGTTAGGGGATATAATGAGATTCTAATCAACAGGTGATAGGTTTCATTGTTGCAATATTTGTAGACTGGATGACAGTTTGGCTTAAATAGAAATTAATCTATAAATTACTGTCCCTAATTCTGTTTGGATAACAGAAGCTCTTCTTATTTTGAACTTCATGTTACGAAGTCTTCCAAGAAACGTTCGCGTCTTGAAAACAATGCTGCATTGATTTCTCTTAGTTTGTTTGCCTCTCTTCGTTCGTTTGTGCCACTGACAGCTATATCAAGAAATATATTTTCTGAGTCTATAATTGTAAAGAAAACTGACGTTTACATCTAATGTTTTCAATATAATCAATGGAAATGCTCGACGAAATGTGAAACAGCACTGGCGAATGACTTTCGTTGTCATTGCGCTGAAGGCAGAATGTTGGACGTGTATTTTCGTCTGAAAATAATTTTTGTGGAAGGTGATTCGAGTAGAGGCAGGAAAGATAAACATTTGAGGACATATGATCGAAAGAGTAGGTGAGGAATGGGTGACTTCCAAAGCACACTATTCGATATTCGATCTTTTGTTTGTGAAATCAACGGGAATTATTATAGTGTAGTACTAACACATGATGTAATTTTTTAGGTCGTTTGTCGTTTGATGTCTCAGTTATTTGCAAAAAATGGGCGCACACTGGCGTTGTGGTTGCACTTTGCTGAGTTCAAAAATCTTTTAGTACTCAGTCACTAATTTCTTCTTAAGATGTCAGACGAGAGCATCATAACTCGTCACTAGTAACAATGGGGAGTAGGAATCCTGATTGAGCGGCCTGACGACGTTCAAGAAAAATGTGTAATAGTCACCCCTATGTCCCTTTTCTCAGATTCTACTTTACGAAATTTAGATTATGTTCATGTCAGAAAAATTCAACACGTGACTAATATAAGTACTAGAACTTGAAGTAAGGATATAACAGCCGGTAAATAGACTCACATAAGCGCGCCGCTGTCACTGAGTCCGCAGGCGGCAGCCGCGATGCGGCCGATGGCGCGTCGCGGTAGCCTGTGCCCACTACTCCCGAGAGTAAACAGTTCAGTTTTGATGCAGCAGCAAGCTCTTTAGTGTAATTATTTCTGGGAATTTTCGCTCTTACATTTGAGTTTCTTCCACACTGATAACAAAGACAGCCGATATGCAGTTTGAAAAAAAAAAAAAAAATTGAAGGTTGTTCGATCCGATCTCGCGACTGTTTACATATACGCTTGTAAACGCTACTTTTACCACGAGACCACGCGCTCTTGCATTTCAGAACTGCCTTGAGAAGGAAATGACACTACCTCCTGATAGCACCGCATTCTACAGTGTTGCCAGATCGTGCATATCGCCTTACTTAGAATTCTGAGGGGCGATCGAATTTATTGTCCACACTTGCGCGACCGACTCGGACTTAGCCTCTTCGTCGGCCGGCCGGCGATCAATTTTTTTTGTCTGAGACTGTACATAAACGTGAGGTTTCTAGACAAGATGACGCAGGTAGCTTAACAGTTTGCAACCACGGCTCCTACAACTAGAAATATCCGAACAGAGCCTCCTGACTGCTTATCTTCTTCAGTCAGTTACCACCAGAGCATGTGTTGTCACCGTTTCTCAGTACCGTCTCCGGTAGCTTTCTTTTCGTGTATTTTCGTATGCTACTTCAGTTCTCAGCATTGCATACCATGGAAGTGATAACAACGAGAAGGATGTCGTGTCTTCTCGTCATCGTAACAAAAAAGAAAAAAAATGGGTATACAAACTCCTAATATAGTATCAGCAATGACCGTTTAAAAATTACAAATAGTGAAATCGTTGATCAACACACACATTCTAGTCCACCTTACGAAACATAGGTGGAGATAAAGAAAAGAATGCTTAACTGTAGAAAAAGATTTGTGAAGAAATCCGCCCTATGCAAGGCACCTTGTTTTATTTTTATTACCGAGGGATGTTCTTCATTTACTGTGTCAGCTGTGGATTTTTGTCTTCTATTTTCTAGAAAAATATGTTACAGGTTTTTGATTATACAATCATATTTTGGACGAATTGATTTGACATTTGTTAGATATATTAGGCCTAATTTAATTCCAATGATTACATAACGTCTTTCTCAGGATTCACATCTGCTATTTTGGAATGACAACACAACGTTTTTATTTCGAAAACTAATTGATTTATTACACAATCACCATGAGGTTTTTTTGAAAAAAAAAGAAAGTTATTTGTGGTTGTTCAGTGGCTTCCTTACATTCGAGTTGTGGTATTGCTGCATCTTGTGTGGCATGTTATTACGTTACATTGTTTGGTATATTTTTTCTTAGGAACTGTCATTGTTAACATCCTTTGTCTTGTTGTGGTGGCTGTTAGTATTAATTTGTCTATGTGACATGTCTATGACGTGGTGTGCGGTTTTTGACTTGTTTTTATTCTACCAATGGTTGTGTGTGTGTGTGTGTGTGTGTGTGTGTGTGTGTGTGTGTGTGTGGTTGTATTCCAGAATACAAACACTTCAGAAAACAGTACTTAATATAAATTTAACTAAATACGTTTGGCTATCCAAATAATCTCTAACTGTGTCGTGATAACTGTAAACAACATGGGATCTGCAGCACAAAAGACAAAACATCAAGCTGAAATCATGTGGATAAAACAATAGAACTACTCCCTGTATTCTAAAACAAAAGAAACTCACCAAAGTGCTAAATCACACAGACGCCTGTCAGACACAACACCAATTCAACAAACACAAATTTAAGAAAAGAGTCATCAACTTAACTGACATGAAGTCAACTAAAGAGGAAAATAACCTAGTTGAAAAGGGTCCAAAACGTAACATCAACACAACAGTGTCCCACAGAGCAATAGAGAACATGATCATGAAGCTAATTACATAATCAAACAACATGAAAGACTTAACACACCTGCACTCAACCCAAACTTAACTAGAGAACTAGTTTCTAAAGAAATACAACTCATAATCAAGGATAACAAAACCTCCATAAAGCTAAACACAAAGAATGATGAAGAAGAAAGCTACAGGAAACAACAAAAATTAACACAAGAAAAATGTCTTAATTACAAAGTCTGACAAAGGAAATTAAATTTTTCTCATGTAACAAAAGAAGAACATGGACAAAACATTAGAACCCTTACAAAACAACAACCAAGCATAACTAACGAGTGACTCAACAAACAGATACCAAAGAAACTTACAGAAAATACTGAAAAACATAGAACCAATTTTCACAGACACAGATAAAAAGGATGGTACAGAAAAATCCAAAGGCCCTGTTCTGAAATCATTGCCCCGACTTCATAAGCACAATATCCCTGTACTCCCACTGATTAGCTTCTTTAATGTACCAAACTAATATGTAGACACACACACACACACACACACACACACACACACACACACACACACACACACAAAATTACCAACAATATACAGAAAACAGAACACTAGTGAACTCAAGTGGCCTAATAGAGACAAACGGAAGTAAAACTTACCAAATACATTAATAACTTTTGACATAATTTCCATGTACACAAATATCCCAACAGCTGAAACCATCACCATACCAGAAAGACACTTCCAATTACAAGGAAACATGCACACAACAAACGTGCAGGAAATAATAACCATAATGAAACTCATCACTGAGCAAAATTTCACTTTCAACAAAACATTTTACTCCTACCAGGAAGGCTTATCTGTGGGATTCCCAATCAGTGGCCTTCCAGCAGCCAGTCATGATTGACATAGGAAACCAAATATTTGACAAAATTGTCAAACCAAAACAGTACAAGATAAAATATTGGTACAGATATGTAGATGATATGTCTCAGATGAACACACACCCATAATAAAAGAGCTTCACAATGACAAACACCATACACTCGCAAATACAGTTCGCAATTGAAACACAGATGGAAAAATAAAATCTTAGATCTCACCATACATAATAGAACAAACATGAATTCACAATTTACAGAAAGCCCACAATGACCAGCGCTGTGATTCATAACCAATCCAATCATCCGATTACTCAAAACACGATGACCAAACAACACTACACAGAAGAAATGGGCACAATAAAATAAACTGCACTAGGAAATGGGTATGACACAAAAACAGTGGGCAGAATACACAGCACATTACAAAACTATGTAACACACAGTCATGAAAACTCCACACACAGAGCTGAAACACTACACACAACAAACTAACAAACAGTACGCAACAAATGGCACATAATGACTTAACAACAAGAAAATCACACACAAAGTCGGCAATATAATAAACAGGGCTGAATATAGTATACAAAAACAGAATATACTGCAGAAACATTCCACAAACACTGAGAAGTTCAGTCAATCTGGAATATATCACCTGACTTGGAATAACTGCCAATCTGTATATGTGAGCACATATGCAGAAATTTCAAAACAAGATACATTGAACACTCCAGAGCATTAAAATGTAGCAGCTGTCACTCAATATTTGCTGAACATTTAATAAAACTGAATCATACCCCAAGAAACATAGAAACAGACCTACAAATTCTAAAAACCAGCCACAGCTTATTCCAAGAACTAACAAGAGGAAAACTATCACATCCAGAAAGCAATAACCCAAGGTAAAGTATAATTAAGAAACATTACCGTGAGACTGTAACAGCAGACACAAACAAACAAAACATCGCCCGTATCAGAACCATTCAAAACCCGCGAGCCCTATCAGGCATGTCTCGCAAACAAATGAATAAGATATAGCCACCACAAGACAAATGGCGATGTAAACAGTGACAGTTCCCAACTAGCGCACTAAACATTATGATACGTAACACGGCACACAAGTAGCAGCACCATAACTTGAATGTAAGTCACTAGAACAGACCACATAGAACTATTTATAACAATAAATTTCAGTTGAATGTATAGTAAATTAATTAGTTTCGAGAAAAAAAAGTTTTCTTTGCAGATACAAACTGTGAAAACTTGTCATTTCTCAATTGAAGCAGATGGAAATGCTGAGAATGACGTTATGTAACTATAGTAAAGCAAAATTAGGGCTAATACATATAACAAAGTATCAAATTAAACAACTCGTCCCAACTATGACGGTGGCGAACATATTTAGACGCACGGCTGTCTGCAGGAGATCAGCTGTTCGCTGTCATTGAGTTCGTGCACCAGCCGCTGGGAGCGCTGGCATACTGTGTTCCTTGCTGCGGCGCGTTGCCGTTCTGTGAAATTCCATATAATAGTTTTTTGTTGATTATTCTGTTTATTGTATACTGAGAACTTTGTATCTTTGTTCAAATTATTTAATCGACTCTTTCCTTGTTCCATGAAATATGAGCAAAAGTTTGAAGAATAAAGCTGTTTTACTTAAATGTAAAAGTTGTCGAAGTAAGCATTCCACAAAAGAACACGAAATTTAACGCCGCAACCTCGCGAAGTGCAAGATTTGCGACAGTGATTTTAACCTTTTCTATTGCTATACATTAATAGAGTTACGTAAATTCCTTAATTGTCATTGACAGTGTAATTACTTGAAATTGCTTCTAATGAAGTACCATTGGATTAATTTACCTCGTTTCTTAGTTGTATCTGTCATGATACATATTTAACTTCATCATGAGCTATTTAGTTTCTGTTGTAGAATGTTCCCTGACTATTAATAACTGTTTATTATTCAAGTTTCACCGATTTTTAAACAAATTGGTTCTTTTTAATTCACTATGAGGTTCTTCATTTGAGCGTTTTAATACAGTTCTTCACTGTAAGTAGATTATTTATCGAAATTGTCACTGTTATCCCCAGCTTCACTTCACCATCGGTTCGGATCGACTGCTGCAATAAAGCTGGGGGGAAAGGGATGTTCCATTACAACCCTAATACGATTAAGCTTAGAGAAACATCTTACAGCTTTGCTGTCATCATCATCATCATCATCATCATCATCATCATTTCACACAATAAATCCTGGAGTTATATTGTGCATTATGCATCAAGAAACACGAAGCACCACTTTCAATACGCATAAGAGGAGAAAAAACAGAAAAAAACAATTTCATTTACTTCCAAAAAAAAAAGATACATCGACTTTTTCTTTTGTGAGCTCTATGTTGGCGGAAGAAAACACTAATTAGTACAAGAATCCGAAAAATTAGCGTCTGGTCAAATGCACGGTAATGACATGTTACGTAAAAAAACTGTTGGTAGTTTCCAAGACGGTGATTACATTCTTAGATTCAGACAGCAGAACAAAATAGGCAGATTTGTTTACGCTCGTATGTGTTTGCAAAGCGTCGGGGCTAGTTTATAAGCTGTCTTGTTGCTTTTGACTCCTGTCAAGTATCAACTCAGTTTTATATACAAAGAACAGTGTAAAGTGCAAGAGTTTTATTTTATTCAACTAATTTTCAGTTCTTCTTTTAATCCATCTTCAGAAATTGTAAACTCCATCGATGTCGTGGATCTGGCAGGTAACTGGGAGCCTTCCAAAAGGTATGAATACTAAGTGTTCACGTATTAATGATTCGTTCTGGTAACTGAATCTAAAAATTGGAACAGGCCATCGCAAAAAACTGTGAAATTACGTTATTCTTGAAATAAAAAAAATAAAACGAAAACCTAAAAATCTTATGCAAAATTAGCGACTAGCCTAAGCTAGTCGTTTATCACAGTAATATCACAGAGGGTTATAGACAATTTTTAGCGACTTGACTGTCGATGAAACGAACACAACACCCAGTCCCCCGCCGGGAATCGATCCCGGGCCCCCTGCGTGGTAGTCAGTGACGCAGTCGCTGAGCTACAGAGGCGGACGAAAGAACTAACAGTATTAACAAACTTGCACAGCGCATAGCTGTAAAGTTTTTTACTACTTTATTAAGCTAACGTAGTAAACATCATTTATTTGTTCCTATTTTGAAGTAGTTTGGACATTTCAATACCGATAGTTGAAGTTTGAGTGAATTGAAATGACAAATTTTGTGTATGTTTCAAAACTTTTTCGTTAACCGGCTCCTTTCATGGCCGCATGTTTTAAGCCGCCATGATACCAATATGGCGGCCGCTGCCACTAAGGTGTGTGTGTGTGTGTGTGTGTGTGTGTGTGTGTGTGTGTGTGTATTGTCCGTAGCATAAGTTAAAATTGTTTGTAATTATAGGGACGATAATCTGAGCAGTTAGCTCTATTAGAATTACAAACAAGTGAACATTTTTACCCGTCATTTCATGCCCGCTGGATGATAAAACCATTCAACGCTACCATGTCGGAAGACTCGTTCTGCTTAAATTTGCTTGAAATGTCCTCTGCAACCTTCATCCTTCGAATTTTTATTGAGATGCGGTTCAACAGCCGTAAGATATTGAGGAACTGCATACTGTAAACCATCAGCTGTTTTATTATTTTTCAATCTTCTACCGGTTTCGGTTATAAACCATCTTCACGGAAGAAAACTACACAAATGGTTTATAACCGAATCCGGTAGACGATTGAAAAATAATAAACAGCTGATGGTTTACAGTATGCATTTCTTCATCCTTCGATTCGCCAATAAATATAGATCGTGATACCTCTTGCCTCTCATATCATCGTGGTCGTCCCTCATCACCGGACTAATAAGCTTCTCTGCATCCATTGTAGCTAATCAGTGCGATAAACGTCCATACACCAACAACAGATACTCGCTTCCTCAGGCTACGTACGACTACCACTGACCAGTCCGTCAACCCCATCTGTTTTTAAGCATTTGGTCCAATTCAAATCTTAGTATGATGATAATACGCAAATAAAATATTTTAATATTCCTAGAATATTAAATAATAACAACTGCTGGATCAGAAGTGACGTCTGGTCTTTCGGAACAGACGCCACATGTATATAAAAATTATTTAACATTCATCCTGTCGAATCTTTGGGGGAATCTGCTTTGGTGCAATACTAAAATTCGAAGGGCGAATCTTCGACTCAGAAACCTACGAACAAAACATGAGCCAAATCCGGTCCTACAGTGCATATAACCTGCGGGCATCTCCCTATGAACCCATAGACTAGACAAGAGGGGAGAGAGCAGCTAGGCCTTTCAGACTGTCTGCAAGATGACAGCAGGACAGTGGGGGTGAGGTAGGGAGACTGAAGGCTAGTGTCTTGTGACGTCAGAAGTGACTGAAGCTGCGCACGTCACAGCACGGCTGCTGCCCGAAGTGAGCCTGCGGATCGCAGTCGTTTGTATGCAGTTCTCTGCCAGCTGCACGGTGGTTGTGGCTGCTGATATCATTTCGTAGCTCGAAATGGAAGAAACTAATTGAAACCATACGTGTTCCCAAACTTCTGCATGATAAAAGCCACCAAGATCACTTGAAAAACGTTCATGAATACTTAAATAGCAAAATCCTTACTCAGAGAATTTCCCATAACTTAGTCTCGTTTTTATATATGCATCTTTTTCTGTTTTTTGTGTCAACGAAGTACCGCACGGTTTCGAGCTGAACCTCGTGTCTCGCACAATAAATCGTGGAGTTTTATTGTCCAGCCGGACGCCGTGGCCGAGGTGACTGAGGCGCTTCAGTCACGGTCAGCTCGGCAACTACGGTCGGGGATTCGAATCCCCCCTCGGGCACGGATATTTGTGCCGGTTTTAGTCTTAGCAGCTTCATAAGTAGTTTGTAAGCTTAGGGACTGATGACCCCGTAGTTAAGTCCCATAAGTTGTACAAACATTTGAACAATTTTTTATTGTGCAATTTGCATCAAGAAAAAACACACCATTCTCATTACGCATAAAAGGAAAAAAGATTATAAACAAAATTATTTACAAACAATTTCATTTACTTCCTTAAAACATTTATTTCTGTATATATCGATTTGTTTCTTTTATTTGCTCTATGTTGCCGGAAGAAAACACGAATTCGCGTCCGGTAACCACGATAGTAAAAGTCAAATGCATGGCAAATACAATTTTATGTTACAAAGAAAAAGAGAAAACGCAGTTGGTTATACTCTTAGATTCAGACAGTAGAACAAAATAGGCAGATTTATTTACGCAAAGCGTTGGAAAAGTTTGTTAGCTGTCTAGTTACTTCCCGGCTCCTGTCACGTGTCAACTCCTTTTTGTCACATCCGTGGAGCAGGTACCATGTTCGGACCTACGCCACTGAGTAATTGATACGAAACAGTACTTGATTTACTACTCTTAAAGGCTGCGTAGACAGGTGTTTTTTGCGCCCATCCAGGGTAAGGTATAATAATTAAGTATCAATACTTAATGTTCGAATTCAGGTATTTTGTATGTAATGTGCTGGTAAATCAATCTAAAACAGTAACAACATCGAAAAGAATGGGCCAAATGCTAAATAAGCATTAAAGTAGTAAATTATGCCTTTTTATTAAAATCTAAAACACCCTTCTTAAAATCAACATAACGAAAACCTAAAATTATGCTACAAAATTAGTGACAAACGTATGAAAGCTAGTCATTTGGCGCAGTGTTCGGCTAAGAGTATTTTAGCGATTTGAATGTCACTTAAATGAACAAAACACCCAGTCCCCCGCCGGGAATCGAACCCGGGCCTCCTGCGTGGTAGTTACACACGCAGTCGTTTGAGCTACGGAGGAGGGCGGCAGAGCTAACGGTATTAGTTCAGTTGCACTGCACATAATAAATACCTTTTATTTATTTCTAAATTTGTTTTGAAATTTTGATCTAGTAGTTCAAGTTTTTATTGAAGTGAAATCACAACCCTCGGTGTGTGTGTGTGTGTGTGTGTGTGTGTGTGTGTGTGTGTGTGTTGTCCTTGGCATAACTTTACACTGGAACATTTTTTTCCCGCCCTTTCATGCCTGCTGGATGATAACCATTCAGTCCAAAGACTCGTTCTGCGAAAGATGCTGCTAAAATTTGCTTGAAACAAACAGCACCACATTTTGCGCTGCTGTGTTATGTTAACGAATCATGTCAGGACTGTTATATGACTCATCTGCTTGGAAGACACGAGAATCACAATTGCATCTTGTGATGTTGAAGAATTACCCTACGTGGGGTTTCCGGACAAGATGCCGCAGGTAGCTTAGCTGTTTGGAACCACCGCTCCTAAAACGAGAAATTTCCGAACAGAGGCAGCCCACTGTTTGTCTACACACCACCAGGGCGTGGGTTATCGCCGTTTCTGTGTCGTCGCCGGGAACTTTCTTTCCGGTTACTTTCGTATGCTGCTTTTGTTCTAAGCATTGTACACCATGGAAGTGATAACATCGAAAAGGAAGTCGTAACTTGTCAAGGATGGTCATCGCCATCGTAACCAGACAAAATAGAGATTACAAACTTCATAATGTATTATGAGCAATGGCCGTTTAAAAATTACAAATTGTGAAATCGTTAATCAACACCAACATTTTAGCCACCTTAAAAACATATGTGAAGATACAGAAATGTATGCATAATTATATAAAATGAGTTCGCGAAGATAGGACAGTGCGCGTTTCCCAAATTTTTGAGTATGAATTTTAAGATCTCAGAGCTAATAAAGGCTTAAAATTTCTTGAAAATGTTTCGAATTATGACAGCTGCAACATGCAATTGTCTAAGCCGGGAAGAGGAATTATCGGGACAACTCAGAAAGCTCGTTGTAGTTCGAAAAGTCGAATCAGCGAAGAGCTTTTCAAAAATTAACGTAAGGTATTTTTTAAGGTCGATAGGATCCTTTCCAGGCAAGAGGATTCTAGTGTTTGCTTGTGAAAAAGCAGAGAAAATCCTTCGCGAAAACAGGACTTTGTGTATGGATAGGACATATGATAGCTGTTCAGAAAAATTCAGACAATTGTACATTACCCATGTAGACATCGGATGTACAGAAGATGCAACGAAGTTATTGCTTTCTGCATTTGCTTTGCTCACAGACAAATGTCAAAATTCATACGATAGACTTTTGTGAATTGGAAAGCAAGATGTCCGAGATCACCAAACTTCAGTGCTATATCTTGAAATGGCCACTACCCGGTTGTAACTTCCACTTCAACCAGTGTCCGTGGAAGAAGAGATAAGAACTGCGATTAACGAGAGACTGTATGGATAGGGAAGAAGTCCGACTGTTTTGTGGCATATGTGCTGCACTGGCACATTTCCACACAACACTGTCGATGAAGCATGTCGAATGGAGAGATCAAGAATATTGTAATGTTAACTGTTTTGTAAGTGGTTATGTTAAATAGAACCAACTAAAATTCATCTTTATAAGTGAAATACAGTAACTGATTTTTAATGAAAGAGTACAATCATGATCAATGTATTGTGGCACTAATTCACGTGGTGAATTGTCTTAAAGTGTTACAAAATCTAAAAGACCAATTCCAGTTGCTTTAAGACGTACTTTGATCAGCACGTGTTATTGTTTGATAAATGGTTTTGAAAATTCTTTCATTAGATTGTATTACATGCTGCCCTTCTAATCAGATTTTAGTTGTTTGTTTTGTTGCGGTGTTCTATCGAGAATTATATTAAAGATAAATATTTATAAAGGAAATTAGGGGGAATGAGATTTGTTAATTATAAATTACGTAAACGTGTCTTAAATTTATTGGGTAACTATTTTTCTAGTACCATCCAGCAATGTCGTGATAACCGTGTCTCGGTTTTAACAATACAACAGAAAACAATTCCGGTTTTTTGCTAGTTTTATGATGGGATCCCACTTCAACACTCGTGTGCACTTACTCAGCATACCTTTTTGGCATCCTCCGCAGGTGCAGTTATGCAATTTGTACTGTGGTTAAAAATGTGTGGCCGCAGTGGAGTAGCCGAGCGGTCATTCGAGTGACAGCTGCGGTGCTGGACGGACGTGTGGCGGCTGCTCGGCGTCCGGACGTAAACAACGGCTGTGTCGCTGCGAGTAAGCTTCGTTTGAACTGCTCTCTTCATTAGTAGCTATTGTTTCGAACTATAGTAAGACAGAATGAGGTACGATAAATGTTCTGAGTAAAGATACGATAAAATTTACTTTCGATAAAAATTTTGTTAGACCAAAGGCTTTTGAAATTAGACGGTGGTTCATGGAGAAATTTCAGATGACCTGCAACGAAGTAGAGGGTGTTCACTTATCATTTGTGACAAATTCTGTATATTTGAAGATGTTAAACCCAGAATTATGTTGTTCAATTGTTGATCAATGTGGCGGTGTTGCTAAATTTAACCATTCCGATGGTTGAGTTAGTGAAGTTTTAGTGTCAATTGCCGGATTAGAAATTCGAACTGCTCGTGTTTTTGAGCTTCCTTTTGAGATCCCGGCTGAAGAAATAAACAAAGTTTTGAGTCCATATGGTAGAATTATATCTAATATAGCTGAGAAATGGTCCGAGGAGTATATGTTTCCCGTACTTATCGGTGTTCGACAAATCAAGATTGAATAACAGAGGCATATCCCTTCATATATAAATGTATGCGGATACCGTGGCGTTGTCATATATGACGGTCAGCCTAAGACTTGCGCCTTGTGTAACTCCACCGACCACGTGAGAAGCGAGTGCAGCAAGAGGCGGCCGGCGCAGCTGCCGCGCGCGGAGCCTGCGGCCTCGGGCCAGGCGGTCAGCCTTAAGCTGACGTATGCGGACGGCCGTCTACCCCAGCCACAGAATAAGGAGTACACAGAAAGGAAACTCCCGCTGCAATCTGTCGTCCAAAATTTAGTGCGCATGCGCGGAATCGGCCATCTTGAAAAGCAGTAAACGCGTGATCACTCCCTACTCTGTGGCGTAGTAATGCGCCGTCTTTCTTTGTTAATTGTGTATTTTAGCTGCCTGAATCGCATAAAAGTAAACTAGTATTTAGTGCAGTACAGTGAAAAGAAAGAACTGTGTGTCAGTAGTTAGAGCTGTTCTCTTTTTATTACGAGCAGCAATAAAAGTAAAGGCGGCCGATGGTGTTCAGCACCCAATTGCCGCAATAATTCTCATACAAATAAGAATTTAAGCTTCTTCACCTTCCCAAAAGATGTTGTACGGTTAGTGAACGTCGCTATATGTGTGGTAAAAGTTAAATGTTATCGGTTCCGAATGAGAGCAATGTGTGCATAATTATTAAAAGTAGCCTTGCTTCTCTTGACGATAACTCTCGCTGTTGCTGTAGCAGTTCAACAGCATCGAAATGTTGAAGTACATTTATATTTTATAAGTTTAACGTCGCAGGGAATAATATAAAATGAAAGACAAAGAATAGTGCGTAAGTAGCGGGACTTCAACATTTTGCGCGTGCGTTCCCTTTTCCGGTTGCCCACATAGGCGAGATATATCAGGACTTTTTAAGGCTCATCTACCTGCTCACCTTCACATAATTTGATTCAAACGGTAAAATTTTACTAACGGCAAACGGAGGCGTAGCTTGCTGATGTTAACGACCGGTGATCCTCTTACAAGGGGAGGTCGGCAATCGGGACCCGCCGATTTCGGCAATCGGGACCCGCCGATTTCGCCCACACTGCGTGTGTAGGAGATTGGTCTCCCTATAACGTGTCTGAAATACTTCGCCTGAGTGGGCCTTAGAAAAGGAGAAAATGCTCTCGAAAGTTTTTCCAATAGTACTGTACATCTTATTTAGCTATCTGTTCGTGACTAACGGCGTAGCGTAATGGTCAACCGAATTACTTGCGAAGCAGCGCCCTGGGCTACGCCGTTTATTCACGAACAGAGCTCTGAATAACATGTATAGTGCTATTGGAAAAACTTTCGAGAGCATTTCCTCCTTTGCTAAGGCCCACTCAGGCGAAATATTGCAGGCACGTTATGTGGAGACCCACCTCCTACACAAGGAAGACAGAGGAAAATGATGAACAACTTTTTCCTTTGTTATAACTGAAACAATGTGACAAGTACAGAGTAAGTTTGTTAGGTAGTTTTATGTTTCCGCTTCCTGTCCTTCATTTGTGTGTAATTTAACTGTTTTATGTATGCCCAGACATCATTACTTCTGTGTAATCACGTTGTACTGCAAAGTCTGACTTGTGCAAATTTATTCGTGTGAAATAAAACCTGGCAGTTGTAAAGTCACTTTCTTGTTTATAACTAATTTCCCAAACATAACTTCGCGTTACTCGGCATTTTTCTGGAGATAAGCACCAAATAAAACGATCATTGATTCCATCGTACATTTTCTTAGTTGTATTAAAATTTAGACCTACTTTTTTTTCGTTGGATTACAATTAGGTGCAAGAACAGGACGCAAAATAGATGAGAGCGTAATGAAAAGCCGTTTCCTTTCTTAAAAGTCGATGAGGTTAGCTGCAGTTCGTAAAAAGTCCATTTCCAGCCAAAGAACTAAGTGGCTATAGTTCCGCGTTTACTGCTTTTCAATATGGCGTCGAGCGCAACGCTTGGTAACATACAGATCAAAGGCGCCGCCCCCAGCTTTCCCTTCTGTATGCTCCCTATTCCGTGCCCCAGCGGCCCCGCCGAGGCGACAACAGTGCAGGCGCCACTCGCCGAAGCCCTGCCGGCACCCGGAAACAACGCGGAGCAGCGAGGCACCGATGACGTCAGTGCAGCAGACGAGAGCCCCGCAGTTGAATCGCCGACAGTAACATCTGATGAGCCCGACAGGCGAAGACGCAGGCTACCAAACGATCCGAAATTGCACAGATCTCTCTAGTTTCGCAACAGGAAGGCGATCAGATTTCCGTCCAAATTCCTATGGAAACTGAAGTGCAACCGGACTGTCCCACCAGTGTCAATGACGATCTAACTATGAACAAAATACAAACAGCAGAGGATGAAGTTTTTCTTGGGGACAAACTACTTAGTGCACAAAAAACTGACAAAAGGAAAAGTCTAGACACTAGATTTTTACAAGGGGAAGGGGCGAAAATTGGAACTCAACAGGAGGTTCAGAACAGACACACAGAGAGGAAGCAAGACTGTAAACCTTCTGAGAAATCTTCCGCTGATTCCAATGAGATATCGCCCAATTTGTTTCCTGAGAGCTCCACAAAAAGGAAGAGAAACAAAAAACGTCGGGTGGCTCATGAAAACGCAGAAAAGGTTGTACCTATTTTAAAGGAAAATATCTTTGGCATGGAGCGATTTTTAGGGGTTTAGTATGGAGAGCAACGTTAAAACCAGAAGAGGGAGGACTAGGACTTACTGATATTCAGAAAAAATCGACAGTTTTATTTGTTAAGAGATCCTTACAGCTAATTGAAAGCCATCCTGAAGGTATTACAGCACAGTTATTCAACCTTTTTAAACCTGACAGTCTGCAGCCACCAATTAATAAAATGCAATTAACTACAAATTGAAACATATACGTCGTTATTACTTGGAGGTCAGTTGTATGACTTGCATTTTACTGGACAAGACCAAGAGGAACTATCAATATATGATGCACAGAATAAGATCACAAGACCATAAAAATAAGATGGAGGCTAGTTTTCCAATCAGAAAATGGAAAATTATTTGGAAAATATAAGTAACAAAGTACTCTCCTCAGACACACAAGTGGATTGCTATACAGTTATTAATAACATAGTAAGTACGAATGAAAAATTATATGCTATTGGCCTCAGTGACACAAACCAATGTCTAAAATGTCACAGAACGGACACTTTAGACCATCGGTTCCTTTGCATGGGGAATAGTGAAATATGGAAGGAACTTATTAAACAGATATCTTTCCTAAAGAGAAGTGATGGCAGAGAAATAAATTTGGATTACATCTTTTTTCCAGAAGAAATGTTTTTTCCTAGACAAAAGAACACCACCATCCACTGGATTATTGGCAATTTTCGTCACTACGTAATCGCTAACAAAGTTAGTGACAATGTACAGTATTACAAAGCATATATACTTCACGAGTATTACAAGATTTACCCAAAAAAAAAAAAATAATAAAAGGAATTTTGGGAATATGTTACAAATTCTGTTTGAAAAACAGGAAGTAGGATAGTTGTGTATTAAAAAAAGAATGAATCGCAATCGCATGCTGAAGTAGGGGACTGCTGTTGAGGGTGAAGTACGGCGGGGACTACGTGGGCCCCGTGGCCACTACGGTAGCCGTGAAGGCCTCAATAGAACCCTGAAAAGGCATGAACTGCGTGACGAGGAGAGATGTACAGATAAAGAATTGTGTTCGCAGAAGTTAAATCATTGATTCAGATTTCAAATTTGTCACAAAAATGTTTTTTTTCTCTAATTTTTGTCATTAACGTTAACATTAATCCCAGGAGAAGGGACTTTCCTTTTACATTTTGTAGTCGTCAGCTAGTATTCCTCATCAGGAAGAAGACGTTTTTTCTAAGCATTTGATTTTATACTAATATCGTTCAGAAAGAATAACAACACAGGGGGATCATTCATTTTATACTCTACAGTTGCCACAAGCCAACATAAAAGGTACCAATCAATAAAAATGGCGGAGAAGCCAGGCCCAGAAGACCACAATTGGCGAGTGCAAGGACGGGTTGAAGGGGAGGAAGGAGACCCGACATAAAAAACCCACGCAATAAGGAACAAAATATACAAAACATAAAAAAAACAAAGCGCCCCAAGTGGCTGGGCGCGGAACTGCACTGCACTGCGCTGTATTACTCGTAGCGTCGGTTTACGAAGCGCTATACCAGCCCCCGGTCGGAAGCGGAGCGTCGGTGTCTCGAAGTCTTGCTGGGGAGTGCACCCGGCGTCCTGGACGAGTCGTTCGCGTCGGTGGGGTGGCGTCTGGAGGCGGCCGTTGTGCTGCGTCCGGTGAGGCGACGGAGGCGGCGTCTCGCTGTCCAACCATGGTGGGAATGCGACGTCGCTGGGGTGGCGACAGTGGCGTCAGGAGAGACATAGACTGGTTTGACGCGGTCCAACGACACGGTGGTAGGTTCGCATTCACCGTAATCTCTCTTGTTTGAGTATGACGTTGTAGCACTTCGTACGGGCCAGAGTATGGTGCTTGTAGTGGCGGTTTGCCCCCCTTCTGTGCGGAGCATGACATGTCGGCAGTGCTATAAGTCTTGATGGACGAAGTAGAATGGTGTGCCATGTCGTGAGGCTTTCATAGGCCAAATCTTCGCTACGTGTTGTCTGAGACGGCGCAGAAATTCCGGTTGGCTAGTGTTGTCGGCTGTTGCTATAGACTTAGTCTCCACAAAGTCTCCTGGAAGACGCAGTGTTTCGCCGTAGACTAATTCTGCCGGCGACGAACCAATGTCTGACATGAAGGTCGTACGTATGCCTAGCGTGACTACTGGTAGAGCAGACGTCCAAGTTTCACCGTGACACATCAGGGCTGTCTTTAGGCATTGGTGTCAGCGCTCAACCACTGCATTGGTCGCTTGTAGTCTTGTGATGAGTGTACCCACAGAATTTAGCCAGTTATACAAACAAGTCTGATTCGAATTGACGTCCTCTGTCTGCGGTAATATGTAGTGGGCAACCGGATCTAGCTAACCACGTTATTGCAAAAGCTGAAGTCAGTGTTTCGGCTGTTATGTTATCCACCGGTACTGCTTCAGGCCATCGAGTGAACCGGTCAATCATGGTAAGCAAGCGTCTTGAACCTTCCGAATGTGGTAGTGGTCCCACCACATCGAGATGTACATGTGAAAAATGGGTGGTGGTATCTGGAAAATTTCGAATTGGTGCTTGGACATGGCGATTAATCTTGCAGCGTTGGCACTGTAAGCAGGATTTTGGACCCATTGACGGCAGTCTTTCTGGATGCCAGGCCATATAAAACGCTTTGTCATTAGTCGGAAAGTTGAACGCACACCTGGGTGACACAACCCGTGCACTGTGTCAGAAGCCTGTTTGCGAAAGCCTGGTGGCAGGAAGGGACGATGACCGTCAGAAACGTCGCAATATGGTCGTATTCCTTCCCCTGGTACGTCGACGAGTTGTAACTTGAGATCGGAAGAAGGATCATTGACGTAGGTCAGGAGTTCACCTTCGTCTTGTGCTTGTGCCAGTGCGCGGTAGTCGATGGGACTTGAGACACTGCTAATTAGAGACAGCAATCTGCGACAATATTATCAATACCGGATATAAAATGATGTTGATTACGCTGTCAGAGTCAACAACCGTCACTCTTGATCTTAGAGACGAGCGTGAGTGGTTTATGGTCTGTAAATATCGTGAATGTTGGCGCTTCTACTTGTGGCCGAAAATATTTTACTGCTTGGTATATGGCCAGTAATTCACGGTTATAGGTTTTGTGTCCCAGCCTCGTCGCCGCTTTTGTGTCTCGTTACCGTCGTAGGTGTCGGTAGCCGAGTGGAAAGAGACCGACACAGGAATAAAGGTAGCACGCTTGTGCAGGTACGGAGGGGAGCAGCCAGTGGGACAGCAGAAACTAGAAACACTAGAGTAAATTAGAACGAGGTATATATTGCACAGAATTTATACAATACTTAACTTTTACACAGCTCAGTACTGAAGAATGCTGATACATAGTTGAGCTAGAGGCCTGCCTAGTGCCTGTCCGATAGCCAAGTCTTAACTGGTACCTATCTCAGTCCCAAGTGACGATGTCGTTCAGTGGTGGCCACGAGCGGAGTTCTCGCAGAGGGCGCGCGGCGAAAGTAGGTGGCGCGCACTTTGGACTTGTGCGACACCACACCCCTCCCCCCCCCCCAAACCACCGCGCCGTCGTGGCGTAGGGCTGAGGGCCACGGCGACGGCATTGGGAGGAGGGCCTGGGCGGGGGCGTTACTGGTGGGACGGGCGTCGTAGCAGAGGTTGGGATCGAGACGCCGTCCGCGCCCCGGTATCCACCTTGCGATCCCCCGGAAAACCCGCCAAAACGAAGGGAAGGGCGCGCACCTCCGCCCAGCGGGAGCAGGTCATCTTCTTCTGAGGTGCGTGGCCGAGGCGGCGGGGGCACGCGCGGTCCCGGAGTCCTTGGTGACGCTGTCAGCTGCGGCGGCGACGGAGGCGGAGGGGCTGACAGCGTAGAAGGTGCGTCGACATCCATCGGGATCTCGTAGCCCGGGGAAGCTGTGCCCGGCGGCGAGCGATGCGGCTGTGCTCCCTGGCGGTGAACTGGGTCTGGAATTAAGAAACCGGAGACAGGATCGCGCGGCCTGTGCAAGCGCAATTGGTTTGCGTGGCGCCGCAGCTCCGACCCTGTGGAAGAACGTACAACTTACTTATTGCAACAGAGCACGCGCTGAATGGTGTCCGGCGTCCATATCGTCTTGTTTCCAGCAAACACGTTGTAAGCACCGGCGTCGAAACCTGAAAACGCGAAGCGCCATACGAACCGACTCTGTGCGTGGGAGGCTGCAGCAGGTGAAGGAGAGTGCAGTGACGACGGCCGTGTAGCAGCTCGGCAGGAGACGGGCCGTCACGTGGCATGCACCGATACGTAGACAGGAAAATTTGAAGAGCTTGCTGCCTGGAGTGCTGACCTTTCATCTTTTCCATGTGTGACTTGAATGTTCGAACGAACCGTTCTGCTTCACCATTGGACTGAGGGTGAAAAGGTGAGGTGGTGATATGCTGAATGCCATTCACGCGACAAAACTGTTGAAATTCCGCACTAACAAACTGAGGTCCATTGTCACTGACCATAGTTTCAGGCAAGCCTTCGATGCAAAACACTGACGTTAAGGCACTGATTGTACTAGACGCCGTCGTTGAGTTCATGGCAATCACAAAAGGAAACGTGCTGAAAGCGTCTACAACAATTAACCATCGCGTATTCCAGAAAGGTCCGGCAAAGTCAATATGTAAACGTTGCTATGGTCCCTTGGGGCGTGGCCAGTCTGAGAAACGTGCGGAGGAGCCGCCTGATGCTCCGCACAAACCGTACACTTTGACGTCATGCTCTCTATCTGGGCGTCCATACCAACGCAGGTACAATGACGTCTGGCCAATTCCTTTGTCCTAACAATACCCCAATGTCCTTGATGCAGGAGACGTAACACTTCCCGTTGAAGAGAACGAGGAACAATCACTCTTGTTTGGTCGTTGTCGGTATGCAACAACAGTACACCCTGACTTAAAGATAATGCATGACGTTGTGCAAAATAACGTCGAACCAGAGGCCGCTCATTGTCTTTGGCTCTGGTAGGCCACCCAGAGCGAACAAAACGTGCTACCACACTTAGGTCTGCATCTGCAGCTGTTTCCTGTGCAACCCGACGAGAGTTCAAAGGAAAGTCTGCGACAGCGGAAGCATTTCTGGAGTCTATCTGACAACAAGCCATTTCTGAAGAATCAAATGACACATCCTGGCCAACCGGAAGTCGGAAAAGTGTTTCCCCGTTGGCGTGTTTAGTGGTAGGTCGGTACAAAATCTCATACTGATAGTTAGACAGTATTAAGGACCATCTCTGAAGCTTTTGTGCCGTTCGTGGCGGAATTGGCTTTGTGGGTGAGTACAACGACGTAAGAGGCTTGTGGTCTGTCAACAAATAGAATTTTCTGCCATAGAGATAATGATGAAACTTTGTGACGCCGTAAATGATTGCTAAGGCCTCCTTTTCTATCTGACTGTAATTCTGTTGCGTCGGCGTCAGTAGCTTGGATGCAAAGGCAATAGGACGATCGTGACATCCAATACGATGCGACAATACTGCACCCAGACCGTACGACGAGGCATCAACTGCTAACACTACAGGCTTCTGTGGGTCAAAGGTAATGAAACATGCATCACTGAGTAGTGCAGACTTTAGTTTGTCAAAGGCAACCTGACAATCTTTAGACCATACAAAAGGAACATTCTTCCTACGTAAGTGATGCAGTGGAGCTGCAATCTGAGAGGCATTGGGAATAAATCTGAAATAATAGTTAAGCTTTCCCATCACTGCTTGCAATTCATGCACATTTTTAGGAGGAGGCAAGTCTTTGATTGCTCTAAGATGTGACTGTAAGGGATGAATTCCTTGGGCATTAATCACATGGCCTAGGTACTCTATTTCAGTTTAAAAAAACGATCACTTTGCTTTATTGCAACGTAGACCTGCTGCAGTCAACACTTTGAAAAGACACTCCAGGTTTGCTAAATGTTCTTCAACTATACGTCCGGATACCACAATATCATCTAAATAGTTCGAACAGCACGGCACAGAAACTGTCAGCTGTTCCAAAAAGCGCTGAAAAATAGCGGGGCGGAAGAACTGCCAAAGGGTAGGCGTTGAAATTGAAATTGGCCCATGTGAGAATTAATGACGAAAAACTTTTTTGACTCGTCATCAAACGGGCCCTGCAAGTATGCCTCTGCTAAATCAATCTTAGAAAAGAAACGAGACTGTCCCAATTTGTCCATTAGTTCTTCAAGTCTGGGCTGGGGGATAAGTGTCTACAATTGTTTGACTGTTGACAGTTGATTTGAAGTCCGCACAGAGACGAAGCTTTCCTGACGGCTTGGGTATAATTACTATAGGC
Organism: Locusta migratoria; assembly: GCA_026315105.1. Lineage (NCBI taxonomy): Eukaryota > Metazoa > Arthropoda > Insecta > Orthoptera > Acrididae > Locusta > Locusta migratoria. The sequence continues at coordinate 449,186,327 of CM048746.1, forward strand.
GAGGCCCACTGACTCGCAGAAACAGGAGAAATCACCCCACTATCTTGCCAACGTTTTAAGTTCTTCGGCGACTGTATCACGCATTGCGATAGGCACTGGTCTAGCTTTACGAAATTTTGGAACTGCAGATTCTTTTAAAGTTACATGTGCCACAAAGTCTTTTGCACAACCTAGTTCCGGCGAAAACAAGTCACTGTATTTTTCACACAATGCATTTATTTTGTCCTGAGGCACTACGGACGAAATTTGAAGCACATCTCTTTGAATTGATAAACCAAACAAGTCAAATCATCTAGTCCAAAAATGTTCTGTGTAGATTTGGCCTGAAGAACTACAAGAGTAACTGTTTTTGTTACACCTTGAAAAGAGGCGGGCAGGCTACATGTACCTAGCACGGGAATATTTTGCCCTGTATACGCTGTTAGCACTTGTTGACACGGCGACAGTTTTGGCGAACCCAGAAGTTCATAAGAATCTTTATTAATTAATGTAACAGCGGAACCAGTGTCAAGCTGAAATTGCACAGTCATATTTTCTATGCAAAGATTCACAAAAAGTTTTTGCTTGTGGCGCTTGACAGTTGAGCGAATGTGGGCAACGTCTGCTACGGTTCGTTTACTGCGCTTGCACATGCGCGGGCTGCGTGGGGTGGGAAGCGGCGCAGACTCGGCACGCAGCGGATTAACAACACTGTCACTAGATGGCACTACCGCCGGATCGGCTTCCGCGCAAGCATGCGAAGCTACTCCAGATTCATTAACTACTGCACTACATTTTTGAGTAGCTACAACAAGTCTACTGTCACTATCTACACAGTACTGGGCACTTTTACAAGGAGAAGTTGTAGAAGGCACTAGGTTCCTAGTGCCTACAGGATTGCACTGTACATAGTCATTTTGCTTGTCCCGAACCCTTTTCCGTTGCACTGTTTTACGCGCTCGTCGGCGCTGGCAGCGTGGCTTTCTTGCAACTGAGAACCAAGTAAAGCACTGTTCAATTCAACAGCATCTATGACATTGACAGCATGACCTGTTCGTGCACTCGGCAAAGCACTGTTTCTAACGGCACCGTTCTTTGAATTTACATTCTGCATACACACTGACTTTACATGTCCTGATTTGCCACATTGATAACAAATGGCGTGGCGACTAGGGCATTGCGCACGTTTGTGGCGAGATACACACTGAGGACAAGATTTACGAACATTTTTCTGAAATGAATGTTGGCGCCCGTTATTCAAATTACTGTTTCTAACACGACGGGGCGAACTTTTCGTCACACTCTTACACTGGCTACTGTTCACTGTCTGTTCAGCACGGCCGGTAGAAAAATAAGAATCACTAGTGCTATACTGAGAACTACGGCTAGGAAAGCGTCCGTTACGGCGCACTGAATTTACACTATGGCTTTGCATTTCTACATATGCTAAGTCAAAGGTATCATGCGCTTCTATAAGCTGCAGTACACTGTCTAAGGAGGGGTCAGACTGCTTCAGAATTGCTGCTCTAATTCTGGGGTCCTGAATATTCTGCGTAATTGCATCTCTCAACATAACGTCACTATAAGAGTGTCCACAAGAGCAAGTAAATTTACATTTGCGGGTTAAGCCCTTCAATTCTGTAATCCTTTCCTGGTGTGACTGTTGCGGTAATTTTTTAAGTCTGAAAAATCGGTACCGTGCCGCAGCTACAAGAACCTTTCTCTCATAATGAGCATTTAGTGCCTCCACTATTTGTTCAAAGTCTACATCACGAGGAGATGCTTGCGGGAAAAGTTTCTGCAGTAACACGAAAGTCTTGGTGCCAACTACGGCGAGAAAGACATGTATAACTGTCTGACCTGTTATTTGATGAGCCGCGACGAGTTCTTGAAATTGAGTGAAGTAGTCACTCCATTTTTCCTCTCGTTCGTTGTACTGGCGAAACGTAGGAAGCGTTGTAGCGGCAGGTGTGGGCTGCTGAAGCGACGGCTGGTTTTGTTGTTGGTTAGCGGCTTGCGCCGTTAGCTGGGAGACCTCTTGGAGTAGCTGGGTGATTTGCGCCGTCTGTAACTGAATAATTTCCATTAAGTTTTGGTTCGGGGTAGTGGCCATGCTGACCGATTAGGCGCCGCGTATACAAGTAACTTACAACAAAACACAAATGCAATATGAAAGAGGACACTCTGCAACAAAAAAGTCCACAAAACACGTATCAGAATATGTTCCCCCAAAAATCTTATAATAAGGGTGGGTGGGTGGGTGGGAGCAATTACTGCATGCTCCGACTGCTGCTGTCTGGCTGCTGCAAGCGGGCTGGTCCACGGTTCGTCTATCACTCCTCGTCGCCACTTTTGTGTCCCAGCCTCGTCGCCGCTTTTGTGTCTCGTTTCCGTCGTAGGTGTCGGTAGCCGAGTGGAAAGAGACCGATACAGAAATAAACGTAGCACGCTTGTGCAGGTACGGAGGGGAGCAGCCAGTGGGACAGCAGAAACTAGAAACACTAGAGTAAATTAGAACGAGACATATATTGCACAGAATTTATACAATACTTAACTTTTACATAGCTCAGTACTGCAGAATGCTGATACATAGTTGAGCTAGAGGCCTGCCTAGTGCCTGTCCGATAGCCAAGTCTTCACTGGTGCCTATCTGATTCCGAAGGCCTTAACTGGTTCCTATCTCAGTACCAAGTGAACGATGTCGTTCAGTGGTGGCCACGAGCGGAGTTCTCGCAGAGGGCGCTCTTGGCTGACGTCGAAAGAACGCCACGCCGTGCGAAAGTAGGTGGCGTGCACTTTGGACTTGTGCGACACCACAATAGGTGCCCTACCTCTTCTTTGCAGGCCAAAGTTTTTCTGAAAAATATGCCAGCGGCTGCCATGCATCGTCTGGCTATTGTGGTAATGCTGCGCCTATTGCTGACAAGCTGGCATCGACTACAACTGCTAACGGCGCGCCACGCTGTGGATGTGCTGACAATGTCGCATCGGCTATGCTTGTTTTAGTTACTTCAAACGGCGCGCACATACCTTCTGTCCAATGTTTGAAGCTTTTATTGTCTTTCTTCGGACCCGCTAACGCCTCTGTTAAGGGTTCCTACAATTCTGCCGTGTGAGGAACAGTTTGTAGTACGCCAAGAGATCGGCTCCGATAATTGTTTCGGTGCCGTCGGCTACTGTGGGATCCCACATATATGATCTGCGCAGTCTTATGTTCAGCCCCGTCCGTTGTGTGCCGTAGGTGGCGATAGATGAGTTGTTCGCTGCTGTCAAACGGAACGAAGTGGGTGGCCGGTAACGATGCAGAGTTGTCAGAGGTAGGATGCTTAGGTCCGACCCTGTATCTATAAAAAAGTTCATACTGGTGCCTCTGAGATGAACAAGCCCTTGTAGGTCATACGACAGTCGACTGAACTTAGTGTTGCCTTTCTGTATGAAAATGGCGAGATACATTTCTTCGCTTGATCGGCGTACTGCCGGTGATACAAGCACATCAGTGTTTCGTTCAGTGTAGACGTGGTTGTGCTGGCGGACCTGCTTCTTGATCGATGTCCGTATTTGCTTCTTCTATTGTTGCCACCGTCGCGAGCCAACAGCTCGCTGACCTGTGCATAAAGCTGCCCCACTTCTACCGCGAGCGTATCATTAAGTCTCTGTGGTGCCGATGCTGTGGCGAATACATTGTTGCCTGGCGAGACTATGCCGCTGACCTGAGCCGGTGTTACGTTACAGCTTCTTGAATTCTATCTGCAAGCTGGGCTAAGTCATCCAGTGGCATATCCGTTTGTGAAGCGATAATAGCCTTAATTTGTCGGCAGTCGGTTACTCCATAGGGCTAGGGTTACCAGACGTCCTCTTTTACCCGGACGTGTCCTCTTTTTTGGAAACTAAAAATGGTCCGGCCGGGTTTTCAACAAAATGGGGAAATGTCCTCCTTTTTTGCGCTGTGCAACTGCTTCAACTTGAAAGTGCGTAGACTCTCTAAGCTGTCACAATCACTAACTCTAGAGAATTTAACCTTTCTTGAAACAATGTGATTTTGAATTTTCTCGTTTCTCTGCCGCCGCTGCTCTGAGGTCGAACTACTTCGGAACAATAGAAATAACGGCGTGGCTATTGTCGCGGAATACGAGCTTGGAGGCGGCCATTTAAAAACATACGTCCGCAACAAGGCAAGACAGTGTTATACACATAGTGTAAAATGAAACTCTCCCCCTTTTCTCTGGTCGGATCCTTTGTACGGTAAATTAAAAGTTTATTTTATTTATTGCTTTTTTCACCTAGCCGAACATATTCCATTCAATCACGAGAATCCAGAAGCTATTCATGTATATGGTCACGTCGGTGTGATCTGAAATGGAAGCATAGGTATATCAAGGAACGCTTAGATAATTTTTGCAGTAACTTTATTGGTGACAATTTTACAGTCAACGGTACTACGGTTTCCGTAAATGATACATCGTAAAAATTTTGAGTTGAAAACGGGGGTGATCGACAAGGTATCTTATAAGTATGGGAAAAATTTTTCAGCTTTCGTCTTTTCTGAAGGCGGACATCTGGTAACCCTACACAGGGTCCTTAGAAGATTGTCTCGAACGATGACGGTGTCCACTTTGACTCGTAAGTGTCTTGCGTCAGTACCTGGCATATACGATCCTCTTGGGAGGCAGCTACTCGTCCTATTAACTCTGACTTCAGTCGAGTATAAGCTCCCGTTTCTAGCATCGCTGTGATTATATCTTGTACCTCTGCTGCATAACGATGATCTAGTTGGCTTACAATGAGCGAAATTTTTGTCCAATCCGTCGTTATGCCTGCGCAGCAAATACTTGATCCTGCCTGCGCAAACCACTATATAGGATTATCGGGCCAGAACGGTGGCAAGCGGATCGTGAGTCTTGATACTGCGTGTTCTTCTGTCATTATTCTGCTGGTAGATGTTGTGCAGGTCTTCCGATCACGTCGGCGTCAACCAATTGTCGGCTACAGTTTACAATTGCCTGTGCGACTTCGTTTTCGTGCTCTTCGGAATATACTAGGTTGTAAAACAGCGTGAGATTGCTAACACATTAACTGGCGCTGTTTTCATAAGCAAGTAATGATATTTAATAGTTTATGCCTGTTTCAACCATCAACTTTATTCCAGAATCTTCTTTTTCTCTTAAAGAAAAAGAAAAGACTGACTCTGTAATCACAGGGAACATAGAACCACAAAATTCTAAAAAACACGGAATAATTAATACCAAGGAACAAAATATACAAAACGTAAAACACAGCGCCCCAAGTGGTTGGGCGCGGAACTGCACTGCACTGCGCTGTATTACTCGTAGCGTCGTTTTACGAAGCGCTACAAATCCATCTCGTTCTTCCCTTTCAGTCCATCGGATTCTACCATACTATCTGTCTATTTAACTTTCGTTTCCATGCTATGTGTCCTATAATAATTTAATTATCCAGATTTGTACAGTGTAGTATTAGGCAACTGTCAGCTATGCATAAATAATGGATGAGTGAAGTTTCGTAAATGACGCGTAGCGTGATGGGGAAGTTCTTGTGATTCATTGTTTACCACGTCATATCTCATGAACTATGTGTCGTAAGTAGTTTTTAACCGCACATCGATTGTTTTCTGATAGTATGCAATATGTGTGCCAAGTTTAGTTGAAATCGGTCCATTATTTTAGAGGGAGATGTGGAAAAATAGCACATGATGTAGCAGTTATTCGTAAATTTCCTTGTTTATGACGTCAAATCTGCTGAAATACCTGTCGTACTCTGATGTAAATTTGGAGGTACATTCAGTGATATATGTGCCTAATGTCTGCAAAAAATGTGGTGACTGGTGTTAGTAGAAAAGACGTAATAAATCAAAACCTCATGTTTGATGATGTTTTCATGAACATAATTATGGCTTCATTTCTTATGAACTATATTTCGAAATCTGTGATGTAATATCGAAGGAACATTCAGTGCTGTGTAGGTGTGCTGTCTGCGAAATGTCACGCGAATACAGTTGACAGTGTAAAAGTAATAATTTGGAACGTCATGACAAATGCTGTAGATATACATAATGAACACGGGGAAAGCATTTTTTGTCAGCGAGAAAACGTTTCGTAAAGATTTGAAATTATGTTCAAAGTGCATTGCAAGTCGCTTTCATCGTCAAATAGTTGACAACTAAAAATGACACTATCACGCGTTGCAAGGTGGGGCAGTTTCCATTGCTTATGACGTGATATTGTCGGTGGTTTTTGCAACCGTAACAAATGATTCTGTATATTGTAGAATATTTGTACAAAATTTGGTTGAAATCGGTCCATTAGTTTTGGAGCAGATGTAGAACATCATCACATTATGCGACCGTTTTTCAGGACTGCCATTGTTTGACATCATAATATCCTAACGTACGTGTCGTAGGTGGTTCTTATCCCTACAGAGATTGCTGTATGACAGCAGGAACGGATCTAGGTTTTTTGGCGCCCGGGGCAAGATTGTCATTTGGCGCTCCTACCCCCCTCTCGCTGCTTCGTCGTCGCAATGACGAAGTATGAGATTTAATAAAAACAACAAAAACTGGGTTTATATTTAGTTCCTTTATTCACAAACAGGAGAAAATGTATGGTATGATGGTCATAAATGACTAAAGATAAATATTAAATAAAAATTTATTTTTAAAATTTGAGGCCTAGGTTTAACTTAAGAAAAATTTTTACCACAAGATGTTCACAATGTAAAATATTTAGTAAAACATAAATTCAGATTAAAAAGTCAAATTATAGGTGATAGAATAAAATGAAATATTTACTGAAAAAATGAATCAGTATGAACAAGAACTAGGTTCAAATGTTTGTATATCTATGGGACTTAACTACTGTGGTTATCACTTCATACGCTTACAAACCACCTTAACTAACTTATGCTAAGGACAACAAATAGACGCATGCCCGAGGGAAGACTCGAACCTCCGACGGCGACCAGCGGTGCGCTCCGCAGTGAGGCGCCCTCGGAACGCTCCGCCTTTCCACTGCGGCAACAGGAACTGTAAGCTGTAATTTTTATTCCACTTTATAATGGCTGCTTAGAGAGGCAACATTTGGTAAATAATTTAAATTGTGAGCAGTCTCAAATTTGTAATTGATCATGATGTCCAATTACGCGTTTCGTCATGTTAAAAGGCTGTGTTCACAGTGGCACCGACAGACCGTCGTCAGACGCCGTCGACCGAGTCGTGGTCATACTGCATCCGATATAGTTTGTCACTTGGTCAGGTTAGAAGAGAAAGTTAGGTTAGGTTTGACTGTATTCTGAGTCTGAAGTAAATTAGATTTCAATTCATAGGGGGGTGCAATGGATTCCACCGACATTTTTATGCTTCGAAATTAGTGCTACAATGCAGCTTTTGTTATTAATAAAGACTTTGAATGCATACGAATGAGCTACAACTCTCTGGAAAAAAGGAAGTGGCGAGCATTGTGTACTGCCCTCATTATTACTACTCACAGACAAGCTTTACGAATGTGTGAGGTACCGGTAAAAAGAGAAATTTCTATTACATACTTGTGATATTTCGTGCTGTCATTGGCAAGCAATAATACAGTTTTGCTGAATTTATTTGAAGTTGTGCAGACATACACCAGTTAACTTCCATGCTTTAAATAATGGAAAACTACACCAGTTAGGGAAGTTTATTGCTTATCACAACGAATTTCGAGGATTTATTCGCATCTTCTATAGTTTACATAAGTACGGTATTTTTTCGACGTTTCAATGTGTGATTTCTCGACACCCTTGCACTGCGGTTGTCTCTTTTAGGTTAGCTACTAAAGTTCGGAAAATCGTATAGTATAAATATTGAGGTGTGTATTTTATCCTAATGTTAGAAATCATAACTTTTTCTGTCTGCTTAAAGGTATTGTGCCTCTTCCATTACTGAGAATATCAACATAATAATCGTGACTTAGGCCTACCTGTGTACGAAAACCAGTGTGACGATTTTTGTGTTGCGATTTCTAGTTTAATGGAGCACACACACACAATACCTGCAAGTATAGACAGGCGTACTATTTAGAATGTAAAAAAAAGTTGCCTATATTTTATTATATATGCTACGATTTCCCTCATTAAAGTAACCTCAAAAAGACTACACTTGTGCAAGAGCAGCATAAAATCACTCTTGGAAAATCCCAATGTATTTATGTAAACAAAAGCACTAAACGCGAGAAAAATTCTCAAAATGCGTTATGGTAAGAATAAGAATACATAATGGATGCAGTTTCTCAGGATTTAAATCCATGAAGAACACAATTATAGGCAACCCAGAAAAATCCGATTATGATGAACGAAATGAAGTTACGGTACATTTAACTTCAATGACTGTCATTTATTATATTTGTGAAAGACAAGTGTGAAATTAAGAATAATTTTGAACACAGAAACCACTGAAAAGCGGAAGCATACGCAGGCCTGCGCCACATTTGCAGGCCATTTCATAGAACAGACTCATCACCTGGTTAAAGAACGCCAGAACCAATAAGAATAATTTGTGGACAGCTAAGTGCAAAACACTGTAAGAGAGCCACTACAATAACATTAAGATAGGCACAATCCCGCATTGAACACATGTTGAGATCGTAATTTACGCCTAAAATTTATCATTAAGGATTTAACCAACTTGGGGTTTCCAATAAACTGTCATTTCAGATCAGATAGTCCTAATTATATCCCGTTTGTGGTATTTCTTCTGGGTGCTACAACCTCTCTCTTCCTTTCACTAAACATATCAGTTACTCACTGTCCATATCTAGCTTGTGAGAACGTCGGTCGATTTGACCGAAGAAAACAAACTGATTTGAATTTCACCGACTGTCGTCCGATGTCTGTACGTTCGGGCGATGAGATCGGCTACGCTGTGACCGTGCACATAGTGGAGTACTGATTTGAAACGATCGGCCGTTTTCCGCGGACGTCTGTCGTCGGTAAAACCCACCGATATCGCAGCCACTGTGACCACAGCCTTAGCGTGATCTGATTGTTAAATGTTGCAGGGCTTCGGATGCTAAGTCAAGCAGCGGTGGAAGCAGTTTTGGCAATTTTATAAAAGTCATCGTTAAGGTCCCCATATTTGATTGAAAAGATGATGCCACTGTAGGTCCAGCGTGAAGTTTGTAATGACTTCACTGAACATTCATGACTGATGTAAGGCGTAAGCAAGTGTTCTTTTTAAGTTACATTTACGACGAAAATCAACAAAACGGAGATTTAGTGTGCCTGTAGCTTTATGAGAAATGGATTTTTGCAAAAAATTTATAATGGGAATATATTCAGAACACTAAATACAACTGCTGCATTTCAGATATATTTGTGAAACGTGTCATCACTTCACGACTATATTAAAAAAAATGGAATTTAAGCGAGTCTGGCGTAACTAAAAATTATATACCTAATAACTCACCTTTCACATTTCCTCTCAACCAAGTTGACATTAACGAAGGAGATTTCTGAGCTTCCCCTTCTTTTTCACGGGCTTTCCTCCTGAATGCCGCTCCAGATAGTTTTTTTGGCATCTTCCCACACTTCAGACCTAAGTAATAAGCTAATACTTGATATTTCAGAGTTACATCAGTCAAAACTCTTTCAGTCTAAAAAAATTCAAATGCATCCGTCAAAAGTAGAACATAGAAGGGACAACAAAGAGAAATTGACACGATTACAACAAAGAAAGTCGCAGTCGTCTTTCTGCCACTGTGGCGCGGGTGACGGAATACTACTGAAGAAGCGTATTGAATGGTCCGTGGTCAGCCCATTCGGGATAACTTGGATAATACTTCAGTAATCGAAATGGCACTGGGACAGGGGCAGCCGAGACATTACGTGTTTAATAGTTGCAAAAAGGCCAAAATTGCTAATATAACAAATTCATAGCAAAGGTTACAGTAAAATTTATTTAATTCATTTAATTATAGTAAATCTTTTGCCCATTTTGCCCCCCCCCTTAGATCCGTCACTGTATGATAGTAAGGAACACGTGTACTAAGTTCGGTTGAAATCGGTCCAGTAGTTTAGGAGATGTGGAACATACATACATACATACATACATATATACATACACGCATACGCACATACAACCTATTTTATAAGATGTATAGATAAATTAAATTAATTATAAATTGGAAAGATATAAACTAAGTCTTCCGCGGCCGCTGGAAAGTTTGATTTGAGTAGTGGAATGCGACGGGTGCAGTACTATTTTTGCTACGCAGTAATCATGGTTATTTCCATTTCCACGTGAACAGACCATAATGTAGCTATTCTACAGCTCTGGGTCAAAATTAAACCTTACAAACTTCATGCAACTCATCCATATTCAGCAAATCGGTTCGTTTTTACAAGTTTTATGAACTGCATACTATGCTACATGTACTGTACGAAAACCAACCGATTTGCTGAATTTGGATGAGTTGCATGAAGTTTGTAATGTTTAAATTTCGACCCTGAGCTGTAGAATAGCTACATTATGACCATTTTTCTAACAGGTATAGCAATAATCAGTAGACAGAAGGCTATCAAAAGACTTTACTGTTTATGTCTGTGATCAATAGAATCCAGGACATCTGCCACTGAAGAATGGAATTTTCACAATCGACGTTTTCGAAGGTAGGTGCAGTGTTGGGCATCGTATGATAATTATCGTATTCACGTTTTAAACCCTACCACTTTAATCTTAGATAAACTTCTTACACCTTTATCGTCGTCATCATCATCATCATCATCATCATCATCATCATCAACATCATAATGCAAATACTTAGAATTTTCGTGCATATTTCATGAAGAAAAAGGAAAACCTTGTTTTTTTTCCTTGCGTATAAGAGAAGAAAAATTAATAAACATAAATATTTACATACAATTTCATTTACTTCCGTAAAATGACTTAGTTGTGTGAAAACATATTTTATCTTTTGTGAGGTATACCTTGCGGAAGAAAACAATAATCCGTGTTAGGTCACGTACGATAGTAAAAGAATGAAAAATCGCGTGGGTGAAATGCACAATACTGAAAATTTAAGCTAAAAAAGAAAACTGATACCACCGAAAACTCTAATTGCTCTACTACATTCAGTCAGGCCGGCCGCGGTGGCCGAGGAGACTGAGGCGCTCCAGTCACGGTCTGCACGGCCAGTGCGGTCGGGGGTTCGAATCCCCCCTCGGGCATGGATATTTGTGCCGTCCTAGTTCGTAAGTAGTTCATAAGTAGTTGGTAAGTATAGGGACTGATGACCCCGTAGTTGAGTCCCATAAGCTTAACAAACATTTGAACATTTTGAACATTCAGACAGTCAAAAGAAACAGGCAGTTTCATTTACGCTGGTGTGTTATGCAAAGCATCGGGGCTAGTTCACAGGCTCTCTAGTTGCTCCTTGACTGCCAAGTGTCAACTCGTGTAAGTTTTGTCACCACCGTGGTGCTGGTTTCAGGTCGGGCCATCCTTCGTCACTGTGTATTAGATACGAAAAAGATCTACTTCATTTATCACACCAAATTGCTAGACACGTGTTTTTTTGCGTCCATGTAAAGTATAATAATGTTAAATATCGATACTTCAAGAAAGATTTCGCGTATTTTGTACGTAATGTTGTGGTAAATCAATTTAAAATAGTAACAGGAAATCGAAAAATGTGCCAAGTATTAAAGAAGGATTAAAATAATAAATTGAACCTTTTTCTTCAAATTCAAAACCTTCTTAAAATCAAGTAAACGAAAATGTAAAATTCTGTTATAAAATTAGTGACTAGCGTAAGCGAGCTAGTCATATTGCACAGTGTTAGATATCAAGTAATGATCGTGTCCGCTATATTAAACCTGAGATAATTTTAGCGACTTGAATGTCGATGAAACGAACACAACACCCAGTCCCCCGCCGGGAATCGAACCCGGGCCCCTGCGTGGTAGTCAGCGTCGCAGTCGCCTGAGCTACGGAGGCGGACGGCAGAATATTCGTTACTATGGTACTTTCGTTACCCATAGTAGTAAAATCTTCACTATTTTAATTGGATGACATAATGAAACTTACTCTATTATATATTTCTAATTGTATGTTGTTTTGAACATTTTTATCTGCTAGTTGTTTTTGTTGAACTGAAATCACAGCCACGGAGGAGTAGTCGATCGCTATAAGGCGCCTTGGTGCGGAGCGCGCGGTTGCTGGTTCGAGTCGTCCCTCAGGTGTGTGTGTGTGTGTGTGTGTGTGTGTGTGTGTGTGTGTGTGTGTGTGTCCTTACGTTTAAGTTCGTTTGCGTAGTTTGTAGGTCGGTATGTTCCATAATTTTATTTCGTTAACCGGCTCGTTACATGGGGCCGTATGAATAAAACGGAGTATCTATATTCCGAATTTCAAGTTCGCATGAATAAAGCGAGTCAGTGAATATAGTTCAATCGAGTAAGGTCTCACCCCGAGTATAAGGGTGGGGGCAGTTGCTCACAACAGAGAACATTCTTTGAAAATACACTTCGCGGGTTTGCCGCCAAATGACATTGTGAACCTCCCACAATATTTCATCGACCCAACTGTTCGACATCTTCAGGTGGTGGTAGCTGTCAGTACTTCAAGGCGCGACTGATGGTAATTGCGCGGCAGCGGCGGTATTTATCAGGGCGTGTGCAGAGATTACGCATGCGCGAGAGACCGTTCAGTGTTGGTCGGCGGCGGCGCTTCTGGTGCCTCCTGCTGGGAGCCGAGGAGGCGTCTTCCGCGCTTGCGCCGTGGGCAATGATGTGCTGCCGGACGCTCCTGTGGTGGAAATTGGAACTAAGTAACTGCGTTGCGCTGCGTTCCTTCGTGTTTCCGATTTTCTCTTTTCTCCTGTTTTGTTTTGATTGCAGCCAATACTGGATTCCAGGGTGCGTTCATCTGGAAACCTGCATCCCTGTTCACAAGATTATCCGCCGTACGAATGTCTGTGGCCTCCTTAAAAATACTGTCCCAAAATGATGATACTGACGATAGAACTTCCGTTTTCTCGTAACACATCTGATGACGTGTGTTCAGTCAGTGCTCTGCTACCGCTGACTTACTGGGTTGTCCTAGGCGTGTGTGGCGTTGGTGTCAGTACAGCGTTCTTGCACAGTTCGACATATCTGCCTATATAAGATTTTCCGCACTGACATGGTATTTTGTATACGCCGCGTTTTCGAAGGCCAAGCTCGTCTTTGACCGAGCACAATAGATTCCTCAGTTTCGGACGAAACACACATTTGATGTCGTGTCTCTTCAGGATACGTTCTATCCTAGATGACATGCCACCAAAATAAGGCAATTACGCCGTTACAGTGGATGCCTCCGAATCTTCATCAACATCCTTTCGTTGAAATTGCTTCAATCGAAATGCATTGCGTATTTGTCGCACAGAATAACCGATTTGCTGGAATACAGTTCTTATATGTTGTAGTTCACCTGGCAAGCTGTCAGTATCTGAGACCACATGTGCCCTGTGTACCAAAGAGCGTAAGACGCTACCGCGTTTTGCAGGATCATGACAACTTGTCCTGCAAATATAGGTCTGTGTGCGTCGCTTTACGGTAGACACTATGGCCCAGCGTACCATCAGGTTTTCTTTTTATCATAACATCCAGAATAATTTATCGCTTTCAGAATTAAACTTTTCACTCTGCAGCGTAGTAGGCGCTGATATGAAACTTCCTCGCAGATTAAAATTGTGTGCCGCAACCGGGACTCGAACCTGGGACATTTGCCTTTCACGGGGAAGTGCTCTACCGATTGAGCAAGTTTCGCAGGAGAGCTTCTGTGAAGTTTGGAAAGTAGGAGCCGAGGTACTGGCGGAAGTAAAGTTGTGGGGTGGCATCGTGAGTCGTGTTGTGATAGCTCAGTCGGTAGAGCGCTTGCTTGCGAAAGACAAAGGTCCCAGATTCGAGTCCCGGTTCCGGCACACAATTTTAATCCGCCAGAAAGTTTCAATTTATCGCTTTGCTGCTGTAATTTCGGAAATAAATACGCGCCTTAATTTCTTTTCGTTATTGTGTGAAAAACAACGCAACCGGTGACAGTGGTTTAAACGACATAAAATATTCTCAGTTTACAAGCCTCGCGCCAGTAGGGCCTCGCAAATCATTGTTAATTTTTGTGTTTAACAGCGCTTTTCAACTGATTGGCTATGTAGTGACGACCTACATCTAACTCTCACTAACGTAACCTAAGAACGAACACAATAATCGTACCCTAGGGTGGAATTCGACCCCGCCGAGAACGACCTCGCGCTCCGTGATACAACGCCTTAGTGCGCTCGGCCATTTCCGACACTACTAAGTTTATCAGATCAATTATGTATTTATCAATCAGGCTGTTTAATTTTGTAAGTATTTTATGGATAACAGTACTATGTTACGTCATATTTCATTGTAACATGTGTATAATTCACGGTTGTAAAACTTTTAACACTCTTATGAAGATGGATAATATCCGAAACTGGTAAAGTTTTAAATACAGCAAACAGCTGACGGTTGACTAGGCATTTTTAAAAGTATACTAGCTTATTTGCCCGTGCTTTGCAACGGTTGTTGAAGGAGGGTCTGTGTGTATCATAGCTTTTTAGGGTTCCGGACCTCAGCCAGTGAAAATAGAATCCTTGTTGGATCGCTTTGTCAATAAACTCAGTTGTCCTATCCAAGATGTCAAATGTAAGTAAAAGTCATTGTCCAAAACGATGTCCAGCCAGTTATAGGTGGAACTACAGTTTAACGTGGGTTCCGAACTACGGTGCTACTCGGTATTTTTCACATGAGCAATACTGCCAGAGGTGAAAGAATTGGAAAGTGACAGATAAAACACCTAGGACCTGGCGGGGCTCGAACCCGGCACCTGTGGTGTGGCACTCTACCACTGTGCAACCGAGGCGCACTCGTATACATAAGATGCTTAATTCTATGACAGACGTTCGCTTCCTTGATGCACTACCCATCCGACGGGACGTTAAACCCCCAAGCTTGCTTCTTTCTACTACCCCACACTTACTATGCAGCAGCGGTGTTTATTAATTCTTTGGTGCACTACAGCGCCTCTATCGCTTGTTTGTTGTACTACGCAATCCATACTTCAAGCATAACCTACCGTACATCTGAAACAATTTCCCTGATTCCACTTTTATGAAACGAAGTTGCTCCATGAAAGTACATCTTTAATGAAGTAGAAATATCACTGAAAATAATTACGGTTAGCTCTCTTTCCGTTAGATGCGCAAGTGTCGCTCCAAACGTAAGACTTAAGCTTCCATTGTAGTTGTTACGTGTACGTTGGACTCTGATATCAGTATGTAAATATATGGATTAAGCACGGCGAGAATTGTATCGGATTTATATTCATTGCGTTGAATCATACTTCGTACAACATAGCAACCAAGATAAAGGTTTTTCAAAAAATATGGTAAATTTGAAAAGTCGAAGAGTAGGTAGTATTTTCAACGGGTATTGTAATAAACCGATCGCTGCCCCGAATTTCACACGAAAACCCGCAGCCCTATCTATTAGTTCTTTACTGCATTCGCCGTTCTTTCCAAGCATGAAATAGACCTGAAACTTGAAAGTACGATATCTTTTACTTGCCTGATCTAATTCTGATAAAATGAAGCCTACACGTTGCCCCATGATATTCTCTATTTATCTGTGATACCCCCAAGAATGTTCATTTAGTACTTTTGGAGATTACTATCTACAAACAGAGACATTCGATTGCTTTCAGAGAAATGTTTAAAGTGTGATATCTTATTTTTTATGATCCGATTTTGTGAAATGAAGCGTTTCTGTAACCGAAAGATACCATCACGTTTCCTGCGAAAAACCCCTGAAAATAGGTCTATTTGTTTTGGAGATGAAAGATAAAGATAGACATGACGGTTGCGATGAAAACCGTTAAATTTTGATGTTCTTTTCGTGAGCAGATTTTTGATGAAAATAAGTCTATATGCTGTCCCAAGGTACGCTGAAGTTAACTGTGAAACCCCCATGCGAATTCGTGAAGTAGTTTTGGAGAAGACGCACAGGGCGTCTGCTGTACCCCCGCGAGAGGTCCACAACAGCGGCGCCCACCCACCGCAGTCTCATGCGTTGCCAGCGAAGCCAACGCCGCCTGAAGCTGCGAGCGAAGAGTCAGCAACTCTGCCTCCATCCGTTCGCAGCAGTCACAGTTCCTAGCCAAACTAAAAACTTTTTTTTTTCAAAGTAAGTACGTCTGAGGACACACAAGTTTGGTAAACAGTGAGCTTCGAAAGATATGGATCTGACACTACACTGTTTATTAACGGCGAATCTGAAAAATATATACGCGAGCTAATAAATCAAATCAAAATAACAACTGAACTGACAACTAAACGCGATTCTTAGTAAATAAACACGCGAGCACACTAAGGCTTTAAGAACTGTAAAAGAAAGCACACACGAAATGAAAATAAGTCGCTTCTATTAAGAAGCCGGTTATCTTACAATGTAGAGCAGCTGCTGGTCACGTATGCACTGGCCGCCGGTCACTGAGCAACACTCGTATGTGTTTGCAAAGTGTCGGGGCTAGTTTATAAGCTCTCTAGTTGCTTCCCGACTCCCGTCAAGTATCAACTCAGTGTTATATATAAGGAACAGTGTAGAGTGCATGAATGTTATTTTATTCAACTAGTTTCGGTTCTTCTTTTAGACCATCTTCAGAAATTGTAACTCCATCGACGTCGTG
Organism: Locusta migratoria; assembly: GCA_026315105.1. NCBI lineage: Eukaryota > Metazoa > Arthropoda > Insecta > Orthoptera > Acrididae > Locusta > Locusta migratoria. Next base: position 449,203,035 of record CM048746.1, read on the forward strand.
GAGCTGGCAGGTAACTGGGAGCCTTCCAAGAAAGTATAACAATATTAAATATCAATACTAAATGTTCACGTATTAATGATTCGTTCTGGTAAGTGACTCTATAAATTAGAACAGGTAATCAGAAAACAATGTGAAACATTAATTAGTATTAAAGTAGGAAATTAAACTTTTCCTAAAAATTTAAAACCTTATTCTTCAAATAAAAAAATAAAACGAAAACAAAAAAAAACTCCTGAAAAAATTAGTGACTAGCCTAAACTAGTCATATATCACAGTGGGTTACAGACAATTTTAGCGACTTGACTGTCGATGAAACGAACACAACACCCAGTCCCCCGCCGGGAATCGAACCCGGGCCCCCTGCGTGGTAAACATAATTTATTTATTCCTATTTTAAAGTAGTTTGTACATTTTAATACCGATAGTTGACGTTTGAGTTGAATTGAAATGACAGTTTTGTGTATGTTTCAAAACTTTTTCGTTAACCGGCTCCTTTCATGGCCGCATGTTTTAAGCCGCCATGAAACGATCATGGCGGCCGCTCCCGGCTAAGGTTAGAGTCCTCCTTCGGGCGTGTGTGTATGTTTTTGTCCTTAGCATAAGTTAAAATAGTTTGTAATTATAGGGACGATAATCTGAGCAGTTAGGAGTATTAGTTTTACAAACACGTGAATATTTTCCCCGTCCATTTATGTCTGCTGGATGATATAACCATACAGCTCTCCCATGTCCAAAGACTCCTTCTGCGATAGAGACTGCTTAAATTTGGTTGACATGTCCTCTGCAACTTGCAACCTTAGTTTGCGCACTAAATCACGGCCGTGATACGTCTTGCCATTCATATCATAGAGCTCTTTTATTGTTCAAGGACATAAACTTCTCTGCATCCCTTGTTTCTAATTAGTGCGGTAAACATCCATACACAAATAATAACACTTACTCGCTTTCACAGGCTACGTATGACTACCACCGAGCAATCCCGTTTGTTTTTTAGCATTTGGTGTAATTAAAGTGTTTGTAGAATGATAAATACGTAAATAAAATATTTAAGTCATATCGTCGAATCTCTGGGGGGAATCTGCTTTGGTGCAATACTAAAATTCAAAGGGCGAAATCTTGACTCAGAAACCTACGACAAGAGCCAAATCCGGCCCTACAGCGCGTATAACCTGCGGGCATCTCCCTATGAACCCATAGACTAGACAAGAGGGAGAGAGCAGCTAGCCTTCAGACTGTCTGCAAGATGACAGCAGGACAGTGGGGTGAGGTAGGGAGACTGAAGGCTAGTGTCTTGTGACGTCAGACGTGGCTGCAGCTGCGCACGTCAGAGCTCGTCTGCTGCCCCAGGTGAACCTGCGGATCGTAGTCCTCTATGCAGTTTTCTACCAGCTTAACGGCGGTTCTGGCTGCTGATATCGTTTGGTAGCTCGAAATGGAAGAAGCTAATTGAAAGCATACGTGTTCCCAAAGTTCAGCATAATAAAAGCCACCAAGATCACTTGAATAATGTTTATGAATACTTAAATAGCAAAATCCTTACTCAAAGAGAATTTCCCATAACTTAGTCTCGTTTTTATATATGCACCTTTTTCTGTTTTTAGTGTCAACGAAGTACCACACGGTTTCGAGCTGAAACTCGTGTCTCGCACAATAAATCCTGCTGTTTTTTCTTTATGCAAAATACACAATAAAACACACCATATTCATTACGCATAAGAGGAGAAAAGGTTATGAACAAAATTATTTACAAACAATTTCATTTACTTCCGTAAAACATTTAGTTCTGTATATATCGATTTTTTCTTTTGTTGCCGGAAGAACACACGAATTCGCGTCCGGTAACGTATGATAGTAATAGAATCCGAACAATGCGTCTTGTCAAATGCACGGTAAATACAATTTTGCGTTAAAAAGAAAAAGAGAAAACGCTGTTGGTATTTCGAAGCCAGTGGTTATACACAGAGATTCAGACAGCAGAACAAAATAGCTGCAGATTTATTTACGCTCGAATGTGTATGCAAAGCGTCGGGGAAGTTTGTTGGCTGTCTAGTTGCTTCCCGGCTCCCGTCACGTGTCATCTCAGTTTTGTCACATCCGTGGTGCAGGTACCATGTTCGGACCTACGCCACTGAGTAATTGATACGAAACAGATCTACTTAATTTACTACTCTTAAAGGCTGCGGTGACAGGTGTTTTCTGCACCCATCCAGGGTAATGTATAATAATTAAGTATCAATACGTAACGTTCGAATTCAGGTATTTTGTACGTAATGTGCTGGTATATCAATCTAAAACAGTAACAACATCGAAAAGAATGGGCCAAATGCTAAATAAGCATTAAAGTAGTAAATTATGCCTTTTTATTAAAATCTAAAACACCCTTCTTAAAATCAACATAACGAAAACCTAAAATTATGCTACAAAATTAGTGACAAACGTATGAAAGCTAGTCATATTGCGCAGTGTTCGGCTAAGAGTATTTTAGCGATTTGAATGTCACTTAAACGAACAAAACACCCAGTCCCCCGCCGGGAATCGAACCCGGGCCTCCTGCGTGGTAGTTACACACGCAGTCGTTTGAGCTACGGAGGAGGGCGGCAGAGCTAACGGTATTAGTTCAGTTGCACTGCACATAATAAATACCTTTTATTTATTTCTAAATTTGTTTTGAAATTTTGATCTAGTAGTTGAAGTTTTTATTGAAGTGAAATCACAACCCTCGGTGTGTGTGTGTGTGTGTGTGTGTGTGTGTGTGTGTGTGTGTGTGTGTGTGTGTGTGTATGTGTGTGTTTGTTGTCCTTGGCATAACTTTACACTGGAACATTTTTTCCCGCCCTTTCATGCCTGCTGGATGATATAACCATTCAGTCCAAAGACTCGTTCTGCGAAAGATGCTGCTAAAATTTGCTTGAAACAATCAGCACCACCTTTTGCGCTGCTGTGTTATGTTAACGAATCGTGTCAGGACTGCTATATTACTCATCTGCTTGGAAGACACGAGAATCACAATTGCATCTTGTAATGTTGAAGAATTACCCGTACCTGTCTAGCTACGTGGGGTTTCCGGACAAGATGCCGCAGGTAGTTTAGCTGTTTGGAACCACCGCTCCTAAACCGAGAAATTTCCGAACGGAGGCGTCCCACTGTTTGTCTGCACACCACCAGGGCGCGGGTTATCGCCGTTTCTGTGTCGTCGCCGGGAACTTTCTTTCCGGTTACTTTCGTATGCTGCTTTTGTTCTAAGCATTGTACACCATGGAAGTGATAACATCGAAAAGGAAGTCGTAACTTGTCAAGGATGGTCATCGCCATCGTAACCAGACAAAATAGTGATTACAAACTTCATAATGTATTATGAGCAATGGCCGTTTAAAAATTACAAATTGTGAAATCGTTAATCAACACCAACATTTTAGCCACCTTAAAAAACATATGTGAAGATACAGAAATGTATGCATAATTATATAAAATGAGTTCGCGAAGATAGGACAGTGCGCGTTTCCCAAATTTTTGAGTAAGAATTTTAAGATCTCAAAGCTAATAAAGGCTTGAAATTTCTTGAAAATGTTTCGAATTATGACAGCTGCAGCATGCAATTGTCTTAGCCGGGAAGAGGAATTATCGGGACAACTCAGAAAGCTGGTTGTAGTTCGGAAAGTCGAATCAGCGAAGAGCTTTTCAAAAATTAACGGAAGGTAATTTTTAAGGTCGATAGGATCCTTTCCACGCAAGAGGATTCTATTGTTTGCTTGTGAAAAAGCAAAGAAAATTCTTTGCGAAAACAGGACTTTGTTTATGGATAGGACATATGATAGCTGTTCAGAAAAATTCAGACAATTGTACATTACCCATGTAGACATCGGATGTACAGAAGATGCAACGAAGTTATTGCTTTCTGCATTTGCTTTGCTCACAGACAAATATCAAAATTCATACGATAGACTTTTGTGAATTGGAAAGCAAGATGTCCTAGATGACCGAACTGCAATGCTATATCTTGAAATGCCCACTACCCGCCTGTAACTTCCACTTCAACCAGTGTCCGTGGAAGAAGAGATCAGAACTGCGATCAACGAGAGACTGTAAGGATAGGGATGAAGTCCGACTGTTTTGTGGCATATATGCTACACTGGCACATTTCCACACAACACTGTCGATGAAGCATGTCGAATGGAGAGATCAAGAATATTATAATGTTAACTGTTTTGTAAGTGGTTACGTTAAATAGAACCAACTAAAATTCATCTTTATAAGTGAAATACAGTAACTGTTTTTTAATGAAGGAGTACAATCATGATCAATGTATTGTGGCACTAATTCATGTCGTGAATTGTCTTAAAGTGTTATAAAATCTAAATTACCAATTCCAGTCGCTTCAAAACGTACTTTGACCAGCACGTGTTATTGTTTTATAAATGGTTTTGAAAATTCTTTCATTAGTTGGATGTATTACATGCTGCCCTTCTAATCAGATATTAGTTGTTTCTCTTGTTGCGGTGTTCTATCGAGAATTATATTAAAGATAAATACTTATAAAGCAAATTAGGAGAAATGAGATTTGATAATTATAAATTACGTAAACGTGTCTTAAAAAACTTAGTGGGTAACTATTTATCTAGTACCATCCAGCAATGTCGTGATAACCGTGTCTCGGTTTTAACAGTACAACAGAAAATAGTTCCGGTATTATGCTAGTTTTATTATGGGACCCCGCTTCAACAGTCGTGTGCACTTACTCAGCCTACCTTTTTGGCCTCCTCCGCAGGTGCAGTTACGCAATTTGTATTGGCGTTAAAAATGTGTGGCCGCAGTGGAGTAGCCGAGCGGTCATTCGAGTGACAGCTGCGGTGCTGGACGGACGTGTGGCGGCTGCTCGGCGTCCGGACGTAAACAACGGCTGTGTCGCTGCGAGTAAGGTTCGTTTGAACTGCTCTCTTCATTAGTAGCTATGGTTTCGAACTATAGTGAGACAGAATGAGTACGATAAATGTTCTGAGGAAAGATACGATAAAATTTACTTTCGATACAAATTTTGTTAGACCAAAGGCTTTTGAAATTAGGCGGTGGTTCATGGAGAAATTTCAGATGACCAGTAACGCTGTAGAGGGTGTTCACTCATCATTTGTGACAAATTCTGTATATTTGAAGATGTTAAACCCAGAATTATGTTGTTCAATTGTTGATCAATGTGGCGGTGTTGCTAAATTTAACCATTCCGATGGTTCAGTTAGCGAAGTTTTAATGTCACATCTCGGACTAGGAATTCGAACTGTACGTGTTTTTGAGCTGCCTTTTGAGGCCCGGCTGAAGAAATAAAGTTTTGAAGCCATATGGTAGAATTATATCTAATATAGCTGAGAAATGGTCCGAGGAGTATATGTTTCCCGTACTTAACGGTGTTCGACAAATCAAGATTGAATAACAGAGGCATATCCCTTCATATATAAATGTATGCGGATACCGTGGCGTTGTCATATATGACGGTCAGCCTAAGACTTGCGCCTTGTGTAACTCCACCGACCACGTGAGAAGCGAGTGCAGCAAGAGGCGGCCGGCGCAGCTGCCGCGCGCGGAGCCTGCGGCCCCGGGCCAGGCGGTCAGCCTCAGGCTGACGTATGCGGCCGCCGTCTACCCCAGCGGCCCCGCCGAGGCGACAACAGTGCAGGCGCCACTCGCCGAAGCTCTGCCGGCACCCGGAAACAACGCGGAGCAGCGAGGCACCGATGACGTCAGTGCAGCAGACGAGAGCCCCGCAGTTGAATCGCCGACAGTAACATCTGATGAGCCCGACAATCCACCCACCGTACAGGCGAAAACGCAGGCTACCAAACGACCCGAAATTGCACGGATCTCTCTCGTTTCGCAACAGGAAGGGGATCAGATTTCCGTCCAAATACCTATGGAAACTGAAGTGCAACCGGACTGTCCCACCAGTGTCAATGACGATCTAACTATGAACAAAATGCAAACAGCAGAGGATGAAGTTTTTCTTGGGGACAAACAACTTAGTGCACAAAAACTGACAAAAGGAAAAGTCTAGACACTAGATTTTTACAAGGGGAAGGGAAGAGAATGGAACTCAACAGGAGGTTGAGAATAAACACACGGAGAGAAAGCAAGATAGTAAACCTTCTGAGAAATCTTCCGCTGATTCCAAAGAGATATCGCCCAATTTGTCTCCAGAGAGCTCCCCAAAAAGGAGGGGAAACAAAATACGTCGGGTGGCTCATGAGAACGCTGTTTTAAAGTGAAAATTATGTGCCATTCAGGAACGTGACAAGGAAAAAGAAAATTCTGCAACAAGCAATGCTTCCGTGCGCCAACAAGAACTTAACAGACAACTGCCTTCGGACAGTATGCAGCCCCTATCACCAAACGAAGATGATTCACTGTTTAGACGGAGCACTTCACAGGCAGAAGTGGACTGGTCTGAAAGCAGCGAGGATGGCAAGGATGTCGCAATGGTAGACGAACTGCCGCAAGATGAAGTCTTTTACTAAGCTTGATGCAATTGCTAAAGATGAAACTGACAATGAACCGATCCTGTTATTCCTGTTATTCATTATTCTTATTATTCTCATTCTTAGACAGAGTGGAGATAATATCACGATTTTATAATTTGAAGAGAGAGGATAGAAAAAATAGCAAAGACAGAATTATATTATCCCTTCAATAATTTTGACATTCGAATTAGCCACGTCTCCTAACGGAGCAAACGTATAACGCCACTACTTTAAACATAAATAAAATTCAAAGTGATGTTAAGGTAGCTGCTCTTAAAGAATTTTTGTACCAATCAGACACTGATATCGCCTTATTGCAAGAAGTGCAAATACCGAACATCTATGTGGCTGGCTTTAGAGAAATTTTAAACGTAGCTCATGAACACCATTGTGGGACGGCTATCCTAGTCAGGGAGGGAACTGAAGTAAAAGATGTCAGTTTCTTAGACTCAGGAAGGGGCATTCGGTGTAAACTTCAGAATACCACTCTTATCAACGTTTATGCACCATCTGGGAATAATGTTAGGGCGGACAGAGCTAAGTTTTTTAAGAGTGATTTTTTATTAGTACTTAAAGACAATCCTGCAACAGTTTTAATAGGGGGCGAATGGAACTGTGTTTTACACGGAAAGGACCAGAGACCAAATTTAAATCAATCCAGGGAACTTGAGGCTCTTGTTACTCACCTGTGCTGGAAAGATGCATGGGAAATTAAACATCCCACCCTAGTCAGATATACTTATATCACAAGTAGGTCACAAAGTAGAATTGATAGGATATATGTTTCTTCGAACCTGGAAAATAGTGTCAGCAATTGAAGTAATACGGACCGCCTTTTCTGACCTCCTCGCCGTAAGATGCAGTGTTCAGTTAGAGAAACAAAAAACATATCGGGGTCGGCCGGTTTGGAAACTGAATATCAACATGTTGTCAGATACAGCCCTTGCTGATAGAATCAACGAGGCCTGGCAGACTGCTTTACGACGTCGCCACAAGTACAGATCGAACATTGAATGGTGTACCACGGAAGGAAAGAAGAAACTTAGAGCCACGTTGATAGCATACGGTAAGGAGAGAGCGAGATGGTTGAGACACACAGTATTCTATTACTCTTGTCTCCGGGATCTTTACGAACAACCAATGAAACAAGAAAACATAATGGAAATTAACGGGATAAAGGCTCAGCTCATAAAAATTAAGAAGTCACAGTTAGACAGCCTAAAAATCAAATCACACACTCACTTTTGTGGAAGAAGAAACTGCGTCGCTCTATCACCTTATACGCTATGCAAAAAGACATTCTACATGCGGCCTTCTGTTATTTTACTAAACTCTATGCTAACAGACCCATAGAGTAAATAGTAATAACCGAGTTTTTATCACATTCTGGATTACAGGACAACATCACAGATGAAGATAACCGTTATATACAAAGAGTAATAACAGAAGAGGAAGTTTTAGATACTTTAAAGTCCTCCCCCCTAAAAAATCACCAGTCCCAGACGGATTACCCATTGAATTCTGTACTACTTACTGGAACATAATAGGACGTAAATTTACTGAAATTGTCAATGAAACACTTCTTGGGGTGGCAGTTCCCATAGACTTCAAACAGAGTATTACTGTGCTCCTTCCAAAAGGTAGGAATACGGAAACGAAAGATATACGTAAATTACGACCAATTACACTGATGAATTCCGATTATAAAATCGTAGGGAGGGTCATCAAAGAGAGGTTACGTTCTGTTCTCGAAAAATCATTGGCAGCCATCAGACGTGTTTTCAGGACGCAATATATTAAGGACCGTCAGTGAATACAGGGACATTGTTTCGATTTTTGCCAACACGGTAGAACACGGAGGACTTTTATCGATTTTGCAAAAGCCTTTGACAAAGTGTATCACGGATACCTTTTATCAACCTTGACTGCAATGTCATAATTTTAAGGAATATGTTACAAGGTATAAAAACAAAGATTACTATAAATGGGCATTATACTAAGGACATATAATCGACAGTGGCGTCCCTCAAGGAAGTCCACTTTCGATGATCCTGTACTGTACAGCACTGGAACCACTATTAAGAAGGTTGACGGATGCTCTCGAAGGAATTTCACTATCAGGCGTGAAATATGTAACCAATGCGTATGCTGATGACATTGGTGTGATCGTCAGGAGCCAGACTGACTTAGAGAAATTAACAGACATCGTACAGCTGTATTGCAACACGTCGGGAGCACAAATAAACGGCGCCAAGAGTGCATTCCTCAATTTAAATGGTTTCACGACCCCCAGATTAATTGGGCGCAGCGCGTCGAACAGCACACAGCCCTGGGGATTACTCTCTGCAGCTGCCGTCTGCGAATGATAGCGTCCAACTGGAAGAAGATTTTAGATAGGATTCGTGGTACAGTCATTCTAAATCATATGAGGGAGCTGAACATCAAGCAAAAAGTTAGACTAATCAACTGCGTTGTCCTTTCGAAAGCTATATATGTAGGGCAAATCTTACTCTTACCAAAGGAAATAGCAAAAGCTATTATGTCGACAGTTTGCCAATATCTTTGACATGGAGCGATTTTTGGGGTTTTAGTATGGACAGCAACGTTAAAACCGGAAGAGGGAGGACTAGGACTTACTGATATTCAGAAAAAATCGACAGTTTTATTTGTTAAGAGATCCTTACAGTTAATTGAAAACCAGCCTGAAGGTATTACAGCACAGTTATTCAACCTTTTTAAACCTGAAAGTCTGCAGCCACCAATTAATATAAATGCAATTAACTACAAATTGAAACATATACGTCGTTATTACTTGGAGCTCAGTTATGTGAGTTGCATTTTACTGGACAAGACCAAGAGGAACTATCAATATATGATGCACAGAATAAGATCACAAGACCATAAAAATAAGATGGAGGCCACGTTTCCAAACAGAAAATGGAAAATTATTTGGAGAAATATAAGTAACAAAGTACTCTCCTCAGACACACAAGTGGCTTAGTATAGAGTAATTAATTACATAGTAAGTACGAATGAAAAATTATATGCCATTGGCCTCAGTGAGACAAACCAATGTCTAAAATGTCACAGAACGGACACTTTAGACCATCGGTTCCTTTCAATGGGGAATACTGAAATATGGAAGGAACTTATTAAACAGATATCTTTCCTAAAGTGAAGTGATGGCAGAGAAATAAATTAAGATTACATCTTTTTTCCAGAAGAAATGTTTTTTCCTCGACAAAGAACAACACCATCCACTGGGTTATTGGCAATTTTTGTCACTACGTAATCGCTAACAAAGGTAGTGACAATGTACAGAATTACAAAGAATACGTACTTCACGAGTATTACAAGATTTACCAAAAAACAGAATAATAAAAGGAATTTTGGGAATATGTTACAAGTTGTGTTTGAAAAACAGGGAGTAGGATAATTATGTATTAAAAGAAGAATGAATCGTAATCGCATGCTGAAGTAGGGGACTGCTGTTGAGGGTGAAGTACGGTGGGGACTTCGTGGCCGCTACGGTAGCCGTGAAGGCCTCAACAGAACCCTGAAAAGGCATGCACTGCGTGACTAGGAGAGATGTACAGATAAAGAATTGTGTTCGCAGAAGTTAAATCATTGATTCATATTTCAAATTTGTCACAAAAACGATGTTTTTTTTTTCCTCTAATTTTTGTCATTAACGTTAATATTAATCCCAGGAGAAGGGAGTTTCCTTTTACATTTTGTAGTCGTCAGCTAGTATTCCTCCTCAGGAAGAAGTCGTTTATTTCTAAGTATTTGATTTTATACTCATATACCGTTCTGAAAGAATAACAACAACACAGAAGAATCATTCATTTTATACTCTACAGTGGCCACAAGCCAACATAGAAGGTACCAATCAATAAAAATGGCGGAGAAGCCAGGCCGAGAAGGCCACATTAGGCGAGTGCAAGGACGGGTTGAAGGGGAGGAAGGGGACCCGATAAAAAAAAAAAAAAACACGTAATTATAAATACCAAGGAACAAAATATACAAAACATAAAAAACACAGCGCCCCAAGTGGCTGGGCGCGGAACTGCACTGCACTGCGCTGTATTACTCGCAGCGTCGGTTTACGAAGCGCTACACCAGCTCCCCCCCCGGTCGGAAGCGGAGCGTCGGAGTCTCGAAGTCTTGCTGGGGAGTGCACCCGGCGTCCTGAACGAGTCGTTCGCGGCGGTGGGGTGGCGTCTGGAGGCGGCCGTTGTGCTGCGTCTGGTGAGGCGACGGAGGCGGCGTCTCGCTGTTCAACCATGGTGGGAATGGACGTCGCTGGGGTGGCGGCAGTGGCGTCAGGAGAGACATAGACTGGTTTGACGCGGTCCAGCGACACGGTGATAGGTTTGCCATTCACCATTATCTCTATTGTTTGAGTATGACGTTGTAGCACTTCGTACGGGCCAGAGTATGGTGCTTGTAGTGGTGGTTTGCCCCCCTCCTGTGCGGAGCATGAAATGTCTTGATGGACGAAGTAGGGTGGTGTGCCATGTCTTGAGGCTTTCACGGGCTACGTGTTGTCTGAGACGGCGCAGAAATTCCGGTTGGCTAGTGTTGTCGGCTGTTGCTATAGACTTAGTCTCCACAAAGTCTCCTGGAAGACGCAGTGCTTTGCCGTAAACTAATTCTGCCGGTGACGAACCAATGTCTGACTTGAAAGTCGTACGCAAGTCTAGCATGACTACTGGTAGAGCAGACGTCGAGGTTTCACCGTCACACAACAAGGCTGCCTTTAGGCAACGTTGCCAGCGCTCAACCATTCCATTGCTCGCTGGGTGGTAGCTTTTAGTCTTGTCATGAGTGTACCCACAGAATTTAGCCGGTTATACAAACAATTCAGATTCGCACTGACGTCCTCTGTCTGCGGTAATAAGAAGTGGGCAACCGGATTTAGCTAACCACGTTATTGCAAAAGCTGAAGCCAATGTTTCGGCTGTTATGTTATCCACCAGTACTGCTTCAGGCCATCGAGTGAACCCGTCAATCATAGTAAGTATTTTTGTCCTTCCGAAGGCAGTAGTGGTCCCACCACATCGAGATTTACATGTTATCTGGAAAATTTCCAATTGGTGCTTGGATGGCGATTTATCTTGCAGCGTTGGCACTGTAAGCAAGATTGGACCCACTGACGGCAATCTTTCTGGATGCCAGACTATACAAAACGGTTTGCCATTAGTCGGAAAGTTGAACGCACACCTGGGTGACACAACCCGTGCACTGTGTCAGATGCCTGTTTTCGAAAGGCTGGTGGCAGGAAGGGACGATGACCGTCAGAAACGTCGCAATATAGTCGTATTCCTTCTCCTGGTAAGTCGACGAGTTGTAACTTGAGATCGGAAGAAGGATCATTGACGTAGGTCAGGAGTTCATCTTGGTCTTGTGCTTGCGCCAGTGCGCGGTAGTCGATGAGACTTGAGACACTGCTAATTAGAGACAGCAATCTGCGACAATATTATCAATCCCGGATATATATCGAATATCCGCCGTAAACTGGGATATAAACTGAAGTTGATTAAGCTGTCACGTTCAACAACTGTCACTCTTGAGCTTAAAGGCGAACGTTTGAGGTTTATGGTCTGTAAATATCGTGAATGTTCGCGCTTCTACTTGTGGCCGAAAATATTTTACTGCTTGGTATATGGCCCGTAATTCACGATGTTAGGAATTGATAATATATTATTTTGTAAATATCTCTGGATTGATAATTGAATCTTTGATGTAGCTTTTGTCTTTGAAATACAGAACGTAAACAGGGAAGCTGTGTTATTATTCACGACGTACGCTACATAAAAAATTGGTGCCGAAACCCGGGAAGAGAACGCAAGAAAAGAAAAAAAATAACACAGACACAAGGTTCAGTGATAATTATGTAAGCATACTGCACGCCGTATCAGAGTAATACGGAGCTGTGAATGAGGAATCACATCACGACTTCGACATCGTCTCAACAGCTGACTGAGATACGTACAATGACTACTTATTTGTAGCCTTGCTTCACGGCGAGATATTATTGAAGTAGCAAAGAATAGTAGAAGCCTCACAGAAATAAATATTGTTGTAACTTGAATACCATACGTAATAATCTCCGACAGCAGATAGGTATTGCAGTTGATGACGTCACACGCGCTGTCGATTGTTTGTTTGGCATTCACAACAGTATCGTAGTACGAAGTTATTAAAAGTAGCGTACGCAACGTGCGTTAATATTTTACGCAGTTCTTTGAGTGGTGCTATATTCACTGATTACTACGAAGTAAAGTAAATCTGTTCTGCTTCAGTTACGCATTCCATACATTGCGAAGTACCGTATAACATAGCCAAGATGTCTGACGTCGAAACTACTGACGCAAGCGCACGTTTGCATCATCTGAAAAGACGACGAACTAGAGAAAGAGCCAATATTACGCGGTTTGTCAAAGAGATACAAGAATTTGCCGATTCTTCGTCCGTGGAGAACGTGGAGTACTGTAGGGAACGATTAAAGGAGACCTTAGATAAATTGATACGACTTGATGACGAAATTCACAGCCTTCTTGACGATAATAATTACGCCGCTGACATATCCAAATGCGATGAGTACATAGATACTGCCAAGCGTGTCCTCATACTAACTTCTGAAGAAATGGAGAAAAAATTGTCTAGAGCCATGTCGCATGTTTCAGTTAACGACGCCCAACCTGCAGCAACAGTTGCCTCTGCTGCTCCAGTAACCACAGTTAAGCTTCCCTCCATAAAGCTTGAGTCATTCTCAGGAGATATAGAATCATGGGCTCGATTTTGGGAACAGTTTGAGCAATCAGTTAATAAGAACGCCTCATTGTCAACCGTTCACAAGCACATATTTTTGCGCGGTTATTTAGAAGGGGAACCAAAAAGTTTGGGGGAAGGTATCGCTGTGACAGCCGAAACATATGAGGAGACAAAGATGATGCTTAAGGCTCGTTACGGTAACAAAGATAGAATTATACAGGCTCACTTGGATTATCTCGAAAGTATTAAGCCCATACAGTTTGTGACTCCAGATGTGCTTAACTCCACATTTAATGACTGCAATCGCCGTATTCAAGCTCTGCGTGCACTCGGAGAAGATGTAAATGCCTATGGCCGAGTGCTCGCACCGAAAATACTTAGAGCATTTCCAGACGACATGTGTCGGCGTTCGATAATACATGTTAAACGTGAAGGTCTGTCAGAGGGTGATATTCTTAAACTAATTGAATTTATAGGAGAAGAAGTAGAGGCAGCTCTCACCACAGAAAAGATCCGTTGCATGACGCCTACGTCTTCAAGTTACACCTTTACCGCGGCAGCTCTCCATGTTCGCACTAAATCCAAGCAACAGTTAACAAAGGTAACTAAACAAGCGGTACCGTTCTGTGTTTTCTGTGAATCTCGTGACCACTGGGCTCAGGATTGTAAGACAGTTACAGACGTTGCGAAAAGAAAAGAGACACTAAAAAATTCTAACCGTTGTTTCTTATGTCTGAACAGAGGACATAAAGCAGCTAACTGTGGGAAGAAAGGCAAGGCACTTTGCACTAACTGTAAAAAGTCACATCATAGGTCTTTGTGCACGAATCAGGATACCCTTAAGGGAACGGGGGATCAGATAAATGTCGCTTCTGTTAGTCAAATCGATGCTACGACCAGAAATTTCACGTTCCTGCAAACAACTCAGGTTTGCATCATAGGGCCGACCGGCCTAAGGCGTTTGACTCGGTGTATACTGGACAGCGGAAGCCAAGCTACATTTATATCAAAGTCTCTGATAGAAGAGTTAAAGCTACAAATCACTGATCAACATGGGATGACTGTTTGTACTTTTGAGGCAGAGAAGACTTACTCATGTCACCGTAAACTCGTTCGTTTTAATATTAAAGGAGCCTGGGCAAATTCGACTGTGTCTATTACTGCTTACGAAAGTGATCACTCTTTCTCACCTCAGCCAGTGATCTCACAAGACATTGTAACCAAAGTGAATCTTTGCAGAGTTCAGTTAGCTGATCCTAAAACTGGATCTCAAGAAGACTTACCAATAGAGATCTTAATCGGTAGTGACCATTACTGGAGGATAGTCAAGGCTAGTTCACCTGTCCGTATTTCTCCGTCGATTGTTCTAATTCCCACCATATTTGGTTGGGTCCTAAGTGGAAATCGTTCGGGAGTTTGTGCTAATTCAGTTGCTGTAAATCTCATCCATGAAACATACTCACCATCTGATGATGAATTACGGAAGTTATGGGACTTAGAAACGATTGGAATAATGGCAAACCCTCCTCGAGCTTTGAGTAAAAGTGATTCCGCAGTTCTTGAGGATTTTCGTTCATCCTATTGTGTGCGAGACCATCGAAGAGTCGTACGTCTCCCAAGAAAACAAGATGTTCCGCTGGCAAGTAACAGACTCAACGCAGAACGTCGATTTAACATGTTACATAAAAGACTTTGCAATAACGAAAACCTTAAGGACATGTACTGCAATCTCATGTTGGACTACATTACAGAAGGTCATATAGAATGTGCCCCCACGGAAGATCTTGGAAATGACATATTCTATCTTCCACATCAAGCCGTGAAAAGAGAGAAATTTGGTAAGACGAAGTGGAGAATAGTCTTTGATGCATCATCGCATGAAGCCAATACACCTTCTCTCAATGACGCATTAGAAGCGGGACCGAATCTTCTACCAGAAATATTCGCCATATTGTTACGATTCAGACTACATCAGATAGCAATCGTCAGTGATATTAAACAAGCATTTTTGCAATTAGTCTTACACGAAAGTGACAGGGACTTAACCAGATTCTTATGGTACTGCGTAATCAAAGACAGTGATGGGAATTACCAGACGACAGACGAAGTAATGACTTATTGCTTCACGAGACTGCCATTTGGACTAACATGCAGTCCATTTTTACTCTCCGCAACACTTAGAGAACTAGCTGAACGACATAGAACTACGTTTCCCCTTGCAGCACCTCTTGTTGAGAGCAGCTTCTTTATGGATGATAATGATGCTATAACTCTGTACTATGAACTCAGCGCAATGATGAAACTACTGAGTTTCGATTTAGCGAAATGGGCCACCAATTCGGATCAACTAAGGACCATATGGAGGGCTGAAGGACAAGACATAAACCCTGAAACGCAAGTTCTTGGTGTTTACTGGAATACAGAAACAGACTGCTTCTATATGAATGCAATGGATATTACTAGTAGGATTCCTGTAGGCCCCACTACTAAGAGGACACTGTTGCAAATTACAGCCAAATTTTATGATCCATTAGGATTGTTCTCTCCAGTGTCTCTTATTGGAAAACTGTTATTTCAGGATACATGGTGCAGAGGTATTGATTGGAACGAGTTGCTGCCACCCGATATTGGGTCTCGATGGAACACTTGGTTTTCTACCCTACCTTCACTGTCTCAAATACAAATTCCACGATGGCTAGCAACTTCAACAAAGAGCAATACTCAGATCCACGTCTTCTGCGATGCCTCTGAGAGAGCATATGGAGCGGCTTTGTGTATTCGCACGACCGTGGAAGACCATATTGTTGTTCATTTGGCATGTAGCAAAACCAGACTCGCCCCCATCAAGAAGTTAACTCTTCCGCGGCTTGAACTTCTAGCAGCGTTAATAGGATCACGATTACTGTATTACTACTGCACAGCAACAGGGCATAAAATAAATGAAGCAATATTGTGGTCAGACGCTATGGTGACTTTAGGTTGGATACGCAGTGACCCAAACAGGTGGAAGACATTTATATGCAACAGAGTTACAGAGATTCACGCCCATACAAATCCCAGTCAATGGAGGCATTGCCCTGGGAGTGAGAACCCTGCCGACCATCTTACACGAGGACTTTATGGTAACCAAATACAATCTGTGAACCACTGGTGGAAGGGGCCTCCATGGCTTGCACTTGCAGAATCAAGATGGCCATCTAACGCTTCACTCATGACTGATAACCTACCAGAAGAAAAGAAGAACTTACGGCATGTGATGACAGTAGCCACTTCTTCTAACCTTATGGACTGCTCCAAATTCAGCTCCTATTGGAAACTAATTCGCGTAACAGGGTGGATACTAAGATTCATTCACAATATTCGACAAAGTTCGAAACTCGAGGGAGAGCTGAAGGCAGTGGAACTTGCTCAAGCACGTCATTACTGGATACGAGCTGTTCAACAGGAATGTTTCTCACAGGAGCTCCATGCACTCAATAACAATCAACCTGTCCCGAAAGACTCTAAAATAGCATGTTTCAATCCCTACCTAGAAGATGGTTTTCTCCGACTCGGAGGACGCTTACACTACGCAGCTGTCCCTAACGAGCAACGTCATCCATTACTCCTCGACGGTAGCCATCACTTCACAACTTTACTGGTTCAGCAAATGCACATTCGACTACATCATCTTGGCGTGAGAATAGTGTTGGCAGAACTTCGAAGAGAGTTCTGGATCCTGCGTGCCCGTCAAGTTATCAAGAGAGTTTTGCACTCCTGTCTTCCCTGCAAAATTCTACACAATCTACGGGGCCAACAAGTTGAAGCACCCCCACCAGCCGATCGAGTAAGACCATCCAAGCCATTTTCTATAACTGGCATAGATTTTGCAGGCCCTCTCTATGTAAAGGTTGGCACTACCATGGAAAAGGCATACATAACACTCTTCACTTGTGCGACGACACGTGCAGTGCACTTGGAATTGTGCTCTAACATGACAACAGACGCATTCCTCATGGCTCTTCAGAGATTCGCTGGTAGACGTGGACTACCCCATACAATCTACACAGACAATGCAAAGACGTTCCATGCAGCTAATGCTGAACTGTCTGAAATATGGAGTGCGTTATCTAACCCAAAGACTCAACGTGTCCTGGCCAGAGATGGCATTTCATGGAAATTTATCGCCCCCCGTGCGGCTTGGTGGGGAGGGTTTTGGGAGAGGATGGTGGGTACCATCAAACGATGCCTACGAAAAGTACTTGGTCAATCAAGATTAACGGAAGAGCAGCTCAATACCACGCTGATTAATATCGAAGCCGCAGTGAATTCGAGACCAATTTCTCAAGGAGACGACGATGAACCTTTAACACCAGCCCACTTTCTTATTGGTGAAGGACTACTGACAGTGCCAACAGGACCAGAACCGTCGACTAAATCTGTTTTGACAAAAGAATTCAGACTGCAACAGAAGTTGACAGATGACTTTTGAAAGCGATGGACTAAAGAATATCTATTGCAACTTAGAAGCTTGCACGAAGTTCGGGGTACTTCGACAAGAGTCATCAAGTTCCGCCCCGGTGATGTTGCTCTGGTACAAGAAGATGGACGCCCGCGCCACCTATGGAAGAAAGCAAGAATAGAGAGACTAGTCGAAGGAAGAGATCAGAAAGTACGAACAGTAATTCTATGCACACCAGAAGGACACCAAATAGTTCGTCCCGTTCAACTGGTCATCCCCCTGGAGGTTGACCAGGGTGGGGAGGATGTTAGGAATTGATAATATATTATTTTGTAATGTCTTTGTATATATCTCTGGATTGATAATTGAATCTTTGATGTAGCTTTTGTCTTTGAAATACAGAACGTAAACAGTGAAGCTGTGTTATTATTCACGACGTACGCTACATAAAACACGATCATTCACCTCTTCTGTGCAGGCGAAAGCTTTTCTGAAAAATATGCCAGTGGCTGCCAAGCATCCTCTCACCATTGTCGTAATGCTGCGCCTATAGCTGACAAGCTGGCGTCGACTACTACTGCCAACAGTGCGTCAAGCTATGGATTTGCTAACAATGTCGCATCGGCCTTGCTTGTTTTAGTTGCTTCAAACGCCGCACACATACCTTCTGTCCAATGTTTGAAGCTTTTATTGTCTTTCTTCGGACCCGCTAACGCCTCTGTTAAGGGTTACTGCAATTCTGCCGCGTGAGGAAGATGTCTCCGATAAAAATTTAGCATGCCTCAATAACGACGCAATACATTGACCGTAGTGAGTCGTGGTATTTGGAGTATTGCCTGCACCTTCTCGGGTGGAGGAAGAGAACCTGTGGCTGAAATCCTATGCCCCAAGAATGTCACCTCTGATAGACCAAAAACACATACCTCTACATTTAGTACGACACCATAATGTTCCAACCTATCAGACACCTCCTTCAAATGCTGTTGGTGCTGTTCATGGTCTGCTGAGAACGCCAGTACGTCGTATAAATAGGCAAATCAGAATGGAAGTCCTCTTAGAATCGAATTTATAAATCTTTGCCAACTTTGAGCAGCGATGCGTAATCCAAAAGGCATGAAAACATATTCATATAGACTGAAAGGCGTAATGAAGGCAGTTTTTGGTATGTCTCCCTTGGCAACTGGGATCTGGGTATAAGCTTTCGCACAGTGAAGCACTGTAAACATTTTAGCACCGCATAAAGCCTGATTGTAGTCCCTCAGAAGAGGAATAGGATATCTGTCCGGCACAGTACGTGCGTTAAGTGCACGGTAATCGCCGCATGGGCGCCATGCTCCACTCTTCTTCAGTACCAGATGTGATACAGAAGACCATGGACTCTTAAATGGTCGCAGTACGCCTTCACGCAACATAGTGTTGAGTTCTGCTTTCGCTATGGCCAAGCGGTCCGGAGCTAGGCGTCTCGGTCGACAAACTATTGGGGGCCTGTCAGTCGTTAGAATGTGCAACACAGGGTCATGCGGTGTAAATCTGGGAGCTCCGGGCGGCCTGGTCAAGCTCGAGTAGTTACGTGAAGGTTCAGCGTACTCACCTCCAGTAGCCTGAATCAATTTGGCGTTGTGTGTCGCGGTGGAAGCCGTTACCGCTATGCCGGTGACGCTGTCCACCAAGCGTGCATTTCCCACGTCCGGCAGCAGTTTGTAGTACGCCAAGAGATCGGCTCCGATAATTGTTTCGGTGCCGTCGGCTACTGTGAAATCCCACATATATGATCTGCGCAGTCCGATGTTCAGCTCCGTCCGTTGTGTGCCGTAGCTGGCGATAGAACAGTTGTTCGCTGCTGTCAAACGGAACGAAGTGGGTGGTCGGTAACGATGCAGAGTTGTCCGAGGTAGGATGCTTAGGTCCGACCCTGTATCTATTAAAAATGCCTCTGAGATGAACAAGCCCTTGTAGGTCATACGACAGTCCACTGAACTTAGTGGTGGCTTTCTGTATGAAAATGGCGAGATACATTTCTTCGCTTGATCGGCGAACCTCCGGTGATACAAGCACATCTGTGTTTTGTTCTGTGTGGACGTGGTTGTGCCGGAGGACCTGCTTCTTGATCGATGTCTGTATTTGCTTCTTCTATTGTTGCCACCGTCGCGAGCCAACAGCTCGCTGACCTGTGCATAAAGCTGCCCCACTTCTACCGCGAGCGTATCATTAAGTCTCTGTGGTGCCGATGCTGTGGCGAATACATTGTTGCGTGGCGCGACTACGGCGCTGACCTGAGCTATCTGCAAGCTGGCCTAAGTCATCCAGTGGTATACCCGTTTGTGAAGCGATAATAGTCTTAATTTGTCGGCAGTCGGTTACTCCACAGGGCTAGGGTTACCAGACGTCCTCTTTTACCCGGACGTGTCCTCTTTTTTGGAAACTTGAACAAAATGGGAAAAGGTCCTCTTTTTTGCGCTGTGCAACTTCATAACTTGAAAGTGCCTAAACTCTCTAAGCTGTCACAATCACTATCTCTAGAGAATTTAACGTTTCATGAAACAATGTGATTTTGAATTTTCTCTGCCGCCGATGCTCTGAGGTCAAGCCACTTCGGAACAATAGAAATAACTGCGTGGCTATTGTCGCGGAATACGAGTTTCGAGGCGGCCATTTAAAAACATACGTCTGCAACAACGCAAGACAGTGCAATACACATAGTGTAAAATGAATCTCTCCCACCCCTTTCTCTAGTCGGATCCTTTGTACGGTAAATTAAAAGTTTATTTTATTTATTGCTTTTTTCACATAGCCTAACATATTCCATTCAATCACGAGAATCTAGATGCTAATCATGTATATGGTCATGTCGGTGTGATCCGAAATGGGAGCATAGCTATATCAAGGAACGCTTAGATAATTTTTACAGTAACTTTATTCGTGACGATTTTACAGTCAACGGTACTACGGTTTCCGTAAATGATACATCGTAAAAAATTGAGTTGAAAACGGGGGTGATCGACAAGGTATCTTATATGTATGGAAAAAAAATTTCCGCACTTAAGACGATAATTACAAGTGGAGAAATATTAGGGCTTCACTGCTATATAGTCATGTAATTAGTTCTAAAACCAAGGCTCTGATAATACAGTAGAGACAGCACTAGACTTCAGTTTTCAATACGAGAGAGAGAGAGAGAGAGAGAGAGAGAGAGAGAGCGCGAGAGCGAAAAAAGATTCTTTTATTAATCCATAAATGTTGTCCTCTTTTCTGAAGACGGACATCTGGTAATCCTACACAGGGTCCTTACCAGTCCTTCACTGGAACGATGACGGTGTCCACTTTGACTCTAAGTGTCTTGCGTCAATACCTGGCGTATACGATCCTCTTGGGAGGCAGGTATTTGTCCTATTAACTCTGACTTCAATCGAGTATAAGCTCCCGTTTCTGGCATCGCTGCGACTATATCTTGTACCTCTGCTGCATAACGACGATCTCGCTGGCTTACAATCAGCGAAAATTTTGTCCAATCCCTCGCTATGCCTGCGCAGCAAAAACTTGCTTCTGCCTGCGCAAACCACAATATGGGATTCTCGGGCAAGAACGGCGACAAGCGGATCGCGATTCTTAATACTGCGTCTTCTTCTGCCATTATTCTGCTGCTAGATCTTGTGTAGGTCTTCTGATCACGTCGGCGTCAACCAATTGTCGGGTACAGTTTATAAATGCCTGTGCGACTTCGTTTTCGTGCTCTCGGAATATACTAGGTTGCAAAACCGCGTGAGATTGCTAAGACATTAACTGGCGCTGTTTTCATAAGCAAGGAATGATATTTAATAGTTTACGTCTGTTTCAACCTTTAGAAATTTATTCCAGAATCTTCTTTTTCTCTTAAAGAACAAGAAAAAACTGACTCTGTAATCACAGGGAACATAGAACTACAAAATTCTAAAAATCACGGAATAATTAATACCAAGGAACAAAATATACAAAACATAAAACACAGCGCCCCAAGTGGTTGGGCGCGGAACTGCACTGCGCTGTATGACTCGTAGCGTCGTTTTACGAAGTGCTACAAATCCATCTCTTTCTTCCCTTTCAGTCCATCGGGTCCTACCTTACTATCTGTCGATTTAATTTTAGTTTTCATGCAGTTCCGTACTTAAGACTACATATACCCTTGACTTTGTGTCCTATAATAATTTAATTATCCAGATTTGTACAGTGTAGTATTAGGCAACTGTCAGCGATGCATAAATAATGGATGAATGAAGTTTCGTAAATGACGCGTAGCGTGATGGGGAAGTTTTAGTGACTCATTGTTTACCACGTCATATCTCATGAACTATGTGTCGCAAGTAGTTTTTACCGCACAACGATTGTTTTCTGATAGTATGCAATATGTGTGCCAAGTTTAGTTGAACTCGGTCCATTATTTTAGATGGAGATGTGGAAAAAGTAGCACATGATGTAGTAGTTATTCGTAAATTTCCTTCATATCTGCTGAAATACGTGTCGTACTCTGATGATTTGGCGGTACATTCAGTGATATATGTGCCTAATGTCTGCAAAAAACGTGGTGAATAGTGTTAGTAGTAAAGACGTAATAAATCAAAACCTCATGTTTGATGACGTGTTCATGAACATAATTATGGCTTCATTTCTTGTGAATTATTGTCGAAATCTGTGATGTAATATCGAAGGAACATTCAGTGCTGTGTAGGTGTGCTGTCTGTGAAATGTCACGCGAATACAATTTACAGTGTAAAAGTAATAATTTGTAACGTCATGCCAAATGCCGTAGATATACACCATGAACAAAGGGAAAGAACTTTTTTTTTTTGTCAACGAGAAAACGCTTCGTAAATTTGAAATTATGTTCAAAGTGTATTGCAAGTCGCTCTCATCGTCAAATAGTTGACAAATAAAGTGACACTATCACGCGTTACAAGGTGGGGCAGTTTCCGTTGTTTATGACGTGATATTGTCGGTGGTATTTGCAACCATAACAAATGATTCTTTATCTAAAAGAATATTAGTACAAAATTTATTTGAAATCGGTTTATTAGTTTTTGAGCAGATGTAGACCATTATCACATGATGCGACCGTTTTTCAGGACTGTCGTAGTATGACATCATAATCTCCTAACGTACGTGTCGTAGGTGGTTCTTATCCCTACAGAGATTGTTGCCCGATAGTAAGGCACATGTTTACCAAGTTCGGTTGAAATCGGTCCAGTAGCTTAGGCGATGTGGAACATACGTACATACACACACATACCCACATACAGACTATTTTATAAGATGTATAGATAGATTAAATTAATTATAAATTGGAAAGATATAAACTAAGACTTCCGCGGCCGCTGGAAAGTTCGAATTGAGTAGTGGAAAGAAACTGCGACGGGTGCAGTACTATTTTTGGTACGCAGTAATCATGGTTATTCCCATTTCCACGGGAAAAGGCCATAATGTAGCTATTCTACAGCTTAGGGTCGAAATTAAACCTTACAAACTTCATGCAACTCATCCAGATTCAGCAAATCGGTTCGTTCTTATAATTTTTATAAATTCCATACTAGGCTACATGTACTGTACGAAAATCAACCGATTTGCTGAATTTGTATGAGTTACATGAAGTTTGTAATGTTTAAATTTCGACCCTGAGCTGTAGAATAGCTACATTATGACCATTTTTCTAACAGGTAACAGTAGACAGAAGGCTATCAAAAGACTTTACCGTTTATGTCTGTGATCAGTAGAATCCAGGCATCTGTCACTGAAATATGGAATTTTCACACTCTACGTTTTCGAAGGTAGGTGCAGTGTTGGGCATCGTATGATAATTATCGTATTCACGTTTCAAGCCCTACCACTTTAATCTTAGATAAACTTCTTACACCTTTATCGTCGTCGTCGTCGTCATCATCATCATGCAAATTCCTTAGATTTTTATTTTTATTTTTATTTTATTTTTTTTTTTTTTTTGCATATTTCATGAAGAAAAAAGGAAAACCTTGTCGTTTTCCTTGCGTATAAGAGAAGAAAAATTAATAAACCAAAATATTTACATAAAATTTCATTTACTTCCGTAAAATGACTTAGTTGTGTGAAATTATATTTTATCTTTTGTGAGGTATATCTTGCGGAAGAAAACAATAATCCGCGTTAGGTCACGGACAATAGTAAAAGAATGAAAAATCGCGTGGGTGAAATGCACAATACTGACAATTTAAGCTAAAAAAGAAAACTGATACTACAGAAATCTCCGATTGCTCTACTACATTCAAACAGTCAAAAGAAACAGGCAGTTTCATTTACGGTGGTGTGTGTATGCAAAGCGTCGGGGCTAGTTCACAGGCTCTCTAGTTGCTCCTCGACTGCCAAGTGTAAACTCGTGAAAGTTTCGTCACCACCGTGCGGGCCTTCGTTCGTCACTGTGTAATACATACAAAAAGATCTACTTCATTTATCAAACGAAATTGCTAGACACGTGTTTTTTGCGCCGACGTAGAGGAAAGTATAATAATATTAAATATCGATACTTCAAGAACGATTTCGCGTATTTTGTACGTAATGTTCTGGTAAATCAATTTTAAATAGTAACAGGTAATCGAAAAATGTGCCAAGTAACTATACAAGGATTAAAGTAATAAATTGAACCTTTTGCTTCAAATTTAAAACCTTCTTAAAATCAAGTAAACGAAAATGTAAAATTCTGCTATAAAATTAGTGACTAGCGTAAGCGAGCTAGTCATATTGCACAGTGTTCGAGATCAAGTAATGATCGTGTCCGCTATATTAAACCTGAGACAATTTTAGCGACTTGAATGTCGATGAAACGAACACAACACCCAGTCCCCAGCCGGGAATCGAACCCGGGCCCCCTGCGTGGTAGTCAGCGACGCAGTCGCCTGAGCTACGGAGGCGGACGGCAGAATATTCGTTACTACGGTACTTTCGTTACCCATAGTAGTAAAATCTTCACTATTTTAATAGGCTGACATAATGAAAATTATTCTATTATATATAATTGTATGTTGTTTTGAACATTTTGATCTGCTAGTTCAAGTTTTTGTTGAACTGAAATCACAGCCACGGAGGAGTAGCCGATCGCTATAAGGCTCCTTGGTGCGGAGCGCGCGGTTGCTGGTTGGAGTCGTCCCTCAGGTGTGTGTGTGTGTGTGTGTGTGTGTGTGTGTGTGTGTGTGTGTGTGTCCTTACGTTTAAGTTCGTTTGCGTAGTTTGTAGGTCGGTATGTTCCATAATTTTATTTCGTTAACCGGCTCGTTACATGGGGTCGTATGAATAAAACGGATATCTATATTCCGAATTTCAAGTTCGCATGAATAAAGCGAGTCAGGGAATATACTTCAACCGAGTGAGGTCTCACCGCGAGTATAAGAGGGTGGGGGCAGTTGCTCACAACGGAGAACATTCTTTGAAAATACATTTCGTGGGTTTGCCGCCGGATGACATTGTGAATCTCCCACAATATTTCGTCGACCCAACTGTTCGACATCTTCAGGTGGTGGTAGCTGTCAGTACTTCAAGGCGCGACTCAAGGCTAATAAATATAAGGTTGGGCAAGTAAGCGCTCTGCTCTGCCATTGGCTAGCGCTGTGACGTCACTGTGGGACTGCGCGCTACCAAACGGCCTACACAGGCTTAGTCCGCTATGGCACGGAATGTGCATTTATACCAAGTTTTTGACGAAAGATATTGTTTCTACCTGATATACAAAGTGCTATTCTGCTGTAAATATTTCATATTCTATCGTAGATTTACGCGTTACATATGATTAACATGATCACCTCACAAACATATTGACAATGTCTATAATACGAACTGTTGACTTTAAAAGATAAGGAATCTTTGAAACACTTTTTTCCGCGCAAAATCAAACAATTCCTTACGTAATCAGTGTCTTTGAAATGCTGTGAGTATATTCGAGAATGTGCAGCTTTTACAGTGTCCTTCCTGTAGCATTTGGAGAGCCACACTTTCTTTAACGTTTCGTCTCGATGAAAAATATGAAACTATTTCAGTTCCCTCTGTGTTTCGCCTGTAGGAATTACAACCCGTCATAGCTCAGCCTGGCACTGCATAAATAATAACAGAAGTATTTCTAAGAATTACAGCAGAGACGATAGCACGCGCGACAAGCACTAGGGAAATCAATAGACTTTCCACTATAAACTTTTTACTTACAAACTATGAAGCGAAACAAACTATTTAACCCTTTAATTCCCAGTGTTATTCCTCGACAACAACGTATTACAAGCTGATTTATACCGCATTTTGTGTATCAGTCCTTAAAGTCGCACTATTGTTGATGAACAACATGCTTCTAGCACGCATTTTGTCTCTTGGTACGGCGTGTAGCCACTTCTGAGGCATTAATCTGTCCATCTTGGAGGTTGTGTTGCGTTGTCGTCTGCACGTGGCTGAGAGTGTGATCGTGAGTGTGGTTCCTTTCATTTTATTCCAGCAGTAAATTGTCTTGTCTTTGGTGCTGTGGAAAAGATTATTGATCTGACAGTGTCAACAATCAAGAAAATAACGCTCCATGTAATAAAATACCTCGATACAAACGTCTATGTTACGCATGAAATACATGACATAAGACAATAATAGTTCGATCAAAAATTTTAAAACACGTATTTTGAAGTTTAGTGCACTGTATTAATGCAGAAAAGACTGAATTTTAATTTGTCCAGCGCTTGTGGGAATGAAAGGTTTAAGCAAATCAGAAATGGTAACACACATGTTCACAATTGCGCGGCAGCGGCGGTATTTATCAGGGCGTGTGCAGAGGTTACGCATGCGCGAGAGACCGTTCAGTGTTGGTCGGCGGCGGCGCTTCTGGCGCCCCCCTGCTGGGAGCCGAGGAGGCGTCTTCCGCGTGTGCGCCGTGGGCAATGGTGTGCTGCCGGACGCTCCTGTGGTGGAAATTGGAACTAAGTATCTGCGTTGCGCTGCGTTCCTTAGTGTTTCCGATTTTCTCTTTTTTCCTGTTTTGTTTTGATTGCAGCCAATAGTGGATTCCAGTCTGCGCTCATCTGGAAACCTGCATCCCTGTTGATAAGATTATCCGCCGTACGGATGTGTATGGCCTCCTTTAAAATACTGTCCCAAAATGATGACACTGACGATAGAACTCCCGTTTTCTCGTAACACATCTGATGACCTGTGTTCAGGCAGTGCTCTGCTAACGCTGACTTACTAGGTTGTCCTAGGCGTGTGTGGCGTTGGTGTTCAGTACAGCGTTCTTGCACAGTTAGACATGTCTGCCCTATATAAGATTTTCCTCACTGACATGGTATTTTGTATACGCCGCGTTTTCGAAGGCCAAGCTCGTCTCTGACCGAGCACAATAGATTCCTCAGTTTTGATGGCGGACGAAACACACATTTGATGTCGTGTCTCTTCAGGATACGTTCTATCCTAGATGACATGCTACCAAAATAAGGCAAGAACGCCGTTACAGTGGGTGCTTCCGAATCTTCATCAACATCCTTTCGTTGAAATTGCTTCAATCGAAATGCATTACGTATTTGTCGCACAGAATAACCGTTTTGCTGGAATACAGTTCTTACATGTTGTAGTTCACCTGACAAGCTGTCAGTATCTGAGACCACATGTGCCCTGTGTACCAAAGAGCGTAAGACGCTACCGCGTTGTGCAGGATGATGACAACTTGTGGCCTGAAAATATAACTCTGTGTGCGTCGCTTTGCGGTAGACACTATGGCCCAGCGTACCATCAGGTTTTCTTTTCACCATAACATCCAAAGGTAAACTTCCGTCTCTTTCCAACTCCGCCGGCCGCGGTTGCGGAGGGGACTAAGGCGCTCCAGTCACGGTCCGCACGGCCACTACGGTCGGGGGTTCGAATCCCCCCTCGGGCATGGATATTTGTGCCGTCCTAGTTCGTAAGTAGTTCATAAGTAGTTTGATAACCCCGTAGTTAAGTCCCATAGACTATACAAACATTTGAACATTTTTCCAACTCCATGGTGAACTGGATACTTGGATGGAGTGAATTCAGATGCTGAAGAAACGTGGGTAACGTCTCTATTCCGTGAGGCCACACCACAAATGTGTCATCCACATAGCGCCAGAAACAAGAAGGTTGCAGACGTGCTGACAGTAGTGCTCTTTCCTCAAAGTCTTCCATAAAATAGTTGGCCACCATGGGAGATAGAGGACTCCCCATGGTGACTCCGTCATCTTGTTCAAAATATTGGTTATTGAATAAGAAGTACGTTGAGGTAAGCACATGCTCGAACAATGCCACAATGTCTTTCTCAAACTTACTGCTAATGAGCTGCAGTGAGTCCTGTATAGGTACTTTGGTAAATAAAGAAACGACGTCAAAGCTGACCAAGATATCTGTTGATTGTAGTAGAAGAGTCCTTAGGCGTTGTATGAAGTCCTCCGAATTTTTGATGTGGTGTTCACATTTGCCTACAAGTGGTGCCAATTGAGAAGCGAGATATTTAGCCAAGAAGTATGTAGGCGCATCAATGTTGCTCACAATTGGACGTAAAGGAGTCCCTTCCTTATGGATCTTCGGTAGGCCGTACAGTCTCGGAGGAACTGCAGCCTGTTGCCGCAGGGTTTTCCTAAGGTTATTTGGAATAGAACTCTTTTTAATGAGGTCAAATGTTTTCCTCTGAATCTTGCAAGTCGGATCTTCTCTCAACTTGCGATATGCAGGGTCGTCAAGCAGTGCCTCGATCTTGGAGTTATACTCAGTTCTTGATAGGACAGTGGCGTTCCCCTTGTCAGCAGGTAAAATTGCGAGGTCTTTGTCTGCCCTCAAGTCACTCAGAGCCTTCCTTTCTACAGAAGAGATATTAAACTTATTCGGCTGAGCGTTGGTCAGGATTCTGCAGGTGTCTCTCCTAATCTCTTCTGCAACGTCACTGGGAAATTTCAAAGCTCAGCGCCTGCGCAGCGCAGGAATGTTATTACTATGACCGTCCAACAGTTTCGTATTATATTTTTCTAGTCGAAAACATGAGCGTCGCCAAACAACGAGGGGGATGGGTGTCCCCTAGCTATTCGAAAAGTTCAATGATAAGATATTTATCACAATGTTGTGTGAAAAAATTCAGTTTTTTCCTGTAAGTGTTAGAAATATTGTCCTTGGAAAACAGTACGTAAAATACAGCACAAATTTTACCAGCGTAAATAGGTTCACAAACTCACTTGACGATTCTGGAGTGTCAGGAATGTCATACGAACTTATCTGTGTGGCGTGTATAATTTACGAAATAAACGTTTAACGTAATTAATAAGTTCTAATAAAAATCTGTTCACTACATTTTAAACGCAATTAAACTGTAGTTTTACATGGTAAAATTTGTGACGTAATGTAGTTTCTTGCCCAGTAAGTTACAATGCTAGAGGGACAAGTAGAGGTGAAGTAAGATGTGAGTTCCGGATGGCTAGAAATAGCATGAGCTTTTGTACGCCTGAACTCGTGAACGGCAAAGTTATTCCTGACGGCAACAAGAGTTCCTGCACTTCATATTTCTCTAGGAAACATTTAGTTGCTCTCAGAGCATCGCGTGTATTATTTAAAGTCACAACATTGACAACAAAGCTATTTTGATGACACTGTTCATTAATGTGGGGAAAAAACATATTTCATGATAGGAAGATGTAAAATAAATTCTTAGCATTGGTTCCAAACAGCTAAGATACCTGCACCCTATCGGAAAACCACAGCACCAACTATCCTTCAGGGAGGGATGGACGGGGGGGGGGGGGCAAGAATTCCCTAATATTTTAGTCAACATACCTAATTTCATATTATTGACAGATACCTTTGATGTGTATCAATTGTCTGTCATGATATTACGACTGGAGTAGAAACATGGGCAACAAACTTTAAATGTTTAATGAAGATGGAAAAGTGTCCATAGGTCGTAAGATACGCATTTTAAATCCCATTGTGATGGACGTTCATTTCTTGTTTTGGTCTGCACTACTTCCACACAAAAGATGGAAAGCAAAGAGCGTGGAGCAGAAGAAACGTTTTTCCTAGTATAAGGTGAACATCAGTGCCGAGAGTACATAGGGTATAGGTTTTAGAACCCAGTATTAACTAGGAAATGTTTTCTTTGTTTTGATCTGAGAAACATTTTATGGCACCTTTTACGCTATACGAATTACGCCTAAGTACATAGTGCCGCATTGATTCTGTGATACGCTCCATTTTTTAAGGGAATCTGTTTTTTGTTTCTCGGAATGCGGAGGATGCTGGAAGTGAAACCTTGTGACTGACTCGTATCGCACTAAAATCTTGTGCTAGTGTCTCGACTTCGCCACAGACAGCAAGTTCAATCTATTCAGAATTAATAGGTAGGCGTAAAACCTAAAGTAACTACGAATCGCTTCCACCGTTGTCGTCGGTGTCGTGATCGCGCTAACGGTGATAAAGAACATAAACTTCCAAGAGTTTTGTTTACGCTCGTGCGTGTATGCAAAGCGTTGAGAACAATGCATTAGCTCTGTAGTTGCTCTCCGACTGCCGTCACGTCACAACTTGCGAAAGTAGTCACCTCCGTGGTGCTGGTACCCGGTGCCGACCTTTCTATGCCACAGAGTGATAAATACGAAACAGATATACTTGATATATCACTCGTAACGGCAGCGTAGACACTTCTTTGTGCGCCACCTAAAGGAAGATATAGCAATATTAATTAACAGTACTAAATGTACAGGTATTCATGATTCGTACTTAACGGTCTGGTAATTCAATCTAAAACATGCCATCGGGAAAAAAATGGGAAATATTAACGACGATGGAAGTAGGAAATTAACTTTTCCTAAAATTTTAAACCTTTTTCTTAAAACGAAAAGAAAAAAAATCTCTTAGAAAAATTAGTGACTAGCCCTAGCTAATATATATCACAGTAATATCACAGTGGGTTACAGACAATTTTAGCGACTTGACTGTCGATGAAACGAACACAACACCCAGTCCCCCGCCGGGAATCGAACCCGGGCCCCCTGCGTGGTAGTCAGTGACGCAGTCGCTGAGCTACAGAGGCGGACGAAAGAACTAACTGTACTAACAAACTTGCACATCGCATAGTTGTAAAGTCTTTACTACGTTATTAAGCGGACATAGTAAACAACATTTATTTATTCCTATTTTAAAGTAGTTTGGACATTTTAATACCGATAGTAGAAGTTTTGAATTGAAATAACAATTTTGTTGTGTATGTTTCAAACCGTTTTCGTTTACCGGCTCCTTTCATGGCGGCATGTTTAAGCCGCCATGATACCAATATGGCGGCCGCTGCCAGCTGAGGTGTGTGTGTGTGTGTGTGTGTGTGTGTGTGTGTGTGTGTGTGTCTGTCTGTCTGTCTGTCTGTGTGTGTGTGTGTGTGTGTGTGTGTTTTTTTTTTTTTCCTTAGCATAAGGTAAAATTGTTTGTAATTATAGGGATGATAATCTGAGCAATTAGGTCTATTAGATTTACAAACACGTGAACAGTTTTCCCCGTACATTCATGTCTCCTGGATGATATAACCATTCTGTGCCCCCATGTCCAAAGACTCCTCCTGGGGAAGAGACTGCTTAAATTTGGATAACATGTCTTCTGCAACTTTCAACCTTAGTTTCCCCAGTAAATCTCGGCCGCGATACCTCTTGCCTTTCATATCATAGTGCTCTTTTATCGTTCACATTACTAATAAGTTTCTCTGCATCCCTTGTAGCTAATTAGTGCGATAAACGTCCACACACAAACAATAACAGATACTCCCTTACTCAGGCTACTTAAGACTACCACCAATCCCCTCTATTTTGGAGCATTTGGTCTAATTCAGATGTTTGTAGAATGATAAACAAGCAAATAAAATATTTAACATTCATCTCTTCGAATCTTTGGGGCAATCGACTTTGGTACAATACTAAAATTCGAAGAGAGAAATCTTGACTCAGAATCCTATCAACAAAATCCAGGCCTACAACTCATATAACCTGCGGGCATCTCCGTATGAAACCTTACACGAGACAAGAGGGAGAGAACAGCTAGCCTTTAGGCTGTCTGCAAGATGACAGCTGGACAGTGGGGGGAGGAAGGGAGACTGACTGCGAGTGTCTTCTGACGTCAGACGTGGCTGGAGCTGGGCACGTCAGAGCTAGTCTGCTGCCCGAGGCGAGCTTCACGATGATTGCTGATATTTTTTTGTAGCTCAAAATTGATGTAAAACTAATTGAAGCGACACGTGTTCCCAAACTTCTATTTGGTACAAGACGCCAAGATCACTGGAAAACTAGTTGATGAATACTTAGAGCCAAAACCATAGTCGAGAGAATTTCCCGTAACTTATTCTCGTTTTTATGTGTGCGACTTTAACAGTTTTTTGTGTCATCGAAGTAATGTAACACATCGTTTCGAACAGAAAGTCATAATAGGAATAAGATTCTGAACTAATTTCTGTTGTTGCCGTCTTCAGTCCGCAGACTAGTTCGGTGCAGTTCTATACACTACCCTGTCCTGCGCAATCCTCTTGATCTACAAGTATTACTACTCTACTACTCTGACCTGCGTCTCTTTTTATGTTTAGGTTTAGTGTCGATAATTCCGTTCTATCGATACCTCAGATTCAGCGGCGCAAAAAGGGGGAGGGGGGGTGAGCGGGTGCTCAAAAATGTTCAAATGTGTGTGAGGTCTTATGCGACCAAACTTTGTGGTCATAAGTCGCTTACTTACACACAAATTACTTGACTAACTTAAAATAACTTTGAGGACAACACAAACACCCATGCCCGAGGGAGGATTCAAACCCCCTACCGTAGCGGCTTTGCAAACTGTGACTGGCGCGCCTCAGTCCCCTCGGCCACCGTGGCCGGCGCAAAAACCCCCTGAAGAGACATAGTTGAGCAGATATGACGTCATAAACAAAGATATTTGTGGAAAACTAGCACAACATGAGACAATGTTCCATATGTACTGCAAAACAAATTGGACGATTTCAACCAAACTTGGAATAGGCCTACATATTCTTTACCGTCAGGCAACAACAGCTGTGGGTTTAAGAACCTCCTAAGACAGGGGATATGATGTAAACAAAGAGTCGCAGAAAGCTGACGCATAATGCGTAAATAGATTTTACTCGTCCCTTATATGAGAATGAGAACATCTAACGATTTCAAGAAACTTTTCACAAAATTTTAAACCGTTACGAAACTTAACTCTTGCCGACAACACCATCAAAATGATGGGGGAAAAATTATTTGCTTACTAAGTTTTCGCCGTTAATGCAGTGAAACTACGGCACTCAGCATGAGATTACAATTTAGTACTTGGATACAAATGTATTCGTGAGTGCACATACACCACTGAATGCGTCTCTGAAATAAGACAGAACCGGTACGACGCATAAATTGTGAGATATTAGGTCAAAAACAGTAAGGATGTTGAAAAACTGCCGTATCACGCGAAAGATTGCGATTTATTATGTATTTACTGCTAATTCGCGACATATTTTGCAGTCAGAATGCACATATTGCACAGAAGGTATCGTGGCCTTCCGCGTCAGAGGTTCGAATCCTCCTTCGGGCATGGATGTTTATGTTGTCGTTAGTAGAAGGTGGTTCATAAGTAATTTGTAAGTTTAGGGACTAATGACCTCGCAGTTAAGTCTGATAAGCTTACAAATATTTGAACATTTATTTGAACAGAAGGTAACTTGGAAATTATATCGTTGTACACCTCACAGTTCAGGTTTTGTGCCGTCATGAACAATGAAATAATATAAACAGCCCTATCACGCATAAGAATTTATTACGTCTTTACAGTTCACAGGACATTTTGTAGACAGCTTTCTAATATTTCAGTCGACGTATGTGGAAAAGTGTATTATTGTAAGGCATATTATTTAGGATATACGAGATAATAAGGATTGAGATAAATGAAAATGAAACTTGCGCAGAGAAGGTGTTGGACAGAGGGGAATAAGGTAATGGACGAACACGAGAAGGGAATAAATAGATAATTGGCAAAGCAGGAACTAACGGTAGTAATGGAATAAAACGACATAAAATAGAGCCGCGCTGGAATGTAAGTGGTCAAAGTTGCAAGGGGGCGCCGCGCGCTCGGTCAGAGGGCTCAATGCCCTCTGCAATAAATAAAAACGTAGCGAACTCAATAGTATTTTTAATTTCTCTTGTTTTCTGGGTACTAGACACCATGGTAACCTTCAACTTTGGCTTCGCCAATTTTGTCCACCAGTCTAGAGTTGTGGTATGACTATTAAAACCGCGCAGGCATAATGGCCAGGCTGCTTTTATCTGGTCTTCTAATTCACTGTCTTGCAGCAACGAAACTTAAAAATTCCATTGATTCCTAAAACGGCGTATTGGTTGTGATTTTAAATTTATACAAATCAACTTAAT
The DNA here is from genome assembly GCA_026315105.1 of Locusta migratoria. NCBI lineage: Eukaryota > Metazoa > Arthropoda > Insecta > Orthoptera > Acrididae > Locusta > Locusta migratoria. The sequence continues at coordinate 449,237,162 of CM048746.1, forward strand.
AGAATGATCCAAAAAGTTCTCTGAAATTGTTTCCACTTTTGACATGGACGTTGCGAGATTTTCGGAAATATAAAGTCTGCCAATTCTGTTACGTGAATATGCAGTTATGTAAGTAAAGTCGACCAGATCGCAGTATTTGATGATTTCCCATGCGTCTTTTAAACACGTAACTAGATGTTTAAGTTCAGTACAAAAGTTGAAATTTGGTATCTGGTCTGTACGATTTAAAACACATCTCCACCAAGTATGGGCTGACTGGAGTTTTTCCTCCGTAAGTATACCAGGTCATCTTCAAAAAATTTAGCCCTGTCAGCACGGTGTGAGCTTCCTGAAGGGCGTACAAGTTAATAACCTTTAAGTTATATACTTTTAACCAAATTCCTCTTCCAGATTCCAATTATATGTACATCTGTCACTGGAATATCCTCCTTTACCAAAACAACTGTACTGACACTTGTTTCATGTAAAACATTTAGGTATATCACATATCCAGGAATTGTCAAATCGACCATAATGACTTTTTATAACGAATAAATATGTCATAGATTCGAATAGAAGTTCCCTTAGTACTGCATTTTACAATGCTGATGTTGTTTTATTAATATTTATGATAGTGACAGAATAAGATTGTCATTTTACTAGAACTTCATAGCTGTTCTGATAGTTATGTGGATTTTTATTTTATATGAGATAGTTTATGTAGTAATCATGCCCAGGGGATAATATTTAAAGTACACAGGCTACTATAAAATTTCTGTCGAATTCTAAGATTTTCCACCCGCATCGTTAGCTGATTGTCGAAATTCATCAGGACAATCGTCCAATATTTTACGCCTTACTGTCTGGTGATGCACACTTTTCGGGGTTGTATAACCATTCCCAGGCTTTGACTTTCCTTGATTGCGAGAGATATTAAGATTCGTTTGCGACTTTCTTTTACGTCGAGTGGCTTCTGAATGTCCTGTGACTGCTTTCACGATTCCTACAGTGTGACACGGGACCGGCTGCATTAGCCACGTCTGTTTCATGGCCACCTCTCCTTGAATGTTTATTCCGTTCATTTACTTTCAGATCATTTGAAAGAGATATATACGGCAGATTTGAGAAATATTTTCTGTACACTATCATCAGGATCCTGACCTACATAAACCATCGCTTCTGTTACTGTAGGGATAGAGCACTGAACGGTCTCAGCAACGCTACCTTGTATAAGCTGTTGGCTGCCTACTGGACTACTTGATTGTCCATTTCCATCTCTATCATGTTTTGCTGTGGCTCTACCTCCTTGACGCATTGTTTTTGTTTTCGAACACAGTGGGTTTTGCCCAATTGGTCGTCATCTGAGCAACTATCAGTTTTCTCATGTGAACTTTTTTCGTTTGCAGTTCGACCTCTTGTACAGCGGTATCTGGATTTTTCTTTGTTGCTAGAGGTGGAAACTGGCTACTGCCTTGGAGGGGGACATCAGAGTGGTCCCCTTGGTTAGTAGCCTCAACCGGGTGGACTAAAATATTACTTGGTAAAATATCATTGAAGGAAATCTTCTGGTATTGCGTCAAGTTATTTTTCAGCACGAAAACCTGTCTAAAGTGTCTGGATTAATTACAGATGAGACAGGTGGGTTCTTGACCAGAATAAACTGCTTGTGCCTTATGGCCTCTCACAGTAATGTGTGAAGGAATATTCGTCTTTATTTCCATCTCGACAGAACGAATCCCGTTAAAACTGCCGTCATAAAACATCACGATCGGTTTAGATTCAATCGCGCGCCTTGACGGTCGACATCGGGGGGAGTTGCCTGTAACAGGACACTACGCGAGGCCAGTGGCTCTACGTCGCCAACAGTGGTCTTAAGAGGAGTTTGAAAGAGGCTCAAGGTGATTCGCACGAGTTTATTGGTGGCGCAGATAAAAAGATGCGGCGCTAGACTGTTGTGGCTTACCACAATGACGACGATTATTGGCTTGAATCAGCGTGTGTTATTCTGCTGAAACTTATCCTCGCGTTCTAACTGGTTTTGTTTGCAATGATACTGGTTCTAATTTAACTGGCACTGCATACGTAGCGTCATTTAAGTGGAAACTTGGCTTTTTTACCTGTCGTTAAAGTCCCCAGCTAATATGTCTTGCGTATGTTTTCAACAAATATTCGTGGCTGATAGTTCTTCTGGATATTATTCAAAATTGGACACCACACAACTTAGGTGCAATCTAAATTTTATACTGAAATGATGAGTTTGCAGAATCTGGTAACCTAACCCTTAGGCACTAAATGCTAGTGTGTGGATATACCTTCTTATTACAGGGCTGTGGTCGTATACCTGCGTTTGTGTTCCTGTTTAAACAATTTTTTAATAGACACTTCCCCTTGCATTTAGTAATTGATAAATGAAATCATTTTATTGTTTGAAAGTCATTTCCTTTTGTTGGTCGGTTGTTATTTTATACGAGGCGCGTCCAGAAAGTAAGTTCCGTTTCAACTTATCTCCGCTGCAGCGCTGCGTTGCAGTTCAGCACATGCGCTGTAGACGATGTGTATCTAGGAGAAAAACGTGCGCCATTTGGAGATCGTTGTCAGTTACGTACGCTTTGTTGTGCTTGTTTGAAATGGCGGCGTTGATTGAAAATCCCGCCGCCTGTGAAATCAGGTCGGTGATTCGGTTTCTGAATGCGAGGAAAGTGAAACCAAGTGAAATTTATCGGCAAATTTGCGATGTTTACGGACCAAAGGCGATAAGTGATTCGATGGTGAGAAGATGGGCCCGACAGTTCAATGGCGGGCGTAGTGATGTGCAGGATGAAGAACGAAGTGGGCGTCCACCTTTGGTTACAGAAGAACTAGTTCACGCGATTGATAAGATCCATGACAACCGTAGGTTTACTATTAGTGCTCTCGCTATTGACTTCCCCTAATTTCACTATCACTGATGCATGAAATTGTTACCAAACAACTGAAATTCCGTAAACTTAGCTCACGTTGGGTACCAAAGATTCTCATTGAGCAACACAAAACACATCGAATGGGTAGTGCACTTGAGTTTTAAACCCGTTATGCTGTTAGCGGCGAAGAATTTCTGAGACGGATAATCACTGGAGATGAAAAGTGGGTTTCTTACGTGACACCCCTGAGAGTAAGCGGCAATCAATGGAATGGAGGCACACTTCATCCCCACCAAAGGTAAAGCCGAAGCAAATCATGACACCTCGGAAAATGATGTGCACATTGTTCTGGGACTGGAAAGGCATCCTACTCATTGACTTCTTAACGCGTGTTCAAACAATCAAAGCAGATGCTTATTGCGAGACACTTCGGAAATTGCGCTGTGCAATTCAGAATAAGCGCCGGGGACTGCTGCCAAAATGTGTTGTTTTACTTCACGACAACGCACGACCACACACTGCAAATGTGACAAAAAACGTCCTACAGGGGATTTGGCTGGGACGTGTTTGACCCTCCTCCGTGCAGCCCTGACCTTGCTCCTAGTGACTTTCATCTGTCCTTACATCTCAAGTCTTTCCTTGTCGGTCATCACTTCACCAATGACGACGAGCTGAAGGAAACTGTTTCTAACTGGTTGAAGACACAGGCGGCAGATTTCTATGAAGAAGGTATACAAAACCTGGTGCCACGCTATGACAAATGCCAGCAAAATTTCGGCAGTTATGTGGAAAAGTAGTTTAAGAATTGTAGAATTTTGTGCAATAAAATTTTTTTTCTGTATCAGTGTACAATGTCATTTTATTACCAAACGGAACTTACTTTCTGGACACGCCTCGTATTATATTGTACTGTAGTATGGTGTCATGGTCCAGTTTAAAATCAAATGTTCAAATGTTTGTACAGCTCATGGAACTTAACTACGGGGTCATCAGTCCCTAAACTTACAAACTACTTATGAACTAGCTAATCCTAAGGACGGCACAAATATCCATGCCCGAAGGTGGATTCGAACCCCCGACCGTAGTGGCCGTGCAGACCGTGACTGGAGCGTCTCAGTCCCCTCGGCCACCGCGGCTGGCTCCAGTTTAAAGATTTTTCTTTGTTAACAGAAAGGATTTTATGATTAGTCCAATAGATTTCGGGAATGCAGCCGCGTAAAATTCACTTCTTCTGCTGATATTTCGGCCGCGTACCTTCCGGCCATCTTCAGAGTGAGTCGAAGACTGTCTACGAGGTGCCGGGCGCGGCCTTATAAGCCTGATCGCGGTGGCAGTGCGCGTGCGCGTCACAGATGCTGGTATACTGCATATCGAAGTACTCACACGCGTGCGCCCCCCGTGGCGGAAGCGCTCCGGTGTTCACTTATCGATATATGCTCGGCGGCGGCAACACCTTCACGTCTTCTCTGTGATTTCAATACTCCAAGTGCAGGGTTCCAAGCTTTGTCTAAATTAAAACCTTTACCTCTGTTTAATACGTTGTTGGCCAGTCTAATTTCAACAGCTTCCTTAAATATAGCATCCCAAAACGAAGATATGGGTGTCAAAATCTTCACATCGCTATAGTTCATTGAATGACCAGTTTCTATACAATGTTCAGCCACAGCTGACTTGTCTGGCTGTAATAGGCGAGTATATCTTCTGTGTTCAACGCATCGCTCATGGACAGTGAGTATTGTCTGGCCTATATATGAATTATCACAATTTCCGCAAGGGATCTGGTACACACCTGACTTGCGAAGCAACAAATCATCCTTCACTGATCCGAGTAAGGCTGCAATCTTCACTGGTGGCCGGAAGATAACCTTAACACGATGTTTGTCGAGAATGCGGCTTATCTTTGACGAAAGAGCGCCCACGTAAGGTAAGAAGGTTCTTGATCTATAACTATTATTTTCGTCTTCTTCTTCCACGTCTCGTGCTTGCATTCTTGGACTCACATCGAATGCTCTGCGAATTTGTTGCTGCGAATATCCATTTGCTTTGAAAATGCTCTTCAGCTGTGTGAGCTCTTCCTGCAAGTTGTCATCGTCTGATATACAATGTGCTCTGTGCACCAATGTCTTAAGGACCCCTGCGGTTTGTGAGGGATGATGGCAGCTACTGGCATGTAAATACAGATTCGTATGGGTTGGTTTCCGATATACTGCATGTCCTAATGTACCATCAGCTTTTCGACGAACAAGTACATCCAAAAAAGGGAGGCAGCCATCTTTTTCCATTTCCATAGTAAATTTGATATTAGCGTGGATGGAGTTCAGATGGTCAAGAAATCGATGTAACTCATCCTTCCCGTGGGGCCATACTATAAACGTGTCATCCACGTATCTCAAGAAGACCGTTGGTTTAAAACTTGCCGAGTCCAGAGCCTTGTCCTCGAAGTCTTCCATTGTGTGCACTTAATATAAACTCCCTCTTTTGGAAACTCATGTTGAATAAAATTATTACTACTTTGACTAAAATAGTTCAGTATTTTGTTTAAAATTAACAAAATAGCTTTACCAGGGGCCGAGACTTAACAGCTCAACCCAGTCCTACCACTCACTCTGTCGGTACAAAAAACATTGCAGTTTATAGTGAGGCGACCACCGTTCGTTCGTCACAGATTTGACATCTCCATATTTATAAAGCGCTTCCCTAATCAAATCGTTCTCAATTTCTATTGGCAGATTCAAATCACGAACAGCTGTATACATATCAGCTCTCCATATTGTGACTTTGCTTCTGAAAGAATTTCTATGTATGAACTGCTCTGCCCCACTGTGCAAACAGTTTATCAATAGTACCAGAATCCACTGACGTGAAGAAAATAATTTATCTAACTTCATAGTGTGGACTAAGTCATTGCTGACACCTATAACCTCAGTTATTCGGTCTTCTACTTCCAACAATGTCGGTTGCACTTGATGGATTTCCTTGTCGAAGGCGAAGACAAGGCTGCTTTCCGTTATGTTAGTAGTAGACATATTTGCTTGCAGAGAAGAAACTTCGGTTACAAAACCGAAATTCCGGTGAATACCAAATCGTAGGAAGAAAACAGACATAACAGTAGATTATACACCATCATAAGATGGTGGACAGACACGCGGCGAAGCACACGTGCAGATACGTAAGGAGGGAAGGAAAAAAAGAAAAGGAAAAACCCACAAGTGGATCGTAACAGATCCACACGCCAGTGAGGTTCAAACGGTACAACCTGAGGACTCTGTGGGGTTACATTTTTCTCCATTTGTATAAATCAATTTTATCTGCTGTGAGCTATATCTTGCGCAAAGAAAACACTAATCCACGTTCGGTCACGCAAGATAGTAAGAGAAAATGTGAAAAATAGCTGGGTAAAACGTACAATACTGACAATTTAAGCTAAAAAATATAATATTAATAATCGATATTTAACATTAAAGTTTACGTATTTTGTGCGCAATGTTGTGGTAAAGAATAGACAAATGTGCATGTGTACAAGGATTAAAGTACAATTAACCACTTTACTTAAAATGGAAAACGTGCTTTTTAAAAAATCAACTGAACGAAAATTTCAAATTCTCCTACAAAATTAGTGACTAGCGTGACCTAGTCCTATTGCACAGTGTACGAGATTAATTATGGCGTTCCTAAGAATATTTTAGCGACTTGGATGTCGAAGAAACGAACACAACACCCAGTCCCCCGCCGGGAATTGAACTCGGACGCCCTGAGTGGTAGTCAGCGACGCAGTCGCCTGAGCTACAGAGGCGGACGGTAAAAGTAACGGATTTGAGGTATTTGTACTGCACATAGTTGTACATTCTTTACAATTTTGCTAGGCTGACATATTGAACACCCTTACTTATTTCTAATGTTTTGAACATTCTGATCTTCTAGCTGAAGTTTTTGTTGAATTGAAATAACAATTTTCGTGTATGTTCCACAAATTACGCCAATTGGTTCCTCCCATGGGCGCGTGATTTAGGCGCCATACTACGGATGACTCAGCCGCTGCCATCAAATGTTGGAGTCTCCCTTCGGGCATGGGTGCGTGTCAAGAGAATGACAATTTGAAAAGCAGTTTTGAGAAAATTAAGATGTTTAAAATTGAAAGTGTTATGGATATACTATAATTAAGAATTGTGTTCAGAATACTTCATGTGTCGTTTTCATCAGACCGTAAAGCAATGGCGTCAGATATACACTGTGCGAAGCTAATTGTGAGCTGCAATTTTTTTGCATCAGGTATCATGAACTGCAATAATTTACCAGAAATATTTTTAAAGGAGGCAGTACTTATAAATTCGTTCTTTATCGCTTCACACACGTTTCTAACATCGTTCACTCAGTGCTGACCAGTGTCTTCATTCGAAAGCAAGGAAGCCTCCCTCATCAGCAAGATGCTTACTTCATCATTTATGATACTGTTCTCACGTTGTGCAAGAAAAGAAATCATACTTTATGACGTAGTTATGCTCTGAAGAGCTAGGACGTGTGAGTTGCAAACGTCAAATCATTCTCTACTGTCGACCGAAGAAATACTATTCAATGTTAAAATAATTAATCGCTTTGCTGCTATAATTTCGGGAATAAATAAGCGCCTTAATTTCTTTTCGTTATTGTGTGAAAAACCAACGCAATCGTTGACAGTGGTTTAAACGACATAAAATATTCTCAGTTAACAAGCCTCGCGCCAGTAGGGCCCCGCAAAAACTAGTTAATTCTTCTATGTTTAACGGCGCTTTTCAACTGAGACGACCTACATCTAACTCACACTAACGTAACGTAAGAACAAACACAACAATCGTACCCTGCGCACCGTGATACGACGCCTTATTGCGCTCGGCCATTTCCGGCGCTGCTAAGTTTATCAGATCAACTATGTTACAGGTTTTTGATTATACAATCACATTTTGGATGAGTCGTTTGATTTGACATTTGTTAGATATGTTAGGCCTAATTTTGTTTATGATGATTACATAACGCCATTCTCAGGATACGCACGCTTTTTAGGAATGAAAACAAAACATTTTTATTTCGAAAACTTATTGATTTATTACTCAGTCGCCTGGACGTTTTATGAAAAAAAAGTTTTTGTGTTGTTTAGAGTCTTCCTTACATTCGATCTGTGGTATTGCTGCGTCTTGTGTGGCGTTTTATTACGTTACATGATGTTTGGTGTGATTTTTTGTTGGGAGATGCCATTGTTTCATCATCGTATTCATTTGTTTATGTGACATGTCTGTGACGTGTTGCGCGGTTTTTGAATGGTTTCGTTTGTGTGTGTGTGTGTGTGTGTGTGTGTGTGTGTGTGTGTGTGTGTTCCATAATACAAACGCTTAAGAAAACAGTACTTAATAAACAATTTAACAAAATATGTCAGGCTATCAAAATTCAGCTGCAGCACAAAATTCAAAACATCAAGCTGAAACATTAAGACGCATCTTGGGCAATAGGTGAAGTAAAGGAATACCTACCTTTGTAGCTTTAGAGAAAACTTTTGATAATTTATTCAAATTTTGAAGCTACCAGGTGTCAAATATAGAGGACGTTAAGTTGAATTCAACTTTTACAAAAACGAGACAGCAGTTATTAGAGCTAATGGGCATCAAAGGGACGCAGTTGTTGGGAAGGGTGTAAGAGAGGGTTATAGCCTTTCCCCATTGTTATTCAATCTGTATACTGAGAAAGATGTGAAGGCAGCAAGGAGAAATCTAAAGAGGGAATTAAGGTTCAGGATGAAGAAATAAAAACTATGCTGTTTGCCTATGACGTAATTATGTAGAGACAGCAAAGGAATGGATAGTGTCTTGAAGATACATACATACGATCAACATTAAAAGAGCAAAACAAGGGTAATAGGGTAAGACAATGAAAGTACATGGGTTTTATTATTTGGATAGCAAAATAACTTCTGATGACGGAAGAAGATATAAAATGCAGAATGTATTTTGGAAAAAAACCGTTTCTGTAGTATTGAAATTTGTAGATATCAGATATTACTTTAAACGTTAGGAAGTTCTTTCTAAAAGCATTTTCTGGAGTGTAGGATTGTACTGAAGTGAAACAATGACGAAGGGGGGTTAAGCTAAAAAGATTATAGAACCTTCGAAATGTAATGCTGGCGACGAATGCTGAAGATTAGATGGGTAGGTCACATTACAATTCAAATAACAGAATTGGGGGGAAACGAAATTTTTGGCATATCTTGGCTAAGAGAAGGGATAGATTCATGGGACACATTCTGAGATACTGAGGTATTAGAGTGAAGGGTGCGGTGTAAAAATAGTATTCATGTGATCTTGGTGGCTTTTGTCATGCAGAACTTTGGGAACACGAATGCCTTCAATTAGCTTCTTCCATTTCGAGCTACCAAGCAATATCCGCAGCCAGATCCACCTGAAGCTGGCAGGAAACTGCTTACAGGGGACTGCGACCGGCAGGCTCACCTCGGGCAGCAGACGTGCTGTGACGTAAGCAGCTGCAGCCACGTATGACGTCACAAGACACTCGCCGTCAGTCTCCCTGTGTCCTGCTGTCATTTTGCAGACCCCTAAAGGCTAGCTGTCCATTCCGTTCAACCGCTCTTGCAGGTCCTTTGCTGTCTCTGACAGAATTACGTCAAAGGCAAATAGCAAAGTTTTTATTTCTTCACCCTGAACTTTAATTCATTCTCCAGATTTTTCCTTGCTGCCTTCAGAGGTTTCTCAGAGTACAGATTGAATAACAATGGGGAATGACTATAACCCTCTCTTTTCCAACAACTGCGTCTCTTTCATACTCATGGCTGCTGTCTAGTTTTTGTAAAAGTTGAATTTAACTTTACGTCCTGTGTATTTGACCACTGCTAGCTTCAAAATTTGAAAATGATTTCCGTCAACATTGTCAAAAGCTTTCTCTAAACTGACCTTACCCAAATTCGTATTCCACCAGTTTTTCCATACGTTTGTAAATAATTTGTGTTAGTATTTTGCAACCAAGATTTTTAAAACTCATAGTTTTGTAATTATAGTGGGTCACCCTGTGCCACGTCACTGTTCTGTCTCTCATATCGTTACGCTTAGTGTCGAGAATTCCGCTCTATCGATACCGCAAATTCAGCGGTGCAAGATGGGGGGGGGGGGGGGGCGCGCCAGTGGAGGCAGTTCAAATGTTTCCTTAACGTATGGGACTTAACTACGGGGTCATCAGTCCCTAAACTTACAAACTACTTATGAACTAGCTAATACTAAGGACGGCACAAATATCCATGCCCGAGGGGGGATTCGAACCCCCAACCGTAGTGGCCGTGCAGACCGTGACTGGAGCACCTCAGTCCCCTCGGCCTTCGCAGCCGGCATGTGAGGTCAGTGATAATTCGTTTACGAATGTGAAGAATTTCTTTTTATTTGGTAAAATACATGGAAAATTATCAGAAAATGGAGATCGTGTGAAACACAGCATGCGCTATTCGTCCACGAGACTCATAGGGCCATAGACACGGATTTCCAGGTAGATGACATGTTTCTTGTCTTCCGCAAGGCGTTTGATAAAGTTTCCCACAGTCGTTTAATGAACAATGTAAGGACATGTGGACTATCAGACCAATTGTGTGACTGGATTGAGGGGTGCCCACATAACAGAACGATACATGTCATTCTCACTGGAGAGGCTTCCGAAGTAAGTGTGCTGTCAGGTGTGCTACAGGGGAGTGTCGTGGGACCGTTGCTATTCACAATATATTATTATACACGTAGTAGACCCTTTGTGGATCACGTAAATCCTCTACTGGTCTTCCTGCAATTTGCCCATGAGATCTTAATTTTCTCACTCATGTCTTCCTTTCGGTCGTCCACTTTGTGCCGGTTTTTTGTGTGTGTGTCTGGCTGGAATTCCCACTTGCGTACTTCGGTTAATGTTACGGTCTGCAGTGTCCTGAATGGTTAGATGAGCGTCTCTTCGTTCTTGTTAGACCCATGTCATAGCTTTAAAGTTTTCATAGTTATTCAGTTAATCGTCATCTTGTGTTCGGACGGCAACTACGGGATCTATCGTCTAAACGATCCGTTGCTTCGAACTTCGAAATCATTCTCGCCACAGCTGCATTTATCAACGCACCTTTACCCGTTCGAATCCCCCTTCCTATGGCGATAGGATCGTAATGTTGAACTATCACATTCCCCATTCTGATAATACATCTTCTCTAAAAGCGCCTTTTCAGGTTACGTCAACATGCTGCGACTGCTGGTGCATCTGATTCTCTCTCATTTCAGCTCCTTTTATACACGATTTTCATGCGCAGCACTGACGTTTCCTGTCCATCGCCATCTGTCGGACATTTTTTTAACTTTGTTCTAATAAAACCCCATGTCATTTCCAAGCAGGTGTGTCAATTTTTACCTCTCTATCTACATTATTCCGTGATTTATTAAGTTTTCAAATTCATACTTACTTTCTGATCACCCAGTACATCTGGTGTCTAATAGCTGTGTATTTCAATTTTGTTTTTAAATTAAAAAATTGTCCAGGGCAGGAAAGTCCGGGTCTAAGACCTACTTGATACTCGCCAATCGTGTGTTAAATTTGTTCGTGTGTTCTCTGCAATAGACAAGAGATCTTTTAGGTGACTGGTAGCAGTGAAATACCTCGGTAATCGTTGACATCTGTTCTGTCGCCTTTTTTGTGAAGGGGGTGGATAAGTTGACACTTCCAATTGTCAGGTAATTATTCGGTTGTCCAAATTTCTTTAGGGCCTAAATTTTTCAATATTGCAGCTTCTATGTTGTCCTCACCGGCTGTCTTGTACTCGAGATGGTGGATGTGCTTGACGATTTCTTCTTTTTGAGGGCGGTATAGCCTTGGTTGGTGTGTGTGTGTGGGGGGGGGGGCAATAAATGGGAACTTTTTTGTGGGTTTTGGGTCAATTTAGTCAATTAGCGAAGTAAACAGAGTTCTTCACAGTATTCTACATTAGTAAGTGCTAATTTTCCATTTAGTCCTATAACGCAGAGATTTTGTGGTGTGTGAATCCTCGTATCGCATTTGCAAATGTCCGGTAGAAATCTCTCGTATTGTAGTTCCGAAAGTCACTCTCCAGTTTTTGCAGTTGTTCATTTAGCTGGCTTCTCTTGATCTGTCTGATGGTTCTAGCTGTTTCTTTCCGTACTTTAAAGAAATGTTCAATTTTTTGTTAAGCTTAAGAGACTTAATAGCGGCTTTCATCAGTCCCTAAACTTACAAACTACTTATGAACTACCTTATACTAAACACGGCACATACATCCATGTCCGAGGGGGATTCGAAGCCCCGACGGGGGAATGCAGCATAGCGCCTCAATGCGCTTTGCCACTCCACTGCGTCTACTTTGAAGAATTTCTGTTGTTTCTGGCGTCTTCTGGCCGCTGTATTTCTGGAAGGCTAATTTGCGTGCTTTAAGGGCGTTTTCACAGTTGTCGTTCCACCATCATGTCACTTCTCTTTTCTCAGCGGTGTTAGTTCATCTGCTTTAAGTATAATCTTGTTTTTCTTCCCTATTTGTTAGTTTCTTCTCCCATTACGCCTTTGTTTGTTTTGTGGAGTCTGTTTATGTCGAATCTCTGTAGGTGCGATTTCTTGCGATAGTATTTTCGTGGTGTGAATTGTACTTTTACTCGTGTAAGGTATTGGTCTGAGTCAATATTGGCACCTCTTCAAACTCGTGCATCATGAATTTATCGCTACTGTTTGTGGGTAATAGCTACATGGTCAATCTGGAATTCCCCAAGTTTTAGAATAGAAGCGTGCCAAGTTTACTGCTATCTGGGGTGCTTTCGTAAAGAAGTCGAAGGTTGAATTGTTGGCAGAGATCAACTTAGTCGCCTTCCATTTTTGCTGGTAAATTGATGCGCAATATATCTGCCAGTAGTCTTCCTGTATTCTTTTTCTGTACCCAGTTGTGCATTAAAGCCACCAAGCAGTAAGATTGTATCATTCTTAGGGGTCCTCACCATTGACTCCTCCAGTTGTTTCCAGAAATTTTCCAACTTCGGTAGGGTTTTTCTCGTTATCTATGTTCATTGGGACATGGGCATTGACCAGCGTATAATTTCTGTTGGCGCGTCGTATACGTGCTGTCATGAACCTGTTGTTGACGGGAGTGACTTCCTTGGTGGAGTTTACGATGTTCCTGTGTGCAAGTATCACAGTGCCCAGCAATGGGGCACCTTTGGCAATTGGTTTGTCAGTTTTACTATTGAATATACGGTAGTTACCATAATCCGTTGTATCATCGTCCGTATATCGTGTTTCTTGAAATGCTAGTAATAAGATTTTTTGTCTGTCGATTTCTGTAGTAAGACTGAATAGCTTTCCACGTTGTATCAGTGCACAGATAGTGTGCCAATAAACGTTCACAAAATATACAAATGACCTCGTGGATAACATCAGAAGTTCACCGAGGCTTGGCGCGGCGGATTAGTCGTGCGCATTGGGGTGCTGTGCTGCCGTTCACCGTCGGGGATTCGAGTCCCCCCCTCGGGTTTGTGTCGTCTTTAGGTTAGTTTACCCTGGTTAAATAGTTTGTAAGCTACGGTCTAATAACCCAGCAATTGAGTCCGATAGATTTACAAACATTTGAACATAATCACTGACGCTTTTGCGGTTGATATTGTAGTATATCGAGAGGTTGTAACAATGGAAAATTGTATTGAAATGGTGGTGTATCTGCAATGAATTGACGCATAGTGCAGGGAATGGCAATTGAATCTCAATGTAGACAAGTGTAATGTGCTACGAATACACAGAAAGAAGGATCCTTTATCATTTAGGTAGACTATAGCAGGTCCACAACTGGAAGCAGTTAACTCCATAAATTATCTGGGAGTAGGCATTAGAAGTCATTTAAATTTGAACGACCGTACAAAATTAATCGTCGGTAGAGCAGATGCCACACTGAGAGTCATTGGAAGAATCCTCAAGAAATGCAGTCCGAAAACGAAGTAGGTTACAGTGCACTTGTTCGCAATTGTACTGCCCACCGATGTGGAATCTGTACCAGATCGGCAATGGACATATCATCTTAACAGAATTGTTCCACCATGTCCATTGCCGAGGTGCTATTCCACTGCATGCAGAGCCTTGGCAGTAGTGGCATGGAGGTCCGGGTTCGCTTCCCGGCCAAATCACAAATTTTAATTCAATGCTTCAGATTTATCAATAATGTCTTTGACATAATCGAGACGAAAATCCGCCTCAGGAATTGTTCGTTTGTATTAAATTACATATTAGTATGTCATGAAGTTTTTCAGTTCGCTCGTATTCGTCTTCCCCATTGTTTGGGAACCCTTTCCCTAATGGTGGTAGTTTAGTCTTGCGTATATTTAGTATCGATCCTGACACCCGTCCAAACTCGTCTACAACTGCCGTCTTCACAGCACATAGTTTCTGTGTGCTATTAAGGACTATTCTCACATCTTCGCCATATGCTATGCATTTGATTTTATTCCTTAGAGCTTGTTGATGAATTTTGTAATTTGTCTACAGCAAAGACGAATAGTCATAGACAAAGGAGACCCCTGTTGAATAGATTTCTCTGTAGTGACTGCTTTTGTGAGGTGTCCATTTATGTTAATCTTCGATGTTGCATTTCGAAATAAAGTTTAGATTATTTACACAAATTTTTCCCCAATCCTTAAATGAGTCAATACATCGAAAAACCACTGGTGCCTCATTTTTTCGTAGGCTTTGTATATATTTAAGGATAAGATTGCTGCTTCTGGGAGTGGGATAGCATAGTAGCTTATTAGCTCATTGTATTCGGCCAGGCTGTGAAGGATCGTGCGTCCAGGAACTGCCGCTGTCTGACTGGTATTTACTATTTTATGGAGTACTCGTTTAATTCTTGTTGCCATAACGCGAGCTACCATCTCATAATCGCTGGTTAGTAACGATATGGAGCGGATTTTGTTAATGCCATTGCGGGGTTTTTCTTTGGGGATAAGGAGTATGATCCCTTCATTAAATCCATCATTTCTTGTTCATGAAACCATCAAGTAATAACTCCGCATTCTGTGCGTCCAGCCTTTCAGGAAGGTTATTCAGCATTCGTTTGATCAAATTGACATCAGTAGGTTCCGAAGCGTACAAGTTGGTGTAGTATTCAGCTACATATTTTATTCCTCAATGATCCTACAGACGACTTCCGTCTTCTCTCCTGCGACTGTGCATAGATTTCCACCGCGCATGACGTAGCTCTTTTACGAGATAGTACAGAGAGGACTCTTCTCCGGCCACATTGTGATGGTCTCTCGAACGGATCACGATGCCTTCCATCTGTTTGCGTTTCAGCTCCGTTAATTTCGCCTTCACTCTTTTCACTCGTAGAAGGGTTTCCGCTGTTGGGCAGCGACTCTCGTGAAGTCAACGGAAGTAAAATTCGAACATACTCCTTTCATGTTTCGTGAGAGTATATTCTCAAGCAGCTTATGAGCTTCGATTTCGCACGTGGACACCACCATTAGGTCGTACTGAGGAAGTTCCTTCGCCGTCTGATGCAGGTGTTACACACTTCTTCCACGCGTTATTTCAAAGCATTATCCTTGAGGACTGTTTCATTTAGTTTCCAGATATTTCGACAGCGAAAAACACTTTGTCGTGCTCAGTTGTCAATTGTACGCCAGGTAGTCAGAGAAATACACTGGCCATGTTTCAGTTCCAAAAATACTTGAATTGAGACACTGTGTGACATATATCCTGTCAAGTCGACTATCGAAGTAGGGGTTGTAGAATGTGTCTGCAAATCGTAACTCTCGCATTACGTGATCCAGCTCCGCACTGTAATTAAAAGTTGGTTGCTAATCTTTTTTGCTTCAGCACACAATTAAAATCTCCGACTACATTGCCTCTTCTCCTCTTCATATTATATATAGGTCATGTTCATAACACACAAGAAAACACGAACTGAAGGTCGGACCGTGCGCGCATTCCTCCCTGTGTTGGTTGCCTGATGGAGTAGATGTTTATAAAACAAGCCCCGATATTTACACAAGACAGTCCGTTTTCCAACCGCTCGATATCGGTTACTAAGATGCCCTGCTTAATAAGAAACGCAGCGCCTGATGCGCCACTCAACGTAGTGTGTAAATCGTATTGTAACACGCAATATTTATCTGAATCTCGCTGCCGCGATCCCTAGGGCTGTTGACCATTAGTGTCACCTTTATTTTATGTTCAAGGTGGCTATTTTATAGGATTGTCACAATGGCATCTAGAGGGGTTTCACACGATCGCCATTTTCTGATTATTTTCCATGTATTTTACCTGATAAAAAACAGTTTTTCACATTCGTAAACGAATTATCACTGCCTCCACTGGCACCGTTTCCTCCCCCCCCCCCCCCCCCCCAGCTTGCACCGCTGAATCTGCGGTAACGACACAGCGGAATTCTCGACACTAAGCGTAACGAAATGAGACACAGAACCGTGACGTGGCACAGGGTGACCCACCCTAAATTACAGAACTATCAGTTTTAATAAGTTTTGGTTGCAAAATACTAACATAAATTATTTACAAACGTCGACCGGAAATCATTTTCAAATTTTGAAGCTAACAGTGGTCAAATACACAGGACGTAAAATTAAATTCAACTTTTACAAAAACCAGGCAGCAGTTATTACAGCCAATGGGTATGAAAGGGACGCAGTTGTTGGGAAGGGTGTAAGACATGGTTGTGTCCTTTCGCCATTGTTATTCAATCTGTATACTGAGAAAGCTGTGAAGACAGGAAGGGAAAATCTGGAGAAGGAATTAAAGTTCAGGGTGAAGAAATAAAAACTTTGCTGTCTGCCTATGACGTAATTCTGTCAGAGACAGAAAAGGACCTGCAAGGACAGTTGAACGGAATAGACAGTGTTATGAAGTGAGGATATAAGATCAATATTAACAAGAGAAAAACAAGGATAATAGGATGAGACAATAAGATGAGTTTTTATTTGGGTAACAAATTAACTTCTAATAGTGGAAGTAAAGAGGATATAAAATGCAAAATGGCTTTTGGAATAAAGCAGTTTCTGATGTATCGAAATTTGTAGATACCTGATATTACTTTAAACGTTAGGAAGTCCTTTCTAAAAGCATTTTCTCGGGTGTAGGATTGTACTGGAGTAAAACAATGACGAAGGGGGGTTAAGCTAAAAAAATGATAGAACCTTTGACATGTGGTGCTGCACACGAATGTGATTAGATGGGTATATCACGGAACTATTGAAATACTTAACAGATTTGGGGACAAAAGAAATTTTTGGCATACCTGGGCTAAGAGAAGGGATAGATTCGTGGGGCACGTTCTGAGATATCAAGGTATTGTCAGTTTGGCATTGGAGTGAAGGGTGCGGAGTAAAAAAGTAGAGGGAGGCCTAGAGATGAATATAGTAGATGAAGAGGCTTGCGCAGGACAGAGAAGCGTGGAGAGTTGCTGCAAACCAGTCTGCGGACCGAAGACTGCAACAACAGAAATTAATTCAGAATCGGATTCCTATCATGAGTTTCAGTTGGAAACCGTGTGTTACATTATTTGGTTAAAAGAAAAGGCGGAATAAAAACCAAAGTAAGTTATGTGGAATTTTCTTTGACAAAGGATTTTGCTTTTTTAGGTATTCATGAACTGTTTTTCAAGTGACCTTGGTGGCTTTTATCATGCAGAACTTTAGGAACACGTTTGGCCGCAATTAGTTTCTTCCATTTCGAGCTACCAAACAATATCAGCTGCCAGACTCACCGTGAAGCTGGCAGGAAACTGCTTACAGGGGACTGCGATCCGCAGACTCACCTCGGGCAGCAGACGTGCTGTGACGTAAGCATCTGCAGCCACTTCTGACGTCACAAGACACTCGCCGTCAGTCTCCCTGCTCACCCCACTGTCCTGCTGTCATCTTGTCTAGTCTATTCGTCCATACGGAGAGGCCCACAAGTTATATGCGCTGTAGGACCGGATTTGGCTCTTGATGTGTTTGTTTTGTTTTGTTTTGTAGGATTCTGAGTCAAGATTCGCACCAAAGCAATTAGACCAAATGCTCAGAAACAAACGAGATTGGTAGTCATACATAGCCTGTGGAAGCGAGTATGTGTTAATTCTTGTGTATGGATGTTTATCGCACTAATTAGCATCAAGGGATGCAGAGAAGCTTATGTCCTTGAAAGATAAAAGAGCACTATGGCATGAAAAGCAAGAGGTATCACGACCGCGATTTACCGGGGAAACTAAGGTTGAAAGTTGCAGAGGACATGTTATCCAAATTTAAGCAGTCTCGTCCGCAGAAAGGTTTTGGATATGGGAGGACTGAATGGTTACATCATCCAGCAGACATGAATGGACGGGGAAAACTGTTCACGTGTTTGTATAACTAATACTCCTAACTGCTCAGATTATCGTCCCTATAATTATAAACTATTTTAACTTGTGCAAAAGACAAAAACACACACACACAAGCCCGAGGGAGGACTAACCTTAGTCGGGAGCGGCCGCCGTATTGGTATCATGGCGGCTTAAAACATGAGGCCATGAAAGTTGCCGGTTAACGAAAAAGTTTTGAAACATACACAAAATTGTCATTTCAATTTCATTGAAACTTAAGCTATCGGTATTAAAATGTCCAAACTACTTTAAAATAGGAATAAATAACTGTTTACTATGTTAGCTTAATAAAGTAGTAAAGACTTTACAACTATGCGCTGTGCAAGTTTGTTAGTACAGTTAGTTCTTTCGTCCGCCTCTGTAGCTCAGCGACTACGTCACTGACTACCACGCAGGGGGCTCGGGTTCGATTCCCGGCGGGGGACTGGGGGTTGTGTTCGTTTCAACGACAGTCAAGTCATTAAAATTGTCTTTTACCGTCTATGATATTACTGTGATATATGACTAGCTTACACTAGTCACTAATTTTGCATAAGATTTTTAGGTTTACGTGTTATTTTTTATATAAAGAATAAGGTTATAAATTTTTAGGAAAAGTTTAATTTCCTACTTTAATACTTGTAAATATTTCACATTTTTTGCGATGGCCTGTTCCAATTTTTAGAGTCGCTTACCAGAACGAATCATTAATACGTGAACATTTAGTATTGATGTTTAATATTGTTATACCTTCTTGGAAGGCTCCCACTTGCCTGCCAGATCCACGACATCGATGGAGTTACAATTTCTGAAGATGGTCTAAAAGAAGAACCGAAACTAGTTGGATGAAATAAAATTCTTGCACTCTACACTGTTCTATATATGTAAAACTTATTTGATATTTGACAGGAGTTGGGAAGCAACTAGAGAGCTTAGAAACTAGCCCCGACACTTTGCAAACACATACGAGTGTAAATAAATCTGCCTATTTTGTTCTGCTGTCTGAATCTAATAATGTAATCATTGCCTTCGAAAGTACCAAGAGTTTTTTTAACTTAAATTGTCATTACCGTGCATCTGACCCGAAGCGATTGTTCGAATTCATTTACTATTGTGCGTTACCGGACGGAAATTAGTGTTTTCTTCCGCCAACATAGAGCTCACAAAAGAAAAAAATCTTTGTAGACAGAAATAAATCTTTTGAAGGGGAAGAAAATGAAATTGTTAGTAGATGTTTTTATTATTTCTCCTCTTTCGCGTAATGAAAATGGTGTTCTTGTTTCTTAATGCATAATGCACAATATATTTCCAGGATGTATTGTGCGAGATGACGACGGCGACAAAGCTCTTAGATTTTTCTCTAAGCTTTAATGCAGCGATCGATGGGAACCGGTGGTGAAGTGACGCTGGGGATACCATGACAATTTCGATAAAACGTCTAAAATAATCTAGTTACAGTGAAGAACTGTATTAAAACGCTCAAGTGAAGAATCTCATAGGGAATGAAGAAGAACAACTTTGTTTAAAAACAGTAAAAATTGAATAATAAACAGTTATTAATAGTTAAGGAACATTCTATAGAAGAAAATAAATAGCTCATATAGAATGTATGATGATGAAGTTAAGTATGTCTCATGACTGGTACAACTAAGAAACAAGGTAAATTTATCCAATGCTGCTTCATTAGAAGAATTTTCAATTTATTACACAGTCAATGATACTTAAGGAATTTACGTAATACTATTAATGTATAGTAATAGAAAAAGGTTAACACTACTGTCGGAAGTCATGCACCTCGCGAGGTTCGCGGCGTTAAACTTCGTGTTTTTGTAGAAGAATTACTTCGACGACTTTTAACATATAACACGCGACACTCGCGCCTTTAAAAGTTACGGGATCGATTGCGTGTATATCATTTTTCTGAGAGTCAAATAACAGTTTGTAATGTGCTTAATATGTCTAAATAAGTATTTATAGTTGCATTTATAAAAAACTCACATATTTGACTATTTAAAATTGGTAAATGCCGATTGTTTAAAAATTAATATGAGCGAAATGCTCATAGAGCGAGTACTCGCGGGTTAAATAAAATAGCTTTATTCTTGAAACTGTTCATGTTGCAAAAAACAAGGAACAAGCAGAGTCGATTAAATCCAAATTAAATCAATTGAACACAGATAATAAGTTCTCAGCATACATTAAACAGAATAATCAATATAAAAGTTTGTATAATGTGTACACAACGGCGACGCGCCACAGCAAGGAACACAGCATGTCAGCGCTCCCAGCGGCTGGTGCACGAACTCAATGACAGCGAACAGCTGATCTCCTGCACACAGCCGTGTGACCATATATATGTTCACCACAGTCATATTTTGGACGAGTTGTTCAATTTGATATTTTGTTAGATGTATTAGCCCTAATTTTGTTTACTATAGTTACATAACGTTATTTTCAGGGTTTACGTCTGCCTCAATTGAGAAATGACAAATTATCGTTGCTTGTCATCTGCAAAGAAAACGTTTTTATTTTAAAAACGAATTGATTTATTATACTTCAGCTGGAAGTTATGTTGAATTATAGTTCTATGTGGCTGTCTGCTGGTTTGTTTACATTCGAGCTATGGTGCTGATCCTTCTTGTGTGCCGTGTTGTTGTTGTTATGTTTCGCTATGTTTAGTGCGCTTTTTTTTTGTTGGCAACTGGCACTGTTTACATAGCAATTTGTCTTGTGGTGACTGCATCGTATTCATTTGTTTATGTGACATGTCTGACATGGCGCACGGTTTTTGAATGGCTCTGATACTGTGTGTGTGTGTGTGTGTGTGTGTGTGTGTGTGTGTGTGTGTGTGTGTGTGTGTGTGTGTTGGGGGGGGGGGGTTGGACCGCTGTCAGGTGCACTATGGTGGTGGGGTTATGTTGCTTAATGATACTTTCTGGATGTGATAGTTTTCCTCTCGTGTTAGTTCTTGGAATAAGCTGTGGCTGGTTTTTAGAATTTGTGCTTCTGTTTCTATGTTTGTTGGGGTATGATTCAGTTTATAAAATGTTCAGCAAATGATGTGTGACAGTTGCTATGTTTTAGTGCTTTGAGTTGTTCCATGTATCTTGTTTTGAAATTTCTGCATGTATGCTCACATATTGACATCGGCAGTTATTGCAAGAAGGTGATATATTCCTGACTTGCTGAACTTCTCAGTGTTTGTGTAGGTTCACAAAAGGGTCCTCTGGATTTTTATCATTTTTTAAGCTATAAGGCAGTGAACATTGTTTTTATGTTTTTCAGTGTTTCCTGTAAGTTTCTTTGGTATTGGTATGTTGGGTCACTCAATAGTTCTGTTTCGTTGTTGTTTTGTATGAACTCTGTTTTGTCAGTGTATTTCTTCTGTTTCATGAGAACAATTTCTCTTGTCAGGCTGATGACATTTCCTTGTGTTAATTTTTGTTGTTTTCTATAGCTTTTTTCCTTCATCATTCTTTGTGCTTAGCTTCATGGAGGCTTTGTTATCCTTGATGATGAGTTATATTTGTTTAGAAACTAGTTGTCTTGTTTAGTTAGGATTGAATTCATGTTGTTTAATTACGTATTTTCCTTCTTGGTTATGTTTTCCATTGCTCTGTGTGAGACTGTTTTGTTGTTATGTTTTGGAGCGTTTTCAACTAGGATACTTTACTCTTTGGTTAACTTCATGTCAGTTAAGTTGATGACTCTTTTCTTATATGCATGTTTGTTAAATTGGCGTTATGTCTGGTCGGCTTCTGTGTGAGTTGGCACTCTTGCGTGGTTTTTTCCTTTTGAGAATACAGAAAGCAGACTTCTTAACCATATGATTTCAGTTCTCTCTCTCTCTCTCTCTCTCTCTCTCTCTCTCTCTCTCTCTCTCTCTCTCTCACACACACACACACACACACATCGCCATAATCAAAATCATTCAAAACCCACGCACCACGACGTCACAGACATGTCTTATAAACAAATGAATACGATACAGACACCACAACATCACGAAACAACACAGCTCGAATATAAGTTGGCCACCAAACAACTACGTAGAACTATTTTGCAACACTATCTCCATGTGAATGTATAATAAATCAATTAGTTTTCGAAATTAAAAACGCTTTATTGTTTGCAGATTACAAGCTGTGAGTATTTGTCATTCATCAAACCAGATACAAATTCTTAGAGTGGCGTTAAAAATATGATGTTTCGCATTAGGCGGATTCCATCACAGTCTTTTTCTTTTTCTCCAATTACGCATTCTTTTATATATCTCCACGTCTGTTTTGTCAGGTCGACAAGAACGTCGCTGTTGATTAATGATTTCAATATTTTTAAACAGCCTTTTCACATACCATGATATGAGTTTGTTACTCCTAACTACGACGGCGTTGACCATCGTGGACAAGAAGCGGCTTCTCCTTTCTTTCTTTCTTGATGACACATCCATGGGACACAATGCGGGCCGCGGTGGAGTAGCCGAGTGGTCTAAAGCGTCTCGCTGCGGAGCGCGCGGTTGCTCGCCGTTGAGGTTCGAGTCCTCCCTGGGGCACGTGTGTGTGTGTGTGTGTGTGTGTGTGTGTGTGTGTGTGTGTGTGTGTGTTTGTCCTTAGGTTAGTTTACCTAGGTTTAAGTAGTTTTTAAGCTATGTACTGAGGACACACAGTTTGGACAGATAGATTTACAAACATTTGAACATTTGAATACTATGCGGACAACAAAAGTAGCGTACGAAAATACACGAAGAGAAAATTACCTGCGACGACACTGAGAAACGGTTGACAACACACGCCCTGGTGGTGACCGCCTGACGTAGACAAGCAGTGGGGAGGCCCTGTGAGGAAACTTCTTGTTGTAGGAACGGTGGGGTTCCAAACAGCTCAGCTACCTGCGGCCACGACTACGTAGCCAAATAGATACCGGTAATTATTCGACTTTGAAAGATACAATTGTGATTTAAGTACCGTATAAGAACACAAATGGGGTGCTGATTCTGTCAACCAAACTTCAGCAGTCTCTTTCGCAGAACGCAATGCTTATTTTATCCACCAGACGTATGGAAGTATTCGTTATGCATCAGGCATTAAAGGACGGGAAAGAAGTGTTGAAACTGCTTAGGTCATCGTCCCTATACTGACAAACTAACTTATGCTAATAACAACACAGACACACCCCGATCCCCTAAGGACGACTCGAACATCCGATGGGAGCGCCTTAACCAGGTGGCTATGAATGGAACCGATTAACGTGATAAATTTGTGGAACAAACACGAAAATTGTTATTTCAATACAACATAAACTTCAACTAGAAGCTGAAAATATGCAATAACAACATTAGAAATAAATAAGGGTGTTCAATATGTCTGCATAGCAAAATTGTAAAGAATGTACGAGTGCAAATACGGTAAATCGGTTACTTTAACCGTCCGTCTCTGTAGTTCAAGCGACTGCGTCGCTGACTACCGCGCAGGGGGCCCGGGCTCGTTTCCCGGCGGGGGACTGGGTGTTGTGTTCATTTCATCGACATTCAAGTCACTAAAATATTCTTAGCCGTTGTCTTAGGAAGCCATATTTGATCTCGTACACTGTGCAATGTGACCAGTTCATGCCAGTCACTAATTTTGTAAGAGAATTTGATGTTTTCGTTTAGTTGCCTGTAATAAGCACGTTTCATATTTTAAGAAAAATGGTTAATTTATTACTTTAATCCTTGTTCAGTACTTGGCACGTTTTCGTATCCTTTATAAGAACATTACGTACAAAACACGTGAACTCAAAATAATAATATAAAAATAGTATTTGTTAATTTTTTCCTCGATGGACGTAAAAAAACACGTATCAGCTATCAAGAGAGGTAAATGTAGTACATCTTTGTCCTATCTATTACTCAGTGGCGAAGAAAAGTCCGCAAATTGTAAAAGCATCACGGTGGTGACAAAACTTTCACTAGTCGACCTGGGGAGCAACAAGGGTGCTTATGAACTGGTCCCAACGCTTTGCAGACACACACGGGAGTAACTGGAAATGCATATTTTGTTTGACACTCTGAATGTAATTGTGCAATCGGAGTCTTCCATGGTACCACTTTTTTTAGCTTAAATTGTTAGTACTGTGCGTTTGACCCGATGCGATTTTTCATAATCTTTTACTACCGATCGTAACTGAACGCAGATTAGTGTTTTCTCCCACAAGATATAGCTCCAGACGATTAATTCGAATCATACAAAACTAAATCATTTTACGTAAGCAAATGAAGTGGTTATATATGTATATAGTCTCTCTTGCGTAACGAAAGAAGGTGCAAAATTCACGAAAATTGTTAAAGTTGTTTTGCATGATGTTGTTGTCGTTGTTGATGAGTGCGAAAATTCCATTGTTCAGGGACTGAAGTCTGGGATTCTAAGTCTTTTGATAGCCTTCGGTCTACAGATGATTTCTATACCTATGCTACCTATACCTTGAGTTGTAGCGTAGCTACAACTCAAGGTCAAAATACCAACGTTACATACTTTCTGTAACTCATCCAAATTCAACAAATCTGTTACTTGCCGTAAGTTAAATGTTGTGTATTATGGGCTTCATACGGTTTACGATATCACCATTTGTTCATTAGCAGATCATGTGAAAAACGGGAAAACCCGTAATTTTTAATACCATATCTACTGACTCAAACGATGGAATTTTTTTTTCCATTTGCTCTAAAGATGCAATTCTGGAACTACTTTTTCTATTTCTCCGATAGCTACGTCTACATACTAACTCCGCAATCCACCCATACCTGCGTGGCGGAGTGTACTCCGTACAACTACTGGTTATTTGCCTTCCTGTTCCACTCCCATATAGTGCAAGGGAAAAACGAATACTTGTATGCGTCCGTACAAGCCCTGGTCTATATGATCTTATCTTTCTAGTCTTTACGCGAAATGTAGGTAGGCGGCAGTATAATCGTTCTGCAACCCGCCTCTGAACTGCTTCTTTATCTTCCTTTAAACTGCTTTGGCGGGGATCCCAAACACTTGAGCAATACCCAAGATAATATCGTACATACGTTTTACTATATGCTGTCTCCTTTACCGACGAATCGCGACTTCTCTCAACTCTCCTAGTAAACCGAAGTCGACCATTCGCCTTCCCCAGTCTGTCTTTATATGCTCGTTCTATTTTATATCGCTGTACAACGTTACGCCTTTATATTTAATTGACCCAACTTTGTCAAGCAGCACAACTAGTAAGGCGTTACGAGATTGCTTTTGCTAATAATCTGCACCACCTTCATTTAGCGACAGTTCTATTCCTCGACTACCTACAAATTTTGTCCAAGTTACCCAGCGTCCTACTACAGTCTTTCAGTGTCGACTTCCTCTTGAACACGACAGCATTATCAAAAAACAGCCGCAAATGGCTCTTACTCTGTCCGTAAGATCATTTATATAGACAGAAATGCGGTTTTATCACATTTCCCTGGGGCACCCCTGACGTTACGCTAGTCGCCATCGAAGACAACGTACTGGGTTATAATTAATTGTCTTCGAGGCACTCACATATTTCGCTTCCTATTCCACACGCTCGTACCTTCGTTAGTAGTATGTAGTGCAGTTCCTTTCGATTATGAAATATGCACTGTTGCCGTTCTTCCATAGCACGGAAGATGTCATCAGAGAAAAGGTCAAGCTGGCTTTCACACTATTGATGTTTTCTAAAGCCGCGCTGATGCATGGACGGAAGCTCTTCTATCACTATTTATTCGCAATTGCGAATTTCTCACAGCTTCACCGTATAAGGTATAGATGTCCAACCAAACGGCGACAAACGGAAAATTTGTGACGGCGTGGGACTCGAACCGGAGTTCCCGCTTTTCGGGAGCGGTCGCCTTACCATTAGGCTACCCAAACACGACTCCAGAACCAACCAAAAAACCTCCGTATGCCACACTGACTGCACATATTGTTAACTATTAAAGCTTTTTTGTCTCAAGGGAACTTACTATATTAGACTTGAGAATATTTGCTAGTATTTTTCAGCAGATGGATGTCAATGACATGGGTCTTTAATTTCGTGGGTACGTTCATTTTCCTTTCTTATACCCGGGAGTTACCTGTGCCCTTTCGCAGTCGCGTAGAATATTGAGTTGGATCAAAGATTCGAGATAAACGCCAATGAAGTAAGGGGCCAATGCTGCTAAGTTCTCTTTGTAAAACCTGATAGGTAACACATCTGGAGATGGCGACTTTTTAATTTTCAACTCTCCTAGCTGCTTCTCTGCACCAGCTATGCCTGTTTTCCATTTTGGGGTTACTGCGACCGCAAGGTATGTTTTCATGGTCCTAAGTGTATGATTTCTTAAATGTTAAATTTAAAACTTCGGCCTTCATTTCGCTATCTTACATCGCCACCCCATAATGATCAATGAGTGACTGCATAGAGACTGTTGATCCGCTTACCGATTTTACGTACGACCAGATTTTTTTCGGGTTCTCAGCAAATTCTTTAGGTCGTGTGTGATGGTAGTTATTGTATGCATCGCGAATTGCTCTTTTTAGAGAAGCGCGAATCGCTAGTAACGTTTGATTTCATTTCTTTATTGGTTACTGAGGTCTACGGAGCCAATTTACCGTACTCAAGCAAACAATCACAAAAACCGATTTTAACCATTTCATCTCCGTGGTCAAGACATAGCCAAATAGTCTTGGAAAGTGGCTCCATTTTAAATTCACATACTACAGACATATTTCTCAAGAAATTTCATTTGCCCGTTTTCTAAAATCTTTACCCGTTACCAGATACATATGAAATATCATGATGTTTTGCTACTAAAACCGAAGGTCATAATGAAACATTCCATCCATTTTAATAAATCGACTCTGAGACAAATTTTATTTTTTGCACATCAATTTAATTTCTGCTTTCCATGAAGCATTGATTTTAGTTCCTTTATTCGTCACAGTTACTGTACTGTACAGCAGGGAATTAATTAAAGGTTGCAATTTATGTTGAGGAGATTACAGAGATAAAAACACATTGCACAGATGTTGTGTGTGATTATTTTAGCTCAATCAAAGCTGCGTATGAAAATCGAAGGCTATATAGAAAATTTATTTAAATTTGAGAACACTAAAATACCTCACTGCGTTCTCGACTTACTGGTTTCACGTCAGGCGGACAAAGTTCTGTATTATGCGCACCTCTGTCCACGATGACTTGGTAGTTACGAAATACTTAATCCATTTGAAAAAATAAGTATGTGAAAAAGTGTTATTTTGAACATTGCACGGTGCGATATCTTTTCTCGATTGACGACTGAATTTAATTTTTTTATATAACCTACATGTGTCGAAACAAAGAATTCTCATATCTTTTCTGTGCAAAACAATAAAAACCTTCTGTAGCAAGGAAAAGAGTAGATCAGATGAATATAAGGCAAGTATGATCCTGTTTAAAAAAACAGTGCACAAATTGGGGATGTCATTTTGTCTTCCTAACAAAAAACTGGAATGTGTACGTTTTCATGCTCTTTTAACATAAAAAATGCTGCTGTATGAGTATGTTCTGAGTTAAATATTACTGCGAATTCTACTGGTAAAAAGGTCACTTATTTCTGATATGATTTATGGAACCAATGAAAGAAAGAGCTCTTTAGTCAAAGGAGCCGTTATAAAATATTAAACATTATTACACATTTTGTAAACCTATACAAATTGTATAACTACAACTGCGGAGGAGGAGGAGGCCAAAAATTTAGGATGAGCAAGTACTCACATGTGAAGCGGGATCCCACCATAAAACTAGTCTAGCTTAAAGCCCAAAATATTTCTGCCGCATTTTTAAGATCGAGACACGATCAGCATGATATCATTAATGGGTGTAGCAAGAATAATAGCTACCTAAGGCAACGAATTTTGAAAAATACATTTATGCAATTTCTAATATGCCAATCTATATTCTAGTCGTTTGCTTTATAAATACTTATCTATTAATATATTTTCGCAACAAGGCACCATATCAAAAGAAATAACAAATATCTTAATAGAAGGAAACCATGTGATACATCCATCTGATTCACGACCGCGTTTTACTGGGGAAACTAAGGTGGAAAGTTGCAGAGGACATGTAAACCAAATTTAAGCAATCTCTTCCACACAACGAGTCACGGTAACTAACAGATTTGTTGAATTTGGATTAGTTGTAAAATGTGTGTAACGTTGATATTTTGACCTTGAGTTGTGGTATATCTAGAGTATAACAATTTTGCTGATAGGTATAGAAATCATCAGTAGACCGAAGGCTATCAAAAGACTTAGAATCTCAGACATCAGTCCCTGAACAATGGAATTTTCGCACTCGACATCAACAACTACGACGATATGATGCAAAACAACTTGGACAATTTTCGTGAATTTTGCACCTTCTTTCCTTACACAAGAGAGACTATATACATCTATAACCATTTCATTTGCTTCCGTAAAATGATTTAGTTTTGCATGATTCGATTTAATCGTCTGGAGCTATATCTTGCGGGAGAAAACACTAATCTGCGTTCTGTTACGGTCGGTAGTATAAGATTGTGAAAAATCGCATCGGGTCAAACGCACAGTACTGACAATTTAAACTAAAAAAAAAGTAGTACCATGGAAGACTCCGATTGCACAATTACATTCAGAGAGTCAAACAAAATATGCATTTCCATTTACTCCCGTGTGTGTCTGCAAAGCGTTGGGACCAGTTCATAAGAGCTCTAGTTGCTCCCCAGGTCGCGTCAAGTGTCAACTCGTGAAAGTTTTGTCACCACCGTGGTGCTGCTACAGTGTGCGGACTTTGCTTCGCCACTGATTAATAGATGGGAAAAAGATGTACTACATCTACCTCTCTTGATAGCTAATACGTGCTTTTTTGCGCCCATCGAGGAGAAAATATAATAATATTAAAATCGATATTTATTATTAGAGTTCACGTATTTTGTACGTAATGCTCTTGTAAAGCATACGAAAATGTGCCAAGTACTAAACAAGGATTAAAGTAATAAATTAAACCTTTTTCTGAAAATTTAAAACGTGCTTAGTACAATAAACTAAATGCAAACATAAAATTCTCTTACAAAATTAGTGACAAGCGTGAACTAGTCATATTGAACAGTTAATGAGATCAATTATGGCGTTTCTGAGACTACGACTAAGAATATTTTAGTGACTTTAATGTCAATGAAACGAACACAACACCCGGGCCCCCTGCGTGTTAGTCACCGACGCAGTCGCCTGAGCTACGGAGGCGGACGGTAAAAGTAACGGATTTGAGGTATTTGCACTTCGCATAGTTGTACATTCTCTACTATTTTACTAGGCACACATATTAAACATCCTTATTTATTTCTATTGTTGTTTTGAACAACCTGACCTAGTTGAAGTATTTATTGAATTGAAATAACAAATTCATCACGATAATCGGTTCCATTCATAGCCGCCTGGTTAAGGCGGACCAAATTGCGTGTCATCAGTACACAGCTTACAAACTACTTAAACCTAGGTAAACTAACCTAAGTACAACACACACACACCCATACCCCAGGGAGGACTCGAACCACCTCGGCGAGCAACCGCGCGCTCCGCAGCGAGACGCTTTTGGCCGCTCGGCTTTTCCACCGCGGCAAGAAAGGAAGATAAGCCGCTTATTGTCAAGGATGGTCATCGCTGTCGTTTCCACAGAAAAAATTAGGAGTAACAAACTCTTATCATGCTATGTGTAAAGGCTGATTAAAAATATTGAAATCATTGATAAAGAGCAACATTCTTGTCGACCTGATAAAACAGATCTGGAGATAAATAAAAGAATTCGTAATTGTAGAAAAAAAAGTGATGAAATCCGCCTTAAGCAAAACACCATATTTTATTTTTAACGCCATTCTAAGAAATTGTACCTCGTTTGATGAATGACAAATATTCACAGCCTGTAATCTGCAAACAATGAAGCGTGTTTATTTCGCAAACTGATTGATTACACATTCACATGGAGATTGTGTTGCAAAATAGTTCTGTGTAGTTGTTTAGTGGCTAACTTGTATTCGAGATGTGTTGTTGTTGCTTCTTGTGTGGCGTGTTATTATGTTTCGTGATGTTTTTGCGGATTTGGTGGGGACTGGCACTGTTTACATAGCCATTTGTCTTCTTGTGCTGTCTGTATCGTATTCATTTGTTTATATGACATGTCTGTGATATCTTGGTGCGTGGTTTTTGAATGATTTTTATTCTGGTGATGGTTTTGTGTGTGTGTGTGTGTGTGTGTGTGTGTGTGTGTGTGTGTGTGTGTGTGAGCTAAAATCATATGGATAAGAGGTCTGCTTCTTGAATTCTCAAAAAGAAAAAGAAAAAAAAAACCTCGCCAAAGTGCCAAATCACACACAAGCCCACCAGACTTAACACCAATTTAGCAAACATGCATATACGAAAAGAGTCATCAACTTAACTGACATGAAGTCAACCAAAGAGTAAAGTAACCTAGTTGAAAAGGCTCCAAAACATAATAACAAAACAGTCTCTCACAGAGCAATGGAAAACTTAACCAAGATGGTAAATACATAATTAAACAACTAAGTCCAATCCTAACTAATCAAGAGAACTAGTTTCTAAACAAATAAAACTCATAATCAAGGTTAACAAAACCTCCATAAAGCTAAGCACAAAGTACGATGAAGGAAAAAGCTACAGGAAACAGCAAAAATTAACACAAGAAAATGTCATCAGTCTCACAAGAGAAATTCTCTTTGTTCTCTTTGTTCTCATGAAACAGAAGAAGTACACTGACAAAACAGAGTTCATACAAAACAACAACGAAACAGAACTATTGAGTGACCCAACATACCAATACCAAAGAAACTTACAGGAAACACTGAAAAACATAAAAACAATGTTCACTCCCTTACAGCTAAAAAAATGATAAAAATCCAGAGGCCCCTATTGTAAACCTACACAAACACTGAGGAGTTCAGCTAGTCAGGAATATATCACCTTCTTGCAGTAACTGCGGATGTGAATATGTGAACATACGTGCAGAAATTTCAAAACAAGAGAACATGGAACAACTCAAAGCAGTAAAACGTAGCAGCTGTCACACAACATTTGCTGAATCATACCCCAACAAACATAGAAACAGAAGCACAAATTCTAAAAACCAGCCACAGCTTATTCCAAGAACTGACACATCAGGAATGCAATAACCACATGTAAGAAAGTATCATTAAGCAACATAACCCTCTTTGAGACCGTAACAGAAGTATATAAATAAATCCCAACATCACATTGCACCTGACAACAGCCCCCCCCCCAACACACACACACACACACACACACACACAGTATCAGAGCCATTCAAAAACCGTGCGCCATGTCAGACATGTCACATAAACAAATGAATACGATGCAGTCACCACAAGACAAATTGCTATGTAAACAGTGCCAGTTGCCAACAAAAAAAAAAGCGCACTAAACATAGCGAAACATAACAACAACAACACGGCACACAAGAAGGATCAGCACCATAGCTCGAATGTAAACAAACCAGCAGACAGCCACATAGAACTATAATTCAACATAACTTCCAGCTGAAGTGTAATAAATCAATTCGTTTTTAAAATAAAAACGTTTTCTTTGCAGATGACAAGCAACGATAATTTGTCATTTCTCAATTGAGGCAGACGTAAACCCTGAAAATAACGTTATGTAACTATAGTAAACAAAATTAGGGCTAATACATCTAACAAAATATCAAATTGAACAACTCGTCCAAAATATGACTGTGGTGAACATATATATGGTCACACGGCTGTGTGCAGGAGATCAGCTGTTCGCTGTCATTGAGTTCGTGCACCAGCCGCTGGGAGCGCTGACATGCTGTGTTCCTTGCTGTGGCGCGTCGCCGTTGTGTACACATTATACAAACTTTTATATTGATTATTCTGTTTAACGTATGCTGTGAACTTATTATCTGTGTTCAATTGATTTAATTTGGATTTAATCGACTCTGCTTGTTCCTTGTTTTTTGCAATATGAACAGTTTCAAGAATAAAGCTATTTTATTTAACCCGCGAGTACTCGCTCTATGAGCATTTCGCTCACATTAATTTTTAAACAATCGGCATTTACCAATTTTAAATAGTCAAATATATGAGTTTTTTATAAACGCAACTATAAATACTTATTTAGACATATTAAGCACATTACAAACTGTTATTTGACTCTCAGAAAAATGATATACACGCAATCGATCCCGTAACTTTTAAAGGCGAGAGTGTCGCGTGTTATATGTTAAAAGTCGTCGAAGTAATTCTTCTACAAAAACACGAAGTTTAACGCCGCGAACCTCGCGAGGTGCATGACTTCCGACAGTAGTGTTAACCTTTTTGTATTACTATACATTAATAGTATTACGTAAATTCCTTAAGTATCATTGACTGTGTAATAAATTGAAAATTCTTCTAATGAAGCAGCATTGGATAAATTTACCTTGTTTCTTAGTTGTACCAGTCATGAGACATACTTAACTTCATCATCATACATTCTATATGAGCTATTTATTTTCTTCTATAGAATGTTCCTTAACTATTAATAACGGTTTATTATTCAATTTTCACTGTTTTTAAACAAAGTTGTTCTTCTTCATTCCCTATGAGATTCTTCACTTGAGCGTTTTAATACAGTTCTTCACTGTAACTAGATTATTTTAGACGTTTTATCGAAATTGTCATGGTATCCCCAGCGTCACTTCACCACCGGTTCGCATCGATCGCTGCATTGAAGCTGTGGGAAAGGGATGTTCCATTACAATCCTAATACGCTTGAGCTTAGAGAAACATTTTACAGCTTTGTCGTCGTCGTCGTCGTCATCATCATAATCAATTCGCAGAATAAATCCTGGAATTATATTGTGCAGTATGCATAAAGAAAAATAATCACCATTTAAAAATATCTATTAACAATTTCATTTACTACCGTAAAAGATTTAGTTCTGTATTTTTCTACTTTTTCTTTTGTGAGCTCTAAGTTGGTGGAAGAAAATAATTCCCGTACGGTAACGCACAATAGTAAAAGAATCCGAACAATCGCTCGGGTCAAATGCACGGTAATGACAATTTTACGTTAAAAACTGTTGGTACTTTCGAAGATAGTGATTACACTATTAGATTCAGACAGCAGAACAAAATAGGCAGATTTTAGATTAAAGTAGGAAATTAAACTTTTCCTAAAATTTAAAACCTTATTCTTGACATAAAAAAATAAAACAAAAACCTAAAAATCTTATGCAAAATTAGTGACTAGTGTAAGTTAGTCATATATCACAGTAAAATCACAGAGCGTTACAGACAATTTTAGCGACTTGACTGTCGATGAAACGAACACAACACCCATTCCCCCGCCGGGAATCGAACCCGGGCCCCCTGCGTGGTAGTCAGTGACGCAGTCGCTGAGCTACAGAGGCGGACGAAAGAACTAACATTACTATCAAACCTTGCACAGTGCATAGTTGTACAGTCTTGACTACTTTATTAAGCTAACATAGCAAAAATAACATTTATTTATTCCTATTTTAAAGTTGTTTGGATATATTTTAATACCGGTAGTTGAAGTCTGAGTTGAATTAAAATAACAATTTTGTGTTTGTTTCAAAACTTTTTCGTTAACCGACTCCTTTCATGGCCGCATGTTTTAAGCCGCCAAGATACGAGTATGGCGGCCGCTACCAACTTAGGGGTGTGTG
The DNA here is from genome assembly GCA_026315105.1 of Locusta migratoria. Classification (NCBI taxonomy): domain Eukaryota; kingdom Metazoa; phylum Arthropoda; class Insecta; order Orthoptera; family Acrididae; genus Locusta; species Locusta migratoria. The sequence continues at coordinate 449,271,152 of CM048746.1, forward strand.
TGTGTGTGTGTGTGTGTGTGTGTGTGTGTGTGTGTTTGTCCTTAGCATAAGTTGAAATTGTTTGTAATTATAGGGACGATCATCTGTGCTATTAGGTCTATTAGATTTACAAACACGTGAACAGTTTTTCCCTTCCATTCATGCCTGCTGGATGATGAACCATTCAGTGCTCAAATATACAAAACCTTTCTGCGGACGAGACTGCTTAAATTTGGATAACCTGTCTTCTGTAACTTTCAACCTTAGTTTTCCTAGTATACCGCGAACGTGATAGCCCTTGCCTTTCATATCATATTGCTCTTTTATCGTTCACAGGACTAATAAGCTTCTCTGCATCCTTCGATGCTAATCAGTGCTATAAACATCCATACACAAGTAATAACACATACTCGCTTCCACAGGCTACGTATGACTACCACCGACCAATCCCGTCTGGTTTTTTAGCATTTGGTCTAATTCAAATGTTTGTAGAATGATAAATACGTAAATAAAATATTTAACACTCATGTCATCGAATCTTTGGGGGAATCTACTTTGGTGCAATAGTAAAATTCGAAAGGCGAAATCTTGACTCAGAATCCTACCAACAAACAAGATATCCGGTCCTACAGTGCTTATAACCTGCGGGCATCTTCCTATGAACCCATTGTCCAGACAAGAGGGAGAGAACAGCTGGCCTTTAGGCTGACTGCAAGATGACAGCAGGACAGTGCTGTGAGGCAGGGAGACTGACGGCGCGTGTCTTGTGACGTCAGAAGTGGCTGCAGCTGCTTACGTCACAGCACGTCTGCTGCCCGAGGTGAGCCTGCCGATCGCAGTCCCCTGTAAGCAGTTTCCTGCCAGCTTCAGGTGGTTCTGGCTGCGGATATTGCTTGGTAGCTCGAGATGGAAGAAACTAATTGAAGGCATTCGTGTTCCCAAAGTTCTGCATGACAAAAGCCACCAAGATCACGTGAAAAATAGTTCATGAATACTTACAGTGCAAAATCCATAGTCAGAGAGAATTCCCCGTAACTTAGTCTTGTTTTTGTGTGTGCACATTTTTCTGCTTTTTGTGCCAACTAACATACGGTTTCGAGCTGAATCTATTAATAGGAATCCGATACTAATACGTTGTTGTTGAGGCTTTCAGTGCGCAGACTGGTTTGCTGCAGCTCTCCACGCTTCCCTTTCCTGCCCAAGCCTCTTCATCTACTATATTCATCTCTAGGCCTCCCTCTACTTTTTATTCCGCACCCTTCACTCCAATGCCAAACTGACAATAAATTGATATCTCAGAATGTGTCCCACGAATCTATTCCTTCTCTTAGCCAAGGTAAGCCAAAAATTTCTTTTGTCCCCAAATCTGTTAAGTATTTCAATAGTTCCGTGAAATACCCAGCTAATCACATTCGTGTGCAGCACCACTTGTCAAAGGTTCAATCATCTTTTTGGCTTAACCCCTTTTCGTCACTGTTTCACTCCAGTACAATCCCACACTCCAGAAAAGGCTTTCTGAAAGGACATCCTAACGTTTAAAGTAATATGGGATATCTACAAATTTCGTTACTTCAGAAACGGCTTTATTCCAAAAGCCATTTTGCATTTTATATCTTCTTGACCATCAGAAGTTATTTTGCTACCCAAATAACAAAACTCATCTACTTTTATTGTCTTATCCTATTACCCTTGTTTTGATCTTTTAATGTTGTTCTTGTACCCTCCCTTCATAACACTGTCCATTCCGTTCAACCGTTCTTGCAGGTCCTTTGCTGTCTGACAGAATAACGTCATTGGCTAACATCAAAGTTTTTATTTCTTCATCCTGAACTTCAATTCCGTCTCCAGATTTTTCCTTGACGCCTTCACAACTTTCCCCGTTGTTATTCAATCTGTACACTGAGAAAGGCTATAACCCTCTCTTAAACCAATTCCAACAACTGCGTCTGTTTGATACCCATTGACTCTAATAAATGCCGACCGGTTTTTGTAAAAGTTGAATTTAACTTTACGTCCTGTGTATTTGACCCCCCTGCTAGCTTCAAAATTTGAAAATCATTTCCGCTCAACATTGTCAAAAGCTTTCTCTTTTCCAAATTCGTATTCCAGCAGTTTTTCCATACGTTTGTTAATTATTTTGTGTTAGTATTTTGGTACCAAGACTTATTAAAACTGATAGTTCTGTAATTTATCGTGGGTCACCCTGTGTCACGTCACGGTTCTGTGTCTCATTTCGTTACGCTTAGTGTCGAGAATTACGCTCTATCGTTACCGCAGTTTTAGTGGTGCAAGCTGGTGGGGGGGGGGGCAGTGGAGGCAGTGATTATTCGTTTACGAATGTGAAAAACTGTCTTTTTATTAGGTAAAATATATGGAAAATTACCAGAAAATGGCGATAGTGTGAAACCCAGCATGAGCTATTCGTCCACGATACTCACAGGGCCATAGACACGGATTCCTTAGGTAGATGCCGTGTTTGTCTTCCGCAAGGCGTTTGATACAGTTCCCCGCAGTCGTTTAATGAACAAAGTAAGGGCATGTGATGTGGACAATCAGACCAATTGTGTGATTGGATTGGGAAGTTCCAACATAATAGAACGCTACATGTCATTCTCAATGGAGAGAAGTCTTCGGAAGTAAGTGTGATGTCAGGTGTGCCACAGGGGAGTGTCGTCTGACCGTTGCTATTCACAATATATTATTAGACAACTATGCGCTGTGCAAGTTTGTTAGTACAGTTAGTTCTGTCGTCCGCCCCTGTAGCTCAGCGACTGCTGCGTCACTGACTACCATGCAGGGGGCCCGGGTTCGATTCCCGGTGGGGGACTGGGTGTTGTGTTCGTTTCATCGAGATTCAAGTCGCTAAAACTGTCTGTAACCCTCTGTGATATCTCTGTGATATATGACTAGCTTACTTAGGCTAGGCACTAATTATGCAGGAGATTTTTATTTTCGTTTTTCTTAATATTTTTTTTAAAATTTTATTTTAAGAAAAGTTTTGATTTACTACTTTAATCGTTGTTGATATTTCACTTTTTTTTCAGATGGCCTGTTCCAATTGTTCGATTGACTTACCAGAACATTAAGCTCGAATCATAATATTAATATATGAACATTTAGTATTTAGATTGTTATACCTTTCCATGTATTTTACGTTAGAGGTTGTGTTAGAGAGTGTCTGTTCAATAAGCTTTACTTGTTTTCTGGTCAAGTGCAAGTTCTATTAGAGTTTTGACAAGGGTTTATGGTCGACTGAATCATATACCTTCTTGAAGTTGGCGAATGTACCGAGTGATCAGACAGTTATTATAAATTTGAATACTTAATAAATCACGGAATATTGTAGATAGAGAGGTAAAAATAAACACACATGCTTGGAATGACATAGGGTTTTATTAAAAAAAGATCAAAAAATGTCCGATAGATGGCGCTTCATCTGATCAGACGGGAGAACCCTGATCAGAAAATCAATAATTAGCATAACAAATTAAGACAAAGCAAAGACGATGATCTTTGCTGGAAATGCTCAATATGTCCACAATCATTCCTCAACAGTAGCTGTAGTCCAGGAATTATGTTGTGAACATCACTGTAAAGCATATTATGTTGAGACTTGGCGTCGGATGTTGTCTTTCAGCATCCCTAGAGATGTCGGTCGATCATGATACACTTGCGACTTCAGGTACCCCAAAGCCAATAATCGCATGGACTGATGTCTGGGGACCTGGAAGGCCAAGCATAACGAATGTGGCGGTTGAGCACGCGATCATTACCAAACGACGCGCGCAAGAGATCTTTCACGAGCCTAGCAATATGGGGTAGAGCGCCATCCTACATAAAAGTCGTACGTTCCAGCATGTGTTTATCAGCCAGGCTGCGGATGATACGATTCTGTAATATATCGGCGTACCTCTCAGCCGTCACGGTAGAAGTTACAAAAACCAGTATCACGCTGTTCCTCGGAGAATAAAGGCCCGATAACGGTAGATATGGTAAATCCAACCCATACCGTGACATTCTTGTCGTGCAATGGAGTTCCCACGACAGTTCTAAGATTTTCGGTACCCCAAATTCTGCAGTTGTGGGCGTTGACAGAGCTTCGTCGGTCCACAACATGTTACTCAGTTAATCGTCATCTTGTGCTCGGTCGGCAACTACGGGGTCTATCGTCTGAACGACTCGTGACTTTCAACTTCAAAATCATTCTCGACACAGCAGCATTTATCAACGGACCTTTACCCGTTGGAATCTCCTTCCTATGGCGATAGGATCGTAATGTTGAACTATCACATTCCCCATTCTGATAATACATCTTCCCTAAAAGCGCCATTTCAGGTTACGTCAACATGCTGCGACTGCTGGTGCATCTGATTCTCTCTCTCTCTCTCTCTCTCTCTCTCATTTCACCTCCTTTTATACACGATTTTCATGCGCAGTCACTGACGTTTCCCTATCCATCTCCATCTGTCGGACATTTTTTGAACTTTGTTCCAATAAAACCCCATTTCATTTCCAAGCATGTAATCATTGCCTTCGAAAGTACCAAGAGTTTTTTTAACTTAAATTGTCATTACCGTGCATCTGACCCGAAGCGATTGTTCGAATTCATTTACTATTGTGCGTTACCGGACGGAAATTAGTGTTTTCTTCCGCCAACATAGAGCTCACAAAAGAAAAAAATCTTTGTAGACAGAAATAAATCTTTTGAAGGGGAAGAAAATGAAATTGTTAGTAGATGTTTTTATTATTTCTCCTCTTTCGCGTAATGAAAATGGTGTTCTTGTTTCTTAATGCATAATGCACAATATATTTCCAGGATGTATTGTGCGAGATGACGACGGCGACAAAGCTCTTAGATTTTTCTCTAAGCTTTAATGCAGCGATCGATGGGAACCGGTGGTGAAGTGACGCTGGGGATACCATGACAATTTCGATAAAACGTCTAAAATAATCTAGTTACAGTGAAGAACTGTATTAAAACGCTCAAGTGAAGAATCTCATAGGGAATGAAGAAGAACAACTTTGTTTAAAAACAGTGAAAATTGAATAATAAACACTTATTAATAGTTCGGGAACATTCTATAGTAGAAACTAAATAAACAGCTCATATAGAATGTATGATGATACAGTAAAGTATGTCTCACGACTGCTGCAACTAATAAACGAGATAAATTAAACCAATGCTGCTTCATTAAAAGAATTTTCAATTAATTATATTGTCAATGACAATTAAGGAATTTCCGGAACTCTATTAATATATAGCAATAGAAAAAGGGTAACACTCCTTTCTCAAGTCTTGAAGTTTGCTAGGTGTGCTGCGTTAAATTTTGTGTTCTTTTGTGGAAGGATTACTTCGACGACTTTTAACAAGGTCTCAGCATACATTAAACAGAATAATCCATATAAAAGTTTATATAATGTGTACACAACGGCGACGCGCCGCAGCAAGGAACACTAAAGCTCTGTATGGGGAGAGTAGCGCCAACCTTTTATGTGTGACTTGCCGACAACCGCCGGCTGCTATTGGTCAGTTGATCGCGGGTGGGGCACGTCCGCCATTTTAGGCCTAAGCAATCCATCAGCGTAAATGGCATATTTCACTTAACTAGCTGTTACTTTAGCATTTAGAGGTATTGGAAATGTGTAGACTCATTATGTATTAAATTAAGAGCTTACATTGCACATTCCATTTTTATATGGTAAAAAATGCCGAATTGTTGGCTGTGAATTGTTATACTAAGACAGTCCGAGGTATCAAGTTTTACGCATTCCACGGGCGAAAGAAATACGAAAAGACGCGAATTGTGGGTACACCGCATTGGAAGAAAAAATGCATTTCCATACGAGAATGCAAAATTTTGCGACGTAAGTGAATTTGTATTGAAATATCGTGTAAACTTCTAGGTTTACCTGTTCACGTTTCTTGCGAGCAATGTTAAACGGACAACACATGTAAGGGGAAAGATATTTTTAAAAGATACAAATACATGAAAATCTAACATAATGTGCCGTATTTGACGAATTTCGTATTTATACTTATCCTGCATATTACGAAACTTTGGGCGGTAAATGGAACCGCCCATTAAATAGATCTCCAAAACTCGAATTTTAAGATAAACTTTATTTTACTGAAGTACCCAGCAGTGCGTTAACAATGTGTAAAAACTTAAACCTACCCACAATGTTAGCTCAGTTAATGTTATGTGATAATATCACATGTAGGTTAGCACACAACACCTATCAACATTAGGCACTAGATTAATGGAAAGCAACATCTACTTTGATAAAAACCAATATATTAGATATAAGAACGGTCCTTAGCTAATTTGAAAGCAGGAACGTCACTTATTGCGAAAGGAATGCATTTGGTACAGGGTTTAAGTTTTAGCACGAAACAATTTTACAACTAGTTTGCTCAAAAATAAAGGTCTTGATCTCAGAGTACCAATATTTCCTTAATATTCGCTGTAGATGTGATGAAACGATTAAAAACTTAAGTTAATTGTTTACGTAACGTATTGTCATACCACGCCGATGTACAGACCGGTTCCCTTCATCATAAATGTTAATGTAACAGCGTAGGGCGTAGTGCTGCTATTGCTAGATATAATAGGCCTATAATGGCGGCGCTCGCCCGGTTGGCGGTACTCTCCCAATACAGGGCTCTATAAGGAACACAGCATGTCAGCGCTCCCAGCGGCTGGTGCACGAACTCAATGACAGGGAACAGCTGATCGCCTGCAGACAGCCGTGCGACCAAATATAACATGTTCGCCACAGTGATATTTTGGACGAGTTGTTCAATTTGATATTTTGTTAGATGTATTAGCCCTAATTTTGTTTACTATAGTTACATAACGTTATTTTCAGGATTTACGTCTGCCTCAATTGAGAAATGACAAGTTATCATTGCTTGTCATCTGCAAAGAAAACGTTTTTATTTCGAAAACGAATTATTATACTTCAGCTGGAAGTTATGTTGAAAAATAGTTCTATGTGTCTGTCTAGTGTCTTACATTCGAGCTATGGTGCTGCTCCTTCTTGTGTGCCGTGTTGTTGTTATGTTTCACTATGTTTAGTGCGCTTTTTTTGTTGGGAACTGGCACTGTTTACATCGCAATTTGTCTTGTGGTGGCTGCATCGTATTCATTTGTTTATGTGACATGCCTGACATGGCGCACGGTTTTTGAATGGCTCTGATACTGTGTGTGTGTGTGTGTGTGTGTGTGTGTGTGTGTGTGTGTGTGTTGGGAGGGGCTGCTGTCAGATGCAATATGGTGGTGGGATTTATTTATGTACATCTGTTACGGTCTCAAAGAGGGTTATGTTCCTTAATGATACTTTCTTACATGGGGTTATTGCTTTCTGTGATAGTTTTCCTCTCTTGTTAGTTCTTGGAATAAGCTGTGGCTGGTTTTTAGAATTTGTACTTCTGTTTCTATGTTTGTTGGGGTATCATTCAGTTTATAAAATGTTCAGCAAATGTTGTGTGACAGCTGCTACATTTTAGTGCTTTGAGTTGTTCAATGTATCTTGTTTTGACATTTCTGCATGTATGCTCACATATACACATCGGCAATTATTGCAAGAAGGTGATATATTCCTGACTAGCTGAACTTCTCAGTGTTTGTGTAGGTTCACAATAGGGGCCTCTGTATTTTTATCATTTTTTTAGCTGTAAGGCAGTGAACATGGTTTTTATGTTTTTCAGTGTTTCCTGTAAGTTTCTTTGGTACTGGTATGTTGGATCACTCAATAGTTCTGTTTTGTTGTTGTTTTGTCAGTGTATTTCTTCTGTTTCGTGGGAACAATTCAATTTCTCCTGTCAGACTGATGACATTTTCTTGTGTTAATTTTTGTTGTTTTCTGTAGCTTTTTCCTTCGTCATTCTTTGTGTCTTAGCTTTGTGGAGGTTTTGTTATCCTTGATTATGAGTTTTATTTGTTTAGAAACGAGTTCCCTTGTTTAGTTAAGATTGAATTCATATTGTTGAGTTATGTATTCACCTTCTTGGTTATGTTTTCCATTGCTCTGAGAGAGACTGTTTTGTTGATGTTATGTTTTGGAGCCTTTTCAACTAGGTTTCTTTACTCTTCGGTTAACTTCATGTCAGTTAAGTTGATGACTCTTTTCTGATATGAATTTTTGTTAAATTCCACACAAAACCATCGCCAGAATCAAAATCATTCAAAAACCACGCACCAAGACATCACAGACATGTCATATAATGAATACGATACAGACAGCACAACAAGACAAATGGCTATGTAAACAGTGCCAGTCCCCACCAAATCCGCACCAAACATCACGAAACACAACACGCCACACAAGAAGCAACAACAACACATCTCGAATACAAGTTAGCCACTAAACAACTACAAAGAACTATTTTTTAACACAATCTCCGTGTGAATGTATAATAAATCAGTTTTCCAAATAAAGACGCTTCATTGTTTGCAGATTACAAGCTGTGAATATTTGTCATTCATGAAACGAGTTAAAATTTCTTAGAATGACGTTAAAAATAAAATATGGTGTTTTGCATAAAGCGGATTTCATCACAAATTTTTTTTTTCTACAATTACGCATTATTTTGTTTATCTCCAGATCTGTTTTGTCAGGTCGACAAGAATGTTGCTGTTGATCAATGATTTCAATATTTTTAAATAGCCTCTGCCAATACCATGATACGAGTTTGATACTCCTTAAACGATGGCGATGACCATCCTTGGCTTCTCTTTCTTTCTTTCTTGATAACACTTCCATGGCATACAATGCGGACAACAAAAGTAGCGTACAAAAATACACGGAGAGAAAATTACCTGCGACGACACAGAGAAACAGTTGACAACATATGCCCTGGTGGTGACCGCCTGACGTTGACAAGCAGTGGGGAGGCCCTGTTCGGAAACTTCTGGTTGTAGGAACGGTGGGATTCCAAACAGCTAAGCTACCTGCGTTCACGACCTCGTAGCCAGATAGATACCGGTAATTATTCGACTTTGAATGATACAATTGTGATTCAGGTACCGTATAAGAAAACAAATAGTGTGCTGATTCTGTCAACCAAACTTCAGCAGTCTCTTTCCCAGAAGGCAATGCTTATTTTATCCAACAGACGTATAGAAGTATACGTTATACATCAAGCATTAAAGGACGGGAAAAAAGTGTTGAAACTGCTTAGGCCATCGGTCCTATACATACAAACTTACTTACACTAAGAACAACACACACACCCATCCCCTAAGGACGAGTCGGACATCCGATGGGAGCGCCTTAACCAGGCGGCTTTGTATGGAACCGATTAATTTGTGGAACAAACACGAAAATTCCTATATCAATCCAACAAAAACTTCAGCTAGAAGATCGGAATGTTCAAAACAACATTAGAAATAAATTAGGGTGTTTAATATGTCTACCTAGCAAAATCGTAAAGAATGTACAACTATGCTCAGTGCAAATACCTAAAATTTTTTACTTTTACCGTCCGCCACTGTAGCTCAGACGACTCGGTCGCTGACTACCACGCAGGGATCGGGTTCGATTCCCGGCGGGGGACTGGGTGTTGTGTTCGTTTCATCGACAATTTAAGTCGCCAAAATACTCTTAGCCGTAGTCTTAGGAACGCCACAATTGATCTCGTACACTGTGCAATATGACTAGTTGACGCTAGTCACTAATTTTTTAAGAGAATTTGATGCTTTCGTTTAGTTGATTGTAATAAGCACGTTTTAAATTTTAAGAAAAAGGGTTAATTTATTACCTTAGTCGTTGTTCAGTACTTGGAATTTTTTCGTATGCTTTATAAGAACAACACTACGTACAAAATACGTGAACTCTAATATTAAATATCGATTTTTAATATTATATTTTCTCCTCGATGGGAGTAAAAAACGTGTATTAGCTATCGAGAGAGGTAAAAATAGTACATCTTTTTCCTATCTATTAATCAGTGGCAAAGCAAAGTCCGCACATTGTAGCAGCACCACGGTGGTGACGAAACTTTCACGAGTTGACACTTGACGCGTCCTGGGCAGCAACTAGAGCTCTTATGAACTGGTCCCAACACTTTGCAGACACACACACGGGAGTAAATGGAAATGCATATTTATTTTGACTGTCGGAGTCTTCCATGGTAATACTTTTTGTAGATTAGATTGTCAGTACTGTACGTTTGACCCGATGCGATTTTTCACAATCTTTTACTACCGATCGTAACTGAACGCAGATGAGTGTTTTCTCCCGCAAGATATAGCTCCAGACGATTAAATCTATTCATACAAAACTAAATCATTTTACGGAAGCAAATGAAATGGTTATATATGTATATAGTCTCTCTATAACCATTTCATTTGCTTCTGTTATATATATGTATATAGTCTCTCTTGCCACTCCAATGAACCACAGACATTGCCGAAGTGGGGTGGCTCGCGTGCCTCAACGATACAGATAGCCGTACCTTAGGTGCAACCACAGCGGAGGGGTATCTGTGGAGAGTCCAGACAAACGTGTGGTTCCTGAAGAGGGGCAGCAGCCTTTTCAGTAGTTACAGGGGCAACAGTCTGGATGATTGACTGAGCTGGCCTTGTAACATCAGCTAATGTGGCTTTGCCACATAGCTACTGCGAACGGGTGAAAGCAAGGTGAAACTACAGCCGTTACCTTTCCCGAGGACATGCAGCTCTACTGTATGAACATATGATGGCATCCTCTAGGGTAAAATATTTCGGAGGTAAAATGTCCCCCATTCGGATCTCCGGGCGGGGACTACTCAGGAGGATGTGATCATCAGGAAAGACAATACTGGCATTCTACGGGTCGGAGCGTGGAATGTTAGATCCTTTAATCGAGTAGGAAAATTAGAAAATTTAAAAAGGGAAATGGATAGGTTGGAGTTAGATATAGTGGGGATTAGTGAAGTTCGGTGGCAAGATGAACAGGATTTCTGGTCAGGTGAGTACAGGATTATAAATACAAAATCAATTGGGGGTATCACAGGAGTAGGATCGATAATGAATAAGAAAATAGGAATGCGCGTAAACTACTATGACCAGCACAGTGATCGCATTATCATTGTCAAGATAGATACGAAGCCAACACCGACAACAGTAGTACAGGTTTATATGCCAATTAGCTCTGCCGATGATGAGGAAATCGAAGAAATATATGAGGAGCTAAAAGAAATTATTCATACAGTTAAGGGAGAGGTAAACTTAATTGTGATGGGAGCCTGGAATTCGGTAGTAGGAAAAGGAAGAGAAGGAAAAATAGTAGGTGAATATGGACTGGGCAAAAGGAATGAAAGAGGAGATCGCCTGGTAGAATTTTGCACGGAACATAACTTAATCATAATAAACACCTGGTTTAAAAATCACGAACGAAGGTTATGTACGTGGAAGAGACCATGACACAGGGAGGTACCAGATAGATTTTATAATGGTGAGAGATTCCGGAACCAGGTTCTAAAGTGTAAAACATACCCAGGGGCAGATATAAACTCTGACCATAACTTATTGGTCATGAATTGTACGCTGAAACTGAAAAAAATGTAGAAAGGTAGGAAAATAAAGATATGGGACCTGGATGAACTGAAGGAATCGGAAGTTCTTGAGAATTTCAGAGGGAGCTTTAGGCAGCAATTGACAGAAACGGGGGAAAATAAAACAGTAGAAGAGGAATGGGTAAAATTGAGAGACGAAATAGTAAAGGTAGCAGAGGACAAAATAGGTAGGAAGGCAAGACCTACAAAAAATCCTTGGATATCACAGGAGATACTAAATTTAATCGTTGAAAGGAGAAAATATAAAAATGCAGTAAATGAAACAGGCAAAATGGAGTACAGACGACTAAGAAATGAGATTGACAGGAAGTGCAAAAAGGCTAAGCAGGAGTGGCTAAAAGGCAAATGCAAGGATGTAGAAGAATATATAAATAGGGGAAAAATAGATACAGCCTACAGGAAAATAAAAGAAACATTTGGAGATAAGAAAAACAGCTCTATGAATATCAAGGTCACTGATGGAAAACCAGTTCTCAGCAAACAAGGGAAAGCTGAAAGGTGGAAAGAGTATATAGAGGGGCTCTACAAAGGAAATGAACTTCGAGACACTATTGTAGGAAGGGAGGAGGATGTAGATGAAGATGAAATAGGAGATACTGTATTGAAAGAAGAATTTTACAGAGCCCTGAAAGACCTAAGTCGAAACAAGGCCCCTGGAGTAGATGATATTCCCTCAGAGCTACTGAAGTCTCTGGGAGAACCAGCCATGACAAACCTGTTTCACCTGGTGCGTAAGATGTATGAGACAGGAGAAGTACCCTCAGACTTTAAGAAAAATGTTATAATCCCCATTCCAAAGAAAGCAGGTGCAGACAGGTGTGAAAACTACAGAACCATCAGTTTGATAAGTCATGGTTGCAAAATATTAACACGAATTATATACAGAAGGATGGAAAAGGTGGTAGAAGCCGACCTCGGGTAAGATCAGTTTGGGTTCAGGAGAAAGGTAGGAACGCGGGAGGCAATACTCAAGTTACGGCTTATCCTAGAAGATAGATTAATAAAAGGCAAACCTACATTTCTAGCTTTTGTAGATTTGGAGAAGGCTTTTGACAATGTTGATTGGAATAAACTCTTTCAAGTTCTGAAGCAAGCAGGAGTAAAATATAGGGATGGTATGGTTATTTACAACTTGTACAAAAACCAGACAGTGGTTGAAGGGCATGAAAGGGATGCAGTGGTTGGAAAGGGAGTAAGACAGGGTTGTATTCTTTATCCATTGTTGTTCAATGTGTACATTGAGCAAGCTGTAAAGGAAAGCAAGGATAAATTTGGAGAAGGAATTAAAGTTCAAGGTGAAGAATTAAAAACATTGCGTTTTGCCGACGACATTGTAATAATCTCAGAGACAGCAAAGGACCTCGAAGAGCAGTTGAAGGGAGTGGACAGTGTGCTGAAAGGTGCATATAAGATGAACAATAACAATTGCAAAATAGGGTAATGGAGTGCAGTGTAAGGAAATCAGGTGATGCTGAAGGAATTAGATTGGGAAACGAAGCAATAAAGGAGGTAGATGAGTTTTGTTATTTGGGCAGTAAAATAACAAATGATTGTCGCAGTACAGAGGATATAAAATGCAGAATGGCAATGGGTAGAAAAGCGTTCTTGAAAAAGAGAAATTTGTTAACATAGAATATTGATTTAAGTCTAAGGAAGTCTTTCCTGAAGGCATTTGTATGTAGTGTTGCCTTGTATGGGAGTGAGACGTGAACAGAATTGGAGAGAAAAGAAATTTCTGGCATACCTTGATGAAAATAAGGGCTAGATTGGTCGGACACATTCTTAGACATCAAGGAATTGTGAATTTAGCATTGGAGGGAAGTGTGTGGGGTAAAAATCGCAGAGGAAGACCAAGAGATGGATACAGTAAGCAGATTCAGACAGATGTAGGTTGCCGTTCTTATGTGGAGATGAAAAGGCTTGCTCAGGATAGGGTATTGTGGAGAGCTGCATCAAACCAGTCTCCGGATTGAAGACCACAACAACAACAACAACAGTCTCTCTTGCGTAAGGAAAGAAGTTGCAAAATTCACGAAAATTGTCCAAGTTGTTTTGCATGATGTCGTCGTCGTTGTTGATGTCGAGTGCGAAAATTCCATTTTAAGGGACTGATGTCTGGGATTCTAAGTCTTTTGATAGCCTTTGGTCTTCTGAAGATTTCTATACCTATCAGAAAAATTGTTATATTGTAGCTATGCTACAACTCAAGGTCAAAATACCAACGTTACATACTTTCTGCAACTCATCCAAATTCAACAAATCTGTTAGTGCCGTAATTTACATGTGGTGTATTATGGGCTTCATACGGTTTACGATATCACCATTCGTTCATCAGCAGATCATGTGAAATACGGGAAAAACCGTAGTTCTTAGTACCAAATCTACTGACTCAAACCGATGCATTTTTTTTCCATTTGCTCTAAAGATGCAATTTAGGAACTACTTTTTCAATTTCTCCGATAGATACGTCTACATACTAACTCCGCAATCCACCCAAAGCTGCATGGCGGAGGGTTCTCAGTACCACTAGTTACTTGCCTTCCTGTTCCAGTCCCATATAGAGCGAGGGAAAAATTAATACTTTTATGCACACGTACGATGCCCTGGTCTATACGATCTTATCTTTCTAGTCTTTACGCAAAAGTAGGTTGGCGGCAGTATAATCTTTCTGCAACCCGCCTCTGAACTGCCTCTTAATCTTCCTTTAAATTTCTTTGGTGGGGATCCCAAACACTTGAGCAATACCCAAGATGATATGGTACACACGTTTTAATATATGTTGTCTCCTTTACAGACGAATCACAACTCTCCTAGAAAACCTGTGTGTATGATTTCTTAAATGTCAAATTTAAAACTTCGGCCTTCATTTCGCTATCGTATATCGCCACCCCATAATGATCAATGAGTGACTCTGCATGTGGATCCGCTTACCGATTTTACGTAGGACCAGATTTTTTTCGGGTTCTCAGCAAATTCTTTAGGTTGGGTGTGATGGTAGTTACTGAATGCATCGCGAATTGCTCTTTTTACATATGCGCGAATCGCTAGTAACGTTTGATTTCATTTCTTTATTGGTTACTGAGGTCTACGGAGCCAATTTACCGTACTCACGCAAATAATCACAAAAACCGATTTTAACCATTTCATCTCCATGGGTGGTCAAGACATAGCCAAATAGTCTTGGGAACTGGCTCCATTTTAAATTTGTATTCTACAGACATATTTATCAAGAAATTTCATTTGCTCGTTTTCTAAAATATTTATCCGTTACCAGATACAAATATCATAATGTTTTGCTACCAAAAGCGAAGGGACTGCCCAGAGATGACGTTATGCTCACTATGAAACATACCATACATTTTAATAAAAGGACTAAGCGAGAAAATTTTGTTTTTGCACATCAATTTAATTTTTTCGCTCGATGAAGCATTGATTTTATTTCCTTTATTCGTAACAGTTACTGTACTGTGTAGCAGGGAATTACGTAAAAGGTTGCAACTTATGTTGAGGAGATTATAAAGATAAAATCACATTGCACAGATGTTGTGTATGATTATTTTAGCTCAAACAAAGCTGCGTATGAAAATCGAAGGCTATAAAGAAAATTTATTTAAATTTGAAAGCACTAAAATAGCTCACTGCGTTCTCGAGATACTGGTTTTACGTCAGGTGGACAAAACTCTGTAATACGCGCACCTCTGTCCACGATGACTTGGTCGTTACGATATACTTATTCCATTTGAAATAATAAGTATGTGAAAAAGTTTTATTTTGAACATTGCATGTCGTGATATCTTTTCTCGATTGACGACTGAATTAAATTTTTTATATAACCTACATGTGTCGAAACAAAAAATTCTCATATCTTTATGATCAAAACAATAAAAAACTTCTGTAGCAAGGAAAAGAGTAGAACAGATGAATATAAGGCAAGTATAATCCTGTTTAAAAAATCAGTGGCACAAATTGGGGAACATACGCATACAGCAGCATTATTTTAACTGAGTTAAATATTACTGCGAATTTTAATACTAAAAATGTCACTTATTTTTTATGTGAATTATGGAACCAATGAAACAAAGAGCTCTTTAGTCAAAGGAGCCGTTATAAAATATTCAACATTATTACACATTTTGTATACCTATACAAATTGTATAACTACAACTGCGGAGGAGGCGAAAAATTTAGGATGAGCAAATACATATGAAGCGGGATCCAATCATTAAACTAGTCTAGCTTAAACCCAAAATATTTCTGCCGTATTTTTAAAACCGAGACATAATTACCGTGGCATTACTGGATGGTGCAAGAATAATAGCTACCTATGGCAACAAAGTTTTCAACATACGTTTATGCAATTTCTAATACACAAATCTAAATTCTAGTCGTTTGCTTTATAAATATTTATCTGTTAATATATTTTCGCAACAAGACACCATACCAAAAGAAACAACAAATATCTGATTTGAAGGAAACCATGTGATACATCCATCTGATTCACAACCGCGTTTTACTGGGGAAACTAAGGTGGAAAGTTGCAGAGGACATGTAAACCAAATTTAAGCAATCTCTTCCACACAACGAGTCTTTGGACATGGGAGCTGTGTAGAGTTGCAGCATCCAGCAGAAACGAAAGGACGGGAAAAACTGTCTAGACGTTTGTAAATCTAACAGGCATAGCTGCTTATGTTATCGTTCCTGTGTACATGAACTGCTGATGAACAAATGGTGATATCGTAAACCGTATGAAGCCCATAATAGACCACATGTAACTTACGAAAACTAACAGATTTGTTGAATTTGGAATAGTTGCAAAAAGTGTGTAACGTTGTTATTTTGACCTTGACTTGTAGCATATCTACAGTATAACAATTTTTCTGATAGGTATAGAAATCATCAGTAGACCGAATGCTATCAAAAGACTGCTGGAGCTATATCTTGAGGGAGAAAACACTAATCTGCCTTCGGTTATGATCGGTAGTAAAAGATTGTGAAAAATCACATCGGGTAAAACGCACAGTACTGACAATTTAAGCTAAAAAAAGTGGTACCATCGAAGACTGAGATTGCACAATTACATTCAGACAGTCAAAATATGCATTTCCAGTTACTCCCTTGTGTGTCTGCAAAGCGTTGGGGCCAGTTCATAAGCGCTCTAGGTGCTCCCCAGGTGTCGTCAAGTGTCAACTCGTGAAAGTTTTGTCACCACCGTGGTGCTGCTACAATGTGCGGACTTTGCTTCGCCACTGAGTAATAGATAGGAAAAAGATGTACTACATTTACCTCTCTAAATAGCTGATACGTGTTTTTTTTTTTACGTCCATCGAGGAGAAAATATTATTATATTAAAAATCGATATTTAATATTAGAGTTCACGTATTTTGTACGTAATGTCGTTCTTGTAAAACATACGAAAGGATTAAAGTAATAAATTAACCCTTTTTCTGAAAATTTAAAACGTGCGTATTACAATCAACTAAACGAAAACATCAAATTCTCTTACAAAATTAGTGACTAGCATGAACTAGTCATATTGCACAGTTTGAGATCAATTATGGTGTTCCTGAGACTACGACTAAGAATATTTTAGCGACTTGAATGTCGATGAAACGAACACAACACCCAGTCCCCCGCCAGGAATCGAACCCGGGCCCCCTGCGTGGTAGTCAGCGACGCAGTCGCCTGAGCTACGGAGGAGGACGGTAAAAAGTAACGGTATTTGCACTACGCATAGTCATACAGTCTGTACTATTTCACTAGACACACATATTAAACATCCTTATTTATTTCTAATATTGTTTTGAACAAACTGATCTAGTTGAAGTATTTGTTGAATTGAAATAACAAATTTATCACGATAATCGGTTCCATTCATAGCCGCCTGGTTAAGTCGCTCCCATCGGATGTTCGAGTCGTCCTTAGGGGATGGGTGTGTGTCTGTGTTGTTCTTAGTATAAGTAAGTTTGTATGTATAGGGACGATGACCTATGCAGTTTAAACACTTTTTCCCCGTCCTTTAATGCCTGATGCATAGCGAATACTTCTATACGTCTGATGGATAAAATAAGCATTGCGTTCTGCGAAAGAGACTGCCGAAGTTTGGTTGACAGAGTCATCACCCCATTTGTGTTCTTATTCGGTACGTAAATCACAATTCTATCAAAGTCGAATAATAACCGGTATCTATGTAGCTACGAGGTCGTGACCGCAGGTAGCTTAGCTGTTTGGAACCCCACGGTTCCTACAACGAGAAATTTCCGAACAGGGCCTCCCCACTCAACTGTTTCTCAGTGTCGTCATAGGTAATTTTCTCTCCGTGTATTTTCGCACGCTACTTTCGTTGTCCGCATTGTATACCATGGAATTGTTATCAAGAAAGAAAGAAAGAGAAGCCTCTGACTGTCAAGAATGGTCATCGCCGTCGTATCCACAGAATAAATTAGGAGTAACAAACTCGTATCGTGGTATGTGCAGAGGCTGTTTAAAAATATTGCAATCATTGAAAAACAGCAACATTCTTGTCGACCTGACAAAACAGATCTGGAGATAAATAAAAGAATTCGTAATTTTAGAAAAAAAGAGAGATTTCTGTTGAAATCCGCCTTGTGCGAAACACCATTCTAAGAATTTGTATCTGACTTTCTGGAGTAGTCGGGTGTTCTGCCGGATGTTTGTGTCAAACTTGCACAATATTTCGATATTGTGCAAGTTTGACACAAACATCCGGCAGAACACCCGACTACTCCAGAATGTCAGCATTTCGCCGGGAAAGCATGAAATCATACAATTTGTATCTGGTTTGACGAACGACAAGTTTTCACTGCCTGTAATCTGCAAACAATAAAGCGTTTTTATTTTGAAAACTGATTATACACTCACAAGGAGATTGTGTTGAAAAATAGTTCTACGTAGTTGTTTAGTGGCTAACTTACATTCGATCTGTGTTGTTGCGTCTTGTGTGGCGTGTTGTGTTTCGTGAAGTTTGATGCGGTTTTTGTTGGAGACTGGCACTGTTTACATCGCCAATTGTCTTGTTGCGGTGGCTGTATCGTATTCATTTGTTTATATGACATGTCTGTGACGTCGTGGTGCGTGGTTTTTGAATGATTTTGATTCTGGCGATGGTTTTGTGTGTGTGTGTGTGTGTGTGTGTGTGTGTGTGTGTGTGTGTGTGTGTGAGCTGAAATCATATGGGTAAGAGGTCTGCTTCCTGTATTTTAAAAAAAGTGCCAAATTGCACAGAAACCCACCAGAAACAACACCGATTTAAGAAACATGCGTATAAGGAAAGTGTTATCAACTGCCGGCCGCGGTGGCCGAGGTGACTAAGGCGCTCCAGTCATGGTCAGCACGGCCACTACGGTCGGGGGTTCGAATCCCCCCTCGGGCGTGGATATTTGTGCTGTCCTAGTTCGTAAGTAGTTCATAAGTAGTTTGTAAGTTTAGGGACTGATGACCCCGTAGTTAAGTCCCATAAGCTTAACAAACATTTGAACATTTGTTGTTGTTATCAACTTAACTGACATGACTTTAACCAAAGAGGAAAGCAACCTAGTTTGAAAGGCTCCAAAACATATCAACAAAACAGTCTCTCACAGAGCAATGGAAAACATGATCAAGAAGGTAAATACATAATTAAACAACATGAAAGCCTTAACACACATGAATTAAATCCAAACTTAACGAGAGAATTAGTTTCTAAAGAAATAAAACTCAGTCAGGGATAAAAAAGACCTCCATAAAGCTAAACACAAAGAATGATGAGGAAAAAAGCTACAGAAAACAACAAAAATAACACGAGAAAATTTCATCAGTCCTACAAGGGAGATTTAATTGTTCTTATGAAACAGAAGAAATACATTGACAAAACATTAGAATTCATACAAAACAACAACAAAACAAAACTAACATACCTATATATCCAACATACCAATACCAAAGAAACTTACAAGGAACACTGAAAAACATAAAAACAATTTTCACTGGCTTTCAGCTAAAAAGGATACAGAAAAATCCAAATGCCCCTTTTGTGAAATCATTACCCTACTTTGCAAGCCCAATATCTTTGTATGCCCAATGATTAGCTTCTTGAATGTGCCAACTTACTCCATATCCACACACACACACACACACCTACGATTAAGGGAAACATGCCCACAACAAACAGTCAGAAAAAAAAACCACCAGAATGAAACTCATGACTGAATAAAATTTTCACTTGAATGACATAGAAGACCCAATATTTGACAAAATTGTCAAACCAAAACAGTACAAGATAAAATATTGGTACAGATATGTAGATGACTTGTAAATGAATTCACATTTTACAGGAAGCCCACAATGACCAGAACTGTGATTCATAACTAATCCAATAATTCAGGAGGAAGCAAATTTCACATTTCTACTACACCGATTACTCAGAACACTGATGACCAAACAAGACTACACAGAAGAACTGGGCACATTAACACAAACTGCACAAGGAAATGGGTATGACACAAAAACAGTGGACAGCATACACAGCTAATTACAAAAACAGGTAACACAGTCAGGAAAACTCCACACACATATATGAAACACTGCACACAACAAACTAACAAACAGTAAGCAACAAATGGCACATACTGACAACAAAATAACACACAGTGTGGGTAGCATATTAAAGACACAAGGCTTAATATAGTATACAGAACCAACAACACAATACATAATATACTACAGAAACATTCCATAAACACAGTAGTTCAGCTAGTCAGGAATATATCACCTTGCAATAACTGCCGATCTGTATATGTCAGCATGCATGCAGAAATTTCAAAACAAGATACATTGAACAACTCAGAGCACTAAAACGTAGCAGCTGTCACTCAACATTTTATAAACTGGATCATACCCCAACAAACACAGAAACAGACCTACAAATTTTAAAAACCAGACACAGCTTATTTCAAGAACTAACGCTAGAGGAAAACTATCACATCCAGAAAGCAATAACCCCATGTAAGAAAGTATCATTAAGCAACATAACCCTCTTTGAGATCGTGACAGAAGTATATAAATAAATCCCACCACCACGTTGCACCTGACAGCAGCCCCCCCCTCTACACACACACACACACACACACACACACACACACACACAGTATCAGAGCCATTCAAAAACCGTACGCAATGAACAAATGAATACGTTGCAGCCACCACAAGAAAAATTGCGATGTTAAGCAGTGCCAGTTCCCAACAAAAAAAGCGCATTAAACACTAGACAGCCACATAGAACTATTTTTCAACATAACTTCCAGCTGAATGTATAATAAATCAATTAGTTTTTGAAATAAAAACGTTTTCTTTGCAGCGGACAAGCTGTGATAACTTGTCATTTCTCAATTATAGCAGATGTAAATACTGACAGTGATGTTATGTAACTATAGTAAACCAAATTAGGGCTAATACATCTAGCAAAATATCAAATTAAACTACTCGTCCAAAATATAACTATGGCGAACATAGTATATTTGGTCGCACGGGTGTCTGCAGGCGATCAGCTGTTCGCTGTCATTGAGTTCGTGCACCAGCCGCTGGGAGCGCTGACATGTTGTATTCCTTAAAGATCCTTGCTGTGGCGCGTTGCCGTTCTGTGATCTTCATATCAACTTTTTTATTGATTATTCTGTTTATTGTATGCTGAGAACTTATTATTATCTTCGTTCAATTGATTTAATTTGGATTTAATGGATTTTGCTTGTTCCTTGTTTTTTTGTAACATGAGGAACAGATTCAAGAATAAAGCTATTTTATTTAACCCGCCAGTTCTCGCACTATGAGCATTTCGCTCACATTAATTTTAAAACAATCACAATTTTACCAATTTTAAATAGTGAGGGTTTTTTTATAAACGCAACTAGAAATATTTATTTAGACATATGAAGCACATTACAAACTGTTCTTTGACTGTCAAAAAATGCTATACAGGCAATCAATCGCGTAACTTTTTAAAGGCACGAGTGTCGCGGGTTAAATGTTAAAAGTCGTCGTAGTAATCCTTCCACAAAAACACGATATTTAACGCCGCGAACTGCAAGACTTCCGAGAGTACTGTTAACCTATTTCTATTGCTATACATTAATAGATTTACGTAAATTCCTTAATTGTTATTGACAGTGTAATTAATTGAAAATTCTTCAAATGAAGCAGCATTGGATTAATTTACCTCGTTTCTTAGTTGTATCAGTCATGAGACATACTTCACTGCATCATCATACATTCTATGTATGATTTATTTATTTATTTATTTATTTATTTATTTATTTAGTTTCTACTATAGAATGTTCCCGAACTATTAATAACTGTTTATTATTCAATTTTCACTGTTCTTAAACGAAGTTGTTCTTCTTAATTCACTATGAGATTCTTCATTTGAGCGTTTTAATACAGTTCTTCACTGTAACTAGATTATTTAAGACGTTTAATCGAAATGTCACTGGTATCCCTAGCTTCACTTCACCAACGGTTCGCATTGATCGCTGTATTAAAGCTGTGGGAAAGGGATGCTCCATTACAACCCTAATACGATTAAGATTAGAGGAACATCTGACAGATTTGCCTTCGTCATCATCATAATCATCTCGCACAATAAATCCGGGAATTATATTGTGCATTATGCATAAGGAAAAAGAAAATTCATTTTCATTTCTGTTGGAGGAATAAAACACTATGTCCCTTCCGGTAACGCATAATAGTTAAAGAATCCGAACAATCGCGTCGAGTCAAATGCACGGTAATAACAACTTTCTGTGAAAAAACTGTTCGTAGTTTAGAAGACAGTGATTAGACTCTTAGATTCAGGCAGTAGATCAAAAGAGGCTGATTTACTTACGCTCGTATGTGTTTGCAAAGCGTCGGGGCTAGTTGATAAGCTCTCTAGTTGCTTCCCTACTCCCGTCAAGCAGCAACTCAGTTTTGTATATAAGGAACAGTCTAGAGTGCAAGAGTTTTATTTTATTCAGCTAGTTTCGGTTCTTCTTTTAGACCATCTTCAGGAATTGTAACTCCATCGATGTCGTGGAGCTGGCAGGTAAGTGGGAGCCTTCCAGGAAGGTATAACAACATTAAATATCAATACTAAATGTTCACATATTAATGATTCGTTCTGGTAAGTGACTGTAAAAATTGGAACTGGTCGTAAATTAAAAAAAAAAAAAAAAAAAAATGTGAAATATTAACAAGTACTAAAGAAGGAAATGAAAGTTTCCTAACAATTTAAAACCTTTTTCTTGAAATATAAAACATAAAACCAAAAAACTAAAAATCTCCTGCAAAATTAGTGACTAGTCTAAGCTTGTCATATATATCACAGGAGGTTACAGACAGTTTTAGCGACTTGACTGTCGATGAAACGAACACAACACCCAGTCCCCAGCCGGGAATCGAACCCGGGCCCCCTGCGTGGTAGTCAGTGACGCAGTGGCTTTTTAATTTTTTTTTTACGAGCCTCCTTACCACCCCTTCAGCCCGGCCTTGCATTCACCAATATCGCCTTCGTCGGCGTCGGCTTCTCTAGCCTTTTCTTATTTTATTTGGTAAGAATTTGTTTACTTTTCTGCGTATTCCTTTTGCAGACAGTCGACTCCGATGACTTGTCTTCCTCGCAAAATAAAGAAATCAAATAAATATGTGGGGCTCCTTGCCAAATAAATTGCGTTTTGCATCCTTATCTCCTCAAGGAAGTGAAGAAAATAATAAAAATAAAGACTAACTCGATGCGTCTCCTCGATCAATTCACAGCGCAGTGTCTGCTTTAGAGCTCGTCTTCTCGAATAATATAATAAGTAGTCCGTTTCTTGTCGTACTGAGTCGTCGGTTTCCCGATTGTGTTGCGTGGTTCTGCTCGTAACTCTGAAAGCACACTGCGCTGGAATTTCCGTCTTTTGTACACAGTATTGAAACAGTTACATAACGAATACACCAGTGATTTAGCTTTATGTTAAGTCTGTACCATGATTCTCAGCATATTACCGTAGGTATTGGAAAGTCTCTTAGTCGTAGTAACTACGTATGTTCATATTCTAAATACGCTCTATATTCTGCAAGCGTTGCATGTCGGTGATGAATGACATAAGCAGCGGTGTGTCCTAGAAACCAGATAGCCGCATTGTGTTTCTTTCTAGGGTATCTTAGCTTCTTCGGTCTGATAAGTTCGGTCAATGATCGCCAATATGCGTCGCATGTGCGTCACCATCTGGCCAGCGGTGCCGCCAGCGAACCTGTGCAGTAGCGTGTCCACTTGTCCGCAGTCCGCGCAAGTTGGTGTTGGGCATAGGTGGATGTTGTGCAGCTTTTCATTGGTGGGAACTTTGTCGTTTACTACTAAAAACCACGTAGATTTAATGCGTGATGGCAATACATGACAGTGAATGTTTCTCCAAATAATGTTCCACTTTGCATGAGGATATTTTGTGGTAAGCCTGTTTTCTCTTCCATTTGTCGCGATGAAGTTGTATATTTTCTTATTAGTGTATGGCAGATCAATGTTGGTCGCATGTTGTATGTAACTGAATTCGTTGTAATAAATCCTGATATGGCGATAGGTCAACGGTATCACGGTTTCATGAATGGGTGGCATCATGCTACTCGGTTTCCAGCGGGACATTAAAAACTTGGTTATACTGGGTCTCTGTTGATCGTTTTGTAAATACGACTAATCAATAATGTACGGCACTAGTCTTACACTGACTAGTCCTAGTCCTCCCCCTTGATGTTGGTAAAGTCAGGGTGTCGAAGCATACTTTGAAGATATGGCCTCTTACAACGTACCAACATAACGCCTTCTGTACACTGTCTGCAAGGTGGTCAGAAATAGAATTTGGCCAAGATAGTGCATCATGCTCGAAATGGATATTTTTACGGTGTGTACTCTCTGCAGAAGGTCCAAATCCCTGTCTGAGTACATCTGTGTTGTTGCTCTCATTTTGTGCAACATGTCCGTCCAATTTTTTGTCGCCATAACGTCTGGTGTAGCATCCAATAAACGCCAAGGGATTTGTGCTGAGCTCTCGTTTCGCACCAGTCGAGGTGGTTGGTATTCCTCCTATGTGGAGCAACGTGTCTTCTTATTGCTTAATTTGGCCCCATTGGCCAAATTATAAACATTGACAAGGGCCCCTCACTGTGGATAAATGCTCTGTAGATGACACTGCAAGACATGTTGTTAGCGTACGCGATACACACCGTTTCTTCTGTTCCTATTTTAATTCCAGAAACTGTGCGATTGATGCTGGCAAGCAGGGGTTCAACCGCTATGGCGTATAAGGCCATAGACAACGGACAGCCTTGTCTGATAGACCTCCTAATTGGTATTTGGTTGGTCAAGTGTCCATTGATCAGCACTCGTGACGATGCATTGTAGCTGCAATTCCTAAGTAGGAGGAGAAGACGTTGTCCAAAACCCATCTTCGACATAACCCTGAACAAGTAGTCTTGACTCACGCGGTCGTATGTTCTTTCGAAGTCCAGGAATAGCAAAGCGCCGGGTTGTTTGTTGTGTGCCAGTGTACATATAATATCCCGCAGTTCACACGCGGCTGATATCACACTCCGTCCGGGCAGTGCCCCATGCTGATGTCTTCCAAGTATTTTATGTAACACCGATTGCATTCGTTGTTTGATGCTCCTTGTGATAATTTTAAAATCATTGAGTAAGGTGATAGGCCGCATTTCCTGAATCTTTTTACTATTTCCCTTTTTTGGTAAGGGGATTATGATTCCATGTGGTACAGCTGGGAGATACCACATTTCATTAGCAAGCTGGGTTAACGTGGGACCCAGTATAGACCAGTAGTGTTTGTAAAAATTCGGCGCTAAGTCCGTCTGGTCCAGGTGATTTTTCGGTTTGCGGCATTGAAGACCGCCTCTTTGATATCTTCTTCGCTAAACGGTGCCTCCAAAGACAGGTTGTCGTCATTTGACACGACAGGTTCTATTTCACTTACGACGCTGTTGCATAGCGTATCGTTAATCTCATGCAAGTCATACAGGTCTTTATAATAGCTGCATACTCTAGATGAAATCTCCTTTTGCTTATTGACTACCATCCCCGATGCATCACCAATCGCTTCTATGAGTTTGGCTCTTTCACGCCGTACTGTTCTAAGTGTGTGGTAAAGAGACGCTGTTTCTTCGGACTCTACATCCTTGGGTTGCGATAGTAATATAGTGCCCTCCATTCGCTTGCGGTACAAAGTTGTGATCTTAGCTTTATACTTTTTGATGCGCCGGTAGGCATCATCGAGTGTGAGGTCGGTGGAGTGGTAAATTTCACGGAGAGCTGAAAAGTAAAATTCGATGGTTTGTTTGTGCCAGTAAGACTTTTGTTATGCATATCGTTTGGCTGTGGAGCGAAGTTTAGGTTTGGCTTCATACAGCCACCATTCGATAGTCGATCTGTATTTCTCCCGGGAACGTTTTAATTGTGTCCACGCCTGTTTGATTTCTTCATCTAACAGTTCGTCTTGCAGCAAGCTGGTGTTCAGTTTCTAATAACCCTTCCCACGGTATACTTGTGGTCGACGTAAGTTTATGTAACACTGGTGGACACTGTGGTCTGAGAAAGAAACCGGCGCGATGTCACTGTTCATTACTTTACATCGTAGCGCGTCCGATACATAAATGCGGTCTATCCGACTGGCGGAATTGCCGGTGATGTGGGTGAAAGCAATGCGGTACCCGTGAACTTTTTCCCACGTATCGATTAATTTTAACCCGTGGACTAGATGGTCAAGTTCTAATCATTTATTGAGGTTTGATGTTTGATCTTTGGCCGAGATTACACAGTTAAAATGTCCTCCTACAACGAGGTTCTCAGAACACCCATTAATTAGGAAAGGCGAATCATTTTTATAAAACGAGGAGCGTTCTTGTCGACGATTATTACCTGATGGTGCATACAAACATACGATTTGAACGCCATTGACTGTGCAGGAGATGCCTCTACCATTTGTTCAAATGTTTGTACAGTCTATGGGACTTAACTACGGGGTCATCGGTCCCTAAACTTACAAACTACTTATGAACTACTTACGAACTAGGACGGCACAAATATCCATGCCCGAGGGGGATTCGAACCCCCGACCGTAGTGGCCTTGCAGACCGTGACTGAAGCGCCTTAGTACTCTCGGCCACCGCGGCCGGCTCTATCATTGGTGAGCCGTACTATGTTAGTATGAGGAATGCCTTCATGTAATAATATTGCAGTGCCTGTGTGGTCTTCTTTGCTGATGTTCGCTATGGTAACATATCCTGCTATGTTAGGTTCGACACACACCTCCTGTAATAGCCCGATGTCTACATTGGTGCTGTATAAAAAGTCTGTGAGCGCGCTGAATTTAACTTCACTTTGAATTCTGTTGATGTTGATGGTAGTTATATTATACGTGAAGGTATCGTTCATTATTTCAGGAAGAGTTAAAACCAATAAATGCGCCTATATCAGACACACTCACCAACGCACACAAACACGGAATATTATGCTGGGCCCTCATTTGTTTCCATTTCTTGTCCCCAGAAGTCAGCTAACGCTTTGTTTGAGTTTCCGTCCGAAGCCCTGCTACTTACGGTGGTGGACGCAGGTACTTCTGTTTTGTTAGCGTCTTTGTTTTTTAGTTTCTCAGCGACCTGTTTTGCGATCGGGCGTAACTGACTTGCGACTTCGGCAGCGCCACCACGAGCAACACGGATTTTCTTTTTTTCCGGTGAAGTTTGGCCTTTCACCTCTTTCTGAGATTCAGATGAGACCTTTTTTGATTTTTTGGAGGTCGAAACTTTACGGTCGTTAACACCTGAATCCTCGTTGCGTGCCTCCTGGGCATCTGGAAGATTTACTGCAAGTTGTTGTGGGTCTTGCTCATTGTTGGGCGGGCGGAGCTTTTTGCGTTTTCCAAATATACTTTGCGAGGAACGCGAGTTTCATCAGAAGACGTGTCCAAGGGGGCACGAGGCGCGTCCTCTGCCACTGCAATGTTTTTATTAGTGTCTACTTCAGTGGTCGTATTATCGGCATCATTATTTTGTTGTGGAACCCCAAGACTTAGTGGGTTCGTGTCAGTGGCTGCACTGACGTCTGCCATATCTACGTCAGTTCCGACAACAAGTGTACTTGGTTGTGTCTGTTCTAGTGCGGCTGCCGCGGCGGCGAGTACTACCCCTGCGTGGTAGTCAGTGACGCAGTCGCTGAGCTACAGAGGCGGACGAAAGAACTATCTGTACTAACAAACTTGCACAGCGCATAGTTGTAAAGTCTTTACTACTTCATTAAGCTGACATAGTGAAGAACATTTATTTATTCCTATTTTGAAGTAGTTTGGACATTTTAATACCGATAGTTGAAGTTTGATTTGAATTGAAATGACAATTTTGTGTATGTTTCAAAACTTTTTCGTTAACCGGCTCCTTTCATGGCCGCCATGATACCAATATGGCGGCCGCTCCCGACTATTAGACCTCCCTCGGGCGTTTTTGTCTGTTTTTGTCCTTTGCATCAGTTAAAATAGTTTGTAATTATAGGGACGATAATATGAGCAGTTAGGCCTATTAGATTTACAAACACGTGAACATTTTTCCCCGTCCATTCATGTCTGCTGGATGATATAACCATTCAGTCCTCCCATGTCCAAAGACTCCTCCTGCGGAAGAGACTGCTTAAATTTGGTTGACATGTCGTTTGCAACTTTCAACCTTAGTTTCTCCAGTAAATCGCGGTCCTGATACTTCTTGCCTTTCATATCATAGTGCTCTTTTATCGTTTAAGGACATAAGCGCCCTTGTTGCTAATTAGTGCGATAAACATTCATACACAAGTAATAAAACATACTCGCTTCCTCAGGCTATGTATGACTGCCACCGACCAATCTCGTCTGTTTTGAGCATTTGGTCTAATTCAAATGTTTGTAGAATGATAAATACGTAAATAAAAATATTTAACACTCATCTCGTCGAATCTCTGGGGGAATCTGATTTGGTGCAATAATAAAATTCTAAGAGCGAAATCTTGACTCAGAATCCTTCCAACAAATCAAGAGCCAAATCCGATCCTGCAGTGCATATAAGCTGCGGTCATTTCCGTATGAACCCTTAGTCGAAACAAGAGGGAGACAACAGCTAGCCTTTAGACTGACTGCAAGATGACAGCAGGACAGTGGGCTGAGGCAGGGAGACTGACGGCGAGTGTCTTGTGACGTCAGAAGTGGCTGCAGCTGCTTACGTCACAGCACGTCTGCTGCCCGAGGTGAGCCTGCCGATCGCAGTCCCCTGTACGCAGTTTCCTGCCAGCTTCAGGTTGTTCTGGCTGCGGATATTGCTTGGTAGTTCGAAATGGAAGAAACTAATTGAAGGCATACGTTTTCCCAACGTTCTACTTGATAAAAGCCACGTAGATCACTTGAAAAATAGTTCGTGACTACATGCAGACCAAAATTCTTACGCAAAGGGAATTTCCCCATAACTTAGTCTCGTTTTTATGTATGTACCTTACTCTGCTTTTTATGTTAATGAAGTAATGTAACACACCGTTTCGAGCTGAAACCCATGATAAGAACCCGATTCTGAATTAATTTCTGTTGTTGCACTCTTCAGTCGGCAGACTGGTTTGCTGCAGCTCTACACGCTTCCCTGTCCTGCGCAAGCTTCTTCATCTACTGTATTCAACTCTATGTCTTCCTCTATTTACCCCCCCCCCCATCCTTGACTGCAATGCTAAACTGACAATACATTGATATCTCAGAATGTGTCCCACGAATCTACCCTTTCTCTTAGCTAAGATATGCAAAAAATTTCTTTTCTCCCCCATTACGTGATGTACCCATCTAATCTTCAGCATTCGTCTGCAGCACCATATTTCAAAAGTTCTATTATCTTTTAAGCTTAACCCCATTTCGTCATTGTTTCCCTCCAGTACAATCTTGCGCTCCAGACAAACGTTTTCTGAAAAGACACTCTAACGTTTAAATTAATATTGGGTATCAGGAAATTTCAATTCTTCAGAAACGGCTTTATTCCCATAGCCATTCTGCATTTTATATCTTCTTTACTTCCGCCATTGAAAGTTAATTTGCTACTCAAATAACAAAACTCATCTACTTTTGTCTCATCCTATTACCCTTGTTTTTCTCTTGTTAATGTTGATCTTATATACTCCTCCAAGGTACTCTCCATGCCGTTCAACTGCTCTTGTATCTGATAGAATTAAGTCGTCATCGGCAAATCACAAAGTTTTTATTTCTTCACCCTGAACTTTAATTCCTTCTCTAGATTTCTCCCTACTGCCTTCACAGCTTGCTCAATTTACACATTGAACAACATTGGAGAAAGGCTACAATCGTGTCTTACTCCCTTCCCAACCACTGCGTTCCTTTCATACCGATCGACTCTAATAACGGCAGTCTGGATTTTGTACAAGTTAAATATAACTTTACGTTCCCTATATTTTATTCCTGCTCGCTTCAGATTTTGAGTGTGTGTACTCCGGTCAAAAGCTTTTTCTAAATCTACAAAAGCTAGAAACGCTGGTTTTCCTTTCCTTAACCTATCGTCTAAGATACGTCGTAATGCTCCATAAAGGATTGTCGGTTTACTAGCCGCGTCATGTCGGATAAAATCCTCGAACTTTCGATGGCAAGCTCCGCCTTTTTCGTCAGGAATAGAATCACTGACTGCCGGTGTTGGCAAGGCGTCCTGCTTATATAGCTGCAGCGCTGCGTCTAGAAGCTTCTGGACGGCCCGAGAGCGCCTGCGCGGGAAGCCAGCGCGGGCCGATGGGCCGCGGTACCGCGTGACGTCACGTGGAGCGTGCCGCCGGCGCCACATTTGCACCTGGCGCTGTCGCTTCGCTATTAGCGCGAGACCTCTGTTTCCGCTCTACGTCCAGGGCCCGCCCTCAGACCCTTGCTGAGTGTACATTGTTAACGTTTACTCTAATTTCAGTCGCCTCTTTTACAACAGAATCACAGTAATATGCGTTTGGGCCACAGTTTTCGTGTTTTCAAATAGTATTTTATGCACATTTGTTAGGCAATGTTCTGCGTATACATTTAAAAATTTTGTCAATGTTTTTTGCAAGTCGGTCTCATTGTCAAATAATTGACAAATAAAATGACATTATCACTCGTCGCAAGGTGGTGCAGTTTTCATTGTTTATGACGTGATATCATAGGTGGTTTTTGCAAACATAACGAATGGTTCCTGACATTAAACAATATTTCTACAAAATTTGGTTGAAATCGGTTCATTATTTTTGGAGCAGATGTAGAATATTATCGCATGTAGTGACCGTTTTTCAAGACTGTCATTGTTTGACATCATAATCTCCTTACCTATGTGTCGTAGGTGGTTCTTACCCCTACAGCGATTGTTGCCTGATAGTAAGGAAGATGTGTACAAAGTTCGGTTGAAATCAGTCTAGTAGTTTAGGAGGAGATGTGGAACATATATACATACCCACATACAGCCTATTTTATAATATGTATAGATAAATTGGAAAGATATAAACGAAGACTTCCGTGGCCGTTGGAAAATTTGAATTGAGCAGTGGAAAGAAATTGCGATGGGTGCGTTATTATTTCTCGTACGCATTAATCATGGTTTTTCCCATTTCCACAAGAACAGGCCATAATGTAGCTATTCTATAGCTCAGGGTCGAAATTTAAACATTACAAACTCCATGCAACTCATCCAAATTCAGCAAATCGGTTCGTTTCTATAAGTTTTATGAACTCCATACCAGACTACATGTACTGTACGAAAAGCAACTGATTTGCTGAATGTGTATGAGTCGCATGAAGTTTGTAATGTTTAAATTTCGACCCTGAGCTGTAGAATAGCTACATTATGAGCATTTTTCTGACAGTTATAGCAATGATCAGTAGACAGAAGGCTAGTAATAGACTTCACCGTTTATGTCTGTGATCAAAAGAATCCAGGACATCTGTCCCTGAAGAATGGAATTTTCACACTCGACGTTTTCGAAGGTAGGTGCAGTGTTGGGCATCATATGATAATTATCGTATTCACGTTTTAAACCCTACCACTTCAATCTTAGACAAACTTCTTACACCTTTATCGTTGTCATCATCATCATTCTCATCATGCAAATTCCTTAGAATTTTCGTGCATATTTCATGAACAAAAAAGGAATACCTTGTCTTTTTCCTTGCGTATAAGAGAAGAAAAATTAATGAACAAAAATATTTACATACAATTTCATTTACTTCCGTAAAATGACTTAGTTGTGTGGAATTATATTTTCTTTTGTGAGGTAAAAGAATGAAAAATCGCGTGGGTGAAATGCACAATACTGACAATTTAAGCTAAAAAGAAAACTGATACCACCGATTGCTCTACTACATTCAGACAGTCAAAAGAAACAGGCAGTTTCATTTACGCTGGTGTGTGTATGCAAAGCGTCGGGGCTAGTTCACAGGCTCTCTAGTTGCTCCCCGACTGCCAAGTGTCAACTCGTGAAAGTTTCGTCACCACCGTGGTGCTGGTATCAGGTGCGGGCCTTCCTTCATCACTGTGTAATACATACGAAAAAAATCTACTTAATTTTTCACACCAAATTTCGAGACACGTGTTTTTTGAACCCATGTAGAGGGAAGTATAATAATATTAAATATCGATACTTCAAGAACGATTTCGCGTATTTTGTACGTAATGTTGTAGTAAATCAATTTAAAATAGTAACAGGTAATCGAAAAATGTGCCAAGTAAATAAACAAGGATTAAAGTAACAAATTGAACCTTTTGCTTCAAATTTAAAACCTTCTTAAAATCAAGTAAACGAAAATGTAAAATTCTGCTATAAAATTAGCTAGTCATATTGCACAGTGTTCGAGATCAAGTAATGATCGTGTCCGCTATATTAAACCTGAGACCATTTTAGCGACTTGAATGTCGATGTAACGAACACAACGCCCAGTCCCCAGCCGGGAATCGAACCCGGGCCCCCTGCGTGGTAGTCAGCGACGCAGTCGCCTGAGCTACGGAGGCGGACGGAAGAATATTTGTTACTAAAGTACTTTCGTTACCCACAGTAGTAAAATCTTCACTCTTTTAATAGGCTGACATAATGAAAATTATTCTATTATATATTTCTAATTGTATGTTGTTTTAAACATTTTTATGTGCTAGTTGAAGTTTTTGTTGAACTGGAATCACAGCCACGGAGTAGCCGACCGCTATAAGGCGCCTTGGTACGGAGCGCGCGGTTGCTGTGTGTGTGTGTGTGTGTGTGTGTGTGTGTGTGTGTGATTTCATTTCGTTAACCGGCTCGTTACATGGGACCGTATGAATAAAACGGAGTATCTATATTCCGAATTTCACCGAGAGTATAAGGGTGGGGGCAGTTGCTCACAACAGAGAACATTCTTCGATTTCGCGTGAATAAATCTAGAGAAGTTTCCCACGACCGAAGAACGTTCTCCGTTTGCTGAAGAGAGCTCTCTAACATAATTAAAGATGACTACCTTCTGCTACCTTTTACTGTGGTTTATAATAAAAATAACGAAATTTGTGTTGCTTACGTGGAACAAAAAGTTCCTTCATACGCAGTCTGAAGAACTTCGAGAGGAACTAAGGAAACATGCAAGTAAAAAAATATTGCTGACGAGTCACTTCCTTCACAAAAATCATAAATGTGACACTTCAAGCCTTTTATACAGTAACGAGAGTGATGTCAGAGGAGTTTTTTTTATTTCTGAAATAAAATATAAATTTATTGAGCTGCGTGTTTTACCCGTTTGCTCGGAGTGCATATTTGCATTAATAAACAGGTACATAGCAAAATAAGTATTTTTAAAATACGGTCTATTAATTTCTTATGACGTTAACTACAAATAAAGTGAATCTCCGGACTTCAGTCTGTATATCACAAAATAAATAACGCTGCAACCACGGGTACTGAAGTTTTTTTTTTGTGCTGCTCTTGTTCATTGCATTCGAACCGGTTGACCTATTTAATAGGAGTTATCTGCCTTAGTAATCGTAACTTTTGTTATGTTAGAAGTAAGTAGACACGACACTAAAATTAATAACCGATTAAGGACCACCAAGCAGTCTTTCTTGTAAGAAAGTCGCGTGGCCTATCGCTAATGAGCAGACCATTGGGTGTCATATTTAACAAAAAGAACGCTGTGTTAGAAAGCATTCTTAAAATTAAGTTTGCAAATTGAGCTAACACAACATCAATAACAAAAACATTTCGCATGACATAATTTTTGTAACAACATCAGAAAAAAATATTTTCGAGAAAGGTCTATATTTAGTCTTAATAATATGCTGCTGCAAATCAGACTAATATGTACTCTGCTCAGGGACTGGATGTCGTGTCGTCGTCATCATTGACATGCAGGTCGCTGAAGTGGTGTCAGCTAAGACGACTTGCACCCAAAGTTGGGGTCTAATGGCCATAAATGCCACACGATCATCATCATTTTCACACTGAGTAATTTGCCTGATTGGCCTAGATTGAAGAAATACACAACTGAACAGCTGTTCTGTGCCGGACATGACACACGTCGAACTTACTCAACAAGAACTGTTTGCTCAAATGTTCAAATGTTTGTTAAGCTTATGGGACTTAACTACGGGGTCATCAGTCCCTAAACTTACAAACTACTTATGAACTACTTACGAACTAGGACGGCACAAATATCCATGCCCGAGGGGGGATTCGAACCCCCGACCGTAGTGGCCGTGCTGACCGTGACTGGAGCGCCTCAGTCACCTCGGCAACGGCGGCCGGCTGTTTGCTCAGATCATATGCTTAGAAATTCTTACTCATACGAAATTGAGAATTTACTCAGAGAACATTCTCTTGCTCCGGAAAACTTCTCTGGAGCATGTGCTCTTTCTTATTCATTATGGCACATGGCCGCGTGGTTTAAGCCGCCATAATACGGTTTACGCGGCCTCTCCTATTGAACGTTTAGTCCTCACCCGGGTGCGCACGCGCCGGTGTGTGTGTGTGGGGGGGGGGGGGGGATGTTTTTTGTTTTTATGTTCTACGGTTCCTAAATCTTGTAAAGTCGAACAATCGGAATCCATCCTGCTAGACGGGGTTTAAAAAACATTTGTAAATCTATGGGACTTAATTACGGTGGTCATTAGTCCCTAAGCTTACAAACGACTTAAATTAACTTAAAGTAGCCTATGCTAAGGACAACACAAACTCGCATGCCCGAGGGAGGACTCGAACCTCCGACGCTAACGGTCGCTCGCACCGCAGTCACCCTTTTAGTTATTTATTTATTTTTCTCTGTTGCTAGTTCTGTTCCTTGCGGTCGATAATAATGTTTGTTCGTGGTGTTCCTTTCTCAGGTTTCTTATTACACAGTGCGTTGAGCCACAGTAATGTTGGACACTTGACACGCCGGACATTTGCCACTCCTGACCCTTCGCCAGGTAGGTGGATTAGCGGCCCGTCAGTCAAAGGACGCCCTTCCCCGTACTCTTGCTGCTTGCTTCCAGATCTCCGTCTCCGATCTTACTCGATACATCCAATACGGAAGAGATCTATTTCTTCGATATCTCGCCGAAATGTACGACTTCTTTTTAATATCCTGAAATGGAAATGTAACTTTTGGGAAACGAAAGCAATACCGTCGTATATGTCAGTGTATAATTAGTTCTTCCAACCACAGATATGGATCTATTCTCCCTCCGTTTGTACGGTAGCTTTCTTCCACACTTACTGATTGCGATAGAAACAGTCCATCGTCATGGAAGGAACACGAAAGGAACGATATAAAGATAATTCTAACGTTCGCTGATCATACAAGTTTGATCACTGCATTTGTACATATATTAATTGCGACAACTGCATGACACAATAAATAAATAAATAAATAAGAGGACAGAAGAACGATACACTTCATGGATTTACTATCTTGCGACGAAACATTAGTTAATAAAGTGTATTGGGACAATGTTCAAAACAATTACAGAAAATACGTTTACAAAATAGAGATCATAGCGTCTATGTTTGACAGATAATCTAAAGTCGACATACAATTTTAAAATATTTGAAATAAGGAAATGAAGGAATATAGAAAGCTATGATTGTAACATACACTGTTGTTCTACATTGTTTAGCTTTGGTATCTACTGAGTCGCAGAGGAAGCACCCTAGTTTTTTAAAGAGAAAAGCCATCATTCCTATGATCTGCACTACAAATGAAACAAAATCAAAACTTCAGGAAATAGTAATGGAATATGTATACTAGCTCACAAGCGAAACTGAAGTCGATAGTTCCTGTGAGTTAGTATGAGCAGATGTTATACTCGATAACCGGGATAAATTATTGATCACTGACTCCGTTTACCGACCCCGCACTCTCATGATGCAGCTGCTGAACAGTTTACTGAAACCTCGAGTCTCATCACAAATAGGTACACTACTCATACAATTATAGTTGGCAGAGACTTAAATCTACCATCCGTATGTTGACAAAAATACACCTTCAGATGGGGTGGCAGACACATCTTCCGAAAATGTTCTAAATGCTTTTTTTAAAAATTATATTGTACAATTTGTTCAGTCTCATTCAAATTGTAAATGGTTTCGAAAACACACTTGAGCTCTTAGTCAAAAATAATCCTGAGCATCAAGACGGATACAGGGTAAATGAACACAAAGTTATAGCGAGCTCAAATCCGTAACGAAGATATTGACCAAAACAAAACGCTAAATACATCTATTAAAAAAAAGATAAAAATTCGGTTGACATCTTCTGAGGAGACAGTCTCCATTTCTTTCTAAATCAACTACGTAAGTGAAGATCATATGTGGCGTTCATTCAGAGAAATAGTATCAACAGCACTGGAGTGATTCCTACCAGGTAAATTAATAAGAGACTGAACTTTTCCCCCATGGTACACAAAACAGAACAAAGCTTTTGTAGAAAATTTAGACGAATGCAAAATCTCAAAGATTGCCGCAGTTTTACTGAAGCTCAATATTTAGTGCGGCCCTCAATGCGACATTCATTTAAAAGTTTTGTAGAAATGTGGCGGAAAATTCAGAGAGATTCTGGTCTATGTTATGTACACCAGCGCCTTTATTGCGCGATAGCGACGGTAATGTTACTGATGACAGTGCCACTAAAACGGAGTTATTAAATGCAGTTTTCCGAAATTCTTTCACCAAAGACGACGAGGTAAATATTCCACAATTCGATATGAGAACTGCTGCAAACCTAACGTAGAAGTAGATACCCTTCCCTTGGTGATAGAAAGCAAATCACCCTGTCAAATAGGTAATGTTGTAGACGAAACGATCAAATATGTTTTCAAAAAGTTTACAATGCATAGGAAAAATACGTTGAATACGTTTATTTTTGAACAGTAAGCTCCTTGCCTTGTTTCATTAATTTTACAGGCCCGATTAAAGATAATCAACAACATGGTGAGAAATTACAGCTGAATGTACTTAATGAGATCTGCATCTACTGAAACTTTCACTCCGCAGCGGAGTGTGCGCTGACATGAAACTTCCTGGTAGATTAAAATTGTGTGCAGCATCCGGGACTCGAACCTGGAACCTATGCCTATCGCGGGAAAACGTTCTACCGACTGATCTATCCCGACACGACTCACGATGCCGTCTCACAACTTTACTTCCGCCAGAAAGGTAAAGGTCCCAGGTTCGAGTCCCGGTTCTGGCACACAATTTTATTCTGTCAGGAAGTTACTATGAAGTTATTTCTACCCTTGTCTAATTTTGGAGATATGGAAATTATTTCAACCCTAAAGCTGCTGAAATTGTCAACCTTAGGAGCAGATATGTTTTAGGTGCAATTCAAAAATTGAGATAACTTTTAAAACCTAAAGTGTACCTTATCAAATTAACAAAAATGAGATTTTTAGGAGGTAGTTGCCGCTCCGAAGAAGAAATTCTCTTACCAACTATAGGAGATTTTACCTGAATAGGAAACTGCAGATTGGAAAGCGACAGATGTAACTATATATTCTGGTTGCAGGAGGATCATTTGAGTGACGTTTAATGTATTTGCTTCGTTGAGTCAAATTTCACTGCATATTGATTAAACGCTAGTGAACACAACTGGGAGCAGCTAGTTCCATCATTTATTTAAGGATACTGAGATCTGGTTCACTCCTTTTATTTTTACAACTAATAAAGATCTCATCGTTAGGTGGTCATCACATAGGTTCTCTACGTTCAGTAAGCCGCCGTTCTTCGAGAGCAGCTTTCCCTTGCTGTGATCCTACTTTCAGCGTAAGCACATCCACACCTTATTATCGCGTAACCATTATAATGGGCAAAAGGCCTGCCCCCTGACCGTTGTAATAACATCGTAATAACAGCCATACTGACAGTCACACTACTAAATACGGAAGCGACCATTGTGCATATGACGGTTGGTACGGGGGGGGGGGGTGGAGGAGGCACCCCGACCCTTGGGAGCAGGTAAAAGTGTGGCAAGTGTCCCATACCGTCTCGGCACAATAGCCATGCTAAACCGCCCAGCTTTTAATCCGGGCATTGTTGTTGGTATTCGCCGCGATACATGGGTTTCGGAATAGGGTACCGCAGGTAGCTTAGGTGTTTGAAAGCACTGCTCCTATAACGATACATTTCCGAACATAGCCTCCCCATGTCTTGTCTAACTCAATCACCGCCAGGTCATGTGTTGTTACCGTTTCTCT
Organism: Locusta migratoria; assembly: GCA_026315105.1. Lineage (NCBI taxonomy): Eukaryota > Metazoa > Arthropoda > Insecta > Orthoptera > Acrididae > Locusta > Locusta migratoria. Next base: position 449,309,400 of record CM048746.1, read on the forward strand.
GTGTCATCCCCGGTAACTTTCTTTCCGTGTATTTTCGTACGCTACTCCTGTTCTCAGCACTGTACAACATGGAAGTGATACCGTGTCGAGGATGGTCATCACAGAAAAAAAAAATCGAAGAGTAGCCTACCATTGATGTATACCAATTGCCTGTCATGATGTTAAGACTAGAGTTGAAATGTGGCTGACGTAATAGAGTAAATCTTTCAGAATAACAAAGGGGGCAAAATGCCCTTAGTTCTTAAAATAGGCATTTAAATCCCATGCTGATGGATTTTTTTTCTTGTCTGCACTGCTTCCACATAAAATCTGACAACCAAAGTGGGTTGCAGCAGAAGAGATGTTTTCTCCAATATCGCTGGTGAACATGCGTGCCCACAGTACTTGGGGTAAACGTTCTAGAGCTCAGTTTTTACTAGAAACTTTTTCTTTGTTTTGATGTCAGGAACTTTTAATGGTACTCTTTACCTATACAAATAACGACTAAGCACATAAAGCATTATTAACCGAATTGTATGGGTTTCTCGGACTGCATGAATCGCATGGTTGTAACGTGAGAGCCGGCCGCGGTGGCCGAGGGGACTGAAGCGCTCCAGTCACGGTCTGCACGGCCACTACGGTCGGGGGTTCGAATCCCCCCTCGGGCATGGATATTTGTGCCGTCCGTAGTCTTAGCTAGATCATAAGTAGTTTGTAAGCTTAGGGACTGATGACCCCGTAGTTAAGACCCATAAGTTCTACAAACATTTGAACATTTTGTAACGTGAGTCCCGTGCGGAGGATGCTGTAAGTGAAAGCTTGAAATTGACTGACATTTTGGGCAAGTCCCCCGACTTCTCCAGGGACACCCAGTTAATATCTTAGGGTCTGGGGCTTAGTAGCCCTTATCCCTTATAGCAGGCAAGACTGTTTTTTTTCTGTTTTCAAAATATCATACTGTAGAAACGGTTACAGGTAAATTGTTGCATTTTCTGCTTTACTGCTGTACTTTAGACTTTAAAATGAAGTAACACACAGTTATCAACTTCACATATGTAACTGTTATCACAAGTTTGTAGCTAAACATGGAAAAGTTTTGTATTAGGATTTATTGTAGGTAGAAAGAAAATTGCACTTATATTTTATAAAATCATCATCATTAGAGACTGATTAAGACTTCAGCGTTCAGTCTGGAGCAAAGTCTCCCTAATAAAATTCTTCCACAATCCTCTATTCTTTGCTAACATTGATGCCTCGTGTAATGATACACCCTTTACTTCAAAATTACATAACTAAATTATATTAGATCAACTATATAACTACCATCCCGAAAACCGCGGTCGAGCGCATTGAGGCGCTGTGCTACGATGCGCGAGGCCGTTCCCCGTCGGGTGTACGAAACCCCCCTCGGACATGGATGTTTTTGTCGTCTTTAATTTAAGTTAGTTCATAAGTAGTTTGTAAGTTTAGGGACTGCTGACCCGCAGTTAAGTCCCTTAAGCTTCAAAAACAATTTAACACCATTCCGAAATTTGCTATGTATTTGACTAGTTTCCTGTTAAGACATCATGTCAATATCGCCATGAAGCTCTTCTTATGTACAGAAATAAGATATAGGTACAACTGGATAAACCGTATAATCGTTAGAAGTTTACAATATATTACACGAAAATATAACAAAGTCGAAATTACAGTAAATATGTTATAATTACCTACAATATCTCTGTCGTTTGTAGATTCGTCACTAAATTCTCGTTCAGACCGCGGATCATTGAATATAATATAATATACATAACTACTTCTGTAAGTGATAGTCTGTATTGTAACATCTTGACGGCACTGCTTACGCATGGACGTTTATGAGTTGTAGATATGAAAAACATCTACTTCATATACCGCTCTTAACGGCTGAGTAGCCTCGATTTTGCGACACCTACGGAAAGATATATTATTTACTTATTTACATAGTTTACGTCTACATGGGAGCACTTAATCAATCCATATACACTACAGTATTTACAATATCAGTTGTAATGTTTTCTCAGCTTCCTCTTCTCTTCCCATAACTTCATTCTTCCTGACCATCCAGCCCTCTCTTCATCTGTAATGGTGAATATTTTTCGTTTTACTGTTTTTAATGTCAGTCTTGTGTCACTGCTTCTCAGAATCCCCTTCTCTTTTCTCTCTGCAATTTGTTTCATTGTTATATTCGGCTCTTCTAAGTCATCTGGACCTCAATGAACCAGTTCTTTTTTGTTTTATTTTTCCAAAAGAAATTGAATAATTGTTTCAGCAGTCTGGTCTCTGGTAATCTTACTATGTGGCTAAAATAGGCAATTCTCCTTTCGCGCATCGTGTCCACAATTGATTCATTTTCCAGAGAGACTATTTCATTAGGCAGCAGTCTCCATTGTCCGTCTACTTGATGTATTTTATTGTTGATTGTTCTGATGATCCTTTAGTCTAGTTTTTGCAATTAACCCGTTGTTGCTTTGGTATTCAACGTAGAGTTTCACGTTGCTTCAGCCTTGATTACTGAACCATAATGTTTGAATGTAGCGTTCATCGAGAGACATTTCTTGTTATAGTTTGTCCTCGTGAGTTGTTGTGCTTGCCTCAATCTTTTTATTCTGTGTTCTATTGAGGCTTTCTCATTTATGTTCCAAGTTATAATGTCGCCAAGTTACTTGAATTCCTTTACAATATTAAGGTGTTTGCTCCTGTTGAATGGAAGGGGTTTGAGCCTCGGAGATTGGCATAATTTCTGTTTTTTCAAATGAAATCAGTAATCTCACTTTTGGTGAAATGTTTTTCAGTTGCTCAATTTGGACTGTAGCCTCTTCCACATAACTTGTCAGCGGTGAAAGATCGTCTGCAAATGCTGGGCAGTATAGTTTTATATTTCTACCAATCTTGATGTTCGGTTGTCAACAAATGAGCAGTTTCTGTTGGATGGTATGACCATTCATTGCTCCCATGTCGAAAGACTCGTTCTGTGGAAGACACTGCTTAAATTTGGTTGACATGTCCTCTGCAACTTTCAACATTGGTTTCTCCAGTAAATCGCGTTCATGATACCTCTTGTCTGTCCTATCATAGTGGTCTTCTCTCTCACCGGACTAATAACCTTCACCGCTTCCCCTATTGCTAATTAGTGCGATAAACATCCATCAACTAGTAATAACACATACTCGCTTCCACAACCTACGTACGACTACATCCTACGATTCCCCTCTGTTTTTTAAGCATTTCGTCTAATTTAAATGTTTGTACTACGATAACTACGTAAATTAAACGCTCACTTTAGAAACTACAATATTTAACTCTGTGGAGACTGGACGTCCGTCCACGCCCGTTCGTCCTGTGAGTGGACGTGTGGCCACTCCTTCAGAAGGGTCCGAGCAGGTGCACGGGGGGAGGGGATTATTAGTCACTGGAAGCTCCAATGTTAGGCGCGTGATGGAGCCCCTTAGGCAGATAGCGTCGAGATCCGGAAAGAAATCCAACGTGCACTCGGTGTGTCTGCCGGGGGGGGGGGGGGGGGGCTCATCCGAGATGTGGAGGCGGCCTTGCCGGCGGACATCGAAGGTGTGGGTTGCGGTCGACTAGAAGTCGTGGCTCACGTCGGCACCAATGACGGTTGTCGCTTGGGTTCTGAGGACTCCTCAGGTTCTACGGTTGGCTGGCGGAATTGAAGGCTGCTGCCCTCGGACGCGGGGTGCAAGCACAGCTGTCGATTTGTAGCATTGTTCCCAGGGTTAATCGGGGTCCTTGGGTTTGGAGCAGAGTAGAGGGTCTGAACCAGAGCCTTCGCCGACTGTGTAAGAGTCATGGCTGTAGAATTCTGGATCTGCGTTATCGGTTGGAGAATTGTAGGGTGCCCCTAGATCAGAGTTTTCCAAACTGGGTGTTGCGACATCCTGGGGTGTCGCGTAGTAGTATCAAAGGTGTCGCGAGACTAATAAATTTAGACTTTAAACAAAAAATTTGTCATAAAAGAACACAAAATATTCTTCTCTTCATACTACCCGGAAGAGTCGCCTGCAGCTAATCATCAATGATAATCAGTGCACAACAAATCACGTATTGGAGGAATGATCGGTGCACATTAATTGCGTGCTCAGCCGCTAGGCGGCAGCTCTGATTAAGCAGCAGTAGACACTCAGGGTTTGTTCAAGCTGCTGCCAGTTGCCAGATTCCAGCAAACTGCGCATGCCCAGAGTTGCTGCTGATACTCGATAACAGCTCTTCCCATGCGCAGTTTGCTGAAACTGGCAGCTGCTAGAACGAACCTTCACTGTAGTCTGCTTTCCTCCTAAAAAAAAAAAGAGAGAGAGAGAGGCTAGGCGCTAACTCTGATGAGCACTCGCCTGTCAACATTCAAACAGCGAATTCAGGCCACGTTCGGCTCAAAAATTCGAATATCAAAATATTAGCAAGGAACTTAAAAAGTACTAGAAACAAAGTTCTGAATTTGCCGCACTGCATGGAAATTATTTTGCTCAGATAGTTTTTAGGCACCGAAAGCTGGCTAAATCATGATGTGGGACGTTCAGAAATATTCATCGAGGCGTGGAATGTTTATCATAAAGATAGATCAGATACAACTGGAGGAGGAGTGTTCATCGCTGTGGACAAAGATATTGTTTCTACTGAGACCGAGGTTGAAAGTAACTGTGAAGTTATCTGGGCACGTATAACCGGTCTAAAAGAAGTAAAGTTAATAGTTGGGTGTTTTTACTGGCCTCCAGTGCTGCTGTAGCAGTTTTAGAATCATTCAAAGAAAGTCTACACCAGGTAGTGCATAGGTATCCGGGCCATGTAATATTAGTCGGAGGTGACTTCAACCTTAAGAGTTTAGATTGGGACCTCGCTAGTTACATTTGAGGCGGAACAGACAAGCAGTCTTGCGAACTACTTTTGGACACATTCTCCGAAAATTGTCTTGAGCAGTTAAACCGGTAACCCATGCGCAATGCAAATATTTTAGACCTTATAGCCACGAACAGACCTGACCTTATTAACGATGTCTGTGTAGAGACAGGAATTAGTGATGATGATATCGTTATAGCGTCGATGGTGAACAAAGTTCATAAACCAATCAAGAAGGCAAGGAGCGTGTTTTTGTTGGGAAGAGCCGATAAGCAAATGTTAGGATCGCACTTAGAAAATGAATGGGCATTGTTTAATGCGGGGACTATGGATGTAGAAGAATTGTGGCCTAAATTTAAGTGCATTGTAAATAGAGGGTTAGAAAAATATGTGTCAGTAAAGACGATTAAGGTTGGAAAAGATCCACCGTGGTATAATAATAATGTTAGAAAGCTGCTGAGAAAGCAAAGACTGTTGCACTCTCGATTCAAAGACATCAGAGACTAGGGTATCGTCAGGGGTGCCCCAGGGAAGGGTGATAAAACGCTATTCTTTCTATATAAATGATACGACGGACAGAGGGAGTCGGAATTTGCGGCTGTTTGCTGATGATGCTGTCGTGTACAAGAGGAGTCGACATTGAATTAATGTAGTAGGATCAAGGATGACTCGGACCAAATTTATAGGTAGTCGAGGAATGCAAACTACCGCTAAATATAGAAAAATGTAAGGTGATGCATATGAGTAGAAGTAATCCCGTGAAGTTCGATTACAGTATTACTACATGTGCTGCTTGACAAAGTCGCGTCAATTAAATACCTACGCTTAACGTTGCACAGCGATGTGAAATGTAACGAGCATATAAAGACAACCGTAGGGAGGGCGAATGGTGGACTATGGTTAATTGGGAAAATTTGGGGAGGTGTGATTCGTCTGTAAAGGGTATCGCATTTAAAACGCTTGTACGACCCCGTCTTGAGTATTGCTGAAGTGTTCGGGATCCCCATGAAATTCATTTAAAGGAAGACGCAGAAGCAGTTCAGAGGCGGGCGGCTAGGTTCGTAACTGGTACATTCGATCAATGCGCGAGTTTTACTGAAAGGCTTCGGGAACTGAAATGCGAGTCGCTGGAGGGAAGGCGACATTCTTTTCGAGAAACACTGTTGAAGAAATTTAGAGGGACGGAATTTGAGGCGGGTTGCGGAACGATTCAACTGCTTTTATCCTACATTCCGCGTAAAGACAGAAAGATAAGATCAGATTAATCGGGGCTCGTTCGGATTCGTACAAGCATTCATTTTCCCTCGCACTATACGCGACGAAAGAAAATAACCAGTGGTGCTACTGATTACCCTCCGCCACGCACCTTTGGATGGATTGCGGAACAAGTATGTAGATACAGATTTCGGTAAAGTTTAAAAAGTAGTTCCAGAATTTCATCTTAAGAAAAAAATTGCGACGGTTTGAATTAGTAGTTTTCGTACTCAGTAATCATGGTTTTCCCAGTTTTCGGCGCCGTGGCTGCTCTCGGAGTTCGTCTTCTTGTAATGTAGTTTCTTTTTCTTTCTTATCGCAGCCAACCGAGAATGGTTTCCCGGTACATCTTCTCTCAACTCCGATAGCGCTACGCGCCGAAGTTGTTCCACTTCGTACTCCGGCAATTGGCTACTTCTCTTAATTTTTTAAAAATGTTTTTCTTTCTTCCTCTTTGTTAAATATTCCATTTTGTTTTTTTCTTTCGTTATATCTTGGTAATTCAAGTGACTTTGGGTAATAGGCAAATATTGTTTTGGTTCGTGGGTTTTGTAAGGGTGAGTGTTTCTTTGCTAAACATACACTATATATCTGGAAATCGTTGTAGGTATCTTCTAACGTCTATTGATCATGTAATGTACTTTGTGGCCAGTTATCCACGTCCATATGTTTTGTTTTGTCCTCGGAAAGTAGCCGTAGACAGGCTGCAGCATGGTTGCGACCGTTATTTCTTCGGTGGTTTTCTTCCCAACACAGAATGACAAGCACTAACGATAACCATTAACTAATTACCAAGTGTCTGCAAATCGCAAGTCTCGTATTACGATCTAGCTCTGCATTGCAATTAAAATTTGGTTGCTGATCGGTTTGCTTCAGCACACGGTTAAAATCTCCAAGGACACTGTCTCTTCGCCCCTTGTATTAGATATAGGTTACGTTCATGCGCCCTGTCTTGGTTGCCAGTTGGAGTACAGATGTTTATAAAATGAACCCCGTTATTTAAACAAGACAGTCCTCTGTCGATTTCCAACTGCTCGATATATGATACTATAATGCCCTCCGTAATGAGAAACGCAGTGCCTGATGCGGCACTTAACGTAGTGTTTAATATTGTATCGTAATACACAATATTTACCTGAATCTCGCTGTCTACCTCTTGTAACATAACGATGTCAACGTCGGCGCCGTAAACATAATCCCTAAGGCTGTTGGCCTTTAGGGCCATCTTTATCTATGTTAAAGGTTTCTATTTTATAGGATTGTAACAGTGGCATCTAGAGGTGGAGCACGTTCAAATTTGTCCTTGTTATGAGCGCAAAACCTTTCGTCATTTATTGCGTGCGTTCCAGATGTTGGGATATTCATTCCCTGACTGTCGAAGTTCAATTTGTAAGAGGGCCTGGACGTAGCATGTCGTAAGAGGTAGACAGATTCCCCTTTTAGTAAAATTCCGGCTCGTCATCCGTTTCCCCTGGGCGTTCCCCGTTTTCTTGGGTTTGCCCTTATTTTTCCCTGTGTCATGTCAAAACTACCTTGTTTATCTTTATTCATTTCGTGTTTCTAATTTTTGGGATAATTCTCCACGTGAGTACGGTTCTTCTGCGAGACCGTGACCACAGATAGTTTCTCCTTCTTCTCGTGACATTTCTTCCGTTTGTCTGCATAAGTAGTAGTTCCCAAATTATCTTTAGCACGGTCCGACATTTTTTCCGTTCCTGATTACTTGTGTGTTCTCGAACTTTGTAGGCGGTCTTCAGTCGTCGTACCGGCTATTTACTGTCGAATTTGCTCCACCCTCTCAAGGGTGGTACATATTTTTCTGCTGCCTCAAGAGCGATTCTTCGTCTCTTCATGTCTTTGGCTGATACCTCTCCAGTAATTTCATTTGTCTCCATCTATTATGTCATCCGCAGTTCGTGAAAGGCGTTCGAAACATCAGTGGACGGATTTTGGTGCTCTACTACCATAGAAGTACTTTGCTCTTTTGGCGCATTCATGCGTCGCAGGAATCCATCAGCACTTCCTCCAGTGAGTTGTTTACACTGTCGGTTGTGACCGCCGCTACAGTCGGTGTTGAGGCTTAGGATCCCACGAGCTGGTGCCGCATGCCTCAACGATGGTGTCGTCATATTGACCGGCGCTTCTTCGGTCTCGCCCATCGGCGTTTGGGCCACGCGTCGTTGAATACACTGCGAGCGGACGTGACCGGTGGATCCACGTGCTCCGCACGTACGCGGCTACCTCACTATCGCTACTATCGCTCTGTATCCACAGATACAAACGTATATGTTTGTTCAAGTCAATCTTAACTTGCCTGATACTATTCAAGAATGCAAATTTGTGTGCAGTAGACAATTTCTCGGCTACATTACTGATTACAGTTCCGTAATTCTTTGACACTGAGTTGATTTCCAAAGCGGTAATTTCGAAAAGTAATTCGAAACCTCTGACCGTCGTAATTTCGCGGCCTGCGTGTGAGACTACCATCACCTCACTATATTCCCATCGCAATGTTTAAACTTCAGAGTTCCTCCGCATGATTCTGTAATTTCATCACATTTGGTGGCATCTTTAAGCTGCAGATATACAGTACTACTATAAACGTACACGTGAATACTAATATATTGCCGCTGTTTATTTTAAAAATTCTACGAAATTCTCAACTTCGAAAGATGTCGGCCGTACTAATGTATGATCAACTTGAAAGTATCGTTCCGTTATCCTCAATCGGGTTTTACACGCCAGTGAGGTTCAAACGGTACAACCTGAGGGCTCTGTGGGGTTACATTTTTTCTCCATTTGTATAAATCAATTTTATCTTCTATGAGCTATATCTTGCGGAAGAAAACACTAATCCGCGTTCGGTCGCACAAGACAGTAAAAAAATGCGAAAAATAGCTAGGTCAAGCGCACAATACTGACAATTTAAGGTAAAAAATATGTAGTAATCAATATTAAAAATCGATATTTAGTTTTAGAGTTCACGTATGTTGTGCGTAATGTTTTGGTAAAGAATAGAAAAACGTGGCAAGTACTAAACATAGCTTAAGTACAAATAAGCCCTTTTCTTAAAATGGAAAACGTGCTTTTTAAAAATCAACTGAACGAATACTTCAGATTCTCCTAGAAAATTAGTGACTAGCGTGAACAAGTCATATTGCACAGTGTAAGAGATCAATTATGGCGTTCCTGAGACTTCGGCTAATAACTATTTTAGCGACACAACACCCAGTCCCCCGCCGGGAATCGAACCCGGGCCCCCTGCATGGTAGTCAGCGACGCAGTCGCCTGAGCTACGGAGGCGGACGGTAAAAAATAACAGATCTGAGGGATTTGCACTGCGCATAGTTGTATATCCTCTACTATTTTACTAGGCAGATACATTTAACATTCTTATTTCTTTCTAATGTTGCTTGATCTTCTAGTTGAAGATGTTGTTCAATTGAAATACAATTTTGTGTATGTTCCACAAATTTATTACGTTAATCGGTTCCTCTCTTGGGGGAGTAGTTAAGGCGCCATAATACGGATTGCTCAGCCAGTCCCATCGAATGTTGGAGACTCCCTTCGGGCTTGGGTGCGTGTCTGTGGTTGTCTTTAGCGTAAGTTATTTGCATAGTTTGTAAGTAGGGTGACGACATATCCGACATCAAAATACGGGTCACAAATTGAATATTGAAATGATGGCACATTTCGTCAAACGTTTCGTAAATACTGGATCAACAGAAGAGATTTGGTCCATACTACAGCTACATACATCACCATGCCTTTTTGTTAAGATTCGCATTTAAAAATGTGCATAAATGCGTTGCGTTACTAACGGGGTAAATATTTTTTGTTGTCACATGCAATCACAAGATGTCAATTTTATATAACGACATCTTTCATTACGGTTGACAGCTATACTGTTACATACAGGGGTTACTTATTACCCACTCTCTCAACCATATTTTTCAGAAAAATGCTTGGCTTTCAAGAGTATGATAATTTGAAAATCAGTTTTGTGAGAATTGAGATGTTCAAAATTGAAAGTGTTATGGATATATTATTAATTAAGAATTGTGTTCAGAATACTTCATGTGTTGTTTTCATCAGACCATAAAACAATGGCGTCAGATATATACTGTGCAAAGCTAATTATGACATGCAATTTTTTTTGCATCACGTATCATGGAATGATATTTATAAATTCGTTCTTTATCGCTTCACACACATTTCTAATATTGTTCATTTAGTGCTGCCCGGCGACTTGATTGGATAACAAGGAAGCCTTCCTCAGCAGCAAGATGCTTACTTCATCATTTATGATGACACCGTTCTCACGTTTTGCAAGAAAAGACATCATACTTTCTGACGTAGTTTTGCTCTGAAGAGCTAGGTGGTATGAGTTGCAAACGTCAAATCATTATCTACTGTCGACCAAAGAAGTACTGTTCAACGTTAAAATAATTTATCGCTTTCAGAATTAAACTTTTCACTCTGCTGATATGACACTTCCTCGCAGATTAAAATTGTGTGCCGCAACCGGGACTCAAACCAGGGACCTTTGCCTTTCACGGGGAAGCGCTCTACCGACTGAGCAAGTTTCGCAGGAGAGCTTCTGTGAAGTTTGGAAAGTAGGAGCCGAGGTACTGGCGGAAGTAAAGTTGTGGGGTGGCATCGTGAGTCGTGTCGGGATAGCTAAGTCGGTAGAGCGCTTTCCCGCGAAAGACAAAGGTGCCAGGTTCGAGTCCCGGTTCCGGCACACAATTTTAATCTGCCAGGAAGTTTCAATTTATCGCTTTGCTGCTGTAATTTCGGAAATAAAAACGCGCCTTAATTTCTTTTCGTAATTGCGAGAAAAACCAAGGCAACCGGTGACAGTGGTTTAAACGATATAAAATATTTTCAGTTAACAAGCCTCGCGCCAGTAGGGCCTCGCAAAACATTGTTAATTTTTCTATGTTTAACGGCACTTTTCAACCGCTAGGCCATGTAGCGACGACCTACATCTAACTCACGCTAACGTAACCTAACAACGAACACAACAATCGCGCCCAAGGGTGAAATTCGCCCCTGCCGGAAGCGACCTCGCGCACCGTGATACGACGCCTTAGTGCACTCGGCCATTTCCGGCACTGCTAAGTTTATCAGAACAACTATGTTACAGGTTTTTGATTATACAATCACATTTTGGGCGAGGTGTTTGATTTGACATTTGTTAGATATGTTAGGCCTAATTTTGTTTCCAGTGATTACATAACGCCATTCTCAGGATTCGCACGCTTTTTAGGAATGAAAACAAAACGTTTTTCTTTCGAAAACTAATTGATTTATTACTCAGTCGCCTGGACGTTTTATGAAATGTTTTTTGTGTTGTTTAGAGGCTCCCTTACATTCGAGCTGTGGCATTGCTGCATCTTGTGTGGCATTTTATTACGTTACATGATGTTTGGTGTGATTTTTGTTGGGAGCTGCTATTGTTTACATAATTTGTCTTGTGGTTGTATCGTATTCATTTGTTTATGTGACATGAATAAGCCGTGTTGCGCGGTTTTTGAATGGTTTTGTGTGTGTGTGTGTGTGTGTGTGTGTGTGTGTGTGTGTGTGTTCCATAATACAAACACTTAAAAAACAGTTTAACAAAATAGGCTATCAAAATAATCCGGAACTATGTAGTGAATACTGTAAAAATCAAAGCATCTGCAGCACAAAATACAAAACATCAAGCTGAAATGCTATGAATAAAACAACAGCTCTACTCCCTGTATTCTCAAAAAAAGAAACTCGCCGAAGTGCTAAATCACACAGGAGCCCACCAGAACCAACACCAATTCAACAAACACATTTGAGAAAAGTCCCAGATTAATAGATAAGATGATCAGGAATCTAAATACATAAACAACACGAAAGACTTAACACACCTGAATTCAACCCAAACTTAATATGAGAACAAGTTTCTAAAGAAATACAACTCATAATCAAGGATAACAACTCCTCCATAAAGCTAAACACAAAATGTTACAGAAAACAACAAAAATGAACACAAGAAAATTCCTTAATTACAAAGTCTGACAAGGGAAATTAAATTGTTCTCAAGTAACAAAACGAATGGGTTGACAAAACATTAGAATTCATCCAAAACAACAAAACTAACAAGTGACCCAACAAACTGATACTAAGGAAACTTACAGAAAACATTGAAAAAGACAAACAATTTTTACAGACACACCGCTAAAACGAATGATACAGAAAAATACAGTGGCCTATTCTGAAATCATTGCCCCGACTTGATAAGCCCAATATCCCTGCACGCCCACCGATTAGCTTCTTCGATGTAGCCACCCCCCCCCCCCACTCTCCCCCCAAACCCCAAACACTGTATTACCAACAATACACAGAAAACAAAACCCTAAAGATCTCAAGTGACCTAATAGAGTAATGAGGAAGTAAAACGTGCCAAATGCATTAATATCATTTGACATAACTCCCATGTACACAAATATCCCAACAGCAGGAACCATCACCATAAGAAAAAGACACCTGCAATTGCAAAGGAATATGTACACAACAAACGTACATGAAATAATAACCATAATGAAACTATTACTGAACGTAATCATTTCACTTCCAAAAAAAATATTTACTACTAACAGAAAGCATTACCTATGGGATCCCCAATCAATGGCTTTATAGCAGACATTTTTATGGCTCACATAGAAAACCAAATATTTGACAAAAAACAGTACAACATAAAATATTGCCACAGATATGTAGATGATATGTCTCATAGATGAAACAGGCTCCCATAATACAAGAGCTTCACAATGACAAACACCAAATACAGTTCACCATTGAAACACAGTTGGGAAACTAAAATTCTTAGATCTCACCAAACAACTAACATGAATTCACATTTTACAGAAAGCCCGCCATGACAAGCACTATGATTCATAACCAATCAAATAATCCAGAAGGAAGCAAGTTTCACTACACCGATTACTCGGAACACCATTCACCACAGACTACACGGAAGAACTAGGCACAATAGAACAAACTGCACAAGGAAATGGGTATGACACACAAACACAGGGCAGAAAACACAGCAAATTACAAAAACAGGTAACACAGTCAGGAAAACTCCACACATGGCTATGAAACATTGCACACAACAAACCAACAAACAGTAAGCAACAAGTGGCCCATAATGACTTAACAACAACAAAATGAGACACAGAGCGGGCAACATATTAAAGAAAAAAGGCTGAATATAGTATACAGAACCAACAACACAGTACAGAATATAATACAGAAACATTCCGCTAACACTGCGAAGTTCAGCCAATCAGAAATATATCACCTTTTTGCAATAATTGCCAATCTGTATATGTGGGCACACATGCAGAAATTTCAAAACAAGATACATTGGACACCTCAGAGCATTAAAAAGTAGCAGCTGTCACCCAACATTTGCTGAACATTTAATAAAACTGAATCATACGCCAACAAACATAGAAAGTGACCTATAAAGAACCAGCCACAGCTTATTACAAGAACTAATAATAGAGGTAAAGTATCCAGAAAGCAATAACCCAATGTAAGAAAATATCATGAAGCAACATAACCCTCTTTGAGACGATGACGGAAGTATATAAATAAATCCCACCACCACGTTGCACCGGACAGTAGCCCCCCCCCCCCCCTTTACACACACACACACACACACACACACACACACACACACACACACACACACACACACACACTTCATTACATCGCCAGTATCAAAAACTGAAAACTGTTCGACATATCATAGTACATAAACAAATGAATACTATACAGGCACCAAATGACAAATGGCGATGTAAACAGGGCCACTTCCCAATAAAAACAGGACTTAACATCATGAAACATAACAACACAGCACACACGAAGCTGCAGCTTCATAGCGAGAGTGTAAGCAAGCCACTAGTCAGCCACATAGAACTATTTTTCAACACACCTTCCAGCTGAATGTATAATAAATCAATTAGTTTTCAAAATAAAAATGTTTTCTTTGTAGGTTGACAAGCTGTGATAACTTGTCATTTCTCAATTGAAGCAGATGCTAATCCTGAGAATGACGTTATGTAACTATTGTAAACAAAATTAGGGCTAATACAACTAACAAAATATCAAATTTAACAACTCGTCCAAAATATGACTGCACGGCTGTCTGCAGGAGATCAGCTGTTCGCTGTCGTTTAGTTCGTGCACCACCCGCTGGGAGCGCTGACAGGCTGTATTCCTTAGAGCCCTGTATTGGGGTTCTAGTATTCCTCGCTGCGGTGCGTCGCCGTTGTGTACACATTATATAAACTTTTATATTGATTATTCTGTTTATTGTATGCTGAGAACTTAGTATCTTTGTCCAAATGATTTAATCGACTTTACTTGTTCATTGTAATATGAGGAACAGTTTCAAGAATAAAGCTATTTTATTTAACCCACGAGTACTCGCGCCGTGAGCATTTCGCACAGATTAATTTTAAAACAATCGGCATTGTACCAGTTCTAAATAATTAGATATGTATGTTTTCTAATACACGCAACTAGAAATACCTATTTAGATATTTTAGGCACATTACAAACTGTTCTTTGACTGTCAGAAAATGCTATACACGCAATCGAGCGCGTAACTTTTAAAGGCGCAAGTGTCGTGCGTTAAATAAGTCGTCGAAGTAATCCTTCCACAATAACATGATATTTAACGTCACAAACCTCGCGAACTACAAGACTTCGGACAGTAGCGGTAACCTTTTCCTATTGCTATACATTAATAGAGTTGCGTAAATTCTTTGTCATTGACAGTGTAATTAATTGAAAATTCTTCTAATGAAGCAGCATTGGATTAATTTATCTCGTTTCTTAGTTGTACCAGTCATGAAACATACATAACTTCATCATCATACATTCTATATGAGCTATTTATTTAGTGTCTACTATAGAATGTTCCCGAACTATTAATAAACTGTTTATTATTCAATTTTCACTGTTTTTAAACAAAGTTGTTCGTTTTAATTCACCATGAGACTCTTCATTTGAGCGTTTTAATACAGTCCTTCACTGTAACTAGATTATTTAAGACGTTTAATCGCTATGTCACTGGTATCCCTAGCTTCACTTCACCACCGGATTGCATCGATCGCTGCATTAAAGCTGTGGGAAAAGGATGTTCAATTACAACCCTAATACGATTAAGCTTAGAGAAACATCTTACAGCTTTGTCGTCGTCGTCATCATAATCATGTCGCACCATAAATCCTGGAATTATATTGTGCATTATGCATAGAGAAAAAAGAAACACCATTTTAACTAGACGAAAAAAGAGAAAAAATAATAAACAGAATCATCTACTAACAATTTCATAAACGATTTAGTTCTGTATTAATCGATTTTTCTTTTGTAACTCCATCGATGTCGTGGAATTGGCAGCTAACTGGGAGCCTTCCAGGAAGGTATAACAATATTAAATATCAATACTAAATGTTCACGTATTAATGATTCCTTCTGGTAAGTGACTCTAAAAATTGGAACAGGCCATCGCAAAAAAAATGTGAATTGTCAACAAGTATTAACGTAGGAAATTAAACTTTTCCTAAAATTTAAAACCTTATTCTTGAAATTAAAATAAATAAATAAATAAAAAATAAAGTAAAACGAAAACCTAAAAATCTTATGCAAAATCAGTGACTAGTGTAAGCTAGTCATATATCACAGTAATATCACAGAAGGTTACAGACAATTTTAGCGACTTGACTGTCGATGACATGAACACAACACCCAGTCCCCCGCCGGGAATCGAACCCTGGTCCCCTGCGTGGTAGTCAGTGACGCAGTCGCTGAGCTACAGAGGCGGACGAAAGAACTAACTATACTAACAAACTTGCACAGCGCATAGTTGTAAAGTCTTTACTACTTTATTAAACTGACATAGTAAACATCATTTATTTATTCCTATTTTAAAGTAGTTTGGACATTTTAAGACCGGTAGTTGAAGTTTGAGTTGAATTGAAATGACAATTTTTTGTATGTTTCAAAACTTTTTCTTTAACGGGCTCCTTTCAAGGCCGCATGTTTTAAGCCGCCATGATACCAATATGGTGGCCGCTTCCGACTGAGGTCAGAGTCCTCCCTTGGGCGTGTGTGTGTGTGTGTGTGTGTGTGTGTGTGTGTGTGTGTGTGTGTTTGTTTGTCCTTTGCATAAGTTAAAATAGTTTCTAATTATAGGGACGATAATATGAGCATTTAGGAGTACTAATTCACAAACACGTGAATAGTTTTCCCCGTCCATCCATACAGTCCTCCCATGTGCAAAGACTCCTTCTGCGATAGAGACTGCTTATATTTGGTTGACGTGTCCTCTGCAACTTTCAACCTTAGTTTCCCCAGTAAATCGCGGTCGTGATACCTCTTGCCTTTCATATCATAGAGCTCTTTTATCGTTCAAGGACATAAGCTTCTCTGCATCCCTTGTTGTTAATTAGAGAGATAAACATCCATACACAAATAATAACACTTAATCGCTTCCACAGGCTACGTATGAGTACCACGGAGTAATCCCGTTTGTTTCTGAGCATTTGGTCTAATTAAAATGTTTGTAGAATGATAAATACGTAAATAAAATATTTAACACTCATCTCGTCGAATGTTTGGGGGGAATCTACTTTGGTGCAATACTAATATTCGAAGGGCGAAATCTTGACTCAGAAACCTACGACAAGAGCCAAATCCGGCCCTACAGCTTATAACCTGCATCTCCCTATGAACCCATAGTCGAGAGAGATGGAGAGAACAGCTAGCCTTCAGGCTGACTGCAGGATGATAGCAGGACAGTGGGGTGAGGCAGGGAGACTGACGGCGAGTGTCTTGTGACGTCAGAAGTGGCTGCAGCTGCTTGCGTCAGAGCTAGTCTGCTGCCCGAGGTGAGCCTGCGGGCCGGCCGCGGTGGCCGAGGGGACTGAGGCGCTTCAGTCACTGTCTGCACGGCCACTACGGTCGGGGGTTCGAATCTCCCCCTCGGGCATGGATATTTCTGTCGTCCTTAGTGTTATGTAGTTCATAAGTAGTTTGTAAGTTTAGGGACTGATGACCCCGCAGTTAAGTCCCATAAGTGCTACAAACATTTGAACATTTTGAGGCTGCGGATCGCAGTCCACTGTCACAGTTTCCTGTCAGCTTCACCGTGGTTCTAGCTGCTTATATTTATTAGCTCGAAATGGAAGAAACTAATTGAAGGAATTCGTGTTCCCAACGTTCTGTATGATACAAGCCTCCAAGATTACTTGAAAAATAGTTCGTGAATATAGTTAAAGAGCAAAATTCTTAGTCAAAGGGAATTCCCCATAACTTAGTCTCGTTTTTATGTATGTACCTTATTCTCCCTTTTGTGTTAACGAAGTAATGTAACGCACCGTTTCGAGCTGAAACCCATCATAGGAATCCGATTCTGGATTTCTGTTGTTGCAGTCTTCAGTCGCAGACTGGTTTGCTGCAGCTCTACACGCTTCCCTGTCCTGCGCAAGCTTCTTCATCTACTATATTCATCTCTAGGTCTCCCTCTATTTACCCCTCCCCCCCATCCTTGACTGCAATGCTAAACTGACAATACATTGATATCTCAGAATGTGTCCCACGAATCTACTCCTTCTCTTAGCTAAGAAATGCAAAAAAATTCTTTTCTCTCCCATTACGTGATCTATCCACCTAAACATCAGCATTCGTCTGCAGCACCACATTTCAAAGGTTCTATCATCTTTTTAGCTTAACCCCTTTTTCGTCATTGTTTCAGTCCAGTACAATCCTACACAACAGATGAACGCTTTTTGAAAGGCCATCCTAACGTTTAAATTAATATTGGATCTCAGCAAATTTCGACTCTTCAGAAACGGCTTTATTCCCATAGGCATTCTGCATTTTATATCTTCTTTATTTTCGCCATCGAAAGTTAATTTGCTACCCAAATAACAATACATCTATTTTTATTGTCTCATCCTATTACCCTTGTTTTTCTCTTGTTAATGTTGATCTTATATCCTCTTCCAAGGCACTTTCCATTCCGTTCAGCTGCTCTTGCAGGACCTGTCCTGTACCTGACAGAATTACGATGTCATGGGCAAATCACAAAGTTTTTATTTCGTCAGCCTAAGCTTTAATTCCTTCCCGCGATTTTTCTTTGCTGGCTTCACAGCTTGCTCAATGTGCACATTGAACATCATTGGGGGAAGTCTACAATCGTGTCTTCCATCTCAACCATTGCGCCCCTTTCATACCCATCGACTCTCATAACTGCAGTCTGGATTTTGTACAAGTTAAATATAACATTACGTTCACTATATTTTATTCCTGCTCGATTCAGATTTTGAGAGAGTGTGCGCTCCGATAAAAAACCTTCTCTAAATCTACAAAAGCTAGAAACGTTGGTTTCCCTTTTCTTAACGTATCGTCTAAGATACGTTGTAATGCTCCATAAAACATTCTCGGTTTACTAGCCGCATCATGTCGTATAAAACCATCGAGCTTTCGATGGCAAGCTCCGCCATCGTCATCAGGAGTAAAATCACTGGTTTCCGGTGTTGGTGAAGCGTCCTGCTTATACAGTTTTTTGTACGTTTCATTGCTCATCCTGAAGGGTTGAGGTGGACTGCTTCAGAACGTGCATATTGCTCTTTTCAGCCTTGAGTGGCTTCCACACGTGTGGGCAGGATCGTATCTTTATTGAGTCATTTATTTCGCAAGGTGGTTGTCTTTTGTTGTGTAAGGGGGGGGGGGAGCTTATATAGCTGTAGCGCTGCGTCTAGAAGCTTCTGGACGGCCCGAGAGCGCCTGCGCGGGAAGACAGCGCGGGCCGATGGGCCTTGGTACCGCGTGACGTCACGTGGAGCGTGCCGCCGGAAAGGCGCCACATTTGAACCTGGCGCTCTCGCTTCGCTGTTAGCGCGAGATCTCTGTTTCCGCTCTACGTCCAGGGCCCGCCCTCAGGCCTTGCTGAGTATATACCCCCGGTCTCTGTTGAAATTGTTGACGTTTAATTTCAGCCGCCTCTCTTATAACAGAATCCCAGTAATATGCTGTTTGGGCCAGAATTTTCGTGTTTTCAAGTAGTATTTTATGCCCATTTTTAGGCAATGTTCTGCCAAGGCTGATTTCTCAAGCTCTCTTTGTTTTATGTGCCGAGAGTGTTCTGCACAACGTTCAGCAACAAGTCTGTCTGTCCAATGTAAATATCTCCACACTCACAGGGGACGCCATATACACCCGTAACACCCAGACCTGTACTGTCCTTAACGGGGCGTAACATGTCTCTGATCTTGGAGGCGGGCTGAAAAACTGGTCTCCATGTCTCTTCGGGAGGCGTCCAATCTTGCTGGCCGTTGTTCCATACAATGGGAGGAATGCTGCTGGCTTGATCTCGTTCGTGGATTCGCCCGTTTCCTTACGTTGGTGGCAACGGAAAGCTTTAGAGATTTCACTTTTGCTGTAACCATTCTCCTTGAAAACACGCTTCAATTATTGAGATTCAGACTCCAAATGGTCGTCATCCGAAATAACATTTGCCCTGTGTACTAGCGTGTTCAGAACAGCTTTCTTGTGTACAGGATGCTGGAAGCTGTTGCCGTGATGTAGCGATCTGTTTGTGTAGGTTTCATATACACTGAATGACCAAGCCGGCCTCCTCCTTTGCGCTCGACCAAAACATCCAAGAATGGGAGCTCACCATCCTTCTCCATCTCAACAGTGAATTTTATGTTGGAATGGACACGGTTCATGTGGTCTGCGAACTGCTGCAATGTATCCTTACCATGAGGCCATATCACAAAAGTGTCGTCAATGTAGCGTAGGAAGTAGGATGGACGCAACCTCGCCGAGTTGTGCCAGTTCTTCAAAATGCTCCAGAAAGAAATTTGCCACAGCCGGAGACATTAGGGATCCCATTGCTGTACCATCTGTCATCTCGTAAAATTCGTTGGGGTAATGAAAATACGTTGTTGTTAAAGTATGGCGGAACAGCTTGACCACCTCAGGTGAATATTGTTTGGTCAACAGGTCCAAGGTGTGTCTTGTACCGGCACTCTTGTGTTTTGGGTGTATATGGCGTCCCATGTGAGTGTGGAAGTATTTACGTTGGACAGACTATTAGAACTGTTGCTGAACGTTGTGCAGAACACACTCGGCACATAAAACAAAGAGAGCTTGAGAAGCCAGCCTTGGCAGAACATTGCCTAACAAATGGGCGTAAAATACTATTTGAAAGCAGGAAAATTCTGGCCCAAACAGCATATTACTGGGATTCTGTTATAAAAGAGGCGGCTGAAATTAGATTACAAGTCAACCATTTCAACAGAGACCAGGGGTATACACTCAGCAGGGCCTGGGGACGGGCCCTGGACGTAGAGCGGAAACAGAGGTCTCGCGCTAACAGCGAAGCGAGAGCGCCAGGTTCAAATGTGACGCCGGTCCCTCCAGAACCTTCTAGACGCAGCGCTGCAGCTATATAAGCAGGACCCTTGCCAGCACAATTTAGATAAAACCATCAAGCTAATTTCTGCACAATCATTCAGCTATAAATAGAAGTCAGTCCTGCAAAGCCCAGTGGTGCTTCAGTGAAACAAATATGAAACTATAGATACACCTACAGTCAGTGATTTTTACTCCAGATGACGATGGCGGAGCTTACCCTCGAAAGCTCGAGGATTTTATCCGACATGACGCGGCTAGTAAACGGAGAATCTTTTATGGATCAATGCCGTCGCGAAAGACTCACACATACGTCGTAATGTATTGCCTGGCATGTTAATACCTTTCTCCTAAATCCAAACTGATCTCCCCGTAATTCAGTTTCCACCAGTTTTTTTTTTTTTCATTCGTTGGTAATTAATTCGTGTTTGAATTTTCAACCATAACTTATTAGAACTGATAGTTTTGAAATTTGGCGTGCGTCTACTCAGACATGCGTCTCGTTTCGCGATTAGGCTTAGTGTCGATAAATCCTCTCTACCGATACCGCCTTTTCAGGAGCGCAAAAAGGGGGAGCGGATGCTAGTGCGGCAGTGCCCCCAGTGAAAATTCATTTACGAATATGAAAAACTGGCGTGATTTTTATCACGCAAAATACGTGGAAAATTACCGGAAAAAGGACCTGAAAAAGAAAAGTTATATACACATTTATGAATCTCTGTGTCTGTGTGAGTTCCACAATTTTCCCAAACTATCGGCCCGATTTCAACCAAAGTCAGTAATAGCGTTTCTTACTGCAAGGCAGTAATGGCTTTTGGTGGGGGTGGCGGCAAGGCCCACTTAAAGAGACATAGTTGAGAAGATATGACGTCATAAACAAAGAAATTTGCGGAAAACTAGCACAACATGGTACAATGTTCCATATATACTGCTAAACAAATTGGATGATTTCGACCAAACTTGGAATGCATATTATTTAGCGCCACGCAACAACAGCTGCGGGATTAAGAACCACCTAAGACATACTTAAGGGGATATGATGTCGTAAACAAAGGGTCGAAAGAAAGCTGACGCATCATGCGTAAATAGATTTTACTTGTCCCTTATACGAGAATGAGAAGATCTAGCGATTTCAAGAAACTTTTCAGAAAATTTCAAACCGTTACGAAACTTACTCTTGACAACGACCCCATCAAATTGATAGGAGCTGGCCGCGGTGGCCGAGGGGACTAAGGAGCTCCAGTCACGGTCTACACGGCCACTACGGTCGGGGGTTCGAATGCCCCCTCGGTCATGGATATTTGTGCCGTCCTTAGTCTTAGTTAGTTCATAAGTAGTTTGTAAGTTTAGGGACTGATGACCTCGTAGTTAAGACCCATAAAATTTACAAATATTTTAACATTTATTTGAAGAGCAGGTGTCTTGGAAATTATATCGTTGTACATTTCACAGTTCAGGATTTGAGACGTCATGAACAATGAGATAATATAAAACCGCCCTATCACGCATAAGAATTTCTTATGTTTTTACAATTCGCAGAACGTTTTGCAGACAGTTTTCTAATATTTCAGTCGACGTATGTGGAAAATCTGCAGATATACAGTACTACTACAAATGTACACGTGAATACCTATATAGTGTGGCTGTTTATTATCGTAACTTCTACGAAATTCTCAACTTAGAAAGATGTCGGCCGTACTAACGTATGGTCAAACATCAATGGGCGTTAACATTATATCTGCAATCGGGTTGTAAACATATATAAGCACGTGTAGCAGCGCAACACTTGCCACAAACAGCGTTCAGTTAGCGGAAATAAGAAGTAAAGAGCTCGGGTCCGTACAGCTCGCCCTCCAGAGACAACAAAATTAGTGACTAGTGTGAGCTAGTCATATTGCACAGTGTTCAAGCAGGAGTATTTTAACGATTTGTCGACGAAACGAACACAACATCCAGTCCCCCGCCGGGAATCGAACCCGCGCCCCCTCCGTGGTAGTCAGCGACGCAGTCGCTGAGCTACAGACGCGGACGAAAAAGGTAATTGCACTAACAAACTTGCACAGCACATAGTTGTAAAGTCGTTACAACTTTATTAAGCTGACATAGTAAACATTTATTTATTCCTATTTTAAAGTAGTTTGGACATTTTAATACCGATAGTTGAAGTTTGAGTTGAATTGAAATGACAATTTTGTTTGTTTCAAAACTTTTTCGTTAACCGGTTCCTTTCATGACCACATGTTTTAAGCCGCCATGATACAAATATGGCGGCCGCTGCAAACTGAGGTGTGTATGTGTTTTTTGTCCTTTGCATAAGTTAAAATAGTTTGTAATTATAGGGACAATAATCTAAGTAATTAGGTCTATTAGATTTACTAACACGTGAACAGTTTTGCTCGTCCATTCATGTCTGCTGGATGATATAACCCTTCAGTGCCCCCCATGTTCAAAGACTCCTGCGGAAGAGACTGCTTAAATTTGGTTGACATGTCCTCTGCAACATTCCACCTTAGTTTCCCTAGTAAATCGCGGCCGTGATACCTCTTGCCTTTCATATCATAGTGCACTTATATCGTTCACAGGACTAATAAGCTTCTCTGCATAGCTTGTAGCTAATTAGTGCGATAAACGTCCATACACCAACAATAGCAGATACTCGCTTACTCAGGCTACTTAAGACCAATCCCCTCTATTTTGGAGCATTTGGTCTAATTCAGATGTTTGTAGAATGATAAGTAAGCAAATAAAATATTTAACATTCATCACGTCGATTGTTTGGGAAAATCTGATTTGGTGCATTACTAAAATTCGAAGAGCGAAATCTTCTACTCAGAAACCTACCAAAAAAACAAGAGCAAAATCTGGCACTAAAGCGCATATAACCTACGGGCATCTCCACAGTCGAGACAAGAGGACAGCAGGACAGTGAGGTGAGCTGCAGTGTGATTACTGATATTTTTTTGTAGCTCGAAATGGAAGTAAAACTAATTGAAGCGACACGTGTTCTGTATGGTACAAGCCGCCTAGATCACTTGGAAAATAGTCCGCGAATACTTACAGCGAAAGATCCATCGTTTTTATGTATGCACATTTAACTGATTTTTGTGTCATCGAAGTAACGCAACACACAGTTTCGAACAGAAGTCATAATAGGAATAAGATTCTGAACTAATTTCTGTTGTTGCAGTCTTCAGTCACGGTCTGCACGGCCACTACGGTCGGGGGTTCGAATCCCCGTCGGGCATAGATATTTGTGACGTCCTAGTTCGTAAGTAGTTCATAAGTAGTTTAAAGACTGATAGCCCGCAGTTAAGTCCCTTAAGCTATACAAAGATTTGAACATTTTTTGAGTCTTCAGTCCGCAGACCGCTACAGTTCTATACACTACACTGGCCGGCCGCGGTGGCCGAGGGGGCTGAGGCGCTTCAGTCACGGTCTGCACGGTCACTACGGTCGGGGGTTCGAATCCCACTCGGGCATGGATATTTGTGCCGTCCTTATTGTAAGGTAGTTCCTAAGTAGTTTGTAAGTTTAGGGACTGATGACCCCGTAGTTAAGTCCCTTAAGCTTAACAAACATTTGAACATTTCTTTGAACAGAAGGTATCTTGGAAATTACATCGTTGTACACATGACAGTTCAGGATTTCTGACGTCGTCAACAATGAGATAAATTAAAACAGCCCTATCACGCATAAGAATTTATTACGTCTTTACAGTTCACAGGACATTTGTAATATTTCAGTCGACGTACGTGGAAAAGTGTATTATTGTAAGGCATATTATTTCGGAGATACGAGATAATAGGGATTGAGATACATGAAAATGAAACTTACGTAGACATTGCTGAAGAAGGTGAGGGACAGGGGGGAATAAGGTTATGGACTAACATGAAAGGGGAATAAATAGATAATTGGGCAAAGCAGGAACTAACGATAGTAATGGAATAAAACGACATAAAATAGAGCCGAGCTGGAATGGCCGCGTGGTCATAGTTGCAAGGGTAATAAAAAAACTTAGCGAATACAGTAGTATTTTCAATTTCTCTTGCTTTCTGGGTACTACACTCCATGGTAATCTTCAACATCGGCATCGCCATTTTTGTCCACCAGTCTAGAGTTGTGCTAGGTCTATTAAGAGCACGCAGGCATGTTGGCCAGGCTGCTTTTATCTGGTCTTCTAATTCACTGTCTTGCAGCAACGAAACTTAAAAATTCAATTGATTCCTAAAATGGCGTACTGACTGATTCTAAATTTATACAACACACTATAATTATCCGAAAAGTTCATTGTAATTGTTTTCACTTTTGACATGGACGTTTCGAGATTTTAGGAAATATAAAGTCTGTCAATTCTGTTACGTGAATATGCAGTTACGTCGCAGTATTTGATGATTTCCCATGCATCTATTAATCTCTTAGCTAGATGTTTAAGTTCAGTACAAAAGTTGAAATTTGGTACCTGGTCTGTACGATTTAAAACACAAAATCTGCACCAAGTATGTGGTGACTGGGTTTTTTTCCTCCGTAAGTATACCAGGTCGTCTTTAAAATTGTGCCCTGTTAGCACGGAGAGAGCTTCCTGAAGGGCGTACAATTTAATAACCGTTAACCCAAGTCCTCTTCCAGATTCCATTAGTTCTACATCTGTCACCGGATATCCTTTACCAAATCAGTTGTACTGTAAAACATGTAAAACATTTAGGTATATCACATATCCAGGAATTGTCAAATCGGCCATAATGTCATAGATTCGAATAGAAATTCTATTAGTGCGGCAATTTATAATTCTGATGTTATTTTTTAAATATTTATGGTAGTGACAGAATAAGATTGTCATTTTACTATAACTTCATAGCTGTGCTGATAATAGATGTGGATTTTTATTTTATATGAGACAATATAATATTTAAAGTACACAGGCTAGTATAAAATTTCTGACGAATTCTAAGATATTCCACCCGCAGCGTTCGCTGATTGTCGAAATTCATCAGGACAATCGTCCAACAATTTACGCCATACTGTCTCGTGATGCACATTTTTCGGGGTTGTATAACCTTTCCCGGGCTTTGACCTTCCTTGATTGCGAGAGGTATTAACATTCATTTGCAACTTTGTTTTACGTCGCGTCGCTTCTGAACGTCCTGTGACTGCTTTCACTATTCCTGTTCGTGTCACGGGACCTGCTGCATTGGCCATGTTCATTTCATGGCCACCACTCACTGAATCTTTATTCCGTTCATTTACTTTCAGATCATTTGAAGCAGATACATCCGGCAATTTTTGAGAAATATCTTCTGCATACTATCATCAAGATCCTGATCTACATAAAACGTCGCTTCTGATGTTACTGCACAGATAGAGCACTGAACGACCTCAGCAACGCTACCTTGTATAAGTTGATGGCTGCCTACTTTATTGTCCATTTCCATCTCCATCGTGTTTTGCTGTGGCTCTACCTTCTTTTCGCATTGTTTTTGTTTTCGAATACAGTGGGTTTTTCCCGAATGGTAGTCATCTGAGCAACTATGTTTTCTCATGTGGACTTTTTTTCGTTTGCAGCTGGACCTCTTGTACAGTGTTACAGGATTTTTCTTTGCTGCTAGGGGTGGAAACGGGCTGGTGCCTTGGAGGGGGACATCAGGGTGGCCCCCTTGATTAGTAGCCTCAACCGGGTGGACTGAATTATTACTTGGGAAAATATCATTACAGGAAAGCGTCTGGCATTGCGTCAAGTTATTTTTCAGCACGAAAACGTGAGGCGGACAAACCAGTCTAAAGTGTTTGGATT
Organism: Locusta migratoria; assembly: GCA_026315105.1. Classification (NCBI taxonomy): domain Eukaryota; kingdom Metazoa; phylum Arthropoda; class Insecta; order Orthoptera; family Acrididae; genus Locusta; species Locusta migratoria. Next base: position 449,335,768 of record CM048746.1, read on the forward strand.
AATTACAGATGAGACAGGTGGGTTCCTGACCAGACTAAACTACTTGTGCCTTATGGCCACTCACAGTAATGTGTGAAGGAATATTCGTCTTTATTTCCATCTCGACAGAACGAATCCCGTTAAAACTGTGCCGTCATAAGACGTCACGGTGCCGCGAATTGTCAAACACCCGCGCTACAGGCAGTCCGCCTGAACTCCTTGCAGTGGAGCACTACGAAGGAGGCGCCAACACGAGACCAGCAGGAAAGGAGAGGCAGCGCGGGGCGGAGTCTGGTGTGTGCAAGCAGAGCGGGCAGACGGCAGCCGTGGAGCTACCGAGGGAGAACGAGCGGTTTGAAATCAACTGCGCGCCGCGGCGGTCGACATCGGGGGGGAGTTGCCTGGAAGAGGACACTAGCCGACGGCAGTGACCCTACGTCCCCCACAGTGGTCTTAAGAGTAGTTTGAAAGAGCCTCAAGGTGATGCGCACGAGTGTTCTGGTGGCGCAGATGAAAAGGTGCGGCGTTATAGTCTGTTGTGGCTTACTACGATGGTGAGGATTATTTGCTTGAATCAGCTTGTGTTATTCTGCTGAAACTGATCCTCACGTTCTAACTGGTTTTGTAGAGGTCATGCAAAGGTACTGGAGCTAATTTGACTGACACTGCATACGTTGCGTCATTTAAGTGAAATCTTGGCATTGTAGCTGTCGTTAAATTTAGTCTCCAGCTAATTTGTCTTGCTTTTGTTTTGATAAATATTCGTGGCTGATAATTTTTCTGGATATTTTTCAAAATTGGACAGCACTCAACTTACGTGCATTCTAAATTTTATATTGAAATGATGTTTGCAGAATCTGGTAACCTAACCCTTACGCATTTAAGTGCTAGTGTGTGGACATACCTTCTTATTACAGGGTTGTGGTCGTTTACCTGCGTTTGTGTACCTCTTTTGTTTAAAAATTTTTGTAAATAGACGCTTCCCCTTGCAGTTAGTTATTGATAAATGAAAGTTGAATGAAAGTGATTGCCTTTTGTTTACTTGATTGTTATTTTATATTATATTGTACAGCAGTAAGGTGTTATGGTCCAATTGAAAGATTTTTCTTTATTAACAGAAATGATTTAATGATTTATTGTGTGGACTGAATATATATCATGTCTTTTGGAAACTTATGTTCAATAAAATTGTTACTACTTTGGCTAAAATAATTCAGAATTTTGTTTAAAATTAACAAAATAGGTTTATAAGGGGCAGAGATTCAATTGTTCAATTGTTAGTATAGTTTATGGGACTTAACTACGGGGTCATCAGTCCCTAAACTTACAAACTACTCATGAACTATTTACGAACTAGGACGGCACAAATATCCATGCCCGAGGGGGGGATTCGAACCCCCGACCGTAGTGGCCGCGCAGACCGTGATTGGAGCGCCTCAGTCCCCTCGGCCGCCGCGGCCGGCAAGGGGGGGGGGGGCAGAGACTTCGCAGCTTAACCCAGTCCTACCACTCCCTCTGCCGGTACAAAAAACATTGCAGTTTATAGTTAGGCGACCACCGTTCGTTCGTTACAGATTTGACTTCTCCATATTTATAAAGCGCTTCCTCAATTTCTATTGGCAGATTCAAATCACGAACAGCTGTAGACATACCAGCCCTCCATATTGTGACGTTGCTTCTATAAGAATCTATGTATAAACTCCTCTGCCCCACTGTGTAAACAGTTTAGCAATGGTAACAGGATTCACTAACGTGAAATAATTTATCTAACCGGATAGTGTGGACCAAGTCATTGCTGACACCTGTAACCTCAGTTATCCAGTCGTCTATTTCCAACGACGTCGGTTGCACTTGATGGATTTCCTTTTCGAAGGCGAAGACAACTGTGTTTTCCGTTATGTTAGAAGTAAACATACTTGCTTGCAGAGAAGAAATTTTGGTTACAAAACCGCAACTGCGGTGAATACCAAATCGTACGAAGATGAGACACAATAGTAGATTATGAACCATCACGAAAATGGCGGACAGACACGCGGCGAAGCACACGTGCAGCTACGTAATGAGGGAAGGAAGAAAAGAAGAGAAAAGAAAAATCCACATGCAGATCGTAACAGATTTATACGCCAGTGAGGTTCAAACGGTACAACCTGAGGACTGTGTGGGGTTAAAGTTTTCTCCATTTGTATAAATCAGTTTTATCTTCTGTGAGCTGTATCTTACGGAAGAAAACACTAATCCCTGTTCTGTCACGCAAGATAGTAAAAAAAAAAAAAAAAAAAAAAAAAAAAAATGCGTAAATCACTAGGTCAGACGCACAATACTGACAATTTAATCTAAAAAAGTATAATAATATTAAATATCGACATTTAATGTTGACGAATTTTGTGCGTAATGTTCTGGTACATATGTTCATATGTTTGTTAAGCTTATGGGACTTAACTACGGGGTCATCAGTCCCTAAACTTACAAACTACTTATGAACTACCTTACACTAAAGACGGCACAAATATCCATGCCCGAGGGGGGATTCGAACCCCCGACCGTAGTGACCGTGCAGACCGTGACTGAAGCGCCGCAGTCTCCTCGGCCACCGCGGCCGGCGTTCTGGTACAAAATAGAAAAACGTGGCAAGTACTAAACAAAGATTAAAGTAAAATTATCCCCTTTTCTTTAAATGAAAAACGTGCTTTTTAAAAATCAAATGAACGAAAACATCAAATTCTCCTACAAAATTAGTGACAAGCGTGAACTAGTCATATTGCACAGTCTACGAGATCAATTATGTATGGCGTTTATACGACTACGGCTAAGAATATTTTTCGCGACTCAAATGTCGAGGTGAAACGAACACAACACACAGTCCCACGCCGGAAATCGAACCCGGGCCCTCTGCATGGTAGTTCGCGACGCAGTCGATTTTTTTTTTTAGTTTTTTTAATAAATTTTTATTTACTCTAGTAAGCAGTCACGGGCTGCACGGCCACTAAGGTCGGGGGTTCGAATCCCTCTATGGCATGGATATTTGTACCGTCCTTAGTGTTAGCTAGTTCATAAGTAGTTCGTAAGTTTCGGGATTGATGACCCCGTAGTTTAGTTAAGTCCCATAAGCTATACAAACATTTCACTTTTTTTAAATGAAGGCACATTTCGTCAAACGTATCGTAAATACTGTACCAGCAGAAAAGATCTGAGTGCTAATATTTAGTCCATACTACAGCTACATACATCAGCATACCTTCATGTTAAGATTCACATTTAAAAATGTGAAAAAATGCGTTGCGTTACTAATGGAGTAAATACTTTTTGTTGCCACATGCAATCACCATATGTCAGTTTCATATAACGATATCTTTCATTACGGTGGACAGCTAATTTTTATATATAGAGGTTACTTATTACTCTCTCATATTTTTCAGAAGAATGCTTGTCATTCAAGAGTATGATAATTTAAAATAAGTTTTGGGAGAATTAAGATGTTCAAAATTGAAAGTGTTATGGCTATACTATAATTAAGAATTGTGATCAAAATACTTTATGTGGTGTTTTCATCAGACCATACAACAATGGCGTCAGATATATACCATGCAAAGCTAATTATGAGCTGCAATTTCTTTGCATCAGGTATCATGGAATTAAATAATTTGCCAGAAATATTCTTAAAGGAGGCAGTATTTATAAATTCGTTCTTTACCACTTCACACACATTTCTAACATTGTTCACTCAATGCTGCCCAGTGTCTGGATTCGAAAGCAAGGAAGTCTTCCTCAGCAGCAAGATGGTTACTTCATTTATGATGACACTGTTCTCACGTTGTGCAAGAAAAGACACCATACTTTACGACGTAGTTTTGCTCTGAAGAGCTAGGTCGTGTGAGTTGCAAACGTCAAATCATTCTCTACTGTCGACCGAAGAAGTACTGTTCAACGTTAAAATAAATTATCGCTTTCAGAATTAAACTTTTAACTCTGCAGCGGAGGTGCGCTGATATGAAACTTCCTGGCGGATTAAAATTGTGTGCCGGAACCGGGACTCGAACCAGGGACCTTTGCCTTTCGCGGGCAAGCGCACTACCGCCTGTGTTATCCCAACACGATTCACGATGCCGCCTCACAACTTTCTTCCACGAGTGGTAGTCTTGCATGTTTCGCAGGAAGTGAAGTTCGGAAAGTAGGAGGCGAGGTACTGGCGGAAGTAAAGTTGTGAGGCGGCATCGTGAGTCGTGTCGGGATAGCACAGTCGGTAGTGCGCTCGGCCGCGAAAAGCAAACGTCCCAGGTTCCCGGTTCCGGCACACAATTTTAATCTGCCAGAAAGTTTTACATTAATATCATTTGACATAACTCCCATGTACACAAATACCGCAACAGCAGGAACCATCACCATAATAAAAAGACACATGCAATTACAAAGGAACATGTACACAACAAACGTACATGAAGTAATAACCATAATGAAACTATTACTGAACATAATCATTTCACTTCAAAAAAAATTTACTACTAACAGTAAACATAGTTATGGGTCACATAGGAAACCAAATATTTGACAAAATTGTCAAACGAAAACAGTACAAGATAAAATATTGCCATAGATAGGTAGATGATATGTCTCATAGATGAACCAGGCTCCCATAATACAAGTGCTTCACAATGACAAACACCAAATACAGTTCACCATTGAAACACAGATGGAAAACTAAAATTCTTAGATCACAACAAACATGAATTCACATTTTACAGGAAGCCCATAATGACCAGCACTATGATTCATAACCAATCCAATAATCCAGAACGAAGCAAGTTTCACTACACTGATTACTCAGAACACTATTCACCACAGACTACACAGAAGAACTGGGCACAATAAAACAAACTGCACAAGGAAATGGGTATGACACAAAAAGACAAACAGAGGACAGAATACACAGCAAATTTAAAAAAAAAAACTAACAGTCATGAAAACTCCACACATAGAGATGCAACACTGCACACAACAAACCAACAAACAGTAAGCAACAAATGGCCCATAACGACTTAACAACAACAAAATCAGACACAGAGCGGGCAACATATTAAAGAAACAAGGCTGAATATAGTATACAGAACCAACAACACAATACAGAATATAATACAGAAACATTCCCCTAACACTGAGATGTTCAGCCAATCAGAAATATCACTTTCTTGCAATAAATGCCAATCTATATATGTGGGCACGCATGCAGAAATTTCAAAACAAGATACATTGAACACCTCAGAGCATTAAAAAGTAGCAGCTGTCACCCAACATTTGCTGGACATTTAATAAAACTGAATCATACCCAACAAACGGAGAATCCGACCTATAAATTCTAAAAACCAAGCACTAACAATAGAGGTAAACTATCACATCCAGAAAGCAATAACCCAATGTAAGAAAGTATTATTAAGCAACATAACCCTCTTTGAGATCGTGACAGAAGTATATAAATAAAACCCACCCACCACTACGTTGCACCTAACAGTACCCCACCCCCTATGCGCGCGCGCAGACACACACACACACACACACACACACACATTTCAATACATCGCCAGCATCAAATCCATTCAAAAACTGTGCGACATATCAGACATGCCACATAAACAAATGAATACGATACAGCCACCGCATGACAAATGGCGATGTAAACAGTGCCAGTTCCCAACAAAAAACTGCACTCAACTTCGTGAAACTTAGCAACACGGCACACAAAAAGCAGCAGCACCGTAGCTCGAATGTAAGACACTAGGCAGGCACATATAACTATTTTTCAAATAACTTCCAGCTGAATGTACAATAAATTAGTTTTCGAAATAAAAACATTTTAAAATGTTTGTTAAGCTTATGGGACTTAACTACGGGGTCATCAATCCCTAAACTTAAAAACTACTTATGAACTACTTACGAACTAGGACGGCACAAATATCCATGCCCGAGGGGGGATTAGAACCCCCGACCGTAGTGGCCGTGCAGACCGTGACTGAAGCGCCTCAGTCCCCGCGGCCACCGCGGCCGGCAAAAACATTTCCTTGGCAGATGACAAGCTGTGATAACTTGTCATTTCTCAATTATAGCAGATGTAAATACTGACAGTGAAGTTATGTAACTATAGTAAACCAAATTAGGGCTAATACATCTAGCAAAATATCAAATTAAACTACTCGTCCAAAATATAACTATGGCGAACTTATTATATTTGGTTCCACGGCTGTCTGCAGGAGATCAGCTGTTCGCTGTCATTGCGTTCGTGCACAAGCCGCTGGGAGCGCTGACATGCTGTATCCTTGCTTCGACGTGTCGGCGTTCTGTCGACTATATATAAACTTTATTGTTATTCTGTTTATTGTATGCTGAGAACTAGGTATCTTTGTTCAAATGATTTAATCGAGTTTGTTGTTCCTTGTAAAATGACGAACAGTTTCAAGAATAAAGCTATTTTATTTAATTCGCGAGTGCTCGCGCCGTGAGCATTTTGCTGACAGTAATTTTAAATCAATTGGCATTTTATCAATTTTAAATAGATATGTGTGTTTTCTTATAAACGCAACTAGAATTACTTATTTAGACATATTAAGCACATTACAAACTGTTATTTCACACTCAGAAAAATGCTATACACGCAATCGATCCCGTAACTTCGAAAGGCGCTACTCTCGCGGGTTAAATGTTAAAAGTCGTCGAAGTAATTCTTCCACAAAAACACGAAATTTAACACCGCGAACCTCGCGAACTGCAAGACTTCAGACTGTAGGATGAACCTTTTTTCTATTGGTATAAAGTAATAGAGTTACGTAAATTCCTTAATTGTCATTGACGGTATAATTAATTGAAAATTCTTCTAAAGAAGCAGCATTGGATTAATTTACCTCGTTTCTTAGTTGTACCAGTCATGAGACATACTTAACTTCATCATCGTACATTCTATATGAACTATTAATAACTGTTTATTATTCAATTTTCACTGTTTTTAAACAAAGTTGTTCTTTTTAATTCACTAAGAGATTCTTCATTTGAGCGTCGTAATACAGTTCTTCACTGTAATTAGATTAAGACATTTAATCGAAATTTCACTGGTATCCCCAGCTTCACTTCACCACCCGTTCGCATTGATCACTGCATTAAAGCTGTGGGAAAGGGATGTTCCATTACAATCCTAATCCGATTAAGATTAGAGAAACATCTTACAGCGTCGTCGTCCTCGTCGTCGTCGTCATAATCATCTCGGACAATAAATCCGGGAATTATATTGTGCATTATGCACCAAGAAAAAAGAAACACCATTTTCATTACGCGAAAGAGGAGAAAAATAATAGATAAAAACATCTACTAACAATTTCATTTTCTTCCGTAAAAGATTTAGTTCTGTATTAATCGACTTTTTCTTTTGTGAGCTCTATGTTGGCGGAAGAAAACACTAATTCCCGTCCGGTAACGCACAATAGTAAAAGAATCCGAACAATCGCGTCGGGTCAAATGCACGGTAATGACAATTTTACGTTAAAAAAACTGTTGGTACTTTCGAAGACATTGATTACACTATTAGATTCAGACAGCAGAACAAAATAGGCAGATTTATTTACGCTCGTATGTGTTCGCAAAGCGTCGGGAATATTTTATAAGCTCTGTAGTTGCTTCCCGACTCCCGTCAAGTGTCAACTCAGTTTTATATATAAAGAACAGTGTAGAGTGCAAGAGTTTTATTTTATTCAACTAGTTTCGGTTCTTCAGAAATTGTAACTCCATCGATGTCGTGGATCTGGCAGGGAGCCGTCTAGGAAGGTATAACAATATTAAATATCAATACTAAATATTCACGTATTAATGATTCCTTCTGGTAAGTGACTCTAAAAATCGGAACAGGCCATCACAAAATAAATAAATAAATGGTGCATTTTCAACAAGTATTAAAGGAGGAAATTAAACTTTTCCTAAAATTTGAAATGTTATTCTTGAAATAAAAAAATAAACGAAAACCTAAAAAATCTTATGCAAAATTAGTGACTAGCCTAAGCTAGTCATATATCACAGTGATTTAACAGACGGTTACATACAATTTTAGCGACATGACTGTCGAACACAACACCCAGTCCCCCGCCGGGAATCGAACCCGGGCCCCCTGCGTGGTAGTCAGCGACGCAGTCGCTGAGCTACAGAGGCGGACGAAAGAACTAACTGTACTAACAAACTTGCACAGCGCAGAGTTGTAACTACTTTATTAAGCTGACATAGTAAACAACATTTATTTATTCCTATTTTATAGTAGATTGGACATTTTAATACCGATAGTTGATGTTTGAGTTGAACTGAAATGACAATTTAGTGTATGCTTCTAAACTTTTTCGTTAACCGGCTCCTTTCTTGGCCACATGTTTTAAGGTCACTTGCCAGTGAGTCAGCTTCAAAAATTCGATTTTTTTTAAAATCTCAAATCAATATTTAGAGTTTTGTGAACAAAATGGTAGTTAAATGAATCGATTCGGACATCGGAAAATGTTTAAAAACATATTTAAATATGTCGGTATGCGGCAACGACTGTTTCCGCTGCTCTCGGCTGTCAAATGGTGTCATTATCTGCCAATTAGAAAAGATACACTGCGTGATCGTTTTCTGAGTTGGCAACCCTGTTAACACACACATTCCGATGCTCCTTTGTTTCCCTTTGTATATCTTTGGTTTTCGAGAGTTATTTGCATTCAAACGTGTGTATGTGGTTTAGTTGTTGTTGTTGTGTCATTCTCGGTAAAAGTTATGCCTCCAAAAAAGTGTTTTGGAAGGGGAAAACTTAAGTTTTATGGTAATCGGTTTACTTCGTTAGGAAGTAGAGACTGTGTAATTACATCCACAAACCAACAGGCTGTTATGTCGACTCCGCCAAGTGCCTCAAGACAGAAGCTCAAATATTTGAGTGACGTTTCTACAAACGACGATCAAAATACTTTAACGGATTGTGTTTCCATTATTGCTGAATTGAGTGCTTTATGTTCACTTCCAAAGAATGCTGTTGTGTGTGCGCTTTGTGGAAAAGGTGGTATTAAAATTGAAGAAGATTTTGAAGGCAGGAGAGGTGTCGCAAGTAAGTTACAAGTGGTTTGTGATTTCTGTGGGGTAACTAAAACCGGTTATACTTCTGGATTGTGCAAAGAAAGGGCTTATAACACAAATATCAGACTTGCATATGGAATGAGGTGTATTGGGAAGGGTAGAAAGGCAGCTCAAACATTTTGTGCTATTATGAATTTGCCCCCAACTACAAGATTTGAGAAGTACACACAGTTACTTCTTGAAAGTCTTGGTCAAGTGAGTGCTGTGTCTATGAAGAAAGCAGTAGAAGAAACTGTGTTATACAATGAAGGTGACACTGATATAGCTGCAGCCTTTGATGGGACATGGCAGAAGCGTGGTCACCTATCAATGAATGGTGTTGTCACCGCAACATCCCTTGAAAATGGAAAGGTGATAGATATAGAATGTATGACAAAGTACTGCCATGGTTGCAAGGTAAATAAACAGGATCATGTATGTGTTCAGAATTTTTCTGGGTACAGTGGTGGAATGGAATCAGAGGGTGTTCTCAGAATCTTTCTATGGTCGGAAGAGAATTATGGTGTACGGTATGTACGGTATGTACCTTGGAGATGGAGACTCCAAAGGATTTGGAAATGTGTTGGAAAATATGCCTTATGGAAGAACTGTGAAAATTGAAAAGTTAGTGTTGGTCATGTCCAAAAGAGGATGGGCACACGTTTATGTAAGCTAATAAAAGACATGAAGGGGAAAAAGCTTAGTGATGGCAAACCAATTGGTGGTCGGGGTCGACTTACTAAGGAAGAGGTGGACAAACTGCAGCTTTATTATGGTTTAGCCATAAGAAGGAATCAAGGTGACCTTGAGGCCATGAAGAAAGCGGTGTGGGCTACCTTCTTCCATAAAGCTTCTACTGATGACCATCCACAGCATGCTCTCTGCAACAGTGGTGTAGACACATGGTGCGGATACAAAAAAGCTATTGAAAATGGTGAGATTTACACACACCATCACTCCCTGCCATTTGATGTACTAGAAGCAATTAAACCAATATACAGGGACCTAAGTGACAATAAACTATTGTCACGGTGCTTACATGGAAAGACACAAAATGTTAATGAATGTTTCAACCATGTGATATGGGAACGGTTGCCTAAAATTGTGTTTGTTGGTTTCAAAACTATGAGATTAGGTGTATTAGATGCTGTTATTTGCTTTAACGATGGGGCAGTTAGCCGGTGTGAAGTTTTGGAGTTGTTGGGAGTAACTCCTGGCTTCAATATGAGACAAGCACTAACTGCAATTGATTCCTTGAGAGTGGCCGAAGGCGACAAATGGGTTCTTCAGGCAACTAAAGAGGCCAGAATAGCAAAGAGGAGCAAGAAAAGGAAGAGAGAAGATGAAGAAAACACAAATCAAGAATATTATGCAGCTGGAGGGTTCTAAGAACAACAGAGGTGTGTAACAGTTGAAATGTAACTTTAAATTGAATTTCCCGAGAATCACATTTTCTGACATGTTAATTTTATGCAAAAAAATAACTATTTGAGTTACAGGTCTGAAATTTTTTGTGATGTTTCAGGCTCCCATTTGGAGAAATGTACACTACAGACAGCAGCATACTATCACCAGGAGGAATAATACAGCCTTATTAATTAAAAAAATACCTTAATTTTGACTGTTTAATATATGTATTTCTAGAATAAAAACTATTGATTGAAATCATCTGATTGTAGTCTACTTTTTAGATAGTAAGGTCATCAGTGTGTGCACAAAGTTTCAAGCATCTAAGAAAAGTAGTTAATAAGTCTATAGACTTCAAACATAGACCCGCAGAAAAAAATTTTAATTACTGACCGATATAAATGTTTATAAAATGAGGTGTATATCAAAGCTATTCTTATTAGTCTTATACCAAAATCATCAGCCTTAAAGGACGTCCATTATCCTACAATTTCTTTGTAATTGGAGTTCACATTATGTAGCTAGAGCCTTACAAACTTTATGAAAATTCTTACTGTTTTTCCACCCGTTCACTGGCAAGTTACCTTAAGCCGCCATGATACCAATATGGCGGCTGCTCCCGACTAAGGTCAGAGTCCTCCCTCGGGCGTGTGTGTGTGTGTTTTTGTCCTTTGCATCAGTTACAATAGTTTGTAATTATAGGGATGATAATCTAAGCAGTTAGGAGTATTAGATTTACAAACACGTGAACAGTTTTCCACGTCCTTTACTGCCCGCTGAATGAAAAAACCATTCAGCACTCCTGTGTTCAAAGACTTGTTCTGCGGAAGAGACGGCTTAAATTTGGTTGATATTGTCTCTTCAACTTTCATCCTTCGTTTCGCCAATAAATCTCGTGATACCTCGTCTCTTTCATATCATAGTGGTCTTTTCTTCTTCACAGAACTAATAAGGTTTCTGCATCCGTCGTCGGTAATTAGAGCGATAAACGTCCCATACACAAATAGTAAGATACTTGCTTTCTCAGGCTACGTACGACTGTCACCGACCAGTCCCAGTTGGCCTAATTCAAATGTTTGTAGAATGATAAAAACGCAAATAAAATATTTAACGTTCATCTCTTCGGATCTTTGGGGGAATCGGCTTTGGTGCAAAACGAATATTCGAAGGTCGAAATCTTGATTCAGAAACCTACCAACAAAACAAGTGCCAAATCCAGCCAAACAGTGCATATCAGCTATGAACCCATGGGCTAGACAAGAGGGAGAGAACAGCTAGCCTTTAGGCTGTCTGCAAGATGACAGCAGGACAGTGGGGTGAGGCATGGAGACTGACGACGGGTGTCTTGTGACGTCAGAAGTGGCTGCAGCTGCTTACGTCACAGCACGTCTGCTGCCCGAGGTGAGCCTGCCGATCGCAGTCCCCTGTAAGCAGTTTCCTGCCAGCTTCAGGTGGTTCTGGCTGCGTATATTGCTTGGTAGCTCGAAATGGAAGAAGCTAACTGAAGGCATACGTGTTCCCAAAGTTCTGCATGACAAAAGCCACAAAGATAACTTGGAAAATAGTTCATGAATACTATTTTTACACCAAGACACTATCCATTCCGTTCAACCGTTCTTGCAGGTCCTTTGCTGTCTCTACATAATTATGTCATTTCTCTGTAGTTTTATTGATTTGCAGTCTATATCCAGCTTCCGTTTTTTCCTGGTCCAGGGATTTTCCGAATGATATTTCGTTCAGCTTTTTTTAGATTTTGTAGTAGCATCTTGTTATGAAGTGCCAAGGTTTCTGCTGCGTGTAGCACCTGGGGTTTAATAACAGTGCCATAATGCATGATATTTGTTTGCATGGACATGGACTTTTCGTTGTAAAGAAGGTGTGTTCAACCGTAGGCTCTCTTTAGTTTCTGTGCTAGATTTTCTTCAGATTTTTTCTAGTCCAGTGGGTACCAAAATTTCTCCTCATTATTTAAAATGTGAAACTCTGTTTATCTGTCCCTATTTTGTGGTGAGATCCTCTGCTTATGCGCTACACATAAATTGCGTTTTCTCGAACGAAATTTGCAAGTAAACCTTCTCAGCGCATTCCTGGAGTATTTCTACCTGAAAGACGCAATTGTGTAAACCGAGAAGAAGACCTACTAGGACAATCCAGAACCCTAGTTTTTAGTTCGGAAATTGAAGTCAGCAAAGTCCTTTTCAAAAATTAGCGGAAGGTAATAGATTTTTGAAGATCGTTGATGGATCCTTTCCAGGCAAGAGAATTCTAGTGTTTGCTTGTGAAGAAGCAGAGAAAAACCTTCGTGGAAACAGTACTTTGCTTATGGGTGGGACTTGGGGCAGCTATTCAAAACAAATCAGACAATTGTACATTATCCATGTCCACATCAGAAGTACAGAAGCTGCAACTAAGATATTTCCGTTTGTATTTGCTTTGCACCCAGACAAAAGTGAAAATTCATACTAAAGAGTTTTTTGAGGATCGCCAAAAAGTAAAGAGGAAGATTTTGAAATGGCTGTAATTAAAGCAGTGAATACAGTGCTTCGCAAAACCACTTTCCGGTTGGAATTTCAATGTCTAGTAAAAGATACAAGAACTGGCATGAGGGGATGTATACAGTGGACATGAGATCAGAGCGGTTTCAGACTGTGTGGTAGATCAGTGGATGAAAAATACCAGTACATGTATTTAGATGTGGGATGTTTTTAATCAGCGGCACAGAACGACGAACGCTCTTGAATTTTGGCATATAAGACTGAACTATTCAAAAATCAGAAACATAAAAATGTGAATGTTTCAGTCAAAAGCTGGAAGGCAGTAACGCTATTTTTTAAATTAAAGGAAATTCCATTGGCTTGTCTCTTTAGTAAAAAAATAAGATAACGTACATATATCTCGACAAAAGATTAAAAGCAGTTGTAAAATATATATGAACTCTCTTAGAAAACTTGTTAAAATTGGAGAGTTTTTAAAAAAACAACTAATGAGTCAAAAGTGTTACAGTAAGAAAAGGTTAACAATCTGCTACTGTAATGTTCAACAATGATAAAATAAATAAATAGTAAAAGGAAAACAATTAAAAAGAACATTTAATCATGCCTATGTCCAACGTATATAGCCAGTCGGAAGCCTGGATACAATCTGAAAGTTCACTATTTTTATTTGTTGTAGAAAACACGAGCGTCGCCAAACACTGAAGGGGGGGGGGGATAGGTCTCACCTAAAGATTCCAACATTTTGATGTAAAAAAATTTTGCAAGTTATGTGTGACAAAATGTTTTTTTTAAATAATATGCACTCCGGGTTGCAATAATTTATTCTTATTAATGCGTTTCCCCATTTTTGGGGCATCATCAGAATCTGGAATATAAGTTTTGGGAAACTATACAGGCCAAATCTTTTCATGCATAGATATAATAAAAAACAGAATCTTTCTGACCTTATAATAACGCTCACAACGGTCATCGTTTAAAGGATTTCGCGCCAAAGCGTGGCAGCGTCAGTATTCGGAAGTATCACCAAAAACCGATGTAAATACAGAACAACTTAGTGTGGTCCTATCCTGCACGATAGCGACAGTAAGAACTTAGAAAAATTTTCAAGAATTACTAGTACTAACCAAAGAGAGACAAGAGTGAAGCAAAATGCAAAACCGTCCGTCACGTCATCGGAAGTCCAGAGAGGTGCGTGCCAGATGATAGTAGGTTAGAAGGTTACGAAAATACAACTGGTTGCGCCTATTACCTCTGAGTTTAGTGCATAGATAGTTTATATACGTACAACGTTTATCGGAAGTGTCAGCAGTTTTCATTTAAATGCAGTACCCGAGACGATGAGCAGAATTTGCGACTCTAAATGAAATACTGTGGAAAGTGTAAGCGCAGTCTACGTTTGTTTCATTACGCCGATTTCAATAGAATAAAATGTTCAAATATTTCTAAGGCTTATGGGACTTAACTACGGGGTCATCAGTCCCTAAACTTACAAACTACTGATGAACTACTTACGAACTAGGACAGCACAAATATCCATGCCCGAGGGGGGATTCGAACCCCCGACCGTAGTGGCCGTGCAGACTGGACTGGAGCGCCTCAGTCCCCTCGGCCACCGCGGCCGGCTCAATAGAATATTTTCGAAGAATAGTAGAGATTTGAAAGACTAACTTTCTACAGTTAGTTTACCTTAATTTCAATTTATTTAAAGTTCAAATCGAAAACTGTTGAAGAGCCGAGGAAACTCAATACCACTCTCGAGCTGTATGTCGGCCGCGGTGGCCCAGGGGACTGAGGCGCTTCAGTCACGGTCTGCACGACCACTACGGTCAGGGGTTCGAATCCCCCCTCGGGCATGGATGTTTGTGCCGTCCTTAGTCTTAGTTAGTTCATAAGTAGTTTGTAAGTTTAGGGACCGATGACCCCGTAGTTAAGTCCCATAGACTATAGAAACATTTAGAGCTGTTGTGGTTGTCGTGAAGTTTATGCAAGTAGTAGGCAACATTATGCTTGTCCTTAGCACGGATCGATTACGATAATCTGCATCGTTACCGAATGCCCTTATTCTGAATTTTCCTTGCAATTTCACTTTACATGACGAAAAGTACGTTAAACATATTCACCCTTACTTCATTCACATCCTCCATGAATTTTGTTTCAAGATGTGAAGGACAAATACGAGTCGCTGTTGTGGGAAACTAACCCATGTCTACGTCTGCAGCTTCTGTAACGTAAACTATGGTTAATCTAACAAATGCTGATATACACACAACTCAAATGCGCAAAACTAGTAACATACAATGTATAATATTCTGAAATATAATCACATAGAAAAGAAATATTAGCAGTTTCATTGCTTCAGCGCTACACACACGCTAGGCATGATTTTTGTGTTGTTGTTGTTGTTGTTGTTGTTGTTGTGGTCTTCAGCCCGGAGACTGGTTTGATGCAGCTGTCCACAATACCCTATCCTGAGCAAGCCTCATCATCTCCACATAAGAAAGGCAACCTACATCTGTCTGAATCTGCTTACTGTATCCATCTCTTGGTCTTCCTCTGCGATTTTTACCCCACACACTTCCCTCCAATGCTAAATTCACAATTCCTTGATGTCTATGAATGTGTCCTACCAATCTATCCCTTCTTTTAGTCAAGGTATGCCAGAAATTTCTTTTCTTCCCAGTTCTGTTAAGTACCTCCTCATTAGTTACGCGATCCACTCACCTAATCTTCAGCATTCTTCTGTAGCACCATATTTCAAAAGCCGCATGATTTCTAAAAGACTGCTTATCTCGCAGGTTGGCACACATACTGTCTCTACTTCAGAAAATGACTGGCAGACTTCAGGAATATGGCTACTAATGGTACGGCGTAGCTTCGGAGGGACCTAACTAAACTGCCTTCACTTGATATTTTTCCAGAAGGAATTTATTCTCAGGCCCCCCTTAATTAAATAATGTCACGACATTGGCATCCCACCTCCGGAAACCCACAATATTCTTTGGAGGAGAGGGAAGGGTCTGGACAAAAGTTAGACATTTAAATTTCCTGATTCTGGCAGATGCTATTGACGTGTATCAGTTGTTGTGATGTTAAGACTGGAATTGACAGTTGGCTGGCATAAGAGGATACGTTTCACATTAACGTAGCTCTGAAGATATGCATTTTAAATTCCATACTTAATGGACATTTTTTCTTGTTTCTTGTTTTGGTCCATACTACCTGCACCCAAAATATGGAGAACAAAGAGCGAGCAACATAAGAAATGTTCTTCCCAGCAATCCACAGCACTTACGGTATACGTTTTGCAGCCCAATGTTTGCTAGAAACGTGTTCTTTGTTTTAATGTAAGGAACTTTATTTGGCACCGTTTAAACTTGTACACTGGCGCCGTGAACGTCGGACTACGACAATCGTCGACCTGTGTAGCTCGACCACTGCAACCGAATATGGACGGCTTCTGCTCAGTCGCCAGACAGCTGCACAATGGTTGGTCATTTCTGCTTTCTAGAAAATTTGTACCTCACGAGGCAAAGATCCAAGCTAAAGCGAAGGGAGTTCTAGCCAGTCCCATACTCAACGAACGAAGCAGGTTTGGAGAGTTTCATCATTTACTTGAAGAGGGACACACAAGAAAGTTTCAACTACAAAAAGGATAAAGACGGAGAACATTTTCGAATATCCTTGCAGCTATTCAACGCACTGTTACGAAATTGTCTACGAAAATAGGGGTGTAAGTGCAGCGTTCTCCATGCAAAGTAAAGGTATGACGGTTTTCTCAGAGGTAGGTCATAGATTTTATTTACAGAATATTTGTTACATAAGGTAAATGTATACCTGAATCAGTTCTTGTTGTATGGATGTTTTCAGAGGCCCTTCTGAATGCACGCAGTCATGTCCTCTAAAACTTTCAACTTCAGTTTTCCCCGTAAAGCGCGGTAGTGATATCTCTTTGCCTTTCATATCCCATAGTAATCTTTTCTCGTTTACAAGACAAAAGCGTCTTTGCATCTCTTGTTGCTAATTACAGAGAAAAAACAACCCCAACTATTAGCTTATTTGGGCTACGCACGAGTAAGTTTGTTCAATGTAACTACGATCCGTGCGTCATCCGTACGTATGCGGCACATAAGTCGAACGCATACTGTTTCAGTGTACACTCGGCCTTAGGCTATACGAATGTTGACTAATTACCTAGTACATTATTGATTCTGCGGTACGCTCTATTTTCGAACCATATTTTTTGGGTTTCTTGGAATATATGATTCGCGAAGTTGTAACTGGGCTCCTGCGAGGACGATGCTAGAAGTGAAACCTAACGATTGACTCGTAGCACATTAACAGCTGGGCAAGTTCCCCGCCTTCTCAAAGTGCAGCCAGGACAAACTATCGGGGCTTAATAGGTAGGCGTAAAAACCAACATGAATCGCTTCCACTGCTATCGTCCGTGGCGTGTTCGTGCTAACGTTGGCAACGAACATAAACTTTCCGGAGTTTTATTTACGCTCACATGGAAAAATGTTGTGATGAATGCATTAGCTCTCCAGTTGCTCCCCGCTGTGCTGGTACCCGGTGCCGACCTTTCTACGGCACTGATTAACAGATACGACAAATCTTTACTTCATACACCACCCTTAACGACTGCGTAGCACATTGTTTTGGGTCCTCAAGGGTAAGGTATAATAATTAATATTAAATATCGATATTGAATGTTTGTGTTCATGTATTATTATGATTTGTGCTTAATGTGGTTAGTAAATCAATCTAAAAATTGGAACAGGCCATCGGAAAAAAATGTGAAGTACTAACAACGATTAAAGTGATAAATAAATCATCTTCTAAAATTTAAAACTATATTCTTACAATTATTTAAACGAATACCTAAAACTTTTCGTGCAAAACTGACTAGCCTAAGTGACTCATATATCAAAGGGACGATTTTAGCGACTTGAATGTCGATAAAACACCCAGTCCTCCGCCGGGAATCGATTTCGGGCCCCCCTGCATGGCAGGCAGAGACCCAGCCGTGTTCTTTCTTATTTACTGAATTTTATTCCATAAATAACAAAATAAAATTAACAATCCTAGGTCTTTAAAACAAAGGATGGCTTAAATAAAAATAGAAATAAAATCACACTGTTCGTCACACACCATTTTCGCACTGCTCTCGGTCTTCTCGTAATGTAGTTTTTTCCTTGTCGCAGACAACCGAGACTCGTTTTCCGGATAAGAGTTTCTTTGCTAAACGTGTACTCGGAAAGTAGTCGTCAGGCTGTAGCATGGTCGCCAGCGTTATTTTCTTTGTCGGCTGTTCTCCGTATGAAAGCAAGTTGCCTGCGGCATCATTCCCACACCTTCATATTCTCACCACATACGCACCGATGGTGCAGTGTGTCATAGCTTTACTCTGTAGTTCCTTCGTGGCGATTGTTTAACGACTTTGTATCACGTGGACCTGATGCCTACAGCAAGGATCTTATTATTGTTTTTCCATACTTGGGACAACCGTATTTGTGCATCCTTGGTTTCCATTCTGTCTCTCCTCCCATTGTCATTCATGGGCTCATATAGCTCTGCTGTTCTGTTTTGGTCTGTCTCCTCAGGTAGCTTGTGTCAAGGAAAAACCTGACAGATATGGCCTAGTCTGTGTGGTATCGGACTTCATTAACGGGGGCCTCTAAACTGATTGGCCTGTGGGCATTGATAACCGCTCTGTACTGAATGGCTGTTCGTCATAAATTTTTAATGTTCTTCTTAAAGAGTGCTCGACATTTCGTACTGACATCAACAAGTCATCCTTTCCTGGATGGAAGTGAATTTACATTTATCCCCACTTTGAATATTTCAACTTGCCATAAATACCAACCTACCGCCTCCATAAATCTACTGGCTATTGCATCATTCGCCGACAAGATTTGTCCCACATACCAAATTTTAACATGATTTTCGTGTTAATGAAGTTGACCCACTATTAGCTTTAAAATTCGGCTGTTATTCTGTCTCGGACTAGCTCTTATCATATTTAAAGTATTCCCCCCAGGGGGCCCACAGTTCTTTTGTGGGTACGTGCGTGGCGCGCACGGGGCCCCGAGCCGGAGCAGCCTTTCTTCTGCCCCAGGCTGCTTCACTTTCCCTCCCGGTTTATGCCTTCGCCCGGAGACGGGCATATTTCGTGAGATACGGTGGTTCTTGTTCTTGTTTTTCTTCCTTCGTTCCTTCCTTTCTTACCCTTCGTTTTCTGTCTTTCTCTCCTTGTACTCTCCTAGCCTTCTTCCCCTCATTAGTCTCCGCCTCGGCGTTTGAGACTCTTCTTTCCTTCTTTCTCTTCATTTCCTATCCTCTTCTTCTTTCCTCCCTGTGCGTGTCTGAAGGCCGACCCACGCATTATCGTGCGTAGCAGGTGACGGGGTAACGCGTAATTCCCCGCCCCGGGTAGACAAGTAAGGCACGTACGTACCCCCTGGTAAAGGCCAGGCCCAGGGAGGGGTGATTACCCGAGCTGGTACCTTCCGAATGTGCCGATTGGTCCCTCCGTCAGTTCTCGGGAGGTGTGACCTGAGGTGTGAACAATCACCTAAGGCGGGTAAGCCCTCGGAGAGGGCCCCCACTAGGAAGGAGCGCGCCATCGGAGACGCCGGTAATCATGGGGGACACTTCCGCGATGACTTCCTTATCTTCTTTCGTGACGTTGACCCATAAACGTAAGTTAGACTCGCCTCAGCCTAAAAAGACTCTGCCTAATGTACCTAAATTTCTGGTTGTCTCTCGCACCGACAGAAAGGATTTCAATTCTGTCAATCCTTCCGTTATACAGAAATGTGTAGATGCAATTGCTGGCCCTGTTAAAACTTGTTCACGTCAGCGCAATGGCACATTGTTGCTGGAAGTGGAAAGTGCCTTCCAAGCCCAAAAACTGATAAGTACTACGTTGTTGCACACTTTTCCAGTTAAGGTAGAAGCGCACCGCACACTCAACTCGTCACGGGGGGTAGTTTTTACGAGATCCCTTGACGGGTTGTCTGATGACGACATCCAATCGTATATGTCCGATCAGGGTGTGACAGCCGTCCACAGGGTGATGAAAAAGGTCGATAACCAGCTGACACCGACTCGTACTGTGTTTTTGACGTTCGACAAAGTTGACCTCCCGTCGAAGGTCAAAGCAGGGTATGAAGTCATCTCCGTCCGCCCTTATGTACCTAACCCAACGCGCTGTTTTCAGTGCCACAGGTACAACCATACCCGTGAACATTGCCCAAATGCAGCAAAGTGTGTCACTTGTGGTAGGGACGGCCATGAGGGGGATTGCCCACCTCCGTCCCCTTACTGCCTAAACTGCAACGGTGACCATGCGGCTTCCTCTCGCGACTGCCCTGTCTACAAGGATGAGAAGGTAATCCAGCACATTCGGGTTACGGAGAGAGTATCGACATCTGCCGCTCGTAAGTTGTTGGCGAGTCGAAAGCCCACTGTCCTCCCAGCGGGTACATACAGTAAGGTACTCACCTCAACTCGACCTACCAAGGATTCCAGTACCCAGACATGTGACTTCACTTTCGCTGACACAGTTGTGCGATCCGCCAGCCCGAAGATTGCCCGTTCCACGTCCCCGCTTCCTCCTGCTGCTTCTAGGGTACAGTCTTCGTCAAACTCTAGTAAACCGCGAGCACCTAAACAAGATGCCCGGACCTTGAAAAAGGAACCCGTCCGTGAGGATTTTCTGCGTTCTCAGGCTTCCCAACCGTCAACTGCCTCTTCCCGCCGTCACTCTTCCAGAAGAGCTGACAAGAAAAAGAGTTCCTCTCCTTCCCCACCGAGGCGTGACCCATCCGTCACGCCGTCCAACAGTTGCCGGCCTCGGCCGTCTTCTGTTTCACCGGGTCGCTCCGTCTGCCGGGCACCCGGTCCCCTACCGGCGGTGGAAACTGCCCCTCCTGATCAACTCAGGGAGGTGGCAGGCGCGTCGGTCGAACCTATGGACCACGACCCTTTGCCCCTGGACAGCGATAGCAGTGCTCCCTCGAAATCGGGTCCTCAGCGGCCGTCGAGGTGACCCCGCTTGCTAGTTGGTTTTTATCCTTATTTCTTCTCTCATTTTTATCATGGCGCTCCTTCAATGGAATATTCGCGGCATTCGTTCTAATCGGGAGGAGTTAAAACTACTCCTTCGATTGCACTGCCCGCTTTTCGTCTGCCTCCAGGAAACTAAGTTGCGTCCGCGTGATCGTGCAGACTTTCCACACTACACCTCTGTGCGGTTCGACCTGCCACCCATGGAAGGTATCCCAGCCCATGGAGGGGTTCTGATGCTCCTTCGAGACGATGTCTATTACCATCCCATTTCATTGCATACTCACCTACAGGCAGTTGCCGTCCACATCACCCTATCCACATTTACCTTTACCCTCTGTAATATTTATTCGCCATCGTCATCTGCCCTTAATAGGGCAGATGTGCTACACCTTGTTGATCAGCTCCCTTCACCCTTCGTGTTGATAGGCGACTTTAATGCCCACCACCCCTTATGGGGCTCTCCGGCACCTTGTCCGAGAGGCTCCCTTTTGGTGGACCTTCTCCAACACCTCGATCTTGTCTGCATCAACACCGGTGCACCGACCTTCCTTTCTGACACAACACACACTTACTCCCATATAGACCTCGCAATATGCGCTCCTCAGCTTGCTGATCGGTTTGAGTGGTATGCACTTTCTGACACGTACTCGAGTGACCATTTCCCCTGTATCATCCACATTCTGCATCATTCCCCATCTCCTCGTCCCACCAGTTGGAACATTTCTAAAGCCGACTGGGGGCTTTATTCTACCATGGCTGTTTTTCACGATCGGGATTTTCCCACCTGTGACAGTCAGGTCGACTACCTCACAGAGGTTATTCTCACAGCTGCCGAACGTTCCATACCTCGTACTTCCTCTTCTCCACGTCGTGTCCAGGTCCCTTGGTGGACTGCAGCCTGCCGCGACGCGCTCAGAGCCCGGCGCCGTGCTTTACGCACCTTCCGCCGCCACCCGACTTTGGAGAATTGCATACATTATAAACGTATGAGAGCACAATGTCGTCGTATCATGAACGACAGCAAGAAAGCTTGCTGGACTGCTTTTACTAGTTCTTTTAACCGTTTTACTCCCTCCACGTTTGTTTGGCGTGGCCTACGCCGTCTATCCGGCATCAAGGTCCACTCCCCGATTCCTGGCCTGACCGTGGAGAACGCAGTCCTCGTGGACCCCTCTGACGTTTCCAACGCATTGGGCCGTTTCTTTACGGAGGTTTCGAGCTCTGCCCATTACCACCCTGCCTTTCTCCCTCGCAAACAGGTAGAGGAGGCCCGGCCGCCTTCTTTCCACTCTTTTAATCGTGAAAATTATAACGTCGTCTTCACCATGCAGGAGCTAGACCGTGCTCTCGCCCTGTCCCGATCTTCTGCTCCCGGGCCCGATCCCATTCACATTGAAATGCTGAAGAACCTCTCTCCTGCGGGCAAGTGCTTTCTTCTCAGTACCTACAATCGCATATGGACTGAAGGTCATGTTCCCAGAAGTTGGCGTGAAGCCACTGTTGTCCCCATCCCCAAACCAGGGAAGGACAAACATCTTCCTTCCAGCTATCGTCCTATTTCTCTGACTAGCTGTGTCTGTAAGGTGATGGAACGCATGGTTAACGCTCGGTTGGTCTGGCTCCTCGAATCTCGCCGCCTCCTGACTAATATCCAATGCGGTTTTCGTCGACACCGCTCTGCTGCTGATCACCTCGTTACGTTGTCGACCTTCATTATGAACAACTTTCTAAGGAAGCGTCAAACAGTAGCAGTGTTCTTCGACTTGGAGAAGGCATACGATACCTGTTGGAGAGCGGGCATTCTCCGCACATTGCACAGATGGGGCCTTCGGGGCCGCCTTCCTCTTTTCATTCAAGAGTTTTTGGCGGATCGCAAGTTCCGGGTACGGGTGGGTTCTGTTTTGTCAGATACCTATTGCCAGGAGAATGGGGTACCACAGGGCTCCGTCTTGAGTGTGGCGCTCTTTGCCATTGCAATCAATCCGATCGTGGATTGCCTTTCAGCCGACGTCTCCGGATCTCTTTTTGTTGACGATTTCGCAATTTATTGTAGCGCCCAGCGGACGTGCCTCTTGGAGCGTTCTCTCCAACGCTGTCTTGACCGTCTATATTCCTGGAGCATCGCAAACGGCTTCCGATTCTCCACTGAGAAAACTGTGTGTATAAACTTCTGGAGATACAAGGAATTTCTTCCACCCTCTCTACATCTCGGTCCTGTTGCTCTCCCTTTCGTGGAGACTACGAAATTCTTGGGACTCATGTTGGATCGTAAACTTTGCTGGTCCACGCACGTGTCCTACCTGGCTGCCCGTTGTGCCCGATCCCTTAACGTCCTTCGTGTCCTCAGTGGCACGTCATGGGGAGCGGACCGTACCGTCCTGCTTCACCTTTACCAGGCCATTGTTCAGTCGAAGCTCGACTACGGAAGCCTTGTATACTCTTCTGCACGGCCGTCGATTCTCCGCCGTCTCAACTCTATCCACCATCGGGGATTACGTCTGGCGACCGGTGCATTTTATACTAGCCCTGTTGAAAGTCTGTATGCCGAGGCTGCTGTATTACCCTTGACCACTCGGCGTGACATACTTTTGTCTCGGTACGCATGCCGCCTGCGGTCGATGCCCAACCATTTTTTGACGACTCACTCGATCGCCAATATCAGTTGTCTGCGATTGCCTTGCTTCCACCTGGAGTTCGGTTTCGCCGCCTACTACAGCGGCTCGATTTTACCCTTCCTTCCACCTTTCGGTTGAGCGAAAGCCCATTGCCACCGTGGCATAAGGCCCCGGTTCACACTCACCTCGAACTTAGTTCGCTCCCCAAGGAGAGCACTCCGGATTTGGTATACCGCTCGAGGCTTGTCGAACTCCGTTCGCGGTTCGATAGCGCCATATTTATTTACACTGATGGTTCCAAGAGCACTGCCGGTGTCGGATCTGCCTTCGTCGTCGAGGACAACCGTTTCCAATACAAGCTCCCTGACCGGTGCTCTAACTTCACGGCTGAGCTTTTTGCCCTCCACCAGGCCGTTTTGTACACCTGCCGCCACCGCCAACCTTTCTATTCCATCTGTTCGGACTCCCTTAGTGCCCTGCAGAGTCTTAAGGACCCTTTGTCGCACCATCCTCTCGTGTATCGGATCCGACGCTCCCTCCAGTTGCTAGCAGATGACAGCTGTCACGTTTCTTTCCTGTGGGTCCCTGGCCACGTAGGTGTGCCCGGGAATGAGACGGCCGACATAGCGGCCAAGGCCGCAGCTCTTTTACCTCGCGTGGCTACCTTTTGCGTCCCATCTGACGATGTTCAACGGGCTCTCCGCCGGAGTATCGTGTCGCAATGGCACTGTGCGTGGTTTTCAATGTCCAACAACAAATTGCGAACTGTAAAACCGATCCCGACCGCTTGGAGGACCTCCTCACGCCCCTCTCGGCGGGAGGAGGTCATCCTGGCCCGGTTGCGGATCGGTCACTGCCGTTTCAGCCACCGTCACTTGCTCTCCGCCGACCCTGCACCGCTGTGCCCCTGCGGTGAACTGCTGACCGTGCGACATGTTTTACTGTCTTGCGTACTTTTTAATCATCTCCGTTTAGCCCTTCACTTTCCGTCTACTCTGGAGGAAATTTTAGCTGATGACACACGAGCAGTTGCTAGAGTTTTGCGTTTTATCAACTTGGCCAACTTATCCAAGGATATTTAACCCTTTTTCCTTGTCTTTTATCTTTCGTTTTTAGCCTCTTCTGGATGTTCTGACAGTCCCTATTTTTTGAGGCCATAGCGAATCTGTTTTTGACTGGGCGCTAATGACCATAGCAGTTGTGCGCCCTAAAACCACAAAAAAAAAAAAAAAAAAAAAAAAAAAAATATAAAAAAAATAATAAAAAAAATTAAAGTATTGTCACGTTGAAAACTGCAGGTGGTCCGGAATTAGTAGCACTTTAAACTTAGAACAGGTTTATTACTAACACAAGTGTACTCAGTACAGACTGCCTCCTGCTTGGAGTGCTCCACTATGTATACATAGAATTATCTGGAACTTACAAGCAAAATAAACGTCAACATGTAGAACGGTCTAGAAATAGTAAATACAAAGAATATTTTTTTCTGTTAGTGGCGGGGACCGGGGACCGCCAGCACAGCGACATGCAACGCTAATCACTGCACGACGCGTTCCATGGGAAGATTATTCACGGCAATATTCTTCCAAGCCGCTGCCGCCGTTGTCAGTGGACAAGTAGATATTAGTATGCCAAGAAGTTCGTCAGTCCGGTCGTATCCGTCTTCCCCATAGTTTGCGAACCCTTTCCCTAATGGTAGTAGTTTTGTCTTGCTTATTTTATGTATCGATCCTGACACCTGTTCAACCTCTTCTACTACTGACTTCATAGCACATAGTTCCTGTGTGCTATTAAGGACTACTCTCACATCACCGCCATATGCTATGCATTTGATGATTCATTCCTTAGAGCTTGTTGATGAATCCTCTAATTAATGTGACTACAGCAGTGACGAATAGTCACAAACGACACCCTTGTCGAATAGATTTCTTTATAGGGACTGCTTTTGTGAGATGTCCGTTTATGTGAATATTCGAAGTAAAGTTTTGATTATTTATAGAAAATTTTCCCCAATCCTTAAATGAGTCAGTACATCGAAAAAATACTGGTGCCTGATCTTGTCGCAGGGTTTGTTTAGATCTATGAATAAGTTTGCCGCTTCTGGGAGTGGGAGAGCACAGTAGCTTATTAGCTCCCTGTATTCGGTCAGGCTGTGAAGGATCGTGCGTCCAGGAACTGCCGCTGTCTGACTGGTATGAATTATTTTATGGAGTACTCGTTTAGTTCTTGCTGCCATAACGCGAGCTACTATCTCATAATCGGTGGTTAGTAACGATATGGAGCGGATTTTTGTAATGCCATTGCAGGGGTATTCTTAATTAAATCCATCATTTCTTGTTCATGACACCATAAAGTAATAACTCCGCATTCTGTGCGTCCAGCCTTTCAGGAAGGTTATTCAGCTTTCGTTAGACCAAATTGACATCAGTAGGTTCCGAAGCGTACAAGTTGATGTAGTATTCAGCTATATATTTTATTCCTCAATGATCCTACAGACGACTTCAGTCTTCTCTCCTGAAACTACGCATAGATTTCCACCGCGCATGACGTTGCTCTTTTACGAGATAGTACAGAGAGGGCCCTTCTCCGGCCAATTTGTGATGGTCTCTCGAGCGGATTACGATGCCTTCCATCTGTTTGCGTTTCAGCTCCGTTAATTTCGCCTTCACTCTTTTGACTCGTAGACGGGTTTCCGCTGTTGGGCTGCGTCTCTCGTAAAGTTCCCTGAGGCTACGGAAGTAACATTCGAACATACTCCTTTCATATTTCATGAGAGTATATTCTCAAGCAGCTTATAAGCTTCGGTTTCGCACGTGCACATGACCATTCGGTCGTACTGAGAAATTTCTTTCGACGTCTGATGGTGTTACACACTTATTCCACGAATTGTTTAAAAGAATCATTCTTGAGGACTATTACATTTAGTTTCCAGATATTTCGACCGCGAAAAACATGTTATGCTCAGTTGAAAATAGTACGCCAGGTAGTCAGAGAAATACACTAGCCATATTTCAGTTCCAAAAATACTCGAATTCAGACACTGTCTGATACATATCGTGTCAAGTCGACTAGCTGAAGTTGGGGTGTAGAATGTAAATCATGGACAGTCACCATTAACGATTTACCAAGTGTCTGAGAATCGCAAGTCTCGCATTACAATCCAGCTCTACACTGTAATTGAAGTTTGATTTCTGATCTTTTTGCTAGAGCACACAGTTTAAATCTCCAACTAATACCATTTCCTCTTCGCCCCTTCGTATTAAATTTAGGTTATGTTCATAAAAATGCGCCCCTTCCTCCCTGTGTTGGTTGCCTTATGGAGCATAGATGTTTATAAAACGAACCCCTTTATTTACACAAGTCAGTCCGTTTTCCAACCGCTCGATATCGGTTACTAAGATACCCTGCTTAATAAGAAATGCAGCGCCTGATGCGCCACTCAACGTAGTGTTTAAATCGGATTGTAACACACAACATTTATCTGAATCTCGCTGCCTGACTCTTGTAACAAAACGATGTTAACTTTTTTGCCGTGAACATAATCCCTACGGCTGTTGACCATTAATGTCACTTTTATGTTCAAGGTGGTTGTTTTATAGGATTGTAACAGTGGCATCTAGAGGGGAGCACCTTCGAATCTGTCCCTGTTGTGTGGGCGAAACCTTTTATTGTCATTTACTGCGTGCTTTCTAAGTGTTGCGACACTCATTCATTCCCTCCAGAAGATGATTTTAGAAGGGGGTGTGGATGTAGCATGTCGTAACTCCGAGGTAGACAGCTTCCCATATGGTAAAATTCCGGCTCGTCATCTTCCGTTTCTCCTGGGTGATCCCCGTTTTCTTGTGTTTGTCCTTATTTTCCCCTGCGCCATGCCAGAACTACCTTGTACATCTTCATCCATTTCCTGTTGCCAATCTTTTGGATAATTTGGATAATTCTCCAGGTAAGTAAGTGTCTTCTGCGTGGCCGTGACTACAGAGGGTTTATCCTCCTCCCTGTGACATTTCTCCCGTTTGTCTGCAGGAGTAGTAGTTCCCGCATATCCTTTTCCACAGTCCGACACTTCTTCCATCCGTGATTTATTGTGTGTTTTCGATCTTTGTGGGCGGTCTGCAGTCATCGTAGCTGCTGTTTTCAGCCGAATTTGCGCCACCCTTTCTCTGAAGGGCGGTACATATTTTTCTGATGTTTCATGAGCGATTTTGCGTTTCTTCATGTCTTGGGAAGATAACTTTCCAGTAATTTCATTTGTCCTCATCTTTTCTATCTGCAGTTCGTGAAAGGCGTTGGAAACAACAGTGAGCAGGCTGTGGTGTACTTATAACACCGGAACACTTTGCTCTTGTGTCGCTCTAGTGTTGGTAGATGGCTTCGCTGCCTCGCAGGAATCCATCAGCACTTACTTCAGTGAGTTGTTCAGTGTCGGACCTGACCAGTGTGACCAACTTACCGATTTTTATTTCAAGCTAGTGAAAAGATTTTTGGTTTTGAGACATGAAACATGTTTCATTTCTAGTGATTTTAAAGCGTTTGAACGACAAATCTGCAGTTTTTTATTTTTATTTTTATTTTTTAAATTAAGAATCGCAGTAAAATGTATGTTTCAATTGGCATACAGTATGAAACAAATACAAACCGATTATATGTAACTTGTTTCATTCTTTATTAGCCACAAAATATCAGTGTTATTCGCGATTCTCACGGTAGGCAACGTAATGTCAGTCTGGAGTTTGGTTGTTAATCGGTGCTTTTCATACACAGCTGTGTTCTTCGCATGTAAAATATTTCCTTACTGAGTTTCAGGTTATACTTGTATTAGAAAATGAACTACAAAATATTAATTGAGGTTGTTCACCATCATGTTCTATGTGGTCCTTATGATGAGACACAAAATTTAGTCAGACTGTGTTAATATAGTAGAAACGTGTTTATGCTGCACAAACTGTAGTAGAAGTAGGGCTACTTACTGTTGTCTTACATTACTATTTACTGAATGTTAATATAAGTAGCTAGTTAGGGCATTAAAGTTATAACTCAGTACTGACTACTCGCCAATGTTTACAGATCAGTTTTTCTTACTGTATAATTTTCTATGGCGTACATTATTAAAAGTAGATATTTAGTTCTCTAAAAGTCGTCAAAAATAAGACTTGGTAAAACTCAAACACCAGATAATTTGGGGAAATTGCTTGCCTCATATTTGAGTCTGCTTTATTGATCCTCCAGCTTATCAGGGACATTTAACTGAAAAATTGTTTCGCCATTCCAGGGTTTTTTGTGGAATGTAGTATTTAAGTTCTCATTAAAGCATTTC
The DNA here is from genome assembly GCA_026315105.1 of Locusta migratoria. Taxonomy (NCBI): domain Eukaryota; kingdom Metazoa; phylum Arthropoda; class Insecta; order Orthoptera; family Acrididae; genus Locusta; species Locusta migratoria. The sequence continues at coordinate 449,364,750 of CM048746.1, forward strand.
CTTAACCCCTATTCGTTTTGGTTGCCTTATGTGAATTTCTGTTCTCTTTCCTCATCATCTAAGGCAACTGTAGCCATAATAGATGCTTCATCACTAAATTTAACATGTTCCGCCCTCTTTTGATACCAACGATAGCGACTTTGAAACTATTACGTGCAAATTTTGCTCCATTTCAACGTCTCTCCATGTTCCCTCCATAGGAAACCCCTTCATTTTTGAGTGTGATGTTACCCAGCATGTGGATCCATCCGATTTACCCCCAAACCCGCAATTTACTGAATGTCGGAAATGTGTTTTGCGTGTTCAAACTAGCGACAGTTCAAGCTCTCAAGTTGGTCACCCTGGCCGTGACTGTCGCTCAACAAGCACCCATAATTCCCTAAGTGGGCGAGACCGGTGGATCCGCATGCCCCGCACGTACGAGGCTGCCCATCATACATCACTATCGCTCTGTATCCACAGATACTGACAAACTATGCTATATGTTTGTTCAAGTCAGTTTTAACTTGGCTGATTCTATTCACAGCCGGAAATTTGTGAGCACTAGACCATTTCTCGGCTACATTAGTGATTACAATTCCGTAATTCTTTGACACAGAGTTGATTCCAAAAGTAATTCGAAAACTCTGACCGTCCTAATTCACAGGCCTGCGTGTGAGACTAATACCTCACCGATATTCCCTTTGGAATGTTTAGTCTTAGTAGGTAATCCGCACAATTCTGAAATATCACATATGGCGGCATCTTTTAGCTTCAGATGTACAATACTACTACAAATCGACAAGAGAATAGATATTGTATTGTCGCTGTTTGTTTTCATAACATCTACGAAATTCTCAACTTCCAAAGATGTCGGTCGTACTAATGTCTGATCGAACGTTAACTTGAAACTATTTTTTCGTGGTGGTTGTCATTATTTCTTCTAACGGGTTTTAAACAATATAAATCAGCGCGTGCAACAGCGTTGTGCTGTCGGAAATGAGGATAACAAAATTAGTGACTAGTGTAAGCGAGCTAGTCGTATTGCACAGTGTTCAACCAGGAGTATTTTAACGACTTGAGTGTCGATGAAACGAACACAACACCCAGTCCCCCGCCGGGAATCGAACCCGGGCCCCCTGCGTGGTAGTCAGCGACGGTATAAAAGGTTGTGGGGTACTTTAATTGCCCGTAGTTGTATAGTCCTTGTTATTTTATTAGGCGGACATGATTAACAATATAGTTACATTTATTCCTTATTTTCTTTTTTTTAACATTTTGCTCTGCTAATTGAAGTTGCTGTTGAAGTTAAATCACAGCCGCAGTGTAGTGGCCGAGCGTTATAAGGCACCTTGCTACAGAGCGCGCGGTTTCTGGAGGTCGGAGGTTCGAGTCCTCGGGCACGGATGTGTGTTTGTGTGTGTTTTGCCCTTATCATAAGTTAGTTTAGGTAGCTTGTAAGCAGTTTGACCTATTAGGTTTATTAATATTTGAACATTTCTTCCCGCCATTGATGCCTGCTGAACAATATACTGGTAACAATTCAGTGCTTTCATGTCCAAAGTCTTGTTCTGCACAAGAGGCTGCTAATTTATGGTTGACAGGATCAGCAACAACTTTTGGGCTGATGTTATGTTAACGAATTATTTCAGTCCCTTTTTTGTCCTGTGCTTCCAGTTACTTTTCTAAATTATAATATAGATATTTACAGAAACAATATATGCAATTGAATAATAAGTTTTTTATTGTTTATCCATTTCGCCATTATTTGGAAGGCATCGTCAGTGGCTTGTATATACATGATTGTTTTACAATATTTCTTTTTTTACATTTTTACGTTATGAACAGGTCTGATTCGTTATCCAAGTGTAGTTAATGATGTTTGCATGTTATGACGTGCAATATTTAGTGGGCGCTGGTTTACATGTACAACTGTTATGTCACTTTATGTTGTTTTGTTTCCAACTATATTCCCTTGGCGTTATTCTTCACCACTAGCCACAATGACATTTTGTTTTTGTTCTCGGTTGTGTTGCCAACTTTGAACGTGTATTCGTTGTATATTTGGTGTGTGTGTGTGTGTGTGTGAGAGAGAGAGAGAGAGAGAGAGAGAGAGAGAGAGAGATATTTACTCTTCAATTACTGTCTTATTTCTTTCACAAGGTTTAGCAGTGATCTTTCTGTGATGTTTGTTCATTTATTGTTTTTCTTGCCAATGGTTTTCTGGGTATGGTTGTTTTCTCGTGTTTATATTAGGTCTATATAGTTGAGTAATGGTTGTGTTGTTTTAAGTGTTCAGAAAATGTGGAGTGGTTTGTTTCATATTTCCAACACATGATGTGTTCTTTGTACCTTATGTAGAAGTCTGTGATCCCACGTACTCTGCATCACAACTTTGGCATTCCAGTTTGTATATTCCTGATCCTTAGAATATATCTTTCTTGAATTTTTTGATTGTGGATTTGTTTATAAAGATTACACAGTTTTATATGTTACGTGCTGTCCCTGTTTCTTCAGTGTTTTTGTAACTTTGTGTGTTAATTTGTATGTAGTCATGTTGTACCGTTTGTTTTATTTTTGTGTGGTGTTGTCATGGTGTATGTTTGTGTGTTTGGGTGCTGTGTATTTTGCTGTTTCTTGGTTTTGTTTGAAATGATGATGGTCCCCTATTTATCTATTAATTTTCTGACTGAGTTTTTGTACTGTTTGTGTGTTGTAACTATTGATCCTTGCAATTAGTATGATTGTATTCGTTTCTTTTTCATAGTTCTTCTTGTTGAGAGGTATCTGTAACCATATATAGAATGTCTAAATGCAGCAAGTTTGTGATTTTGGGGATGACTGGCGGTAGAATGTATAATCACGTCTGACGCTGTGTTAGTTTTGCAATTGAATGTATGTTCATCCTTTTACTTTTCTATTGTTATATTATGGAAATTTATTTTCCTCTTATTTCAATTGTGAACTTTTTTTGTGGGCCTTGTTTATTTCTAGTGATGTTCATCTAATTTTTCATTTGGCTCATCTACCAGACATATGCCATCTACATATCTGCGCCAATGTATAAATTTGAATCTTCCATCTGTGTCTACATTTTCAAATATTTGGTCCATCACCCTGTAGGTATTATTCATTCTCAAACTGGAAATTTATTTTGTTTGGTAGTTAGAGCAAATTTGTTATTTCTGATATTGCTACTGTGGTGAGGTTGCTGTGGGCTGTGAGATTTTGTTGTAAGATTTCTATTGTTTCTTTGATGGGGATGGATGTGTATATATTTTCTGTGTCATATGTTAGTCTTTTGAGATTATTTAATGGAAGTGTTTGGCTATGAGATATGTTGGGGCATTTCTGAAATTTGTAACTGGACTTAGAGGGGTCTGCCGTCCGTATAGTTTTGGTTGGCTGAGAAGTGTTGGTGCTTGGCTTCCTCAGTGGTATGTGATATTTCTGTTTGTCAGTGTAGTTTGGATGCTTTTTAGCGTTTTCTTTACATTTGCCTGAAATCGTGTGGTTGGATCTCGTTTCAATGTTGATATTTTGTTTGCTTTTATATATTCTTTGGCTTTGTGATGAGTTGAGCTTTGTCCTTCAATATTGTTAAATTTCATTTGTCTGCTTTTGATACTATAATGTTGTCAGATGAACTTAGATGCTAACTTTTGTGTCAGTGAGTTCATGGTGGCTGGCTGGTGGTTCTTGATTTGTTCATGTTGATACTTACTGTACCAATTCTGTAGTGAGCCCTATGTTGACTTCAATGTTACTTTGTTGTTCTTTGTGTGTGAGGATATATTCACTGTCTACAATGAGATTTTGTAGGTACTTTTTGTCTAATCTGGTATTGGTGCAGTGTTCAAAAACTTTCTCTAATAAGATCTTTTCTTTGGAGTGTAGTTCCATGTAACATTTACTAAATGTCGGAGACATGTGTGTTCGCTTTATCATTGCAAATGTAAATATGTGCTAGTGTTTTTGGTTTTTAATCTTATTATTTACTGTTCACATTTATTTTTTAAGTGCTGAATTGTTCTGTGTGGTCTGCGTTAATTATGTGTATCAGTGTCGTAAGGACTCTGGCATTTCCTATTTTATGTGCTACCTCTAAGTGGGTTTCATAAAGAATCATTTTCAGGTATTTCTTTTTAGAGTATAATATCTTGATTTCATATAAAAGCCAGCTCTTTCTGCATATAATTTTGAATTAAGTTATTATTCTTGCATGTTTGGTTGCATTTTATGTGCTGTATCGTTTTGTGGAATCTTAGATGTACCTAGATATCGACAAAAGGTTAAAATGAGTTATAAAATTATATGAAGACTTTGGGGATTTAGAGGTGTTGCGATCTGTAGCGTTTTCGCAGAAAAGCTAATAAGCCAAAATTGATAAAATATGGGAAAATAACAATTTGCTACTGTAATGTTCTACAATAACAACAATAAAAGCAAGAAAATTAAAAAATAAAATTTCAAATGCCTCTTTATAACTTATACAGAGCCAGCCCTAAGCCTGCATACAATGTGCAGGATTGTTATTACTATGACAGTCCAAAAGTACAGTATTACGCAGTATCGCCAGCACCAAGGGGGATGGGTGCCCCTTAGATATTCGAAAAGTTCAATGATAGAATATTTACATGATCTGTGTGAAAAATTCTTTTTTCTGTAAGTTTTAAAAAATGTTGTTCTCTGAAAACAGTACGTTAAACACAGCCACATTTTACCACAGTTTTGTTGAGTTTAAAATGCAGAGAATAGATTTCTTATTAGAACTTAAGAAACAACGTCAAAAGTGTATTTTCGTCAATCATACTCGCCATAGATAGGTTCGTATTACATTTGATGAAACTCCGGAATTGGCAAGTTTAGTTCGCGAACGTGTTGCAAAATAAACCATGGCAATTCTGGAGTTTCATCAAATGTCATACGAACCTATCTATGGCGAGTATGATTGACGAAAATACACTTTTAACGTTGTTTTGTAAGTTGTAATAAGAAATTTATTTACTGCATTTTAAACTCAAAAAACCTGTGGTTTTTACTTGGTAAAATTTGTGACATAATGTAGTTTATCAGCCCGAGAGCGACAAGTTGAGCTGCGTAAGCTGGAAGTTGCAGATGGCTTGAAATTGAATGAACTTTGGTATTTATGAACATTACTGTTTTAGAATACACAGAGTAACAAGTAAGAATCGAAACTCGTGCAGCGAAGTTACTCCCGACGCCTACACGATTTCCAGCACTTGATATTTCTCTAGAAAATATTTAGTTATTCTCAGGTCATCTCGCGTATTATTTCAAGTCACGACATTGAAAACCAGGTTGTTTTGAAGACACTGTTATGGAATGTGGGAAAAACATATTTCACGATGTGTAGATGTAGAATGACAAGTTCTTAGCGGTGGTTCCAAACACCTATGATACCTGCGCCACCCTATCCGAAAATCACACCACCACCTATCCTTGCGGAGTGGGGGGGGGGGGGGGCGGCAAGAAGTCCTTCATAATTCTGTCAGCAGACCTTGAAATTCATAATATTGACAGATACCCCTGATTTGTAGCATCAATTTGGTATTAGTAATTTTTCTCTATTAATGAAGATAGAATATTGCCCATAGCTCTTAAGATATACATTTTAAATCCAATTTTGAGGGACATTCTTTTCTTGTTTTGGTCTGCTCTATTTACACCGAAAATATGGCATGCAAAGATTTTGCAGCAGAAAAAATGTTTTCTCCAGTATGTGTTTACTAGAAAAGTTTTCTTTGTTTTGATGTAAGGAACTTTTTATGACACCTTTCACGCTATACATTAATGACTAAGAACATAGTGCATTATTGATTTTGTGATACGCTCCATTTTTGAACCGAATCTTATTTTACTTCTCGGAATGCATGAATCGCACGGTTGTAACTTCGCTCCTGGGTGGACGATGCTTGAAGTGAAATCTGGTGTTTAACTCGTAGTGCACTGACATATTGGGCAGAGACATGCAGCTCTCTTGGGAGTTAGTAGGTAGGCGTACAACCTAACGTAAGTATGAATCATTTAGACGGTTATCGTCCGCACCGTGGTCGTGCTACGTAACGGCTATAACGAACATAAGCTTCCAGGGGTTTTATTTACGCTCGTGCGTGTATTCAAAGCGTTGGGATCACTGCATTAGCTCTTCAGTTGCTCTCCGACTGCCGTCAAGTGACGACTTGTAAAAATTTTGTCACCTCTGTGGTGCTTGTACCCGGTGCAGACCTTTGTCGATACAAAACAATCTACTTCATATATCACTCTTAACGGCTACATATACAAGATTTATTGCGCCACCTAAAGGAAATATTCACGTATTAGTATTATGATACGTGCTTAATGTTCTGGTAAGTCAACCGAGAAATTTTAACAGGACACCGGAAAAAAATATGATATGTTAACAACAATTAAATTAGTAAATCAAACTTTTTCATAAAATAAAAATAAAAAAAACCTAAAAATCTCCAACGCGATTAGTGACTAGCCTAAATAAGCTAGTCATATATGTCACAAGGATAAGAGACAATTTTAGCGACTTCAATGTCGATGAAACGAATACGACACCCAGTCCCCCGCCGGGAATCAAACCCGTGGCCTCTGCATGGTAGTCAGCGACGCATTCGCCTGAGCTATAGAGGCAGACGACAAAACTAACGCTCCTAAGAAAGTTGCGCAGCACATAGTTGTCTAGTTTTTACTACTTTTTTAAGCTATCATAATAAACATCCATTTATTTTTCATATTCTATGCTGTTTAAACATTTTAATACCGATAGTGTAAGTTTGTGTTGAAATGAAAATTTTGTTTATGTTCCAAAACTTTATTTCGTTAACCGGCTCCTTCCATGGTCGCATATTTGAGCCGCCATGATACGGATTTTGAGGGCACTCCCTCGGGCAGGTTGTGTGTGTGTGTGTGTGTGTGTGTGTGTGTGTGTGTGTGTGTGTAAAAACAGTTCGTTTTTAAAAACTGTCATCTCATGCCTGCTTGGTGATATAACCATTCAGTGCTCCCATGTCCAAAGACTCGTTCTGCGGAAGAGACTGCTTAAATTCTGTTGACATGTCCTGTGCAACTTTCAACCTTAGTTTCCCAGTAAATGGCCGTCGTGAATCAGGTGGATGTATCACATATATAGGATTTGTTCATGTTGTTTCCTTCTAATCAGATATTTGTTTCTTTTGCTATGGTACCTTGTCGCGAAAATATATTAACAGATAAATTAACAAACTTTGTTGCCATGGGTAGCAATTATTCTTGCACCATCCAGTAATGTCACGGTAATCGTGTGTCTGTTTTTTAAAAATACGGCAGGAATATTTTGGGTTTAAGCTAGACCAGTTTTATGATGGGATCTCGCTTCACATGTGAGTTCTTGCTCATCCTAAATTTTTCGCCTCCTCCTCCGCAGTTGTTATACAATTTGTATAGGTATACAAAATGTGTAATAATGTTGAGTATTTTATAACTAAAGAGCTCTTTGTTACATTGGTTCCATAATTCATGTCAGAAATATGTAACCTTTTTAGCACTAAAATTCGCATTACTATTTATCTCAGTTAAAAAATGCTGCTATGTTCTATGTTAAAAGAACATGAATACGCACATGTTCCAGAATTATTGATGAGGAAGACAAAGTGACTGATCCCCACTTTCTGCCACAGATTTTTTGAAACAGGATTATAATTGCCTTATATTCATCTGATCTACTCTTTTCCTTGCTACATAAGGTTTTTATTGTTTTGATCAGAAAAGAGTTGAGAATTCATTGTTTCGCCTCGGTTGCACAGTGGTAGAGTGTCAGACTACAAATCCGAAGGTCGCGGCTTCGATCCCCGCCAGATCCTAGGATTTTTATCTGTTACTTTCCACTTCTTTCATCTCTGGTAGTATTGCTCATGTGAAAAATACCGAGTAGCACCGTGGTTCGGAACCCACGTTAAACTGTAGGTCCCCCTATAACTGGCTGGGTAAGTCAGTTCGAAGGTCGGAGGAAGGCAACTGCATACCACCTCCAAATAGGGCCATTCCTAGTAAAGCACTGTGGTGTTCAAACCAATCTTCGGATTGTTGACTGCTTTACCTTAGGTTATATAAAAAAAAATTAAATTCAATCGTTAATCGAGAAAAGATATCACACCGTGCAATGTTCAGAATAACACTTTTTCACATAATTAGTTTTTCAAATGGAATAAGTACTTCGTAACGACCAAGTCCTCTTGGAAAGAGGTGCGCATAATACAGAACTTTGTCCGCCTGACGTGAAACCAGTAACTCGAGAACGCAGTGAGCTATTTTAGTGTTCTCAAATTTAAATACATTTTCTATGTATCCTTCGATTTTCATGCGCTGCTTTGTTTTAGCTAAAATAATCATACGCAACATCTATGAAATGTGTTTTTATCTCTGTGATCTCTCAACATCAGTTGCAACATTTTACGTAATTCCATTACTTGGAGGTGCTCCACGACCACACAATGATGAATTCACCAGATGTAATTAGCAGCATTGGCCGTTAATGTTTTATTTTAAAAAACCACAGATCTATTTCGATCACATAATGATGCATATGCATATGCATATGCTCGTTGGAAGGACACTGAAGATGATCATTATGTGATCGAAATCGATCTGTGGTTTTTTAAAACAAAACATTAACGGCCAATGCTGCTAATTACATCTGGTGAGTTCATTTTACGTAATTCCTTGCTGCACAGTAGACAGCAATTATGACAAATAAAGGAACTAAAACCAATGCTTCATCGAACGAAGAAATTAAACAGACGTGCAAAAGCAAAATTTTGTCGCTGAGTCGATTTATTAAAATGGATGGTGACCATAACGTCATCATTGGGCAATCCCTTCGCTTTTGGTAGCTAAACATCATGATATTACATTTGTATCTAGTAACGGATGAAGATTTTAGTAAACGGGCTAATGGAATTTCTTGATAAATATGAATTTGAAATGGAGCCACTTCAAAGGCTATTTGGCTATGTATTCGCCACCCATGGAGATGAAATGGTTAAAATCGGTTTTTCTGATTACCTGCATGAGAACGGTAAATTAGCTACGTAGACCTCAGTAACCAACAATGAAATGAAATCAAACGTTACTAGCTATTCGCGCGTCTATAAAAAGAGCAATGCGCGTAGCATACAATGACTACCATCATACCTTACCGAAAGATTTTGCCGAGAACCCGAAAGAAATCAGGTCCTAGGTAAAATCGGTAAGCGGATCAACAGTCTCTATGCAGTCACTCGTTGCTCATTATCGGGTGGTGATATAAGGCAACGAAATTAAGGTCGAAGTTATGAATTTAATATTTAAGAAATCTTTCACACTGAAGGACCAGAAAAACATACCTTGCGGTCGCAGTAACTCCAAAACGGAAAACAGGCATAGCTGGTGTACAGAAGCAGATGAGCGAGTTGAAAATATACAAGTCTCCAGGTCCAGATGTGGTACCAGTCCGGTTTTATAAATAGTACTTAGCAGCACTGGCTTCCTACTTCATTGGCATTTATCGCGAATCTTTGATCGAGCCCAATATTGCAAGCGACTGCAATAGGACACAGGTACCTCTCGTGTATAAGAAACGCAAAAGAACTTAACCACATAATTACAAACCTATGTCATTGTCATCCGTCAATTCTCGAAAATATTCTTAGGTCTAATGCAGTAAGTTTCAGGAGACAGAAAAGCTTTAGTAGTTGACTCTTCTCTTACGAGCAGAGTCAGTGTGGCATACTGAGGTTTTGGTCGGTCCTGGAGTCGTGTTCGGGTAGCCTAATGGTAAGGCGACCGTTCCCGAAAAGCGAGAAACCCGGTTCGAGTCCCACGCCGTCACAAATTTTCGTTAGTCACCGTTGGTGGTACATATATACCTTATACGGTGAAGCTGTGAGAAATTCGCAATTGTGAATAAATATTGATAGAAAAGTTTCCGTCCATGCATCAGCACAGCTTTAGGAAGCATCGATCGTGCGAAAGCCAACTTGACCTTTTCTCTGATGACATCTTCCATGCTATGGATGAAGGGCAACAGTGTTTTTTTTATATTCGAAAAGCGTTTGACACGGAGCTGCACTACATACTGCTAACGAAGGTACGAGCATATGGAATAGGAAGCGAAATATGTGAGTGCCTCGAAGACTACTTAATTAATAATAACCCAGTACATTGTTTTCGATGGCGACTAGGGTATCGTCAGGGATGCCCCAGGGAAATGTGATAAAACCGCATTTCTGTCTATATAAATCATATTACGGATAGAATAAGTGCCATTTGCGGCTGTTTGTTGATGATGCTGTCATGTACAAGAGGAACTCGATATTGTCTGACTGTAATAGGATGCAGGATGAGTTGGACCAAATTTGTAGGTAGTCGAGGAATGGAACTACGGCTAAATATAGAAAAATGTAAGATGGTGCAGATGAGTAGGAGAAGCAAACCCGTAACGTTCGATTACAGCAGTATTTGTTGTGCTGTTTGACAAAGTCGCGTCAATTAAATACCTATGCGTAGAAAAGAATTGCGACGGTTTGAGTCAGTCGTTTTGGTACTAAGAATTACTGTTTTCCCGTTCGTCACATGAACTGCTGATGAACAAATGGTGATTGCGTAAACCGTATGAGGCCCATAATAGACCACATAGAATTTACGGCAACTAAGAGATTTGTTGAATTTGGATGAGTTGCAGAAAGTGTGTAACGTTGATATTTTGACCTTGAGTTGTAGCCTAGATACAGTATAACAATTTTTCGGACAGGTAGAGAAATCATCAGCAGACCGAAGGCTATCAAAAGGCTTAACCGCTTACGTCAGTGATCAATAGAATCCCAGACATCAGTCCCTGAACAATGGAATTTTCGGTCTCGACGTTTTCGATCGTAGCTGCAGTGTCATGCATCGTATGATAGATATCGTATACACTTTTTAAACCCTACCCAGTTTAAGCATAGACCATCATCATCATCATCATCATCATCATCATCATCATCATCATCATCATCATCAACAACAACGACGACAACATGTTGCCAAAAAAAAGAACTTGGACAATTTTCGTGAATTTTGCACCTTCTTTCCTTACGCATGAGAGGACACTATATACATATACAACCATTCCATTTGCTTCCGTAAAACGATTTAGTTTTGTATGAATCGATTTGATCGTCTGGAGCTATATCTTGCGGGTGAAAACACTAATCTGCGTTCGGTCACGCACGTTAGTAAAAGATTGTGAAAAATCGCATTGAGTCAAACGTACAGTAGTGAAAATTTAAGCTAAAGAAAGTGGTACCATCGAAGACTCCGATTGCACAATTACATTCAGACAGTCAAAATATGCATTTCCAGTTACTCCCGTGTGTGTCCGCAAAGCGTTGGGACCAGTTCATAAGCTCTCTAGTTGCTCCCCAGTTCGCGTCAAGTGTCAACTCGTGAAAGTTTTGTCACCACCATGGTGCTGCTACAATGTGCGGACTTGCTTCGCCACTGATTAATAGATAGGAAAAAGATGTATTACATTTACCTCTATTCAAAGGTGATAGGTGTTTCTTTTACGTCAATCGAGGAGAAAATATAATAATATAAAAAATAGTATTTAATGTTCGCTTGTTTTGTACGTAATGTTCTTATAAAGGATACGAAAATGTGCCAAGTACTGAACGATGATTAAAGTAATAAATTAACCCTTTTTCTGAAAATTTAAAACGTGCTTATTACAATCACCTAAACGAAAACATGAAATTCTCTTACAAAATTAGTGACTAGCGTGAACTAGTCATATTGCACAGTTTATGAGATCAATTATGGCGTCCCTGAGACTACGACTAAGAATATTTTAGCGACTTCAATGTCGATTAAGCGAACACAACACCCAGTCCCCCGCCGGGAATCGAACCCGGGCCCCCTGCGTGGTAGTCAGCGACGCAGTCGCCTGAGCTACAGAGGCGGACGGTAAAAGTAATACATTTGAGGTATTTGCACTGCGCATAGTTGTACATTCTCTACTATTTTACTATGCAAACATGTTAAACATCCTTATTTATTTCTAATGTTGTTTTGAACCATCTGATCTTCTAGATGCGATTTTTGTTGAATTAAAATAAGTTTTCGTGTATGTTCCACAAATTTATCACGTTAATGGGTTCCATTCATAGCCGCATGGTTAAGGCGCTCCCATCGGATGTTTGAGTCGTCCTTAAGAGATAGGTGTGTGTCTGTGTTGTTCTCAGCATAAATTAATTTGTAAATATAGGGACGATGACCTAAGCAGTTTCAGCTCTCTTTTTCCCGTCCTTTAATGCTGCTGCATAACGAATACTTCTATACGTCTGATTGATAAAATAACCATTGCATTCTGCGGAAGTGTCAGCTGAAGTTTGGTTGACAGAATCAGCACCCCATGTATGTTCTTATACGGTACCTAAATCACAATTGTATCATTAAAGTCGAATAATTACCGGTATCTATTTGGCTACGTGGTCGTGGACGCAGGTATCTGAGCTGTTTGGAACCCCACCGTTCCTACAACAAGAAATTTCCGAACAGGGCCTCCCCACTGCTTGTCTACGTCAGGCGGTCACCACCAGGGCGTGTGTTGTCAACTGTTTCTCTGTGTCGTCGCAGGTAATTTTCTCTCCGTGTATTTTTGTATGCTACTTTTGTTGTCCGCATTGTATACCATGGAAGTGTTATCAACAAAGAAAGAAAGAAAGAGAAGCCAAGGATGGTCATCGCCATCGTTTAAGGAGTATCAAACTCATATCATGGTATTGGCAGAGGCTATTTAAAAATATTGAAATCATTGATCAACAGCAACATTCTTGTCGACCTGACAAAACAGATGTGGAGATAAAACACTGCGTAATTGTAGGAAAAAAAAGATTTGTTGTGAAATCCGCATTTGCAAGGAACCTTATTAATTTTCACAGCTTGTAATCTGCAAACAATAAAGCGTTTCTTTTTTTCGGAAACTAATTGATATATTACCCATTCACTTGGAAACTGTGTTGGTGCATTTTTGGGAACTGGCACTGTTTACATCGCCATTTGTCTTGTTGTGGTGTCTGTATCGTAATCATTTGTTTATATGACATGTCTGACGTCATGGTGCGTGGTTTTTGAATTGTTTTAATTCTGGCGATAGTTCGTGTGTGTGTGTGTGTGTGTGTGTGTGTGTGTGTGTGTGTGTTGAAATGTGTTATATATCAGTCCCTCGCCAAATCACACAGAAGCTCACCAGAAACACAAATTTAACAAATATGCATATAAGGAAAGAGTCATCAACTTAACTGACACGAAGTAACCAAAGAGGAAAGTAACCTAGTTGAAAAGGCTCCAAAACATAACAACATGACAGTCTCTCACAGAGCAATGGAAAACATGACCAAGAAGGTAAATACACAATTAAACAGCATTAAAGACTTAACACACATGAATTCAATCCAAACTTAACAAGAAAACTAGTTTCTAAATAAATAAAACTCATAGTCAAGGATAACAAAACCTACATAAATCTAAACACAAAGAATGATAAGGAAAAAAACTACAGTAAACAACAAAAATTAATACAACAAAATGTCATCAGTCTGACAAGAGAAATTTAATTGTTCTCATGAAACAGAAGAAATACACTGACAAAACAGAGTTCATACAAAACAACGAAAAAACAGAACTAATGAGTGACCCAACATACCAATACCAAAGAACTTACAGGAAACACTGAAAAACATAAAAACAATTTTCACTGCCTTACAGCTAAAACAAAGACAGAAAAATCCAGAGGCCCCTATTGTGAAATAATTACCCCAATATCCTTGTATGCCCAATGATTAGCCTTTCCAATGTGCCAACTTCCCCCCCCCCCACACACACACACACACACGTTATTTCCAACAATATACAAACACTCATAAAACATAACCCTAAAGAAACCAAGCGACCTAATAAAAAAAATAATAATCCAAGAACACAAATACCCCAACTGCAGAACAATCACCATAATAGAAATACACCTGCAATTAAGGGAAACATGCCCACAACAAACAGTCAGGAAATAACAACCAGAATGAAACTCATCACTGAATTAAATTTTCACTTTCAACAAAACATTTTACTCCCAACAGGAAGGATTACCTATGGGATCCCCAAACAGAGATCTTCTAGCAGTCAGTCATGAATGGCATAGAAAACCTAATATTTGACAAAATTGTTAAACCAAAATAGTACAACATAAAATATTTGTACAGATATGTAGATGACATGTGTGATGGATGACTCACACTCCCATAATAAAATATCTTCACAACAACAAACACCATTCAGTTCACTATTGAAACACAGATGAAAAATAGAAATTCATAGATCTCACCATACATAATAGAAACAACAACCATGGATTCACAATTTACAGGAAGCCCACAATGACCAGCACAGTGATCCATAACCAAAGCAGTCATCCAATAATCCAGGAGGAAGCAAGGTTCAGATTTTACTACACCGATTACTCAGAACACTGATGAGCAAACAAGACTACACAGAAGAATTGGGCACATTAACAAACTGCACAAGGAAATGAATATGACACAAAAACAGTGGACAGAATACACAGCAAATTACAAAAACAGGTAACACAGAGTGTGGAAAACTCCACACACAGATGAAACACTGCACACAACAAATCAACAAACAGTAAGCAACAAATGGCACATACGGACAACAACAAAATCACACACAGAGTTGGCAGCATATTAAAGAAACAAGGCTGAATATAGTATACAGAACAAAAAAAAACCACACAATGTACTACAGAATCATTCCACAAACACTGAGAAGTTTAGCTAGTTAGGAATATATTACTTTCTTGCAATAACAGCTAATCTGTATATGTTAGCATATATGCAGAAATTTCAAAACAAGATACAGTGAACGCCTCAGAGCATTAAAACATAGCAACTGTCACTCAACATTTGCTGAACAGTTTATAAACTGAATCATACCCCAACAGACACAGAAACCGAACTACAAACATTGAAAACTAGCCACAGCTTATTCCAAGAACTAACACTAGAGGATAACTATCACATCCAGAAAGCAATAAACCCATGTACGAAAGTATCACTAAGCAACATAACCCTGTTTGAGACGGTGACAGAAGTGCATAAATGCCACCACCACGTTGCACGTAGCAGCAGCCCCTCCCCCTTCTACACACACACACACACACACACACACACACACACACACACACTCACACAATACATCGCCAGTATCAGATCCATTCAAAAACCGTGCGTTATATCAGACATGTCACATAAACAAATGAATACGATGTAGCCACCACAAGACAAATTGCGATGTCAACAGTGCCAGTTTCGGGGGGGAAAAAAAAGGGGGCGCACTAAACATAGTGAAACATAAGAACAACAACACTGCACACAAACAGCAGCACCATAGCTCGAATGTAAATAAGCCACTTGACAGCCACATAGAACTACTTTTCAACATAACTGCCAGTTATAATAAATCAATTGGTTTTCGAAATAAAAACGTTTTCTTTGCAGACGTTAACCTGTGATAACTTGTCATTTCTCCATTGAAGCAGATGTAAATCTTGAGACTGACGTTATGTCACTATTGTACACAAAATTAGGGCTAATACATCTCGCAAAATATCAAATTGAACAACTCGTCCAAAATATGACTGTGGCGAACATGTTATATTTGGTCGCACGGCTGTCTGCAGGAGATCAGCTGTTTGCTGTCATTGAGTTCGTGCACCAGCCGCTGGGAGCGCTGACGTGCTGTGTTCCTTGCTGCGGCGCGTCGCCGTTGTGTACACATTATATAAACTTTTATATTGATTATTCTGTTTAATGTATGCTGAGAAGTTATCTTTTTTCAGTTGCTTGTTCCTTGTTTTTTGTAACATGAGGAACAGTTTCAAGAATAAAGCTATTTTATTCAACCAGCGAGTACGCGCACCGTGAGCATTTTGCTCACAGTAATTTTAGACAATCAGCATTTTACAAATTTTAATAGTCAAATATGTGTGTTTCCTTATAAACGCAACTAGAAATGCGTATCTAGACATATTAAGCGCATTACAAACATTTCTTTGACTTCCAGAATAATGTTAACAGTCGTCGAAGTAATCCTTCCACAAAAACACGATATTTAACGCCGAAAAATTCGCGAACTGCAAGACTTACGACAGTAGTGTTAACCTTTTTCTATTGCTATACATTCATAGAGTTACGTAAATTCCTTAATTATCATTGACAGTGTAATATATTGAAAATTCTTGTAATGAAGCAGCATTGGATTAATTTACCTCGTTTCTTAGTTGTACCAGTCATGAGACATACTTATCTTCATCATACTTTCTATATGAGCTATTTATTTAGTTTCTACTATAGAATGTTCCCTAACTATTAATAACTGTTTATTATTCAATCTTCACTGTTTTTAAACAAAGTTGTTCTTTTTAATTCACTATGAGATTCTTAATTTGAGCGTCGTAATACAGTTCTTCACTGTAACTAGATTATTTAAGACGTTTTATCGAAATTGTCATGGTATCCCCAGCTTCACTTCACCACATATTCGCATCGATCGCTGCATTAAAGCTGTGGGAAAGGGATGTTCCATTACAATCCTAATACAATTAAGCTTAGAGAAACATCTTACAGCTTTTTCGCCGTCGTCATCATCAGCATAATCATCTCGCACAATAAATCCTGGAATTATATTGTGCATTATGCATTAAGAAAAAAGAAGCACCTTTTTCATTACGCGAAAGACGAGAAATAATGATAATAAATAAAAACATCTACTAACAATTTTATTTTCTTCTGTCAAAAGATTTATTTCTGTATACAAAGATTTTTTTCTTTTGTGAGCTCTATGTTGGCGGAAGAAAACACTAATTTCCCTCCGGAAACGCACAATAGTAAATTAATTCGAACAATTGCTTCGGGTCAAATGCACGGTAATGACAATTTTACGATAAAAACAGTTGGTACTTTGGAAGACAGTGATTACATTCTTAGATTCAGACAGCAGAACAAAACAGGCAGATTTGTTTACGCTCGTATGTGTTTGCAAAGCGTCGGGGCTAGTTTCTAAGCTCTCTAGTTGCTTCCTGACTCCCGTCAAGTGTCAACTCTGTTTTATATATAAAGAACAGTGTAGAGTGCTAGAGTTTTATTTTATTCAACTAGTTTCGGTTCTTCTTTTAGACTATCTTGTAATTGTAACTCCATCGATGTCGTGGATCTGGCAGGTAAGTGGGAGCCTTATCAATACTAAATGTTTACGTATTAATGATTCGTTCTGGTAAGTGACTCTAAAAATTGGAAAAGGACATCGCAAAAATAAATACATAAATAAATAAATAAATAAATAAATAAATTGTGAATTTTTAACAAGTATTAAAGTAGAAAATTAAACTTTACCTAAAAATTTGAAACGTTATTCTTGAAATAAAAAAACGATACGAAAACCTAAAAATCTTATGCAAAATTAGTGACTAGCCTAAGCTAGTCATATATCACAGTAATTTAACAGACGGTTATAGACAATTTTAGCGACTTGACTGTCGATGAAACGAACACAACACCCAGTCCCCCGCCGGGAATCGAACCCGGGCCCCCTGCGTGGTAGTCAGTGACGCAGTCGCTGAGCTACTGAGGCCGACGAAAGAACTAATTGTCTTAACAAACATGCACATCGCATAGTTGTACAGTCTTTACTACTTTATTAAGCTGACATAGTAAACATCATTTATTTATTCCTTTTTTAAAGTAGTGTGGACATATTAATACCGATAGTTGAATTTGGAGTTGAATTGAAATGACACTTTTCAGAATGTTACAAAACTTATTCGCTAACCGGCTCCTGTCATGGCCGCATGTTTTCAGCCGCCATGATACGAACATGGCGGCCGCTCCCGGCTAAGGTTAGAGTCCTCCCTAGGGCGTGTGTGTGTGTGTGTGTGTGTGTGTGTGTGTGTGTTTGTCCTTTGCATAAGTTAAAATAGTTTTTAGTTATAGGGACGATAATCTGAGCAGTTAGGAGTATTATATTTACAAACACGTGATCAGTTTTCCCCGTCCATTCATGTCTGCTGGATGATATAACCATTCAGTCCTCCCATGTCCAAAGACTCCTTCTGCGGAAGAGACTTCTTAAATTTGAGGGACATGTCCTCTGCAACTTGCAACCTTAGTTTCCGCAGTAAATCACGTTCGTGATACCTCTTGTCTTTCATATCATAGTGCTCTTCTATCGTTGAAGGGCATAAGCTTCTCTGCATCCCTTGTTGCTAATTAGTGGGGTAAACATCCATACTGAGGCGCTCCAGTCACGGTCTGCGCGGCCACTACGGTCGGGGTTCGAATCCCCACATCGGGTATGGATGTTTGTGGCGTCCTTAGTTTCATTTAGTTCATAAGTAGTTAGTAAGTTAGGGACTGATGACCCTGTAGTTAAGTCCCATAAACTACACAAACGTTAAAAATGAATAACACATACTCGCTTCCACAAGCTACATATAACTACCACCGACCAATCCCGTCTGTTTTTGAGTATGTGGTCTAATTCAAATGTTTGTAAAATGATAAATACGTAAATGAAATATCTAACACTCATCTCGTTGAATCTTTGAGGGAATCTGCTTTGGTGCAATACTAAAATTCGAAGGGCGAAATCTTGACTTAGAAACCTACGACAAGAGCCCAAATCCGGCCATACAGTGCATATAACGTGCGGGCATCTCTCTATGAACCCATAGTCGAGACAAGAGGGAGAGAACAGCTAGCCTTTAGGCTGTCTGCAAGATGACAGGACAGTGGGGTGAGGCAGGGAGACTGACGGCGAGTGTCTTGTGACGTCAGAAGTGTCTGGAGGTGAGCTTCACAGTGTTTGCTGATATATTTTTGTAGCTCGGAATGGAAGGATCTAATTGAAGCCATGCGTTTTCCCGAAGTTCTGCATGATAAAAGGCAATAAGATCACTTGCAAAATAGTTCATGAATACTTACAGAGCAAACTCCTTACAGAGATTTGCCCGTAACTTAGTCTCGTTTTTATGTGTGCACTTTTTTCAGCTTTTTGTGTCAACTGACACATGGTTTCGAGCTGAATCTCATAATAGGAATCCGAAACTAATACGTTGTTGTTGAGGCCTTCAGTCCTCAGACTGGTTTGCTGCAGCTCTCCACGCTTCCCTGTCCTGCGCAAGCCTCATCATCTGCTATATCCATCTCTAGGCCTCCCTCTACTTTTTACTCTGCACCCTTCACTCCAATACCAAACTGACAATGCCTTGATATCTCAGTATGTGTCCCACGAATCTATCCTTTCTCTTAGTCAAGATATGCCAAAAATTTCTTTTGTCCCCAATTCTGTAAAGTATTTCAATAGTTCCGTGATATACCCATCTAATCATCATTCTGCTACAGCACCACATGTCACCTTTTCGTCATCGTTTTACACCAGTACAATTCTACACTCCAGAAAATGCTTTTAGAAAGGACTTCCTAATGTTTAAAGTAATATCGGATGTCTACAAATTTCGACACTTCAGAAACGGCTTTATTCCAAACGCCATTTTGCATTTTATAGCTCCTTTACTTCCGCCGTGAGAAGTTATTTTGCTACCCAAAAAATCATCAAATTTTTTCTCATCCTATTATCCTTGTTTTCCTTTTGTTATACCTCCCCTTCATAACACTGTCCATTCCGTTCAACTGGTCATGCAGGTCCTTTGCTGTCTCTGACAGAATTACGTCATAGGCAAATAGCAAAGTTTTTATTTCTTCACCCTGAACTTTAAATCCTTCTCCAGATTTTTCATTGCTGCCTTCAGAGGTTTCTCAGTGTACAGATTGAATAACAATGGGGAAAGGCTATAACCCTCTCTTTTCCAACAACTGCGTCTCTTTCATACTCATGGCTGCTGTCTAGTTTTTGTAAAAGTTAAATTTACATCTTGTGTGTTTGACCGCTGCTAGCTTAAAAATTTGAAAATGATTTCCGGTCAACATTGTCAAAAGCTTTCTCTAAACTGATCTTGCCCAAATTCGTATTCCACCAGTTTTTCCATACGTTTGTAAATAATTTGTGTTAGTATTTTGCAACCAAGATTTAATAAAACTTATAGTTTTGTAATTATATTGGGTCACCCTGTGCCACGTCACGGTTCTGTCTCTCATATCGTTATGCTTAGTGTCGAGAATTCCGCTCTATCGATACCGCAAATTCAGCGGTGCAAGATGGCCTGGGGGGGGGGCGCCAGTGGAGGCAGTGATAATTCATTTACGAATGTGAAAAATGTCTTTTTATTTGGTAAAATACATGGAAAATTATCAGAAAATGGCGATCGTGTGAAACACAGCATGCGCTATTCGTCCACGAGACTCATAGGGCCATAGACACGGATTCCCAGATAGATGACATCTTTCTTGTCTTCCGCAAGGCGTTTGATGAAGTTTCCCACAGTCGTTTAATGAACAAAGTAAGGTTATGTGGACCATCAGACCAACTGTGTGATTGGATTGAGGGGTTCCCACATACCAGAACGCTACATGTCATTCTCACTGGAGAGAAGGCTTCCGAAGTAAGTGTGCTGTCAGGTTTGCCACAGGGGAGCGTCGTGGGACCGGTGCTATTCACAATATATTATTATACACGTAGTAGACCCTTTGTGGATCACGTAAAGCCTCTACAGGTCTTCCTGCAATTTGCCCATGAGATCTTCATTTTCTCGCTCATGTCTTTCTTTCGGTCGTCCACTTTGTGCCCTTTTATTTATTTATTTGTCTCTGGCTGGACTTCCCACTTGCGTTCTTCGGTAAATGTTACGGTCTGCAGTGCCCTGAATGGTTAGATGAGCGTCAGTAAGCTCTCTTTCTTCTGGTTAGACCCATGTCATAACTTTAAGGTTTTCAGTAGCTGTGAAAATCTGGACGTATGAGTCTATACTCAGGGAGTCTGTGTATGTGTCCATAGAATTTTAGGCGTCTTTTTCTAATGTCGGAAGCAATATTTGAAAGCTTCTCTGTAGTTTTATTGCTTTGCATTCTATATCCACCAGTTTTTCGTGGTCCAGGGATTCTCCGAATGATGTTTCGTTCTGCTTTTTTGTAGATTTTGTAGCAGCATCTTGTTATGGAGTAAGAAGGTTTCTGCTGTGTATAGCACCTCGGGTTTAGTGACAGTGCCCTAATTTCTGATTGTTGCTTGCATGGACATGGACTTTTGATTGTAAAGTTGGTGTGCTCAACCGTAGGCTCTCTTTAGTTTCTGTGCTAGAATTTCTTCTGATATTTTTCCTAGTCTAGTGGGTATTTATAATGTGGATAGCTCATCCACCCCTAGTTTGTGGCCAGATGCCCTGCTTAACAGCAACACATAAATTGCGTTTTCTCGGTAGAAATTTGAAAGTAAACCTTCTCGGCACATTTCTTGAGTATTTCTGTTCAATTGTTCAAATGTCTGTAAATCTATCGGACCAAACTGCGTGGTCATCAGTCCGTAGCTTACAAACTAATTAAACCTAGGTAAACTAACCTACGGACAAACACACACACCCATGCCCCAGGGAGGACTCGAACCTCCACGGCGAGCAACCGCGCGCACCGCAGCGAGGTGCTTTAGACCGCTCGGCTACTCCACCGCGGCAGTTGAGTATTTCTATGTATTGCCTGCCAATATTGCAAGGTAATCAGCAAAGGCTAGGCAGGTGACTTAAGATTTCCTTCAAATCTTCACTGCTTTCCATAGGCCAAGTTTCTTAAGCTCACTCTCCCATTCCCTTCTGACCTTATCCAATATGGTATTGAACAGAATTGGAGATATTCCGTCTCCTTGTCTTACTCCAGTTCTGATCTCAAAACATCCCGAGATTTCCCCCATAAATTTTACTTTAGAGGTTGTGTTTGAGAGTTTCTGTTCAATGAGCTTACGTGTTTTCTCGTCAAGTGCTAGTTTTATTAGAGTGTTGACAAGGGATTTAAGGTCGACTGAATCATGAATAATGTAGTGAATAGCACTTGCAAGCATGTCCGGAGTTATGATGAGGCATTGGCGTCGGTGTTGTCTTTCAGCATCCCTAGAGATGGCAGTCGATCACGATACATTTGCGACTTCAGGTAACCCCAAAGCCAATAATCGCATGGACTGAGGTCTGGGGACCTGGCAGGCCTAGCATGACGAAAGCGGATTCTGAGCACACGATCATCACCAAACGACGCGCGGAAGCGATCTTTCACGCGCAATCCTGCATGAAAATCGTACGTTCCAGCAGGAGTTTATGAGACAGGCTGCGGATGATACTATTTTGTAATATATCGGCGTACTTCTCACCCGTCACGGTAGCAGTTACAAAACCAGAATCACGCTGTTCCTCGAAGAAAAATGGCCCGATAACGGTAGATGTGGTAAATCCAACCCATATCATGACTTTCTCGTCGTGCAATAGAGTATGTACGACAGTTCTAGGATTTTCGGTAGTCCACATTCTGCATGTGGGCGTTGACAGACGCTCGGAGCGTGAAATGAGATTCGTCGGTCCACAACGCGTTATTCAGCCAATCGTCATCTACCGCCATTTTTTGAAACGCCCACACCGCAAAATTCCTCCGCTTCACTAAATAGCCAGGTAACAGTTCATGATACAGATGGATTTTCTAAGGATAGCATCGGAGGGTACGCCTAAAGTTCCAAATCAAATGTTCAAATGTTTGTATAGCTTATGGGACTTAACTACGGGGTCATTAGTCCCTAAACTTACAAACTACTTATGATCTAGCTAACACTAAGGACGGCACAAAATCCATGTCCGAGGGGAGATTCGAACACCCGACCGTAGTGGCCGTGCAGACCGTGACTGGAGCGCCTCAGTACCCTCGGTCACCGTGGCCGGCCCTAAAGTGCCAACCAAACGGTAGTGAATGGAATGCCTGAACTGTCTCAGCAGCATTACGCCTTGTGCTCGGTCGGCAACTACGGGGTCTATCGTCTAAACAACTCGTGGCTTCGAACTTCGAAATCATTCTCGCCACAGCAGAATTTATCAACGGACCTTTACCCATTCGAATCCTCTTCCTATGGCGATCGGATCGTTATGTTGAACTATCACATTCCCCATTCTGATAATACAGCTTCCCTAAAAGCGCCTTTTCAGGTAACTTCAACATGCTGCGACTGCTGGTGCATCTGATTCTGTCATTTCACCTCCCTTTATACACCATTTTCAATGCGCAGCCACTGACGTTTCGCTGTCCAGTGCCATCTGTCGGACATTTTTTGAACTTTGTTCTACCATAGTCTCCACCATAGTCTCCTCCAACTTCGGTAGGGTTTTTCTCGTTATCTATGTTCGTTGGGACATGAGCATTGACCAGCGTATGATTTCTGTTGGCGCGTTGTATACGTGCTGTTATGAACCTGTTGCTGTCGGGAGTGACTTCCTTGACGGAGTTTACGATGTTCCTGTGTGCAAGTATCACAGTGCCCAGCAATGGGGCACCTTTGGCAATTGGTCTGTCAGTTTTACTATTGAATATTCGGTAGTTACCATAGTCTGTTGTACCATCTTCCGTATATCGTGTTTCCTGAAATGCTAGTAATAAGAATTTTTGTCTGTCGATTTCTGTAGTAAAACTGAATAGCTTTCCAGGTCGTAATAGTGTACTGATAATTAGTGTGCCAATAAACGTTCACAATCTATATATAAATGACCTCGTGGATAACATCAGAAGTTCACCGAGGCTTGTCGCGGCGGAGTAGTCGTGCGCATTGGGGCACTGCGCTGCCGTCGGGGATTCGAGTCCTCCCTCGGGTCTGTGTTGTCTTTAGGATAGTTTACCCTGCTTAAATAGCTTTTAATTTACGGTCTAATAACCCAGCAACTGAGTCCGATAGATTTACAAACATTTGAACATAATCAATGAGACTTTTGCGGTTGATGGTGTAGTATATCGAGAGGTTGTAACAATGGAAAATTGTATGGAAATGTAGGAGTATCTGCAAGGAATTGACGCATGCTGCAGGGAATGGCAATTGAATATCAATGTCGACAAGTACAATTTGTTACGAATACACAGAAAGAAGGATCCTTTATCATTTAGGTACACTATAGTAGGTCAACAACTGAAAGCAGTTAACTCCATAAATTATCTGGGAGTAGGCATTAGAAGTGATTTAAAATTGAACGACCGTATAAAATGAATCGTTGGTAGAGCAGATGCCAGACAGAGTCATTAGAAGAACCCTCAGGGAATGCAGTCCGAAAACAAAGGAAGTAGGTTGCAGTACACTTGTTCGCCCACTGTCTGACTACTGCTCACCGATGTGGGATTTGTACCAGATCGGCAATGGACGTATCATCTTAACAGAATTGTTAATGTGAGAGCGGTACCAGATGGGGATGATAGAGGAGGTAGAGAAGATCTAACAGAGCAGCGCGCTTCGTTACAGGATCGTTTGGTAATCGTGGACGGAGGTGATCGATAAACTCCAGTGGAAAGTTCTGCAAGAGAGACGCTCGGTACTGGCTTTAGTCGAAGTTTCGAGAACAAAATTTTTTAACAAAGAGTCAAGCAGAATATTGCTCCATCCTATGTCTATCTCACGAAGAAATCATGAGGATAAAATCGGAGAGATTAGAGCCCACACAGAGACATTCCGTCAATTTTTCTTTCCGCGAACAATACGTGACTGGATTATTGTCAGATTGAAAACTGCAGGTGGTCCGTTATTAGTAGTCTGCTCGTTAATAGAGCGCAACTTAGAATACGTTATTGCTAACAGAAACATACTCAGTACAGACTGCTTCCTGCTTGGAGTGCTCCTGTATTTATACATAGAAAGAAATTTCTGGAATTTACAAGTACATCAGTTATCAACATGAAGAACGTTCTAGAAATAGTAAATACAAAGATATATTATTTTTCCGGCTAGTGGCGGGATTTGAACCGGGGATCGCCAGCACAGCGATCTGCAACGCTAACCATTACACCACACGTTCAATGGGAAGATTCACCGCAATATTCCTCCAGGCCGCTGACGCCGTTCTCAGTGGAAAATTACCCAGTAGTATGCAAAGTAGTTTGTCAGTTCTCTCGTATTCATCTCCCCCATTGTTTGGGAACCCTTTCCCTAATGGTGGCAATTTTGACTTGGGTATATTCAGTATCGATCCTGACACCTGTCCAAATTCTTCTAGAACTGCCGTCTTCACAGCACATAGTTCCAGTGTGCTATTAAGGACTACTCTCGCATCATCGCCATATGCCACGCATTTGATGACTTATTCCTTAGAGCTTGTTGATGAATCCTGTAATGTGTCTACAGCAATGACGAATAATCATAGACAAAGGACACCCCTGTCGAATAGATTTCTCTAAAGGGACTGCTTTTGTGATATGTCCGTTTATGTCAATATTTGATGTGATATTTTGAAGTAAAGTTTTGATTATTTAACACAAATTTTTCCCCAAACATTAAATGAGTCAATACATCGAAAAACTACTGGTGCCTGATCTTGTCGTAGGCTTTGTTTAGATCTAAGGGTAAGATTGCCACTTCTGGGCGTGGGAGAGCATAGTAGCTTATTCGCTCACTGTATTCGGTCAGGCTGTGAAGGATCGTGCGTCCAGAAACTGCCGCTGTCTGACTGGTATGAGTTATTTTATGGAGTACTCGTTTAGTTCTTGTTGCCATAACGCGAGCTACCATCTCATAATCGGTGGTTAATACCGATATGGAGCGGATTTTGTTAATGCCATTGCAGGGGTTTTCTTTGGGGATAAGGAGCATGATCCCTTCATTAAATCCATCATTTCTTGTTCATGACACCATCAAGTAATAACTCCGCATTCTGTGCGTCCAGCCTCTCAGGAAGGTTATTCAGCATTCGTTTGATCGAATTGACATCAGTAGGCTCCGAAGCGTACAAGTCGGTGTAGTATTCAGCTACATATTTTATTCCTCCATGATGCTACAGACGACTTCCGTCTTCTCTCCTGCGACTGTGCATAGATTTCCACCGCGCATGACGTTGCTCTCTTACGAGATACTACAGAGAGGGCTCTTCTCCGGCCACATTGTGATGGTCTCTCGAACGGATTACGATGCCTTCCATCTGTTTGTGTTTCAGCTCCGTTAATTTCGCCTTCGTTTCCGCTGTTGGGCTGCGACTCTCGTGAAGTTCCCTGAGACAACGGAAGTAAAATTCGAACATACTCCTTTCATATTTCATGAGAGTATATTCTCAAGCAACTTATGAGCTTCGATTTCGCATGTGCCCACCGCCATTAGGTCGCACTCAGGAAGTTCCTTCGACGTCTGATGCAGGTGTTACACACTTCTTCCACGCGTTATTTCAAAGCATTATCCTTGAGGACTGTTTCATTTAGTTTCCAGATATTTCGACCGCGAAAAACAGTTTCTCATGCTCAATTGTCAATTGTACGCGAGTCAGAGAAACAGACTGGCCATGTTTCAGTTCCAAAAATACTTGAATTGAGACACTATGTGATACATATACTGTCGACTAGCTGAAGTTGTGGTGTAGAATGTAAATCATTGGCAGTCACGGATTACGAAGTGTCTGAGAATCGCAAGTCTCGTATTACAATCCAGCTCTACACTGTAATTGAAATTTGATTACGAAGTGTCTGAGAATCGCAAGTCTCGTATTACAATCCAGCTCTACACTGTAATTGAAATTTGATTTCTGATCTTTTTTCTAGAACACACAATTTAAATCTCCAACTAATACCATTTCCTCTTCGCCCCTTTGTATTAAATATAGGTCCATAAAAATGCGCCCCTTCCTTCCTGTGTTGGTTGCCTAATGGAGTATAGATGCTTATATAACAAACCCCGTTATTTACACAAGACCGTCTGTTTTCCAACCGCTCGATATCGGTTACTAAGATGCCCTGCTTAATAAGAAATGCTGCGCCTGATTCGCCACTCAACTTACTATTGAAATCGTATCGTAACACACTATATTTATCTGAATCTCGTTGCCTACCTCTTGTAACATAACATCGTTAACTTCTGCGCCGTGACCATAATCCCTAAGGCTGTTGGCCATTAGTAACACCTCTATTGTATGTTCAAGGTGGCTATTTTATAGGATTGCAACAGTGGCATCTAGAGGGGACACTTTCGAATTTGTGCCTGTTGTAAGGGTGAAACCTTTTATTGTCATGTACTGCGTGCGTTCTAGGTGTTGCGATACTCAGTCATTCCCTGACTGCCGAAGTTGAATTTACAAGGGGCTCTGGATGTAGCATGTCATAACTCCGAGGTAGACAGCTTCCCATTTACTAAAATTTCGGCTCGTCATCCGTTTCCATCTTTCCTTGTGTTTACCCTTATTTTCTCCTGCTTCATGTCGGAACTCCCTTGTTGACCTTCATCAATTTCCTGTTGACATTCATTTTGATAATTCTCCGCCTGAGTACGTGTCTTCTGCGTGTCCGTGGTTATAGATACTTGGTTTATCCTTATTCTCGTGACATTTCTTCCCTTTGCCTGCTGGAGATATAGATCAAATGTCATACGAACCTATTTTTGTGGCGTGTATAATTTACGAAAATATACTTTTAACGTTGTTTCTTAAGTTGTAATAAGAAATCTATTTATTACTTTTTAAACTCAACAAAACTGTAGTTCTTACTTGGTAAAATTTGTGTCATAATGTAAGCTGGAAGTTGGAGATGGCTTTTAATTGCACGAACGTTTGTATTTATTAACATTACTGTTTCACAGTACACCGAGCACCAAGTGAGAATCGAAACTCGTGCAACGACGCCGACACGATTCCCTGCACTTGATATTTATCTAGAAAATATGTGGATATTCTCAGGTCATCTTGTGTTAAGTCACGACATTGACAACAAGGCTCTTTTGAAGACACGCTCATCAATGTCAGACCTGCGGCACCTTATCCGAAAACCACACCACCATCTATCCTTGAAGGGGGGGGGGGGGCAAGTAGTCCTTGATAATTCTGTCAACAGACCATTAAATTGCATAATTTTGGCAGATGTGTAGCATCAATTGTCATGATATTACGACTGGAATTCAAACTTGGGTGACAGTAATTTTTTTTTCTATTAATGACGATGGAAAAGTGTCCACAGCTCTTAAGATATGCATTTTAAATCCCATTTTGATTGGCATTCTTTTCTTGTTTTGGTCTGCCCTATTTACACCAAAAATATGGCAAGCAAAGAGCGTGTAGCAGAAGAAATGTGTTCTCCAGTATGTGTTTACTAGAAAAGTTTTCTTTGTTTAGATGTAAGGAATTTTTATGGTACCGTTTACGCTATACGTATAACAACTAAGCACATAGTGCTTTATTGATTCTGTGATTCGCTCTATTTTTGAATCGAATCTTGTTTTGTTCCGCGAAATGCATGAATCGCGCGGTTGTAACTTCGCTCCTGGGTGGATGATGCTTGAGGCGAAATCTTGTGGTTAACTCGTAGTTCACTGACATGTTGGGCAAGCTTCGACTTGTCAAGACACCCATCTCTCTTAGGAGTTAATTGGTTTAACGCTTACCTAACATAACTATGAATCGCTTCCACTGTTATCGTCAGTGCCGTGATCGTGGTAACGGTGATAACGAACATAAACTTCCAGAAGTCTTATTTACGCTCGTTAATATTATGATTCGTGCTTAATGTTCTGGTAAGTCAATCGAACAATTGGAACAGGCCGTCTGAAAAAAAAAGTGAAATATTAACAACGATTAAAGTAGTAAATCAAACATTTTCTTAAAATAAAATTAAAATAAATAAATATATATATTAAAAAACGGGAACCTAAAAATCTTCTGCAAAATTAGTGACTAGCCTAAGTAAGCTATCATATATCACAGAGGGTTACAGACAGTTTTAGAGACTTGAATCTCGATGAAACGAACACAACACCCAGTCCCCCACCGGGAATCGAACCCGAGGCTCTGCATGGTAGTCAGTGACGCAGCAGTCGCTGAGCTACAGAGGCGGACGACAGAACTGTACTAACAAACTTGCACAGCGCATAGTGTGAATAGCAACCGTCACACGACACTCCCCTGTGGCGTACCTGACATCAAAACGTTCAAACGTCTGTTAAGCTTATGGGACTTAACTACGGGGTCATCCTCCCTAAACTTACAAACTACTTATGAACTAGCTAAGACTAAGGACGGAACAAATATCCATGCCCGAGGGGGGGATTCGAACCCCCGACCGTAGTGGCCGTGCAGACCGTGACTGGAGCGCCGCAGTCCCCTCGGCCACCGCGGCCGGCCACATGCCCTCACTTTGTTCATTAAACGACTGTGGGGAACTGAATCAAACGCCTTGTGGAAGACAAACACGGCATCTACCTAAGGAATCCGTGTCTATGAGCCTCGTGGACGAATTGCTCATGCTGAGTTTCACACGATCGCCATTTTCTGATAATTTTTCAGGTATACCACCTGATAAAAAGACAGTTTTTCACATTCGTAAACGATTTATCACTGTTTCCAATGGCCCCGCCTCGCCCCCGCCCCTCCCCCTGTTTCCACCACTGAATCAGCGGTAACGACAGAGCGGAATTCTCGACAATAAGCGTAACGAAATGACACACAGAAGCGTGACGTGGCACAATGAGGCCCACAAAAAATTACAGAACTAAATATTGGTAGCAAAATACTAACACAAATTATTTACAAATGTATGGAAAAACTTGTGGAATACGAATTTGGGGAAGATCAGTTTAGAGAAAGCTTTTGACAATGTTGACCGGAAATCATTTTCAAATTTTGAAGCTAGCAATGGTCAAATACACAGGACGTAAAGTTAAATTCAACTTTTACAAAAACCAGGCAGCAGTTATTAGAGCCAATGGGTATGAAAGGGTCGCAGTTGTTGGGAAGGGTGTAAGACTTTGTTATTCAATCTGTACACTGAGAAAGCTGTGTAGGCAGCAAGGGAAAATCTGGAGAAGGAATTAAAGTTCAGGGTGAAGAAATAAAAACTTTTCTGTTTGCCTATGACGTATTTCTGCTAGAGACAGCAGAGGACCTGCAAGAGCGGTTGAACGGAATGGACAGTGGTATGAAGGGAGGGTATAAGATCAATATTAACAAGAGCAAAACAAGGGCAATAGGATGAGACAATAAAAGTAGATGAGTTTTATTATTTGGGTAACAAATAAACTTCTGATAGCGGAAGTAAAGAAGATATAAAATGCAGAATGGCTTTTGGAATAAAGCCGTTTCTGAAGTATCGAAATTTGTCGATATCCGATATTACTTTAAACGTTAGGAAGTCCTTTCTAAAAGCATTTTTTGGAGTGTAGGATTGTACTGGAGTGAAACAATGAAGAAAATAGGTTAAGCCAAAAAGATGATAGAACCTTTGACATGTGGTGCTGCAGGCGAATGATGATTAGGTGGGTATATCACGGAACTATTTAAATACTTAACAGAATTGGTGACAAAAGAAATTTTTGGCATACCTTGGCTAAGAGAAGGGATAGATTCGTGGGGCACGTTCTGAGATATCAAGGTAATGTCAGTTTGGCATTGGAGTGAAGGGTGCGGAGTAAAAATAGTATTCATGAACTATTTTTCAAGTGATCGTGGTGGCTTTTGTCATGCAGAACTTTGGGAACACGTATGCCTTCAGTTAGCTTCTTCCATTTCGAGCTAACAAGCAATATCCGCAGCCAGATCCACCTGAAGCTGGCAGGAAACTGCTTACAGGGGACTGCGACCGGCAGGCTCACCTCGGGCAGCAGACGTGCTGTGACGTAAGCAGCTGCAGCCACTTCTGACGTCACACGACACTCGCCGTCAGTCTCCCTGTGTCCTGCTGTCATCTTGCAGACAGCCTAAAGGCGAGCTGTTCTCTCCCTCTTATCTAGCCTATGGGTTCATAGGAAGATGCCCGCATGTTATATGCGCTGTAGGGCCGGATTTGGCACTTGCTTTGTTGGTAGGTTTCTGAATCAAGATTTCGACCTTCGAATATTCGTTTTGCACCAAAGCCGATTCCCCCAAAGATCCGAAGAGATGAACGTTAAATATTTTATTTGCGTTTTTATTATTCTACAAACATTTGAATTAGGAAAAGTGGGACTGGTCGGTGGTAGTCGTAAGTAGCCTGAGAAAGCAAGTATCTTATTTATATACATGTGGCGTCTGTCCCGAAAGAATAGACGTCACTTCTGATCCTGCAGCTGTTATTATTTTAATATTCATAGAATATATGACTTCAACTGCGATTAGGCAAAGCTGAAAATGTGTACCCAGCCGGGATTCGAACCCGGGTCTCCTGCTTTCTAGGCAGTTGCGCTGTCCCCAGTGGTGTAGGGGTCAGCGCAACTGCCTAGAAAGCAGGAGACCCGGGTTCGAATCACGGCTGGGTACACATTTTCAGCTTTGCCCAATCGCAGTTGAGGTCATATATTCTATGAATATTAAAGTATGTTATTATTTGTAGTAACAACTATGCGCTGTTCAAGTCTTTTAGATCAGGTAGTTCTTTCGTCCGCCTCTGTAGCTCAGCGACTGCGTCACTGACTACCACGCAGGGGGCCCGGGTTCGATTCCCGGCGGGGGACTGGGTGTTGTGTTCGTTTCATCTACAGTCAAGTCGCTAAAATTGTCTCTAACTGTCTGTTAAATTACTGTGATATATGACTAGCTTAGGCTAGTCACTAATTTTGCATAAGATTTTTTAGGTTTTCGTTTATTTTGTTTTGTTTCAAGAATAACGTTTTAAATTTTTTGGAAAAGTTAAATTTACTCATTTAATACTTGTTGAAAATGCACATTTTATTTTATTTATTTATTTATTATTATTATTGTTTTGTTTATTATTATTATTTTTTTTTCGATGGCCTGTTCCAATTTTTAGAGTCACTTACCATAACGAATCATTAATACGTGAATATTTAGTATTGATATTTAATATTGTTATACCTTCCTGGAAGGCTTCTGCCAGATCCACGACATCGATGGAGTTACAATTACTGTAGATGGTCTAAAAGAAGAACCGAAACTAGTTGAATAAAATAAAACTCTTGCACTCTACACTGTTCTTTATTTATAAAACTGAGTTGACACTTGACGGGAGTCGGGAAGCAACTACAGAGCTTATAAACTATTCCCGATTCTTTGCGAACACATACGAGCGTAAATAAATCTGCCTATTTTGTTCTGCTGTCTGAATCTAATAATGTAATCAATGTCTCAGTAAGTACCAACAGTTTTTTAACGTAAAATTGTCATTACCGTGCATTTGACCCGACGCGATTGTTCGGATTCTTTTACTATTGTGCGTTACCGGACGGGAAGTAGTGTTTTCTTCCGCCAGCATAGAGCTCACAAAAGAAAAAAATCTTTGTATACAGAAATAAATCTTTTGACGGAAGTTAACGAAATTGTTAGTAGACGTTTTTATTTACTATTTTTTTCCTCTTTCGCATAATGAAAATGGTGGTTTTTTTTTTCTTCGTGCATAATACCCAATATAATACCAGGATTTATTCTGCGAAATGATTATGATGATGACGACAAAGCTGTAAGATGTTTCTCTAAGCTCAAGCGTATGAGGATTGTAATGGAACATCCCTTTCGCATACCTTCAATGCAGCGATCGATGCGAACCGGTGGTGAAGTGAACCTGGGGATACCAAAGACAATTTCGATAAAACGTCTTAAATAATCTAGTTATAGTGAAGAACTGTATTAAAACGCACAATTGAAGAATCTCATAGGGAATGATGAAAAACAACGTTGTTTAAAAACAGTGAAAATTAAATAATAAACTGTTATTAATAGTTAGGGAACATTCTATAGAAGAAACTAAATAAACAGCTCATATAGAATGTATGATGAGGTTAAGTATGTCTCACAACTGGTACAACTAATAAACGAGGTAAATTAATCCAATGCTGCTTCATTAGAAGAATTTTCAATTAATTACACTGTCAATGACAATTAAGGAATTTCCGGAACTCTATTAATATATAGCAATAGAAAAAGGTTAACACTACTTTCTCAAGTCTTGCAGTTTGCGAGGTGTGCTGCGTTAAATTTTGTGTTCTTTTGTGGAAGGATTACTTCGACGACTTTTAACAAGTTCTCAGCATACATTAAAGAGAATAATCCATATAAAAGTTTATATAATGTGTACACAACGGCGACGCGCCGCAGCAAGAAACACTAAAGCTCTGATGGGGAGAGTAGCGCCAACCTTTTATGTGTGACTTGCCGACAACCGCCGGCTGCTATTGGTCAGTTGATCGCGGGTGGGGCACGTCCGCCATTTTAGGCCTAAGCAATCCATCAGCGTAAATGGCATATTTCACTTAACTAGCTGTTACTTTAGCATTTAGAGGTATTGGAAATGTGTAGACTCATTATGTATTAAATTAAGAGCTTACATTGCACATTCCATTTTTATATGGTAAAAAATGCCGCATTGTTGGCTGTGAATTGTTATACTAAGACAGTCCGAGCTAGCAAGTTTTACGCATTCCACAGGCGAAAGAGATGCGAAAAGATGCGAATTGTGGGTACACCGTATTGGAAGGAAAAATGTATTTCCATACGAGAATGCAAAATTTTGCGAAGTAAGTGAATTTGTATTGAAATATCGTGTAAACTTCTAGGTTTACCTGTTCACGTTTCTTGCGAGCAATGTTGAACGGACAACACATGTAAGGGAAAAGATATTTTTAAAAGATACAAATACATGAAAATCTAACATAATGTGCCGTATTTGACGAATTTCGTATTTACACTTAGCCTGCATATTACGAAACTTTGGGCGGTAAATGAAACCGCCCATTAAATAAATCGCCAAAACTCGAATTTTAAGATAAACTTTATTTTACTGAAGTACCCAGCAGTGCGATAACAAAGTGTATAAAGTTAAACCTTCCCAAAATGTTAGCTAAGTTAATGTTATGTGATATCACATGTAGGTTAGCACACAACACATATCAACATTAGGCACTAGATTAATGGAAAGCAACATCTACTTTGATAAAAACCGATATATTAGATATAAAAACGTTGGTCCTTAGCTAATTTGAAAGCAGGAACGTCACTTATTGCGAAAGGAGTGCATTTGGTACAGGGTTTAAGATTTAGCACGAAACAATTTTACAACTAGTTTGCTCAAAAATAAAGGTCTTGATCTCAGAGTACCAATATTTCCTTAATATTCGCTGTAGATGTGATGAAACGATTAAAAACTTAAGTTCATTGTTTACGTAACGTATTGTCATACCACGCCGATGTACAGACCGGTTCCCTTCATCATAAATGTTAATGTAACAGCGTAGGGCGTAGCGCTGCTATTGCTAGATATAATAGGCCTACAATGGCGGCGCTCGCCCGGTTGGCGGTACTCTCCCAATACAGGGCTCTAAGGAACACAGCATGTCAGCGCTCCAAGCGGCTGGTGCACGAACTCAATGACAGCGAACAGCTGATCGCCTGCAGACAGCCGTGCGACCAAATATAACATGTTCGCCACAGTGATATTTTGGACGAGTTGTTCAATTTGATATTTTGTGAGACGTATTAGCCCTAATTTTGTTTACTATAGTTACATAACGTTATTTTCAGGATTTACGTCTGCCTCAATTGAGAAATGACAAGTTATCATTGCTTGTCATCTGCAAAGAAAACGTTTTTATTTCGAAAACGAATTATTATACTTCAGCTGGAAGTTATGTTGAAAAATAGTTCTATGTGGCTGTCTAGTGTCTTACATTCGAGCTATGGTGCTGTTCCTTCTTGTGTGCCGTGTTGTTGTTATGTTTCACTATGTTTAGTGCGCTTTTTTTGTTGGGAACTGGCACTGTTTACATCGCAATTTGTCTTGTGGTGGCTGCATCGTATTCATTTGTTTGTGACATGCCTGACATGGCGCACGGTTTTTGAATGGCTCTGATACTGTGTGTGTGTGTGTGTGTGTGTGTGTGTGTGTGTGTGTGTGTGTTGGGGGTGGGGCTGCTGTCAGGTGCAATATGGTGGTGGGATTTATTTATATACTTCTTTTACGGTCTCAAAGACGGTTATGTTGGTTAATGGTACTTTCTTACATGGGGTTATTACTTTCTGTAATAGTTTTCCTCTCGTGTTAGTTCTTGGAATAAGCTGTGGCTGGTTTTTAGAATTTGTGCTTCTGTTTCTATGTTTGTTGGGGGTATGATTCAGTTTACAAAATGTTCAGCAAATGTTGTGTGACAGCTGCTACGTTTTAGTGCTTTGAGTTGTTCCATGTATCTTGTTTTGACATTTCTGCATGTATGCTCACATATACACATCAGCAGTTATTGCAAGAAGGTAATATATATTCCTGACTAGCTGAACTACTCAGTGTTTGCGTAGGTTCACAATAGGAGCCTCTGTATTTTTATCATTTTTTTAGCTGGAAGGCAGTGAACATTGTTTTTATGTTTTTCAGTGTTCCTATAAGTTTCTTTGGTATTGGTATGTTGGGTCACTCAATAGTTCTGTTTTGTTGTTGTTTTGTATGAACTCTGTTTTGTCAGTGTATTTCTTCTGTTTCATGAGAACAGTTCAATTTCTCTTGTCAGACTGATGACATTTTCTTGTGTTAATTTTTGTTGTTTTCTGTAGCTTTTTTTCCTTCATCATTCTTTGTGCTTAGCTTTGAGGAGTTTTGTTATCCTTGATTATGAGTTTTATTTGTTTACAAACTAGTTCCCTTGTTTAGTTAAGATTGAATTCATGTTGTTGAATTATGTATTTACCTTCTTGGTTATGTTTTCCATTGCTCTGTGAGAGACTGTTTTGTTGTTATGTTTTGGAGCCTTTTCAACTAGGTTACTTTACTCTTTCGTTAACTTCATGTCAGTTAAGTTGTTGACTCTTTTCTTATATGCATGTTTGTTAAATTGGTGTTATGTCTGGTGAACTTCTGTATGATTTGGCACTACGGCGAGGTTGTTTTTTTCTTTTTCTTTTTGAGAATACTGGAAGCAGACCCCTTATCCATATGATTTCAGCTCACACACACACACACACACAAAACCATCGCCAGAATCAAAATCATTCAAAAACCACGCACCACGACGTCACAGACATGTCATATAAACAAATGAATACGATATAGACAGCACAACAAGACAAATGGCTATGTAAACAGTGCCAGTCCGCACCAAATCCGCACCAAACATCACGAAACATAATAACAAGCCACACAAGAAGCAACAACAGCACAGCTCGAATACGAGTTCACAATCTCCATGTGAATGTATAATAAATCAGTTTTCGAATTAAAGACGCTTTATTGTTTGCAGATTACAGGCTGTGAATATTTGTCATTCATCAAACGCGGTACAATTTCTTAGAATGACGTTAAAAATAAAATATGGTGCTTTGCTTAAGGTGGATTTCATCACTTTTTTTTCTACAATTACGAATTCTTTTATTTATCTCCAGATCTGTTTTGTCAGGTCGACAAGAATGTTGCTGTTTATCAGTGATTTCAATATTTTCAAATAGACTTTGCACATACCATGAAACGGGTTTGTTAAATTTTTTCTGTGGAAACGACAGCATCTCGCTGCGGAGCGGACGGCTGCTCGCCGTGGATATTACAGTCCTCCCTGGGGCGTGTGTGTGTGTGTGTGTGTGTGTGTGTGTGTGTGTGTTTGTCCTTAGGTTAGTCTACCTAGGCTTAAGTAGTTTGTAAGCTACGGACTGATCACCACGCAGTTTGGTCCGATAGATCTAAAAACATTTGAACATTTGAACATTTGAATACTATGCGGACAACAAAAGTAGCGTACGACAATACACGGATAGCAAATTACCTGCGACGACAATGAGAAACAGTTGACAACACATGTCCTGCTGGTGACCGCCTGACGTAGACAAGCAGTGGGGAGGCCCTGTTCGGAAATACCTTGTTGTAGGGATGGTGGGGTTCCAAACAGCTAAGCTACCTGCGGCCACGACCACGTAGCCAGATAGATACCGGTAATTATTCGACTTCAATGATGCAATTGTGATTTAGCTACCGTATAAAAACACAAATGGGGGCTGATTCTGTTAACCAAACTTCAGCAGTCTCCTTCGCAGAAGGCAATCCTTATTTTATCCATCAGACGTATGGAAGTATTCGTTATGCATCAGGCATTAAACGACGGGGAAAAAGTGTTGAAACTGCTTAGCTCATAATCCCTATACATACAAACTTACTTATACTAAGAACAACAGACACACACACCCATCCCTTTAGGGAACATCCGATGGGAGCGCGTTAACCAGGCGGCTATGAATGGAACCGATAAACGTGATAAATTTGTGGAACAAACACGAAAATTCTTATATCAATACAACAAAAGCTTCAACTAGAAGCTGAAAATGTTCAAAGACAACATTTGAAATAAATAAGGGTGTTTAATATGTCTGCCTAGCAAAATTGTAAGGAATGTACAACTATGCACAGTGCAAATACCTCAAATCCGGTAATTTTACTGTCCGCCTCCGTAGCTCAGGCGACTGCGTCGCTGAATACCACGCAGGGGGCCCGGGTTCGATTCCCGGCGGGGGACTGGGTGTTGTGTTCGCTTAATCGACATTGAAGTCGCTAAAATATTCTTAGTCGTAGTCTCAGGGACGCCATAATTGATCTCATAAACTGTGCAATATGACTAGCTGAAGCTAGTCACTAATTTTTTAAGAGAATTAGATGTTTATGTTTAGTTGATAGTAATACGCACGCTTTAAATTTGAAGGAAAAGGTGTAATTTATTATTTTTAACCCTTGTTCAGTACTTGGCCCGTTTTCGTATCCTTTACAAGAACATTACATACAAAATATGTGAACTGTAATATTAAATATCGATTTTGATATATTTTCTCCTCGATGGGCATAAGAAACATGAATCAGCTATCAACAGAGGAAAATTGAGTACATCTTTTTCCTATCTATTACTCAGTGGCGAAGCAAAGTCCGCACACTGTAGCACCAGCACGGTGGTGACAAAACTTTCACGAGTTGCCACTTGACGCGACCTGGGGAGCAACTAGAGCTCTTATGAACTGGTCCCAACGCTTTGCAGACACACACGGGAGTAAATGGAAATGCATATTTTGTTTGACTCTCTGAATGTAATTGTGCAATCTGAGTCTTCCATGGTACTACTTTTTTTAGCTTAAATTGTCAGTACTGTGCGTTTGACCCGATGCGATTTTTCACAATCTTTTACTACCGATCGTAACTGAACGCAGATTAGTGTGTTCTCCCGCAAGATATAGCTCCAGACGATTAAATCGAATCATACAAAACTAAATCATTTTACAAAAGAAAATGAAACGGTTATATATGTATATAGTCTCTCTTGTGTAAGGAAAGAAGGTGCAAAATTCACGAAAATTGTCCAAGTTGTTTTGCATCATATCGTCGTCGTCGTTGTTGATGTCGAGTGCGAAAATTCCATTGTTCAGGGACTGATGTCTGGGATAATAAGCCTTTTGATAGCCTTCGGTGTACTGAAGATTACTATACCTATCAGAAAAATTGCTATATTGTAGCTATGCTACAACTCAAGGTCAAAATACCAACGTTACATACTTTCTGCAACTCATCCAAATTCAACAAATCTGTTAGTTTCGTAAGTTGCATGTGGTATATTATGGGCTTCATACGGTTTACGATATCACCAGTTGTTCATCAGCAGATCATGTGAAAAACGGGAAAAACCGTAATTCTTAGTACCAAATCTACTGACTCAAACCGATGATTTTTTTTGCCATTTGCTCTAAAGATAGCTACGTCTACATACTACCTCCGCAATGTACCCAATGCTGCGTGGCG
This sequence comes from Locusta migratoria, assembly GCA_026315105.1. Taxonomy (NCBI): domain Eukaryota; kingdom Metazoa; phylum Arthropoda; class Insecta; order Orthoptera; family Acrididae; genus Locusta; species Locusta migratoria. The sequence goes on from CM048746.1 coordinate 449,403,638, forward strand.
GTGAGTACTCATTGTTAGTACAGTTAGTTCTGTCGTCCGCCTCTGTAGCTCAGCGACTGCTGCGTCACTGACTACCATGCAGGGGGTCCGGGTTCGATTCCCGGTGGGGGACTGGGTGTTGTGTTTGTTTCATCGAGATTCAAGTCGCTAAAACTTTCTTAACCCTCTGTGATATCTCTGTCATATATTACTAGCTTACTTAGGCTAGTCACTAATTTTGCAGGAGATTTTTAGGTTGTAGTTTTTTTAATATATATAATTTTTTATTTTAAATTTATTTTAAGAAAAGGTTTGATACACTACTTTAATCGTTGTTAATATTTCACTTTTTTTCAGATGGCAGATGGCCTGTTCCAATTGTTCGATTGACTTACTAGAACATTAAGTACGAATCATAATATTAATACATGAACATTTAGTATTGAGATTGTTATACCTTTCCCTAGGTGGCGCAAAAAAATCATGTATATGAATCCGTTAAGAATGATGTATTATGTAGATCTGTTTCGTATCGATCACTCAGTGGCATAGAAACGGGTACCAGGACCACGGAGGTGGCTCAACTTTCGCAAGTCGTCACTTGACGGCAGTCGGGGAGCAACTAGAGAGCTAATGCAGTGACCCCGACGCTTTGCATACACACACGAGCGTAAATAAGACTCCTGGAAGTTTATGTTCGTTATCACCGTTACCACGGTCACGGTACGGACGATAACAGTTAAAGCGATTCATAGTTATGTTAGGTAAGCGTTAAACCAATTAACTCCTAAGAGAGATGGGTGTCTTGACAAGTCGAAGCTTGCCCAATATGTCAGTGAACTACGAGTTAACCACAAGATTTCACCTCAAGCATCATCCACCCAGGAGCGAAGTTACAACCGCGCGATTCATGCATTCCGCGAAACAAAACAAGATTCGATTAAAAAATAGAGCGAATCACAGAATCAATAAAGGACTATGTGCTTAGTTATTATACGTATAGCGTAAACGGTACCATAAAAATTCCTTACATCTAAACAAAGAAAACTTTTTCTAGTAAACACATACTGGAGAACACATTTCTTCTGATACACGCTCTTTGCTTGCCATATTTTTGGTGTAAATAGGGCAGACCAAAACAAGAAAAGAATGCCAATCCAAATGGGATTTAAAATGCATATCTTAAGAGCTATGGACTCTTTTCATCGTCATTAATGGAAAAAAATTACTGTCACCCAAGTTTGAATTCCAGTCGTAATATCATGACAATTGGTGCTACACATCTGTCAACATTATGAAATTTATTGGTCTGTTGACAGAATTATCAAAGACTACTCCAACTTCCAGCTTACATTATGACACAAATTTTACCAAGTAAAAACTACAGTTTTGTTGAGTTTAAAATGTAATAAATAGATTTCTTATTACAACTTAAGAAACAACGTTAAAAGTATATTTTCGTAAATTATACACGCCACATAAATAGGTTCGTATAACATTTGATCTATATCGCCAGCAGGCAAAGGGAAGAAATGTCACGAGAATAAGGATAAACCAAGTATCTATAACCACGGACACGCAGAAGACACGTACTCACGAGGAGAATTATCAAAATGAATGTCAACAGGAAATTGATGGTCAACAAGGGAGTTCTGACATGAAGCAGGAGAAAATAAGGATAAACACAAGAAAACATGGAAACGGATGACGAGCCGAAATTTTAGTAAATGGGAAGCTGTCTACCTCGGAGTTATGACATGCTACATCCAGAGCCCCTTGTAAATTCATCTTCGACAGTCAGGGAATGAATGAGTATCGCAACACCTAGAACGCACGCAGTACATGACAATAAAAGGTTTCACCCTTACAACGGGCACAGATTTGAAAGTGCTCCCCTCTAGATGCCACTGTTACAATCCTATAAAATAGCCACCTTGAGGTGTTACTAATTGTCACCTAGAGGTGTTACTAATGGTCAACAGCCTTAGGGATTATGGTCACGGCGCAGAAGTTAACGATGTTATGTTACAAGAGGTAGGCAAGGAGATTCAGATAAATATAGTGTGTTACGATACGATTTCAATAGTACGTTGAGTGGCGAATCAGGCGCAGCATTTCTTATTAAGCAGGGCATCTTAGTAACCGATATCGAGCGGTTGGAAAACAGACGGTCTTGTGTAAATAACGGGGTTTGTTATATAAGCATCTATACTCCATTAGGCAACCAACACAGGAAGGAAGGGGCGCATTTTTATGGACCTATATTTAATACAAAGGGGCGAAGAGGAAATGGTATTAGTTGGAGATTTAAATTGTGTGTTATAGAAAAAAGATCAGAAATCAAATTTCAATTACAGTGTAGAGCTGGATTGTAATACGAGACTTGCGATTCTCAGACACTTCGTAAATCGTTAATGGTGACTGCCAATGATTTACATTCTACACCACAACTTCAGCTAGTCGACAGTATATGTATCACATAGTGTCTCAATTCAAGAATTTTTGGAACTGTAACATGGCCAGTCTGTTTCTCTGATTCGCGTACAATTGACAATTGAGCATGAGAAACTGTTTTTCGCTGTCGAAATATCTGGAAACTAAATGAAACAGTCCTCAAGGATAATGCTTTGAAATAACGCGTGGAAGAAGTGAGTAACACCTGCATCAGACGTCGAAGGAACTTCCTGAGTGCGACCTAATGGCGGTGGGCACATGCGAAATCGAAGCTCATAAGTTGCTTGAGAATATACTCTCATGAAATATGAAAGGAGTATGTTCGAATTTTACGTCCGTTGTCTCAGGGAACTTCACGAGAGTCGCAGCCCAACAGCGGAAACGAAGGCGAAATTAACGGAGCTGAAACACAAACAGATGGAAGGCATCGTAATCCGTTCGAGAGACCATCACAATGTGGCCGGAGAAGAGCCCTCTCTGTAGTATCTCGTAAGAGAGCAACGTCATGCGCGGTGGAAATCTATGCACAGTCGCAGGAGAGAAGACGGAAGTCGTCTGTAGCATCATGGAGGAATAAAATATGTAGCTGAATACTACACCAACTTGTACGCTTCGGAACCTACTGATGTCAATTCCATCAAACGAATGCTGAATAACCTTCCTGAAAGGCTGGACGCACAGAATGCGGAGTTATTACTTGATGGTGTCATGAACAAGAAATGATGGATTTAGTTAAGGGATCATACTCCTTATCCCCAAAGAAAACCCCTGCAATGGCATTAACAAAATCCGCTCCATATCGGTATTAACCACCGATTATGAGATGGTAGCTCGCGTTATGGCAACAAGAACTAAACGAGTAATCCACAAAATAGTAAATACTAGTCCGACAGCGGTAGTTTCTGGACGCACGATCCTTCACAGCCTGACCGAATACAGTGAGCGAATAAGCTACTATGCTCTCCCACGCCCAGAAGTGGCAATCTTACCCTTAGATCTAAACAAAGCCTACGACAAGATCAGGCACCAGTAGTTTTTCGATGTATTGACTCATTTAATGTTTGGGGAAAAATTTGTGTTAAATAATCAAAACTTTACTTCAAAATATCACATCAAATATTGACATAAACGGACATATCACAAAAGCAGTCCCTTTAGAGAAATCTATTCGACAGGGGTGTCCTTTGTCTATGATTATTCGTCATTGCTGTAGACACATTACAGGATTCATCAACAAGCTCTAAGGAATAAGTCATCAAATGCGTGGCATATGGCGATGATGCGAGAGTAGTCCTTAATAGCACACTGGAACTATGTGCTGTGAAGACGGCAGTTCTAGAAGAATTTGGACAGGTGTCAGGATCGATACTGAATATACGCAAGACTAAACTACCACCATTAGGGAAAGGGTTCCCAAACAATGGGGGAGAAGAATACAAGAGAACTGACAAACTACTTTGCATACTACTGTGTAATTTTCCACTGAGAACGGCGTCAGCGGCTTGGAGAAATATTGCGGTGAATCTTCCCATTGAACGTGTGGTGTAATGGTTAGCGTTGCAGATCGCTGTGCTGGCGATCCCCGGTTCAAATCCCGCCACTAGCAGAAAAAATATCTTTGTATTTACTATTTCTAGAACATTCATCATGTTGATAACTGATGTATATACATGTGGGGTCTGTTCCGAGAGAACAGACGTCACTTCTGATCCTTCAGTTGTTATTATTCAACATTCATAGACTACATGACATCAACTGCGATTGGGCAAAACCGAAAAAGTGTACCCAGCCGGGATTCGAACCCGAGTCTTCTGCTTTCTAGGCAGTTGCGCTGACCCCTACACCGCTGGGGACACAGTGATCACCGCACCTGCAACAACTACCTAAGCACGCCTCCCGTCGTAGGGGTCAGCGCAACTGCCTAGAAAGCAGAAGACTCGGGTTCGAATCCCGGCTGGGTACACTTTTTCGGCTTCGCCCAATCGCAGTTGATGTCACATATTCTATGAATGTTGGATAACTGATGTACTTGTAAATTCTAGAAATTTCTTTCTATGTATAAATACTGGAGCACACCAAGCAGGAAGCAGTCTGTACTGAGTATGTTTATGTTCTAAGTTTGAAGTGTTGCGCTCTATTAACGACCAGGCTACTAATAACGGACCACCTGCAGTTTTCAATCTGACAATAATCCAGTCACGTATTGCTCGCAGAAAGAAAAATTGTCGGAATGTCTCTGTGTGGGCTCTAATCTCTCTGATTTTATCCTCATGATTTCTTCGTGAGATAGACATAGGATGGAGCAATATTCTACTTGACTCCTTGTTAAAAATGTTTGTTCTCGAAACTTCGACTAAAGCCCTTACCAAGCTACAGAGCGTCTCTCTTGCAAAACTTTCCACTAGAGTTTATCGATCATCTCCGTCCTCGATTACCAAACGATCCTGTAACGAATCGCGCTGCTCTGTTAGATCTTCTCTACCTCCTCTATCATCCCCATCTGGTACCGCTCTCACATTAACAATTCTGTTAAGATGATACGTCCATTGCCGATCTGGTACAAATCCCACATCGGTGAGCAGTAGTCAGACAGTGGGCGAACAAGTGTACTGTAACCTACTTCCTTTGTTTTCGGACTGCATTCCCTGAGGGTTCTTCTAATGACTCTGTCTGGCATCTGCTCTACCGACGATTCATTTTATACGGTCGTTCAATTTTAAATCACTTCTAATGCCTACTCCCAGATAATTTATGGAGTTAATTGCTTCCAGTTGTGGAACTGCTATAGTGTACCTAAATGATAAAGGATCCTTCTTTCTCTGTATTCGTAGCACATTACACTTGTCTACATTGAGATTCAATTGCCATTCCCTGCACCATGCGTCAATTCATTGCAGATACCCCTCCATTTCAATACAATTTTCCATTGTTACAACCTCTCGATATACTACAGCATCAACCGCAAAAAGCCTCAATGATTATGTTCAAATTTTTGTATATCTATCGGACTCAATTGCTGGGTTATTAGACCGCAGCTTACAAACTACCAGGGGAAACTAACCTAAAGAGAACACAAACCCGAGGGGGGGGGACTCGAATCCCCCACGGCGAACGACAGCACAGCACCCCAATGAATGTGCCAATGCGCACGACTAATCCGCCGCGACAAGCCTGGGTGAACTTATGATGTTATCCACGAGGTCATTTGCATATTTTGTGAACGTTTATTGGCACACTAACTATCAGTACACAGATACGACCTGGAAAGCTATTCAGTCTTACTACAGAAATCGACAGACAAAAATTCTTATTACCAGCATTTCAGAAAAAACGATATACGGAAGATGGTACAACAGACTATGGTAACTACCGAATATTCAATAGTAAAACAGACCAATTGCCAAAGGTGCCCCATTGCTGGGCACTGTGATACTTGCACACAGGAACATCGTAAACTCCATCAAGGAAGTCACTCCCGTCAGCAACAGGTACATGACAGCACGTATACGACGCACCAACAGAAATTATACACTGGACAATGCTCATTGACCATGTAGCTATTACCCACAAACAGTAGCATGAAATGCACAAGTTCGAAGAGGTGCCAATATTGACTCAGACCACTACCTTACACGAGTAAAAGTACAATTCACACCACGAAATACTATCGCAAGAAATCGCACCTACAGAGATTCGACATAAACAGTCTCCGCAAAACAAACAAAGGACTAATGGGAGAAGAAACGGGAAAAAACGTGATTATACTTAAAGCAGATGAACTAATACCGCTGAGAAAAGAGAAGGAACATGATGGTGGAACGACAACTGTAAAACGCCCTTAAAGCATGCAAATTAGCCATCCAGAAATACAGCAGCCAGAAGACGCCAGAAACAACAGAATTTCTTCAAAGTAGCCGCGGTGGAGTGGCCAAGCGCATTGAGGCCCTATGCTGCGATGCGCGAGGCCGCTCCTCATCGGAGGTTCGAATCCCCCCTCGGACATGGATGTTTGTGCCGTCTTTAGTAGAAGATAGTTCATAAGCAGGTCTTAGACTCGGACGTTCCTGCCCTGAACAAATTTTTAATCTATAAACAATTTTGAAAACCAGAGCTATTAGACATAAGCCCACCAGATGTACCGAGTGATCAAAAAGTCAGTATGAATTTGAAAACTTAAAAAATCACGGAATAATGTAGATAGAGAGGTAAAAATTGACACACTTGGAAATGACATGGGGTATTATTAGAACAAAGTTTAAAAAATGTCCGACAGATGGCACTGGACAGCCTAGGTTTAAGTAGTTTGTAAGCTACGGACTGATGACCACGCTGTTTGGTCCGATAGACTTACAGACATTTGAACATTTCAACAGAAATACTCAAGGAATGCGCCGAGAAGGTTTACCTGCAAATTTCTACCGAGAAAACGCAATTTATGTGTAGCTGTCAAGCAGAGCATCTGGCCACAAACTAGGGATGGGTAAACTATCCACATTTTAAATACCCACTAGACTAGGAAAAATATCAGAAGAAATTCTAGCACAGAAACTAAAGAGAGCCTACGGTTGAGCACACCAACTTTACAATAAAAAGTCCATGTCCATGCAAGCAAAAATCAGGAATTATGGCACTGTCATTAAACCCGAGGTGCTATACGCAGCAGAAACCTTGTTACTCCATAACAAGATTCTGCTACAAAATCTACAAAAAGCAGAACGAAACATCATTCGGAGAATCCCTGGACCACGAAAAACTGAAGCTGGATATAGAATGCAAAGCAATAAAACTACAGAGAAGCTTTCAAATATTGCTTCTGACATTAGAAAAAGACGCCTAAAATTCTATGGACACACACACACAGACTCCCTGAGTATAAACTCATACGTCCAGATTTTCACAGCTACTGAAAACCTTAAAGCTATGACATGGGTCTAACAAGAACGAAGAGAGCTTACTGACGCTCATCTAACCATTCAGGGCACTGCATACCGCAACATTTACCGAATTACGCAAGTGGGAAGTCCAGCCAGAGACAAGAAAGAAAGCCATGAGCGAGAAAATGAAGGTCTCATGGACAAATCGTAGGAAGAACTGTAGAGTCTTCACGTGATCCACAAAAGTTTTACTACGTGTATAAAATATATTGTGAATAGCACCGGTCCCACGACACTCCCCTGTAGCACACCTGACAGGACACTTATTTCGGAAGCCTTCACTCCAGTGAGAATGACATGTAGCGTTCTGTTATGTGGGAACCCCTCAATCCAATCACACAATTGGTCTGATAGTCCACATGTCCTTACATTGTTCATTAAACGACTGTGGGAAACTTTATCAAAACGCCTTGCGGAAGACAAGAAACATGTCATCTACCTGGGAATCCGTGTCTATGGCTCTGAGTCTCGTGGACGAATAGCGCATGCTGTGTTTCACGCGATCGCTATTTTCTGATAATTTTCCAAGTATATTACCATTTTTCACATTCGTAAACGAATTATCACCGACTCCACTGGCGCCGCTGCCCCCCCACCCCCCCCCAACTGGTATCGCTGAATTTGTGGTATCGATAGAGCCGAATTCTCGATGATACGCGTAACGAAATGAGAGACAGAACCGTGACGTGGCATAGGGTGACCCACTATAAATTACATAACTATAAGTTTTAATAAATCTTGATTGCAAAATACTAACACAAATTATTTACAAACTTATGGAAAAACTGGTGGAATACGAATTTGGGCAAGATCAGGTTAGAGAAAGCTTTTAACAATGTTGGCCGGAAATCATTTTCAAATTTTGAAGCTAGCAGCAGTCAAATACACAGGATGTAAAGTTAAATCCAACTTTTACAAAAACTAGACAGCAGCCATGAGTATGAAAGAGACGCAGTTGTTGGAAAAGACAGGGTTATAGCCTTTCCCCATTGATGTTCAATCTGTATACTGAGAAACCTCTGAAGGCAGCAAGGAAAAATCTGGAGAAGGAATTACGGTTCACGGTGAGGAAATAAAAACTTTGCTATTTGCCTTTGACGTAATTCTGTCAGAGACAGCAAAGGACCTGCAGGAGCGGTTGAACGGAATGGACAGTGTTATGAAGGGAGGGTATAACAAGAGGAAAACAAGGGTAATAGGATGAGAAAATAACTTCTCATGGCGGAAGTAAAGGAGTTATAAAATGCAAAATGGCGTTTGGAATAAAGCCGTTTCTGAAGTATCGAAATTTGTAGACATCCGATATTACTTTAAACATTAGGAGGTCCTTTCTAAAAGCATTTTCTGGAATGTAGGATTGTACTGTAGTGAAACGATGACGATAAGGTGACATGTGGTGCTGTAGCTGAATGATGATTAGATGGGTATATCACGGAACTATTGAAATACTTTACAGAATTGGGGACAAAAGAAATTTTGTGCATTTCTTGGCTAAGAGAAAGGATAGATTCGTGGGCCACATTCTGAGATATGAAGGTATTGTCATTTTGGTATTGGAGTGAAGGGTGCGGAGTAAAAAGTAGAGGGAGGCCTAGAGATGAATACAGTAGATGAAGAGGCTTGCGCAGGACAGGGAAGCGTGGAGAGCTGCAGCAAACCAGTCTGCGGACTGAAGGCCTCAACAACAACGTATTAGTATCGCATTCCTTTAATGAGATTCAGCTCGAAACCGTGTGTCAGTTGACACAAAAAGCAGAAAAAGTGCACACATAAAAACGAGACTAAGTTACGGGCAATTCTCTCTTAGGATTTTGCTCTGTAAGTATTCATGAACTATTTTTCAAGTGCCCTTGCTGGCTTTTATCATGCAGACTTACGGGAACACGTGTGGCTTCAATTAGATCCTTCCATTTCGAGCTTCAAAAATATATCAGGAATTACCGTGAAGCTCACCTCGGGCATCAGACGTGCTCTGACGTGCGCAGCTGCAGACACTTCTGACATCAGAAGACACTCCCAGCCTCTGTCCTGCTGTCATCCTGCAACCAGCCTAAAGGTTAGCTGTTCTCTCCCTCTTGTCTCGACTATGGGTTCATAGGGAGATGCCCGCACGTTACATGCACTGTAGGATCATATTTGGTTCTTGATTTGTTGGTAGGATTCTGAGTCAAGATTTAGCCCTTCGAATTTTAGTATTGCACTAAAGCGGATTCGCCCAAACAATCGACGAGATGAGTGTTAAATATTTTATTTACGTATTTATCATTCTACAAACATATGAATTAGACCAAATTCTCAAAAACAGACGGGATTGGTCGGTGGTATTCATACGCAGCTTGTGGAAGCGAGTATGTGTTATTAATGTTTAACGTTTGTGTAGTTTATGGGACTTTACTACGGGGTCATCAGTCCCTAACTTACTAACTACTTATGAACTAACTAAAACTAAGGACGTCACAAATATCCATGCCTGAGGGGGATTCGAACCCCCGATCGTAGTGGCCGCGCATACCGTGACTGGAGCGCCTCAGTCGGCCGGCTGTGTTATTACTTGTGTATGGATGTTGATCGCACTAATTAGAAAAAGGGATGCAGAGAAGCTTATGTCCTTGAACGATAAAAGAGCACTATGATATGAAAGGCAAGACGTATCACGGCCGTGATTTACTGCGGAAACTAAGGTTGCAAGTTGCAGAGGACATGTCAACCAAATTTAAGCAGTCTCTTCCGCAGATGGTGTCTTTGGACATGGGAGGACTGAATGGCTATATCATCCAGCAGACATAAATGGACGGGGAAACTGATCACGTGTTTATAAATATAATACTCCTATCTGCTCAGATTATCGTCCCTATAATTACAAACTATTGTAACTGATTCAAAGGACAAAAACACACACACACGCCCGAGGGAGGACTCTAACCTTAGTCGGGAACGGCCGCCATATTGGTATCATGGCGGCTTAAAACATGCGGCCATGAAAGGAGCCGGTTAGCGAAAAAGTTTTGAAACATACACAAAATTGTCATTTCAGTTCACCGCAAACTTCAACTATCGGTATTAAAATATAAGAACTACTTTAAAATAGGAATAAATAAATGTTGTTTACTATGTTAGCTTAATAACGTAGTAAAGACTGTACATCTATGCACTGTTCAAGTTTGTTAGTAATGGTAGTTCTTTCGTCCGCCTCTGTAGCTCAGCAACTGCGTCATTGACCACCACGCACGGGGCCCGGGTTCGATTCCCGGCGGGGGACTGGGTGTTGTGTTCGTTTCATCGACAGTCAAGTCGCTGAAATTGTCTGTAACCTTCTGTGATATTACTGTGATATATGACTAGCTTACACTAGTCACTAATTTTGCAGGAGATTTTTAGGTTTTCGTGTTATTATTATTATTATTATTATTATTATTATTATTATTACTATTTTTTTCAAGAATAAGGTTTTAAATTTTTAGGAAAAGTTGATTTTTCCTACTTAAATACTTGTTAATATTTAAAATTTTTCTTGCGACGGCCTGTTCCAATTTTTAGAGTCACTTACCAGAACGAATCATTAATACGTGAACATTTAGTATTGATATTTAATATTATTATACCTTCCTGGAAGGCTCCCACTTACCTGCCAGATAGACGACATCGCTGGAGTTACAATTACTGAAGATGGCCTAAAAGAAGAACCGAAACTAGTTGAATAAAACAAAATTCTTGCACTCTACACTGTTCTATATATGTAAAACTTATTTGGTACTTGACGGGAGTTGGGAAGCAACTAGAGGGCTTAGAAACTAGCCCCGACGCTTTGCAAACACATACGAGCGTAAATAAATCTTCCTATTTTGTTCTGCTGTCTGAACCTAAGAATGTAATCACTGTCTTGGAAAGTACGAACAGTTTTTAACGTAAAATTGTCATTACCGTACATTTGACCCGAAGCGATTGTTCGAATTTCTTTAATATTGCGCGTTACCGGACGGGAATTAGTGTTTTCTTCCGCCAACATAGAGCTCACAAAAGAAAAAAATCTTTGTATATAGAAATAAATCATTTGACGGAAGAAAATGAAATTATTAGTAGATGTTTTTATTTATTATTATTTCTCCTCTTTCGCGTAATGAAAATGGTGCTCCTTTTTTTCTTAATGCATAATGCACAATATAATTCCAGGACTTATTGTGCGAGATGATTATGCTGATGATGACGACGGCGACAAAGCTGTAAGATTTTTCTCTAAGCTTAATCGTATTAGGATTGTAATGGAACATCCCTTTCCCAAAGCTTTAATGCAGCGATCGATGCGAACCGATGGTGAAGTGAAGCTGGGGATACCATGACAATTTTGATAAAACGTCTAAAATAATCTAGTTATCGTAAAGAACTGTATTAAAACGCTCAAATGAAGAATCTCATAGTGAATTAAAAGAACAACATTGTTTAAAACAGTGAAAATTGAATAATAAACAGTTATTAATAGGGAACATTCTATAGAAGAAACTAAATAAATAGCTCATATAGAATGAATGATGATGAAGTTTAGTATGTCTCATGACTGGTACAACTAAGAAACGAGGTAAATTAATCCAATGCTGCCTCATTAGAAAATTTTTCAATTAATTACACCGTCAATGGCAATTAAGGAATTTACGTAACTCTATTAATATATAGCAATAGAAAAAGGTTAAGACAACTTTCTCAAGTCTTGCAGTTTGCGAGGTGTGCTGCGTTAAATTTTGTGTTCTTTTGTCGATGGATAACTTCGACGACTGTTAACATTTAACCGGCGAGACTCGCGCCTTTAAAAAGTTACGCGTTTGATTGCCTGTATAACATTATTCTGGAAGTCAAAGAAATGTTTGTAATGCGCTTAATGTCTAAATACGCATTTCTAGTTGCGTTTATAAGGAAACACACATAATTGACTATTAAAATTTGTAAAATGCCGATTGTCTAAAATTACTGTGAGCGTAATGCTCACGGCGCGGTACTCGCGGGTTGAATAAAATAGCTTTATTCTTGAAACTGTTCCTCATGTTACAAAAACAAGGAACAAGCAACTGAACAAAGATAATAAGTTCTTACCATACAATAAACAGAATAATCAATATAAAAGTTTATATAATGTGTACACAACGGCGACGCGCCGCAGCAAGGAATACAGCATGTCAGCGCTCCCAGCGGCTGGTGCACGAACTAAATGACAGCAAACAGCTGATCGCTTGCAGACAGCCGTGCGACCAAATATAACATGTTCGACACAGTCATATTTTGGACGAATTCTTCAATTTGATATTTTGCTAGATGTATTAGCCCTAATTCTGTTTACTATAGTTACAGTACCAGGATTTACATCTGCTTCAATTGAGAAATGACAAGTTATCACAGGTTAACGTCTGCAAAAAAAAAAGTTTTTATTTCGAAAACCAATTGATTTATTATACATTCAACTGGAAGTTATGTTGAAAAGTAGTTCTACGTGCCTGTCAAGTGGCTTACTTACATTCGAGCTATGGTGCTGCTCCTTCTTGTGTGCCGTGTTGTTGTTGTTATGTTTCACTATGTTTAGTGCGCTTTTTTTGTTGGGAACTGGCACTGTTGACATCGAAATTTGTCTTGTGGTGGCTGCATCGTATTCATTTGTTCATGTGACATGTCTGATATAACGCACGGTTTTTGAATGGATCTGATACTGGCGATGATAGTTTTTCTCTAGTGTTAGTTCTTGGAATAAGCTGTGGCTAGTTTTCAATGTTTGTAGTTCGGTTTCTGTGTCTGTTGGGGTATGATTCAGTTTATAAACTGTTCAGCAAATGTTGAGTGACAGTTGCTATGTTTTAATGCTCTGAGGCGTTCACTGTATCTTGTTTTGAAATTTCTGCATGTATGCTCACATATACAGATCAGCTGTTATTGCAAGAAAGTTGCTTGGGGATGCCATAGGTAATCCTTCCTGTTGGGAGTAAAATGTTTTGTTGAAAGTGAAAATTTTATTCAGTGATGAGGTTCATTCTGGTTGTTATTTCCTGATTGTTTGTTGTCTGCATGTTTTCCTTAATTGCAGGTGTTTTTCTATTATGGTGATGGTTCTGCAGTTGGGATATTTGTGTGCTTGAAAATGTTCCTGTATTTGGTGTGTTTTATTTTATTATTTTTTCTATTAGGTCACTTGGTTTCTTTAGGGTTATGTTTTATAAGTTTTTTTTTATATTGTTGGCGCCAACGTTGTCACCAATGTATGGTGCGGAGTAAACACACAAGAACATATAGTAGAAATATCTATCTCGGGAGTGAGCACTGCATTCTGCGCATGTTGTCAAGATTAAGCTGGTATTGTCAGATGATCTAGGGACAACACTGTTCGCTAATTCACTCTAAGCATCACGTTTCGTCGTGTCACGGTTTTTTACCAGCGTCGTTGTCTGGTAAATTGCCAGTTGCTACGTGTGAGTCATCTTGGAGTCGTAGAATTCGCAGAAATGGGAGAAATCGCAATTCGAAAGGATCAAAAAGCTGTGATTTTTTCTTTTTTTTATGTTTGTTAAGCTTATGGGACTCAACCGTGAGTTCATCAGTCCCTAAACTTACAAACAAATTATGAAGTAACTTATACTAAAGACGCCCGAGGGAGGATTCGAAACTCCGATGCGGGAGGCCTCATGATCCGCAACGTGGCGCTACAGACCGCTCGGCTACTCCTGCGCGGCATTGTGTATTCATAAACTGCTCTTTTCAAGTGTGACAAATCACAACTAAATGTCGCGGCTATCAAAAATTAGCAGTCACAGAAATCACAGTTATCGGACAGTCACTGTTTAGGTCATCGCCATTACACACAAACATAGGTCGTCCCGAGATCATGTGACCGTAACTGCAACATATATTGACAACACAAAATCTATTCTGCGCTTCTGAATGCTCACTCAAGAGATGTTTCTACTCTATGAACAAGAACTATGGCCTTTAGATGGGAACGGAGAGGTGCGGGGGAAGGCTCCCGCGCAAAGTTATAGGTCAATGTTCTATGCTTTTTTTTTAAATTTTATTTATTTATTTTATTTTAACGGCAGATACGAAGCGTGGTGTACAACAAAAGCCAAAAAAGTCGTACACACTTTCAACGACGACTCCTATTGGTAGCAAGGCCATGACATTTAACATAAATTATAAGCTAATGGCATGTTAAATAAAATACAAATGTAATTAAATAGGTGCAATATTTACATTTTGCATAAAAACTTTGATGATCTATGTTGGTCTCTCTCACAGTCACTCTCGGCCGTGTCGTCACGTGAATATTCCCTGTGATATGTAAAAGTGCGAGATGAGCTCTCATGCTCCGCTGTGTCTGCATTCGATGAATGGTCAATGGGATTATTAGCATGTACTACAATGTAGTCGGCAATTGAAATTTCCATGACACTATCGCGCTGCCTATACTCACGAAGTTTCCTGTATTACCCAATGTTCCCCGTCTTTTGCAATGTCACAGTTAACCCTCGAGCAGTCGCGCATTTTCATGGTGCGGGAGCAGTCGCGCGGTACGCTAAGTGCGCCACGTACGTTGACTCAGTTCTGTTACGCTTTTCACATGAACTCATGACAGTACTAATGTTTACAGTTAATTTTCTAAAAGGTAGATGTGCTATCACTCACTCAGGTATTACACATTTTGGCTAATTAATACGAATTTATTTCGACACCAAATTTCCAAATACTACATGTCTAATCAAGAAATATGTATATAATATTTATCACTTTCATTGCAAAAAAGGTTAATTATTTAATTTGACAGTTAATGGCACTTCTTATTATTAACGTAGATGAAAATCCAAGAATTTAAATCGTACAATTTAACTGACAAAAGATTATATTTTACTATCAGCTTTGAAAACAAATATGTTCGTACTGAATGTCTACTGAAATGTTGTTGTATCAGCTTACAGACAGCCCAACTCAGCAATTTCATAAACGTCAAGGATCATATCTCTAGTCTTCTGAGTCTGTAGTTGCAACCTGACACTTTTCACACGAGTAACTAATAATCACATGTTTCCTGCAAACAAAACTCTTACATGAATCACACTTTATTGTTGTGTTAACATTCTTGGCTCTTCCACAAATAATACACAGTCCTCGTTTGTTAGAAGAAGGCTGCACAAGTTGCTCAGATGTTGTCTGACACCTTTGAAGAAACAGCGAAATATCCTTAGGAAGGCTTGGAATTTTGACCCTTTCTACTAGATGTGCTTTCATGAGATCATAAGCAAAGTTCTTTAGAAAAATCCTTCTTGACACCTTATGATTTTGTCCATTTGAATAAAATAGGATCTGGGCGTTGATGCCCGCAATGTCCATTAGAGCGAAAAAGATTACCAAGGGCCATCTTCTCGTAATACGAGCCACAGAATATGTGCCACACATTTGGTCGACTGTATCAACGCCGCCCTTCGTGGCATTATAATCTAACACAATATCTGGCTTACATGAATCTTCATCATAGTACCTGAATCGTAAATAGTTGACAGCAACAGAACCGCCTTGTTCTTCTTTGGCACATACGAAACCAATGACATGTCATTATTATACGCGAAAAGGGACGAACCTGGTTCTCGATCTTTCCTAGGCAAAAATTCGCAAATTTCTCGTTTATTTTTTCTCAGTGTCCCAATACATGTAAGCTTTTTCTGCAATAGTGATATGGCCAAGGTACAACTTGTGTACCAATTATCCATTCTTATATTTCTGTTGGATCCTTCTATATGACTCACTAGCCTGTGAACTATTTCTGAAGCTGAATTGGAGACTGCGTAAGGTCCTTCAGGTTGCTTTCCACAATATACCTCGAGGTTGCTTGTAAAAAATGTTTTCACCTCACAAAGTGCGAATATCTTGATGCCATATTTGGCAGGTTTGTGGGGAATATATTGTACAAATCCACAACGTCCCCGAAAAGCTTGAAGTTTTTCATCAATGGTTACAAACTCACTAAGATTGTACGTACTTTTACAATTGGTGACAAACTCTTCCAAAATGAAGCTTACTGTAGCCAACTTATGAAATTTTCTTCTCTCTTCTCTAGTTGTTTTATCATCAAAACGAATAGAACGTATCAAGAACAGGAATGGCCTGTAGCTCATCACAGCTCTTGCAATTTCGATTCCTGATCCATCGGTATTCCACATCTCCATTACATGCGTATGATTAGCTTTCTTTATTCCGAAAAGATAAAGTAAACCAAGTAGTGCCAGTATTTCAGTTCTCGTCGTTTCTTTTTTATCTCTTTCTCATTGATAATCAGGTATGAGCTGAATGTATTTGTTTGTGTAATGTACAATTATATCAATCATTTCCATGCTAAATATCTTACTGAATCCAGAAATCTCGGTTGTTATATCCCTAGCAATAGCCTTTGGTCCTGGAAATGTTTTTACAATATTTTTACTTCTGGCTTTGATTTTGGCTGTGCTCACTACTTTCATCCAGTTGTTTTGTCCTTTCCCACGAACCAATCACCAGTACAACCTGACTGACAGTTACTGTCTTCATTTTCATCAAATAAGTACTCTTGTTCACTTTCAGTGTAATGGTCACTATGAGCAATTACCTCTTCTTCATCATCAGTGTCATCATCCGACATACTGCCTACATATTTCAAAAAATCTGGATCTTCATTCAAGAACCATTCGAGTTCCTCGCTGGTTAAACGCTTCCTTGCCCTAAAATGAAGTATTCTCATGAACACAGATCATAGGAATAACGTAACAGAAATGCAACACTACGTTTGAGAAATAAAAAAAAAAAAAAAAACATACTTGACCAGTCGCACGGCGCACTAAGTGCGCTAGTTATGACAACGCTTCACAAATTCTCCTGTTCAGAATTTTCTTGAGCACCGACAATTACCAGACTGCACACAACAATAGTGAGGATAACAGTGGAGGAATATCTAGAGTTTCAAACGTCTCCATTGTTACCAACATAACGAGAACCATGTTTATTTAACTATGGCGCACTCAGTGCGCCAGCGCGACCGCTCGAGGGTTAATAGCATCGTCTGTGGCTTTCTTTAGATTTGCTATAGGCATGTCACCATAGACGTTGTGCTGCATCTACCGCTTTCTTTACACAACCGTTTCTCAAGCCAAGAGTTGCAACTATCATTCCTCTGGAGTCATTCAACCACTGCATAACATCCAATACATCTTGTGGTTCCGCAACATTTGCCGCAGGTTAGATCACTGCCAATTCATGATTACTCGCTATTAGAGTCTGACCGAAATGTAATTTGCGTCCGAAACCGAAACTTAAATAATCAATCTAAAATTTCGGTAAATTTACATTATACCACAAATGACTAGCTTTCACACTTTCTGCAAGATCCTGTACTAAGCCTTCTTGGGTGTGTGTAAGCCTAACTGCAGAATATGACACGGGAGGCGTACAGTTTTACTGCAAACATGCAAAGTAAATACTACGAAATGCTAGATCCTATACATGACTACCACATACAAAATAGAAAAAAGTAATAATTTGTTTGTTTATCAAAGTAGCCTTTAAAATATTTATCTGGAGAGCACTATCTTTATACAGACATCTTCACTTTCATTTTGCAATCAATAAACAACTTTACATATCTGTTTTTACTAATTACGCAATGCATATAAGTTACAGTCAGTACATCAACTTAATTTTAGTAGTGCAGAAAGTATTTCGAAAAATAACGTCACAGTTCCGACCACCAGTATGATGTTGTCATTGTAAAATTACGCAAAACGAACAGGAAAAGCTGTGTGCCACATTATCAATGTTTCCCAAACCCATGTTGGTTATTAAAGAAGCCCCTCGCTCTCAAGAAGACATATTAATAAATTTTTCAGCGTAATAATATGATAACCCGTTTCATTCAGTTCAACACAGAATAAGTTAAATTGTTCCTAACACAGCATCACTACTCGATACGATTGGGTTATATTGTGATTAACAACAAAATAAAATTGTGGAATATAACGAAATTGTGATTGTAAAAAGAAATCAAATGTTCGTAAACGTATGGGACTTTTTTGGTTATCAGTCCCTAGGCCTACAAAGTACGTAAACTAACTGAAACGTGACGATTAACAGACACACACCCATGCCTGAGGGAATACTCGAACCTCCGACGACGAGCAACCGCGCGCTCGCACAGCATCCATTTCGTCTTCTTCGAACGTTTAAAGACTGTAAGTTTTGGGCCACAGTCGTAATTTCCTCTACATTGTCAGTAGAAGAGATCACACGTTGTTCTCACACACACAAATCGTCCAGCGTAGCGGTCACACCGTACACAACACCAATTTACGTAATAAATACACCCCTGAACGAAAGAATGCACTATAATCAGCGTGCACTGCTAATGTTTACAATCTTTCTCAGAGGACTCTAAGCCTCTCACCGTCGCAATGTTGTGGCGTTGAGCGCGACGTGCGCAGGCTTTCTTCTATAGGGGGTGCTGGATCGCACCAAGACCCCTTATGACGATCGACCACTCCTCCACAATAACTTCAACTAGCAGATCAAAATGTCCAAAACAACATAAAATTAGATAGTAATAATAGAATAATGTTCATTATGACAACCTAATAAAATAGTAAAGATTGTACAACTATGGGTGGTCGAAGTAGCCTTGTAACATAAATTCTTCCGTCCGCCTCCGTAGCTCAGGCGACTGCGTCGCTGACTACCACGAAGGGGGCCCGGGTTCGATTCCAGGCGGGGGACTGGGCGTTGTGTTCGTTTCATCGAAAAAGTCGCTAAAATAGTCTCAGCTTTAATCTAGCGGACACGATCATTACTTGATCACCAACACTGTGCAATATGACTAGCTCGCTTACGCTAGTCACTAATTTTATAGACAATTTTACGTTTTTGTTTACTTGATTTTAAGGACGTTTTAAACTTGGAGAAAAGTTTTATTTTATTACTTTAATTCTTGTTTAATACTTGGCACATAGTTTTCGTTTACCTCTTTCTGTTTTAGGTTGATTTATCATAACATTACGTACAAAATACGTGAACTCAATCATGAAGTACCGATATTTAATCTCTATATCTGTGTAAAAGCGAAGACACTCATTCACTCACTCACTTACTGACTAAACACGGAATCTGGAAAACTACTTCACCTATGAAGCTAAAATTAGGCAGGAATATGGTTTATAGGCAGAAGAAGTCAGCAATGAAAGGATTTTGGGATAGGAGCGATAGTTCATGAGATGACGTCATATACAATATACAACTTACCCGTCTTGCGGCACTTGATACTGTGAGTTCATCAGTCCATTATTTGAGAAGGAGAGCACTCAGCGACTTGCAACAATCTTTAAACATAATTTCTAACCTTTAGAAAACTTTTTCTCGCTTACTACTTTTTCCGCGTCCTTGCAGGAAAATTACGCCATTTGGCATGAAGTTACTATTTATTACTCGAACACTATTATATACTCGCGAGAAATGTTACAGATGGTATACACACATACCAGTCAACGTACGTCCGAAAATTTATCATAGTACTACACACAATTCATGAGATACGAAGTAAATAATGAGATGCGCGAAAAACTGATACGTTAAGCGACAACACTGGTAATTTTCTCCTAAACCACAATCACATGTGGTCCATATATTCCTTAAGGGAGATAACGATTTATATAGGAGTAAGAACCACATTCGACACATGGTTCAAGAGATATAACGCCACAAACAATAGCAGTTGCAAGAAACTGCCACATAATGCGACGAGAATAAGTATTAGCGACTTGCAACAAACTTTAAAAACAATTTCAACCTTTATTAAACTTTTTCTCGCTTACTTCGTTTCGCCGGCCGCGGTGGCCGAGGAGACTGAGGCGCTCCAGACACGGTCTGCACGGCCACTACGGTCGGGGGTTCGAATCCCCCCTCGGGCATGGATATTTGTGCCGTCTTTAGTATAAGGTAGTTGATAAGTAGTTTGTAAGTTTAGGGACTGATGACCCCGTAGTTAAGTCCCATAAGCTTAACAAACAACAACATACTACGTTTCCGCTATTTATGAAGCAAAACTTCGGCATGACGTTGCGATTTATAATTTCAACACTACAAATTGTATTAGCAGGAAATTTCACAGATATGACCAAACTGCGTGGTCATCAGTCCGTAGCTTACAAACTACTGAAACTAAGGTAAACTAACCTAAGGACAAAAACACACACACACACACACACACACACACACACACACACACACATGCCCCAGGGAGGACTCGAACCTCCGACGGCGAGCAGCCACGGGCGCCTAAGACCGCTCGGCCATTCCACCGCGGCGTTAGATTTTAGGACAATAGCAGTGGCGTTCATGGAAAACCGCTCATCATGCCATCAGGTTTTAATGTATTACTTCTTTACAACTAACTCTGTTTGCAACGGATTTTACCGACATACAGCACTTATACAAATGAATATATAACTGCAAAATTATACAGTTTTACAACATATAATACAATAAACATGAGATCATATATACTGCAATGGGTAAAAACCTGTCACATCCTGCACCACGTATTCCAGTCATCTTACGGAAATTCCTGGAAAGCTGACAGTAGTGTTGACAACGTTGAGCTCTGAAGCGCACACGGATGCAGGCGATAACAATAGATTTCTTTAAGGTTATAAGGAAAGGAAGAAATTGCACTGAGTAAACCCAACTAATACCCATTATTTACGACAGATCTGGCTTTTAACTTATGAGACTGCAGTTTCCATTGAGACTTGTTTTTTCTATTACGATTAATAAACCACACGGCAATCTCTTCAGTACTGTGGAGTGGATTTGACATGGCCATGTTTCTCACACTGACAACTTTATGTCTTTTACTCAGGGGTGACCTCACAAAGAAATGATTCGTATTAGATCCTGGACAAATAACAAGAAATATTGTCTATAGTAAAGTTGTGAATGAAAGATACAAATCATTTGCATTTTGATTACTATCTTTCTTTGTTTGGATACTGTACTTAAAATTTTGTATATTATGCTATTTCTTACGTATTCTCTGATAAATATAACATGTTATTAGAAAAAAGGAGATGGAAAGCGAGAGAAGGGGTAAGAGAGGTACTAACTCAAGGCTTTAATAAAGAAATAAATACCCGGGAAACGCCGGGTTTTTAGGTAGTCAACATATAAGATGGTGGCGCCTTAGCCAGTACATACTGTTTACATACTATGTTGTTAATAGAGTGGCCGCTATGCCTGAGGAAACGTGACAAAGGGAATTTTCGTGTTTGTCTTCCAGTGATGTGCGCATCTCCTACTGATGAGATACTTATGGTAAAAAATAAAAAATAAATAAAAAATAATAATAATGCGCATTATATAGACGGTCATCTTCAAATGTATGAACATACTTATTTGTAGCAAGAAGTACAAATGTAAAAGGGGCTTTTGTATTACAATGCGGTTAGATGGGGAGAAAATGACAGTTGAAAGATTTGTTGAGTGTTTCTGATTGTATTGCATATTGCATTTAAAAAATACAACTATAATATTATTAATTAAACATACTCATTATTGTACTCATATGGTTCTGAGTTCTCGTTGTACTTACAAGTGTTTTCAGTGGTACGTGTATACGGTGATTCGAAATCATACAACCTCGGTGCGATCCTATGTCAGTTCTACCTTTGTTGAAGCACAAATACCGAAAAAAAATGTTCAAATGTTTGTATAGCTTATGGAACTTAACTACGGGATCATCAGTCCCTAAACTTACAAACTACTTATCAACTAGCTTATCCTAAGGACGGCACAAATATCCATGCCCGAGTGGGGATTCGAACCCCCGACCGTAGTGGCCATGCAGACCGTGACTGGAGCGCCTCAGTTCCCTCGGCCACCGCGGCCGGCCACAAATATCGTTCACAATTTGATCTTCTGCGTTTTGTTCGACTAGGGGGACCTTCTTTCATCAAGAACCCACTAGTTCCCGCAATAAATATACAGTAAAGTAGAAGAATTTATTTT
This sequence comes from Locusta migratoria, assembly GCA_026315105.1. NCBI lineage: Eukaryota > Metazoa > Arthropoda > Insecta > Orthoptera > Acrididae > Locusta > Locusta migratoria. The sequence goes on from CM048746.1 coordinate 449,426,044, forward strand.
ATATAAAACCAAATTTGCATATCTTGCAATAATGCTTTTAAAACAGTTGACTAACGAAAAGAATGTAAATATCTTTCTATGAAACAAAAGTTGCATATCTTGTATTGTACCATATTCTGTAGAAAAATAATCTTTGAAAGTTATTTTTGATTTGAAATACCTGCAAAAATAATCGATAGTTAATCGTTATATGAAGAGTTCAAAATTTTTATCGATACTACAGCATGTGTCAAAAATCGATGTTTAAGTAACACTACCTTTTTCCCCCTCGCAGCTTAACACTTTTTGAAATTCGAAACCTAAACAAGAAGCAGATAGCAACGAACAACACAAAGGAAACAAAGCCGTGTAGGGAATACACGGACATTCGGTAATTTTTGGCAATGCAGTAAAATGTTAGACGAACACGACTTCTACAGGAAGAACATATCCTAACACGACCAGAAACCACCACAATATAACGTCCGAGTAATACCAGAATAACATCAACGAACGATGTTATTTACAAACTACGATGTTGTGATTTTCATTGCTGACAACTTCATCGTCCTGGCAGTTGTGGAGTCTGTTATAACTGCCCTTTATGCGTATTTTACTGCTTATGCATATACGTCCCAAGAATGCGATTTCAAGAAACGTTTTTTACTGTTGTTTGTCATTTGTGCCATTGAACCATGACCGTAGAGCAGGGCAGAAGTTAGTAGCACTTCAATTATCAATAGGCAATGGGAAATTTTGATGCATTGCAGAGCAGGTAACACCGGAGTTGCACAACTAACCACATTACTGGGGTAGTTTAGCAGGAGTAGCTTTGTCCGCAGCGGAGTGGCCAAGAGCACTGAGGCGCTATGCTCCGATGCGCGATGTCGTTCCGCGTCAGGGGTTCGAATCCTTCCTCGGGCATGGACTATGTCTTTAGTAAAAGTTATTTCCTAAGTAGTTTGTAATATTAGGGACTGATGAACCTGCAGTAAATTCCATTAAAAACAAAAAAGAGCTTGTCACTACAAACACATTAAATATTTTTTCTTTAACAGTGGAGGGAAGCAATGTTTTGAAGCAAGTCCATAAGTAAGAATATTATAGTTCTGTTTTGCGAGGAGTTTTGATGAATGTAACCAAGTAAAATTTATCTTTATTAATGAAATAGTATAATTGATTTTCAATAAAGCAACACAAAGATCAAGGTGGTTTGTAAATCTATCGGACTCAACTGCTTAGTTATTAGTCCGTAGCTTACAAACTACTTAAATTAAGTAGTTAAACTAAGGTAACTAACCTAAGGACAACACAAACACCCATGCCCGAGAGGGGACTCGAACCCCGACGGCGAACTGCCGCGCGCACTGCAGCACGACGCCCCAGTGCACACGGGTAATCTGCCGCGGCAAGATCAAGTTATTTTGGCACTAATTTCCATGGTAAGAGGTCCAAATGTTCAAATGTTTGTATAGTCAATGGGACTTAACTACGGGGTCATCAGTCCCTAAACTTACAAACTACTTATGAACTACTTACGAACTAGGACGGCACAAATATCCATGCCCGATGGGGGATTCGAACCCCCCGACCGTAGTGGCCGTGCAGACCGTGACTGAAGCGCCTTAGTCCCCTCGGCCACCGCGGCCGGCGTAAGAGGTCCGTGATTGTCCTAAACAATGTTATTAAATCGAAAACTATCAATTAAAGTAGTTTATGACGTATTTTAATCAGCACATTTTATCATTCCACGAATGGTTTCAAAAATATTTTCATCGTCAGATAGCTGTAGGCCTTTTACATGGTGAGCTTCTAATCAGATGTTTGTTGTTTGTCTTGCTATGATGACCAACGCGGAAATATGTTAATAGATGAAAATATATAAGGCATGATGTGATCCTCCTTCAGCACTTCTGACGACTTGCAGCTCCCCCCCCCCCCCCTCCAGCTCCAAGTAAATAGAAGGTGAGTCTGAAAAGTTCGGGTCCGCACACGGGTCAGGGTTCTTTCTTGAGTACGTGCGTGGCGAACATGGTGCCCCGAGCTAATGCAGTCCTTTTTTTCCCTTTCCTCCCTAGACTGCATTTCCTTTCCCTTCCCCTCCTTTCCTCTCCCCACTCCTCCACTCGATCGCGGGACTGATCACTTTAGCAGTTTGGCCGACCAAAAGTTAGGTGAATGGTCCCATATTTTACAAACCGCGGTGACGAGGATGGGTACCCGCGCATACACATAGACACACATGTCAACAAGCGCCCCCTATCGTGCAAAGGAAAGCAGTAAAGCGGTGGTAGTGTGGTGCACGCTGCGACCCAACTAACAGGGTCAGAGTGAGAGCTCGTGTCAGTGGACCATGGACCGAAAAAGGAAGCAACGCGTTAATTTCACGTTTTGTTTCAAACTAGGCAAAAAGGCAACGGAGATGTAAGTGTATGGTGTTGAGCAGTGAGTAAAAAGTGAGTTTTTAGGTGGATATGAAGATCCGACGCGTCACCTAATTCCTTCGAGCGATTCCACAAGAAGCGTTTGTTGTGTTTCCAACAGCCGTTCGGTTGACGTCAGAACTGTATCGCAGCCGATATGATTTCTTTGAAGACCAATAAAAAAGGTATTTTGTTTGTAACTCTTGTTTCCTAAGACCATTCACGAACTTTTCAGACGCATCTTCTATGTGTAATAATAATAATAATACATGTTTCGGTATCCTCCGCAGTTGCAGTTATAAAGTTTGTATATTTGTACAAAGTGTGTAATAATGTTGAGTAGCCGCGACGGAATAGCCGTGCACACTGCGGCGCCATGCTGCGGTGCGCGCGGCCGTTCGCCGTGGAGGTTCGAGTCCTCCCTCGGTCGTTTGTGTGTGTGTGTGTGTGTGTGTGTGTGTGTGTGTGTGTGTGTGTGTGTGTGTGTTTTGTCCTTAGGTGAGTCTAACGTAGTTTGTAAGCTAGGGACTAATAACCAAGGAGTCCTGTAGATTAAAAAAAAATGTTGAGTATTTTATACCGGCTCCTTTGACGAAAGAGCTCTTTGTTTCCTCTGGTTTCATAATTCAGATCAGAAAGATGTGACCGTTTCAGCACTAAAATTCGCAGTAATATTTAACTCAGTTGAAAAATGCTGCTGTCAAAGGATTTTCGGCATAACTGTGGACTGGGATACCACCCGTCTGTTTTGACCCATGACGTCAAGATGTCAGAAAACCAGTATACGGGATATCTTAATACTTCTGTATTGTAGATACAATTAATCTGTAGTTATTATAGATAACAGAATGTATCATCGATCACATGTCTTAGGCAAAAAATTCGCGCCTTCGGCGCTCACAGATAAAAAAAAAAAAAAAAAAAAATCTCTCGGTTAACCTACACCTAACCGTCAGAGAGAAGTTACAGATCACTTTTTAAACACAAAATATTACTCTGTTCTATTTGTGGTATTTTTGCGCCCATCTAGAGGGAAGTATAAGAATTAATATTAAATATCGATACGTACTCGCTTCAGCGGTACTAAATGTCGATACTTACAGTTCACGTATTTTATGCGTAATGTTGTGGTAAATCAATTTAAAACAGCAACAGAACATCGATGAAAATATTCCAAGTACTAAACAAGCTGTAAAGTAGTAAATTACACTTTGTTCTTAATATATAATACACTTTTTAAATTCACCTAAACGAAAACCTAAAATTCCCCCTCCCCCTCCCCGGGAATCGAACTCGGGTTCCATACGTGGTACTCAGCGACACAGCCACCTGAGCTACATAGGCGGACGGCAGAAATAACGGTATTAGTTGGCATGCACAATGCGAAGTTGTATAGGATTCCTATTCTATTACACCGGCATAATAGACATCATTCTTTTATTTGTTTATAATTTTATGTAGTTTTGAACATTTTGATCTGCCAATTGTTTTGACGGCATAATACGGATTACGCGGCCGCTCCCATAGGATGTTAGTTCTCCCTCGGGCGGGAGTGTGTGTGTGTGTGTGTGTGTGTGTGTGTGTGTGTGTGTGTGTGTTTGTCCTTAGCATAAGTTTTAGGTAGTTTGTAATTATAGGGACCGATGACTTAAGTAGTTTGATCCATTAGATTTATTAACATTTGAACTTTTTTCCCGTCCTTTCTTGCCTACTGGATGACATGATCATTGAGTACTCTCATGTCCAAACACTTTTTCTGCGGAAGATGCTACTGAAATTCGGTTGACAGAATCAGTACGGTAAATTGATCTTTGGACCTGAGTAACTGATACACCGGAAAAATTGAAAAAGTAGTTAAAGATTATCATCTTAAGAACAAATGAAAAAAAAAAAATGCGACGGTTTGAATTAGTAGTTTTGGTACGCAGTAATCATGGTTCTTTCAGTTTCCACATGAACGAATGATTTTATAAGCCGTATAAAGCCAATACTAGACTGCACGTACTGTATGGAAACCAACCAATTTGCTGATTTTGGATGAGTTACATGAAGTTTGTAATGTCTAAATTTAGAGGGACGGAATTGGAGGCGCGTTGCGAAACGAATCTACTGTTGCCAACCTTAATTAAGCGTAAATACCAGAAAGATAAGATCAAGGCTCGTACGGATACAAGCATTAATTTTTCCCACGCTCTATATGGGAGTGGAACAGGAAAGTAAATAATCAGTGGTACCGAGTACCCTCCGCCACACCCGTTTGGGTGGATTTCGGAGTAAGTATGTAGATGCCGATATCGGTAAAATTTAAAAAGTAGTTCCAGAATTTCATCTTAATGAGAAAAGATAGTTTTGGTACTCTGTAATCATGGTTTCCCCATTTCGACATGAACTGCTCATGAACAAATGGTGATTGTACAAGCCATATAAAACCCATAATACACCACATGTAATGTTCAGAAACTAACAGATTTGTTGAATCTGGATGTGTTGCAGGACGTGTGTAACGTTTAAATTTTAATTCTGAGCTGTAGGATAGCTACAGTACGACGACTTTTTGACGCGTATTGAAATGATCGGTAGACCGAAGGCTATCAGAAGACTTTATCGCTTATGCCTGTGATCAATAGAATCCCAGATATCAGTTCCTGAAGATGGAATTTTCGCACTTTTTCGATCGTAGGTGTAGTGTCGCGCATCGTATGATAATCATCGTATACACGTTTCAAACCCTACCACTTTAAGCTTAGAGAAACATCTTACACCTTTATCGTCATCATCATCATCATTATCACCACCACCACCACCACCTCTCAAATTCTTGTAGCAGTTTCATCCGTGTTTCAAGAAAAAAGAAAAACATTGGCATGTTCCTTGCGTATAAGAGGAGGAGGAAAAAAAAAAAAAAAAAAAAAAAAAAAACAGAAATATTTATATACAATTTCATTTACTTCCGTAAAATCATTTAGTAGTGAATAAATCGAATTTATATTTTGAGAGCTATAACTTGCGGAAGAAAACACTAATCCTCGTTAGGTCATGTACTATAGTAAAAGCCTGCGAAAATCGCGTGGCTGAAATGCACAATACTGACAATTTAAGCTAAATGAAAACTGGTACCATCGAAGACTCTGACTGCATTAGTTCATTCAGACAGTCAAACAAAATAGGCAGTTTCATTTACGCTGGCGTGCGTATGCAAAGAGTCGGGGCTAGTGCATAAACTCTAGTTGCTCCTCGACTGCCATGTGTCAACTCGTGAAAGTTTTGTCACCATCGTACTTCTGGTACCAGGTGCTGACCTTCCTACGTCAATGAGTAATAGATACGAGAAAGATCTGCTTCATTTACCATACCTACTTCATTTACCAATGCTGCGCTGATGTAGGGAAAAGTATAACAATATTAAATATCGATAGTTGATGTTCGAGCTGTGTACGTAATGTTGTGCTAAATCAGCCTTAAAGAATAACCGGCAATCGAAAAATATATGCCAAATACTAAACAAGGATTAAAGTAATAAATTAACCTTTTTCTTCAAAATTTAAAACATTCGTCTTAAACGAAAATGAAAAAAAATTGCTATAAAATTAGTGACTAGTGTAAACGAGCTAGTCATATTGCACAGTGTTCGAGATCAAGTAATGATCGAGTCAGCTAGATTAAACCTGAGACAATTTTAGCGACTTGAATGTCGATGTAACGAACACAACGCCCAGTCCCCAGCCGGGAATCGAACCCGGGCCCCCTGCGTGGTAGTCAGCGACGCAGTCGCCTGAGCTACCGAGGCCGACGGGAGAAAGTACGTTAATACGGTACTTACACTACCCATAGTTGTAAAGTACCATATTTACTATTGTATTAGGCTGACATAATGAAATTATTCTATTACTTATTTCTAATTTTGTGTTACTTTGAACATTTTGAATCGTTAGCTGAAGTTTATGTTGAGCTAGAATCACAGCCGCAGAGGAGTGCCCGATCGCTGTAAGGCGCCTTGGTGCGGAGCGCTTGGGCCGCCGTAGTAGGTTCGAGTCCTCCCTCGCACATGGATGTGTGTGTGTTTTGTTCCTACGGCGAATACAGCGTCTCCATTTCTTATCTAATTCAGTCGGTCACCACCAGTGCATCTGTTGTCGCCGTTTCTCAGTTTCGTCGCCGGTAACTTTCTTAACGTGTATTTTCGTACGCTACTTCTGTTCTCAGCTATGTACAGCACGGAAGTGATTACAGAAAATGGGAAGCCATGTCTTGTCAAGGAGGGTCATTGCAATCGTATCGACAAAAAGAAGAAAAATTAGAGTAACCTACCATTGATGTGTACCAATTGCCTGTCATCTTACGACTGGCGATGAAACGTAGCTGATAGAGGAAATGTTTCAGAGTAACAAAGATGGAAAAATTCTCATAGCTCTTAAGATATGCATTTTAAATCCCTTGTTGATGCACATTTTCTTGTGTTGGCCTGCACTACTACTACCCAAAATAAGGCAAGCATAGAGCGTGCAGTAGAAGAAACGATTTTCCCAGTATCCAAGGTGAACATGAGTTCCCACAGTACTTGGGGTATACGATTTAGAACCCAGTGTGCACTAGAAACGTGTTCTTTGTTTTAATGTAAACAACTTATGGCACCTACGCTACACGAATAAAGACTGTTGTAGTTTTTCTGCTTTCCCACTGTACCTTAAACTTTAAAAAGAACTAACATATTCTAGCTACAAACTTCAATTATTGTTACACTATTATCACAAGTTAGTAGCTGAAAAAAGGAAAATAACATGTTGTTGTACGATTTATTGTACGTAGAAAGAAAATTACACTTGTTTGTTTTATAAAAACAAACTTCTTTACAAAAATCACGTAACACATCTCACATTAAAGCAACAATTTATCATAAATTCGCGATGTATTTGACAAGTTTCCTGTTGAGAAGTCAATAACATCATGAAGCTCTTCTTTAAGGAAATAAGATGTATCTACAATTCGATAAACTGTTTTATCGTTAGAAGTTTACAAAAGTAGATTGGTTTGAATACCACAGTGCTTTACTGGGCATGGTCCTGTTTGGAGGTGGAATGCCGTTGCCTTTCTTCGAAGTGACTTAACCAGCCATAGGGCGACCTACTGTTTAACGTGGGTTCCGAACCACGTGACAGCACGATATTTTTCACATAAGCACCACTGCCAGAGGTGAAAGAAGTGGAAAGTGACATGTAAAAGTCCTAAGACCTGGCGGGGATCGAACCCGCAGCCTTTATGGCACTTTACCACTGTGCTACCGAGCCGCACAATTACATTACAGTGAAAATATCACAAAGTCTACAGTAGATAGGTTATAATTACCTGCAATATCTCTGTCATATTCTAAATTGTCACTAAATTCTCCTTCAGATCGCGGATCATTGGAGAGATCCAAAACTTCTTTATATGTAAGTGATCGTCTGTACCGTGACAGCTTTGCGGTTTACGCATGGATGTGCCAGAATAAGAGACACGAACGTTTATTATGCTCGTGTTACCATCTAGTGGATTTTTTCGGATAAATAAACCATCAAGCTGCATAATGAACGACACAAACTGCGAGTATAGCCCGTAGTTTTTGTGCATTTCTACACCCTATGTCACTGCTAGCACAGCTCGTCGCTTGTCGGTAATGCTTAGTGCTCGGACTGCCAGCATAGCTCGCAGACAGTAAAGTGTTAATAGGTAAGGCGTAAAAATCAACGGAATCACGAATCGCTTCCACTGCTATCTCTCGTGGCCATGTCAGCGAGCACAGAATGACATAGAGGGGCTATGCCGCCTACATCAGCGTACAGGCAGTGAAGATCGGCAGATTTGATTTAGAGTAGATTAGTTGGTTCGTCCCATAGATCCGTGTTTAGGTGATCCTCGTGGATGTGGAACATGTCTTTTTATTTTTACAAGTTGATAATTACTAACACAGGTACATACGCTTTTTACAAGTTGATAATATAATAGTATGAATACAGATTTATTTGGTTCTATTTAAGAATTCTTCAGTGAAGTAGGAGTTGGCCACTAGAAAGTCTTTTAGGCTTCTCCTAAACTAATCTTTGTTCGTAGCTAAATTTTTATGGTTGTTGGTAAATTCTTGAAAATGTTTGTTCCTGAGTAGTGGACCACTTTTTGAACTAAAGTCAGTGCTTTTAAGTCCTTGTGTAGATCATTTCTGTTCCTGATATTGTAGGCATGAGCTGAGCTGTTTGTTGGGAAAAGAGATATATTGTTTATGACAAATTTCATTAAAGAATAAATATACTGAAAGGCAGTAGTTAATATACGAAATTTTTGAAGAGGCGTCTGCAGGATGATCGTGAATTTACACCAGAAATAATACTTATACATGGTTTTGGACTCTGAAGACTTTTGACTGACTTGAAGAGTTACCTCAAAATATTATATCATATGACATTATGGAATGAAAGGAAGCAAATTATGCAAGCATTTTTATTTTCATGTCTCCTATGTCTGATACCACTCATATTGCAAATACAGATATGTTAAGTCGTTTCTGCACTTCTATGGCGTGCTCCTCCCAACTGAATTTATTATCAAGCTGTAATCCCAGGAATTTTATACTGCCAACCTCTTCTATCTGCTCTTCATACTATATGCATATACTGGATGGGAATCTCTTATATGTTGTGAACTGCAGGTAGTGCGTCTTTTCAAAGTTTATTGTTAGTGAGTTGGCTTTAAACCAATTATTAATGTTAATGAAAATATCATTAGCAGAGCTTTCTAAAACCAAATCTCGACATGCTATTCATCGGAATACTTTTATCATATGCAAACAGAACGAACTTTGCTTCTGGCAGTGTAACAGATGAGAGGTCATTAATGTACACACGAAAAAGCAATGGATCCTTGTGGAACGCCACACATGATTTCTTCCCAATCCGATGATGACTCTTGCCTTAATTCACTAGTCCCTTGCACTGATGCCCTTTGTTTCCTGTTAGCAAGTACAACTTAAACCATACTGCAGCAATTCCTGCGACACCATAAAATTCTAATTTACTTAAAAGGATGTTATGGTTCACACAATCGAATGCTTTTGATGATTCACAGAAAATACCTGCTGCTTGTAATTAACTATCAATGAATTAAGTACATTCTCATTGTAGGTGTAAATAGCCTTCAGAATCTTTCAGAAATCCAAACTGTGTTTCATTTGAGGTTAGGTGGTTGAGAAGCTGCTTATACATTACCTTTTCTAGAATTTTTGAGAGGCCCAGTAAAAGTGAAATCTGTCTGTAGTCTGATGGTATTTCTTTATCTCTATTTTTGAATAGAGGCTTAATATCTGCATATTTTAAAAAATCAGGAAATGTTCCAGTTATAATAGACTGGTTACACAAATAACTTAAAATTTTGCTAAATTCACAAGAACATGCTTTAATTAACTTTGTTGATATTTTATTGTAACCACTAGAATGCTTTGTTTTAAAATATTTTATTGTGGAAGTTATTTCTCGTGGTCAAGTGAGTGACATATTCATGTTCCTGGAGTTATTAATTGTAAATGCTAGTTTCAAATATTCAATGGCATTATTTACTGACCCTGTCAATCCCATACTATCAGTAACTGATATAAAATACTTGTTAAATAGATTTGCCACACTATGCCAATCAGTTACTAGTGTATCATCTACTTTTAATACTATCTGCTCCTGTTCCTTTATGTTTCTAAGAGTCTCCTCTTTCACTATGTCCCATATTGCTTTTATTTTGTTGTCTGATTTTGCTAACTTTTTCTCATAGTGCATTTGTTTAGATATCTGATTACTTTTATAAATATTTTACAGTATTCCTTATATTTAGCTAAGTCATCATCATTGAAACTACTCTTAACTGATAGATACATTTTCCTTTTTTGTCTTGTATGAAGTCTTTATTCCTTGTGTAGTCCATGGTTTTACTATAGACTTCTGTTTAATTTGGGTTGCACTGCACTGTGCTGTATTACTCGTAGCGTCGTTTTACGAAGCGCTACAAATCCATCTCGTTCTTACCTTTCATTCCGTCGGCTGTGCGACTCGTCAGCAATATTTTTTTACCTGTATATTCCTACTATCTGTCGATTTAACTTTCGTTTTCATGCAGTTCCGTATTTAAGACTACATATACCCTTGACTGTGTGTCCTGTAATAATATAATTAACCAGATATGTACAGTGTAGTATTAGGGAACTGTCTGCGATGCATAAATAATGGACGAATGAAGTTTCGTAAATGACGCGTAGCGTGATGGGGAAGTTTTTGTGACTCGTTGTTTACCACGTCATATCTCATTAACTATGTGTTGTAAGTAGTTTTTAACCGCACGACGATTGTTTTCTGATAGTAAGCATAATGTGTGCCAAGTTTAGTTAAATCGGTCCATTATTTTAGAAGGAGATGTGGAAAAATAGCACATGATGTAGCAGTTATTCGTAAATTTCCTTGTTTATGACGTCATATCTGCTGAAATACGTGTCCTACTCAGATGTAAATTTGGAGGTACATTCAGTGATATATGTGCCCAATGTCTGCAAAAAATGTGGTGAATGGTGTTAGTAGTAAAGACATAATAAACCAAACCTCATGTTTGATGACGTGTTTCATGAACATAATTATGGCTTCATTTCTTATGAACTATATGTCGAAATCTGTGATGTAATATCGAAGGAATATTCAGTGCTGTGTGTGTGTGCTGTCTGTGAAATGTCACGCGAATACAGTTTACAGTGTAAAAGTAATAATTTGTAACGTCATGCCAAATGCCGTAGATATTCAGCATGAAGTAAGCAATTTTTTTTTTTTTCTGGTCAGCGAGAAAACATTTCGTAAAGATTTGAAAATGGTTGAAATCGGTCCATTACTTTTGGAGCAGGTGTAGAACATTATCACATGCTGCGACCGTTTTTCAGGACTCTCATTGTTTGACATCCTAATCTCCTAACGTACGTGTCGTAGGTGGTTCTTATCCCTACAGAGATTGTTGCCTGATAGTAAGGCACGTGTGTAGCAAATTGGGTTGAAATCGGTCCAGTAGCTTAGGAGATGGGGAACACACACACACACACACACACACACACACACACACACACACACACACACACACACACACACACACCCTTACGGACTATTTTATAAGATGTATATACAGATTAATTATAAATTGGTAAGATATAAACTAAGACTTCCGCGGCTGCTGGAAAGTTTGAATTGAGTAGTGGAAAGAAACTGCGATGGGTGCAGTACTATTTTTGGTACGCAGTAATCATGGTTATTCCCATTTCCTTGTGAACTGGCGATAATGTAGCTATCCTACAGCTCAGGGTCGAAATTAAACCTTACAAACTTCATGCAACTCATCCAAATTCAGCAAATCGGTTAGTTTTTATAAGTTTCATAAACGCCATACTAGGCTACATGTACTGTACGAAAACCAACCGATTTGCTGAATTTGTCTGAGTTGCTTGAAGTTGGTAAGGTTTAAATTTTGACCCTGAGCTGTAGAATAGCTACATTATGACCAGTTTTCTATCAGGTACAGCAATGATCAGTAGACAGAAGGCTGTCAAAAGACTTTATCGTTTATGTCTGTGATCAATAGAATCCAGGACATCTGTCACTGAAGAATGGAATTTTCACACGTGACGTTTTCGAAGGTAGGTGCAGTGTTGGGCATCGTATGATAATTATCGTATTCACGTTTTAAACCCTACCACTTTAATCTTAGATAAACTTCTTACACCTTTATCGTCCTCATCATCGTCATCATCATGATGCAAATTCCTTAGAATTTTCGTGCATATTTCATGAACAAAAAAGGAATACCTTGTCTTTTTCCCTGCGTATAAGAGAAGAAAAATTAATAAACAAAAATATTTACTTCCGTAAAATGACTTAGTTGTGTGAAAATATATTTTATCTTTTGTGAGGTATATCTTGCGGAAGAAAACAATAATTCGCGTTAGGTTACGTACGATAGTAAAAGAATGAAAAATCGCGTGGGTGAAATGCACAATAATGACAATTTAAGCTAAAAAGAAAACTGATACCACCGAAACTCCGATTGCTCTACTACATTCAGACAGTCAAAAGAAACAGGCAGTTTCGTTTACGCTGGTGTGTGTATGCAAAGCGTCGGGGCTAGTTCACAGGCTCTCTAGTTGCTCCTCGACTGCCAAGTGTCAACTCGTGAAAGTTTTGTCACCACCGTGGTGCTGGTATCAGGTGCGGGCCTTCCTTCGTCACTGTGTAATAGATACGAAAAAGATCTACTTCATTTATCACACCAAATTGCTACGCGCCCATTTAGAAGAAAGTATAATAATATTAAATATCGATACTTCAAGAACGATTTCGCGTATTTTGTACGTAATGTTGTGGTAAATCAATTTAAAATAGTAACAGGTATTCGAAAAAAAATGTGCCAAGTACTAAACAAGGATTAAAGTAATAAATTGAATCTTTTTCTTCAAATTTAAAACCTTCTTAAAATCAAGTAAACGAAAATGTAAAATTCGGTTATAAAATTAGTGACTAGCGTAAGCGAGCTAGTCATATTGCACAGTGTTCGAGATCAAGTAATGATCGTGTCCGCTATATTAAACCTGGGACTATTTTAGCGACTTTTTCGATGAAACGAACAGAACGCCCAGTCCCCAGCCGGGAATCGAACCCGGGCCCCCTGAGTGGTAGTCAGCGACGCAGTCGCTTGAGCTACGGAGGCGGACGGAAGAATATTCGTTACTACAGTACTTTCGTTACCGAGTAGTAGTAAAATTTTCACTATTTTAATAGGCTGACATAATGAAACTTACTCTATTATATATTTCTAATTGTATGTTGTTTTGAACATTTTTATCTGCTAGTTGAAGTTTTTGTTGAACTGAAATCACAGCCACGGAGGAGTAGCCGATCGCTATAAGGCGCCTTGGTGCGGATCGCGCGGTTGCTGGTTAGAGTCGTCCCTCAGGTGTGTGTGTGTGTGTGTGTGTGTGTGTGTGTGTGTGTGTGTGTGTGACCTTACGTTTAAGTTCGTTTGCGTAGTTTGTAGATCGGTATGTTCCATAATTTTCTTTCGTTAATCGGCTCGTTACATGGGGCCGTATGAATAAAACGGAGTATCTATATTCCGAATTTAAAGTTCGCATGAATAAAGCGAGTCAGGGAATATACTTCAACCGAGTGAGGTGTCACCGCGAGTATAAGAGGGTGGGGACAGATGCTCACAACAGAGAACATTCTTTGAAAATACATTTCGCGGGTTTGCCGCCGGATGACATTGTGAATCTCCCACAATATTTCGTCGACCCAACTGTTCGACATCTTCAGGTGGTGGTAGCTGTCAGTACTTCAAGGCTAATAAATATAAGGTTGGGCAAGTAAGCGCTCTGCTCTGCCATTGGCTAGCGCTGTGACGTCACTGTGGGACTGCGCGCTACCAAACGGCCTGCACAGGCTTAGTCCGCTATGGCACGGAATGTGCATTTATACTAAGTTTTTGACGAAAGATATTGTTTCTACCTGATATACAAAGTGCTATTCTGCTGTAAATATTGCATATTCTATCGTAGATTTACGCGTTACATATGATTAACATGATCACCTCACAAACATATTAACAATGTCTATAATACGAACTGCTGATTTTAAAAGATAAGGTATCTTTGAAACACTTTTTTCCGCGCAAAATCAAGCAATTCCGATTGTAGATCCCTTACGTAATCAGTGTCTTTGAAATGCTGTGAGTATATTCGAGAATGTGCAGCGTTTACAGTGTCCTTCCTGTAGCATTTGGAGAGCCACACTTTCTTTAACGTTTCGTCTCGATGAAAAATATGAAACTATTTCAGTTCCCTCTGTGTTTCGCCTGTGGGAATTACAACCCGTCATAGCTCAGCCTGGCACTGCATAAATAATAATAACAGAAGTATTTCTAAGAATTACAGCAGAGACGATAGCACGCACGACAAGCACTCGGGAAATCAATAGACTTTCCGCTATAAACTTTTATTTACAAACTATGAAGCGAAACAAACTATTTAACCCTTTAATTTCCAGTGTTGTTCCTCGACAACAACGTATTAAAAGCTGATTTACACCGCATTTTGTGTATCAGTCCTTAAAGTCGCACTATTGTTGATGAACAACATGCTTCTAGCACGCATTTTGTCTCTTGGTACGGCGTGTAGCCACTTGTGAGACATTAATCTGTCCATCTTGGAGGTTGTGTTGCGTTGCCGTCTGCACGTGGCTGAGAGTGTGATCGTGAGTGTGGTTCCTTTCATTTTATTCCAGCAGTAAATTGTCTTGTCTTTGGTGCTGTGGAAAAGATTATTGATCTGACAGTGTCAACAATCAAGAAAATAACGCTCTATGTAATAAAATACCTCGATACAAACGTCTGTGTTACGCATGAAATACATGACATCAGACAATAATAGTTCGATCAAAAATTTTAAAACACGTATTTTGAAGTAAATGCACTGTATTAATTCAGAAAAGACTGAATTTTAATCTGTCCAGCGATTGTGGGAATGAAAGGTTTAATCAAATACAGCAGAAATGGTAACACACATGTTCACGAGTTAGAAACCAACACTGCGTATTGATGTTAGACTGTGGTTTTGCTCCCAGGTGCCCCACAGTGACGTCATGCGCAGAACATTGAAAACACTGCACATCGCTTACTGCGCCCCCCTGGGCGCGACTGATCGTAATTACCCGGCAGCGGCGGTATTTATCAGGGCGTGTGCAGAGATCACGCATGCGCGAGAGACCGTTCAGGGTTGGTCGGCGGCGGCGCTTGTGGTGCCCCCTGGGGCCCTATTCTGTATCTTTCGTACCGTTCGGTTCGGTGTGTTTTTCTCGGCGGTTACGTCAATTTCGGTTCGGTTGCGAAAATGGTTATTCTGTACGTTTCTGTGGCCTGCTACCGCCCGAAACAGCCACCGAAATTTCGAGCGCTGCACCGAAAGCCGCTGAGGTTTCGGTGAGGCCGTTTGGTTCGTTTCGGTGGGCTTGGATTGCGAAGATAAATTATTATTTTAGAAATGCTGTGTCGTTTTAAATTCCGATAATGATACATTTGTTGTTTTTTAAGTAATAAGTAACTTTAAAACATTAATTTTCAAGGTTGTCTACAGATATTATCAAAATATTACGTTAAAATTGCTAGCGTTCTAGAGTTTAATATAACGATATAGCACTTCTGTAAACTCTATTGCAATAAACTTTATCTTAAAATACGCGTCTCGGTAATGTCTTTAATGCGCCGTTTCATTTATCTTGCAAACTCTCATATTACGGAAGTGTAAATACGAAATCCATCAAATACGGCGTCACCTTCGTTTTCGCCGTTCGCAAAGCTGTCGCGTCGTATTTGGCAAATTTTCGTATTTGTACGTGAGAATTACTCAAATATGCACTCCAGATACTCCACCGCATTGAAAATCTTCATAAAATGAGCCATTTTCACCGCAATCTTAAGACCTGTTGTGCCAACAAGCACGTTACCGACGTATCTGAACGGTACTTAGTAGTGTTTTACAGTAGTTTTCCGTACAAACTGAGTATTTATTACTTACAGAAAACACTCTTACATCGTTTAAGTTAAAATGGAAAGGAAGTTTGTGGAGTTAGATAGTGGAAATCATACAAATTAGTAGCAGTATAAATAACCGATGATCATTCCGCGAAGAAGTGAATGGAAACAAAGACTGGCCTCTCTTGTAGACGCTGTAGTCTAGCGGTTAAGGCGACAACCTCTTATCCTAAGTGTTTTAGGTTCGAATCCTTCCTGGTGCAAAATATTTTTTCACCAGTCATCTTGTTTGGAACACTTTTCTAGTCGTGTAAGAGAAGCATGATCTGCAATATTCTTTAGCATGTACATGTAAGAGCGAACGCCAGCAGTAGTTTCTTATACATCAGGGTTCACTCTTATTATAAAACAAAAGATGAAATTTCTGTGAGTGAAACAAACGTAGACTTTTATTTTTATTCATTTACTTTTTTAGTCTTGTTACAAATAATTCATGTGTGACTACTCTCAATGCTTGAAACGCAGCTTGAAACAAAGAAAAGTTTTCAGCCTTCATGTTGACGATCACATAATCTTCAATATGAAGACTGAAAATTTTTGTACGTTTCAAACTATGTTTTAAGCACTGATGAGAGTCTGACAGCGACCAATATCAAATTTTGCGACAGTAAAGAAATATTTGCGACTGCTCTTCAACATCCGTATATGTTAACAGCCACTGAGCACTTGGATTCAAGATGGAATCAAACCTGACGTTTCAGGTTTTGTCCAAGTAACGACAGAAAATACTAAAACTGGTTATGAGTGAATCTAAAAAAAATCCTTTAGCTTTCCCGCATCGGCAAACAACTGTTTTGTTATTAAAATATTGTACGGTCTTTCTTCAGTATAAAACCATTGACGCTTGTAAGAGCTGTCTCGACTAATATGCAATCCTTTTCGTTTCCCGAAACTTCCATGTACTTCCGTAGTGCCAAAATAAGAAGTTTTTCACTGCTAGCACTGCGCTCTCTCTGCTGCTAACGCCGCGTCTTCCCTCCCAGCGCGTTGAACTCGCGCCGCACCAATGAACCGCACAATTCTGCTCTCGTCTAGGACAAACGGTAGCACCTAACGTTTTCCAACAAACGGCAAAAATAAATTCAAACCTTTCCGAAACTTTTTCTCGCTTACACCCCCACAAAAAAATGTAAAGAGAAAAAGTTTGTCGCTTACTACATTTTGGACGTTGGTTTGGTAAAAGTTCTGCGCCAGACGTGGGATTTTAATTTATTACTTCACTATCACTGAATATATTGGCCGGAAAGTTTGCAGACATCGACAACATATAGCAATAAAGGCAATAATAAAATTATTTTGCTGTGCGACGCTTAGTTTAGGAGATACGGTGTGATAAACATAGAGTAGCGTGAATAAACAACTTTTATGAAAAGTTTAAATATTCTCTTTTTTCAGTGACAAAAAGCTTTAATTAAATTTTTAAAAAGTGTCAGTAGGTAGTTCTCGGAACACACTGTCGTGTTATGTCGTCAGATTATGAAATACACGACTTTCATTTTTTACATTTTTTGGGCTGTCTCTCACGGTAGGAAACGCAGCGAACGCCAGCAACGGCTGCCGTTCCCGCTGCTCGCCAGCAGTGCGCATGCGCGGAGAAGCAGTCAGGCACTTCTGATTGGCTGATGCCAGCGGATCTGGCAACAGCGCCACCGTGAGCTACGGTGTCCAGAAAGGCGTACCGAAACGCCACCGAAAGGCATACAGAATAACATAATGGAGCTGCATCGATAACTCGACCCCTCGGTGCGCTCTCTGACCGAACCGAACTCTGGGGCGCCGAAAAGATACAGAATAGGGCCCCTGCTGGGAGCCGAGGAGGCGTCTTCCGCGCGTGCGCCGTGGGCAATGGTGTAAAGCTTTGTATAGGGAAAGTATGGCCACCCTTTTCCGCGCTGCTTGCCGCCGTCTGCGGCTCGTGATTGGCTGAAATCGAGTCACGTGGTTCTTTCCGCCATCTTGGTCCTATACGTTGCTTGGCTGCCTTGAGAAGTCTTGTGAATTTCGTATGTTTGGGTTTGAATGATGCCACGGTTTTGTACTTTTGGGTGTTCTTACGAAGCGAAGAAGGGAGGTAAACATTATAGTACCTACATTAGGTATTAGAAATGGACGAAGATGAACAGTCCGACTGATGAAAGTCGACAGAGAAAACTAGGAGCCAGAAAGTGACCTTCGGTTCTTCTACTAATTCATTATATAAATTAATAGATTAAAGATTCAGTGACGAATGAATCAGGCAGCAGATATCTATATAATTGAATAAATGTGTGAAGAGAATTCCTGCATTATGTCGTGAGGTTAAATTACTCACGCATCGTTGGTTTTATCTGCAGGTAGTTTCCGAAAACACAAATTTTGAACATATTAGCGAGTAAACTAGATTCTCGTTTAGATATGAAATTAATATATAGTGCCTAAAGCAAGCTTTTCTCATTCTGTTTCATGTGTTAAGTGTATCGTTACAGGAAACAAAGAATTGAAACAAGACAAATATTAAGATATTCAAATGTAATTGGCGTTGTAAAGGCACCTTTAATTTCTGTTTTTGGTTAAAGTCTTGAAGTGGGTATCCCCTTGTATTTTTCGTAGTTCATGTAAGATATAAGTACATAATACGCAAGAAAATAATCATCAGACTTATCCATAATCTAAACGGTTTTCTTCATTTACACTATGCTCCGATGAAGACATGTTCGCGGTCTCTTCGAATAGTTGGCTACGCTACAGGTCAGTCTCAATTTATTGGTGTAATCTTTAGATCTGGAGCCAAAAACCAAGCTGTTTTCTTAAAATCGGACGATAAGTATTTCGTAGAGCCGCCAGGGCCGCATGGACAGAACTACGCGAAGTTCCCGCATCTGTCCGTCGGATATAACATCCCGTTTCTTGAGAATGAAAAGAGTAATCGTTCTGCTCTGAACCTTAAATAAAATTTCGATATCTTACCTACATTTCGTCCGCAGTATTGTATGTGCTAAAATCAACCATACGCAAAGTCTACGCAATGCGATTTTTCCTCTGCAAACTCTTCAAAATTTTACACAGTAGTTTACTTAATTTGATGTAGCACGGAAACTATACGTAATAATGAATAGAAAATCAGTTCATTATCGAGCTAATATATCACACTGTAACATGTGAAAAAATTAAACTCTTTCATTGAAAAGTTTCCTCAAAATCGGTTGATACGTATTGTTAAGCGCTGTGAACGTTGTAGCGGTCGATGTGCAAGCAGCAGCGGAATAGGCCCAGCATGGCTGCCGCTGGCAGGCTGGCCATACTTTCCCTATACACAGCTTTAGGCAATGGTGTGCTGCCGGACGTTCCTGTGGTGGAAATTGGAACTAAGTATCTGCGTTGCGCTGCGTTCCTTCGTGTTTCCGATTTTTTCTTTTCTCCTGTTTTGTTTTGATGGCAGCCAATAGTGGATGGGCTGCGCTAATCTGGAAACCTGCATCCCTGTTGATAAGATTATCCGCCGTACGGATGTGTATGGCCTCCTTAAAAATACTGTCCCAAAATGATGATACTGACGATAGAACTTCCGTTTTCTCGTAACACATCTGATGACCTGTGTTCAGGCAGTGCTCTGCTAACGCTGACATTAGGTTGTCCTAGGCGTGTGTGGCGTTGGTGTTCACTACAGCGTTCTTGCACAGTTACACATGTCTGCCCTATATAAGATTTTCCTCACTGACATGGTATTTTGTATGCGCCGCGTTTTCGAAGGCCAAGCTCGTCTTTGACCGAGCACAATAGATTCCTCAGTTTTGATGGCGGACGAAACACACATTTGATGTCGTGTCTCTTCAGGAAACGTTCTATCCTAGATGACATGCCACCAAAATAAGGCAAGAACGCCGTTACAGTGGGTGCCTCCGAATCTTCATCAACATCCTTTCGTTGAAATTGCTACAATCGAAATGCATCGCGTATTTGTCGCACAGAATAACCGTTTTGCTGGAATACAGTTCTTAGATGTTTTAGTTCACCTGGCAAGCTGTCGGTATCTGAGACGACATGTGCCCTGTGTACCAAAGAGCGTAAGACGCTACCGCGTTGTGCAGGATGATGACAACTTGTGGCCTGCAAATATAGCTCTGTGTGTGTCACTTTGCGGTAGACACTATGGCCCAGCGTACCATCAGGTTTTCTTTTTACCATAACATCCAAAAAAGGTGAACTTCCGTCTCTTTCCAACTCCCCCGGCCGCGGTGGCCGAGGGGACTAAGGCGCTCCAGTCACGGTCCGCACGGCCACTACGGTCGGGGGTTCGAATCCCCCCTCGGGCATGGATATTTGTGCCGTCCTAGTTCGTAAGTAGTTCATAAGTAGTTTGATAACCCCGTAGTTAAGTCCCATAGACTATACAATCATTTGAACATTTTTCCAACTCCATGGTGAACTGGATACTTGGAGTGAATTCAGATGCTGAAGAAACGTGGGTAACGTCTCTATTCCGTGAGGCCACACCGCAAATGTGTCATCCACATAGCGCCAGAAACAAGAAAGTTGCAGACGTGCTGACAGTAGTGCTCTTTCCTCAAAGTCTTCCATAAAATAGTTGGCCACCATGGGAGATAGAGGACTCCCCATGGCGACTCCGTCAACTTGTTCAAAATATTGGTTATTGAATAAGAAGTACGTTGAGGTAAGCACATACTCGAACAATGCCACAATGACTTTCTCAAACTTACTGCTGATGAGCTGCAGTGAGTCCTGTATAGGTACTTTGGTAAATAAAGAAACGACGTCAAAGCTGACCAAGATATCTGTTGATTGTAGTTGAAGAGTCCTTAGGCGTTGTATGAAGTCCTCCGAATTTTTGATGTGGTGTTCACATTTGCCTACAAGTGGTGCCAATTGAGAAGCGAGATATTTAGCCAAGAAGTATGTAGGCGCACCAATGTTGCTCACAATTGGACGTAAAGGAGTCCCTTCCTTATGGATCTTCGGTAGGCCGTACAGTCTCGGAGGAACTGCAGCCTGTTGCCGCAGGGCTTTCCTAAGGTTATTTGGAATAGAACTCTTTTTAATAAGGTCTAATGTTTTCCTCCGAATCTTGCAAGTCGGATCTTCTCTCAACTTGCGATATGCAGGGTCGTCAAGCAGTGCCTCGATCTTGGAGTTATACTCAGTTCTTGAGAGGACAGTGGCGTTCCCCTTGTCAGCAGGTAAAATTGCGAGGTCTTTGTCTGCCCTCAAGTCACTCAGAGCCTTCCTTTCTGCTGAATAGATAGATCTGCAACGTCACTGGGAAATTTCAAAGTTCAGCGCCTGCGCAGCGCAGGAATGTTATTATTAGTATGACCGTCCAAAAGTTTCGTATTATATTTTTCTAGTCGAAAACATGAGCGTCGCCAAACAACGAGAGGGATGAGTGTCCCCTAGCTATTCGAAAAGTTCAATGATAAAATATTTACCACAATGTTGTGTATGAAAAATTCAGTTTTTTTTCCCTGTAAGTGTTAGAAATATTGTCCTTTGAAAACAGTACGTAAAATACAGCACAAATTTTACCAGCATAAATAGGTTCACAAACTAACTTGACGATTCTGGAGTGTCAGGAATGTCATACGAACTTACCTGTGAGGCGTGTATAATTTACGAAAATACACTTCCAACGTTATTCATAAGTTCTAATAAGAAATCTGTTCACTACATTTTAAACGCAATTAAGTAGTTTTACATGGTAAAATTTGTGACGTAATGTAGTTTCTTGCCCAGTAAATGACAATGTTAGAGGGACAAGTAGACGTGAAGTAAGATGAGAGTTCCGGATGGCTAGACATAGCATGAGCTTTTGTACGTCTGAACACAACTGTATAACAAGACACTGCATCAAGTGAGAACGGCAAAGTTATTTCTGACGGCAAGAAGAGTTCCTGCACTTCATATTTCTCTAGGAAATATTTAGTTGCTCTCAGAGCATCGCGTGTATTATTTAAAGTCACATCATTGACAACTATCCTTCAGGGGGGCGGGGGGGGGGGGCAAGAATTCCTTAACAATTCAGTCAACAGACCTTATTTCATATTATTGACAGATACCTTTGATGTGTATCAATTGTCTGTCATGATATTACGACTGGAGTAGAAACGTGGGTAACAAACTTTAAATGTTTCTCAGTAATGAAAATGGAAAAGTGTACATAGGTCTTAAGATACGCATTTTAAATCCCATTTTGATGGACGTTCATTTCTTGTTTTGGTCTGCACTACTTCCACACAAAACATGGAAAGCAAAGAGCGTGGAGCAGAAGAAACGTTTTTCCCAGTATAAGGTGAACATCAGTGCCCAGAGTACATAGGGTATAGGTTTTAGAACCTATTATTAACCAGGAAATGTTTTCTTTGTTTTGATCTAAGAAACATTTTATGGCACGTTTTACGCTATACGAATTACGCCTAAGTACATAGTGCCGCATTGATTCTGTGATACGCTCCATTTTTGAAGTGAATCTGTTTTTTTTGTTTCTCAGAATGCGGAGCATGCTGGAAGTGAAAGCTTGTGACTGACTCGTATCGCACTAAAATCTTGTGCTAGTGCCTCGACTTCGCCACAGACAGCAAGTTCAATCTATTTAGAATTAATAGGTAGGCGTAAAACCTAACGTAACTACGAATCGCTTCCACTGTTATCGTCGGTGTCGTGATCGTGCTAAAGGTCATAAATAACATAAACTTCCAGCAGTTTTATTTACGCTTGTGCGTGCATGCAAAGCGTTGAGATCAATGCATTAGCTTTATAGTTGCTCTCGGACTGCCGTCACGTCACAACTTGTGAAAGTAGAGTCACCTCCGTGGTGCTGGTACCCCGTACCGACCTTTCTATACCACTGAGTGATAAATACGAAAGAGATATACTTAATATATCACTGTTAACGGCTTCGTAGACACTTCTTTTTACGCCACCTAAAGGAAGATACAGCAATATTAAGTATCAGTATTAAATGTACAGTATTCATGATTCGTACTTAACGGTCTGGTAAGTCAATCTAAAAATTGGAACAGGCCATCGGGAAAAAAGGCAAAATATTAACGACGATGAAAGTAGTAAATTAACTTTTCCTAAAATTTAAAACCTTATTCTTAAAACGAAAAGATAAAAATCTCTTAGAAAAATTAGTGACTAGCCTAAACTAGTCATTGTGGAACATCTTTATCTTGTGAAATAAATATTTTAAATGTTAATGAAACTTAGCAAAGAAGAACTGCAGTCAATATTAGTAAACTTCAGAGAAACCGTAGAATAAACTCATGTAAAAAACTACCGACAGTTTTCAAAATGTCTTCTTATTGTTGATTGCTTCATCACATCTCAGGGTCATTAAGTGGTTCACTTTAAGGCCGAAGTAATGAACTAAGACGAAACTTTTTACTCTTGAAAAGATTTGTATTTTTTGTAAAAACATTTACATCTCAACTGAAAGTTTATACAGAAGAAAAAAAAATGAGACAGCTCATCACTTCTAACTGCTCGAGGAGTCAAAACAAGACAGACTGCTAATTAAAAAAGCAAAGATACTGCTCTTCCACTTTTTTCTTTTAGTTCCACAGATTTGTTTTTCACAACATTAATTAATAATTGTCAATTATTGTTATTATTAATAATAATTTTCTCTCCTTTTTTGATAATAATAGAAAATTAAATTAAATGAAATTAAAATAGAAATTCGCTTCTTACTGTTCTGATACCCCAACACTCCATTCCTGGTAACAGCACATCATGTATCACAGAGGGTTAGAGACAATTTTAACGACTTTATTGTCAATGAAACACAACACCCAGTCCCCAGCCGGGAATCGAACCCGGGCTCCCTGCATGGTAGTCAGTGGCGCAGTCGATGAGCTACAGAGGCGGACGAAAGAACTAACTATACTAACAAACTAGCACAGCGCATAGTTGTAAAGTCTTTACTGCGTTATTAAGCGGACATAGTAAACAACATTTATTTATTCCTATTTTAAAGTTGTTTGGACATTTCAATACTGATAGTTGAAGTTCGAATTGAATTGAATTGAAATGACAATTTTTTGTATGTTTCAAAACTTTTTCGTTAACCGGCTCCTTTGATGGCGGCATGTTTTAGCCACCATGATACGAATATAGCGGCCACTGCCAACTGAGGTGTGTGTGTGTGTGTGTGTGTGTGTGTGTGTGTGTGTGTGTGTGTTGTTCTTAGCATAAGTTAAAATTGTTTGTAATTATAGGGATGATAATCTAAGCAATTATCTATTAAATTTACAAACACGTAAACCGTTTTCCCCGAACGTTCATGTCTCCTGGATGTATAACCATGCAGTGCCCCCATGTCCGAAGACTCGTTCTGCGGAAGAGACTGCTTAAATTTGGTTGACATGTCCTGTTTAAGTTTCATCCTTCCTTTTGCCAATAAAACTCGATCGTGATACCTCTTGTCTTTCGTATCATTTAACATTCATCTCTTCTAATCTGTGGAGGTATCGGTTTTGGTGCAATACGAAAATTCAAAGGTCGAAATCTTCTCTCAGAAACCTACCAAAAAAACAAGAGCCAACTCCGGCCCTACAACACATATAACCTGCGTGCATCTTGGTATGAACCCATAGTCGAGACGAGAGGGAGCGAACAGCTAGCCCTTAGGTAGGGAGACTGACGGCGAGTGTCTTGTGACGTCAGAAGTGGCTGGAGCTGCGCGCGTCACACCACGTCTGCTGCCCGAGGTGAGCTTCTTGAGGTGATTGTTGATATTTTTTTGTAGCTCGACATGAAAGAAAAACTAATTAAAGCCACAAGTGTTCCCAAAGTTTTGTGTGGTACAAGCCGCCAAGATCACTTGAAAACTAGTTCATAAATACTTACAGAGCAAAATCCATACTCACAATTCCCCGTAAATTAGTCTCGTTTTTATGTATGCACATTTAACTGCTTTTTGTGTTATCGAAGTAATGTAACACACCGTTTCGAACAGAAAGTCGTAATAGGAATACGATTCTGAACTAATTTCTGTTGGTGCAGTTTTCAATCCGCAGACTGGTTTACTGCAGTTCTACACATTACCCCGCCCTGCGCAAGCCTCTTCATCTACGAGTACTACTACTCTACTACTCTGTCCTGCGTCTCATTTCGCGGTTTGGCTTAGTGTCGATAATTCCGCTCTATCGATACCGCAGATTCAGCAGATTCAGGGGCGCAAAAAAAAAAAAAAAAAAAAAACGGGGGGGGGGGGGGGGGCGGGTGCTCAGTAATATTCAAATGTGTCTGAGGTCTTCGCGACCAAACTTCGTGGTTATCAGTCGCTGGACTTACACAGTAATTACTTGACTAACTTTAACTAACTTACTCTGAGGACAACACACCCACCCATGTCCGAGGGACGATTCGAACCCCCGACTGTAGCGGCCGTGCAAACTGTGACTGGCGCGCCGCAGACCGCGCGGCCACTGCGGCCAGCGAAGGGGTGTCAGTGGGGGTAGTGCCCCTAGTGAGAATGCCTTTACGGATACGAAAAACTGGCGTGATTTTTATCACGCGAAATACGTGACATAGTTGAGAAGATATGACGTCATAAACAAAGAAATTTGCTAAACAAATTGGACGATTTCGACCAAACTTGGAATCCACATTATTTACCGCCAGGCAACAACAGCTGCGGGATTAAGAACCACCTCAGACATACTTAAGGGGATATGATGTAAATAAAGGGTCGAAAGAAAGCTGAAGCATCATGCATAAATAGATTTTACTCGTCCCTTATATGAGAATGAGAACATCTAGCGATCTTAAGAAACTTTTCACAAAATTTCAAACCGTTACGAAACGTACTCTTGTTAACAACCCCATCAAAATGAGGGGGAAAAAATTATTCGCTTACTACTTTTTCGCCGTTAATGCAGTGAAACTACGGCGCTCAGCATGAGATCACAATTTATTACTTGGACGCAACTAAATGTATTGGTAAGTGCACATATACCAACGAATGCGGTTCCGAAATAAGACAGTACCGGTACGACGCATAATTCGTGAGATATTAGGTCAAAAACAGTAGGGTTGTTGAAAAACTGCCCTATCACGTGAAAGATTGCGATTTATTATGTCTTTACTGCTAATTCGCCACATATTTTGCAGGCAGAATGCACATATTGCATAGAAGGTATCGCGGCCTCCCGCGTCGGAGGTTCGAATCCTTCCTCGGGCATGGATGTTTATGGATGTTTATGTTGTCTTTTGCATCAGTTAGTTCATAAGTAGTTGGTAAGTTTAGGGACTGATGACCCCCGCAGTTAAGTCTGGTAAGCTTTTCAAATATCTGAACATTTGAACTTAAGCTATCTTAGAAATTATATTGTTGTACACCTCACAGTTCAGGATTTGTCACGTCATGAACAATGAGATAATATAAAACAGCCCTATCACGCATAAGAATTTATTACGTCTTTACAGTTCACAGGACATTTGTAATATTTCAGTCGACGTATGTGGAAAAGTGTATTATTGTAAGGCATATTATTTAGGATATACGAGATAACAAGGATTGAGATGCATGAAACTTACGTAGACATTGCTGGAGAATGTGATGGACAGAAAAGAATAAGGTAATGGACTAACATGAGAAGAGAATAAATAGATAATTGGCAAAGCAGTAACTAACGATAGTAATGAAATAAAAGGACATAAAATAGCTCTGTCAGAGGGCTCGACACCCAATGTAAAAAGTAAAGACGAAGCGAACGCAATAATGTTTTTAATTTTTTTTTTTTTTTTTTTTTTTTTTTTTTTTTTTTTTTTTTTTTTTTTTTTTTTTTTGCTTTCTGGGTACTACACTTGGTAACCTTCATCTTCGGCTTCGTCATTTCTGTCCACCAGTCTAGAGTTGCGGTATGTGTATTAAGAGCGCGCAGACATAAAAACGGCGTACTGGCTGTGAATTTAAACTAATACAAATCAACTCACTAGAATGATGAAAAAAGTTCACTGGAATTGTTTTCTTTTTTGACATGGACGTTGCGAGATTTTCGGAAATATAAAGTCTGTCAATTCTGCTACGTGAATATGCAGTTACGTAAGTTACTCGACCACGTCGCAGTATTTGATAATTTCCCATGCATCTTTTAAACTCGTAACTAGATGTTTAATTTCAGTACAAAAGTTGAAATTTGGTATCTGGTCTGCACGATTTAAAACACAAAATCTCCACTAAGTATGAGCTGACTGAGGTTTTTCCTCTGTAAGTATACCAGGTCGTCGTAAAAAAATTGAGCCCTGTGAGCACAGTGTGAGCTTCCTGAAGGGCTACTATAAAATTTGTCGAATTCTAAGATTTTCCGTCCGCATCGTTAGCTGACTGTCGAAATTCATCAGGACAATCGTCCAATGTTTTACGCTTTACTGTTCTCGTGATGGACATTCTTCGAGGTGTTATAACCTTTTTCGAGCTTTGACTTCCCTTGATTGCAACTTTGCGACTTCCTTTTACGTCGCGTCGCTTCGGAATGTCCTGTGACTGCTTTCGCGATTCCTACAATGTGACACGGGACCGGCTGCATTAGCCATGTTTGTCTCATGGCCACCGTTCCCTGAATGTTTATTCCGTTCATTTACTTTCAGATAATTTGGAGCAGGTGTATCCGGCAGCTTTTGAGAAATACCTTCTGTATACTATCATCAGGATCCTGACCTACATAAACCGTCGGTTCTGTTGTTACTGCATGGATAGAGCACTGAACGATCTCAGCAACGCTACCTTGTCTAAGCTGTCGACTATCTACTTGAATGTCCATTTCCTTCTTCATCATGTTGTGCTGTGGCCCTACCTCCTCGTCGCATTGTTGTTGTTTTCGAACACAGTGTGTTTTGCCCGACTGGGCCGCGGTGGAGTAGCCGAGCGGTCTAAGCGTCTCGCTGCGGAGTGCGCGGTTGCTCACCGTGGAGGTTCGAGTCCTCCCTTGTGTGTGTGTGTGTGTGTGTGTGTGTGTGTGTGTGTGTGTGTGTATGTTGTTTACCTAGGTTTAAGTAGTTTGTAAACTACTGACTGATGACTACGCAGTTTGGTCCGATAGATTTACAGACATGTGAACATTTGCCCGACTTGTCGTCATGTGAGCAACTATAAGTTGCCTTTTTTCATTTGCAGCTCGACCTCTAGTACAGTGATAGAGGGATTTCTCTTTGCTGCTAGAGGTGGAAACTAGCTGCTGTCCTGAAGGGGGACATCAGAGTGGCCTCCTTGGTTAGTAGGCTCAACCGGGTGGACTGAATTATTTAATATTCACAGAATATATGACTTCAACTGCTATTGTGCAAAGCTGAAAATGTGTACCCAGCCGGGATTCGAACCCGGGTCTCCTGCTTTCTAGGCAGTTGCGCTGACCCCTACACCACTGGGGACACAGGGATCACCGCACCTGCAAGGACTACCCATGCACGCCTCCCGTCAGATACAAATTCCCAGTCATATATTCTATGAATATTAAATAATAACAGCTGCAGGATCAGAATGTGACGTCTGTTCTTTCCGAACAGACGCCACATGTATATATCTATATATAATATGCCGTTGACGGGCAATGATCCTATCGTTAGTGGGGAGGGGTGGGCAAGTTTGAAGCCCTTACTCTTACGGGAATTAGTTAAACTACGAGTTTGAGTACTATGGGCAGGGCGAAGCTGGGAATTTGTATCTGACGGGAGGCGTGCATGGGTAGTCCTTGCAGGTGCGGTGATCCCTGTGTCCCCAGTGGTTTAGGGGTCAGCGCAACTGCCTAGAAAGCAGGAGACCCGGGTTCGAATCCCGGCTGGGTACACATTTTCAGCTTTGCCCAATAGCAGTTGAAGTCATATATTCTATGAATATTAAATAATAACAGCTGCAGGCTCAGAATGTGACGTCTGTTCTTTCCGAACAGACGCCACATGTATATAGACTGAATTATTACTTGGTAAAATATCATTTAAGGAAAGCTTGTGGCATTGCGTCAGGTTATTTTTCAGCACGAAAACATGACGCGGACAAACCTGTCTAACGTGTTTGGATTAATTACAGTGAGGCAGTTGGGTTCTTGACCAGAATAAACTACTTGTGCCTTATGGCCACTCACAGTAATGTTTGAAGGAATATTCATTTAATCTGCCAGGTAGTTTCATATCAGCGCACACTCCGGTGCAGAGTGAAAAGTTCAATTCTGAAAGCGATAAATTATTTTAACGTTTTACAGTACTTTTTCGGTCGACAGTAGAGAATGATTTGACGTTTGTAACTCATACGACCTAGCTCTTCAGAGCAAAACTACGTCATAAAGTATGATGTCTTTTCTTGCAAAACTTGAGAACAGTGTCATCATAAATGAAGTAAGCATCTTGCTACTGAGGCAGGCGTCCTTGCTTTCGAATCAAGACACTGGGCAGCACTGAGTGAACGATGTTAGAAATGTGTGTGAAGCGGTAAAGAACGAATTTATAAATTCTGCCTCGTTTAAAAATATTTCTGGCAAATTATTTAATTCCATGATACCTGATGCAAAAGAATTGCATCTCATAATTAGCTTTGCACAGTATATATCTGATGCCATAGTTTTATGGTCTGATGAAAACAACACATGAAGTATTCTGAACACAAATCTTAATTATAGTGTATCCATAACACTTTCGCTGTACTACCCCATCCGACGGGACGTTAAACCCCAAGCTTGCTTCCTTCCACTACCCCATACTTACTATGCAGCAGCGGTGTTTCTTAATTCTTTGGTGCACTCCAGCTCCTCTATCGCTTGTTTGCTCTACTACGCAATCCCTACTTCAAGCTTACCGTGTATCTAAAACAATTTCCCTGATTCCACTTTTATGAAACGAAGTTGTTCCATGAAAGTACTTCTTTAATGAAGTAGAAATATCATTGAAAATAATTATTATTCTTACGGTTGGCTCTCACTCCGTTAGATGCTCTATTGTCGCTCCAAACGTGAGACTTAAATTTCCATTGCAGTTGTTACGTGTACGTTGGACTGTGATGTCAGTATGTAAATATATGGATTAAACACAGCGAGGATTGTATCAGTTTTAAATTCATTGTGTTGAATCGTATTTCTTAGAACATAGCAACCAAGAAAACGATTTTCAGGAATTTGAAAAGTCAAAGAGTAAGTATTTTCAAGGGGTACAGTAATAATCCGATCGCTGCCCCGAACTTCACACGAACACCCGCAGTGCTATCTATTAGTTCTTTGCTGCATTATGCCGTTCTTTCCAAGCATGAAATAGACCTAAAACTTCAATTCACGATATCTTTTACTTTCCTGATCTAATTTTGATAAAATAACGCCTATATGTTGCCCCAGGATATTCTCTATTTATCTGTGATACCCCCGTGAATGTTCATTTAGTACTTTCGGAGATTACTCTCTACAGACACACACATGCGATTGCTTTCAGAGAAATGTTTCAAGTGTGACTTCTTACTTTTTCTGATCCGATTTTGTGAAACGAAGCGTTTCTGTAACCGAAAGACACCATCACGTTTCCTGTGAAGAACGCCTGAAAATACGTCTATTAGTTTTGGAGATGAAAGAGAAAGATAGACATGATGGTTGCGATGAAAAAGTTTAATTTTGATGTCCTTTCCGTTACACGATTTTTATGAAACTATGTCTATATGTTGTCACAAGGTAGGAAGTTAACTGTGAAAATCCCATGCGAATTCGTGAAGTAGTTTTGGAGAAGTGGTTTCTAATAGATAAACGGATAGACACGATGATCTATGAAAACACATCGTGATTCTAGTTTGATGAAATCATGCCTAGATCCTGAACCAATCTTCGCTCATGTTTCCTGTGAAAACCGCATGAAAATTCGTTCAGTAGTTTGAAGATTGAAGCGAACAGCGACAAGCCTACATTTGCAGATTTATTATTAGTATAGATATGTTGTACAATTGTAAAATTTTGCAAAAATATATTGATTCGTATAAATACTGTATGAGGTAAAATCTTTCTCGAATATTGTCGCGTTGAAATGGGAGCAGGCTTGACTTCGAAGGCAACTGAACACAGCACTTATACTGAAAGCACGTTTATTACGAACTCAACATACACGCAGCAAAAATTCGAAAATATTGACATAGATCCTTAAGAACTATATGAGGAACTACAGCTCTTAAAATCCAGTGCACTAGACTGAATCAAAGACGCGAAACAACTTCTTCAGTACATTTTCGAAAACAGTTTGGAAGAAATGTATCTAAATGCCCCCTCAGGGGCTCAGCATTAATTTGCTGAGTACGGGCTTGGCGAACCCGGGGTCCTGAGCTGTGGGCTGTGTCGCGCCAACAGTCCGCTACACCGTAAGCTCTGTGCGTGCTTCAACGACCATCGTTCGGCGCGACGGTGGAACGTTGTACGTTTCAGAGCCCGGGGATCTTGGCTTAATCGCCCGGGTCGCGAGGACGGTACAAACCTGTATAAAAAACCCCTCAATCTCAAGGTGTGCTACGTTCCGAGGAGATGCATGGCTGTTGAGGTTGAACAGCCGCTAGCGAGCAACCTCTGAGGAACCTGCCGCACCTCAGTTGTATCAGGCTTACCCAGGCAAGCGGGGCTCTGCCTGGGTGGACCTCGTTCCCTAGCTGCTCGTGGGACGAGAATGAAGCGAGCACAAAATTGCGTTGCCGGACGCAAAACCGGCGTCTCTAAGCGTGGGCGAACTGAATTTAATGCTGAGACATATGACCCCCAAGCGTTTCCTTCCATGGCCACACCATGGGAAGAACGCAGGGCTCGTCAGCGAGGTGAGGCTTATGCCCCCCGTTATTTGGTATGTACTAGGTCGGACGGCGAATCGTTTACGACTACGAAGCCTCTGTTTTTTGTGGAAAACCTTGAGGATAAGTTTGGGGAAGTAGATGGCATGTCGAAAATGAGATCTGGGGCTGTACTTATAACGACATCGTCCCCAGCCCAGTCACGGGCACTGCTTGCTTGTGACAGGCTGGGTGACGTCCCCGTTAACATTACTCCCCACAAGAGCTTGAACATGGTACAGGGACTTATATTTCACAAGGACATTCTATTGCAGTCTGACGACGAGTTACGGCAGAACTTAGAGAGGCGAGGAGTCCATTTCATCCGGCGTGTTTATAGGGGTCCGAAGGACAATAGGGTAGCCACCGGTGCGTTTATCTTGGCTTTCGAAGGCAATTCGTTGCCAGAGACTGTCAAGGTAATGATATACCGGTGTGACGTAAAACCCTACGTTCCTCCCCCTATGCGTTGCTTCAAATGCTGGAGGTTTGGGCACATGTCCTCCCGATGTGATGGTAACCCTACATGTCGGGAGTGCGGACGTGCCTCACATCCGGACGCCCCTTGTGTCCCTCCTCCAGTATGTGTCAACTGCAAGCAGCATCACTCTCCATGTTCGCCAGACTGCACGGTTCTTCATAAAGAACGTAAAATTATGGAATATAAGACCCTGGACCGGTTATCATACTCAGAGGCCAAGAAGAAGTATGCCAAGCTCCATCCTGTGAGCATGAAGACATCATATGCCACAGTTGCATCATCGTCGATCCCTACAGTTTCTAAACCACAGAGTGCACCACCAATGCCAGCGGGCCCCCAGGCCCGACCCACTCCACCTGCCCCCTTGACAGTTGGGGGCCCAACACCTTCAGTTGCTCCCACACTATTCACGTTGGGAGCAACAGATAAGCCATCACAGGGGACGTCGGTCCCCACCCCACAGCCGGAGAAACAACAGCCTTCTCCGGCTCCTCTCGCCCGGAAGGGGTCCCACGGGACACTCCCTTCCGAGGTTCTCTTCGTGGGAAAGTGGATCCCGGCCGATGGCTGAAGGATCCCGCGGCTGCTGATCGAGGGGCCTCCACCTCTTCGTCGGCACCTGCAGCCCCTGTTGAGAAGCCCCCACGGCCCTTAACACCCAAGGGCCAGCGAGAGGGTAAAAAGAAAGAGAAGAAGAAAAAGGATTCTTTGGTGGCTTCCAAGCCACCCACACCCGCATCCTCTGCCTCAGAGGATGAGGTCGAGATCCTCGCTTCCGCTGAGGATCTCGCACTCCTTGATTCACTCGACCATAGGAGATCTGCACAACCGGAATCAACTGATTCTATGGTCATAGATTCTGTTGAGCCTGACAATCAGGCAGCAGGCGCTCCTATGGATTGATCTTCTTCTTTTCTTTCCTTTTATGGCCTTAGAGCGTGGAGGACATGTTATCCTCCAGTGGAATTGCGGCGGCTTCTTTAATCACCTGGCTGAGCTGCGACAAATACTGTACAGCTACCCTGCATTTTGTATCGCCCTACAGGAGACATGGTTTCCAGCACAGCGCACCCCTGCCCTCCGTGGGTATCGGGGCTACTACCGCAACAGGACCCTTTACGACAGGGTGTCTGGCGGTGTCTGCCTGTATATCTTGGACACTGTCCCCAGTGCCCCCGTGCCACTCACAACCACTCTTGAGGCAGTGGCTGTTAGAATCCGGGCGACACAGGAATTTACTGTCTGCAGCTTGTACCTTCCTCCGGATGAGGCCGTGTCTCTCAACACCCTTACCGCTCTGGTCTCCCAACTTCCCCCACCATTCCTCCTATTGGGGGACTTCAACGCCCACAACCCTTTGTGGGGTGGGCTCCAGACCACAGGCCGCGGTAGGGATGTTGAGACCTTATTGGCGCACCAAGACCTTTGCCTCCTGAATACAGGTGCCCCCACGCATTTTAGCGTGGCACAGGGCACGTATTCAGCGATCGACCTCTCCGTCTGCAGCCCCAGCCTTCGACCACATCTTGGTTGGCGTGTGCATGAGGACCTATGTGGCAGCGACCACTTTCCAATCTTTGTGTCGCTCCTGCGGTACCAAGCTGCAGACAGCTTACCCCGTTGGTGTCTCCGTAGGGCTGATTGGAGTGTGTATGCTTCAACTGCCGTCATTGCTCCACCACTACCAGATGACATTGACGACGCAGTCCAGCAGGTGACTAATAGTATTGTCATGGCCGCTGAGGCGGCAGTTCCACAAACCACCGGTTCCACTAGGCGTAGGTCCGTGCCTTGGTGGACACCGGAGATTGCTGAGGCCATCCGGGAACGTCGGCGAGCGCTCCAGCGCCATCGACGCCACCCATCCGTAGAGAATTTGGTGGCCTTTAAACGGCTCCGTGCGCGTGCTCGACGACTCGTACAGCAGAGTAAGCAATCCTGGGAGCGGTATGTAGCCAGTATCGGCTCCCGCACCTCCCTGACTAAGGTATGGACCCAAGTCCGAAGCGTCTTCGGATACCGCCCGCCGACAGGAATCCCATCCCTCACCATCCAGGGTGTGCTCTGCACGCTCCCTACAGCTATCGCCGAGCATATGGCAGACCACTACGCACAATGCTCTGCGACTGCCGCGTACAGTGCCGACTTTCGCTCCCTCAAAGAGCGGGCCGAGCGGAAAATGTTGTCCTTCCGCACTCGTCGTCGGGAAACATACAACGACCCGTTTGGCGAGTGGGAGTTCCGAACTGCCCTTGCTGCGTGTCCTGATACAACTCCAGGACCTGATAGGATTCACGGCCAATTCCTCCGACACCTTTCACCAGAGTTTCAACGCCGCATTCTCGCCCTGTTTAACCATCTATGGGCAGAGGGCACTTTCCCGTCGCAGTGGCGGGAAAGCACTGTCATCCCGGTGCTGAAACCTGGTGCAGATCCCCTGGTGGCTGACAATTACCGTCCGATCAGCCTCACCAACGTTCTCTGCAAGCTCTTCGAACGTATGGTGAGTCGGCGGCTTATGTGGATCCTTGAAGAGCGCGGACTCCTTGCTCCACAACAAGGGGGCTTTCGCCAGGGCCGTTCTACCATTGACAACCTCGTGTCATTGGAGTCGGCCATTCGCACTGCCTTCGCTAGGCGTGAACATTTAGTTGCTGTATTTTTCGACCTTCGAAAGGCGTATGACACCACCTGGCGCCACCATATTTTAACAACTCTTCATGACTGGGGCCTACGGGGTGCCCTTCCTATTTTTATTCACAATTTCCTCTCCCATCGCTCGTTCCGAGTGAGGGTTGGGGCATCTTTTAGCTCCCCACGTATTCAAGAGAACAGTGTCCCACAGGGCTCCGTCCTCAGCGTTCCATTGTTTTTAGTGGCGATAAACGGTCTCGCTGCGGCTGTGGGGTCATCAGTCAGTTGCTCCCTGTTCGCCGATGACTTCTGCCTGTATTTCAGCTCCGTTAGCATCGGCGTAGCTGAACGGCGGCTGCAGGGTGCCATCCGAAAGGCCCACTCATGGGCCTCTTCTCACGGATTTCAGTTCTCCGCACGGAAAACCCGCGTGATGCACTTCTGTCGCCGTCGGGTAGTTCACCCTGACCCAGAGCTCTACCTGGGTGGTGAACTACTTCAGGTTGAGGAAACACATCGCTTCCTGGGCATGGTCTTCGATGCCCGGCTGACATGGGTGCCACACCTACGTCAGCTGAGACAGAAGTGTTGGCGGCATTTAAATGTCCTTCGATGCCTCAGCCATACTAGTTGGGGAGCAGCCCGTTCCACCCTTCTTCAGCTCTACAAGTCACTCATTCTGTCTCGGCTTGATTACGGGAGCTTGGTTTATGACTCGGCAGCCCCTTCTGCCTTGCGAGTCCTAGACCCTGTTCACCACACATGTTTGCGTCTCGCAACAGGGGCTTTTCGCACCAGTCCCGTAACGAGCCTTCTAGCTGAAGCTGGTGTTCCCCCTCTGCGATATCGCCGGCAACGGCTGTTGGTGAGCTACGTTGCCCGGGTTCATGCTTCACCCCGCCATCCGAACCACAGGCTTCTCTTCCCACTTTCTGCACTCCCTTCCCCACGACGTCGGCCCAGGTCGGGTCTCCCGATTGCGGTCCGCGTCCGTTCCCTTCTCTCCTCACTTGATTCCTTACCCCTTCCTCCACCTTACCATTACTCCCTCCGCATCCCCCCCTGGAAAATTCCTCGCCTGGAGCTTCGGCTGGACTTGTCCCGGGATTCAAAAGCCTCGATTTCACCACTGCTTCTCCGTCGCCGGTTCTATGCCCTGATTGATACGTTTCACGGAGCAAACATTGTGTACACGGACGGTTCTTTGGTCGATGGCCATGCTGGATATGCCTTTATCCATGGTGACCACATCGAACAGCGGTCATTGCCTTGTGGAAGCAGCATCTTCACCGCAGAACTGGTCGGTATTTTGAGAGCTCTTGAACACCTCAGAGCTCGCCCCATGGGGTCGTTCGTCATCTGTAGCGACTCCCTGAGTGGCTTACAGGCCCTCGACCAGTTTCTACCGAAAAACACAGTAGTGCGAGCCATTCAAGATGCTGTATTCGCCCTTGGCGAGTCAGGCCGTTCTGTCGTTTTTGTTTGGACGCCAGGGCATGTAGGTATACCAGGCAATGAACGTGTGGATCAGCTGGCCAAGCAGGCCACCACTATGGGGTCCCTGGA
This sequence comes from Locusta migratoria, assembly GCA_026315105.1. Classification (NCBI taxonomy): domain Eukaryota; kingdom Metazoa; phylum Arthropoda; class Insecta; order Orthoptera; family Acrididae; genus Locusta; species Locusta migratoria. The sequence goes on from CM048746.1 coordinate 449,462,522, forward strand.
CATTGGCCTCCCAGTTTCCGACCTCCAAACCCAGTTGACCCGCAAGGTCTTAAAGGTTTGGAATTCGGAATGGGCAGACTCCAATGAACCAAATAAGCTCCGTGCTGTCAAGCCGTCTACCGCTGCATGGAAGACGTCCCTGAGGGCTTCTCGCAGGGAGTCGGTTGTCCTTTGCCGACTCCGTATAGGCCATACTTGGCTCACGCATGGTCACCTTCTGCGTCGCGAGGACCCTCCGCAGTGTCGATGTGGTGCGCCTTTGACGGTCGCCCACATCTTAATTGAATGCCACAATTTAGCCGCAGTGAGACGAAATTTTAATATCCCTGACGTTTTGCAGCTTGCATTAGCTGACAACACCTCCATGGTTGACTCTATTTTACATTTTATGCGTGAGTGTGGACTTTACAAGTCCATTTAATGTTTGTGTTTCTCTGTAGTTTCTCTGTCCTCCGCCTGCTTATGTCTGTTAGGTAGGCGGTTTTAACGTGTTCCAGAGTGGCTGGGTGTGTTCCTTATATCCTTGTGACCACCCAGCAAAAACACTCTTGTAATGTTTCAGCTGTTTTATCTCTTCTTCGTTTTTAATCGTATCCTTTCTTTCTATTAGTCTGTAAGTTTTAAACTTTGACTTGTTAGTGCATTCACTTCGGATCGCTTAACACAATGTATTATCTCTTGGACTGGAAAAAGGGACTGATAACCGTCGTTGTTTAGTCCCTTCAAAAACCCAACAACAACAACAATATCTAAATGCTTATATAATCAAACAGTTCCAGTCAGTACAGCTTCGACTGAGAGAGGCTCAAAGTTGAAATTGATTAAGACGTACTTGAGAAGCACAATGAGCCAAGAAAGACTATCCGCGTTGTCAGCACCATCAATAGAAGGCGAAAAAGCTAGTATTAATTAAGATGTTCTCTTAAAAAATTCGGTGAGGCGAAATTCCGAAAAGTTTCTCTATTTTGATTTGTTTGTTTAATGTAATTTTTGGCATTGCAGTAATACTTGTATTTATACTAATAAAATTCTAGTATAATTAATATTCTCGTATAATTCACCTGATTTTAACATTTTCTTCCTTACTGAAAAAATGAAAGAGGTCCCGCAAAGACGAGTTGCCGACGCCCAGTTTTCGTCTAGCGCCTTTACTGTTCGTACGCTACTTCTGTCCTCAGCATTGTACACATTGGAAGTGATAACAAAAAGGAAGTCGTGTTCTCGCCATCATAACTAGCCAAAAAAACAATTGAGTATACAAACTGCTAATATAGTATAGCAATGACCGTTTAAAAATTACAAATAGTAATTAACAGCAACATTCTTGTCCACCTTACGAAACATATGTAGAGATAAAGAAAAGTATGCTTAACTGTAGAAATAGATTTGTGAAGAAATCTGTCCAATGGTAGGCATAGGGTTTTATTTTTATTAGCGAGAATTGTTCGGCACTTACTGTGTCATCTTCTATGGATTTTTTGTCTTTCATTTTCTAGAAAAATATGTTACAGGTTTTTGATTATACAATCATATTTTGGACGAGTCGTTTGATTTGACATTTGTAGATATGTTAGGTCTAATTTTGTTTCCAATGATTACATTACGCCATTTTCAGGATTCGCACGCTTTTTAGGAATGACAACAAAACGTTTTTATTTCGAAAACTAATTGATTTATTACACAGTCACGTGGACGTTTTATGAAAAAATTGTTTTTGTGGTTGTTTAGAGGCTTCCTTACATTCAAGCTTTGGTATTGGTGCATCGTCTGTAGCCTTTTATTACGTTACATAATAGTTTGGTGTGATTTTTATTGGGATCTGCCATTGTTTTCATCATTTGTATTGTTTTCGTGACTGCATCGTATTCATTTGTTTGTGATGTGTGTCACAGAATAATAGATCAAATGATCAAGAATGTAAATACATAAACAACATGAATGCCTTAACACACCTGAATTCAGCCTAAACTTAATAAGAGAAGTAGTTTCATTAGAAATACAACTCATAATCAAGGATAACAATACCTCCATAAAGCTAAACTCAAAGGACGATGAAAATAAGTTTCTGAAAACAACAAAAATGAACACAAGAAAAACCCTTAATTAAAAAGCCTGGCAGGGGAAATTAAATTATTCTCATGAGACAGTAATGTTAACCTTTTTCTATTGTTATACATTAATAGAGTTACGTAAATTCCTTAATTGTCATTGACAGTGTAATTAATTGAAAATTCTTCCAATAAAGCAGCATTGGATTAATTTACCTTGTTTCTTAGTTGTACCAGTCATGAGACATACTTACCTTCATCATCATACTTTCTATATGAGCTATTTAGTTTCTCCTATAGAATGTTCCCTAACTATTAATAACTGTTTATTATTAAATTTTCAGTTTTTAAACAAAGTTGTTCTTTTTAATTCACTAAGAGATTCTTCATTTGAGCGTCGTAATACAGTTCTTCACTGTAACTAGATTATTTAAGACATTTAATCGAAATTTCACTGGTATCCCCAGCTTCACTTCACCACCGGTTCGCATTGATCGCTGCATTAAAGCTGTGGGAAAGGGATGTTCCATTACAATCCTAATACGATTAAGATTAGAGAAACATTTTACAGCTTTGTCGTCGTCGTCGTCGTCATCATAATCATTTCGCAGAATAAATCCTGGAATTATATTGCGCATTATGCATAAAAAAAAGAAACACCATTTACATTACGCGAAAGAGGAGGAAAAGTAATAAATAAAAACATATACTAACAATTTCATTTACTTCCGTAAAAGATTTAGTTCTGTATAAATCGATTTTTCCCCCCTTCTGTCAGCTCTATGTTGGCGGAATTAAACACCAATTCCCGTCCAGTATGCACAATAGTAAAAGAATCTGAACAATCGCGTCGGGTCAAATGCACGGTAATGACAATTTTACGTTAAAAAAACTGTAGGTACCTTCGAAGCCAGTGATTACACTCTTGGAGTCAAACAGTAGAACAAAATAGGCAGATTTATTTACGCTCGTATGTGTTTGCAAAGCGTCGAGGCTAGTTTATAAGCCCTCTAGTTGCTGCCCGACTCTTGCTTGGTAGCTCGAGATGGAAGAAATTAATTGAAGGCATTCGTGTTCCCAAAGTTCTGCATGACAAAAGCCACCAAGATAACTTGAAAAAATAGTTCATGAATACTATTTTTACACCGCACCCTTCACTCTAATGCTAAACTGATAATACCTCGGTATCTCAGAATGTGTCCCACGAATCTATTCCTTCTCTTAGCCAAGATATGCCAAAAATTTCGTTTCTCCCCAATTCTGTTATTTGAATTGTTACGTGACCTACCCATCTAATCTTCAGCATTCGTCTCCAGCATTACATTTCGAAGGTTCTATAATCTTTTTAGCTTAACCCCCCTTCGTCATTGTTTCACTTCAGTACAATCCTACAATTCAGAAAATGCTTTTAGAAAGAACTTCCTAACGTTTAAAGTAATATCTGATATCTACAAATTTAAATACTACAGAAACGGTTTTTTTTTTTTCCAAAATACATTCTGCATTTTATATCTTCTTCCGTCATCAGAAGTTATTTTGCTACCCAAATAACAAAACCCATGTACTTTCATTGTCTTACCCTATTACCCTTGTTTTGCTCTTTTAATGTTGATATTATGCCCTCCCTTCAAGACACTATCCATTCCGTTCAGCCGCTCTTGCAGGTCCTTTGCTGTCTCTTCATAATTACGTCATAGGCAAGCGGCATAGTTTTTATTCCTTCATCCTGAACTTTAATTCCCTCTTCAGATTTCTCCTTGCTGCCTTCACATCTTTCTCAGTATACAGATTGAATAACAATGGGGAAAGGCCATAACCCTCTCTTACACCCTTCCCAACAACTGCGTCCCTTTCATGCCCATTAGCTCTAATAACTGCTGTCTGGTTTTTGTAAAAGTTGAATTTAACTTAACGTCCTCTATATTTGACGCCTGGTAGCTTCAAAATTTGAATAAATTATCAAAAGCTTTCTCTAAGGCTACAAAGGTAGGTATTCCTTTCCTTAACCTAATGTCAAAGATGCGTCTTAATGTATTGCCTGAAGTGTTCCACTATTTCTCCTAAATCCAAACTGATCTTTCCCAAGTTTGTATTCCACTAGTTTTTCCATACGTTTGTAAATAATTAGTATTTTGCAACCAAGGCTTACTAAAACTGATAATTCCAAAATTTGGTGAGAGTCACCTTGTGCCACCTGACGGTTCTGTGTCTCATTACGCGGTTTCGCTTACTGTCGAGAATTCCGCTCTATCGTTACCGCATATTCAGGGGGGGGGGGAGTGGAGGAGGGGGCACCAGTGGAGGCAGTGATGGTTTGTTTACGCATGTGAAAAACTGTCTTTATTTTTATTAGATAAAATACCTGGAAAATTACTAGAAAGTAGCGATTGTGTGAAACGCAGCTTGCTCTATTCGTCCACGAGACTCGGAGGGCCGTAGACAAGGGTTCTCAGGTAGATGTCGTGTTTCTTGACTTCGCAAGGCGTGTGATACAGTTCCCCCTTGTCTTCTAATGAACAAAGTAAGATCATATTGAATATCGCGCCAATCGTGTGATTGGATTGAGGAGTTCCTAGATAACAGAACGCAAATGTCATTCTCAATGGAGAGAAGTCTTCCGAAGTAAGAAGTCACGTGTGCCACAGGGGAGTGTCGTGGGACCATTGCTATTCACAATATATTATTATACACCTAGTCGACCCTTTGTGGATCATGTGAAGCCTCTACAGTTTTTTGCTCTTGTCTCTGACTGGACTTCCCAATTGCGTTCTTCGGTGAATGTTACGGTCTGCAGTGTCCTGAATGGTGAGTCGAGCATCAGTAACGCCTCTTCGTTCTTGTTCGGCCCATGTCATAGCTTTAAGGTTTTCAGTGGCTGTGAGAATCTGGCGTGTGAGTCTTACTCAGGGATTCCATAGAGGTTTAGGCGTCTTTTTCTAATGTCAGCATCAATATTTGAAAATTTCTCTGTAGTTTTATTGGTTTGCAGTCTATATCCAGCTTCCGTTTTTCGTGGTCCAGGGATTTTCCGAATGATCTTTCGTTCAGCTTTATGTAGATTTTGTAGTAGCATCTTGTTATGAAGTGCCAAGGTTTCTGCTGCGTGTAGCACCTGGGGTTTAATAACAGTGCCATAATGCATGATATTTGCTTGCATGGACATGGACGTCTCGTTGTAAAGGTGTGTTCAAACGTAGACTCTCTTTAGTTTCTGTACTAGAGTTTCTTGAGACTTTTTTCTAGTCCAGTGGGTTCCAAATTTTCTCCTAATTATTTAAAATGTGGAACTCTGTTTATCTGTCCCTATTTTGTGGTGAGATCCTTTGCTTATGAGCTACACATAAATTGCGTTTTCTCGAACGAAATTTGCAAGTAAACCTTCTCAGCGCATTCCTGGAGTATTTCTACCTGAAAGACGCAATTGTGTAAACCGAGAAGACCTACTAAGACAACCCAGAACCCAAGTTGTAGTCCGGAAATTGAACTCAGCAAAGTCCTTTTCAAAAATTAGCGGAAGGTAATAGATTTTTCAAGATCGTTGATGGATCCTTTCCAGCCAAGAGAATTCTAGTGTTTGCTTGTGAAGAAGCAGAGAAAATCCTTAGTGGAAACAGTACTTTGCTTATGGGTGGGACTTGTGGCAGCTATTCAAAACAAATCAGACAATTGTACATTATCCACGTCTACATCAGAAGTACAGAAGCTGCAACTAAGATATTTCCGTTTGTATTTGGTCTGCTCCAAGACAAATGTCAAAATTCATACCAAAGAGTTTTTTTTGGGATCGCCAAAAAGTAAAGAGCAAGATTTTGAAATGTCTGTAATTAAAGCAGTGAATACAGTGCTTCGCAAAAAACACTTTCCGGTTGGAATTTCAATGTCTAGTAAAAGATACAAGAACTGGCATGAGGGGATGTATACAGTGGACATGAGATCAGAGCGGTTTCAGACTGTGTGGTAGATCAGTGGATGAAAAATACCAGTATACGTATTGAGATGTGGGATGTTTTTAATCAGCGGCACAGAACGACGAACGCTCTTGAATTTTGGCATATAAGACTGAACTATTCAAAAATCAGAAACATAACAATGTGAATGTTTCAGTCAAAAGCTGAAAGGCAGTAATGATATTTTTTAAATTACAGGAAATTCCATTGGCGTGTCTCTTTAGTAAAAAAATAAGATAACGTACATATATCTCGACAAAAGGATTAAAAGCAGTTGTAAAATACATAGGAACTCTCTTAGAAAACTTGTTAAAATTGGAGGGTTTTTTTTAAAAAAAAATAACGACTGAGTCAAAAGTGTTAAAGTAAGAAGAGGTAAACAATTTGCTACTGTAATGTTCAACAATGATAAAATAAATAGTAAAGGGAAAACAATTAAAAAGAACATTTAATCATGCCTATGTCCAACGTATATAGCCAGTCGGAAGCCTGGATACAATCTGAAAGTTCACTATTTTTATTTGTTGTAGAAAACACGAGCGTCGCCCAACACTGAATGGGGGGGGGATAGGTCTCCCCTAGAGATTCCAACATTTTGATGTAAAAAAATTTTGCAAGTTATGTGTGAAAAATGTGGTGTTTTTTTTTTTTTTTCATATAATATGCACTCCGGGTTGCAATAATTTATTCTTATTAATGCGTTTCCCCATTTTTGGGGCATCAACAGAATCTGGAATATAAGTTTTGGGAAACTATACAGGCCAAATCTGTTCATGCATAGAGATAATAAAACAGAATCTTTCTGACCTTTATAGTAATGCTCACAACGGTCAGCGTTTAAAGGATTTCGCGCCAAAGCGTGGCAACGTCAGTATTCGGAAGTATCACTGGGCACCCACCAAAAACCGATGTAAATACAGAAGAACTTAGTGTGGTCCTATCCTGCACGATAGCGACAGTAAGAACTTAGAAAAATTTTCAAGAATTACTAGTATTAACCAAAGAGAGACAAGAGTGAAGCAAAATGCAAAACCTCTCCGTCACGTTATCGGAAGTCCAGAGAGGTGCGTGCCACATGATAGTAGGTTAGAAGGTTACGAAAATATAACTGGTTGCGCCTATTACCTCTGAGTTTAGTTCATAGACAGTTTATATACGTACAACGTTTATAGGAAGTGTCAGCAGTTTTCATTTAAATGCAGTACCCGAGACGATGAGCAGAATTTGCGACTCTAAATGAAATACTGTGGAAAGTGTAAGCGCAGTCTACGTTTGTTTCAGTACGCCGATTTCAATAGAATAAAATGTTCACGGTCGGGGGTTCGAATCCCCCCTCGGGCATGGATGTTTGTGCCGTCCTTAGTCCTCGTTAGTTCATAAGTAGTTTGTAAGTTTAGGGACCGATGACCCCGTACTTAAGTCCCATAGACTATAGAAACATTTAGAGCTGTTGTGGTTGTCGTGAAGTTTATGCAAGTAGTAGGCAACATTATGCTTGTCCTTATCACGGATCGATTACGATAATCTGCATCGTTACCGAATGCCCTTATTCTGAATTTTCCTTGCAATTTCACTTTACATGACGAAAAGTACGTTAAACATATTCAACCTTACTTCATTCACATCCTCCATGAACTTCGTTTCAAGATGTGAAGGACAAATACGAGTCGCTGTTGTGGGAAACTAACCCATTTCTACGTCTGCAGCTTCTGTAACGTAAACTATGGTTAATCTAACAAATGCTGATATACACACAACTCAAATGCGCAAAACTAGTAACATACAATGTATAATATTCTGAAATATAATCACATAAAAAAGAAATACTAGCAGTTTCATTGCTTCAGCGCTACACACACGCTAGGCATGATTTTTGTGTTTTTGTTGTTGTGGTCTTCAGCCCGGAGACTGGTTTGATGCAGCTCTCCACAATACCCTATCCTGAGCAAGCCTCTTCATCTCCACATAAGAAAGGCAACCTACATCTGTCTGAATCTGCTTACTGTATCCATCTCTTGGTCTTCCTCTGCGATTTTTACCCCACACACTTTCCTCCAATGCTAAATTCACAATTCCTTGATGTCTATGAATGTGTCCTACCAATCTATCCCTTCTTTTAGTCAAGGTATGCCAGAAATTTCTTTTCTTCCCAGTTCTGTTAAGTACCTCCTCATTAGTTACGCGATCCACTCTCCTAATCTTCAGCATTCTTCTGTAGCACCATATTTCAAAAGCCGCATGATTTCTAAAAGACTGCTTATCTCGCAGGTTCGAACACATACTGTCTCTACTTCAGAAAATGACTGGCAGACTTCAGGAATATGGCTACTAATGGTACGGCGTAGCTTCGGAGCGACCTAACTAAACTGCCTTCACATGATTTTTTTCCAGAAGGAATTTATTCTCAGGCCCCCCTTGATTAAATAATGTCACGACATTGGCATCCCACCTCCGGAGGAGGTGAGTGTGGCAGATGCTATTGATGTGTATCAGGTGTCGTGATGTTAAGACTGGAATTGACAGTTGGCTGACATAAGAAGATACGTTTCACATTAACGTAGCTCTAAAGATATGCATTTTAAATTCCATACTTAATGGACATTTTTTCTTGTTTCTTGTTTTGGTCCATACTACCTGCACCCAAAATATGGAGAACAAAGAGCGAGCAACGTAAGAAATTTTCTTCCCAGCATTCCACAGCACTTACGGTATACGTTTTGCAGCCCAATGTTTGCTAGAAACGTATTCTTTGTTTTAATGTAAGGAACTTTATTTGGCACCGTTTAAACTTGTACACTGGCGCCGTGAACGTCGGACTACGACAATCGTCGACCTGTGTAGCTCGACCACTGCAACCGAATATGGACGGCTTCTGCTCAGTCGCCAGACAGCTGCACAATGGTTGGTCATTTCTGCTTTCTAGAAAATTTGTACCTCACGAGGCAAAGATCCAAGCTAAAGCGCAGGGAGTTCTAGCCAGTCCCATACTCAACAAACGAAGCAGATTTGGAGAGTTTCATCATTTACTTGAAGAGGGACACACAAGATAGTTTCAGCTACAAAAAGGATAAAGACGGAGAACATTTTCGAATATCCTTACAGCTATTCAACGCACTGTTACGAAATTGTCTACGAAAATAGGGGTGTAAGTGCAGCGTTCTCCATCCAAAGTAAAGGTATCAAGGTTTTCTCAGAGGTAGGTCATAGATTTTATTTACAGAATATTTGTTACATAAGGTAAATGTATACCTGAATCAGTTCTTGTTGTATGGATGTTTTCAGAGGCCCTTCTGAATGCACGCAGTCATGTCCTCTAAAACTTTCAACTTCAGTTTTCCCCGTAAAGCGCGGTTGTGATATCTCTTTGCCTTTCATATCCCATAGTAATCTTTTCTCGTTTACAAGACAAAAGCGTCTTTGCATCTCTTGTTGCTAATTACAGAGAAAAAACAACCACAACTATTACCTTATTTGGGCTGCGCACGAGTAAGTTTGTTCAATGTAACTACGATCCGTGCGTCATCCGTACGTATGCGGCACATAAGTCGAACGCATACTGTTTCAGTGTACACTCGGCCTTAGGCTATACGAATGTTGACTAATTACCTAGTACATTATTGATTCTGCGGTACGCTCTATTTTCGAACCATATTTTTTGGGTTTCTTGGAATATATGATTCGCGAAGTTGTAACTGGGCTCCTGCGAGGACGATGCTAGAAGTGAAACCTAACGATTGACTCGTAGCACATTAACAGCTGGGGCAAGTTCCCCGCCTTCTCAAAGTGCAGCCAGGACAAACTATCGTGGCTTAATAGGTAGGCGTAAAAACCAACATGAATCGCTTCCACTGCTATCGTCCGTGGCGTGTTCGTGCTAACGTTGGCAACGAACATAAACTTTCCGGAGTTTTATTTACGCTCGTATTGATAAATGTCGTGATGAATGCATTAGCTCTCCAGTTGCTCCCCGTGGTGCTGGTAACCGGTGCCGACCTTTCTACGGCACTGATTAACAGATACGACAAATCTTTACTTCATATACCACTCTTAACGACTGCGTAGCACATTGTTTTCGGTCCTCAAGGGTAAGGTGTAATAATTAATATTAAATATCGATATTGAATGTTTGTGTTCATGTATTATTATGATTTGTACTTAATGTGGTTAGTAAATCAATCTAAAAATTGGAACAGGCCATCGGAAGAAAATGTGAAGTATTAACAACGATTAAAGTGATAAATAAATCATCTTCTAAAATTTAAAACTATATTCTTACAATCATTTAAACGAATACCTAAAACTTTTCGTGCAAAACTGACTAGCCTAAGTGACTCATATATCAAAGGGACGATTTTAGCGACTTGAATGTCGACAAAACACCCAGTCCCCCGCCGGGAATCGATTTCGCCCCCCCCCCCCCCCTGCATGGCAGGCAGAGACCCAGCCGTGTTCTTTCTTATTTACTGAATTTTATTCCATAAATAACAAAATAAAATTAACAATGCTAGGTCTTTAAAACAAAGGATGACTTAAATAAAAATAGAAATAAAATTACACTGTTCGTCACACATCATTTTCGCACTGCTCTCGGTCTTCTCGTAATGTAGTTTTTTCCTTATCGCAGACAACCGAGACTCGTTTTCCGGATAAGAGTTTCTTTGCTAAATGTATACTCGGAAAGCAGTCGTCAGGCTGTAGCATGGTCGCTAGCGTTGTTTCTTTGGCAGTTGTTCTCCCTATGAAAGCAAGTTGCCTGCGGCACCATTCCCACACCTTCATATTCTCACCACATACGCACCGATGGTGCAGTGTGTCATAGCTTTACTCTGTGTAGTTTCTTCGTGGCGATTGTTTAACGACTTTGTATCACATGGACCTGATGCCTACAGCAAGGATCTTATTATTGTTTTTCCATACTTGGGACAACCGTATTTGTGCATCCTTGGTTTCCATTCTGTTTCTCCTCCCATTGTCATTCATGGGCTCACATAGCTCTGCTGTTCTGTTTTGGTCTGTCAAAAAAAAATGTTCAAATGTTTGTTAAGCTTAAGGGACTTAACTACAGGGTCATCAGTCCCTAAACTTACAAACTACTTATGAACTACCTACAACTAAGGACGGCACAAATATCCATGCCCGAGGGGGGATTCGAACCCCCGACCGTAGTGCCCGTGCAGACCGTGACTGAAGCGCCTCAGTCCCCTCGGACACCGCGGCCGGCTTTTGTCTGTCTCCTCAGGTAGCTTGCGCCAAGGAAAAAACTGACAGATATGGCCTAGTCTGTGTGGTATCGGACTTCATTAACGGGGGCCTCTAAACTGATTGGCCTGTGGGCATTGATAACCGCTTTGTACTGAATGGCTGTCCGTTATAAATTTTTAATGTTCTTCTTAAAGAGTGCTCGACCTTTCGTACTGACATCAACTACAACAAGTCATCCTTTCCTGGGTGGAAGTGAATTTACATTTATCCCCACTCTGAATATTTCACCTCGCCATAAATACCAACCTACCGCCGCCATAAATCTACTGGCTATTGCATCATTCGCCGACAAGATTAGTCGCACATACCAAATTTTAACAAGATTTTCGTGTTAATAAAATTGACCCTCTATTAGCTTTTCAATTCGACTGTTATTCTGTCTCGGACTAGCTCTTATCGTATTTAAAATATTGTCACGTTGACAACTGCAGGTGGTCCGGAATTAGTATCACTTTAAACTTAGAACAGGTTTATTACTAACACAAGTGTACTTAGAACAGACTGCCTCCTGCTTGGAGTGCTCCACTATTTACACATAGAAAGAATTTTCTGTAACTTACAAGTACATCAAACATCAACATCTAAAAATAGTAAATACAAAGAAATATTTTTTCTTCTAGTGGCGGGATTTGAACCGGGGACCGCCAGCATAGCGTCCTGCAACGCTAATCACTGCACCACGCGTTCAATGGGAAGATTCACGACAATATTCTTCAAAGCCGCTGCCGCCGTTGTCAGTTGTCAAGTACATATTAGTATGCCAAGAAGTTCGTCATTCCGGTCGTATTCGTCTTCCCAATTGTTTGCGAACCCTTACCCTAATGGTAGTAGTTTTGTCTTGCTTATTTTATGTATCGATCCTGACACCTGTTCAACCTCTTCTACTACTGGCTTCATAGCACATAGTTCCTGTGTGCTATTAAGAACTACTCTCACATCATCGCCATATGCTATGTATTTGATGATTCATTCTTTAGAGCTTGATGATGAATCCTCTAATGTATCTACAGCAGTGACGAATAGTCACAAAGGACACTCTTGTCGAATAGATTTCTTTATAGGGACTGCTTTTGTGAGATTTCCGTTTATGTGAATATTCGATGTGGCATTTCGAAGTAAAGTTTTGATTATTTATAGAAAAGTTTCCCCAATCCTTAAATGAGTCAGTACATCGAAAAACTACTGGTGCCTGATCTTGTTGCAGGGTTTGTTCATATCTAAGGATAAGATTGCCGCTTCTGGGAGTGGGAGAGCACAGTAGCTTATTAGGTCCCTGTATTCGGCCAGGCTGTGAAGGATCGTGCGTCCAGGAACTACCGCTGTCTGACTGCTATGAATTATTTTATGGAGTACTCGTTTAGTTCTTGTTGCCATAACGCGAGCTACTATCTCATAATCGCTGGTTAGTAACGGTATGGAGCGGATTTTGTTAATGCCATTGCAGGGGTTTTCTTTTGGGATAAGGAGTATGATCCCTTCATTAAATCCATCATTTCTTGTTCATGACACCATCAAGTATTAAGTCAGCATCCTGTGCGTCCAGCCTGCCAGGAAGGTTATTCAGCTTTCGTTAGACCAAATTGACATCAGTAGGTTCCGAAGCGTACAAGTTGGTGTAGTATTCAGCTACATATTTTATTCCTCAATGATCCTACAGACGACTTCCGTCTTCTCTCCTGCGACTGTGCATACATTTCCACCGCGTATCCCCTCAGGGGCTCAGCATTTATTTGCTGAGTACGGGCTTGGCGAACCCGGGGTCCTGAGCTGTGGGCTGTGTCGCGCCAACAGTCCGCTACACCGTAAGCTCTGTGCGTGCTTCAACGACCATCGTTCGGCGCGACGGTGGAACGTTGTACGTTTCAGAGCCCGGGGATCTTGGCTTAATCGCCCGGGTCACGAGGACGGTACAAACCTCTATAAAAAACCCCTCAATCTCAAGGTGTGCTACGTGCCGAGGAGATGCATGGCTGTTGAGGTTGAACAGCCGCTAGCGAGCAACCTCTGAGGAACCTGCCGCACCTCAGTTGTACAAGGCTTACCCAGGCACGCGGGGCTCTGTCTGGGTGGACGCTTATTTCCCTAGCTGCTCGTGGGAACACCATGAAACGAACACGAAACGTTGGCGGGCGTATAACCGCCGTCTCTAAGCGCGGTAGAAGCGAATACAATGCTACGCAGTATGACCCCCAAACGTTTCCTTCCCTGTCTACACCGTGGGAGGAACGTAGGGCCAAAACGCAAGGTGAGGCTTATGCCCCTACGTATTTGGTGTGTACGCGAACATGTCCACAAAGCCAATGTTCTTTGTGGAACATTTAGAAGATAAATATGGAGAGGTCGATGGTTTGTCGAAGATGCGATCTGGCTCAGTTCTCATAACGACGTCATCCCCGGCCCAGTCACAGGCTTTGCTAGCCTGTGACAAGCTGGGTGATGTTTCCGTTAGCATTACGCCACATAAGAGCTTAAATATGGTCCAGGGTATCATATTCCACAGGGATCTCTTGTTGCAATCTGACGACGAATTACGAGCTAACTTGGAGCGGCGAGGTGTGCATTTCATCCGGCGCATCTATAGGGGTCCGAAGGACAACAGGGTAGCCACCGGTGCCTTCATCTTGGCTTTCGAGGGCGATTCATTGCCTGAGAGGGTCAAGGTGATGGTCTACCGGATCGACGTAAAGCCCTACGTCCCTCCCCCTATGCGCTGCTTCAAGTGCTGGAGGTTCGGTCATATGTCCTCCCGATGTGATGCCATCCCAACATGTCGGGAGTGTGGGCGTGCATCCCACCCGGACGCCCCCTGTACCCCACCTCCAGTTTGCGTCAATTGCAACCAGCAGCATCCTCCGTGTTCTCCCAACTGTTCTGTACTCCACAAAGAGCGTAAGATCATGGAGTACAAGACCCTGGACCGGCTGACATATGCAGAGGCCAGACGTAAGTATACAAAGCTCCATCCTGTGACCATGACCACCTCATACGCCTCTGTAGCTTCCCCATCGATCTCCAGACCACCTGTACCATCAACGCCAGCGGGCCCCCAGGCCCGAACCACTGCACCTGCCCCCTTGGCAGTTGGGGGCGCCACTCCTTCTGTTGCTCCCACACTCTTCACGTTGGGAGCAACAGATAAACTACCTCAGGGGACGTCAGTCCCCACTCCACAGCCGGAGAAAAAACAGCCTTCTCCGGCTCCTCTCGCCCGGAAGGGGTCCCATGGGACACTCCCTTCCGAGGCTTCTCCTCGTGGGAAGGTGGATCCCAGCAAATGGCTGAAGGATCCCCCGGCGGCTGATCGAAGGGCCTCTTGCTCTTCGTCAGCTCCTGCCGCCCCGTCTGAGAAGCCCCCACGGCCCTCAACACCCAAGGGCCAGCGAGAGGGTAGAAGGAAAGAAAAGAAGAAAAAGGATTCTTTGGTGGCCTCCAAACCACCCACACCCACATCCTCTGCTTCAGAGGATGCAGTCGAGATCCTCGCCTCCGCTGAGGATCTCGCACTTCTTGATTCGCCTGACCATAGGAGCTCTGCACAACCAGGTTCATCTGAGTCTATGGTCTTAGATTCTGTTGAGCCTGATCATAAAGCAGCAGATGTTCCTATGGAATGATCTTCTTTTCTTTTTCTTTTATGGCCTTAGAGCGTGGAGAACGACTTATTCTCCAGTGGAATTGCGGCGGCTTCTTTAATCACCTGGCTGAGCTGAAACAACTACTGTACCGCTACCCGGCATTTTGTATCGCCCTACAGGAGACATGGTTTCCAGTACAGCGCACCCCTGCCCTCCGTGGGTATCGGGGCTACTACCGCAACAGGACCCTTTACGACAGGGTGTCTGGCGGTGTGTGCCTATATATCCTGGACACTGTCCCAAGTGCCCCCGTGCCCCTCACAACCACTCTTGAGGCGGTGGCTGTCAGAATTCGGGTAACGCAAGAATTCACTGTCTGCAGCTTGTACCTTCCTCCGGATGAGGCCGTGTCTCTCACCACCCTTACCGCTCTGGTCTCGCAACTTCCTCCACCATTCCTCCTTTTGGAGGACTTCAACGCCCACAACCCTCTGTGGGGTGGACTCCAGACCACAGGCCGCGGTAGGGATGTTGAGACATTGTTGGCGCAACACGACCTTTGCCTCCTGAATACAGGTGCCCCCACGCATTTTAGCGTGGCACAGGGCACGTATTCAGCGATCGACCTCTCCATCTGCAGCCCCAGCCTTCGACTACACTTCGGTTGGCGTGTGCATGAGGACCTGTGTGGTAGCGACCACTTTCCAATCTTTGTGTCGCTCCCGCAGTACCAAGCTGCAGACAGCTTACCCCGTTGGTGTCTCCGTAGGGCTGTCTGGCCAGTTTATACTTCAACCGCTGTCATCACTGCACCACTGCCAGATGACATTGACAATGCAGTCCAGCAGGTGACTGATAATATTGTCAAAGCCGCTGAAGTAGCAGTTCCGCAAACCACCGGTTCCCCTAGGCATAGGTCCGTGCCTTGGTGGACACCGGAGATTGCTGAGGCCATCCGGGAACGTCGGCGAGCGCTCCAGCGCCATCGACGCCACCCATCCGTGGAGAATTTGGTGGCCTTTAAACGGCTCCGTGCTCGTGCTCGACGACTCATACAGCAGAGCAAGCAGGATTCCTGGGAGCGGTATGTAGCCAGTATCGGCTCCCGCACCTCCCTGACTAAGGTATGGACGCAAGTCCGAAGCGTCTTCGGATACCGCCCGCCGACAGGAATCCCGTCCCTCACCATCCAGGGTGTCCTCTGCACGCTCCCGACAGCTATCGCCGAGCACATGGCAGACCACTACGCACAATGCTCTGCGACTGCCATGTACAATGCTGACTTCCGCTCCCTCAAAGAGCGGGCCGAGCGGAAACAGCTCTCTTTCCGCACTCGTCGTCGGGAAATATACAACGACCCGTTTACCGAGTGGGAGTTCCGAACTGCCCTTGCTGCGTGTCCTGATACAACTCCAGGACCTGATAGGATTCACGGCCAATTCCTCCGACACCTCTCACCAGAGTTTCAACGCCGTATTCTCGCCCTGTTTAACCATCTATGGGCAGAGGGCACTTTCCCGTCACAGTAGCGGGAAAGCACTGTCATCCCGGTGCTGAAACCTGGTGCAGATCCCCTGGTGGCTGACAATTACCGTCCGATCAGCCTCACCAACGTTCTCTGCAAGCTCTTCGAATGTATGGTGAGTCGGCGGCTTATGTGGATCCTTGAAGAGCGCGGACTCCTTGCTCCACAACAAGGGGGCTTTCGCCAGGGCCGTTCTACCATTGACAACCTCGTGTCATTGGAGTCGGCCATTCGCACTGCCTTCGCTAGGCGTGAACATTTAGTTGCTGTATTTTTCGACCTTCGAAAGGCGTATGACACCACCTGGCGCCACCATATTTTAACAACTCTTCATGACTGGGGCCTACGGGGTGCCCTTCCTATTTTTATTCACAATTTCCTCTCCCATCGCTCGTTCCGAGTGAGGGTTGGGGCATCTTTTAGCTCCCCACGTATTCAAGAGAACGGTGTCCCACAGGGCTCCGTCCTCAGCGTTCCATTGTTTTTAGTGGCGATAAACGGTCTCGCTGCGGTTGTGGGGTCATCAGTCAGTTGCTCCCTGTTCGCCGATGACTTCTGCCTGTATTTCAGCTCCGTTAGCATCGGCGTAGCTGAACGGCGGCTGCAGTGTGCCATCCGAAAGGCCCACTCATGGGCCTCTTCTCACGGATTTCAGTTCTCCGCACGGAAAACCCGCGTGATGCACTTCTGTCGCCGTCGGGTAGTTCACCCTGACCCAGAGCTCTACCTGGGTGGTGAACTACTTCAGGTTGAGGAAACATATCGCTTCCTGGGCATGGTCTTCGATGCCCGGCTGACATGGGTGCCACACCTACGTCAGCTGAGACAGAAGTGTTGGCGGCATTTAAATGTCCTTCGATGCCTCAGCCATACTAGTTGGAGAGCAACCCGTTCCACCCTTCTTCAGCTCTACAAGTCTCTTATTCTGTCGCGGCTTGATTACGGGAGCTTGGTGTACGACTCAGCAGCCCCTTCTGCCTTGCGGGTCCTAGACCCCGTTCACCACACAGGTGTGCGTCTCGCAACAGGGGCTTTTCGCACCAGTCCCGTAACGAGCCTTCTAGCTGAAGCTGGTGTTCCCCCTCTGCGGTATCGCCGGCAACGGTTGTTGGTGAGTTACGTTGCCCGAGTTCATGCTTCACTCCGCCATCCAAACCACAGGCTTCTCTTCCCCCTTTCTGCACTCCATCCCCCACGACGTCGGCCCAGGTCGGGTCTCCCGATTGCGGTCCGTGTCCGTTCCCTTCTCTCCTCACTTGATTCCTTACCCCTTCCTCCACCTTACCATTACTCCTTCCGTATCCCCCCCTGGAAAATTCCTCGCCTGGAGCTTCGGCTGGACTTGTCCCGGGATTCGAAAGCCTCGATTTCACCACTACTTCTCCGTCGCCGGTTCCATGCACTGCTTGATACGTTTCACGGAGCGAACATCATCTACACGGACGGTTCTTTGGTCGATGGCCATGCTGGATATGCCTTTATCCATGGTGACCACATCGAACAGCGGTCATTGCCTTGTGGAAGCAGCATCTTCACCACAGAACTGGTCGGTATTTTGAGAGCTCTTGAACACCTCGGAGCTCGCCCCATGGGGTCGTTCGTCATCTGTAGCGTCTCCCTGAGTGGCTTACAGGCCCTCGACCAGTTTCTGCCCAAACACACTGTGGTGCGAGCCATTCAAGATGCTGTATTCGCCCTTGGCGAGTCAGGCCGTTCTGTCGTTTTTGTTTGGACGCCAGGGCATGTAGGTATACCGGGCAATGAACGTGTGGATCAGCTGGCCAAGCAGGCCACCACATTGCGGTCCCTGGACATTGGCCTCCCAGTTTCCGACCTCCAAACCCAGTTGACCCGCAAGGTCTTAAGGTTTTGGAATTCTGAATGGGCAGATTCGACTGAACCGAATAAGCTCCGTGCTATCAAGCCGTCTACCGCAGCATGGAAGACGTCCCTGAGGGCTTCTCGCAGGGAGTCGGTTGTCCTTTGCCGACTCCGTATAGGCCATACTTGGCTCACACATGGTCACCTTCTGCGTCGCGAGGACCCTCCGCAGTGTCGATGTGGTGCGCCTTTGACGGTCGCCCACATCTTAATTGAATGCCACAATTTAGCCGCAGTGAGACGAAATTTTAATATCCCTGACGTTTTGCAGCTTGCATTAGCTGACAATACCTCCACGGTTGACTCTGTTTTAAATTTTATGCGTGAGTGTGGACTTTACAAGTCCATTTAATGTTTGTGTTTCTCTGTCGTTTCTCTGTCCTCCGCCTGCTTAAGTCTGTTAGGTAGGCGGTTTTAACGTGTTCCAGAGTGGCTGGGTGTGTTCCTTATATCCTTGTGACCACCCAGCAAAAACACACTTGTAATGTTTCAGCTGTTTTATCCCTTCTTCGTTTTTAATCGTATCCTTTCTTTCTATTACTCTGTAAGTTTTAAACTTTGACTTGTTAGGGCATTCACTTCGGATCGCTTAACACAATGTTTTATCTCTTGGACTGGAAAAAGGGACTGATAACCGTCGTTGTTTAGTCCCTTCAAAAACCCAACAACAACAACAATCCACCGCGTATGACGTTGCTCTTTTACGAGATAGTACAGGGAGGACTCCTCTCCGGCCACATTGTGATGGTCTCTCGAACGGATTACGATGCCTTCCACCTGTTCGCGTTTCAGCCCCGTTAATTTCGCCTTCACTCTTTTGATTCGTAGAAGGGTTTCCGCTGTTGGGCTGCGACTCTCGTAAAGTTCCCTAAGGCAACGGAAGTAAAATTCGAACATACTCCTTTCATCTTTCATAAGAGTATATTCTCAATCAGCTTACAAGCTTCGGTTTCGCACGTGCACATGACCATTCGGTCGTACTGAGGAAGTTCCTTCGACGTCTGATGTAGGTGTTACACACTTATTCCACGAATTGTTTCAAAGAATCATTCTTGAGGACTATTACATTTAGTTTCCAGATATTTCGATCGCGATAAACATGTTATGCTCAGTTGAAAATTGTACGCCAGGTAGTCAGAGAAATGCACTAGCCATGTTTCAGTTCCAAAAATACTCGAATTCAGACACTGTGTGACATATATCCTGTCAAGTCGACTAGCTGAAGTTGGGGTGTAGAATGTAAATCACTGCCAATCTCCATTAACGATTTACCAATTGTCTGAGAATCTCAAGTCTCGTATTACGATCCAGCTCTGGACTGTAATTGAAATTTGGTTTCTGACCTTTTTGCTACACCACACATTTAAAATCTCCAACTAATACCATTTCCTCTTCGCCCCTTCATATTAAATATAGGTCATGTTCATAACAATGCGCCCCTTCCTCCCTGTGTTGGTTGCCTTATGGAGCATAGATGTTTATAAAACGAACTCCGTTATTTACACAAGACAGTTGGTTTTCCAACCGCTCGATATCGGTTACTATGATGCCCTGCTTAATAAGAAACGCAGCGCCTGACGCGCCACTCAACGTAGTGTTTAAATCGTATCGTAACACACAACATTTACCTGAATCTCGCTGCCTAACTCTTGTAACAAAACGATGTTAACTTTTTTGCCGTGAACATAATCCCTACGGCTGTTGACCATTAGTGTCACTTTTATGTTCAAAGAGGTTGTTTTGTAGGATTGTAACAGTGGCATCTAGAGGGGAGCATCTTCGAATCTGCCCCTGTTGTGTGGGTGAAACCTTTTATTGTCACTTACTGCGTGCTTTCTAGGTGTTGCGACACTCATTCATTCCCTGTCGAAGATGTTTTTACAAGGGGGTGTGGATGTAGCATGTCGTTACTCCGAGGTAGACAGCTTTCCTTTTGGTAAAATTCTGGCTCGTCTTCTTCCGTTTCTCCTGGGCGTTCCCCGTTTTCTTGTGTTTGTTTCTTGTGTTTATTTTCCCCTGCGCCATGCCAGAACTACCTTGTACATCTTCATCCGTTTCCTGTTGCCAATCTTTTGGATAATTCTCCAGGTAAATACGTGACTACAGATCCTCCTCCCTGTGACATTTCTCCCGTTTGTCTGCAGGAGTAGTAGTTCCCGCAGGCTGTGGTGTACTTATACCACCGGAATACTTTGCTCTTGTGTCGCTCTAGTGTTCGTAGATGGCTTCGATGCCTCGCAAGAATCCATTAGCACTTCCTCTACTGAGTTGTTCTCAGTGTCGGCCGTGACCATCGTGACCAACTTAGCGATGTTGCCGGTAGATCTAGCGACAACTTTTTGGTTTTAAACATGTCTCATTTTTAGCTATTTTAAAAGTGTTTTCGCTGGAGTTTTTTTCAAAGAATTGTATGTTTCAATTGACATAAAATACGAATCAATTGCACAATGATTAAATGTAACTTGTTTCATTCTCCATTAGCAGCCCCAAAATATCAGTGTTGTTCCCGATTCCAACAGTAGCCAATGTCATGTCAACCTGGATTTTGGTTGTTAACAGGCTGCTTTTCATACACAGCCGTGTTCTTCGCATTTAAAATGTTTCCTTACTGAATTTCGGGTTATACCTGTATCAGAAAATGAACGACAAAATATTAATTGAGGTTGTTTCTCCACCATGTGCTGCTATATGATATGAGAAACAAAATTTATTCACACTGTGTTAATATAGTAGAAACGTGTTTATGCTGCACAAACTGTAGCAGATGTAAGGCTACTTACTTTTGTCTTACATTACTATTTACTGAATGTTAATATAAGTAGCTGTGCTAGGTCATAAAACTTATAACAGAGTACTGACTAATCGCCAATGTTTACAAATCAGTTTTTCATACTGTATAGTTTTTTTTATTGCGTTCATTAGTAAAGGTAGATATTTAATTCTATATAAGTCGTCGAAAATAAGACTTGGTAAAACTCAAACACCAGATAATTTGGAGGAATTGCTTGCCTCATATTTGTGTCTGCTTTCTTGATCCTGATGCTTATCAGAGACATTTAACTGGTAAATTGTTTTGCTAATCTAAGCTTTTAAGTGGAATGTAGTCTTTAAGTTCTCTCCTAAAGCATTTTCCTAACCCCTATTCGTTTTGCTTGCCTTACGTGAATTTCTGTTCTCTTTCCTCGTCATCTAAGGCAACTGCAGTCATAATAGATGCTTCTACACCAATAATAATATGCGCCGTTCTGTTTTGAGAACAAATACCACCACTATTGCGTCTTTAACACTATTATGTGCAAATTGTGCTTCATTTTAACGTCTCTCCACGTTCCCTCCATAGCAATTTTTGCGTTTTTGAGTGTGTAACGTCAGTGACATTGCCCAGAGAGTGAATCCATCCTAATTACCCCCCCCCCCCCCATCGTAATTTACTGAATGTCGGAAATGTAGCAACTTTCAGGGTGCTTTGCATGTTCGAACTAGCGACAGTTTAAGCTCTCAAGTTGGTCACCCTGGCCGTGACCGACGCTCAAGCCCCCACAATTCCGTAAGCGGGCGCGACCGGTGGATCCACTTGCCCCGCACGTCCGCGGCTGCCCATCATACATCACTATCGCTCTGTATCCACTATAGTATGTGTTTGTTCAAGTCAATTTCAACTAGCCTGATTCTCTTCAAAGCCGGAAATTTGTGAGCACAAGACCATTTCTCGGCTACATTACTGATTACAATTCCGTAATTCTTTGACACTGAGTTGATTCGAAAAGTAATTCGAAAACTCTGACCGTCCTAATTCAGAGGCCTGCGTGTGAGACTAATACCTCACCGACATCCCCTTTGGAATGTTTAGTCTTAGTAGGTAATCCGCACAATTCCATAATATCATCACATTTGGCGGCATCTTTCAGCTTCAGATGTACAATATTACTACAAGTCGACAAGTGAATAGATATTGTTCAACTGTTCAAATGTTTGTTAAGCTTATGGGACTTAACTACGGGGTCATCAGTCCCTAAACTTACAAACTACTTATGAACTACTTACGAACTAGGACGGCACAAATATCCATGCCCGAGTGGGGATTCGAACCCCCGACCGTAGTGGCCGTGCAGACCGTGACTGAAGCGCCTCAGTTCCCTCGGCCACCGCGGCCGGCAAATAGATATTGTATTGCCACTTCTCAACTTCAAACTATCTTTTCGTGGTGGTTTCATTATTTCTTCTAACGGGTTTTAAACATTATAAATAAGCGCGTGCAGCAGCGCACAAGCGTTGTGCTAGCGGAAATGAGATAACAAAATTAGTGACTAACGTAAGTGAGCTAGTCTTTTTTTTTTTTTTTCGGGCCTCCCATCACCCCTTACAGCCCGGCCTTGCTCTCACCATTTATGCCTTCAACGGCGAGCTTCTCAGCTATACGTATGAACAAAAAAACGTCCCCCGTTGGGCAAAACAACATGACTCTCTCTCGGGAATGGCAGTTGCTACTGCTCGCCGATGTGCATTGGAGCTGGCTTCTCAAAGTAAACTGAAAGGCAATCTTCATTTGCAATACAAAACACAAGTCTCTTGAAGAAAAACAATAAAATCAAAATTAAAGTTTAAATGAAACATCGTCCTACGATGATAAAAACAAAGCCCTCTGCAGGCATACGTATTCCCACGACGAGTAACATCTTGGAACTTGATATCCATACCGTCGATGCTGCAGGAAAGTAAAACATAAATAAAAACGTCATTAAAAAAGAAAAAGTTAAAAAATCCACCAAATCGCAATGATCAGAATGCATAGTGGAGAAATTTCTGGCCTGGGTGAAGCTACAGAAAAAAGAAATTGAAAGGAAAGGAAATAGAAGACAAACAAAGCTACACAGGAGGCCACTGCACGAAAAGTGCACATATAAACATGAAAATACTCCTGAGAAAATCAAGAGAGACTTCCATAAATAGAATAATCAAAAAAGAAAGATAAAGTAAAGAAAAGTCTTCTGGGGAGAACGAACTGAGATGCGCGGCAAGAACTTTATAGGAAAATACCAATCATGTCCATAAAGCTTTGCAGGGGTCAGGATAATTTGGACAAAGATAGAATAAGAAAGGAACGACAAAGATACGCGACAACCACTTCATAGGATAGTTTTGATGTCCATGAAGAGTTGCTAAAGAGTTAAAGAATATTTAGTAAATGCATGCAACAGAGTGACATGCAGGAAATTCGCAAAATTTTGTCTGTATCGGGAATGGCGTAGAGCCTTGTCATGTTCGTTCCACAAGTAAGTTAAATAGTCCAGGGATGAAGTCAATTTCAGTGAAAAGATGGAAAACACAGTATGCCCGAGTATCCATATGGTCGCGTTCCGTTTCGTTCGCGGAAAGGCTGTGTTCTGCGGCACTATTGCGTCGTCGACCGTTACTGTCCTCACGTCCACCCGGTTGATGAGTCTGATCATGTCGCGCGCCACATCCCACACGTCACTGTGCTGACGACACGTGAAGCGATGTGCGATGGTGTCACGATCTCCACATTCGTCGCAGGCGTCCGTGGTGGTGAAGTGGATGGCGTGGAGCTTGTCGTTCGTGAGGAATATCCTGTGAACAACCTTAAACCACACCTCGTGGACCCTCGACAAAAGAGTGGCGGAGGCCAAGTTGTGCCACACCGCGGACCAGTCCACCCACGGCAGCCGGTTCTCCCACTTGGAACGAACCCGAGTCCCACGAAGAGCATCGGCGACGTCGCGAACCCTGGAGCTCGTGACGTCGACAAGCAGCAGGTAGCTTACGTCGACGTAGAATCGGCGCACGTGGTCCAGGTAGTAGGGGACGTGGGCGACGGACACCGGCGCAGCTGGGGAGGCGGGGCGGTATCTGTCTGCCGTCGTCCTCTTCCACAGCAGAGCGGCACATTTGGACCGAAAGTGGACGAGGCCCAAACCCCCGTCCTCCGGTGGGAGCGCGCACACCTCGTAGCTGGCCTTGAAGATGCTTCCTCGCCACAGGTACCAATACGCCGCCTGCTGGATGGCTCGGCCCAGCAGCAGCGGCGCGGGCAGCACCTGCGCGAGGAACCAGGCCCGCGCCCACACGTGGCTGGCCATGAGGGACACCTTGCCCCGCAGCGCGAGGCGCCGCGGCGCGTAGACGCGCAGCACGGCCCTCACGCGGTCCAAGGCGGGCCGCCAGTTCATCGCCTGCATCTGCTGTACGTTCGCCGTCATCGTCACCCCCAGGATCTTGTGTTGTGCCCTGACGCAAAACCAAGGACGCGTTACGGTGTGCGCCTGCGCGGTTAGCGGGAGGAACACGGTCTTCTGTCTGTTAACCACAGCCCCGGTTACACGCTCATACCTCTGTAATACCCGATGAAGATTGTCGACGTCCTCCGCAGCGCCGACAAACACCCCCACATCGTCGGCGTAGGCCCGACACGTCAGCTGACGAGCGCCGACGGTAATGCCACGACACTCCGCGGAGATGGCACGCAACAGGGGGTCCAGCGCGATGGCAAAAAGCGCCATCGACATGGGGCACCCCTGTCGGACGGAGCGTCGGACCGGGAAGGATGGAGTCAGTTCACCGTTAACGCGCACCCGAGACGTAGCGCACCCTAACAAACCGCGGACCATGTGGGTAAACTTGCGTCCAAACCCCATGGCAACCATGACCTGCCGCAAGTAGTTATGACTCACCCGGTCGAACGCGTTTTGGAAGTCTATAGAGAGCACCGCGGCAAACTTCACCCTCGCACTTCTACGTACCCGATGGTATCTCGGTACGCCAACAGCGCGTCAAAAATATTCCGGGTGGGAACAGAACAGGTTTGCTGGTCGGACAACACATCAGATAAAACCGAACGAACACGGGACGCAATACAACGACTAACGATCTTAAAATCGGCGTTCAATAACGTAATTGGCCGAACGTTTGCGACACTCGGGACGGCGTTAGTTTTGGTAATAAGAGTGACGACGCCCTCCGCGAAAGCCTCAGGAACGGCTGCGCCATTCTGGATTTCGCGGGCAAGCTCTAACAGCACTGGTTTAAAAAGGTCATAAAAAACACGATGAAATTCGGCGGGGATACCGTCCGACCTGGGGGACTTCCCCTTCGGGCTCCGCTTCACCGAGTCGTACAACTCGTCGTGCGTGAACGGCGCATTGAGGTGCGCCTTCTCCGCACGACCGAGTGTATGCGGCACATACGATATAAGGCCCCTCAGTGCGTCTGGCTCTAAAACTACATCGGAAAAGAAACCCTTAAAATGGCCGTGAACGTCATCTAAAATTTCCGGCAGGTCGCGGGTTCGAGTCCCGTCGCGCCGCATCCAGGAACTGACGTGCGTCCGCTGCCCGCGCTTGCGCTCCCGGTTCAAGTGATAGATGGACAGGGGCTCGTCGTCCACCGGGCCGGTGGGCTGGCTTCGCGCCACCACGCCCGCCCCCGCGGCTCGCAGGTCTGCCAACCGGCGCGCCTGGAACCGCTTGAACTCGGGCAGCAGCGCGGGCTGTGACGTCACGCGACGCGCTAGGTCGCGCAGGCACTCCTGCCTGAACTCGAACATGGCGCGGCGGCAGCGCGCCGCCTCGCGACTCATATCGATTAAAATCTTTCTTACTGCCGGCTTAGCCTCTAACACCCACCACGTTAAAACACTGACGTCAGAGGGCCTATTACTGACAGTATTCTACCATTCCCGAGTAAAAAGTTCAATAAAACGGGCATTATCTAAAAGACTGCAGTTGAGCTTCCAAAAAACATTGCGGCGAGGGGCACTCGGCCGCGGTAAAACCAACTGACAAATAAAGCAACTGTGGTCCGAGAAGATTACCGGGCGCACATCGACAAATCTAACTTTATCTCGTAAGGCACTCGAAAGATAAAACCGGTCCAGACGGCTCCGTCCCGACGGGTAAAAGTGTGTAAAAAGAGTAAAATCCTGGTGCAATACCCGCCACGCGTCAATTAGGTTAAAAGAATTAATTAAAAGTTGCAAATCAGGACACTTATAGGGTATCGGTTCCTGATCTCTATTATCTAAAACACAGTTAAAATCTCCGCCTAAAACAACAGTATTAAAATTATTCCGTAAAAGAGAACAAACGTCGTGTGAATAAAACTCGGACTTTGTCTGTCGAATTTTACTGACCGGCCCATAAACATTTATAAAATGAACACCGTAAATAGTTACTGCAATACCGCGGCCATTGGGCAGTATGTCGATATTTAAAATAGGTATGTCAGACTTAACTAAAATGGCCGTACCGACGGAGTCGTCTGGTAAAACATTGTCGATGACAGTAAAATCAGTAAAATCTAATAAGTATAAAAGTGCTTCCCGGGTAACCTCCTGTAAAAAAACCACATGGCAGCGGGCATTTACTAAAAAATCTCTCAAGGCGAGAGCCTTGTACGCACTGCGCATGCGGTTGACGTTTAAAGTTAAAATATTCCAAACACCCGGAATAAAAGTCATAGTAATAAAAATAAAATATAAAAACAACACATAAAACCCGAGCCAGACGCACGTAAAACATAAGAACGTATAAAATAGTTAAAAACAGTTAAAATAGTGCTGTTAGAAAATTAAAATCAAGGCGGTCACGTTAAAAGTCATGTATGGGTTTGAGTCCCGCCACCCTCCTCCGGCGCCGCCTCCGACCATTCGTGGCGGACGCCGGGGGGAGGGGCGGCGGGGTCGGAATCAGATCCTCCCTGTCCCGACCAGCGCCCGTCGCCTCCGCAGACGAGCGAGCCTTCTGGTATTTACTGCCGTCGTCCTCCGCCTTCCGCTTGCCGACGGAAGCCAAGGTGGGATCTGGCGCCAGAGCCATCTCCTCGTCCGTCGTCGACGGCGGCTGCGACAACACCGACTGCAGGTGTTCCACAGTCACGGAAAACTCGCGGGGGGCAGGGGGGAGGGGGGCGGCGCACCGACCTGCGCCGCGACGACGAGAAGGAGGCGGCGCTCTCCCGACGGGGCACGTGGTACCGCGGGGCGCGCGGCGCCGGGGACCCGCTGCGGTCGCGACGCGAGGACTCGCGCGACGCCGACCGACTGGAGACACTGGAGGAGCGCGAGGACGAGCGCGACCGCTCCCTCTGCCTCTGGGACTGGGGGGGGCGGCGCCGGGACCGCGGGCACCGTACCAGTTTCCGGGCCCCCACCCGTAGCGGCCGCAGCCGCGGAGGTGGAAGCGACGGCGACAGGGGCGGGCGCGGAAACCACGACACGATCGGGGACCAACACGGAAGGAGCTACATCGGCAACGGTATCTACGGGCGTAGGTTCCGGAAAAGCTACTACCTCCATGTTAGTATTAGTCAAAACAACAGGTTCGTTACAATCGAGTTAACATTATCAGTCACAATCGGGGTGTTAGCGTCACTATCGGGAGCAGAAGCCACCTGTTCGGTGACGTCCTTGCTATTTTATTAGGCGGACATGATTAACAATATAATTACATTTATTCCTTATCTTCTTATTTTGAACATTTTGCTCAGCTAATTGAAGTTGTTGTTGGAGTGGCCGAGCATTATAAGGCGCCTTGCTACGGAGCGCGCGGTTTCTGGAGCTCGGAGGTTCGAGTCCTCGGGTGTGTGTGTGTGTGTGTGTGTGTGTGTGTTTTGGTAAAGACAGTTCATGTTTTTAAAAACTCATCTCGTGCCTGCTTGGTGATATAACCATTCAGTGCTCCCATGTCTAAAGACTCGTTCTGCGGAACAGACTGCTTAAATTCGGTCGACATGTCCTCTGCAACTTTCAACCTTAGTTTCCCCAGTAAATGGCCGTCGTGAATCAGGTGGATGTAACACACACATAGGATTTGTTCATGTTGTTTCCTTCTAATCAGATATTTGTTTCTTTGGCTATGGTGCCTTGTCGCGAAAATATATTAACAGATAAATATTTATAAAGCAAATGATGAGAATTTAATTTGTAAATTATAAATTGCATAAACGTATGTTGAAAACTTTGTTGCCATGGGTAGCTATTATTCTTGCACCATCCAGTAATGTCACGGTAATCGTGTCTCGGTTTTAAAAATACGGCAGAAATATTAAGCTAGACTAGTTTTATGATGGGATCCCGCTTCATATGTAAGTACTTGCTCATCCTAAATTTTTTGCCTCCTCCCCAGTTGTAGTTATACAATTTGTATAGGTATACAAAATGTGTAATAATGTTGAATATTTTATAACGGCTCCTTTGACTAGAGAGCTCTTTGTTTCATTGGTTCCATAATTAAAAAAAAAATAAGTGACCTTTTTAGCATTAAAATTCGCAGTAATATTTAACTCAGTTAAAACAATGCTGCTGTATGCGTATGTTCTATGTTAGAAGAGCATGAATACGTACACATTCCAGTTTTTTGTGAGCAAGACAAAATGACATCCCCAATTTGTCCACTGATTTTTTAAACAGGATTATACTTGCCTTATATTCATCTGATTTACTCTTTTCCTTGCTACAGAAGGTTTTTATTGTTTTGGTCATAAAAGATATGAGAATTCTTTGTTTCGACACGTGTAGGTTATATAAAAAAATTAAGTACAGTCGCCAATCGAGAAAAGATATCACACCGCGAAATGTTCAAAATAACACTTTTTCACATACTTATTCCATTTAAAAAAATAATTATTTCGTAACGACCAAGTCCTCTTGGACAGAGGTGCCCATAATACAGGACTTTGCCCGCCTGGCGTGAAACCAGTAACTCGAGAACGCAGTGAGCTATTTTAGTGTTCTCAAATTTAAATAAATTTTCTATGTATCCTACGATTTTCATGCGCTGCTTTGTTTGAGCTAAAATAATCATACGCAACATCTGTGCAATGTGTTTTTATCTCTGTGATCTCTCAACCTAAGTTGGGACATTTTACGTAATTCCTTGCTGCACAGTACACAGTAATTATGACGAATAAAGGAACTAACATCAATGCTATATCGAAAGAAGAAATTAAACTGATGTGCAAAAAACAAAATTTTGTCGCTGAGTCGTTTTTTTAAAGTTGATGGTATGTTTCGTAGTGACCATAACGTCATCTCTGGGCAGTCCCTTCGCTTTTGGTAGCAACATCATGATATTTCATATGTATCTGGTAACGGATGAAGATTTTAGAAAACGGGCTAATGGAATTTCTTGATAAATATGAATTTAAAATGGAGCCACTTCCAAAGACTATTTGGCTATGTATTAGCCACCCAGGGAGATGGAATTGTTAAAATCGGTTTTTCTGATTACCTGCATGAGAACGGTAAATTAGCTACGTAGACCTCAGTAACCAATAATGAAATGAAATCAAACGTTACTAGCTATTTGCGCGTCTATAAAAAAGAGCAATGCGCGAAGCATACAATGACTACCATCATACCTTATCGAAAGATTTTGTCGAGAACCCGAAAGAAATCTGGTCCTAGGTAAAATCGGTAAGCGGATCAACATGCAGTCACTCGTTGCTCATTGTCGGTTGGTGGTATAAGGTAACAATATTAAGGTCGAAGTTATGAATTTAATATTTAAGAAATCATTCAAACTCAAGGACCAGAAAAACATACCTTGCGGTCTCAGTAACTCCAAAACGGAAAACAGGCATAGCTGGTGTACAGAAGCAGATGAGCGAGTTAAAATATACAAGTCTCCAGGTCCAGATGTGGTACCAGTCCGGTTTTATAAATAGTACTTAGCAGCACTGGCTTCATACTTCATTGGCATTTATCGCGAATCTTTGATCCAGCCTAATATTGCAAGCGACTGCAATACGGGACAGGTAACTCCCGTGTATAAGAAACGCAAAAGAATGTACCCACGAAATTACAGACCTATGTCATTGGCATTCGTAAATTCTCGAAAATATCCTCAGGTCTAATGTAGTAAGTTTCCTGGAGACAAAGCTTTAGTAGTTGACTCTTACGAGCAGAGTCAGTGTGGCATACTGAGGTTAAGGTCGGTCCTGGAATCGTTTTCGGGTAGCCTAATGGTATGGCGACCGTTCCCGAAAAGCGAGTAACCCGGTTCGAGTCCCACGCCGTCACAAATTTTCGTTTGTCACCGTTTGGTCGTACATACATACCTTATAAGGTGAAGCTGTGAGGAATTCGCAATTGCTAATAAATATTGATAGAAAAGTTTCCGTCCATGCATCAGCACAGCTTTAGGAAGCATCGATCGTGCGATAGTCAACTTGACTTTTTCTCAGATGACATCTTCCATGCTATGGATGAAGGGCAACAGTGTATATTTCATATTCGAAAGACGTTTGACACTGAACTGCACCACAGACTGGTAACGAAGGTAAGGGCATATGGAATAGGAACCCAAATTTGTGAGTGCCTCGAAGACTACACAAGTAATAAGAACCCAGTACGGTGTCCTCGGTGGCGACTAGGGTGTCGTTAGGGGTGCCCCAGAGAAATGTCTCTGTAAATGATGTTACGGACAGAATGAGTTGCCATTTGCGGCTGTTTGTTGATGATGCTGTCATGTACAAGAGGAAGTCGACATTGAATGACTGTAGTAGGATGCAGGATGAGTTGGACCAAATTTGTAGGTAGTCGAGGAATGGAACTACGGCTAAATATAGAAAAATGTAAGATGGTGCAGATGAGTAGGAGAAGCAAACCCGTCACGTTCGATTACAGCATTACTAGTTGTACTGTTTGACAAAGTCGCGTCAATTAAATACCTAGGCGTAACGTTGCACAGCCATATGAATTGGATCGAGCATATAAATACGATATCGTAATTCGTCTGTGAAGTAGACCGCATATAGTAAAACGTGGGTATTGCTTAAGTATTTGGGATCCCCACCAAGCCGGTTTAAAGGAAGATAAAGATACAGATGCAGTTCAGAGGCGGACGGTTACATTCGATCAATGAGAGAGTTTTACTGTAAGGCTTCGGGAACTCAGGCGGGAATCGCTGGAGGGAAGGCGACATTCTTTTCGAAAAACACTGTTGAAGAAATTTAGAGGGACGGAATTTGAGGCGGGTTGCGGTACGATTATACTGACGCCAACCTACATTTCGGATAAAGATAAGAAAGATAATTTCAGATATATGAGGGCTCGAAAGTATGCATAAATGTATTAATTTTTCCCTCGCTATATATGGGAGTGGAACAGGAAGGCAAGTGACTAGAAGTGGTACTGAGTACCCTCCGCCACGCAGCTTTGGGTTGAATGCGGAGTTAGTGTGTTGACGTAGCTATCGGAGAAATTGAAAAAGTAGTTCCTGCATCTTAAAACAAATGGAAAAAAATTGCGACGGTTTGAGTTAGTCGTTTTGGTACTAAGAATTACTGTTTTCCCGTTTGTCACATGAACTGCTGTCAACAAATGGTAATTGCGTAAACCGTATGAGGCCCGTAATAGACCACATAGAATTTACGGCAACTAACAGATTTGTTGAATTTGGATGAGTTGCATAAAGTGTGTAACGTTGATATCTTGACCTTGAGTTGTAGCCTAGATACAGTATAACAATTTTTCGGACAGGTAGAGAAATCATCAGGAGACCGAAGGCTATCAAAAGGCTTAACCGCTTACGTCAGTGATCAATAGAATCCCAGACATCAGTCCCTGAACAATGGAATTTTCGCACTCGACGTTTTCGATCGTAGGTGCAGTTTCCTGCATCGTATGATAGATAACGTAATCCCTTTTTAAACCCTACCCCGTTTAAGCATAGACCATCATCATCATCATCATCATCATCATCATCGACAACATCTTGCGAAACAACTTAGACAATTTTCGTCAATTTTGCACCTTCTTTGCTTACGCATGAGATGACACTATTTAGTTTTGTATGAATCGATTTGATCGTCTGGGGCTATATATTGCGGTTGAAAACACTAATCTGCGTTCGGTCACGCGAGTTAGTAAAAGATTGTGAAATATCGCATTGGGTCAAACGTA
The DNA here is from genome assembly GCA_026315105.1 of Locusta migratoria. NCBI lineage: Eukaryota > Metazoa > Arthropoda > Insecta > Orthoptera > Acrididae > Locusta > Locusta migratoria. The sequence continues at coordinate 449,494,678 of CM048746.1, forward strand.
CAGTACTGAAAATTTAAGCTAAAGAAAGTTGTACCATCGAAGATTCCGATTGCACAATTACATTCAGACAGTCAAAATATGCATTTCCAGTTACTCCCGTGTGTGTCTGCAAAGCGTTGGGACCAGTTCATAAGCTCTCTAGCTGCTCCCCAGGTCGCGTCAAGTGTCAACTAGTGAAAGTTTTGTCACCACCGTGGTGCTGCTACAATGTGCGGACTTTGCTTCGCCACTGAGTAATAGATAGCAAAAAGATGTACTACATTTACCTGTCTTGAGAGCTGATACGTGTTTTTTACGTCCATCGAGGAGAAAATATAATAATACTAAAAATAATATTTAATGTTAAAGTTCACGTATTTTGTACGTAATGTTCTTATAAAGGATACGAAAATGTGCCAAGTACTGAACAAGGATTAAAGTAATAAATTAACCCTTTTTCTGAAAATTTAAAACGTGCGTATTACAATGAACTAAACGAAAACATCAAATGCTCTTAAAAAATTAGTGACTAGCGTGAACTAGTCATATTGCACAGTTTATGAGATCTATGGCGTTCCTGAGATTACGACTAAGAATATTTTAGCGACTTGAATGTCGATGAAACGAATACAACACCCAGTCCCCCGCCGGGAATCGAACCCGGGCCCCCTGCGTGGTAGTCAGCGACGCAGTCGCTAGAGCTACAGAGGTGGACGGTAAAAAGTAACGGATTTGAGGTATTTGCACTGCGCATAGTTGTACATTCTCTACTATTTTACTAGGCACACATATTAAACATCCTTATTTATTTCTAATGTTGTTTAGAACCATCTGATCTTCTAGATGAGGTTTTTGTTGAATTGTAATAACAGTTTTCGTGTGTGTTCCACAAATTTATCACGTTAATGGGTTCCATTCATAGCCGCCTGGTTAAGGCGCTCCCATCGGATGTTCGAGTCGTCCTTAGGGGATGGGTGTGTGTGTGTGTGTGTGTGTGTGTGTGTGTGTGTGTGTGTGTGTGTTGTTCTTAGCATAAATTAGTTTGTAAATATAGGGACGATGACCTGAGCAGTTTCATCTCTTTTTTCCCGTCCTTTAATACTGCTGCATACCGAATACTTTTATACGTCTGATAGATAAAATAACCATTGCATTCTGCAGAAGAGTCTGCTGAAGTTTGGTTGACAGAATCAGCGCCCCATTTGTGTTCTTATACGGTACCGGAATCAGAATTGTATCATTCAAAGTCGAATAATTACCGGTATCTATCTGGCTACGTGGTCGTGGACGCAGGTAGCTGAGCTGTTTGGAACCCCACCGTTCCTACAACAAGAAATTTCCCAACAGGGCCTCCCCACTGCTTGTCTACGTCAGGCGGTCACCACCAGGGCACATGTTGTCAACTGTTTCTCAGTGTCGTCGCAGGTAATTTTCTCTCCGTGTATTTTCGTACGCTACTTTTGTTGTCCGCATCGTATACCATGGAAGTGTTATCAAGAAAGAAAGAAAGAGAAGCCAAGGATGGTCATCGCCATCGTTTAAGGAGTATCAAACTCATATCATGGTATTTGCAGAAGCTATTTAAAAATATTGAAATCATTGATCAACAGCAACATTCTTGTCGACCTGACAAAACAGATGTGGAGATAAATAAAAGACTGCGTAACTGTAGGAAATTTTTTTTTTATGAAATCCGCATTTGCAAGGAACCTTACTAATTTTCACAGCTTGTAATCTGCAAACAAAGCGTTTTTTTGGAAACTAATTGATATATTACCCATTCACTTGGAAACTGTGTTGGTTCAGTTTCGGGAACTGGCACTGTTTACATCGCCATTTGTCTTGTTGTGGTGTCTGTATCGTAATCATTTGTTTATATGACATGTCTAACGTCGTGTTGCGTGGTTTTTGAATGGTTTTAATTCTGGCGATAGTTTTGTGTGTGTGTGTGTGTGTGTGTGTGTGTGTGTGTGTGTGTGTGTGTGTGAGCTGAAATGTGTATAAACAATCCCTCGCCAAATCTCACAGAAGCCCACCAGAAAGAACACAAATTTAACGAACATCCATATAAGGAAAGAGTCATAAACTTTACTGACACGAAGTAACCTAGTTAAAAAGGCTCCAAGACATAACAACATAACATAACAGTCTCTCACAGAGCAATGGAAAACATGACCAAGAAGGTAAACACACAATTAAACAACATTAAAGACTTAACACACATGAATTCAATCCAAACTTAACGAGAAAACTAGTTTCTAAAGAAATAAAACTCATAGTCAAGGATAACAAAACCTCCATAAAGCTAAACACAAAGAATGAGGAAAAAACTACAGAAAACAACAAAAATTAATACAACAAAATGTCATCAGTCTGACAAGGGAAATTAAATTGTTCTCATGAAACAGAAGACATACACTGACAAAACAGAGTTCATACAAAACAACAACAAAACAGAACTAATGAGTGACCCAACATACCAATACCAAAGAAAGTTCCAGGAAACACTGAAAAACATAAAAACAATTTTCACTGCCTTACAGCTAAAACAAAGATACAGAAAAATCCAGAGGCCCCTATTGTGAAATAATTACCCCAATATTCTTGTATGCCCAATGATTAGCTATTTCAATGTGCCAACTTACTCCCCCCCCCCCACACACACATAATTTACAACAATATACAAATACTCATAAAACATAACCCTAATGAAACCAAGTGACCTAATAGAAAAAATAATAAAGTAAACACACCTAATACAGGACCATTTCCAAGCACACAAATATCCTAAATGCAGAACCATCACCATAATAGAAATACACCTGCAATTAAGGGAAACATGCCCACAACAAACAGTCAGGAAATAACAACCAGCATGAAACTCATCACTGAATAAAATTTTCACTTTCAACAAAACATTTTACTCCCAACAGGAAAGATTACCTATGGGATCCCCAAACAGTGGTCTTATAGCAGTCAGACATGAATGGCATAGAAAACCTAATATTTGACAAAATTGTTAAACCAAAACAGTACAAGATATAATATTAGTACAGATATGTAGATGACATGTGTGATAAATGAATCACACTCCCATAATAAAAGATCTTAACAACGACAAACACCATTGAGGTTCACTATTGAAACACAGATGAAAAACTGAAATTCATAGATCTCACCATACTTAATAGAAACAACAAACATAGATTCACAATTTACAGGAAGCCCTCAATGACCAGCACTGTGATCCATAACCAAAGCAGTCATCCAATAATCCAGGAGGAAGTAAGTTTCAGATTTCTACTACACCGATTACTCAGAACACTGATGACCAAACAAGACTACACAGAAGAATTGGGCACATTAACACAAACTGCACAAGGAAATGGGTATGACACAAAAACAGTGGACAGAAGACACAGCAAATTACAAAAATAGGTAACACGGAGTCGTGAAAACTCCACACATACTGATGAAACAGTACACACAACAAACCAACAAACAGTAAGCAACAAATAGCACATACAGACAACAACAAAATCACACACAGAATGGGCAGCATATTAAGGAAACAAAGCTGAATATAGTATACAGAACAAAAAAAAAAAAAAAAAAAAAAAAAAAAAAAAAAAAAAACACACACAATGTACTACAGAATCATTCCACAAACACTGAGAAGTTTAGCTAGTCAGGAATATATCACTTTCTTGCAATAACTGCTGATCTGTATATGTGAGCATACATGCAGAAATTTCAAAACAAGATACATTGAACAACTCAAAGCACTATAACGTAGCAGCTATCACTCAACATTTGCTGAACATTTTATAAGCTGAATTATACTCCAACAAACATAGAAACCTAACTACAAATTTTAAAAACCAGCCAAGAACTAACAGGAGAGGAAAATTATCACATCCAGAAATCAATAACCCCATGTACGAAAGTATCATTAAGCAACATAACCCTCTTTGAGATCGTAACAGAAGTATATTAATAAATCCCACCACCACATTGGACCTCACAGCAGTCCCCCCCCCCCCACACCCCGCACACACAAACAGTATCAAAACCATTCCAAAAACTTGTGCCATGTCAGACATATCACACAAACAAATGATTACGATGCAGACAAATTGCGAAATAAACAGTGCCAGTTCCCAACAAAAAAAAGCGCACTAAACACAGTGAAACATAACAACAACAACAAACAAGTAGCAGCAGCACCGTAGCTCGAATGTGAGCAAGCCACGTAGAACTACTTTTCAACATAACTTCCAGTTGAATGTATAATAAATCAAATGGTTTTCGAAATAAAAACGCCTTCTTTGCAGACGTTAATCTGTGATAACTTGTCGTTTCTCAATTGAAGCAGATGTAAATCCTGAGACTGACGTTATGTATCTATAGTAAACAAAATTAGGGCTAATACATCTAACAAAATACCAAATTGAACAACTCGTCCAAAATATGACTGTGGCGAACATATATTTGGTCGCACGGGTGTCTGCAGGCAATCAGCTGTTTGCTGTCATTGACTTCGTGCATCAGCCGCTGGGAGCGCTGACATGCTGTATCCTCTAGAGCCCTGTACTGGGAGAGTAGCGCCAACCTTTGATGTGTGGCTTGTCGACAACCGCCAGCTCGTATTGGTCAGTTGAGCGCGGGTGGAGCACGTCCACCATTTTAGGCCTAAGCAGTCCATCAGCATAAATGGCATATTTCACTTAACTAGCTGTTATTTCAGCATTTAGAGGTGTTGGAAAACTATAGACTCATTGTGTATTAAATGAAGAGCTTAACATAGCATATTCCACTTTTATATATGGTGAAGAATGCCGCAGTGTCGTGCAGTAAATTGTTACACTAAGACAGTCCGAGGTTTCCTCATTCGACAGGGCGAAAGGAATGCGAAAAGACGCGAATTGCGGGTACATCGCATTGGAAGAAAAGATGCATATCCATACGAGAATGCAAAATTGTGTGAAGTAAACAAATTTGTATTGAAATATCGAGTAAACTTCTTGGTTCATCTGTTCCTTGCGCGTAATGTTGGCCGGACAATCCTGTAAGAGAAAAGATACAAATACGTGAAAATTTAACATTATTTGACGAATTTCGCATTTGTACTGAATATGACGAAAGTTTGGACAGGCAGAACCGTTTACATGTATGTATATAAATAAGATTCGTATCTTACTCATCCTACGTAAATGTATCGCAATGTATTTAGACAACTTTTTTATACAATTAAAGATAGTGAACACAGCTGCTTGCACATAAATCAATCAATGAACGTGTTCCAAAATATTCCTTCGTGTCAAAGTGTTGTGGAATAAGTTGTGCGCGTATTTTTTAACCGCTAGAGTACATATTCTTCTGAGAAAATATAATCGCCAATCAGAGTGCGGTGGTAAAAGTATTGGCATGACGAATGCCGTGAAGGTATTTTAAGACGCAGTTACTATGTAGATAAAATACCTTTTAAAATTTTTTAGACTAATTTGTAATTTTCCAATTTTTATTCTTTTCCTTAGCAGCCAAAATAACTAAACTACATATTTGTATTTTAACAAGTACCAGTACGTTAAATGAAATATGTTAACTCTAGCGACTTAGTTTCTTATCATTACTACATATATTACTTGTGACAAAACTTTGCACGAAACAATTTTACAACTAGTTTGCTCAAAAATAAAAGGTCTTGATCTCGATTTCAGATTACCAATTTTTCCTTAATATTCGCAGTAGAGGTGAAAAAACTAATAAAAACTTCAGTTCATTGTTTACTTAACGTATTGTCATACCATGTCGATGTGAAGACCGGTTCCCTTCATCATAAATGTCAATTTAACAGCGCCGTGCATAGCGCTGCTATTGCCAGATAGGCCTACAATGGCGGCGCTCGCCCGGTTGGCGGTACTCTCCCTATACAGGGATCTAGTATCCTTGCTTTGACGTGTCGGCGTTCTGTCGACTATATATAAACTTTATTGTTGTTCTGTTTATTGTATGCTGAGAACTAGGTATCTTTGTTCAAATGATTTAATCGACTTTGCTTGTTCCTTGTAAAATGAGGAACAGTTTCAAGAATAAAGCTATTTTATTTAATTCGCGAGTGCTCGCGCCGTGAGCATTTTGCTGACAGTAATTTTAAAACAATCGGCATTTTATCAATTTTAAATAGTCAGATATGTGTGTTTTCTTATAAACGCAACTAGAAATACTTATTTAGACATATTAAGCACATTACAAACTGTTCTTTCACTCTCAGAAAAATGCTATACAGGCAATCGATTGCGTAACTTTTAAAGGCGCGAGTGTCGCGGGTTAAATGTTAAAAATCGTCGAAGTAATCCTTCCACAAAAACACGAAATTTAACGCCGCAAACCTCGCGAACTGCAAGACTTCCGACAGTATTAATGAGTAGCAATAGAAACAGGTTAACATTAGAGCTACGTAAATTCCTTAATTGTCATTGACAGTGTAATTAATTGAAAATTCTTCTAATTAAGTAGCATTGGATTAATTTACCTTGTTTCTTAGTTGTACCAGTCATGAGACATACTTCATCATCATACTTTCAATATGAGCTATTTATTTAGTTTCTACTATAGAATGTTCCCTAACTATTAATAACTGTTTATTATTCAATTTTCACTGTTTTTAAACAAAGTTGTTCCTTTTAATTCACTAAGAGATACTTCATTTGAGCGTCATAATACAGTTCTTCACTGTAACTAGATTATTTAAGACATTTAATCGAAATTTCACTGGTATCCCCAGCTTCACTTCACCACCGGTTCGCATTGATCGCTGCATTCAAGCTGTGGGAAAGTGATGTTCCATTACAGTCCTAATACGATTAAGATTAGAGAAACATTTTACAGCTTTGTCGTCGTCGTCGTCGTCTTCATCATAATCATCTCGGACAATAAATCCGGGAATTATATTGTGCATTATGCATCAAGGGAAAAAAAAACCATTTTCATTACGCGAAATAGGAGAAAGAATAATAGATAAAAACATCTAACAATTTCATTTTCTTCCGTAAAAGATTTAGTTCTGTATTAATCGACTTTTTCTTTTGTGAGCTCTATGTTGGCGGAAGAAAACACTAATTCCCGCCCGGTAACGCACAATAGTAATAAAATCTGAAAAATCGCGTCGGGTCAAATGCACGTTAATGACAATTTTACTTTAAAACACTGTTGGTACTTTTGAAGACATTGATTATACTATTAGATTCAGACAGCAGAACAAAATAGGCAGATTTATTTACGCTCGTATGTGTTCGCAAAGCGTCGGGAATAGTTAAAAGATCTGTAGTTGCTTCCCGACTCCCGTCAAGTATCAACTCAGTTTTATATATAAGGAACAGTGTAGAATGCAAGAGTTTTATTTTATTCAACTAGTTTCGGTTCTTCTTTTAGACCATCTTCAGAAATTGTAACTCCATCGATGTCGTGGATCTGGCAGGTAAGTGGGAGCCTTCCAGGAAGGTATAACAATATTAAACATCAATACTAAATGTTCACGTATTAATGATTCGTTCTGGTAAGTGACTCTAAAAATTGGAACAGGCCATCGCAAAAAATGTGAAATATTAACAATGCATAAATAAATAAATAAATAAATAAATAAAATGCGCATTTTCAACAAGTATTAAAGGAGAATTAAACTCTTCCTAAAATTTAAAACGTTATTTTTGAAATAAAAAAATAAACGAAAACGTAAAAAATCTTACGCAAAATTAGTGACTAGCCTAAGCTAGTCATATATCACAGTAATTTAACAGACGGTTAGAGACAATTTTAGCGACTTGACTTGTCGATGAAACGAACACAACACCCAGTCCCCCGCCGGGAATCGAACCCGGGCCCCCTGCGTGGTAGTCAGTGACGCAGTCGCTGAGCTACAGAGGCGGACGAAAGAACTGACTGTACTAACAAACTTGAGCAGCGCATAGTTGTAACTACTTAATGAAGCTGACATAATAAACATGATTTATTTATTCCTGTTTTAAGTAGTTTGGACATTTTAATACCGATAGTTGAAGTTTGAGTTGAACTGAAATGACAATTTAGTGTATGCTTCAAAAGTTTTTCGTTAACCGGCTCCTTTCATGGACACATGTTTTAAGCCGCCATGATAACAATATGGCGCCCGCTCTCGACTAAGGTCAGAGTCCTCCCTCGGGCGTGTGTGTGTGTTTTTGTCCTTTGCATCAGTTGCAATAGTTTGTAATTATAGGGATGATAATATAAGCAGTTAGGAGTATTAGATTTACAAACACGTGAACAGTTTTCCACGTCCTTTACTGTCCGCTGAATGATAAAACCATTCAGCACTCCTGTGTTCAAAGACTTGTTCTGCGGAAGAGACGGCTTAAATTTGGTTGACATGTCCTCTTCAAGTTTCATCCTTCGTTTCGCCAATAAATCTGGTGATACCTCGTCTCTTTCATATCATAGTGGTCTTTTCTTCTTCACAGAACTAATAAGGTTTTTGCATCCCTCGTCGGTAATTAGTGCGATAAACGTCCCATACACAAATAATAAGATACTCGCTTTCTCGGGCTACGTACGACTACCACCGACCAGTCCCAGTTGGCCTAATTCAAATGTTTGTAGAATGATAAAAACGCAAATAAAATATTTAACGTTCATCTCTTCGGATCTTTGGGGGAATCGGCTTTAGAGCAAAACGAATATTCGAAGGTCGAAATCTTGATTCAGAAACCTACCAAGAAAACAAGTGCCAAATCCGGCCCTACAGCGCATATAACCTGCGGGCATCTTCATATGAACCCATAGGCTAGACAAGAGGGAGAGAACAGCTAGCCTTTAGACTGACTGCAAGATGACAGCAGGACAGTGGGGTGAGGCAGGGAAACTGACGGCGAGTGTCTTGTGACGTCAGAAGTGGCTGCAGCTGCTTACGTCACAGCACGTGTAAGCAGTTTCCTGCCAGCTTCAGGTGGTTCTGGCTGCGGATATTGCTTGGTAGCTCGAAATGGAAGAAACTAATTGAAGGCATTCGTGGTCCCAAAGTTCAGCATAATAAAAGCCACCAAGATCACTTGAAAAATGTTCATAAACAGGTATATAGCAAAATCCTTACTCAAAGAGTATTTCCCATAACTTAGTCTCGTTTTTATATATGCACCTTATTCTGTTTTTTGTGTCAACGAAGTACCACACGGTTTCGAGCTGAAACTCATTTCTCGCACAATAAATCCTGGAGTTTTATTGTGCATTATGCATAAAGAAAAAGACACACCATTTTCATTACGCATAAGACGAGTAAAATAATCAACAAAAATATTTACAAACAATTTCATTTACTTCCGTAAAACATTTAGTTCTGTATATATCGATCTTTTTTTCTTTTGTTAGCTCTATTTTGCCGGAAGATAACACCAATTCGCGTCTGGTAACGCACGATAGTAAAAGAATCCGAACAATGCGTCTTGTCAAATGCACGGTAAATACAATTTTACGTTAAAAAGAAAAAGAGAAAACGCAGTTAGTATTTCGAAGCCAGTGGTTATACTCTTAGATTCAGACTGTGGAACAGGCAAATTTATTTATGCTCGTATGTGTATGCAAAGCGTCGGGGATGTTTGTTAGCTTGCGTCTTGTGAATTTGTTTTTAAGATCGATAGGATACTTACCATGCAAGAGGATTCTAGTGTTTGGTTGTGAAAAAGCAGAGAAAATCCTTTGCGAAAACAGGACTTTGATTATGGCTAGGACATGAGATAGCTGTTCGGAAAATGTCAGACAATTGTACATTACCTATGTTGACATCGGAAGTACGGAAGATGCAACGAAGTTATTGCTTTCTGAATTTGCTTTGCTCACAGACAACTGTGAAAATTCATACGATAGACTTTTGTGAACTGGAAAGCAAGATCTCCGATATCACCAAAACTGCAGTGCTATATCTTGGAATGGCTGCGATGAAAGCAATTAATACAGTGTTCCTTCAAACCACTACCCGGCTGTAACCTCCACTTCAACAAGTGTCCGTGGAAGAAGATATAAGAACTGCGATTAGCGAGAGACTGTAGAAATAGGGAAGTAGTCCGCCTGTTATTTAGCATACGAGCTGCACTGGCACATTTCCACACAACACTGTTGATGAAGCATGTCGAATAGAGAGATCAGAGCATTTGAAGTAGGTGCTCAAGTAAGAATATTATAATGTTAAATATTTTGTAAGTGGTTACGTTAAATGGAACCAACTGAAATTCATCTTTATAACTGTAATACAGTAACTGATTTTGAAGGAGTAGAATCACGTGGTGAATCAAAAATACCAATTCAAGTCGCTTTAACACGTACTTTGACCAGCAAGTGTTGTTGTTTTATAAATAGTTTTGAAAATTCTTTCATTATATGGATGTATTAATGCTGCCTTCTAATCAAATATTAGTTGTTTCTCTTGTTGCGGTGTTCTATCGTGAATTATATTAAAGATAAATATTTATAAAGCAAATTAGGAGGAATGAGATTAGTAAACTATAAACTACGTAAACGTGTCTTAAAAACTTTGTTGACATGGGTAACTATTTTTCTAGTACCATCCAGTAATGTCATTATAACCGTGTCTCGGTTTTAACAATACGGCAGAAAACAGTTCCGGTTTTATGCTAGTTTTATGATGGGATCCCGCTTCAACACGTGAGCACTTACTCAGCCTAACTTTTTAGCCTCCTCCTCCTCCGCAGCTGCAGTTACACAATTTGTATAGGTGTACAAAATGTATAATAATGTTCGGTATTTATAACAGCTCTTTTCACTAAAGAGCACATTGTTTCACTTGGTTCCATAATTCATTCCAGAAATATTTCACTTAGTTGAAAAATGCTGCAGTTACAGGATGTTCTATGTTAAAAGATGGACTGAATGGTTTACTAAGGTTTTCTTTGAGACTCTATAAGATCAAATTTAAAAATGTGTAATAGTATTACTAATGAAGTTAGATATCCAAAGTGGAATTCATTTATAATAAACTAGCTGCTAAACCCGGTATTGCCCGGGTATATATGCATTTTTCCAGTCTGATATTAGAAACGAAAATTAGCATTCGGAAAACATTTCATCCGTATGTAATTATAACAGCAGCTTATAAATTATGAAATAGTGAGACAAAGAAATATGCATAATGAATAAAATTATCAATGCAGTATCAAAAGAAAGAGAAATAGTAATAAAATACAAATTATAAAAAATGCAAAATTTCACTATAAACAATATTTAGTCTGTCGGGTACAGTTTATAATTGCCTGTACGACTTTGTTTTCGCGCTCTTCGGTATATACACAGTTGTAAAACAGCGTGAGAATTGCTAACAGTTTAACTGGCACAGTTTTCATAAGCAGATAATGATATTTAATAGCTACGCCTGTTTCAACCGTCAGAACTTTATTCCAGAATCTCTTCCTTCTCTTGAATAACAAAAAGCCGCGGTGGAGTAGCCGACCGGTCTAAGGCGCCTCGCTGCAGAGCGCGCGGTTGCTCGCCGTCGGGGTTCGAATCCCCCCTCGGTCATGGGTGTGGGTGTGTTGTTTTTTAGGTTAGTTTCCCCTATTTTAAGTAGTATGTAAGCTACGGACTGATGACCACGAAGTTTGGTCCGATAAATGTATAAACATTTGAACATTTTGAACAAAGAACAAGAAAAGACGGAGTCTCTAACTTCGACCATAGGTACTAACAGACCAGACACACAGCAGAGAGGCTATACGTATGTCGTGGTTCAAACATGTGACCACGTGACTGTTGGCAAACATTAGCCGGACATAATAAACAAGTCGACAGTTTTCAAGACATTCCATCATTTTAAACTAATAATATTTTCACTTGCCTTCTGAATAAGCTCTGTATAATCCTAGGCACAGCTGTACTACCGCTGTTATGTTATCCACCGGTACTGCTTCAGTCCATCGAGTGAACCGGTCAATCATGGTAAGCAAACGTCTTTGACCTTCCGAAGGTGGTAGTGGTCCCACCACATCGAGATGTACATGTGCAAAAAGGGTGGTGGTATCTGGAAAATTTCCTATTGGTGCTTGGACATGGCGATTAATCTTGCAGCGTTGCCACTGTAAGCAAGATTGGACCCATTGACGGCAGTCTTTCTGGATGCCGGGCCATACAAAACGCTTTGCCATTAGTCGGAAAGTTGAACGCACACCTGGCTGACAGAACTCGTGCACTGTGTCAGATGCCTGTTTGCGGAAGGCTGGTGACAGGAAGGGACGATGACCGTCAGAAACGTCGCAATATAGTCGTCTTCCTTCTCCTGGTACGCCGACGAGTTGTAACTTGAGATCGGAAGAAGGATCATTGAGGTAGGTTAGGAGTTCGTCTTGTGCTTCCGCCAGTGCGCGGTAGTCGATGGGACTTGAGACACTGCTAATTCGAGACAGCAATCTGCGACAATATTATCAATCCCGGATATATATCGAATATCCGCCGTAAACTGGGCTACAAACTGAAGTTGATTAAGCTGTAAGGGTCAACAACTGTCACTCTTGAGCTTAAAGGCGAACGTGTGTGGTAAATATCGTGAATGTTCGCGCTTCTACTTGTGGCCGAAAATATTTTACTGCTCGTTATATGGCCAGTAATTCACGGTCATAGGTGCTTCACCTCTGCTGTGCAGGCGAAAGTTTTTCTGCAAAATATGCCAGCGGCTGCCATGCATCGTCTGACTATTGTTGTAATGCTGCGCCTATTGCTGACAAGCTGGCGTCGACAACTACTGCTAACGGTGCGTTAAGCTGTGGATGTTCTAACAATATCACATCGGCTATGCTTGTTTTAGTTGCTTCAAACGCCGCGCACTTACCTTCTGTCCAATTTATGAGGTTTTTATTGTTCTCTTTCGGACCCGCTAACGCCTCTGTTAAGGGTTCTTGCAATTCTACCGCGTGAGGAAGGTGTCTCCGATAAATAACCACGTAATTCTTTGACTGTAGTGGGTCGTGGTATTTGGAGTATTGCCTGCACCTTCTCGGGTGAAGGAAGAGAACCTGTGGCTGAAATCTTATGCGCCAAGAATGTCACCTCTGATTGACCATATCTCTGTGTTTAGTACGACACCATAGTGTTCCAACCTATCAAACACCTCCTTAAAGTGCTGTTGGTGCTGTTCATGGTCTGCTGAGAACACCAGAACGTCGTCTCAATAGGCAAAACAGAACCGAATCTATAAATCGTTGCCAAGTTTGAGCAGCATTGCGTAATCCAAAAGATATGAAAACATTCATATAGACTGAAATGCGTAATGGCAATTATTGGTATTTCTTCCTTGGCAACAGGGATCTCGGTATAAGCTTTCGCATAGTGAAGCAATGTAAACACTTTAGCACCGCATAAAGTCTGATTGTGGTCCCTCAGAAGAAGAATAGGATATCTGTGCGGCACACTACATGCATTAAGTGCACGGTAGTCGCCGCATGGGCACTCTTCTTCGTTACCAGATGTAATGCAGAAGTCCATAGACTCTTATGTGGTCGCAATACGCTTTCGCGCAACATAGTGTTGAACTCCGCTATGTCCAAGCGGTCCGGAGGTAGGCGTCTCGGTCGACAAGCTACTGGGCGTCGGTCAGTCGTTAGAATGTGCTGCACAGTGTCGTATAAATCTGGGTCTTCCGGGCGGCCTGGTAAAACTCGAGTAGTTCAGCGTACTCACCTCCAGCAGCCTGAATCAATTTGGCGCTGTGTGTCGCGGTATCGCGGTGGAAGCCGTTACCGCTAAGCCGGTGACACTGTCCACCAAGCGAGCATTTCCCACGTCCGGCAACAGTTCGTAGTAAGCCAAGAGATCGGCTCCGATAATTGTTTCGGTGTCGTCGGCTACTGTGAAATCCCACATATATGATATGCGCAGTCCGATGTTCAGCTCCGTCCGTTGTGTGCCGTAGGTGGCTATAGAACAGTTGTTCGCTGCTGTCAAACGGAACGAAGTGGGTGGCCGGTAACGATGCAGAGGTGTCCGAGGTAGGAAGCTTAGGTCCGACCCTGAATCTATTAAAAAAGTTCATACCGGTGCCTCTGAGATGAACAAGCCCTTGTAGGTCATACACAGTCGACTGAACTTAGTGCTGGCTTTCTGTATGAAAATGGCGAGATACATTTCTTCGCTTGATCGGCGAACCGCCGGTGATACCAGCACATCTGTGTTCTGTTCAGTGTAGACGTGGTTGTGCCGGAGGACCTGCTTCTTGATCGATGTCTGTATTTGCTTCTTCTATTGTTGCCACCGTCGCGAGCCAACAGCGCGCTGACCTGTGCATAAAGCTGCTCCACTTCTACCGCGAGCGTATCATTAAGTCTCTGTGGTGCCGATGCTGTGGCGAATACATTGTTGCCTGGCGCGACTATGGGCTGACCTGAGCCGGTGTTAGAGCTTCTTGAATTCTACCTGCAAGATGGGTTAAGTCATCCAGTGGCATACCCGTTTGTGAAGCGATAATAGCCTTGATTAGCGGAGGCAGTCGGCTACTCCACTGTAGTGATGGGACAACCGACTATTTTTAACAACCGATTGGTCAATCGGTTGTTTTTTCGTTCAGTCGGTTTATCCAGTCGAATGAAACAACCGAATGAAAATAGTCTCTGTGCCGTATGAATGTTTTCACTCACTGGCGGGGTTTGAGTGGTTTCAGTTGATGCGAAACAATCGAATGAAACCAATCTCTGTCGGTTGCAGCCGCTATATGAATGTTTTCACTCATTCAGTGGGTTTGAGTGGTTTCAGTTGTGCGCGATCACCGAATGAAACAAGTCTCTGTCCTTTATATGAATGTTCTCGGCACTGAGTAGTTTCACTTGATGCGATACAACCGACTGGAAAAAATCTTTGTCGGTTTCTGCGGTTATATGGATGTTTTTATTAATTCATCGACTTTGTGTGACTTTGATTACTCCTTCAGCCTTTTCGGGTATAAATGAACTGTGATTCAGCATGAAACATTCTTAGAGACAAATCTTTAAAATATAACAGTGTGTCCATGTGAGTGTTTTTATTGCATGAAAATATGCACTTTTGTTCCAAAGAAAGAGGAACGTCACTGTCTACATCAAATTTCATTCGGTGCATGGCGGAGGGTACTTTACCTACTAACTTCGACAAATTCCGTTTGTATTCGAATTTTAATGATATATTTCACTCTTCACCTTCAAAGAAAGAGAATGGTCGCCGTCAACATCTACTTCAGTTTGATGCATGAGAGAAGGTATTCCAGATTTCGACGCCAATAGAGTTTCATTCCGATCTAGATGAAATTTTGCACACTTGACTTTCAAAACAAGTGGCAGTTTACTGTTCATCTAAGATTTTGTATGGTACATGGCGGAGGGATGGTATAAACCTCCACACCGTTTCACCGATAACCACAGAAATATCTGTGACAAGAGTGAATAATTATGAATGTTTTCATACATGTTGTCGAATACAGACGCGCTAAAGAAAATTTACAACACTGATAAATGTTGTATGCCTTCTCGTACTCCTTCAAATTAGATGGAATTAAGAAAAATATTTTATAAGAAATATTTTTATACAAAATACTTTAATGAACATTTTTACAATACCTAATGTTTTAGTGATCTTCGAATTTGGATCTAGCAAGTATGCTCAAAGTTAACATACTTAACTCTCTCCTACTAGTACCTTCGATATGTATGAACAATAAGCCGCAAACCGCACGTTTCTACCTGTTCCCACTTCGGAGAAACGGTATGCGACATTAAACTTGTAGAGAACATTTTGGAACACCCTGTAGTGTCCACGCTTCTTTATTGAGACAGTAAGAAACCGACAACAATGCGCGGTGGCACGCCCCGCCCGCCGGACACTGTTGTGCGGAGTTTGGCGCGCGCCTGCTGGACTAGCGCTGTCAGCAGTGAAGCAGCCGCTCCCGTGTCCCCGCTCCCCGCGGTACTTCGTGGTCATTGGCCACATCTACAGATTGTGAGTGTCTGCGAAAGAAACCTGATCGGGCCCAGATGATGGGCGTTTTTGAGGTCTCGGGTGTGCAATGAAAGTGATTGCAGGCCTGCTCCAGCGATATGACATCTAATTAGTTACTCGTTGATGGTACCTCGAACAATTTAATCCACAAGAAAATGTGAATCACTGTTACTGTGTATTATAAAACGAAAAGTTACTTCATTCAGTACGTAATATACTAGGCTGTAAAACAGCGTGAGATTGTAACTGGCGCTGTTTTCATAAGCAAGGGATGATATTTAATAGTTTACGCCTGTTTCAATCGTCAGAACTTTATTCCAGAATCTTCTTTTTCTCTTAAAGAACAAGAAAAGACTGACTCTGTAATCACAGGGAACATAGAACTACAAAATTCTAAAAAACACGGAATAATTAATACCAAGGAACAAAATATACAAAACATAAAACACAGCGCCCCAAGTGGTTGGGCGCGTAACTGCACTGCACTGCACTGCACTCGTAGCGTTGTTTTACGAAGCGCTACGAATCCATCTCGTTCTTCTACATATACCCTTGACTATGTGTCCTATAATAATTATCCAGATTTGTAGAGTGTAGTATTAGGCAGCTGTCTGCGATGCATAAATAATGGATGAATGAAGTTTCGTAAATGACGCATAGCGTGATGGGGAAGTTTTTGTGACTCATTGTTTACCACGTCATATCTCATGAACTGTGTGTCGTAAGTAGTATTC